>JALAZF010000251.1:5258103-6572629 GCA_022829125.1 Lathyrus tuberosus
GAATACCAAGCCAAAAACGACAACCTGACCAAATAGTTGGTCCTGGTAAAGAAGGAAATGGCGAAGTTCACAACAGTGGAAGTGAAACACGTTCCCCGCGAACATAACATGCGAGCCGACGTGCTATCCAAACTAGCCATTACGAAGAAGAAAGGCGGAAACAAATCCGTCATACAGGAGGTACTTCCTCGACCCAGTATCGAGAAGGTCTCCCCGACACTCGACGTACAGGTGATCGGCGACAACAACTGCTGGATGACCCCAGTCTACAACTATCTCGCCAAAGACAAACTCCCGTCCAAACCTAAGGAGGCCAGCATAGTCAGGCGAAGAGCCTGCTCTTATATCTTGGTCGAAGATAAACTCTACAGACGGGGATTCTCCATTCCGCTGCTCAAATGTGTCGAGGAGGAAATGGTCGCGCACATCCTGCGCGAAATCCACGAGGGAATCAACGCCCAATATCTCGGCGGAAGGTCCCTTGCTCGAAAGGCTCTTCGGGCAGGCTACTACTGGCCGACCATGCAAAACGACGCGAAAGAACACATGAAGAAATGCGATAAATGCCAACGGCACGGGGACATGCACCTGGCTCCGCCTAACGAGCTCAAGGCTATGTCATCCCCGTGGCCATTCTCCTGGTGAGGCCTAGACATCCTAGGACCCTTCGTGGTGGGATCAAGTCAGAACAAGTACCTAATAGTGGGCGTAGACTATTTCACAAAATGGATAGAAGCAGAAGCTCTAGCCAAAATAACTACCCTCAACATCCTGCGTTTCTACAAACGAAACATCCTTGCACGTTTCGGTATTCCCCAAGCGATAGTAACGGACAACGGGACGCAATTCACAGACAGGAATTTCCAAGACTTCGTCGTCCAACTGGGCACGAAGCATCACTTCGCATCCGTGGAGCACCCCCAAATGAACAGGCAGGCTGAGGCAATCAACCGAGTCATCCTCCGAGGCCTTAAGTGAAGGCTGGACGAAACAAAGAAGGCATGGGTCGAGGAACTGCACAACGTACTGTGGGCATACCGCACAACTCCACACTCAACGACCGGGGAAACACCTTTCCATCTAGCATACGGGACCGAGGCTGTAATTCCAGTTGAAGTTCACGTGCCCTCTAGGCGGACAGAGTCGCCCCTAGACGAGGAGATGAACAATGAATCGTTGAGAGAAGAGCTTGACCTCGTCGAGGAAATCCGAACCGGGGCAGCCCTCCGTGAAGCCTCACTAAAACAAAAAATTACCATCAGGCACAACGCCAAGGTGATATGGCGAGAGTTCGACGTGGGGAGCCTTGTTTTAAGAAGAAACCACAAAGACTCTCGCGAAGGCAAACTAGCAGCCAACTGTGAAGGACCCTATCGCGTCCGAGCAAAAACGGAAAATGGGGCCTACTACCTAGAACATCTCACTGGGGAAGACCTCACGGATTCATGAAAATATTATTTTTAAAACGGAATAAGTCTTTTTATACATTTGATATATATATATATATATATATATATATATATATATATATATATATATATATATATATATATATATATATATATATATATTATATGAAATTTTCCTTATGCACCAAATGAAAAAAAAAGGGGGGAAGAAATGACTTACCTATGGACTGGCCGTAGCTCACTACAGGCCGTGACTAGCCCAAAATTTTCTCCATACAAAAATCAAGGGTTACCACAAGTTGTCGTAGTTAGTGCTACGACCCGTAGCATACCCAGAACATACCCCCTTAAAAACAAAACAAAAGTCTCCAATGGCGTGTCCATAACTAGTGCTACAAACCGTGACTAAACCCAAAATTCATGTTCTTCCCATTTATTTCTACATTTTCTCATTAAAACAACCAAAAATCACATTTTTAACATATCAAAATTCAAGCACAACAACATTCAAAGCACACACAAGCATTTACAATAACACATTTTCAAAATACAAGCATAAAATGTCAAAAATATATAATTCATACAACACTCAACCTAAAGTCCACATGCATACCCTCCTAAGTTCATCTACCTAAGGTCCACTTAAATGACAACACCTTAGCTCTTGGTTCTGGTTTCAATAGGAAGTTTGGTCAATGAGATAGAAATGTCAGTGGATTCTTGCTTATTTTCCTTCCTAGGTTTGATATTCTAACTTTCACATGGAAGGAGTGGTTGAACTTGAACTTGGTTCTCTCTCTCAAATGTGCAAGGAAGAAATGAGAGGAAACTCTCACAATTGGGCTCTTATATGAAGGTCCAAAACACTAGAATGCCCTCATGCTCAAGCAAAATGCCACCAATGTCCTTAATGTTTCAATTCTCTAGAAATTCTAAGCTTTGCAACGTTGTCTATAGTATCATGTTCGATTAATACAAGGCTTAGATATAACTATTACGAATAATATATGTACTCTTATCTAAATTCTATCCTATAGATTTTTTTAAGTGAGTGATGGATTATAGATACATTCAGTGTTTTAAAAATCAGACCGAACCGGTCGGTCGGATCGATCGAACCGAGAACCAAAGAGGTTATTGGTCTGATCTGATTGTTGGATCAGATATGCTATTGAACCGATGAGAAATGGCCAAAACCGCTAAAAATCGGTGAACTGACGGTTTTGAAAAACCGGCGGTTTAAATGCATGTTTTTTTTTCTTTCATAAAAACGACACCGTTTTGATAATTTATTTTTTTAAAATAAAATTAAAATATAAATACTTTATTCAAAACTTATTTGAAACAATTTTTCTTCGTTTGTAACCAATTATTGTTTAAAATTTATTTGGATTTGTATTTGTACTATTTTGTCGTGTGTGACGCCTACGTCAAGAGTTTAAATTTAAAGAATAAATTTGTGAAATTATGATATTTTGAAATTTTGTAGGTATCATGATATTTTTTAGAGGCTGAGTCATTCGGTTCGACCGATTTATTAAATATGTAGTTACTTTATAGAGATCGATTACTTTATAGAGATCGATTTATTAATCTAATTTTGTCATGCGATTTGACCAATAATCCAGTAATTCGACCAATAAACTAACGACCAAGTATTTTTATCGGTTTGATAACCCATTCGGTTTTTAAAACATTGGATACATTATCCAATTTTTAAAGATGAAGATATCATCTACGGTTAATATACCAATAATGCGTCTTCCACCTCAGCAGCCAAATTCACTCACATGAAAACAAACAGTAAACACCACCATTATGCATTTTAATATTAATCATTAAGCAAACAGTAAACATCACCAACAATCACTTTAATATTTATTAATAGAGTGACACACAAAGTGGTCAATCGGCGAATCAATTCTCACATGTAGAAAATATAATAAAAAACCCGAAACCTTTTCAGGGTCTACGACACTCAAAATATATTAGTATATGTTGTCAGCAAATCATGTGAATTGCAAATCAATTTATTAAAATATATTTGAAATTTAATCAATAAAAATAATATATATTAAAAAACGTGTTAAAATAGTTATTATTAATATTATTTTATAGTTTTCCGTTAATGGACCGATTACATATCTTTGAATCAGATATCGAATTATTTTAAAAAATAATAATACTATTACTTTATAAATAAATAAAAAGACATTTGTTATAGGCTATCCTCCAGTAAAAAAAGCTTGTGAATTTTATTGGAGACTATGTGTAAGGAAGGAGGACATTCGTTTTCTTGAACACAACAATCCTAGTCCCCGATTCATCACTTCATCCACATCAATCAATCGGTCTCTAACATGATACGCCGCATTCTACGCGGAACAGTTTTAACCACCTTGGCTATATAAAGAGAGGAGCGCGCCATTTTGTAGATAATTTCAAATCCATCTCCATTACACACCATTTCTCACTCTTTCACTGACTTGGACGTTAAAGTGTTAACCTTGCACATACGCAATTGTGCCTCCGTACTGGAAAACTCAATGCATTGCATCGAAAGTTCAATTACACCTATCCATCTAACATTTTTGATTCACTTGTAGAACACTAGCGTCATATGCGGGAAACACCTTTTGATTCCTATGAACTTTAGCAAGAAACCTTTATTCTAACATCGAAGACTCATACCTCAAATCTTCGATCGTTGAGTTACTAATATCCTCGTTTGAAATCAGAAATTCGACAGTTCTCACTATGGTCAATTCCAAGTCCACTAGATTTCTCAAAGTCGGTGTCGCTACTGCAGCAAAGGAAACAAACAAGAATCCTCTTATCCGTCCTCCCCTAGAATTAGATGATCCAATGCTGATAACTTCGCCATCAGATCCAACTGGCTCAAACGCGATTCCTTTGAGAGTCGTTTAAGGAATATCTTGACCTCTCTCAATTTTCAAATCCAGTTAACAATTTGGTCTAGCCGGACTATCAAATCAATCTCTACATCAGTCTACATTGATGGGTCTTCAAATGTTGCAAGAAAATTTAGGTGTGCAAGAAACAACTGATTTGATGAACAACATGTACAATATGATGTTGCAACAAAATTCTCAACTCCTGACTGAAAGGATTAAGAGATTAGAAGAAAACACATAACTCAATCCTCCTCAGGGAATCACATTACTTGAGATGGCTTCATAATCCTCCCCAGAAAACTTACAACTCAATCCTCCCCAAGGAAGCCTCTGAAGCTATCTAACTACGACGAGATCGGAGATCTCGGCGAGAATATCAAGCATGTTGATAATCGGCTGGATTATTATCATGTTGAATGACCTATCAGGTGCAAACACTTCACACTAACCCTCACAGGAGCTACCACAAAGTGGTACAAGTATCTCCCAGGCGGAGGTATAAACTTTTGGGGGGGACCTTTGCGATGCGTTCTCCTCTCAATTTGCGGCCTAGAAGAAGCAACCGACCATAATAGCGATACTTAGTGGAATTACACAAGGAAAAAAAGATACCTTGTGGGAATACATTGACAGGTTGACCAAAATGGTTGTGGAAGTAGGAGGTCAGGAAGATTGTTTAAAGTGTTGGATCTTTAAGAAAGGCTTAAGAGTGGATTGTATGTTTTGGGAAATGTTAGGGATCGAATGAGCGGAAAACATGAGCGAATTGTTGAACAAAGCTCGACCATACATAAATTGGGAGGAGGAACTCCTATTAGATCATAGGGTCCTGAGGAAAGGTCATGTGTGTGATAAGTTTTTTTAGAAAGATGTTAATCATTAGAGAAATGACAAGGAGCGGGAATTTACCCATCCTAGATGGAATTTACCCATCCTGCATAACAAGATAAATGTCTAAGGGCCTAATATTGAACTGAACAAGGATGACATGGTATATGCCTTGTGTTTAATAAGGACAAGAGGGTAATTATACACACAAGCACTATCACAAAAGGTTTTGTCAGATCACATGACAATTTCGTGACTTGGGTAGCAGTGATGTGTTGCTAGATACCGCTCACTGTTTATTATGTTAAATGCATGATTTAATATAATTACCAACGTCGCGAAATCCTACAGGATCACACACATAAGGAGAGTTTGATAAGAGGTAGAGTAAATAAGTCACACCGTAAGGTACGGTGTACTTAAGTAAATATGTAACACCGTAAGGTACGGTGCACTTAAGTGGAATACAGATTGTGGTAAGGTACCGCGTGCTTAAGTGATATACGGTACATCATAAGATATGGTGTGCATGCACTTAAATGGGCTTTTTAGCTTGTAGTCCATACAATTGGTTCTATAAATATAACCCTTGTCCAGAAGCATAAACACTTGATGAAAATTCAGTTGTGAAACCCTAGCCGTATTTTCCTTCTCTCTCTCTCTCTCACTCAAAGCCTTCAATCGTAGCAGCTAACACTGAGACTGAAGGAAGCTGTTCGTGTGGACTGAGTGGAGGCGCTGTTCATCGTACATCGCTCATGATCATTCCTTCGATTCTGAATCAAAAGTTTCATCGCCACAAGAGGTAACCATTCTATCACTGATCATGATCTTTCGTAAGGATCGCTAAAGGGAAATTTTAATTTCCGCTGCATTTTGAATCACGATTTCCCTTCACCTAGGACAACAGCTAGAAAGATAACTGGGGAGAGAAGAGGAACTCCTAAAATCGAGAATATTAACCTGAAAGGAAATGGTATCCCTATAAGGATGAGACATCCCCAAGAAATCTCATTAAAGTTTTGGCAGGTGGAGAAGAAGGCGATCAAGGGGGAAGCTTATGTAACAGGCGAAGACCCGCGGCTGAACAACCCTTCAAAGGGAATTGTCAAACGTCATATAGCCGAGATAATGGACGTTAGTAAAGAACAAGAAGAAACCTCGGCCAAGAAGCCAGAGAGGCCCATCGTTGGATTCTTAGACATTGAAAAAGTGGGGGAAATTTTGAATGATATCTTACTTTTCATATATTATACATGAAAAGTACGTTTGGTACTGAAATACATAAGTTCCTAGTAACACTGTATACATAAAAATGCCCAAAGCAACCTAAAACCAAACACTGGCATGTTATATGTACAAAATGTTCAAAAGATAAAACTAAGAACTAGATCCCTAAGGGTCTCAAAAGACTCCACAACGGAAGCAAAACCAACAACTAAGCAAGGATAGTCACACGGCCTTATCCTTACCCTTCGCGGAACCTGCAGAACCTGTGATGTAAACAACAACAGTGGGGTGAGATACATCAAATCTCAGTGAGTTCCCTATCTTAAAGTCCTCTCGGCTCTACAAGGTTCTAATAAACCTAACTCAAGTCAAAAGGGAAAAGAAAATGACTTTGAGTACACACACTACGAAAGTATCCACACTGGTGAGCCTGTTAACTCACACAAGTACCAAAGTACGTCCTGAGCCTGTTAGCTCAAGAATCTCACAAATCAGTAACCATACCAAGGTATCCCCTATTCTCGTCCGCTTCTACGTCTAGAAGATGATTCGAGTCATGGATCCTCGAAATTACTTAGCATACGAAATGGATTCGGGAACAACGGCCTGTTAGCCGTGAACCGTCACTTCTCGTGGCCTGTTAACCATCACAAGTCTCTACCCTTAGGTTCCACTCGTACTAAACGCGGGAATCAAACCTGCCAAGTAATGGTGCACGTGTTTTAGAGGAGCTCGAGACCCATGAAACGCACTATCAAAAATAACCGGTTACGATTACACAATACACATGCCTCGGCCTTACTTGCACGAGCGTTGTCACTATTCCATTACTCACATACACAACATTGTTTAGGGTAAGTCCTCACTCTACCTAATTCATATTTTAACATGCATATCTGATCAACCATGTTTAATAATGAGAACAATAAACAAAGCATAATACATTTGCACACTAGAAGTTACAAATGATAAAAACAACACACTTATCCCACTTTTGGGGTTTCCTCCGATTATTTAATCGTGCATCAAAACCGATATTTTACACCTTCATTGTGTAGAATATCTTCGTAGCTTCCCATCGGTACCAAGAACTCCTCGATCGGAAACACGGTTCAAAAGATATGGATTTTAAAAGTATTTTTCCAAAAAGTTACAGCGTTAATCGGTTAACACATTTGGTTAACCGATTAACCAAATTCAGCAACTTTCTGTTAACCGATTAACCAAAATGGTTAATTGATTAACCAGTTCAATTTTCACGTAAAACACCAGATTTCTCATTGGTTAATCGGTTAACCCATAGCATTAATCGATTAACCATGTTGCAGAAACCCAAAAACTCTGTTTTCTTGGATTCTTTCCATTCCAATCCCAATCAAAACCATTTCAAACATTCAACCAAGCATAAACAGATGATTATACATATATAATGGTTGTTCTATACGATTTATATCTCATTTCAACCGTTAGATTTCTTTGATTTTACGAAAATACTCATTTTCTCAAAAATCTAACCTAACTCTAAAACCTCAAGAAATTCTACACTAAAGTCTCTAGCTAGAACCCACCTGGATAACAAGATGAGGATGATGAAGATGAAATGAAATGATGAAGAGTTGATGAATGGATGATGATGATCTTGATGTTCTTGAGCTTTCTCCTCTTTCCTCTTTTCTCTCCTTTCCTTTCCTTCTTTCTTCTTTCCTTCCTCTAACTTTCTCTATTTCTTTCTATCTTTGGCAAATGGAAGGAAAAGAAATATATAGTAACTATCAACAATAAGTAATACTACTAAATGTCCAAAAAGTCTCTTAAGTCCAATTTAATAAAATACCTCAGAGTCAGATAATATTATCCAGAGTAATAATTTACGGGGTATTACAATGACTAACCATGATGTCTATAGGGTTCTCATCGATATTGGAAGCTCCTTCAATATCATGCATGATGGACTCTTCGAAAAACTAGGAATGAAGAAGGAAAACCTTTAAAAAGAAAATGCAAAGAAGTGAAAGGAAAATGTGATATATTAGTACCTTGAATATTTATACAGGTTCTAAAGATTAGAAAATGAAGCGACAAAAATAAAATTGTGCAAAATTCAAAAAACATTATACTCTAAAGGATGAAGATCAAGAGATAGAGAATGAAGAATGTGGAACATAATAAGATTTCAATGGATATCACCAAAATTTCAAGAAGGCAAAGAAGTTTATGATAATCGAAAGTAAGGGAAAGTGAGAAAAAAGCAACTTCACTCTTCTAATTTATAGGTTGATATGCGAAAATTAAAGAAGCACTAAGGGTCATGATCAAAGGTCGAGATGCGACCTCGATCTCGCAACAGTACTAGAGTGCACTCAAGTTCCCTAAGTTTGTCGCCTCCTTACCCTAGGTGCATGAATCCACATGAAAGGCTTCTCTAACACAACATTTTATGACGTGATAGGAATTTAATGATCATTTTTTCAATGCCACCAATGAAACTCGCACAATGTCCGATCTTAAAGCTTTCACATCAATAATCCTCGCTCCATGACTAATCCCAATGACCTGGAAGGAAACTATTTCGGGTTTTCTGAAGATCCAATAACCCCAAGCGCCCGTTCAATGGCTAAATAGGTAGACTATCACACAAAGGCACCACATTAAAACAAGGCATCACCTTCGTCTTAACTGTTGATATTCATCCAATGACCTTCCATATCTTGCGTTAGATCAATCACTGATGGTTCTAACTGTCACCCCTATATAAGTGTGATTTCGAGTCACGTTTAGGCATTACTCATTCACACACTTGTAAGTTTCAATTCTCTCATTCAGTGTCTTAAGCGTTGGTGTGCTAACCTTCCAAGTAACCTCTCTCTTATCACCATAGATTTCTACCACTATATCGAAAGACCTTCCATGACTATCTTCTTCAAATTACTATCATATTCTTTTCCACTAAAGGAAACTTTATTATTAATATGTCACATAAAATTCTTTTGTTGTTTTACTTTTGCTATTAATGAATAATAAATAGAATTTATAAATGGAGAAATACCAACATGATTGGACCCAATGTCGCCCCTAAAAAGCATTTAGTTTCTTTTCCATATTTATTATTTATAACACAAGGATAATTCAGTGTCAAATTACTTATCTTAATACTGATTTTTATTTTTAAATTTAAATAAGTTGTTTATGTTTTTTCTCTTATTATTTTAGTATAGTCTTTGTGGATAATTGTCTTCTTTTTATTTTTAATGCATTTGCAATCATTACTCTACCATCATCAACCTTCAACCTTGCGGATATAAAAGAATGAATATTCTCTAGTAGAGTTGTTAAAACAAGTTATCTGAACTAAAATGAATTGATACTTGTGAGGCTTTATAGGATGGGTCAAAAATCCATTTTATAATAAACTCAAAAATATTATACAAGTTCGGTTCTAAAACCGGTTGTGGATTACCCGATCTTAAATTGGTCAAACTTGGCAGATTTCATATTTTATATAGTTGAATCTAAAAAGCTCAGTTATAATATAAACTCAAAATATATTATTTAAGTTCGGCAATTTTTTTTATTATCTGCTATAAATAAAAACAAAGTAAAAAATGTCTTAATATTTATTATAAATTTTTATGTTCATCAAATATTTTAATTTTTTCAACGAAGTATATATTTTTTTACTAAAAAACCAATCTATTAATTAATTGGGCTTAGGCCCCACATGAATACAAAATTTGGTTTTGTCTACAATGACTTTTTTTGCCAAAAAAATGAGGTTCTCTATTGCTATTCCTATCCACGTAACCAATAGACCCGTTTTATCCAAAAAGGTTTTTTGAAGGGTCAATAGCATTTCCCTAAGTTAGTTTTATCCTCTCTTGTTATGATCACAAATGATACCTTTCAACACTTTCTTGAATGAGAATCAAAGTTTCTTGATTGAACAATGAGACATATAGGTTTCTAAAGTGAGAAAGAAAAAAGAATAAAGAAGAAAGATGAAAGAAGGATTTGGGAAAACTGTTTACTATACACTTACTCAATGTTACAAATGATTACAAGTGAATAACATAATTGGCCTCGCTCAACAACCTAAGTGATCTAGCCTATTTATAGACTACAAGGTAACTTAAATAACAAGTTAACCTAAACAATTGGATCCTTAACACAAGGCCTAATTCGACACTGCATACTAGAACTGACTTTGACTTGAGTATGTAAACACTTCGACATTAGCATGTGAACAATCTTTGACTTCATGCTTGTCTCCTGTCGAATCATGAAAGTTATCCTAGTCGATACATCCCAGTCGACAGCACTAGAGTTTGATCCAATATCTCACATCTCTCAAATCTAAAGTCTTCCTTCTGTGTTTCTATCCCTTCAATCTTCTCTGTTCAACCCTTCATCTTTCTTCTTGCTTAAACCATAAAAATTTCCCCTTTTTTTCCACTGAATTTCATGGTATTGTTGGTTTTATCTACTAATTCATTATAATTAGTTCTTATCTCCACCCTTTTCGACCTCGTTTTAGAAGCTAAATCCAGAGAATTTTGAACTGCTTGACATTCCTCTATATTAGGGTTATAATATCCCCTTTGGTTCCATGTCGTCGCTGCTAAAATAACCTCGTTCTTGTTACAAAACCATGCTCATGTGTTAAATTCTCCTTGTTTGGCAAGATTAGCATTAGTGTTAACTATGACTGCCTCGTTCTCCCAGATATGCTTCATATCTTTGTTACATTTGTTCTTATTTCCTATGGTTTTTTCCTTATCCTTTTTATAGTTGTGCTTCTGCATTCTTTGACCTTTCTAATCCCCTATGTTCAAATTATGGCTTTTTTGTTGTTGCTATCTCTTCTAAATTTTATGGATGTTTCCTTGGATGATGATCAAATTCCTTATATTCTCGTGCCAAGTATTTTTTTTTTACATGTTAATGATTCTTTTGTCAACCCCTTTCCTCAGATTTCTAATTTTGTTGTTTATTTTCCAAGTTTGTGTTATTCCTTTCAACACTGTTGTTGTTTCTTTTGAAGCTTTCCCCCATTAAGTAGGTTCTTTTTTGCAGCAAAATCTTAGGTAGGTTAAAAACCCTGTTCTTTTTCTCCTTTCCTGTTTTTATTATTATAATTATCTTAGATGATTTCAAGGTTCCTTCATATTTTACCCATTCTATACATGTCCTGCATATCTATATTATCAAGGTAAAGCTTACCTTTACCTTTATTTTGACTCTTAGTATCTCCATCATCATTGCTTTTGGTTTTGTTGCTTTTAATTTTCCTTTCTTCCTCTTTTTCTAGAAGACCATCCTCTCTAGCAGCGTTGTTCATTTTCCAGCCTATATGAATTATACCCAATGTAAGTAAGTCTTAGACGTGTCACTCTTATGCCTAATGAGAGCCATAAAAAGTGAAGCGAGAAGAGACTTACTAAGTGATGATCTCGAGGATATCGGTTCAATATCTTGTTGGTGTGTCGATAAGGTATGAGTGGATAATCTTAGTATGACATATGGAGAGTTCACTCAGATACATGGCTTAAGAGGTGGACCCACATGTGAGTGGTACCAGATGTATACAAAGTTACCATACCTCATCGGCAGAATACATGAGTTATCCTTCCAGATGATAATAGGTATGGGATGTTCCTAAAGTTTAGCGTGTAACTCGAGTTGAATACTCGTAACAACACGAGCTTGATTTATCATGAGATAGAGCAGGACAGTCAGTGATCCGCACGCCATACTAGTTAGTCAAGACCTACCTATATAGTCCATGGCCTACGATCTTTAGAGGGAGGTTACCTTATGGTTCTTTTCATATGTAAGGGATTATTCATAACTAGGTCATGCGGGATAGTCGTGGGATAGACCAGACTCCGAGTCTATTCTTATGAAGGAACCTTTAGGGGTCGCAGTCGTGTGAGTAATTCAGAATTTATATTGCTAGGGAGATCTCATTGTTTGATGAAGCTCAGGGTGTCTAAGATGTAGATGCATAACTTAAGTTTTATGTGTGACTCCTGCATATCTATCATTTTGACATGTGTTGGTTCTATTTTTAACATTTGTACATCATCAAGAAAGTTATTCTATCAATGGATGTCGTTAAGGTGTTAGTGCTGTTTCAAATGGTAGGCTCTCTGGAAGGGAATATGTGGATTTTTCAATGGATATCGTAAGCCAACCAGTATGGCCTATTAATATGATATGTTCCACACTGATTAAATCAGAGTAGTGCAGTGGAAAGTGGTAGAAGGAAAAGCTCAATATGGTTTTCATGAAGAATCCAAAGATGGATGTTCCAAGGAATGGATTTAAGACACTTTTGCACCAAGTGGGCGATATCTATTAGAGTTGTGTGGAGGAGGCGAAGCATCAGGTGTGTGCGCGATTTAGTACACAGTAGTAAACTAAGTGAAGTCTGATGATATTATCAGTAGTTGGATTGTAAGGGTTATCTCAAATGTTGTAGGATGCTAAATACACTCTTTTGGCATGAAAACTATACAAGATAGGAATGACATCCCCTATTCTACGTTGCATGGGGGAGCACAAAACAACCATAGTCCTCACTGAGTATCATCAAGGAGCATGTGATAACCACGTTGGCGGCCGAGCCCTTGGCCACAAACTACTGAGAGCAGGTTACTATTGGCCCACCTTGATGAAAGACAACATGAAGTTTGTCAAGAAATGTGTTATATGCTAGAGACACACCGATCTGCGACATGCCCTAGTCGAGCTTATTCATTATATGTCATCACCCTAACCTTTTATCAACGGGGCATGGACATTATTGGTCCATTCCCTCTACCGCCTGGGCAATTGAAATTCCAAATTATAAGAGTTGACTACTTCACAAAGTGGATAGAAATGGAGGTTGTCACCAAAATTACAACAAAAATAATTCATCATTTCTACTAGCATAATATCATGTGTAGGGTCGGGCTATCAGGCGTCATCATATAGAATAACAGAACCCAATTCCCAAATACCACAATTACTGATTTCTGCCATGAAATGGGAGTATAAATAAATTTTGTCTTTGTCATCCATCCATAAGCCAGTGGACAAGCAGAGTCAGCTAACAAGGTGATCTTAAAAGGGATAAAGAAGAAAATGAATGACACCAAAGGGTTATGGGTTGAATTAACCCACGAGATATTGTAGTCGTATCATACCACCCTCTATTGAACTACCAAGGAGTGTGCCTTCACCATGATATACGGGGAAGATGATATGCTACCCGTAGAGATCGACACACCCTCCTAAATATGTTCTCAGTTTAACCAGGAGGTAAACGATTCACGGTTGAGGTACACCACTGATTTAATCGACAAAGTAAGAAATATCACCCACATCCGAGAGTTCACCTCCAAGCAAAGGGCGACCAAAACATACATCTCTAAGGTAATGCCAAGGGAAATGCAGGAATGCTACTTGGTGTTAAGAAGGGTGGTTCTTCCTACTCAGTAGGGAAAATTCCAGCCCAACTGGGAATAACCATATCATATATTCTAGAAGTTACCATACAGATTATATAAAATAGAGGAAATGGATGGGAGACACATACCCAGGACTTGGAACTCCACCCATTTAAAATATTATTATAGTTAAGTTATTTGAAAATTATCATAGGGTGTGTGTTGCCCACCTATGTATGAATTTATGAATATTTATAAGAAAAAATAATATTTTGATTTCAATGATACATATGTTGGACTTCCTCGGGAAGCTCTTTGTTGTCTCTTAAGGCAATGCACGAATGTTAGACTTCCATAGGAAGATTCATACTGCCTCTTAAGGCAATGCACGAATGTTGAAATTTTAAAAGAAGATCCGTGTCTCTTCTTGAGGCAATGTGAGTATGTTGGACTTCCACAGAAAGATACTTTCTACCGCTTAAGGAAATACATGAATGTTGGACTTCCACAAGAAGATCCTTGCCACCTCTTAAGGCAATGTACGAATGTTGGTCTTCCACAGGAAGATCATTTCCACCTCTTAAGGCAATGTAAGTATGTCGAGCTTCAAAAAGAAGATTCTTGCCTCCACTTAAGGCAATGTAAGTATGTTAGAATTCCACAAAAAGAGCATTACCTCCTCTTAAGGTAATACACAAATGTTGTACTTCTACTGGAAGATCCTTGTCGTCCTTATGGGCAACATGAATGGGATATAGGTGGGGATCACCTCATCTAAACGTCTCACTTGGGGAGCTTAGAGTCTCTTCAGACAGACTCGTCTAAACGCCTCGCTTGATGTACTTAGTGTCTTGTTAGACATGCTCATATAAACGCCTAGCTTGATGGACTTACAGTCTCATAAACAGGCTCATCTAAACACCATGCCTGAGAGACTTAGAGTGATGGTGACTCGTGCTCCCACATAACATAGTGAACTCATATCCATAAGATGGAAAAGTTTGTGGGAAGGGTTGAAGTGAGGATTGTAACGTGGGTGATGGTGGTGCATGGACGAAGATGAGACAAATGTCTCATGGAAAGGTGAAATCAATAACATAAGACGGATAAGAGTGATGGTGAAAATAAAAGGTTTTCACTGAGATAAGGAAGGAGAAGAGAGAAACAAAGAGAGGGAGAAGAGAGATAGAGGAAACGACTAGATTTTTAAGGAAAAGAGAAGAAATTTGTTTCATATATTATAATAAAATATTCCACGTCAATTAAAAATAATTCCAAGTTAGCCAAATTAATACCAGTTGAAGTGTCACGTCTGCTCAACTTTGTAAAGTATTTGAGTGCACAACCCAAGAGGGGGTTCAATTAGATGTAATGGTATTTTTAGAGATTTATGATATTTTCTAATTTCTTAAAGCTTTTCCAGAATTATGAACAGTGAATAAATGATAAACATAAAGGTAAAGTGTAGTAAAGTAAATGAACACAATGATGTATACTAGTTCCCCTTATCAACCAAGGGTACATCTAGTCCCCTTACACTTCGTAAGATATTTTCACGATTGTTAGATCTTTGTGCAAGCCTCACACTAAAACTTCTCCTACAATCTTCTAACAACAACAAATTAGCACACAAATTCCTTGATTTCACAAATACACTAACAGCTATGGTGAACTTTGAATCAAACCAATTCAAAGGACATTTCTCAAACAAAAAGAAAATATACCACTTTCTATTTGCAAATACTTTTAGAAAGTACACACACTTTCTTTACAAAATAATTCACCACACACATGATGATCAGTTACAATTAGGGGTGGAAATAGGCTGGGCCGAGTTAGGCTTTGCCGAGTTAGGCTTTGCCAAGCCTGAGCCTGGCCTGATAAAAAAGAAAAGCCTAAGCTTGGCCTATGGCCTATCAGAGGCTCATTTTCCGGCCTGAGTCTGCCCTTTTCGAATGCTTGATTAGCCTATTAGCCTACTTAAAAAGCCTATATAATTTAAACACATGTAAATAAGCAATTCAACTAACGTTTAAATATACTAGAGAATCAAAAGTACAATGCGACTAAATATTTGTTTACAAAGACTTATTTGACCTTACATAGAAGTATAAGTTTTGTGAGAATATTTATTTATGAGAACTTGTGAAAACAACTTATGACATTATTCATAAAGTTTTTTCAACTTATATTCACAAGTTCTTCAAAATAACTAAACTGTACTTTTGTATTTTAATGTAAAATACAAAATAATATATAAAAAAGAATATATTTATTTATATTTATTAAAATAGGACGGCCTAATAGGCTTAAAATGCTTTTTTATGGCCTGTGGCCCGGCCTATTTAACTAAATAGGCTTATAAAAAAGCCTAGGTCTTTTCTACTTTAAAAAAACCTGGCCTGGCCTTGGCCTGTGTAGGCTAAGCCGTAGGCCCCTGTTAGTCGGTCTGGCCTATTCCCACCCCTAATTACAATACTTGAACAAACTTAAATATATGAAGTTGTTCTTGAATCAATTTCAATAGACAATCGATCTTCTCTTTCAATGTGCAATTCAATACTATATGAAACTTAAGTTCTCAAAAATATTATGAAACTTTTATGAATGATTTTAAATTTATGCACAAAATTTCAACATTTTTTAAAAAGAATGAACACTTAGAAAATTATTTGAATTGATTTGAAAAATTAATAATGAAAATGGTAATTTGAATACTAATGTATTTTGCCTTAAATACACTCTAAGAAACCTTTATGAATTAATTCAAAAGTTTGAGACATTTTCATGAAGGTTTGCAATAGTTTATAATGACAATGGTTCATTAAAAAATATAATTTAGAATTTTGTTCAGGACTTGTTAAGTCATTTAAAAGGACACCTGACTTAACAAGTGCATGACGAATTTTTAATTTCAAACAAATTTTCAAATTTCAAACAGTAACAGGTTTTGTTAAGTTAGTTAACCATATATGAATTAAAAAATGCAACAGACGTGACTTATAAAGTGCTGACAATTTTTTTTTTAAAAATAAGCTTTTTATGCCTTTGCTTCAAAAAAATTTATGCACGATGATTTGAGAACTTAGAGATGAATATGAGAATTATTTTTTTAGTATCTAAAGTTATACATAATGAATTACAATTAAGTACCTTAGCATCAAGAAAAATTTTCTTTACTTCCAAAATATCCATAAGCTTATGCATTCTTGATTCTTGATTCCAAACTTTTTTTCTTTGATATTTCTTCTTTGATAAGTTTTTGTCTTTATCAAAACCAAGTTAAAAAGGATGATGAACATCTTCTTCACAAACTTAACATATTTTTGACAAAAATTAACATAGAGGACCAATGTGACTAATGGAACGTGATTTGAGGAACTTAAAATAAACGTTTATTAAATAAAAAGACGCACGTGAAACTTTAAATTAAATTAAGGGGGCAAAAGATGTATTAAACCTAATACATTAATGATTAAAAAATTCACTTCTTTATTCTTTATGGCAATCATTTTATTGAGTTGCCCGTCTTAGAGGTGGGAATATACTAGGTCGAGTTAGGTTTTACCAAGGCTAAGTCAGGTCTGTTAAAAAAGTCTAAGTCTAAGTTTAATAGGTAGTCTATCATATAATTATTTTTATGTTCGAGTCTGGCATGTCAGATTGGCCTACTAACCTACTTAAAAGTCTACTTCATTTGAACATTTCTAAATTATAAATTGGACTAATGTTAAATAGACAAATAAATAAATAAAATCAATGAGACTAAATATTTATTTTTATCGACTAATTTTAGTTTAATCATTAGCATAAATTTAATGATACTATTTGTTTGAGAGAACTTATGATAATAAATTATGTCAACAAATTATGATAATGTTTATAATTTTTTTTTAACTTCATAAATTCTTCAAGATAATTAAACTTTATTTTTCTATTTTAATTCATATCACAAAACATAATATAATGATAATAAAATTATTTATATTTTTGCTATAAAATTATTTATATTTTTGATAAAAAATATTTATTTTTATTTAAATATTTCAATTCAATTTAATTTTTTTATGATCTTGACATATTCTCACCCTAGCCCATCTAAATACGAAATAGGATCCCCTCCTGTCATGTGTGTTCTGTTATGTATGTTATGCCATCTCTCCTATGTCTAATCCAACCGTTGAGAGACAACAAGAATAAATTGACAAAAAATGTAATTTAATAAGAGAGAGATAAAATATATGGGAATTCAGAGAAATCTTTTCAATTGAAATATGAATTCAAAACATATTTAATATCAATTCATTTAATTATTATATGAAAAAACAAGCACTTACAATCAAATTCAAAACAGGTAAACGATTTTTTTTAAGGTTTCTTGCATAATAACATTATTAATGAGTTGATTGTAATTGTAAGATTTTCAAAATAATTAGCAACAATATAAATTTGTTCATGATATTTGTATCCTTCCATTCTGTAATCACTGACTTCCTCGTTTAACAGATTTTGCTATTAGTTCGAGGGTTTATTTTTTTTATGTTCGTATTGATTTTGTTCTGGGGTTTGATATTCCTTGTACCTTCCTCCAAAACATCTTTGTACTTTTGGTCGTAGTGTCGCTGTGTTATTTATAATATTTGTCTGTTTGCCTTTAAAAAAAAAAATAATAGCCAACTTTGTTGAAATTTTTGTTATTATCTAAGGAAGATTGAAATAGAAAATTGTGGTGGTGCAGTTTCCTAAGGAAGATTGAAATAGAAAATTGTTGGATATTGTGGTTATTGGAAATATATAGCAACACTAGAACAATGAAGGTGTTAATGAATATTGAACTTGAAAATTCAAAGCGTGTACAATAAGGATTAATGGAGAATTTTTTATTCAATTTTATTACCATTGATAAAATGAATTTCATTAAAAAATGTCAAGGCTAAGTGTCGAATTTTTGATTCAATTTTATTACCATTGATAAAATGAATTTCATTCAAAAATGTCAAGGCTAAGTGTCGAACCGTTGCATGTTAAATACTTAGCAGACTTCCTCACCACTAGACCATATAACTCAGTTGAATTTATTTTCAGTAGCAATATATATATATATATATCTTCCAAATAATATTTTGGAAATCACTTACAATCCCCATTATTTACAAAATATAACTAAATCTCATATTTCTGAAAATATCATGGTTTCAGATATTGGTATCTTACGATTTGAAGCATTACTTAGTAAATTAAGTTTTAAACTCATTCCCGAATAGACTGGTAGATAAGCATTGAACCAATTATTCATTAGAACAAGCATGCATAATTCACACATGAAATCTCGGTATTATCAAAAAAATTATAGAAATTGACACATTTAATATGGCATTGCGTCACATACCCTTTTTAAGAGAATTTAAGAGTAAAGTCCTTTAACTCTATGAAGCGGTCTCACTTCATTCTCGTATAGGTAGACTATATAAGAAATGCATCCATAATTGTGTGTTTCATCAAATATATGATATATGTATATTAAGAGGAAAATCTCATCCTACCACATTTATTCTTATGCCCCAAGTACTTTTACTCTTCAGGATGTATCTTCTGTCAACTACTTCAATCACTCTAATAATGTACTTTCATCATTGAACTCAAGACTTGACATTAATCAAGTGCGAGTTAAGCTTCCATCATTCGTGATTACTTAGAAATGGGCTTATATCACATTCCTACATGATGTCTTCAACATCATATCCTTGTCAATTATTTTCTCAAATAATTGCAAGATATTTCCATTTTATTAATTTGAATATTCAAACTCACACATGATTATGCCTCTTATTTATTTTTTATAGTTTAACCAACTATCACACAACCATGACAATGTAGTCATTAATTACTTTGTATATCATAATAACATTTTAAATCATTCAACATTTGTTATTAAACCATATAATAACAACCAATACGATTTAAGTTTCACTTTCTTTCAATATGCACACAACATATTAATACAACAAGCATGTAAAATAACCATAATAAACATGATTATCAAATTTCTATATCTGAAATAATCATTATTATATAGGGTTAATTATACGATCCCCCTGCCATTAGGGCAAGATTAGGTTTTGCCCCCCTAAAGTATTTTTTTTTAACGTCCCCTTATAAAACAAAGAATACATTTTTACCACACACTATCCCTTGTTTGGGTGACTGTGTATATGAAATTGGCTATGTGGCATTGATTACATGGCACAGATTATAAGATGTGGCATTTATCTATTAATTTATTTTTAAATAAATATTATTTTTAATTTATTTTCGTATAAATATTATTTATTTATAAATATTATTTATTTATTTACACTAATATACCAAAATATCATATTTGGGAATCCATTTTTGGATCAATACCAGCCCATATACTCAACCTTGTTTTAACTTATTTTACTCTATGTGAAACTCATTTATAAACACTTGCATTTTATGTTTTCCAATGTGGGACTTCTTTATATCATTGCATCCACAGTTCCACAAAGTGATCCACAAACATGCATTAACCTTCTGAAAGCTACTCTTGAACATGTCCATAAGCATATGAAGGAGATGGAAAACACGATGGAACAAAATGCAGTCCCAAAACCAATATTATTTGTATGTGATGTATAAAATATTGACACTTTTAATCTCTGTTCTCTATAGTAACTACACAGAGCTTTGTTTATATCCAAAAATTGTTATGACAATATTCATAATCAAAATAGATGCTTAGTTTCTTGCAAATTACTAAATGTTTTGTATTAAAGAAGACATTGTTAGTCTGTTTACTTGACATTAAAAAACGTATTTTATTTTTCTTTATAAATGAGATAGTATATTATTATGAATGACAATAAACAATATTGGATTATTATTAAATGAGATAGTAGATTATTATTAATGATTTCAGTGCTAAACAATATTGGGATTTTTTGCATCAGTAAACAGAAAATAAACGAGATAGTAGATTATTATTAATGATTTCAGTGCTAAACAATATTGGGATTTTCTGCATCAGTCTTAGCCATTAACCAACTCATTCCTTTATGTTGCTCTTAAACCAATATATGGTTTTTCTCCCTTCCCTCCCAACTTTATCCACTTATTGCTGGAAGGAGGAAGAGGGACGACAATACATCATTTTAGTTTGTAGTTGTGATCAGCAACTATTTAAATATCATTTTGATGAGTTGTTTATTAATCAAATTCTTCTGTTTGCTCTGGAATTGTCCTTGCTTTTCAAGTTATTTAAGTTACAAATAAAGGCAACTTGATATTTTCAGGAAATCCTTGTTGTGACCGGAATTTTGGATTCTTCTGCAATGGGTGCAGGTGATGATCTTGTAAACAGTGCAGCTAGTGCTGGTAAGAATCCCATTATCCACGACACTGGTACTACAGGAGTTCCTACATATGACCAACCAAATCATGTTGAACCAAACACAGTAAATCCTTTAAGTGACCACACATGTGGTTCAGAAAATCCAATAATTGCGCAAGCAAATGTTGCAGAAACACCTAGAAATGAAGTAGGTAGCGTTTCTGAGGATGTTCCGGCTGAGTACGCTCTAAGCGTGGCCTGCGACCCCTGTGGACTGGGGAGGGGCTGCGAGATGCCTCTGGGGACTGCGAACGTCTTGGAAATGGTGGTGGTCGGTGTCTTCGCGGGGAAGTTCGGCCACGACCCTTCTCCAGCGCCTCGATCCGGATGTTCTGGTTGAAGATCATCTGGTTGGTCTGATTGACCAAAGCAAACAGTGCAGCAGTGCTCGGGTCCGTATTTGGCGGCGGTTCCACGGGCTGGAAAACGGGCTGGAGGACTGTCTCCTGTCCGTCTTGGTGAGCTGTCTTGTACTCCACTTCCTCGGAAGATGGTGAGGCGGAGAGTCCGTCTCTGATGTCGTTCTCCACGACAGGTTGGGCAGCGTTGGCGTCGGGGCGGTTGCCATTACTGAGCTGCGCGATAACGTTGTCTAGAGCTTGATTCGCCGACGGGTTGGCCATGATGGTTGTTGAATGGAGAAAGCTTTGGTTTATCGAGCAGAAAAACGGGGAAGCTTACAAGTTCCCACAGACGGCGCCACTGATCGTACCTGGATCAGATAGTTGATAGTGGCCAACGGCGTCTAGAACGGAAGCTCCGGTGATGGTGAGAGACGGCCGGGGGGTGTACCTGCAAGGTACTCCGACGCTCAAGTGAGAGAGTGCACAGAGTAACAGCAAATACAGAAAGAGTAGAGTGGTAAGAAGAATGTGTCTAACCTGACCCTCTCAAATGAGAGGGTATTTATAGAGAGCCCCCAGCGCGGGGCCAACGGTCACCTGCAGTGGGCTGGATCAACTAGCCCGTGGAAGACATTTCCCTTCACCATGGTCATCTCTGGCGGGGGTTCCAACAAAGTCACTATGGGCTCTGTGAAACGGAAGTTCGGACACCTGATCAACACAAGCTCCAGCAAAATGACCACGCTTGATCAGGCCCAGAAGGGCTGCGTCCCATCTCCTTCTACCGGGAGGAACTCCTCGGAGGCTCCCCGAACTCAAGCATACCTTTGCTCGTCAGAGCCCGGATGGGGAACTTCGACGTTCGCAGAATACTCGTCGACCAGGGCAGCTCGGTCGACATCATGTACTCCCAGCTGTTCTCAACACTTCAACTAGACGAATCGCACCTTACCCCCTACGTAGGGTCCGATTTGTATGGATTCAATGGGTCTGTGACCAATCCGTGGGGATACGTCGAACTGATCGTAACCTTCGGATCAGCTGAGACATCCAGATCCATCAAGGTGCAATTTCTGGTGATCGACTGCCCGTCGCTTTACCAATGCATTTTTGGAAGGCCAACTCTGGCCGAGTTGGTAGCAGTGCCCTCAACAGTCCACCTGAAGATGAAGTATTACACTTCGAAAGGGATGGTCGCCACCCTCCATGGCGATATAGAAGCTGCCCGACGGTGCTTCGAAGCAGCTACAAAGGGGCTCAACGCCATTGCGTCCAAGCCTAAAGCGTCGGGCAAGCCAGCATTGCCAAGCAGCTCCGAGGAGGCCAAGCCTCTGCCCCAGGTCGAATCCATCGACCTCGACAGTCGCTTCCCCGAGGAGGACCAACCAGAAGAACGAGCAGCTTCGGCCAACCCGTCCACATCGTCCAATGGCAGCTCCCATCCGATGCGCCCCATCCCGGATGGCAACTTCGAGATCGTTCTGTTCGGCAAAGACCCCTAGCGGGGAGTAAAGATTGGAGCAGACCTGCCCGACATCGCGAGGAAGCAACTCAAAGCATGCCTCCGAGAGAATGCCGACCTCTTCGCATGGAGCGCTGCGGAAATGCCCGACTTGGATCCATCTGTCGCTTGTCACCATCTGACCATCGACCCGGCCGTCAAGGCCGTAGCACAACGTAGGAGAAAGCAGTCTCCGGAGAAAACGGAGGCTGCCGAAAAAGCTGTAAAGGACCTCCTCGAGGCCAAATTTATTTCGGAGGCCAAGTACACCACTTGGCTGTCCAAAGTTGTACTAGTTAAAAAATCTAATGGAAAATGGCGCATGTGCATTGATTACACCGATCTCAATAAGGCATGCCCTAAGGATGCCTACCCCCTCCCCAATATTGATAAACTTATTGATAATTCTGCTGGTTTTAAACTTTTATCGTTCATGGACGCCTACTCGGGCTACAACCAAATCCCAATGGCAATGTCCGACAAAAAATATACGGCCTTCATGACCGAATCGGGCAACTATTACTACAACGTAATGCCCTTCGGCCTGAAGAACGCCAGAGTAACGTACCAACGAATGATGAACAAAGTGTTTCGGGGAGAAATAGGCGATATGCTCGAAGTCTACATGGACGACATGATCGTAAAATCCCACGAGGAAACCGATCATAATGCCCATTTGAGAAAGGTCTTCGAACAAGACAGGAAATACAAAATGCATTTTAACCCAGAGAAGTGCACGTTCGGTGTCTGAGCAGGCAAATTCCTCGGCTTCTACTTAACGGAACGTGGAAACGAGGCCAATCCCGACAAATGTCGGGCATTCTCCGAGTTTCCTACGCCCAAGTCCAAAAAATCCATCCAGTCCCTCAACGGGATGCTCGCGTCACTATCTCGTTTCGTGGCCAAGTCCGCCCAGCACGCCCTACCATTCTTCAAGCTCCTTCTCCACTTGAAGCAAGCACTCTCAGAGCCACCGATCCTCTCTCGCCCGGACAATGGCAAAACGTTGTACCTATACCTGGCCGTAGCGACCGAAGCAGTGAGTGCCGCTCTCATCCGCGAGACACCTGACGGGCAGAAGCCCATTTATTTCACGAGCAAAGCCCTGCAAGGACCAGAGTTAAGATACCAACAAATAGAGAAGGTGGCGCTGGCCCTCATCAACGCAGCCAAAAGATTAAGACACTACTTCCTGGCTCACACGATCGAGGTTCGAACAGATCAGCCCATAAAGCAGTTGCTCGAACGACCTGATATGGCCGGACGAATGCTCAAATTGTCGCTGGAACTGTCCGAATTTGACATCCAATACGAAGGCAGAAAAGCCCTCAAGGCCCAAGCTCTTGCCGACTTCGTTGCGGAAATGACATTCGCAGACTCCCCCGCGAGCGAGACGCACAAATGGACCATCTTCGTCGACGGTGCCTCAAGCTCGGCAGGAGGCGGCGCGGGCATCATACTGAAGAGCGACGAAGAAATTATCGTCAAGGTATCACTCACACTGTCTTTCCCAACCTCCAATAATCAGGCTGAATACGAAGCCTTCCTCGCGGGGCTACGCCTTGCCAAGGACCTGGGCGCAGAAGAAGTCGTCATTTGCACAGATTCACAACTCGTGGCCCTCCAGGTCCGGGGAGAATACCAAGCCAAAAACGACAACCTGACCAAATAGTTGGTCCTGGTAAAGAAGGAAATGGCGACGTTCACAACAGTAGAAGTGAAACACGTTCCCCGCGAACATAACATGCGAGCAGACGTGCTATCCAAACTAGCCAGCACGAAGAAGAAAGGCGGAAACAAATCCATCATACAGGAGGTACTTCCTCGACCCAGTATCGAGAAGGTCTCCCCGACACTCGACGTATAGGTGATCGGCGACAACAACTGTTGGATGACCCCAGTCTACAACTATCTCGCCAAAGACAAACTCCCGTCCGAACCTAAGGAGGCCGGCATAGTCAGGCGAAGAGCCTGCTCTTATATCTTGGTCGAAGATAAACTCTACAGACGGGGATTCTCCATTCCGCTGCTCAAATGTGTCGAGGAGGAAATGGTCGCGCACATCCTGCGCGAAATACACGAGGGAATCAACGCCCAATATCTCGACGGAAGGTCCCTTGCTCGAAAGGCTCTCCGGGCAGGCTACTACTGGCCGACCATGCAAAACGACGCGAAAGAACACGTGAAGAAATGCGATAAATGCCAACGGCACGGGGACATGCACCTGGCTCCGCCTAACGAGCTCAAGGCTATATCATCCCCGTGGCCATTCGCCTGGTGAGGCCTAGACATCCTAGGACCCTTCGTGGTGGGATCAAGTCAGAACAAGTACCTAATAGTGGGCGTAGACTATTTCACAAAATGGATAGAAGCAGAAGCTCTAGCCAAAATAACTACCCTCAACATCCTGCGTTTCTACAAACGAAACATCCTTGCACATTTCGGTATTCCTCAAGCGATAGTAACGGACAACGGGACGCAATTCACGGACAGGAAGTTCCAAGACTTCGTCGTCTAACTGGGCACGAAGCATCACTTCGCATCTGTGGAGCACCCCCAAACGAACGGGCATACTGAGGCAGCCAACCGAGTCATCCTCCGAGGCCTTAAGTGAAGACTGTACGAAACAAAGAAGGCATGGGTCGAGGAACTGCACAGCGTACTGTGGGCATACCGCACAACTCCACACTCAACGACCGGGGAAACACCTTTCCGTCTAGCATACGGGACCGAGGCTGTAATTCCAGTCGAAGTTCACGTGCCCTCTAGGCGGACAGGGTCGCCCCTAGACGAGGAGATAAACGACGAATCGTTGAGAGAAGAGCTTGACCTCGTCGAGGAAATCCGAACCGGTGCAGCCCTCCGTGAAGCCTCACTAAAACAAAAAATTACCATCAGGCACAACGCCAAGGTGATATGACGAGAGTTCGACGTGGGGAGCCTTGTTCTAAGAAGAAACCACAAAGACTCTCGCGAAGGCAAACTAGCAGCCAACTCGGAAGGACCCTATCGCGTCCGAGCAAAAACGGAAAATGGGGCCTACTACCTAGAACATCTCACTGAGGAAGACCTCACGGATTCATGAAAATATTATTTTTAAAATGGAATAAGTCTTTTTATACATTTGATATATATATATATATATATATATATATATATATATATATATATATATATATATATATATATATATATATATATATATATATATATATATATATATTATATGAAATTTTCCTTATGCACCAAATGAAAAAAAAAGGGGGGAAGAAATGACTTACCTATGGACTGGTCGTAGCTCACTACAGGCCGTGACTAGCCCAAAATTTTCTCTATACAAAAATCAAGGGTTACCACAAGTTGTCGTAGTTAGTGCTACGACCCGTAGCATACCCAAAACATACCCCCTTAAAAACAAAACAAAAGTCTCCAATGGCGTGTCCATAACTAGTGCTACAAACCGTGACTAAACCCAAAATTCATGTTCTTCCCATTTATTTCTACATTTTCTCATTAAAACAACCAAAAATCACATTTTTAACATATCAAAATTCAAGCACAACAACATTCAAAGCACACACAAGCATTTACAATAACACATTTTTAAAATACAAGCATAAAATGTCAAAAATATATAATTCATACAACACTCAACCTAAAGTCGACATGCATACCCTCCTAAGTTCATCTACCTAAGGTCCACTTAAATGACAACACCTTAGCTCTTGGTTCTGGTTTCAATAGGAAGTTTGGTCAATGAGATAGAAATGTCAGTGGATTCTTGCTTATTTTCCTTCCTAGGTTTGATATTCTAACTTTCACATGGAAGGAGTTGTTGAACTTGAACTTGGTTCTCTCTCTCAAATGTGTAAGGAAGAAATGAGAGGAAACTCTCACAATTGGGCTCTTATATGAAGGTCCAAAACACTAGAATGCCCTCATGCTCAAGGAAAATGCCACCAATGTCCTTAATGTTTCAATTCTCTAGAAATTCTAAGCTTTGAAACGTTGTCTATAGTATCATGTTCGATTAATACAAGGCTTAGATATAACTATTACAAATATGAATAATATATGTACTCTTATCTAAATTCTATCCTATAGATTTTTTTAAGTGAGTGATGGATTATAGATACATTCAGTGTTTTAAAAACCAGACCGAACCGGTCGGTCGGATCGATCGAACCGGGAACCGAAGAGGTTATTGGTCTGATCTGATTGTTGGATCGGATATGCTATTGAACCGATGAGAACCGGCCAAAACCGCTAAAAATCGGTGAACTGACGGTTTTGGAAAACCGGCAGTTTAAATGCATGTCTTTTTTTTTTCTTTCATAAAAACGACACCGTTTTGATAATTTATTTTTTTAAACTAAAATTAAAATATAAATACTTTATTCAAAACTTATTTGAAACAATTTTTTTTCGTTTGTAACCAATTATTGTTTAAAATTTATTTGGATTTGTATTTGTACTATTTTGTCGTGTGTGACGCCTACGTCAAGAGTTTAAATTTAAAGAATAAATTTGTGAAATTATGATATTTTGAAATTTTGTAGGTATCATGATATTTTTTAGAGGCTGAATCATTCGGTTCGACCGATTTATTAAATATATAGTTACTTTATAGAGATCGGTTACTTTATAGAGATCGATTTATTAATCTGATTTTGTCATGCGGTTTGACCAATGACCCAATAATTCAACTAATAAACTAACGACCCAGTATTTTTATCGGTTTGATAACTCGTTCGGTTTTTAAAACATTGGATACATTATCCAATTTTTAAAGCTGAAGATATTATCTACGATTAATATACCAATAATGCGTCTTCCACCTCAGCAGCCAAATTCACTCACATGAAAACAAACAGTAAACACCACCATTATGCATTTTAATATTAATCATTAAGCAAACAGTAAACATCACCAACAATCACTTTAATATTTATTAATAGAGTGACACACAAAGTGGTCAATCGGCGAATCAATTCTCACATGTAGAAAATATAATAAAAAACCCGAAACCTTTTCAGGGTCTACGACACTCAAAATATATTAGTATATGTTGTCAGCAAATCATGTGAATTGCAAATCAATTTATTAAAATATATTTGAAATTTAATCAATAAAAATAATATATATTAAAAAACGTGTTAAAATAGTTATTATTAATATTATTTTATAGTTTTCCGTTAATGGACTGATTACATATCTTTGAATCAGATATCGAATTATTTTAAAAAATAATAATACTATTACTTTATAAAATAAATAAAAAGACATTTGTTATAGGCTATCCTCCAATAAAAAAAGCTTGTGAATTTTATTGGAGATTACGTGTAAGGAAGGAGGACATTCGTTTTCTTGAACACAACAATCCTAGTCCCCGATTCATCACTTCATCCACATCAATCAATCGGTCTCTAACATGATACGCCGCATTCTACGCGGAACAGTTTTAACCACCTTGGCTATATAAAGAGATGAGCGCGCCATTTTGTAGATAATTTCAAATCCATCTCCATTACACACCATTTCTCACTCTTTCACTGACTTGGACGTTAAAGTGTTAACCTTGCACATATGCAATTGTGCCTCCGTACTGGAAAACTCAATGCACTGCATCGAAAGTTCAATTACACCTATCCATCTAACATTTTTGATTCACTTGTAGAACACTAGCGTCATATGCGGGAAACACCTTTTGATTCCTATGAACTTTAGCAAGAAACCTTTATTCTAACATCGAAGACTCATACCTCAAATCTTCGATCGTTGAGCTACTAATCTCCTCGTTTGAAATCAGAAATTCGACAGTTCTCACTATGGTCAATTCCAAGTCCACTAGATTTCTCAAAGTCGGTGTCGCTACTGCAGCAAAGGAAACAAACAAGAATCCTCTTATCCGTCCTCCCCTAGAATTAGATGATCTAATGCTGATAACTTCGCCATCAGATCCAACTGGCTCAAACGCGATTCCTTTGAGAGTCGTTTAAGGAATATCTCGACCTCTCTCAATTTTCAAATCCAGTTAATAATTTGGTCTAGCCGGACTATCAAATCAATCTCTACATCAGTCTACATTGATGGGTCTTCAAATGTTGCAAGAAAATTTAGGTGTGCAAGAAACAACTGATTTGATGAACAACATGTACAATATGATGTTGCAACAAAATTCTCAACTCTTGACTGAAAGGATTATGAGATTAGAAGAAAACACATAACTCAATCCTCCTCAGGGAATCACATTACTTGAGATGGCTTCATAATCCTCCCCAGAAAACTTACAACTCAATCCTCCCCAGGGAAGCCTCTAAAGCTATCTAACTACGACGAGATCGGAGATCTCGGCGAGAATATCAAGCATGTTGATAATCGGCTGGATTATTATCATGTTGATTGACTTATCAGGTGCAAACACTTCACACTAACCCTCACAGGAGTTGCCACAAAGTGGTACAAGTATCTCCCAGGCGGAGGTATAAACTTTTGGGGGGACCTTTGCGATGCGTTCTCCTCTCAATTTGCGGCCTAGAAGAAGCAACCGACCATAATAGGAGGTCAGGAAGATTGTTTTAAGTGTTGGATCTTTAAGAAATGCTTAAGAGTGGATTGTATGTTTTGGGAAATGTTAGGGATCGAATGAGCGGAAAACATGAGCGAATTGTTGAACAAAGCTCGACCATACATAAATTGGGAGGAGGAACTCCTATTAGATCATAGGGTCCTGAGGAAAGGTCATGTGTGTGATAAGTTTTTTTAGAAAGATGTTAATCATTAGAGAGATGACAAGGAGCGGGGTTCTCGATCTAGAGGTTCCTTTTATACTCTTTTAAACACTTCATAAGAAAGTATTTGGCGTGAATGCGCCAGTACCAAATTCAAGGAGGTCAGGATCAAGCTTACATATCCAATTAAAACATTCAATAGAATAGACAAATCGAAATACTATCGTTTCAGCAAAAGTCACGACCACAACACTAATGATTGCATCCAGCTGAAGCATGTTATTGAAGAGTTGATAAAGAAGGGACACCTGATTGAATACCCCTAGTGTTGGTGTAAGCCCTAGAGGCCAATACTTTTGGTACTTGTATCGAATTATTTATTAATAATAAAAGGCATTTCTTTATTATGTTTGTTTTTCCAAAGTGATAAAGTCCCTAGAATAGCTAGTTCGTTTAATGAAATACTAAGTGTGACTTAATCATGAAATTCCATTAAACATAAGGACACTATTCTTAAAGTATCCGTAGTCGAGCTTTAATGTGAAATGGGATGACCTTAAAGCATTAAGACTATTATGTAGATAGATTGATGATCACATCTAATGGATCATGGATAAGGAGTTATCAAGTCTTAACATAGGTATGAATATTAGGAGTAATATTTATACTGGATTGGCCCACTATGAGAGTACTACATAGAATGTTATTCAATGTGTCATAAGTTACTCTCATGGTGATATTGGTGTATACCACCCTTCGACCTGAAACCACTATGGGCCCTAGATGTAGAGTCAAGTACTTTATTGCTGATCAAACAGTGTCCGTAATTGGATGACTATAAAGACAATTGATGGGTACTTTATAAAACACGCTGAGGGACATGAGTGACCTAGATGGAATTTACCCATCCTGCATAACAGGATAAATGTCTAAGGGCCCAATATTGAACTGAACAAGGATGACATGGTATATGCCTTGTGTTCAATATAGACATAAGGACAAGAGGGTAATTATACACACAAGCACTATCACAAAAGGTTTTGTCAGATCACATGACAATTTCGTGACTTGGGTAGCAGTGATGTGTTGCTAGATACCGCTCACTGTTTATTATATTAAATGCATGATTTAATATAATTACCAATGTCGCGAAATCCTACAGGATCACACACATAAGGACAGTTTGATAAGAGGTAGAGTAAATAAGCCACACCGTAAGGTACGGTGTACTTAAGTAAATATGTAACACCGTAAGGTACGGTGCACTTAAGTGGAATACAGATTGTGGTAAGGTACCGCGTGCTTAAGTGATATACGGTACATCATAAGATATGGTGTGCATGCACTTAAGTGGGCTTTTTAGCTTGCAGTCCACACAATTGGTTCTATAAATATAAACCTTGTCCAGAAGCATAAACACTTGATGAAAATTCAGTTGTGAAACCCTAGCCGTATTTTCCTTCTCTCCCTCTCTCTCTCTCTCTCTCTCTCTCTCTCTCTCTCTCTCTCTCTCTCTCTCTCTCTCTCTCTCTCTCTTCTCTCTCACTCAAAGCCTTCAATCGTAGCAGCTAACACTGAGACTGAAGGAAGCTGTTCGTGTGGACTAAGTGGAGGCGTTGTTCATCGTACATCGCTCATGATCATTCCTTCGATTCTGAATCAAAAGTTTCATCGCCACAAGAGGTAACCATTCTATCACTGATCATGATCTTTCGTAAGGATCGCTAAAGGGAAATTTTAATTTCCGCTGCATTTTGAATCACGATTTCCCTTCACCTAGGACAACAACTAGAAAGATAACTGGGGAGAGAAGGGGAACTCCTAAAATCGAGAATATTAACCTGAAAGGAAATGGTATCCCTATAAGGATGAGACATCCCCAAGAAATCCCATTAAAGTTTTGGCAGGTGGAGAAGAAGGCGATCAAGGGGGAAGCTTATGTAACAGGCGAAGACCCGCGGCTAAACAACCCTTCAAAGGGAATTGTCAAACGTCATATAGCCGAGATTGTAACACCCCCTTTCTATACCCCCAAGTAATCACATAATTCACTTAGGCACATATGTAAAATAAAAAAAATTCGCCAGAGTACGATTAAAACATAGTATAAAAGAGGCATGTCACATCATACACGCATTTAATACATACAACACCTGCTCATTAGATTGATATGCAACAGTGGGGTAACTTGCCACAGAGGAACTTTGTCCTTACACCCACCTCTCAATATTTAGAATAAAAGCGGAAAATCCAAACATTGATAACATCGAACATATATACAAATTCATCAGCAAGATACATGTACAAATGTATCACAAAAGATTACTATACATCCTAGCTACCCGGTGCTACATATCAGAGCCAACCGACCAAAAGAATGAAGACATGCTTCACCAAAAAGACCTCCAGCATACCTACTCTGCAATGCCTCATAGAGCATCATGCCTCATAGAGCATCATAAAACAGCAGAAGGGTGAGAAATATTATCATAATAACAATGCATATAATTACATGTATAAACATAAAAATACACATATTACACATTCTCACCACAATTCATCACATTTTCATCCATATACATCACAATGTATATATATATATATATCCACCAAGCATATTCATCATGCACACTTTCACAATTCTCAATCATTCCGTATAAACATACAAAATTATGTTCATTCAACAACACATCATTATAACGATGATAAATGCAAATCATAGAGACCGACTCACGACTCTATGCAAATGCAATGCGGTACCGACTCAATCATCACTAGTTCACTCAGGAACTCTGCTGGAACCATCGCTCGTTACCGAAGTAACTCCCCGTCGGGCCTACGATGTTCACCCATTGCTCACACCCCACATGGGCACACAATGTTTATGGATCGCTCACACCCCACATGGGCACACGACCCGATCGCTCACACCCCACATGGGCACACGATCCGATTGCTCACACCCCACATGGGCACACAATCATTCGTAATCATCGCTCACACCCCACATGGGCACACGACGTTACGACGGATTCTCATTAGAATCGCACAACACAAGAATGCACATCATGATGCTTCACATGCAAAATGACTCAAAAGACATTCTTGAAATGCATACATATTCACAATATATTCATGCATTCATCTCATACAATCACATACAATCTATATACATTCACATCAATGCACTATTGTATGATTCTCATTCAAACACACAGTCAAAACGGTAAAAGTCGCTAAATAGCACTATTCCCGACTTTCCGACATAATTAAATCGGCTAACGATTTCCAAAACATCATAATAAGAAAGTACAGCTCAATACCTTTCCAACGACACCAAGAATGTAAAAATCGGATAATCGGAACAAAAGTTACGGACGAAAACGAAAACGACATTTTGGAAAATCCCATTTTTACATTCCTCCTGTCCATACGCGTATCACCCATGTCCATACGCGTACGGACAGAAGCCATTTCCTTCACAAATTCCTCGTCTCAAAGCCCATACGCGTATTGGCCCATGGCTCGCCCATGTTAAGCGTAATGCCAAGATTCATACGCGTATTGGCCCAAAAACAAGCCAATGATACGCGTATCGCCTTGGCTCATACGCGTATGGACATGCCCCTTACGCGTATGGCCAGAGCATACCCAGAAAAATTCTGCAGAACGAAGTTCTGCGTTTTCCACTCCCCAATCATCCAAATCTTCACCTAATACTCAGAAAAATGCCAATTTGATGTATAACAATACATACCAATCATGTATAAACAACTATGAACACAATCAACATGAGTTTTAATACATTTGGATCAATTTCTAATCAATTTCTCAAAAATGGGTTATACCCTAAAACTCACAAAATTCATCAACAACAACAACAATTCATACATAATCATATACATTGATAAGATAACAATGTTTCACACCCTTACCCCGGATTCCAAGCTTGCTAATTGATTGATCTTGATGAATTTCTAAGTTTTTCCTCCTTTCCTCTTCTTTTCTCTTCCTCTTCTTTCTTTCTCTCCTTTTTCTTTCTATCTTTCTCTATTTCTCTCTTATTTCTCTTTTCTTTCTATTTTCTTTCTTTTCTATTTCTTTTCTCTCATTTTCCACTAAATCAATTTAATTCATTTTTTTCTCACACAATTCTAATTCCACAAAATTTCTAACTTATAATTAATTGAGAAAAGACTAAAATACTCTTCATTCTAATTTCCCTGAAAACTCTCAAAAATGGTAAAATAGCATTTAACACACCAATTCAACAAATAAAATAATTTATCACCCAATTAAATTAAAAGACTCAGGAATAATGGAATAATCAAAATCGGGGCGTTACAACTCTCCCCCACTTTAGAAATTTTCGTCCTCGAAAATAATACCTGATTCAAACAACACCGGATACGTCTCTCGCATCCCACTCTCTAGTTCCCACGTCATATTGCCTTCCGCAGCGCCTCCCCACGCTACTTTCACAAGCGCAATATCCTTGCCTCTTAGTTTCTTAACTTCGCGGTCCAAAATCCTAACCGGTAAAGCTTCCACCGTAAGGTTATCTCTCACTTCAACCTCGTCCATAGGAATAACATGTGACGGATCCGGAACATATTTCCGAAGTTGCGAAACATGAAATACGTCATGCAAATTCGAAAGGTTCGGAGGCAACAACACACGGTAAGCCACAACACCAACTCGTGAAGTAATCTGATACGGACCAATAAAACGAGAAGTCAACTTCTTCGACTTCAAAGCACGACCCACACCAGTAACTGGTGTAACTCTCAGAAACACATGGTCGCCTTCTTGAAACTCAAGATCCTTCTTTCTCTTGTCATGATAGCTCTTTTGTCTACTTTGAGAAGCTTTCATCTTCTCTCGAATAAACTTCACTTTCTCCGTTGTTTGTTGTACCATTTCCGGTCCAACTATCATCCTCTCGCCGGTTTCATGCCAACACAAAGGTGTTCGACATCTCCGACCATACAAAGCCTCAAATGGTGCCATACCTATACTCGAATGAAAACTGTTATTGTAAGTGAATTCAATCAACACCAAATAACAATCCCAAGCACCACCTTGCTCGAGTACACAAGCACGCAGTAAATCCTCCAACGATTGAATCGTCCTCTCGGTTTGACCGTCCGTTTGCGGATGGTAAGCCGAACTCAATCTTAGCTTAGAACCCAAAGCCTTTTGTAAACTCTCCCAAAACCTCGATGTAAACCTTGGATCTCTATCCGATACAATACTTTTAGGAACTCCATGTAACTTCACAATCACCAGAACATAAATCTCGGCTAACTTCTCCAAAGGATAACTAATATCAATTGGAATAAAGTGAGCAGATTTAGTAAGCCTATCAACAATTACCCAAATAGCATTATGACCTCTTTGCGTATTCGGCAATCCCGTAACAAAATCCATCGATATACTATCCCATTTCCATTCCGGAATATCCAACGGTTGCATAAATCCACTCGGTTTTTGATGTTCCACCTTAGACTTTTGACAAGTTAAGCATGCATACACAAATCGATCCACATCCCTCTTTAAACCGGACCACCAAAAGATCTTCTTCAAATCTTGATACATCTTATTCGCACCCGGATGAATACTTAAATTACTTCGGTGTCCTTCCTCTAAAATCATCTTTTTCAACTCCACATCATCGGGAATACAAATATGACCACGGAATCTCAAAACTCCATAATTATCAACCTTGAAATCCTCATTCTCATTCAACATCAAATCAACGAATTTCAAGTCCAACTTTTGCTTTTCACTAACCGTTGCAAGAAAATCATTCGTAACATGTAGCATACCAAGTCGCACACTTCTCGGCGTCATTTCACAAACCAAACTCAAATCTCTGAAATCTTCCAAAAGTTCCCATTCTTCCATCATCAATGCGGACATATGTAACAACCTCCGACTTAAGGCATCGGCCACCACGTTTGCCTTACCCGGATGGTAATTCAAACCAAAATCATAATCCTTCAAAAGTTCTAGCCACCTCCTTTGTCTCATGTTCAATTCTTTCTGATCAAATAAATATCTTAAGCTTTTGTGATCACTAAAAACTTCAAATCTCGCACCATAAAGATAATGCCTCCATACTTTCAAAACAAACACTACCGCCGCTAACTCCAAGTCATGTGTAGGATAATTCTTTTCATGCACTCTCAATTGTCTGGAAGCATATGCCACAACTTTTCCAGCTTGCATCAAAACACCACCTAAACCTGTCAATGAAGCATCACAATACACAACAAATGGTTCATTAGGATTAGGCAAAATCAAGATCGGAGTCGTTGTCAACCTTCTCTTTAACTCATTGAAACTCTCTTCACAATGAATATCCCAAATGAAAGCCTTTCCTTTACAAGTCAATTGCGTTAAAGGAAGTGCCAATTTCGAAAATCCCTCAATAAACCTCCGATAGTAACCCGCCAAGCCTAAAAGCTTCGAATCTCCGTAACCGACCTAGGAGCCTCCCATTGCATCACCGCATATATCTTGGATGGATCAACACTAATACCACTACCGAAAATAACATGTCCAAGGAAACTTACTTCCGATAACCAAAATTCACACTTTGACAACTTAGCATACAATTGTTTCTCTTTCAAAATTTGCAACACAATTCTCAAATGCTCTTCATGCTCCTCTTGAGACTTAGAGTAAATCAAAATATCGTCGATGAACACAACCACAAAACGATCCAACTGTTCATGAAAAATACGATTCATGTATTCCATAAACACACCCGGCGCGTTAGAAACCCCGTATGGCATCACAGAGTATTCATAATGACCATACCGTGTCCTAAATGCCGTCTTTTGAATATCCTCTTCTTTCACACGAATCTGGTGGTATCCTGATCTCAAATCAATTTTGCTAAAAACATTCGTACCAACCAATTGGTCCATCAAATCATCGATCCTTGGAAGCGGATACTTGTTCTTAATTGTCACTTTGTTCAACTGTCGATAATCAATGCATAACCGCATACTCCCGTCCTTTTTCTTTACCAACAATACCGGAGCACCCCAAGGAGAAACACTTGGCCTTACAAATTTCTTGTCCAACAAGTCATTCAATTGATTTTTCAATTCTACCAATTCCGATGCCGACATACGATACGGTGCCATCGAAATTGGTCTAGTACCTGAAACTAGATCAATAGAAAATTCAACTTCTCTTTCCGGCGGTACATCCGTAATATCTTCCGGAAACACTTCTGGAAATTCACACACCACTGGGAACACATCAAGCTCAACTTTACTCTCCACCAACAATGATGCAAACAAACCAAACAATTGAGCTTCGTCCGCTAAAAGTTTCTTCAACTCTTTAGTGGATAGGAAACGCTCAAATTCATCATCTTCCAAAGAAGGAAACCTTACTAACTTGTGATAGCAATCTATATGAACTCGGTTAAATTGCAACCAGTTCATACCCAAGATTACGTCCAATCCTACCAACGGCAAACACACTAAATCCATAATGAAGTCTTTACCATACATGGTCAAAGGACAACTCATACACACCAAAGATGTATTTACCGACCCTGAAGCAGGAGTCTCAATAACTATCTCAACACCCATCAAAGTTAACGCAAGATTCAAACGCTTCGCGCACTCAGACGAAATAAACGAATGAGTCGCTCCCATATCAATAACAGCAACTAAAGGTGTACTATTAATAAAGCATGTACCTTTAATCAAACGGTCTGCATTCGTAGTTTGAGTCCCCGCCAATGCAAACACCTTTCCGCCCGCTTGAGCTTGTTTCGGCTTAGTACACTTAGTACTAATGTGACCCACTTCTCCACAATTATAGCACTTCACCATATTTCTTCTACAATCTGTAGCAGCATGCCCAAGACCACCACAATTAGAACATTTCGCTACAGGTTTCCCACACTCGAATGATTTATGACCTATTTCACCACATTTGTAACACCTAACAACACCGGAACCTCCTCCTCCAGATCTCCTATCAAAGCTTCCCCTATGCTTGCCCTTATCAACGGGTGTCACATAAGGTCCACTTCTAGCTTGTTGCTTCCCTTTCCTCTCATTCAAACTTTTGTAATGTGTAGAACGAGCCTTACTATCTTCTTCGAAGATTCTACAACATTTCGTCAAATCCGCAAACCTCCTTATCCTTTGATATCCCACAACTTGTTTGATCTCAGGACGTAAACCATTTTCATATTTAATACACTTTGAGAACTCAGCAGTAATCGCAGCATAATGAGGATGGAATTGAACCAACTCCACAAATTTAGCAGTATACTCCACCACAGACATACTACCTTGTTTCAGTTCAAGAAACTCCATCTCCTTCTTTCCCTTCACACTCTCAGGGTAATACTTCCTCAAGAATTCAGTACAAAATAAATTCCAAGTTATCTCTTCATCATCCACCTCAAGAACTTCACGCATACCGACCCACCAATCGTCGGCTTCTTCCTTCAGCATGTGAGACCCAAGCCTCACCTTATTCTCCTCCGCACAGCCCATAACTCTGAAGATTCTTTCAATCTCCTTCAACCACAATTGAGCTCCATCGGGATCAAATCTTCCTTTGAAAATCGGTGGTTGATTCTTCCTGAACTCGTCATTAGCATTCACGTTAGGTGCACCTTGCACTGCCCTAGCCATTGCTTCCAAAGCAGCAGCCATCGCATTGTCGTTTCTACCAGCCATCTTCTGATTATTCCCAAAAATGACAACAAGGTTAAACAACAGTTCAACCAACACAACGACAAGACAGACACAACTGACTCAACTCTGGCTCTGATACCACTTACTGTACCACCCCCTTTCTATACCCCCAAGTAATCACATAATTCACTTAGGCACATATGTAAAATAAAAAAAAATTCGCCAGAGTACGATTAAAACATAGTATAAAAGAGGCATGTCACATCATACACGCATTTAATACATACAACACCTGCTCATTAGATTGATATGCAACAGTGGGGTAACTTGCCATAGAGGAACTTTGTCCTTACACCCACCTCTCAATATTTAGAATAAAAGCGGAAAATCCAAACATTGATAACATCGAACATATATACAAATTCATCAGCAAGATACATGTACAAATGTATCACAAAAGATTACTATACATCCTAGCTACCCGGTGCTACATATCAGAGCCAACCGACCAAAAGAATGAAGACATGTTTCACCAAAAAGACCTCCAGCATACCTACTCTGCAATGCCTCATAGAGCATCATAAAACAGCAGAAGGGTGAGAAATATTATCATAATAACAATGCATATAATTACATGTATAAACATAAAAATACACATATTACACATTCTCACCACAATTCATCACATTTTCATCCATATACATCACAATGTATATATATATATATATCCACCAAGCATATTCATCATGCACACTTTAACAATTCTCAATCATTCCGTATAAACATACAAAATTATGTTCATTCAACAACACATCATTATAACGATGATAAATGCAAATCATAGAGACCGACTCACGACTCTATGCAAATGCAATGCGGTACCGACTCAATCATCACTAGTTCACTCAGGAACTCTGCTGGAACCATCGCTCGTTACCGAAGTAACTCCCCGTCGGGCCTACGATGTTCACCCATTGCTCACACCCCACATGGGCACACAATGTTTATGGATCGCTCACACCCCACATGGGCACACGACCCGATCGCTCACACCCCACATGGGCACACGATCCGATTGCTCACACCCCACATGGGCACACAATCATTCGTAATCATCGCTCACACCCCACATGGGCACACGACGTTACGACGGATTCTCATTAGAATCGCACAACACAAGAATGCACATCATGATGCTTCACATGCAAAATGACTCAAAAGACATTCTTGAAATGCATACATATTCACAATATATTCATGCATTCATCTCATACAATCACATGCAATCTATATACATTCACATCAATGCACTATTGTATGATTCTGATTCAAACACACAGTCAAAATGGTAAAAGTCGCTAAATAGCACTATTCTTGACTTTCCGACATAATTAAATCGGCTAACGATTTCCAAAACATCATAATAAGAAAGTACAGCTCAATACCTTTCCAACGACACCAAGAATGTAAAAATCGGATAATCGGAACAAAAGTTACGGACGAAAACGAAAACGACATTTTGGAAAATCCCATTTTTACATTCCTCCTGTCCATACGCGTATCACCCATGTCCATACGCATACGGACAAAAGCCATTTCCTTCACAAATTCCTCGTCTCAAAGCCCATACGTGTATTGGCCCATGGCTCGCCCATGTTACGCGTAATGCCAAGATTCATACGCGTATTGGCCCAAAAACAAGCCAATGATACGCGTATCGCCTTGGCTCATACGCGTATGGACATGCCCCTTACGCGTATGGCCAGAGCATACCCAGAAAAATTCTGCAGAACGTAGTTCTGCGTTTTCCACTCCCCAATCATCCAAATCTTCACCTAATACTCAGAAAAATGCCAATTTGATGTATAACAATACATACCAATCATGTATAAACAACTATGAACACAATTAACATGAGTTTTAATACATTTGGATCAATTTCTAATCAATTTCTCAAAAATGGGTTATACCCTAAAACTCACAAAATTCATCAACAACAACAACAATTCATACATAATCATATACATTGATAAGATAACAATGTTTCACACCCTTACCCGGATTCCAAGCTTGCTAATTGATTGATCTTGATGAATTTCTAAGTTTTTCCTCCTTTCCTCTTCTTTTCTCTTCCTCTTCTTTCTTTCTCTCCTTTTTCTTTCTATCTTTCTCTATTTCTCTCTTATTTCTCTTTTCTTTCTATTTTCTTTCTTTTCTATTTCTTTTCTCTCATTTTCCACTAAATCAATTTAATTCATTTTTTTCTCACACAATTCTAATTCCACAAAATTTCTAACTTATAATTAATTGAGAAAAGACTAAAATACTCTTCATTCAAATTTCCCCGAAAACTCTCAAAAACGGTAAAATAGCATTTAACACACCAATTCAACAAATAAAATAATTTATCACCCAATTAAATTAAAAGACTCAGGAATAATGGAATAATCAAAATCGGGGCGTTACAGAGATAATGGACGTTAGTAAAGAACAAGAAGAAACCTCGGCCAAGAAGCCAGAGAGGCCCATCGTTGGATTCTTAGACATTGAAAAAGTGGGGGAAATTTTGAATGATATCTTACTTTTCATATATTATACATGAAAAGTACGTTTGGTACTGAAATACATAAGTTCCTAGTAACACTGTATACATAAAAATGCCCAAAGCAACCTAAAACCAAACACTGGCATGTTATATGTAAAAAATGTTCAAAAGATAAAACTAAGAACTAGATCCCTAAGGATCTCAAAAGACTCCACAATGGAAGCAAAACCAACAGTTAAGCAAGGATAGTCACACGGCCTTATCCTTACCCTTCGCGGAACCTGCAGAACCTGTGATGTAAACAACAACAGTGGGGTGAGATACATCAAATCTCAGTGAGTTCCCTATCTTAAAGTCCTCTCGGCTCTACAAGGTTCTAATAAATCTAACTCAAGTCAAAAGGGAAAGGAAAATGACTTTGAGTACACACACTACGAAAGTATCCACACTGGTGAGCCTGTTAACTCACACAAGTACCAAAGTACGTCCTGAGCCTGTTAGCTCAAGAATCTCACAAATCAGTAACCATACCAAGGTATCCCCTATTCCCGTCCGCTTCTACGTCTAGAAGACGATTCGAGTCATGGATCCTCGAAATTACTTAGCATACGAAATGGATTCGGGAACAACGGCATGTTAGCCGTGAACCGTCACTTCTCATGGCCTGTTAACCATCACAAGTCTCTACCCTTAGGTTCTATTCGTACTAAACACCAGAATCAAACCTACCAAGTAATGGTGCACGTGTTTCAGAGGAGCTCGAGACCCATGAAACGCACTATCAAAAATAACCGGTTACGATTACACAATACACACGCCTCGGCCTTACTTGCACGAGCGTTGTCACTATTCCATTACTCACACACACAACATTGTTTAGGGTAAGTCCTCACTCTACCTAATTCATATTTTAACATGCATATCTGATCAACCATGTTTAATAATGAGAACAATAAACAAAGCATAATACATTTGCACACTAGAAGTTACAAATGATAAAAACAACACACTTATCCCACTTTTGGGGTTTCCTCCGATTATTTAATCTGGCATCAAAACCGATATTTTACACATTCATTGTGTAGAATATCTCCGTAGCTTCCCATCGGTACCAAGAACTCCTCGATCGAAAACACGATTCAAAAGATATGGATTTTAAAAGTATTTTTCCAAAAAGTTACAGTGTTAATCGGTTAACACATTTGGTTAACCGATTAACCAAATTCAGCAACTTTCTGTTAACCGATTAACCAAAATGGTTAATCGATTAACCAGTTCAATTTTCACGTAAAACACCAGATTTCTCATTGGTTAATCGGTTAACCCATAGCATTAATCGATTAACCATGTTGCAGAAACCCAAAAACTCTGTTTTCTTGGATTCTTTCCATTCCAATCCCAATCAAAACCATTTCAAACATTCAACCAAGCATAAACAGATGATTATACATATATAATGGTTGTTCTATACGATTTATATCTCATTTCAACCGTTAGATTTCTTTGATTTTACGAAAATACTCATTTTCTCAAAAATCTAACCTAACTCTAAAACCTCAAGAAATTCTACACTAAAGTCTCTAGCTAGAACCCACCTGGATAACAAGATGAGGATGATGAAGATGAAATGAAATGATGAAGAGTCGATGAATGGATGATGATGATCTTGATGTTCTTGAGCTTTCTCCTCTTTCCTCTTTTCTCTCCTTTCCTTTCCTTCTTTCTTCTTTCCTTCCTCTAACTTTCTCTATTTCTTTCTATCTTTGGCAAATGGAAGGAAAAGAAATATATAGTAACTATCAACAATAAGTAATACTACTAAATGTCCAAAAAGTCTCTTAAGTCCAATTTAATAAAATACCTCAGAGTCAGATAATATTATCCAGAGTAATAATTTACGGGGTATTACAATGACCAACCATGATGTCTATAGGGTTCTCATCGATATTGGAAGCTCCTTCAATATCATGCATGATGGACTCTTCAAAAAACTAGGAATGAAGAAGGAAAACCTTTAAAAAGAAAATGCAAAGAAGTGAAAGGAAAATGTGATAAATTAGTACCTTGAATATTTATACAGGTTCTAAAGATTAGAAAATGAAGCGACAAAAATAAAATCGTGCAAAATTCAAAAAACATTATACTCTAAAGGATGAAGATCAAGAGATAGAGAATGAAGAATGTGGAACATAATAAGATTTCAATGGATATCACCAGAATTTCAAGAAGGCAAAGAAGTTTATGATAATCGAAAGTAAGGGAAAGTGAGAAAAAAGCAACTTCACTCTTCTAATTTATAGGTTGATATGCAAAAATTAAAGAAGCACTAAGGGTCATGATCAAAGGTCGAGATGCGACCTCGATCTCGCAACAGTACTAGAGTGCACTCAAGTTCCCTAAGTTTGTCGCCTCCTTACCCTAGGTGCATGAATCCACGTGAAAGGCTTCTCTAACACAACATTTTATGACGTGATAGGAATTTAATGATCATTTTTTCAATGCCACCAACTCCTACTTAACTTATTAGCAAAACTCTTACTCTCCCCATATCACTTTCCCAAGAAAGCCTCACCCCCTCAATGAAACTCGCACAATGTCCGATCTTAAAGCTTTCACATCAATAATCCTCGCTCCATGACTAATCCCAATGACTTGGAAGGAAACTATTTCGGGTTTTCTGAAGATCCAATAACCCCAAGCGCCCGTTCAATGGCTAAATAGGTAAACTATCACACAAAGGCACCACATTAAAACAAGGCATCACCTTCGTCTTAACTGTTGATATTCATCCAATGGCCTTCCATATCTTGCGTTAGATCAATCACTGATGGTTCTAACTGTCACCCCTATATAAGTGTGATTTCGAGTCACGTTTAGGCATTACTCATTCACACACTTGTAAGTTTCAATTCTCTCATTCAGTGTCTTAAGCGTTGGTGTGCTAACCTTCCAAGTAACCTCTCTCTTATCACCATAGATTTCTACCACTATATCGAAAGACCTTCCATGACTATCTTCTTCAAATTACTATCATATTCTTTTCCACTAAAGGAAACTTTATTATTAATATGTCACATAAAATTCTTTTGTTGTTTTACTTTTGCTATTAATGAATAATAAATAGAATTTATAAATGGAGAAATACCAACATGATTGGACCCAATGTCGCCCCTAAAAAGCATTTAGTTTCTTTTCCATATTTATTATTTATAACACAAGGATAATTCAGTGTCAAATTACTTATCTTAATACTGATTTTTATTTTTAAATTTAAATAAGTTGTTTATGTTTTTTCTCTTATTATTTTAGTATAGTCTTTGTGGATAATTGTCTTCTTTTTATTTTTAATGCATTTTCAATCATTACTCTACCATCATCAACCTTCAACCTTGCGGATATAAAAGAATGAATATTCTCTAGTAGAGTTGTTAAAACAAGTTATCTGAACTAAAATGAATTGATACTTGTGAGGCTTTGGGTCAGTTTGTTTCAGCTTTAAAAAAATGGATTTTTTCTTTATATTTTTGAAAATGGATTTTACAAAAACGTTTTTCAAAATAATACAAGTTTTTTTAAATTTGTTTTTTATAAATTAAAAGACTAATTTTGACATTCTATAACATTAATATACATTATTGAAGATCAAAACATAGTCAAAATCACAATTTTTTTAAAAAGTTGTATTTCAAAAATGATTTTCATGAAAAGCTATTTGAAATAGCTTCAAAATTAAGTGATTTTTTGAAATTTTGATATCCAAAAAAAATTTCGATAAAATGATGAAATACCTAAAATAACATTTTAAGAATAACTATTCAAACCAAATTTTTATTTGAAGCTTTTATGAAAAGTTTCTTTGTAAAATTTTTTTTTACATAATTATGTTACACTATAAAAATCATTTTTAAAAAAAGCCAAAACAAACGGGCCCTTTATAGGATGGGTCAAAAATCCATTTTATAATAAACTCAAAAATATTATACAAGTTCGGTTCTAAAACCGGTTGTGGATTACCCGATCTTAAATTGGTCGAACTTGGCAGATTTCATATTTTATATAGTTGAATCTAAAAAGCTCAGTTATAATATAAACTCAAAATATATTATTTAAGTTCGGCAATTTTTTTTATTATCTGCTATAAATAAAAACAAAGTAAAAAATGTCTTAATATTTATTATAAATTTTTATGTTCATCAAATATTTTAATTTTTTCAACGAAGTATATATTTTTTTACTAAAAAACCAATCTATTAATTAATTGGGCTTAGGCCCCACATGAATACAAAATTTGGTTTTGTCTACAATGACTTTTTTTGCCAAAAAAATGAGGTTCTTTATTGCTATTCCTATCCACGTAACCAATAGACCCGTTTTATCCAAAAAGGTTTTTTGAAGGGTCAATAGCATTTCCCTAAGTTAGTTTTATCCTCTCTTGTTATGATCACAAATGATACCTTTCAACACTTTCTTGAATGAGAATCGAAGTTTCTTGATTGAACAATGAGACAGATAGGTTTCTAAAGTGAGAAAGAAGAAAGAATAAAGAAGAAAGATGAAAGAAGGATTTGGGAAAACTGTTTACTATACACTTACTCAATGTTACAAATGATTACAAGTGAATAACATAATTGGCCTCGCTCAACAACCTAAGTGATCTAGCCTATTTATAGACTACAAGGTAACTTAAATAACAAGTTAACCTAAACAATTGGATCCTTAACACAAGTCCTAATTCGACACTACATACTAGAACTGACTTTGACTAGAGTGTGTAAACACTTCGACATCAACATGTGAACAATATTTGACTTCATGCTTGTCTCCTGTCGAATCATGAAAGCTATCCTAGTCGATACATCCCAGTCGACAGCACTAGAGTTCGATCCAATATCTCACATCTCTCAAATCTAAAGTCTTCCTTCTGTGTTTCTATCCCTTCAATCTTCTCTGTTCAACCCTTCATCTTTCTTCTTGCTTAAACCATAAAAATTTCCCCTTTTTTCCACTGAATTTCATGGTATTGTTAGTTTTATCTACTAATTCATTGTAATTAGTTCTTATCTCCACCCTTTTCGACCTCATTTTAGAAGCTAAATCCATAGAATTTTGAACTGCTTGACATTCCTCTATATTAGGGTTATAATATCCCCTTTGGTTCCATGTCGTCGCTGCTAAAATAACCTCGTTCTTGTTACAAAACCATGCTCATGTGTTAAATTCTCCTTGTTTGGCAAGATTAGCATTAGTGTTAACTATGACTGCCTCGTTCTCCCAGATATGCTTCATATCTTTGTTACATTTGTTCTTATTTCCTATGGTTTTTTCCTTATCCTTTTTATAGTTGTGCTTCTGCATTCTTTGACCTTTCTAATCCCCTATGTTCAAATTATGGCTTTTTTGTTGTTGCTATCTCTTCTAAATTTTATGGATATTTCCTTGGATGATGATCAAATTCCTTATATTCTCGTGCCAAGTATTTTTTTTAGAATGTTAATGATTCTTTTGTCAACCCCTTTCCTCAGATTTCTAATTTTGTTGTTTATTTTCCAAGTTTGTGTTATTCCTTTCAACACTGTTGTTGTTTCTTTTGAAACTTTCCCCCATTAAGTAGGTTCTTTTTTGCAGCAAAATCTTAGGTAGGTTAAAAACCCTGTTCTTTTTCTCTTTTCCTGTTTTTATTATTATAATTATCTTAGATGATTTCAAGGTTCCTTCATATTTTACCCATTCTATACATGTCCTGCATATCTATATTATCAAGGTAAAGCTTACCTTTACCTTTATTTTGACTCTTAGTATCTCCATCATCATTGCTTTTGGTTTTGTTGCTTTTAATTTTCCTTTCTTCCTCTTTTTCTAGAAGACCATCCTCTCTAGCAGCGTTGTTCATTTTCTAGCCTATATGTATTATACCCAATGTAAGTAAGTCTTAGACGTGTCACTCTTATGCCTAATGAGAGCCATAAAAAGTGAAGCGAGAAGAGACTTACTAAGTGATGATCTCGAGGATATTGGTTCAATATCTTGTTGGTGTGTCGATAAGGTATGAGTGGATAATCTTAGTATGACATATGGAGAGTTCACTCAGATACATGGCTTAAGAGGTGGACCCACATGTGAGTGGTATCAGATGTATACAAAGTTACCATACCTCATCGGCAGGATACATGAGTTATCCTTCCATATGATAATAGGTATGGGATGTTCCTAAAGTTTAGCGTGTAACTCGGGTTGAATACTCGTAACAACACGAGCTTGATTTCTCATGAGATAGAGCAGGACAGTCAGTGATCCGCACGCCATACTAGTTAGTCGAGACCTACCTATATAGTCCATGGCCTACGAGCTTTAGAGGGAGGTTACCTTCTGGTTCTTTTCATATGTAAGGGATTATTCATAACTAGGTCATGCGGGATAGTCGTGGGATAGACCAGACTCCGAGTCTATTCTTATGAAGGAACCTTTAGGGGTCGCAGTCGTGTGAGTAATTCAGAATTTATATTGCTAGGGAGATCTCATTGTTTGATGAAGCTCAGGGTGTCTAAGATGTAGATGCATAACTTAAGTTTTATGTGTGACTCCTGCATATCTATCATTTTGACATGTGTTGGTTCTATTTTTAACATTTGTACATCATCAAGAAAGTTATTCTATCAATGGATGTCGTTAAGGTGTTAGTGCTGTTTCAAATGGTAGGCTCTCTGGAAAGGAATATGTGGATTTTTCAATGGATATCGTAAGCCAACCAGTATGGCCTATTAATATGATATGTTCCACACTGATTAAATCAGAGTAGTGCAGTGGAAAGTGGTAGAAGGAAAAGCTCAATATGGTTTTCATGAAGAATCCAAAGATGGATGTTCCAAGGAATGGATTTAAGACACTTTTGCACCAAGTGGGCGATATCTATTAGAGTTGTGTGGAGGAGGCGAAGCATCAGGTGTGTACGCGATTTAGTACACAGTAGTAAACTAAGTGAAGTCTGATGATATTATCAGTAGTTGGATTGTAAGGGTTATCTCAAATGTTGTAGGATGCTAAATACACTCTTTTGGCATGAAAACTATACAAGATAGGAATGACATCCCCTATTCTACGTTGCGTGGGGGAGCACAAAACAACCATAGTCCTCACTGAGTATCATCAAGGAGCATGTGATAACCACGTTGGCGGCCGAGCCCTTGACCACAAACTACTGAGAGCAGGTTACTATTGGCCCACCTTGATGAAAGACAACATGAAGTTTGTCAAGAAATGTGTTATATGCTAGAGACACACCGATCTGCGACATGCCCTAGTCGAGCTTATTCATTATATGTCATCACCCTAACCTTTTATCAATGGGGCATGGACATTATTGGTCCATTCCCTCTACCGCCTGGGCAATTGAAATTCCAAATTATAAGAGCTGACTACCTCACAAAGTGGATAGAAATGGAGGTTGTCACCAAAATTACAACAAAAATAATTCATCGTTTCTACTAGCATAATATCATGTGTAGGGTCGAGCTATCAGGCGTCATCATATAGAATAACAGAACCCAATTCCCAAATACCACAATTACTGATTTCTGCCATGAAATGGGAGTATAAATAAATTTTGTCTTTGTCATCCATCCATAAGCCAGTGGACAAGCAGAGTCAGCTAACAAGGTGATCTTAAAAGGGATAAAGAAGAAATTGAATGACACCAAAGGGTTATGGGTTGAATTAACCCACGAGATATTATAGTCGTATCATACCACCCTCTATTGAACTACCAAGGAGTGTGCCTTCACCATGATATACGGGGAAGATGATATGTTACCCGTAGAGATCGACACACCCTCCTAAATGTGTTCTCAGTTTAACCAGAAGGTAACGATTCACGGTTGAGGTACACCACTGATTTAATCGACAAAGTAAGAAATATCACCCACATCCGAGAGTTCACCTCCAAGCAAAGGGCGACCAAAACATACATCTCTAAGGTAATGCCAAGGGAAATGCAGGAATGCTACTTGGTGTTAAGAAGGGTGGTTCTTCCTACTCAGTAGGGAAAATTCCAGCCCAACTAGGAATAACCATATCATATATTCTAGAAGTTACCATACAGATCATATAAAATAGAGGAAATGGATGGGAGACACATACCCAGGACTTGGAACTCCACCCATTTAAAATATTATTATAGTTAAGTTATTTGAAAATTATCATAGGGTGTATGTTGCCCACCTATGTATGAATTTATGAATATTTATAAGAAAAAAGAATATTTTGATTTCAATGATACATATATTGGACTTCCTCGGGAAGCTCTTTGTTGTCTCTTAAGGCAATGCACGAATGTTAGACTTCCATAGGAAGATTTATACTGCCTCTTAAGGCAATGCACGAATGTTGAAATTATAAAAGAAGATCTGTGTCTCTTCTTGAGGCAATGTGAGTATGTTGGTCTTCCACAGAAAGATACTTTCTACCGCTTAAGGAAATACATGAATGTTGGACTTCCACAAGAAGATCCTTGCCACCTCTTAAGGCAATGCACGACTGTTGGTCTTCCACAGGAAGATCATTTCCACCTCTTAAGGCAATGTAAGTATGTCGAGCTTCAAAAAGAAGATTCTTGCCTCCACTTAAGGCAATGTAAGTATGTTAGAATTCCACAAAAAAAGCATTACCTCCTCTTAAGGCAATACACAAATGTTGTACTTCTACTGGAAGATCCTTGCCGTCCTTATGGGCAACATGAATGGGATATAGGTGGGGATCACCTCATCTAAACGTCTCACTTGGGGAGCTTAGAGTCTCTTCAGACAGACTCGTCTAAACGCCTCGCTTGATGTACTTAGTGTCTTGTTAGACATGCTCATATAAACGCCTAGCTTGATGGACTTACAGTCTCATAAACAGGCTCATCTAAACACCATGCCTGAGAGACTTAGAGTGATGGTGACTCGTGCTCCCACATAACATAGTGAACTCATATCCATAAGATGGAAAAGTTTGTGGGAAGGGTTGAAGTGAGGATTGTAACGTGGGTGATGGTGGTGCATGGACGAAGATGAGACAAATGTCTCATGGAAAGGTGAAATCAATAACATAAGACGGATAAGAGTGATGGTGAAAATAAAAGGTTTTTACTGAGATAAGGAAGGAGAAGAGAGAAACAAAGAGAGGGAGAAGAGAGATAGAGGAAGCGACTAGATTTTTAAGGAAAAGAGAAGAAATTTGTTTCATATATTATAATAAAATATTCCACGTTAATTAAAAATAATTCCAAGTTAGCCAAATTAATACCAGTTGAAGTGTCACGTCTGCTCAACTTTGTAAACTATTTGAGTGCACAACCCAAGAGGGGGTTCAATTAGATGTAATGGTATTTTTAGAGATTTATGATATTTTCTAATTTCTTGAAGCTTTTCCAGAATTATGAACAGTGAATAAATGATAAACATAAAGGTAAAGTGTAGTAAAGTAAATGAACACAATGATGTATACTAGTTCCCCTTATCAACCAAGGGTACATCTAGTCCCCTTACACTTCGTAAGATATTTTCACGATTGTTAGATCTTTGTGCAAGCCTCACACCAAAACTTCTCCTACAATCTTCTAACAACAACAAATTAGCACACAAATTCCTTGATTTCACAAATACACTAACAGCTATGGTGAACTTTGAATCAAACCAATTCAAAGGACATTTCTCAAACAAAAAGAAAATATACCACTTTCTATTTGCAAATACTTTTAGAAAGTACATACACTTTCTTTACAAAATAATTCACCACACACATGATGATCAATTACAATTAGGGGTGGAAATAGGTTGGGCCGAGTTAGGCTTTGCCAAGCCTGAGCCTGGCCTGATAAAAAAGAAAAGCCTAAGCTTGGCCTATGGCCTATCAGAGGCTCATTTTCTGGCCTGAGTCTGCCCTTTTCGAATGCCTGATTAGCCTATTAGCCTACTTAAAAAGCCTATATAATTTAAACACATGTAAATAAGCAATTCAACTAACGTTTAAATATACTAGAGAATCAAAAGTACAATGCGACTAAATATTTGTTTACAAAGACTTATTTGAGCTTACATAGAAGTATAAGTTTTGTGAGAATATTTATTTATGAGAACTTGTGAAAACAACTTATGACATTATTCATAAAGTTTTTTCAACTTATATTCACAAGTTCTTCAAAATAACTAAACTGTACTTTTGTATTTTAATGTAAAATACAAAATAATATATAAAAAAGAATATATTTATTTATATTTATTAAAATAGGATGGCTTAATAGGCTTAAAATGCTTTTTTATGGCCTGTGGCCCGACCTATTTAACTAAATAGGCTTATAAAAAAGCCTAGGTCTTTTCTACTTAAAAAAAAACCTGGCCTGGCCTTGGCCTGTGTAGGCTAGGCCGTAGGCCCCTGTTAGTCGGTCTGGCCTATTCCCACCCCTAATTACAATACTTGAACAAACTTAAATATATGAAGTTGTTCTTGAATCAATTTCAATAGATAATCGATCTTCTCTTTCAATGTGCAATTCAATACTATATGAAACTTAAGTTCTCAAAAATATTATGAAACTTTTATGAATGATTTTAAATTTATGCACAAATTTTCAACATTTTTTAAAAAGAATGAACACTTAGAAAATTATTTGAATTGATTTGAAAAATTAATAATGAAAATGGTAATTTGAATACTAATGTATTTTGCCTTAAATACACTCTAAGAAACCTTTATGAATTAATTCAAAAGTTTGAGACATTTTCATGAAGGTTTGCAATAGTTTATAATGACAATGGTTCATTAAAAAATATAATTTAGAATTTTGTTCAGGACTTGTTAAGTCATTTAAAAGGACACCTGACTTAACAAGTGCATGACGAATATTTAATTTCAAACAGTAACAGGTTTTGTTAAGTTAGTTAACCATATATGAATTAAAAAATGCAACAGACGTGACTTATAAAGTGCTGACAATTTTTTTTAAAAAGATAAGCTTTTTATGCCTTTGCTTCAAAAAAATTTATGCACGATGATTTGAGAACTTAGAGATGAATATGAGAATTATTTTTTTAGTATCTAAAGTTATACATAATGAATTACAATTAAGTACCTTAGCATCAAGAAAAATTTTCTTTACTTCCAAAATATCCATAAGCTTATGCATTCTTGATTCTTGATTCCAAACTTTTTTTCTTTGATATTTCTTCTTTGATAAGTTTTTGTCTTTATCAAAACCAAGTTAAAAAGGATGATGAACATCTTCTTCACAAACTTAACATATTTTTGACAAAAATTAACATAGAGGACCAATGTGACTAATGGAACGTGATTTGAGGAACTTAAAATAAACGTTTATTAAATAAAAGGACGCACGTGAAACTTTAAATTAAGTTAAGGGGGCAAAGGATGTATTAAGCCTAATACATTAATGATTAAAAATTTCACTTCTTTATTCTTTATGGCAATCATTTTATTGAGTTGCCCGTCTTAGAGGTAGGAATATACTAGGTCGAGTTAGGTTTTACCAAGGCTAAGTCAGGTCTGTTAAAAAAGTCTAAGTCTAAGTTTAATAGGTAGTCTATCATATAATTATTTTTATGTTCGAGTCTAGCATGTCAGATTGGCCTACTAACCTACTTAAAAGTCTACTTCATTTGAACATTTCTAAATTATAAATTGGACTAATGTTAAATAGACAAATAAATAAAAAAATCAACGAGACTAAATATTTATTTTTATCGACTAATTTTAGTTTAATCATTAGCATAAATTTAATGATACTATTTGTTTGAGAGAACTTATGATGATAAATTATGTCAACAAATTATGATAATGTTTATAATTTTTTTTTAACTTCATAAATTCTTCAAGATAATTAAACTTTATTTTTCTATTTTAATTCATATCACAAAACATAATATAATGATAATAAAATTATTTATATTTTTGCTAAAAAATATTTATTTTTATTTAATATTTCAATTCAATTTAATTTTTTTGTGATCTTGACATATTCTCACCCTAGCCCATCTAAATACGAAATAGGATCCCCTCCTGTCATGTGTGTTCTGTTATGTATGTTATGCCATCTCTCCTATGTCTAATCCAACCGTTGAGAGACAACAAGAATAAATTGACAAAAAATGTAATTTAATAAGAGAGAGATAAAATATATGGGAATTCAGAGAAATCTTTTCAATTGAAATATGAATTCAAAACATATTTAATATCAATTCATTTAATTATTATATGAAAAAACAAGCACTTACAATCAAATTCAAAACAGGTAAACGATTTTTTTTAAGGTTTCTTGCATAATAACATTATTAATGAGTTGATTGTAATTGTAAGATTTTCAAAATAATTAGCAACAATATAAATTTGTTCATGATATTTGTATCCTTCCATTCTGTAATCACTGACTTCCTCGTTTAACAGATTTTGCTATTAGTTTGAGGGTTTATTTTTTTTATGTTCGTATTGATTTTGTTCTGGGGTTTGATATTCCTTGTACCTTCCTCCAAAACATCTTTGTACTTTTGGTCATAGTGTCGCTGTGTTATTTATAATATTTGTCTGTTTGCCTTTAAAAAAAAAATAATAGCCAACTTTGTTGAAATTTTTGTAATTATCTAAGGAAGATTGAAATAGAAAATTGTGGTGGTGCAGTTTTCTAAGGAAGATTGAAATAGAAAATTGTTGGATATTGTGGTTATTGGAAATATATAGCAACACTAGAACAATGAAGGTGTTGTTAATGAATATTGGACTTGAAAATTCAAAGCGTGTACAATAAGGATTAGTGGAGAATTTTTGATTCAATTTTATTACCATTGATAAAATGAATTTCATTCAAAAATGTCAAGGCTAAGTGTCGAATTTTTGATTCAATTTTATTACCATTGATAAAATGAATTTCATTCAAAAATGTCAAGGCTAAGTGTCGAACCGTTGCATGTTAAATACTTAGCAGACTTCCTCACCACTAGACCATATAACTCAGTTGAATTTATTTTCAGTAGCAATATATATATATATATATATCTTCCAAATAATATATTGGAAATCACTTACAATCCCCATTATTTACAAAATATAACTAAATCTCATATTTCTGAAAATATCATGGTTTCAGATATTGGTATCTTACGATTTGAAGCATTACTTAGTAAATTAAGTTTTAAACTCATTCCCGAATAGACTGGTAGATAAGCATTGGACCAATTATTCATTAGAACAAGCATGCATAATTCACACATGAAATCTCGGTATTATCAAAAAAATTATAGAAATTGACACATTTAATATGGCATTGCGTCACATACCCTTTTTAAGAGAATTTAAGAGTAAAGTCCTTTAACTCTATGAAGCGGTCTCACTTCATTCTCGTATAGGTAGACTATATAAGAAATGCATCCATAATTGTGTGTTTCATCAAATATATGATATATGTCTATTAAGAGGAAAATCTCATCCTACCACATTTATTCTTATGCCCCAAGTACTTTTACTCTTCAGGATGTATCTTCTGTCAACTACTTCAATCACTCTAATAATGTACTTTCATCATTGAACTCAAGACTTGACATTAATCAAGTGCGAGTTAAGCTTCCATCATTCGTGATTACTTAGAAATGGGCTTATATCACATTCCTACATGATGTCTTCAACATCATATCCTTGTCAATTATTTTCTCAAATAATTGCAAGATATTTCCATTTTATTAATTTGAATATTCAAACTCACACATGATTATGCCTCTTATTTATTTTTGATAGTTTAACCAACTATCACACAACCATGATAATGTAGTCATTAATTACTTTGTATATCATAATAACATTTTAAATCATTCAACATTTGTTATTAAACCATATAATAACAACCAATACGATTTAAGTTTCACTTTCTTTCAATATGCACACAACATATTAATACAACAAGCATGTAAAATAACCATAATAAACATGATTATCAAATTTCTATATCTGAAATAATCATTATTATATAGGGTTAATTATACGATCCCCCTGCCATTAGGGCGAGATTAGGTTTTGCCCCCTTAAAGTATTTTTTTTTTTAACGTCCCCTTATAAAACAAAGAATACATTTTTACCACACCCTATCTCTTGTTTGGGTGACTGTGTATATGAAATTGGCTATGTGGCATTGATTACATGGCACAGATTATAAGATGTGGCATTTATCTATTAATTTATTTTTAAATAAATATTATTTTTAATTTATTTTCGTATAAATATTATTTATTTATAAATATTATTTATTTATTTACACAAATATACCAAAATATCATATTTGGGCCTGAATCCATTTTTGGATAAATACCAGCCCATATACTCAACCTTGTTTTAACTTATTTTATTCTATGTGAAACTCATTTATAAACACTTGCATTTTATGTTTTCCAATGTGGGACTTCTTTATATCATTGCATCCACAGTTCCACAAGGTGATCCACAAACATGCTGTAATACCCCGTGAATTTTTAAACGCTCTGGTGAATATTATTATGATCAACTGGGTTCCGGAGTACTCTGAGTAATTATTCGATAAAATAATTAGAGTAAAGTGACGAACTCAGAGTGATTAAATTAATAGTATTTAACTTTGAGTTTTTATTATTTGGTGTATCGGAGCTAATTTGGACTTTTAGTAGTATTACTAATTAGTGAGAATTTTCTATACTATTCTATTTTCTTTTCATATCCTGGAAAACAAACAAAAGTTAGAAAGAAAAGGAAAAGGGGAAGAAAGGAAAAGTGAAGGAAGGAAAAGGAGAGAAATTTTCTCAAGAGTTCAAGATCATCATCAAGCATCCATTCTTCATCTCTTCATCTCAATTTCAACCTCCTCATCTTGTTGTCCAGGTGGGTTCTAGTTAGACCCTTTAGCGTAGAGTTTATTTTGAGTTTAGAGTTAGGTTGGAATTGTGGAAATTGGGTATTTTTGGTCTAAAATCATGAATCTAATTGTGAAATTCAATGTTTGATTGTATGTTATACTGCTTGTTGTGTTTAAACATGTTTTGATGCTTTGTGATTGATCAAAAATGGGATTTTGGGGTGATTTTGGATTAACCCGTAAACAGGAAATTTTGCAGGTTTTTCTGCATTTTTCTCTGCCCATACGCGTATGGGGCATGTCAATACGCGTATGGGGCTTGTCATTACGCGTACGGCAAGGGTGTTACGCGTATGGCAATTTTAAAAGGAATTTTCGAGGAAAAACGTCTCTGCCCATACGCGTACGGCCTTGGGCAATACGCGTATGGATGGCCGAGAATTTTGGGCAATACGCGTATCGCCTGGGGCAATACGCGTACGGCCAGGAGAGTTGCAGAAATTCTGCTGTTGTGATTATTTTCCGATCGTTTGTTTACAATGTCGTAACTTTTTGTACGTAACTCGGATTGGAACAATTTTGGTATCGTTGGAAAGATAATAAAATGTACTTTCTTATTAAAATGGTTTTGAGATTGTCGGCCGATTTAATTATGTCCAAATTTCTGAAATAGTGTCGTTTTGTCGACTTTTATCTGTTAAATGTGTGTAATTGTTGTTGACAATGTATGCATGTTAAAATATGGAATAGGCAGAGTGAGGATTATTACCATAACTGTGTCGGAAGTGTGAATTATTCCATGTGTGGCAACGCTCGTGCATGAAGGCCGAGGCGTGTGCAGTTCAATCATAACCACTGTTTCTTGCGGTGTAGTTTCATGAAACTCGAGCACCTCCTCTGAAACGTTATGCACAACTACTTGGCAGGTTTGAGTCCCGTGTTAAGTACGATTGGAGCCTACGGGTAAAGAGACTTGTGACGGTGTACGGGCCGTGAGAAGTGACGGATCACGGTGTACGGACCGGTGATCCCGAATCCAATTCGTATGCCAAGTAGCTACAAGGATCCATGACTCGGGTCGTCTTCTAGACGTAGAAGCGGACAGGAATAGGGGATACCTTGGTATTGGTTATTGATTTATGAATCCTTGAGTTTACAGGCTCAGGAGGTACTTCGGTACTAGTGTGAGTTTACAGGCTCACCGTGTTGGTTACTTGTGTGTGTGTACTCATGGTCTTTCCCCTTTCCCCTTTGACATGAGTTAGGTTTATTTAGAAACCTTGTAAAGCCGAGAGGACTTTAAGATAGGGAACTCACTGAGATTTGATGTATCTCACCCCACTGTTGTTGTTTACATCACAGGTTCTGCAGGTTCCGCGAAGGGTAAGGATAAGGTCGTGTGATTATCCTTACTTATCTGATGGCTTTGCTTCCGTTGTGGAGTTTTGAGATCCTTAGTGATCTAGTTCTTAGTGTTTTGTCTTTTGAAACATCTTGTAGATATACTATGCCATAGTTTTTTTGTATTAGGCTTTTTGGGAATGTATCTGTATAATGTGTTACTAAGAACTTATTGTATATTTCAGTACCAAACGTACTTATCATGTATAATATATGATTTGATGCATGTATGTATATGTGGGCGTTACAGTTGGTATCAGAGCAGGTCGTATCCTCGACCTAGCCATGAAATAGAATAAGTAATTCTTTCCGTTTCATATACGTGGTGTCGCCTTTGGTCTTACGTGTTATATTTATGGTATTGAGCCTGATCAACTTAATCCTATTTGTATGACATTCAGGAACATGGCCGACGGACGTAGAAACAACCGTGGAAGACCAAGGACTCCGAGGACTACTCCGGCTGAGACGGTTCCACAGGGTGCTGAAGGGAACGCCCCTTTATATCAATTCATGCAACAGATGCAGCAGCAGCAAAATCAGTTCATGCAAGGAATGGTACAGCAAATGGCTGAGGGTCTGCATCCTCCTGTGGTTGTTCCTGAAGTTACAGGGGGAACCTATAGAGAATTCATTCGTATGAATCCTCCGGAGTTTCAGGGAGGACTAAATCCAGTGAAGGCGCATGAATGGATTGCAAGTATGGAACGGATTTTCTTGATAGTGCATTGTAGTGAGGAAAATAAAGTGGTCTTTGCTTCTCACTTGCTGAAGGGTCCTGCCATGAGGTGGTGGGAGAGCGCTTCAGCTTTAATGACCATCCAAGAGGTACCAAAAGTGTGGGAGCAGTTTAAGGTAATTTTTATGGAGAAATATTTTCCGAGTTCTTTAAGGTCTCAGAAGGAGTTTGAGTTCCAACAGTTGAGACAGGGCAATTTATCAGTGGCTTCCTATGCGGAAAAATTTGAGATCATGGCTGACTATTCTAGGCAGGCCATGTATGCTCCTGATGAGAGGTGGAAGATTGACCAGTTTTTGTTTGGTTTGAGGGCTGAAATTTCTCATAGCGTGTCTCAACGGGAATTTGCTACTTATGCGGAAATGTTAAGACAATGTTATGTGGCGGAGAATAGTTTGAAAAAGGTACAAATGGAGGTGGATTTGAACAGGGCAACTCAAAGTGACCGTGGAAGGTCGAATCAACAGTTTAGGCAAAGGCAACAGTCTTCCAAAGGGAAGCAAGTACAGAGTTCTAGAACTAGTGTGCCTCCGGTATGTCGTTCTTGTGGGAGGAATCATTTTGGTAGGTGCTTTTCGGAGGGAATACGGTGTTATCAGTGTAACAAGATGGGCCATGTATCGAGAGATTGTCCTCAGGGTAGGAATCCTACACAAGGGAAGACTACTGGCCGAGTGTATACCTTTGATGCAAGGAAAGCAAAGGGTGACAACTCCTTGATTGCGGGTACATGTTTTGTAAATGGACATCCTTGTTTTGTTTTATTTGATTGTGGGGCAACGCATTATTTTGTGTCCACGCGTTGTGTGAAGCGACTTGGGTTGCAAACTATTCCTTTGTTTCCTCCTATGGTGGTTACTACTGCCATGGATGAATTGGTTGAAACACCGCTGATGTGTGGAAATTGTGTGTTATCGGTGAACGAAAGAGTCTTCCAGATTGATCTTATTTGTTTGCCGCTTAAGAAAGTGGATGTTGTTCTGGGAATGGACTGGCTTTCAGCCAATTCGGTTTTTATCGGTTGTGAGGAGAAGCTAATCATTATTCCATCTGCTGAGGCTACTCCGAAAGATGTATTATCAACGATTTTAGAAGGTACGGTGGGAATGGTAAATTTCTTATTTGAGAGGGAGAAATCTGTTTTATTGGTTCTTACTAAGGAAGGAAGTAGGGAACAGCAAGTTCTGAGTATTCCAATAGTGTGTGAGTTCCTGAAGTGTTTCCTGAGGATGTTACTTCTCTTCCTCCGGAGAGAGAGGTTGAGTTCTCTATTGACCTGGTACCGTGAATGGCTCCTATATCTGTTTCTCCTTATCGGATGACACCACTTGAATTAAGAGAATTAAAGGACCAATTGGAAGATTTGATGTCTAAGCATTTTGTTAGACCTAGTGTTTCACCTTGGGGAGCTCCAGTGTTATTGGTAAAGAAGAAAGATGGGGGAATGCGGTTGTGCATTGATTATCGCAAGTTGAATAAAGTCACCATTAAGAATAAGTACCCCTTACCCAGGATAGACGACTTGTTAGATCAATTGAAGGGAGCCTGCGTGTTCTCGAAGATTGATTTACGGTCGGGTTATCATCAGATTCGAGTGAAGAGTTCCGATGTGCCAAAAACTGCATTTAGAACACGTTATGGTCATTATGAATTCTTAGTGATGCCTTTCGGTGTGACTAATGCTCCAGCTGTTTTTATGGATTACATGAATCGTATATTTCAGGCTTACTTGGACCAATTTGTGGTAATCTTTATTGACGACATTCTTATTTATTCTCGTACTCCACAAGAGCACGGAGAACATCTGAGAATTGTCTTATCGATATTGCAAGAGAAGCAATTGTTTGCTAAGTTGAGTAAGTGTGAGTTTTGGATGTCGGAAGTAAATTTTCTTGGACATGTTATATCTCAAGGTGGTGTGGCAGTGGATCCATCGAAGGTAGAAGCAGTGATTAATTGGGAGAGACCGAGAAATGTTTCAGAGGTTAGAAGTTTCTTGGGATTGACATGTTACTATAGAAGGTTCATTAAGGGTTTTTCTCAATTGGCCTTACCAATGACGAAACTTACTCGGAAGGATTTTGCTTTTGAGTGGGATTCGGGTTGTGAACAAAGTTTTATGAAATTGAAGGAAAGTTTGACGAGTGCTCCAGTATTAATTATTCCTGATCCTAACAACTCTTATGAAGTATTCTGTGATGCTTCTAAGAGGGGATTAGGGGGTGTTCTGATGCAAGGTGGTCAAGTAGTAGCTTATGCTTCTCGACAGTTGAAAGTTCATGAGAAGAATTATCCAACTCATGATTTGGAACTAGCTGCAGTAGTGTTTGCACTGAAGGTGTGGCGTCATTATTTATATGGTGTACGCTTTGAGATGTTCAGTGACCACAAGAGTTTGAAGTATCTGTTTGACCAAAAGGAGTTGAATATGCGACAGAGAAGGTGGATGGAGTACTTAAAGGATTATGACTTAGAATTGAAGTATCATCCAGGAAAAGCGAATAAGGTAGCAGATGCTTTAAGTCGGAAAATGGTTCATAGCGCTGAATTGATGATTTTGGAGTATTCGTTGTTGGAAAAGTTTAGAGATCTTAATCTCCAGTTTGTGTGGACTCCGAATGGTGTAATTATGGGAAATTTGAATATCAATTCTACTTTAAGAGTTGAGATTCAACAAGAACAAATGTTAGAGGAGGAGTTACAAGACTTGTTACTTCAACCGGGTTTTACACGAGCAACTGATGGGATCGTTTTGTTTAATCAAAGGATTTGTGTTCCGAAGGATGAGGCATTGAAAAGGAAGATTTTAGATAAAGCTCATAAAGGCACTTTTACGATACACCCTGGTTCTTCGAAGATGTATCAAGATTTAAAGAAGGATTATTGGTGGTCTGGGATGAAAAAGGATATAGCGGAATATGTGTCAGAATGTGCGGTGTGTCAACAGGTGAAGATTGAACACCAAAGACCGGGTGGTCTGTTGCAACCGTTGGATATTCCAATTTGGAAGTGGGATAGTATTTCTATGGATTTCACAGTGGGTTTACCCCGTACCCAAGGTGGGTATGATTCTATTTGGGTAATTGTAGATCGACTAACAAAATCTGCACATTTCTTAGCCGTGAAGACTACTTATAAGGCAAGTCATCTTGCAAGGTTGTTTATTGCTGAGATTGTGAGATTGCATGGTATTCCTTCTAGTATTGTGTCCGATAGAGATCCGAAGTTTACTTCGAGATTTTGGAAGGTATTCCAACAAGCGATGGGTACGAATTTGCGTTTGAGCACGTCGAATCATCCTCAAACGGATGGTCAGACTGAGCGAACAATACAGACGATGGAGGATATGTTAAGAGCTTGTGTGCTAGAGAGTAGAGGGAATTGGAAAGAACTTTTACCGTTAATTGAGTTTTCCTATAACAATAGTTACCATGCGAGCATCGGTATGGCTCCTTATGAAGCATTGTATGGGAGGAAGTGTAGAACACCTTTGTGTTGGACTGAAATTGGCGAAGATAGGATTTTGGGACCCGAGATTATTCAAGAGACTACGGAAAAGATTAGAATGATCCGTGAGAAAGTTAAACAAGCACAAGATCGTCAAAAGAGTGATGCGGATAATCGCAGGAGACCTTTGGAATTTGAGGAAGGTGATCATGTATTTCTGAAAGTTACTCCGAGATTGAGACTGAAAGGACCGTTTAAGTCACGCAAATTAAGTCCGAGATACGTGGGACCGTATCAGATTTTAGAAAGGATTGGTGAAGTTGCTTACAGATTAGCCTTACCACCCTCTCTATCTGAAATGCATGATGTTTTTCACGTATCTCAGCTTCGTAAGTTTATTCCTGATCCTCTTCAGCCAATTCTACCTGAATCCGTGGGAATAGAAGCGGATTTGACTTTTGAACCACAACCGAGTTGTATCGTGGGAAGAGAAACAAAAGTATTAAGAAACAAGGATATTCCACTCGTTAAGGTGCAATGGGATATGACGCATCCGGGTGATGCTACTTGGGAACTAGAATCGGAAATGCGAGATTCTTATCCACATCTATTCAGGTAATATTCTAAATTCGAGGACGAATTTCTATTTAAGGGGGGAGGATGTAATACCCCGTGAATTTATAAACGCTCTGGTGAATATTATTATGATCAACTGGGTTCCGGAGTACTCTGAGCAATTATTCGATAAAATAATTAGAGTAAACTGACGAACTCAGAGTGATTAAATTAATAGTATTTAACTTTGATTTTTTATTATTTGGTGTATCGGAGCTAATTTGGACTTTTAGTAGTATTACTAATTAGTGAGAATTTTCTATACTATTCTATTTTCTTTTCATTTCCTGGAAAACAAACAAAAGTTAGAAAGAAAAGGAAAAGGGGAAGAAAGGAAAAGTGAAGGAAGGAAAAGGAGAGAAATTTTCTCAAGAGTTCAAGATCATCATCAAGCATCCATTCTTCATCTCTTTATCTCAATTTCAACCTCCTCATCTTGTAGTCCAGGTGGGTTCTAGTTAGACCCTTTAGAGTAGAGTTTATTTTGAGTTTAGAGTTAGGTTGGAATTGTGGAAATTGGGTATTTTTGGTATAAAATCATGAATCTAACTGTGAAATTCAATGTTTGATTGTATGTTATATTGCTTGTTGTGTTTAAACATGTTTTGATGCTTTGTGATTGATCAAAAATGGGATTTTGGGGTGATTTTGGATCAACCCGTAAACAGGAAATTCTGCAGGTTTTTTTGCATTTTTCTCTGCCCATACGCGTATGGGGCATGTCAATACGCGTATGGGGCTTGTCATTACGCGTACGGCAAGGGTGTTACGCGTATGGCAATTTTAAAAGGAATTTTCGAGGAAAAACGTCTCTGCCCATACGCGTACGACCTTGGGCAATACGCGTATGGATGGCCGAGAATTTTGGGCAATACGCGTATCGCCTGGGGCAATACGCGTACGGCCAGGAGAGTTGCAGAAATTCTGCTGTTGTGATTATTTTCCGATCGTTTATTTACAATGCCGTAACTTTTTGTACGTAACTCGGATTGGAACAATTTTGGTATCGTTGGAAAGATAATAAAATGTACTTTCTTATTAAAATGGTTTTGAGATTGTCGGCCGATTTAATTATGTACGAATTTCTGAAATAGTGTCGTTTTGTTGACTTTTATCTGTTAAATGTGTGTAATTGTTGTTGACAATGTATGCATGTTAAAATATGGAATAGGCAGAGTGAGGATTATTACCATAACTGTGTCGGAAGTGGGAATTGTTCCATGTGTGGCAATGCTCGTGCATGAAGGCCGAGGCGTGTGCAGTTCAATCATAACCACTGTTTCTTGCGGTGTAGTTTCATGAGACTCGAGCACCTCCTTTGAAACGTTATGCATAACTACTTGGCAGGTTTGAGTCCCGTGTTAAGTACGATTGGAGCCTACGGGTAAAGAGACTTGTGACGGTGTACGGGCCGTGAGAAGTGACGGATCATGGTGTACGGACCGGTGATCCCGAATCCAATTCGTATGCCAAGTAGCTACAAGGATCCATGACTCGGGTCGTCTTCTAGACGTAGAAGCGGACGAGAATAGGGGATACCTTTGTATTGGTTATTGATTTGTGAATCCTTGAGTTTACAGGCTCAGGAGGTACTTTGGTACTAGTGTGAGTTTACAGGCTCACCGTGTTGGTTACTTGTGTGTGTGTACTCATGGTCTTTCCCCTTTCCCCTTTGACATGAGTTAGGTTTATTTAGAACCTTGTAAAGCCGAGAGGACTTTAAGATAGGGAACTCACTGAGATTTGATGTATCTCACCCCACTGTTGTTGTTTACATCACAGGTTCTGCAGGTTCCGCGAAGGGTAAGGATAAGGTCGTGTGATTATCCTTACTTATCTGATGGATTTGCTTCCGTTGTGGAGTTTTGAGATCCTTAGTGATCTAGTTCTTAGTGTTTTGTCTTTTGAAACATCTTGTAGATATACTATGCCGTAGTTTTTTTGTATTAGGCTTTTTGGGCATGTATATGTATAATGTGTTACTAAGAACTTATTGTATATTTCAACACCAAACGTACTTATCATGTATAATATATGATTTGATGCATGTATGTATATGTGGGCGTTACACATGCATTAACCTTCTGAAAGCTACTCTTGAACATGTCCATAAGCATATGAAGGAGATGGAAAACACGATGGAACAAAATGCAGTCCCAAAACCAATATTATTTGTATGTGATGTATAAAATATTGACATTTTTAATCTCTGTTCTCTATAGTAACTACACAGAGCTTTGTTTATATCCAAAAATTGTTATGACAATATTCATAATCAAAATAGATGCTTAGTTTCTTGCAAATTACTAAATGTTTTGTATTAAAGAAGACATTGTTAGTCTGTTTACTTGACATTAAAAAATGTATTTTATTTTTCTTTATAAATGAGATAGTATATTATTATGAATGACAATAAACAATATTGGATTATTATTAAATGAGATAGTAGATTATTATTAATGATTTCAGTGCTAAACAATATTGGGATTTTCTGCATCAGTAAACAGAAAATAAATGAGATAGTAGATTATTATTAATGATTTAAGTGCTAAACAATATTGGGATTTTCTGCATCAGTCTTAGCCATTAACCAACTCATTCCTTTATGTTGCTCTTAAACCAATATATGGTTTTTCTCCCTTCCCTCCCAACTTTATCCACTTATTGCTGGAAGGAGGAAGAGGGACGACAATACATCATATTAGTTTGTAGTTGTGATCAGCAACTATTTAAATATCATTTTGATGAGATATTTATTAATCACATTCTTCTGTTTGCTCTGGAATTGTCCTTGCTTTTCAAGTTATTTAAGTTACAAATAAAGGCAACTTGATATTTTCAGGAAATCCTTGCTGTGACAAGAATTTTGGATTCTTCTGCAATGGGTGCAGGTGATGATCTTGTAAACAGTGCAGCTAGTGCTGGTAAGAATCCCATTATCCACGACACTGGTACTACAGGAGTTCCTACATATGACCAACCAAATCATGTTGAACCAAACACAGTAAATCCTTTAAGTGACCACACATGTGGTTCAGAAAATCCAATAATTGCGCAAGCAAATGTTGCAGAAACCCCTAGAAATGAAGCAGGTAGCGTTTCTGAGGATGTTCTGGCTGGGTACGCTCTAAGCGTGGCCTGCGACCCCTGTGGACTGGGGAGGGGCTGCGAGATGCCTCTGGGGACTGCGAACGTCTTGGAAATGGTGGTGGTCGGTGTCTTCGCAGGGAAGTTCGGCCACGACCCTTCTCCAGCGCCTTGATCCGGATGTTCTGGTTGAAGATCATCTGGTTGGTCTGATTGACCAAAGCAAACAGTGCAGCAGTGCTCGGGTCCGTATTTGGCGGTGGGTCCACGGGCTGGAAAACGAGTGGGAGGACTGTCTCCTGTCCGTCTTGGTGAGCTGTCTCGTACTCCACTTCCTCAGAAGATGGTGAGGCGGTGAGTCCGTCTCTGATGTCGTTCTCCACGACAGGTTGGGCAGCGTTGGCATCGGGGCGGTTGCCATTACTGAGCTACGCGATAACGTTGTCTAGAGCTTGATTCACCGACGGGTTGGCCATGATGGTTGTTGAATGGAGAAAGCTTTGGTTTATCGAGCAGAAAAATGGGGAAGCTTACAAGTTCCCACAGACGGCGCCACTGATCGTACCTGGATCAGACAGTTGATAGTGGCCAACGGCGTCTAGAACGGCAGCTCCGGTGATGGTGAGAGATGGTCGGGGGGTGTACCTGCAAGGTACTCCGACGCTCAAGTGAGAGAGTGCACAGAGTAACAGCAAATACAGAAAGAGTAGAGTGGTAAGAAGAATGTGTCTAACCCGACCCTCTCAAATGAGAGGGTATTTATAGAGAGCCCCCAGCGCGGGGCCAACGGTCACCTACAGTGGACAGGATCAACTAGCCCACTCCAAGCAACTGCTAGGGCTTACGTGTAGTAGTGAAGACCAGCACGTGGTCTTCGCCCTAGAGTAACTGCTCCTAGATTTCTGGAAGTAGGGCGGACCGAATCCTTCGGACGTGGGAGGTTACTTGGAACGTGTCCATGTGGTATGGACCGTTGGGCACTCCTCGCGGGGAGGAGCCTTCTGTGTTGAGGAGTTATCATGCCCGTAGAATGGACATGGCCTCGCGGGGAGGAATCATGTCCGTCGAGGAGTGATGTGTAGCATTCTCGCGGGGAGAAGCTAATCTGTCGGGGAGGTACATCTCAGTAGGGTGTGATGTCCTCCTTTCCTCTGTCCCAAGTGCCCGACACTGCATAAGTGCCCGACACTGAATAAGTGCCCGTCGAAACTGTGGCTTGCACATGGCAGTTGCGTGTCTTGCAGAAGGGCCTTATTGGGCCTCCCCAGGCTGTATGGGTTGGGCCTACTCGACTGTTAGGCAGCCTCGGCCCAGTTCAGAACAATATATATATATATATATATATATATATATATATAATTTATGAATCCAAACAAGGGAAAGATATGTTGTTTTTTTAATTATTTGTGTTACTAATATTTTTATTATGAAATTACTTTTAATTTAAAATACAATATTTTTAAAGATAGTGTTCTGGACTGGACCAATGGCTAGACATGGCCCAATCCGCTTCTGCTCCAAAGCGGCCCAAATTACCTAAGTCTAATCCATAGAGGGGCAAAAGTTACCTTTCCGCCCCACCAACCGGGCAAGGAATGCAACGTCACTCCCCAGAATTACTGCCTGTCACGCACGACTTTATTGCTCCCCGAACAGCTATGGGCAGGTGCCCGGAACTATGCCTATGCAAGACATAACGGCTAGTTTCGGGCACCCTGCCCGACATAATGGCTAATTTGGGTAGTTACCTATTCTTTGGGGAAAACGGTTATTTCGCCCCGAAAATAGGACCGTTGGCCACGCGCTGGGGGCTCTATATAAACCCTCTCGCTTGAGAGGGTCAGGTATCGAATATTCACCCTACGAACTAATACTTTGTACTTGCCCATTTTCTCTGACCCTTTCTTACTTGAGCGTCGGAGTACCTTGCAGGTACACCCCTCCTCCTCTCCATACGACCAGCATCCCTGACGTACTTGGCGGCCCGATTCTACAGGATCTGATCCAGCTTTCACGATCAGTGGCGCCATCTGTGGGAACATTGTTCTCCCCATCTTTCTTTCCTTATAAACCGAAGATCAAAACAATTCTCAAACATCATCACGATCATGGCCTCCCAAGATCGCACCAAGGATGCTCTCCAAACTACCATCCTTCCCGTCAACAAATCTGACATTGACGGCCAGTCATCTCTCCTCCGAGATACCCGTTTCCTCAGGGACGGAGCCACTGCTTCTCCTTCCCTACCCCTACTGATCACAACAACGATCAACCTTCGCTTGACGTCCAGCCCGTTCCTATTCCGCCCAACACCGACCCGGTCGTGGCAGCCCTCCTGGAGGCGATCAACAAAACCAACACCCTGATCCTGCAGTAGAATGAGAGGATCGGGGCATTAGAAGAGTTCCACCATCCAAGATCCCCTCCTACGCAGAGGAACCAACGACAATCAAGAAGCCCACAGCCCCGGAGAGAAATCGACCAAAGACTGCGCCAAGAACCTGATCCTCGCATAACCCGAAAGCGCGACCAGATCTCCCCGCGTGATCAGCACGCTCATGACCACAAGAGGACTCGAAGGAACGAGCAATCTCCCCCAATCGAGTCTAAGGGACGAGCACACTCACCTTCTCCTCGACGGAACCACTCACCTTCTCCTCGAAGGAACCACTCACCTTCCCCGCGAAGGAACCGCCGCCGCGAGTATCCCACTCGGTCCCCATCATACACCAGTTCTAGCAGCGACGACGAGCTTCGCGGTCCATTGTCCCAGGAGATCTTGGCTACCCGTCTCCCAAAAGGCTTGGAGAAACCCCCGCCACTTGGCACGTACGACGGGACCACCGACCCCGACGAGCACATCGAGAACATCGATGCACTGTTAGACCACCTCGGCGTACGGGGCGCCATCAAATGCATATTGTTCCCGACCACGCTCCGGAAGGGAGCGATGACATGGTATAAGCAACTGCCCGAGGAGTCCATTACCTCGTGGAGACAGCTGGGTATGATGTTCTCGCGGCACTTCACAGCATCTCGCCTCCACCCCAAAACTGAGGCCTCTCATGGAGCCATAATCCAAGGAAAATACGAACCTCTCCGCGTATATATCGAGAGGTTCAACAAGGAAGCTGTACAAGTCCCTACAATGGACAAAATGAAGAAGTTTCTACTCGAGCAAGGGCTCCGCCCAGGCTCCGAGTTTTCTAAAGCCATTGGCCTCGCACCACCGAGGAACATTCACGCCCTCCTCCTCAAAGCCCAAAAACATATTTAGTACGAAGAAAAGGTTGCGGCCAACAACGTCCGAGCATCACGCCATCAGGAGAATGCTCGGTCATTCAGAGGAGAGGAAGCTTCGACATCTCGTCGGGGCGAACGGAGGCGCGAGGACCGTCCTCGTGACTCCCGTGACACCGAAGGGCCCTCAGGGAGGTTCCATGACTACATTTCCCTGACCGCTTCCAGGGAAAAGATCTTGTCCGAATGTGCCAATTCAGAGTTCAAACAGGCTGGGGTTCGCTTCCCCAAACAACTTCCGAACAGACCAAACGTGGATAAATCAAAATACTGCCGTTTCCACAAAAGTCACGGCCATACTATGGAGGACTGCATCCATCTGAAGGATGCCATTGAGATACTGATCAGGGACGGCCACCTGAAACAGTTCGCGAAGAAGAAAGACACTCCCCGACAGGGCGCCCAGGAGTCCAAGAAGGTCGAGGAGGAGGTACCCTCCTCGGAAGACGCCAATATACAGGTCGCTATGTCCATATCGCGACCAGAGGACTTCAACGTCCCAGACGGGCTCAGCACCCCTGCTTATTACGTGGCCCACAGCCCGTGGAAGACATTTCCCTTCGCCATGATCATCTCTGGCGAGGGTTTCAACAAAGTCACTATGGGCTCTGTGAAACGGAAGTTCGAACACCTGATCAACACAAGCTCCAGCAAAATGACCACGCTTGATCAGGCCCAAAAGGGTCGCGTCCCATCTCCTTCTACCGTGAGGAACTCCTCGGAGGCTCCCCGAACTCAAGCATACCTTTGCTCGTCAGAGCCCGGATGGCGAACTTCGACGTTTGCAGAATACTCGTCGACCAGGGTAGCTCGGTCAATATCATGTACTCCCAGCTGTTCTCAACACTTCAGCTGGATGAATCGCACCTTACCCCCTACGTAGGGTCCGATTTGTAGGGATTCAACGGGTCTGTGACCAAGCCGTGGGGATACGTCGAACTGATCGTAACCTTCAGATCAGCTGAGACATCCAGATCCATCAAGGTGCAATTTTTGGTGATCGACTGCCCGTCGCTTTACCAATTCATTTTTGGAAGGCCAACTCTGGCCGAGTTGGTAGCAGTGCCCTCAACAGTCCACCTGAAGATGAAGTATTACACTTCGAAAGGGATGGTCGCCACCCTCCATGTCGATATAGAAGCTGCCCGACGGTGCTTCGAAGCAGCTACAAAGGGGCTCAACGCCATTGCGTCCAAGCCTAAAGCGTCGGGCAAGCCAGCATTGCCAAGCAGCTCCGAGGAGGCCAAGCCTCTGCCCCAGGTCGAATCCATCGACCTCGACAGTCGCTTCCCCGAGGAGGACCAACCAGAAGAACGAGCAGCTTCGGCCAACCCGTCCACATCGTCCAACGACAGCTCCCATCCGATGCGCCCCATCCGGGATGGCAACTTCGAGATCGTTCTGTTCGGCGAAGACCCCCAGCAGGGAGTAACGATTGGAGCAGACCTGCCCGACATCGCGAGGAAGCAACTCAAAGCATGCCTCCGAGAGAATGCCGACCTCTTCGCATGGAGCGCCGCGGAAATGCCCGGCTTGGGTCCATCCGTCGCTTGTCACCAGCTGACCATCGACCCGGCCGTCAAGGCCGTAGCACAACGTAGGAGAAAGCAGTCTCTGGAGAAAACGAAGGCTTCCGAAAAAGCTGTAAAGGACCTCCTCGAGGCCAAATTTATTTCGGAGGCCAAGTACACCACTTGGCTGTCCAAAGTTGTACTAGTTAAAAAATCTAATGGAAAATGGCGCATGTGCATTGATTACACCGATCTCAATAAGGCATGCCCTAAGGATGCCTACCCCCTCCCCAATATTGATAAACTTATTGATAATTCTGCTGGTTTTAAACTTTTATCTTTCATGGACGCCTACTCGGGCTACAAACAAATCCTAATGGCAATGTCCGACAAAAAATATACGACCTTCATGACCGAATCGGGCAACTATTACTACAACGTAATGCCCTTCGGCCTGAAGAATGCCAGAGTAACGTACCAACGAATGATGAACAAAGTGTTTCGGGGAGAAATAGGCGACATGCTCGAAGTCTACATGGACGACATGATCGTAAAATCCCACAAGGAAACCGATCATACTACCCATTTGAGAAAGGTCTTCGAACAGGCCAGGAAATACAAAATGCGTTTTAACCCGGAGAAGTGCACATTCGGTGTCTGAGCAGGCAAATTCCTCGACTTCTACTTAACAGAACGAGGAAACGAGGCCAATCCCGACAAATGTCGGGCATTCTCCGAGTTTCCTACGCCCAAGTTCAAAAAATCCATCCAGTCCCTCAACGGGATGCTCGCGTCACTATCTCGTTTCGTGGCCAAGTCCGCCCAGCACGCCCTACCATTCTTCAAACTCCTCTGCAAAGAGGAAGTATTCGAATGGACCAAGGAGTGCGACAGGGCCCTTCTCCACTTGAAGCAAGCACTCTCAGAGCCACCGGTCCTCTCTCGCCCGGACAATGGCAAAACATTGTACCTATACCTGGCCGTAGCGACCGAAGCAGTGAGTGTCGCTCTCATCCGCGAGACACCTGACGGGCATAAGCCCATTTATTTCACGAGCAAAGCGCTGCAAGGACCAGAGTTAAGATACCAACAAATAGAGAAGGTGGCGTTGGCCCTCATCAATGCAGCCAGAAGATTAAGACACTACTTCCTGGCTCACACGATCGTGGTTCGAACAGATCAGCCCATAAAGCAGTTGCTCGGACGACCTGATATGGCCGGCCGAATGCTCTAATGGTCGCTGGAACTGTCCGAATTTGACATCCAATACGAAGGCAGAAAAGCCCTCAAGGCCCAAGTTCTTGCCGACTTCGTTGCCGAAATGACATTCGCAGACTCCCTCGCGAGCGAGACGCACAAATGGACCATCTTAGTCGACGGTACCTCAAGCTCGGCAGGAAGGGGCGCGGGCATCATACTGAAGAGCGACGAAGAAATTATCGTCGAGGTATCACTCACACTGTCTTTCCCAACCTCCAATAATCAGGCTAAATACGAAGCCTTCCTCGCGGGGCTATGCCTTGCCAAGGACTTGGGCGCAGAAGAAGTCGTCATTTGCACAGATTCACAACTCGTGGTCCTCCAGGTCCGGGGAGAATACCAAGCCAAAAACGATAACCTGACCAAATAGTTGGTCCTGGTAAAGAAGGAAATGGCGAAGTTCACAACAGTGGAAGTGAAACACGTTCCCCGCGAACATAACATGCGAACAGACGTGCTATCCAAACTAGCCAGCACGAAGAAGAAAGGCGGAAACAAATCCGTCATACAGGAGGTACATCCTCGACCCAGTATCGAAAAGGTCTCCCCGACACTCGACGTACAGGTGATCGGCGACAACAACTGCTGGATGACCCCAGTCTACAACTATCTCGCCAAAGACAAACTCCCGTCCGAACCTAAGGAGGCCAGCATAGTCAGGCGAAGAGCATGCTCTTATATCTTGGTCGAAGATAAACTCTACAGACAGAGATTCTCCATTCCGCTGCTCAAATGTGTCGAGGAGGAAATGGTCGCGCACATCCTGCACGAAATCCACGAGGGAATCAACGCCCAATATCTCGGCGGAAGGTCCCTTGCTCGAAAGGCTCTCCGGGCAGGCTACTACCGGCCGACCATGCAAAACGACACGAAAGAACACGTGAAGAAATGCGATAAATGCCAACGGCACGGGGACATGCACCTGGCTCCGCCTAACGAGCTCAAGGCTATGTCATCCCCGTGGCCATTCGCTTGGTGAGGCCGAGACATCCTAGGACCCTTCGTGGTGGGATCAAGTCAGAACAAGTACCTAATAGTGGGCGTAGACTATTTCACAAAATGGATAGAAGCAGAAGCTCTAGCCAAAATAACTACCCTCAACATCTTGCGTTTCTACAAACGAAACATCCTTGCACATTTCGGTATTTCCCAAGCGATAGTAACGGACAACGGGACGCAATTCACGGACAGGAAGTTCCAAGACTTCGTCGTCTAACTGTGCACGAAGCATCACTTCGCATCCGTGGAGCACCCCTAAAAGAACGGGCAGGCTGAGGCAGCCAACCGAGTCATCCTCCGAGGCCTTAAGTGAAGGCTGGACGAAACAAAGAAGGCATGGGTCGAGGAACTGCACAACGTACTGTGGGCATACCGCACAACTCCACACTCAACAACCGGGGAAACACCTTTCCGTCTAGCATACGGGACCGAGGCTGTAAGTCCAGTCGAAGTTCACGTGCCCTCTAGGCGGACAGAGTCGCCCCTAGACGAGGAGATGAACGACGAATCGTTGAGAGAAGAGCTTGACCTCGTCGAGGAAATCCGAACCGGGGCAGCCCTCCGTGAAGCCTCACTAAAACAAAAAATTACCATCAGGCACAACGCCAAGGTGATATGGCGAGAGTTCGACGTGGGGAGCCTTGTTCTAAGAAGAAACCACAAAGACTCTCGCGAAGGTAAACTAGCAGCCAACTGGGAAGGACCCTATCGCGTCCGAGCAAAAACGGAAAATGAGGCCTACTACCTAGAACATCTCACTGAGGAAGACCTCACGGATTCATGAAAATATTATTTTTAAAATGGAATAAGTCTTTTTATACATTTGATATATATATATATATATTATATGAAATTTTCCTTATGCACCAAATGAAAAAAAAAAGGGGAAGAAATGACCTACCTATGGACTGGCCGTAGCTCACTACAGGCCGTGACTAGCCCAAAATTTTCTCCATACAAAACAAAACAAAAGTCTCCAATGGCGTGTCCATAACTAGTGCTACAAACCGTGACTAAACCCAAAATTCATGTTCTTCCCATTTATTTCTACATTTTCTCATTAAAACAACCAAAAATCACATTTTTAACATATCAAAATTCAAGCACAACAACATTCAAAGCACACACAAGCATTTACAATAACACATTTTCAAAATACAAGCATAAAATGTCAAAAATATATAATTCATACAACACTCAACCTAAAGTCCACATGCATACCCTCCTAAGTTCATCTACCTAAGGTCCACTTAAATGACAACACCTTAGCTATTGGTTCTAGTTTCAATAGGAAGTTTGGTCAATGAGATAGAAATGTCAGTGGATTCTTGCTTATTTTCCTTCCTATGTTTGATATTCTAACTTTCACATGGAAGGAGTTGTTGAACTTGAACTTGGTTCTCTCTCTCAAATGTGCAAGGAAGAAATGAGAGGAAACTCTCACAATTGGGCTCTTATATGAAGGTCCAAAACACTAGAATGCCCTCATGCTCAAGCAAAATGCCACCAATGTCCTTAATGTTTCAATTCTCTAGAAATTCTAAGCTTTGCAACGTTGTCTATAGTATCATGTTCGATTAATACAAGGCTTAGATATAACTATTACAAATATGAATAATATATGTACTCTTATCTAAATTCTATCCTATAGATTTTTTTAAGTGAGTGATGGATTATAGATACATTCAGTGTTTTAAAAATCAGACCGAACCGGTCGGTCGGATCGATCGAACCGGGAACCGAAGAGGTTATTGGTCTGATTTGATTGTTGGATCGGATATGCTATTGAACCGATGAGAACCGGCCAAAACCGCTAAAAATCGATGAACTCACGGTTTTGGAAAACCGGCGGTTTAAATGCATGTCTTTTTTTTTTTCTTTCATAAAAACGACACCGTTTTGATAATTTATTTTTTTAAAATAAAATTAAAATATAAATACTTTATTCAAAACTTATTTGAAACAATTTTTCTTCGTTTGTAACCAATTATTGTTTAAAAATTATTTGGATTTGTATTTGTACTATTTTGTCGTGTGTGACGCATACGTCAAGAGTTTAAATTTAAAGAATAAATTTGTGAAATTATGATATTTTAAAATTTTGTAGGTATCATGATATTTTTTAGAAGCTGAGTCATTCGGTTCGACCGATTTATTAAATATATAGTTATTTTATAGAGATCGGTTACTTTATAGAGATCGATTTATTAATCTAATTTTGTCATACGATTTGACCAATAACCCAATATTTCAACGAATAAACTAACGACCCAGTATTTTTATCGGTTTTATAACCGTTCGGTTTTTAAAACATTGGATACATTATCCAATTTTTAAAGATGAAGATATCATCTACGATTAATATACCAATAATGCGTCTTCCACCTCAGCAGCCAAATTCACTCACATGAAAACAAACAGTAAACACCACCATTATGCATTTTAATATTAATCATTAAGCAAACAGTAAACATCACCAACAATCACTTTAATATTTATTAATAGAGTGACATTCAAAGTGGTCAATCGGCGAATCAATTCTCACATGTAGAAAATATAATAAAAAACCCGAAACCTTTTCAGGGTCTACGACACTCAAAATATATTAGTATTAAACATGTGAGTGAATTTGACCATAGTTTAATGAACACAACAATCCTAGTCCCCAATTCATCACTTCATCCACATCAATCAATCGGTCTCTAACATGATACGCCGCATTCTACGCGGAACAGTTTTAATCACCTTGGCTATATAAAGAGAGGAGCGCGCCATTTTGTAGATAATTTCAAATTCATCTCCATTACACACCATTTCTCACTCTTTCACTGACTTGGACGTTAAAGTGTTAACCTTGCACATACGCAATTGTGCCTCCGTACTGGAAAACTCAATGCACTGCATCGAAAGTTCAATTACACCTATCCATCTAACATTTTTGATTCACTTGTAGAACACTAGCGTCATATGCGGGAAACACCTTTTGATTCCTATGAACTTTAGCAAGAAACCTTTATTCTAACATCGAAGACTCATACCTCAAATCTTCGATCGTTGAGCTACTAATCTCCTCGTTTGAAATCAGAAATTCGACAGTTCTCACTATGGTCAATTCCAAGTCCACTAGATTTCTCAAAATCGGTGTCGCTACTGCAGCAAAGGAAACAAACAAGAATCCTCTTATCCGTCCTCCCCTAGAATTAGATGATCCAATGCTGATAACTTCGCCATCAGATCCAACTGGCTCAAACGCGATTCCTTTGAGAGTCGTTTAAGGAATATCTCGACCTCTTTCAATTTTCAAATCCAGTTAACAATTTGGTCTAGCCGGACTATCAAATCAATCTCTACATCAGTCTACATTGATGGGTCTTCAAATGTTGCAAGAAAATTTAGGTGTGCAAGAAACAACTGATTTGATGAACAACATGTACAATATGATGTTGCAACAAAATTCTCAACTCCTGACTGAAAGGATTATGAGATTAGAAGAAAACACATAACTCAATCCTCCTCAGGGAATCACATTACTTGAGATGACTTCATAATCCTCCCCAGAAAACTTACAACTCAATCCTCCCCAGGGAAGCCTCTGAAGCTATCTAACTACGACGAGATCGGAGATCTCGGCGAGAATATCAAGCATGTTGATAATCGGCTGGATTATTATCATGTTGAATGACCTATCAGGTGCAAACACTTCACACTAACCCTCACAGGAGCTTCCACAAAGTGGTACAAGTATCTCCCAGGCGGAGGTATAAACTTTTGGGGGGACCTTTGCGATGCGTTCTCCTCTCAATTTGCGGCCTAGAAGAAGCAACCGACCATAATGGCGATACTTAGTGGAATTACACAAGGATAGAAAGATACCTTGTGGGAATACATTGACAGGTTGACCAAAATGGTTGTGGCAGTAGGAGGTCAGGAAGATTGTTTTAAGTGTTGGATCTTTAAGAAAGGCTTAAGAGTGGATTGTATGTTTTGGGAAATGTTAGGGATCGAATGAGCGGAAAACATGAGCGAATTGTTGAACAAAGCTCGACCATACATAAATTGGGAGGAGGAACTCCTATTAGATCATAGGGTCCTGAGGAAAGGTCATGTGTGTGATAAGTTTTTTTAGAAAGATGTTAATCATTAGAGAGATGACAAGGAGCGGGGTTCTCGATCTAGAGGTTCCTTTTATACTCTTTTAAACACTTCATAAGAAAGTATTTTGCGTGAATGCGCCAGTACCAAATTCAAGGAGGTCAGGATCAAGCTTACATATCCAATTAAAACATTCAATAGAATAGACAAATCGAAATACTATCGTTTCAGCAAAAGTCACGACCACAACACTAATGATTGCATCCAGCTGAAGCATGTTATTGAAGAGTTGATAAAGAAGGGACACCTGATTGAATACCCCTAGTGTTGGTGTAAGCCCTAGAGGCCAATACTTTTGGTACTTGTATCGAATTATTTATTAATAATAAAAGGCATTTCTTTATTATGTTTGTTTTTCCAAAGTGATAAAGTCCCTAGAATAGCTAGTTCGTTTAATGAAATACTAAGTGTGACTTAATCATGAAATTCCATTAAACATAAGGACACTATTCTTAAAGTATCCGTAGTCGAGCTTTAATATGAAATGGGATGACCTTAAAGCATTAAGACTATTATGTAGATAGATTGATGATCACATCTCATGGATCATGGATAAGGAGTTATCAAGTCTTAACATAGGTATGAATATTAGGAGTAATATTTATACTGGATTGGCCCACTATGAGAGTACTACATAGAATGTTATGCAATGTGTCATAAGTTACTCTCATGGTGATATTGGTGTATACCACCCTTCGACCTGAAACCACTATGGGCCCTAGATGTAGAGTCAAGTACTTTATTGCTGATCAAACAGTGTCCGTAATTGGATGACTATAAAGACAATTGATGGGTACTTTATAAAACATGCTGAGGGACATGAGTGACCTAGATGGAATTTACCCATCCTGCATAACAGGATAAATGTCTAAGGGCCCAATATTGAACTGAACAAGGATGACATGGTATATGCCTTGTGTTCAATATAGACATAAGGACAAGAGGGTAATTATACACACAAGCACTATCACAAAAGGTTTTGTCAGATCACATGACAATTTCGTGACTTGGGTAGCAATGATGTGTTGCTAGATACCGCTCACTGTTTATTATGTTAAATGCATGATTTAATATAATTACCAACGTCACGAAATCCTGCAGGATCACACACATAAGGACAGTTTGATAAGAGGTAGAGTGAATAAGCCACACCGTAAGGTACGGTGTACTTAAGTAAATATGTAACACCGTAAGGTACGGTGCACTTAAGTGGAATACAGATTGTGGTAAGGTACCGCGTGCTTAAGTGATATACGGTACATCATAAGATATGGTGTGCATGCACTTAAGTGGGCTTTTTAGCTTGCAGTCCACACAATTGGTTCTATAAATATAACCCTTGTCCAGAAGCATAAACACTTGATAAAAATTCAGTTGTGAAACCCTAGCCGTATTTTCCTTCTCTCTCTCTCTCTCTCTCTTTCTCTCTCTCTCTCTCTCTCTCTCTCTCTCTCTCTCTCTCACTCAAAGCCTTCAATCGTAGCAGCTAACACTGAGACTGAAGGAATCTGTTCGTGTGGACTGAGTGGAGGCGCTGTTCATCGTACATCGCTCATGATCATTCCTTCGATTCTGAATCAAAAGTTTTATCGCCACAAGAGGTAACCATTCTATCACTGATCATGATCTTTCTTAAGGATCGCTAAAGGGAAATTTTAATTTCCGCTGCGTTTTGAATCACGATTTCCCTTCACCTAGGACAACAGCTAGAAAGATAACTGGGGAGAGAAGGGGAACTCCTAAAATCGAGAATATTAACCTAAAAGGAAATGGTATCCCTATAAGGATGAGACATCCCTAAGAAATCTCATTAAAGTTTTGGCAGGTGGAGAAGAAGGCGATCAAGGGGGAAGCTTATGTAACAGGCGAAGACCCGCGGCTGAACAACCCTTCAAAGGGAATTGTCAAACGTCATATAGCCGAGATAATGGACATTAGAAAAGAACAAGAAGAAACCTCGGCCAAGAAGCCAGAGAGGCCCATCGTTGGATTCTTAGACATTGAAAAAGTGGGGGAAATTTTGAATGATATCTTACTTTTCATATATTATACATGAAAAGTACGTTTGGTACTGAAATACATAAGTTCCTAGTAACACTTTATACATAAAAATGCCCAAAGCAACCTAAAACCAAACACTGGCATGTTATATGTACAAAATGTTCAAAAGATAAAACTAAGAACTAGATCCCTAAGGATCTCAAAAGACTCCACAACGGAAGCTAAACCAACAGCTAAGCAAGGATAGTCACACGGCCTTATCCTTACCCTTTGCGGAACCTGCAGAACCTGTGATGTAAACAACAACAGTGGGGTGAGATACATCAAATCTCAGTGAGTTCCCTATCTTAAAGTCCTCTCGGCTCTACAAGGTTCTAATAAACCTAACTCAAGTCAAAAGGGAAAGGAAAATGACTTTGAGTACACACACTACGAAAGTATCCACACTGGTGAGCCTGTTAACTCACACAAGTACCAAAGTACGTCCTGAGCCTGTTAGCTCAAGAATCTCACAAATCAGTAACCATACCAAGGTATCCCCTATTCCCGTCCGCTTCTACGTCTAGAAGACGATTCGAGTCATGGATCCTCGAAATTACTTAGCATACAAAATGGATTCGGGAACAACGGCCTGTTAGCCGTGAACCGTTACTTCTCATGGCCTGTTAACCATCACAAGTCTCTACCCTTAGGTTCCATTCGTACTAAACGCGGGAATCAAACCTGCCAAGTAATGGTGCACGTGTTTCAGAGGAGCTCGAGACCCATGAAACGCACTATCAAAAATAACCGGTTACGATTACACAATACACACGCCTCGGCCTTACTTGCACAAGCGTTGTCACTATTCCATTACTCACACACACAACATTGTTTAGGGTAAGTCCTCACTCTACCTAATTCATATTTTAACATGCATATCTGATCAACCATGTTTAATAATGAGAACAATAAACAAAGCATAATACATTTGCACACTAGAAGTTACAAATGATAAAAACAACACACTTATCCCACTTTTGGGGTTTCCTCCGATTATTTAATCGGGCATCAAAACCGATATTTTACACCTTCATTGTGTAGAATATCTCCGTAGCTTCCCATTGGTACCAAGAACTCCTCGATCGGAAACACGGTTCAAAAGATATGGATTTTAAAAGTATTTTTCCAAAAAGTTACAGTGTTAATTGGTTAACACATTTGGTTAACCAATTAACCAAATTCAGCAACTTTCTGTTAACCGATTAACCAAAATGGTTAATCGATTAACCAGTTCAATTTTCACGTAAAACACCAGATTTCTCATTGGTTAATCGGTTAACCCATAGCATTAATCGATTAACCATGTTGCAGAAACCCAAAAACTCTATTTTCTTGGATTTTTTCCATTCCAATCCCAATCAAAACCATTTCAAACATTCAACCAAGCATAAACAGATGATTATACATATATAATGGTTGTTCTATACGATTTATATCTCATTTCAACCGTTAGATTTCTTTGATTTTACGAAAATACTCATTTTCTTAAAAATCTAACCTAACTCTAAAACCTCAAGAAATTCTACACTAAAGTCTCTAGCTAGAACCCACCTGGATAACAAGATGAGGATGATGAAGATGAAATGAAATGATGAAGAGTTGATGAATGAATGATGATGATCTTGATGTTCTTGAGCTTTCTCCTCTTTCCTATTTTCTCTCCTTTCCTTTCCTTCTTTCTTCTTTCCTTCCTCTAACTTTCTCTATTTCTTTCTATCTTTGGCAAATGGAAGGAAAAGAAATATATAGTAACTATCAACAATAAGTAATACTACTAAATGTCCAAAAAGTCTCTTAAGTCCAATTTAATAAAATACCTCAGAGTCAGATAATATTATCCAGAGTAATAATTTACGGGGTATTACAATGACCAATCATGATGTCTATAGGGTTCTCATCTATATTGGAAGCTCCTTCAATATCATGCATGATGGACTCTTCGAAAAACTAGGAATGAAGAAGGAAAACCTTTAAAAAGAAAATGCAAAGAAGTGAAAGGAAAATGTGATAAATTAGTACCTTGAATATTTATACAGGTTCTAAAGATTAGAAAATGAAGCGACAAAAATAAAATCGTGCAAAATTCAAAAAACATTATACTCTAAAGGATGAAGATCAAGAGATAGAGAATGAAGAATGTGGAACATAATAAGATTTCAATGAATATCACCAAAATTTCAAGAAGGCAAAGAAGTTTATGATAATCGAAAGTAAGGGAAAGTGAGAAAAAAGCAACTTCACTCTTCTAATTTATAGGTTGATATGCGAAAATTAAAGAAGCACTAAGGGTCATGATCAAAGGTCGAGATGCGACCTCGATCTCGCAACAGTACTAGAGTGCACTCAAGTTCCCTAAGTTTGTCGCCTCCTTACCCTAGGTGCATGAATCCACGTGAAAGGCTTCTCTAACACAACATTTTATGACGTGATAGGAATTTAATGATCATTTTTTCAATGCCACCAACTCCCACTTAACTTATTAGCAAAACTCTTACTCTCCCCATATCACTTTCCCAAGAAAGCCTCACGCCCTCAATGAAACTCGCACAATGTCCGATCTTAAAGCTTTCACATCAATAATCCTCGCTCCATGACTAATCCCAATGACTTGGAAGGAAACTATTTTGGGTTTTCTGAAGATCCAATAACCCCAAGCGCCCGTTCAATGGCTAAATAGGTAGACTATCACACAAAGGCACCACATTAAAATAAGGCATCACCTTCGTCTTAACTGTTGATATTCATCCAATGGCCTTCCATATCTTGCGTTAGATCAATCACTGATGGTTCTAACTGTCACCCCTATATAAGTGTGATTTCGAGTCACGTTTAGGCATTACTCATTCACACACTTGTAAGTTTCAATTCTCTCATTCAGTGTCTTAAGCGTTGGTGTGCTAACCTTCCAAGTAACCTCTCTCTTATCACCATAGATTTCTACCACTATATCGAAAGACCTTCCATGACTATCTTCTTCAAATTACTATCATATTCTTTTCCACTAAAGGAAACTTTATTATTAATATGTCACATAAAATTCTTTTGTTGTTTTACTTTTGCTATTAATGAATAATAAATAGAATTTATAAATGGAGAAATACCAACATGATTGGACCCAATGTTGCCCCTAAAAAGCATTTAGTTTCTTTTCCATATTTATTATTTATAACACAAGGATAATTCAGTGTCAAATTACTTATCTTAATACTGATTTTTATTTTTAAATTTAAATAAGTTGTTTATGTTTTTTCTCTTATTATTTTAGTATAGTCTTTGTGGATAATTGTCTTTTTTTTTTATTTTTAATGCATTTTCAATCATTACTCTACCATCATCAACCTTCAACCTTGCGGATATAAAAGAATGAATATTCTTTAGTAGAGTTGTTAAAACAAGTTATCTGAACTAAAATGAATTGATACTTGTGAGGCTTTATAGGATGGGTCAAAAATCCATTTTATAATAAACTCAAAAATATTATACAAGTTCGGTTCTAAAACCGGTTGTGGATTACCCGATCTTAAATTGGTCGAACTTGGCAGATTTCATATTTTATATAGTTGAATCTAAAAAGCTCAGTTATAATATAAACTCAAAATATATTATTTAAGTTCGGCAATTTTTTTTATTATCTGCTATAAATAAAAACAAAGTAAAAAATGTCTTAATATTTATTATAAATTTTTATGTTCATCAAATATTTTAATTTTTTCAACGAAGTATATATTTTTTTACTAAAAAACCAATCTATTAATTAATTGGGCTTAGGCCCCACATGAATACAAAATTTGGTTTTGTCTACAATGACTTTTTTTGCCAAAAAAATGAGGTTCTCTATTGCTATTCCTATCCACGTAACCAATAGACCCGTTTTATCCAAAAAGGTTTTTTGAAGGGTCAATAGCATTTCCCTAAGTTAGTTTTATCCTCTCTTGTTATGATCACAAATGATACCTTTCAACACTTTCTTGAATGAGAATCGAAGTTTCTTGATTGAACAATGAGACAAATAGGTTTCTAAAGTGAGAAAGAAGAAAGAATAAAGAAGAAAGATGAAAGAAGGATTTGGGAAAACTGTTTACTATACACTTACTCAATGTTACAAATGATTACAAGTGAATAACATAATTGGCCTCGCTTAACAACCTAAGTGATCTAGCCTATTTATAGACTACAAGGTAACTTAAATAACAAGTTAACCTAAACAATTGGATCCTTAACACAAGGCCTAATTCGACACTACATACTAGAACTGACTTTGACTAGAGTATGTAAACACTTCGACATCAGCATGTGAACAATCTTTGACTTCATGCTTGTCTCCTGTCGAATCGTGAAAGCTATCACAGTCGATACATCCCAGTCGACAGCACTAGAGTTCGATCCAATATCTCTCATCTCTCAAATCTAAAGTCTTCCTTCTGTGTTTCTATCCCTTCAATATTCTCTGTTCAACCCTTCATCTTTCTTCTTGCTTAAACCATAAAAATATCCCCTTTTTTTCCTCTGAATTTCATGGTATTGTTGGTTTTATCTACTAATTCATTGTAATTAGTTCTTATCTCCACCCTTTTCGACCTCATTTTAGAAGCTAAATCCAGAGAATTTTGAACTGCTTGACATTCCTCTATATTAGGGTTATAATATCCCCTTTGGTTCCATGTCGTCGCTGCTAAAATAACCCCGTTCTTGTTACAAAACCATGCTTATGTGTTAAATTCTCCTTGTTTGGCAAGATTAGCATTAGTGTTAACTATGACTGCCTCGTTCTCCCAGATATGCTTCATATCTTTGTTACATTTGTTCTTATTTCCTATGGTTTTTTCCTTATCCTTTTTATAGTTGTGCTTCTGCATTCTTTGACCTTTCTAATCCCCTATGTTCAAATTATGGCTTTTTTGTTGTTGCTATCTCTTCTAAATTTTATGGATGTTTCCTTGGATGATGATCAAATTCCTTATATTCTCGTGCCAAGTATTTTTTTTAACATGTTAATGATTCTTTTGTCAACCCCTTTCCTCAGATTTCTAATTTTGTTGTTTATTTTCCAAGTTTGTGTTATTCCTTTCAACAATGTTGTTGTTTCTTTTGAAGTTTTCCCCCATTAAGTAGGTTCTTTTTTGCAGCGAAATCTTAGGTAGGTTAAAAACCCTGTTCTTTTTCTCCTTTCCTGTTTTTATTATTATAATTATCTTAGATGATTTCAAGGTTCCTTCATATTTTACCCATTCTATACATGTCCTGCATATCTATATTATCAAGGTAAAACTTACCTTTACCTTTATTTTGACTCTTAGTATCTCCATCATCATTGCTTCTGGTTTTGTTGCTTTTAATTTTCCTTTCTTCCTCTTTTTCTAGAAGACCATCCTCTCTAGCAACGTTGTTCATTTTCCAGCCTATATGAATTATACCCAATGTAAGTAAGTCTTAGACGTGTCACTCTTATGCCTAATGAGAGCCATAAAAAGTGAAGCGAGAAGAGACTTACTAAGTGATGATCTCGAGGATATCGGTTCAATATCTTGTTGGTGTGTCGATAAGGTATGAGTGGATAATCTTAGTATGACATATGGAGAGTTCACTCAGATACATGGCTTAAGAGGTGGACCCACATGTGAGTGGTACCAGATGTATACAAAGTTACCATACCTCATCGGCAGGATACATGAGTTATCCTTCCAGATGATAATAGGTATGGGATGTTCCTAAAGTTTAGCGTGTAACTCGGGTTGAATACTCGTAACAACACGAGCTTGATTTCTCATGAGATAGAGCAGGACAGTCAGTGATCCGCACGCCATACTAGTTAGTCGAGACCTACCTATATAGTCCATGGCCTACGAGCTTTAGAGGGAGGTTACCTTCTGGTTCTTTTCATATGTAAGGGATTATTCATAACTAGGTCATGCGGGATAGTCGTGGGATAGACCAGACTCCGAGTCTATTCTTATGAAGGAACCTTTATGGGTCGCAGTCGTGTGAGTAATTCAGAATTTATATTGCTAGGGAGATCTCATTGTTTGATGAAGCCCAGGGTGTCTAAGATGTAGATGCATAACTTAAGTTTTATGTGTGACTCCTGCATATCTATCATTTTGACATGTGTTGGTTCTATTTTTAACATTTGTACATCATCAAGAAAGTTATTCTATCAATGGATGTCGTTAAGGTGTTAGTGCTGTTTCAAGTGGTAGGCTCTCTGGAAGGGAATATGTGGATTTTTCAATGGATATCGTAAGCCAACCAGTATGGCCTATTAATATGATATGTTCCATACTGATTAAATCAGAGTAGTGCAGTGGAAAGTGGTAGAAGGAAAAGCTCAATATGGTTTTCATGAAGAATCCAAAGATGGATGTTCCAAGGAATGGATTTAAGACACTTTTGCACCAAGTGGGCGATATCTATTAGAGTTGTGTGGAGGAGGCGAAGCATCAGGTGTGTGCGCGATTTAGTACACAGTAGTAAACTAAGTGAAGTCTGATGATATTATCAGTAGTTGGATTGTAAGGGTTATCTCAAATGTTGTAGGATGCTAAATACACTCTTTTGGCATGAAAACTATACAAGATAGGAATGACATCCCCTATTCTACGTTGCGTGGGGGAGCACAAAACAACCATAGTCCTCACTGAGTATCATCAAGGAGCATGTGATAACCACGTTGGCGGCCGAGCCTTTGGCCACAAACTACTGAGAGCAGGTTACTATTGGCCCACCTTGATGAAAGACAACATGAAGTTTGTCAAGAAATGTGTTATATGTCAGAGACACACCGATCTGCGACATGCCCTAGTCGAGCTTATTCATTATATGTCATCACCCTAACCTTTTATCAATGGGGCATGGACATTATTGGTCCATTCCCTCTACCGCCTGGGCAATTGAAATTCCAAATTATAAGAGCTGACTACTTCACAAAGTGGATAGAAATGGAGGTTGTCACCAAAATTACAACAAAAATAATTCATCGTTTCTACTAGCATAATATCATGTGTAGGGTCGGGCTATCAGGCGTCATCATATAGAATAACAGAACCCAATTCCCAAATACCACAATTACTGATTTCTGCCATGAAATGGGAGTATAAATAAATTTTGTCTTTGTCATCCATCCATAAGCCAGTGGACAAGCAGAGTCAGCTAACAAGGTGATCTTAAAAGGGATAAAGAAGAAATTGAATGACACCAAAGGGTTATGGGTTGAATTAACCCACGAGATATTGTAGTCGTATCATACCACCCTCTATTGAACTACCAAGGAGTGTGCCTTCACCATGATATACGGGGAAGATGATATGCTACCCGTACAGATCGACACACCCTCCTAAATGTGTTCTCAGTTTAACCAGGAGGTAAACGATTCATGGTTGAGGTACACCACTGATTTAATCGACAAAGTAAGAAATATCACCCACATCCGAGAGTTCACCTCCAAGCAAAGGGCGACCAAAACATACATCTCTAAGGTAATGCCAAGGGAAATACAGGAATGCTACTTGGTGTTAAGAAGGGTGGTTCTTCCTACTCAGTAGGGAAAATTCCAGCCCAACTGGGAATAACCATATCATATATTCTAGAAGTTACCATACAAATCATATAAAATAGAGGAAATGGATGGGAGACACATACCCAGGACTTGGAACTCCACCCATTTAAAATATTATTATAGTTAAGTTATTTGAAAATTATCATAGGGTGTGTGTTGCCCACCTATGTATGAATTTATGAATATTTATATGAAAAAAGAATATTTTGATTTCAATGATACATATGTTGGACTTCCTCGGGAAGCTCTTTGTTGGCTCTTAAGGCAATGCAGGAATGTTAGACTTCCATATGAAGATTCATACTGCCTCTTAAGGCAATGCACGAATGTTGAAATTATAAAAGAAGATCCGTGTCTCTTCTTGAGGCAATGTGAGTATGTTGGACTTCCACAGAAAGATACTTTCTACCCCTTAAGGAAATACATGAATTTTGGACTTCCACAAGAAGATCCTTGCCAACTCTTAAGGCAATGCACGAATGTTGGTCTTCCACAGGAAGATCATTTCCACCTCTTAAGGCAATGTAAGTATGTCGAGCTTCAAAATGAAGATTCTTGCCTCCACTTAAGGCAATGTAAGTATGTTAGAATTCCACAAAAAGAGCATTACCTCCTCTTAAGGCAATACACAAATGTTGTACTTCTACTGGAAGATCCTTGCCGTCCTTATGGGCAACATGAATGGGATATAGGTGGGGATCACCTCATCTAAACGTCTCACTTGGGGAGCTTAGAGTCTCTTCAGACAGACTCGTCTAAACGCCTCGCTTGATGTACTTAGTGTCTTGTTAGACATGCTCATATAAACGCCTAGCTTGATGGACTTACAGTCTCATAAACAGGCTCATCTAAACACCATGCCTGAGAGACTTAGAGTGATGGTGACTCGTGCTCCCACATAACATAGTGAACTCATATCCATAAGATGGAAAAGTTTGTGGGAAGGGTTGAAGTGAGGATTATAACGTGGGTGATGGTGGTGCATGGACGAATATGAGACAAATGTCTCATGGAAAGGTGAAATCAATAACATAAGACGGATAAGAGTGATGGTGAAAATAAAAGGTTTTCACTGAGATAAGGAAGGAGAAGAGAGAAACAAAGAGAGGGAGAAGAGAGATAGAGGAACCGACTAGATTTTTAAGGAAAAGAGAAGAAATTTGTTTCATATATTATAATAAAATATTCCACGTCAATTAAAAATAATTCCAAGTTAGCCAAATTAATACCAGTTGAAGTGTCACGTCTGCTCAACTTTGTAAAGTATTTGAGTGCACAACCCAAGAGGGGGTTCAATTAGATGTAATGGTATTTTTAGAGATTTATGATATTTTCTAATTTCTTGAAGTTTTTCCAGAATTATGAACAGTGAATAAATGACAAACATAAAGGTAAAGTGTAGTAAAGTAAATGAACACAATGATGTATACTAGTTCCCCTTATCAACCAAGGGTACATCTAGTCCCCTTACACTTCGTAAGATATTTTCACGATTGTTAGATCTTTGTGCAAGCCTCACACCAAAACTTCTCCTACAATCTTCTAACAACAACATATTAGCACACAAATTCCTTGATTTCACAAATACACTAACAGTTATGGTGAACTTTGAATCAAACCAATTCAAAGGACATTTCTCAAACAAAAAGAAAATATACCACTTTCTATTTGCAAATACTTTTAGAAAGTACACACACTTTCTTTACAAAATAATTCACCACACACATGATGATCAATTACAATTAGGGGTGGAAATAGGCTGGGCCGAGTTAGGCTTTGCCAAGCCTGAGCCTGGCCTGATAAAAAAGAAAAGCCTAAGCTTGGCCTATGACTTATCAGAGGCTCATTTTCCGGCCTGAGTCTGCCCTTTTCGAATGCCTGATTAGCCTATTAGCCTACTTAAAAAACCTATATAATTTAAACACATGTAAATAAGCAATTCAACTAACGTTTAAATATACTAGAGAATCAAAAGTACAATGCAACTAAATATTTGTTTACAAAGACTTATTTGAGCTTACATAGAAGTATAAGTTTTGTGAGAATATTTATTTATGAGAACTTGTGAAAACAACTTATGACATTATTCATAAAGTTTTTTCAACTTATATTCACAAGTTCTTCAAAATAACTAAACTGTACTTTTGTATTTTAATGTAAAATACAAAATAATATATAAAAAAGAATATATTTATTTAAATTTATTAAAATAGGACGGCCTAATAGGCTTAAAATGCTTTTTTATGGCCTGTGGCCCGACCTATTTAACTAAATAGGCTTATAAAAAAGCCTAGGTCTTTTCTACTTAAAAAAAACCTGGCCTGGCCTTAGCCTGTGTAGGCTAGGCCGTAGGCCCCTGTTAGTCGGTCTGGCCTATTCCCACCCCTAATTACAATACTTGAACAAACTTAAATATATGAAGTTGTTCTTGAATCAATTTCAATAGACAATCGATCTTCTCTTTCAATGTGCAATTCAATACTATATGAAACTTAAGTTCTCAAAAATATTATGAAACTTTTATGAATGATTTTAAATTTATGCACAAAATTTCAACATTTTTTAAAAAGAATGAACACTTAGAAAATTATTTGAATTGATTTGAAAAATTAATAATGAAAATGGTAATTTGAATACTAATGTATTTTGCCTTAAATACACTCTAAGAAACCTTTATGAATTAATTCAAAAGTTTGAGACATTTTCATGAAGGTTTGCAATAGTTTATAATGACAATGGTTCATTAAAAAATATAATTTAGAATTTTGTTCAGGACTTGTTAAGTCATTTAAAAGGACACCTGACTTAACAAGTGCATGACGAATTTTTAATTTCAAACAAATTTTCAAATTTCAAACAGTAACAGGTTTTGTTAAGTTAGTTAACCATATATGAATTAAAAAATGCAACAGACGTGACTTATAAAGTGCTGACAATTTTTTTTAAAAAGATAAGCTTTTTATGCCTTTGCTTCAAAAAAATTTATGCACGGTGATTTGAGAACTTAGAGATGAATATGAGAATTATTTTTTTAGTATCTAAAGTTATACATAATGAATTACAATTAAGTACCTTAGCATCAAGAAAAAATTTCTTTACTTCCAAAATATCCATAAGCTTATGCATTATTGATTCTTGATTCCAAACTTTTTTTCTTTGATATTTCTTCTTTGATAAGTTTTTGTCTTTATCAAAACCAAGTTAAAAAGGATGATGAACATCTTCTTCACAAACTTAACATATTTTTGACAAAAATTAACATAGAGGACCAATGTGACTAATGGAACGTGATTTGAGGAACTTAAAATAAACGTTTATTAAATAAAAGGACGCACGTGAAACTTTAAATTAAGTTAAGGGGGCAAAAGATGTATTAAGCCTAATACATTAATGATTAAAAATTTCACTTCTTTATTCTTTATGGCAATCATTTTATTGAGTTGCCCGTCTTAGAGGTGGGAATATACTAGGTCGAGTTAGGTTTTACCAAGGCTAAGTCAGGTCTGTTAAAAAAGTCTAAGTCTAAGTTTAATAGGTAGTCTATCATATAATTATTTTTATGTTAGAGTCTGGCATGTCAGATTGGCCTACTAACCTACTTAAAAGTCTACTTCATTTGAACATTTCTAAATTATAAATTGGACTAATGTTAAATAGACAAATAAATAAAAAAATCAATGAGACTAAATATTTATTTTTATCGACTAATTTTAGTTTAATCATTAGCATAAATTTAATGATACTATTTGTTTGAGAGAACTTATGATAATAAATTATGTCAACAAATTATGATAATGTTTATAATTTTTTTTTAACTTCATAAATTCTTCAAGATAATTAAACTTTATTTTTCTATTTTAATTCATATCACAAAACATAATATAATGATAATAAAATTATTTATATTTTTGCTAAAAAATATTTATTTTTATTTAAATATTTCAATTCAATTTAATTTTTTTATGATCTTGACATATTCTCACCCTAGCCCATCTAAATACGAAATAGGATCCCCTCCTGTCATGTGTGTTCTGTTATGTATGTTATGCCATCTCTCCTATGTCTAATCCAACCGTTGAGAGACAACAAGAATAAATTGACAAAAAATGTAATTTAATAAGAGAGAGATAAAATATATGGGAATTCAGAGAAATCTTTTCAATTGAAATATGAATTCAAAACATATTTAATATCAATTCATTTAATTATTATATGAAAAAACAAGCACTTACAATCAAATTCAAAATAGGTAAACGATTTTTTTTAAGGTTTCTTGCATAATAACATTATTAATGAGTTGATTGTAATTGTAAGATTTTCAAAATAATTAGCAACAATATAAATTTGTTCATGATATTTGTATCCTTCCATTCTGTAATCACTGACTTCCTCGTTTAACAGATTTTGCTATTAGTTTGAGGGTTTATTTTTTTTATGTTCGTATTGATTTTGTTCTGGGGTTTGATATTCGTTGTACCTTCCTCCAAAACATCTTTGTACTTTTGGTCGTAGTGTCGCTGTGTTATTTATAATATTTGTTTGTTTGCCTTTAAAAAAAAAAATAATAGCCAACTTTGTTGAAATTTTTGTAATTATCTAAGGAAGATTGAAATAGAAAATTGTGGTGGTGCAGTTTCCTAAGGAAGATTGAAATAGAAAATTGTTGGATATTGTGGTTATTGGAAATATATAGCAACACTAGAACAATGAAGGTGTTAATGAATATTGAACTTGAAAATTCAAAGCGTGTACAATAAGGATTAATGGAGAATTTTTGATTCAATTTTATTACCATTGATAAAATGAATTTCATTCAAAAATGTCAAGGCTGAGTGTCGAATTTTTGATTCAATTTTATTACCATTGATAAAATGAATTTCATTCAAAAATGTCAAGGCTAAGTGTCGAACTGTTGCATGTTAAATACTTAGCAGACTTCCTCACCACTAGACCATATAACTCAGTTGAATTTATTTTCAGTAGCAATATATATATATATATATATATATATATATATATATATATATATATATATATATATATATATCTTCCAAATAATATTTTGGATATCACTTACAATCCCCATTATTTACAAAATATAACTAAATCTCATATTTCTGAAAATATCATGGTTTCAGATATTGGTATCTTACGATTTGAAGCATTACTTAGTAAATTAAGTTTTAAACTCATTCCCGAATAGACTGGTAGATAAGCATTGAACCAATTATTCATTAGAACAAGCATGCATAATTCACACATGAAATCTCGGTATTATCAAAAAAATTATAGAAATTGACACATTTAATATGGCATTGCGTCACATACCCTTTTTAAGAGAATTTAAGAGTAAAGTCCTTTAACTCTATGAAGCGGTCTCACTTCATTCTCGTATAGGTAGACTATATAAGAAATGCATCCATAATTGTGTGTTTCATCAAATATATGATATATGTCTATTAAGAGGAAAATCTCATCCTACCACATTTATTCTTATGCCCCAAGTACTTTTACTATTCAGGATGTATCTTCTGTCAACTACTTCAATCACTGTAATAATGTACTTTCATCATTGAACTCAAGACTTGACATTAATCAAGTGCGAGTTAAGCTTCCATCATTCGTGATTACTTAGAAATGGGCTTATATCACATTCCTACATGATGTCTTCAACATCATATCCTTGTCAATTATTTTCTCAAATAATTGCAAGATATTTCCATTTTATTAATTTGAATATTCAAACTCACACATGATTATGCCTCTTATTTATTTTTGATAGTTTAACTAACTATCACACAACCATGACAATGTAGTCATTAATTACTTTGTATATCATAATAACATTTTAAATCATTCAACATTTGTTATTAAACCATATAATAACAACCAATACGATTTAAGTTTCACTTTCTTTCAATATGCACACAACATATTAATACAACAAGCATGTAAAATAACCATAATAAACATGATTATCAAATTTCTATATCTGAAATAATCATTATTATATAGGGTTAATTATACGATCCCCCTGCCATTAGGGCGAGATTAGGTTTTGCCCCCCTAAAGTATTTTTTTTTTGAACGTCCCCTTATAAAACAAAGAATACATTTTTACCACACCCTATCCCTTGTTTGGGTGACTGTGTATATGAAATTGGCTATGTGGCATTGATTACATGGCACAGATTATAAGATGTGGCATTTATCTATTAATTTATTTTTAAATAAATATTATTTTTAATTTATTTTCGTATAAATATTATTTATTTATAAATATTATTTATTTATTTACACAAATATACCAAAATATCATATTTGGGCCTGAATCCATTTTTGGATCAATACCAGCCCATATACTCAACTTTGTTTTAACTTATTTTACTCTATGTGAAACTCATTTATAAACACTTGCATTTTATGTTTTCCAATGTGGGACTTCTTTATATCATTGCATCCACAGTTCCACAAGGTGATCCACAAACATGCATTAACCTTCTGAAAGCTACTCTTGAACATGTCCATAAGCATATGAAGGAGATGGAAAACACGATGGAACAAAATGCAGTCCCAAAACCAATATTATTTGTATGTGATGTATAAAATATTGACACTTTTAATCTCTGTTCTCTATAGTAACTACACAGAGCTTTGTTTATATCCAAAAATTGTTATGACAATATTCATAATCAAAATAGATGCTTAGTTTCTTGCAAATTACTAAATGTTTTGTATTAAAGAAGACATTGTTAGTCTGTTTACTTGACATTAAAAAACATATTTTATTTTTCTTTATAAATGAGATAGTATATTATTATGAATGACAATAAACAATATTGGATTATTATTAAATGAGATAGTAGATTATTATTAATGATTTCAGTGCTAAACAATATTGGGATTTTCTGCATCAGTAAACAGAAAATAAATGAGATAGTAGATTATTATTAATGATTTCAGTGCTAAACAATATTGGGATTTTCTGCATCAGTCTTAGCCATTAACCAACTCATTCCTTTATGTTGCTCTTAAACCAATATATGGTTTTTCTCCCTTCCCTCCCAACTTTATCCACTTATTGCTGGAAGGAGGAAGAGGGACGACAATACATCATTTTAGTTTGTAGTTGTGATCAGCAACTATTTAAATATCATTTTGATGAGATGTTTATTAATCACATTCTTCTGTTTGCTCTGGAATTGTCCTTGCTTTTCAAGTTATTTAAGTTACAAATAAAGGCAACTTGATATTTTCAGGAAATCCTTGCTGTGACCGAAATTTTGGATTCTTCTGCAATGGGTGCAGGTGATGATCTTGTAAACAGTGCAGCTAGTGCTGGTAAGAATCCCATTATCCACGACACTGGTACTACAGGAGTTCCTACATATGACCAACCAAATCATGTTGAACCAAACACAGTAAATCCTTTAAGTGACCACACATGTGGTTCAGAAAATCCAATAATTGCGCAAGCAAATGTTGCAGAAACCCCTAGAAATGAAGCAGGTAGTCGTCATATGGATTGTTGAAATTCTTTAGTCATCATATGGATTATTAAAATTCTTTGTATATAAAATTTTTTAGCGATGATTCCATGCAAAATAATGAGTATTATGATACTGACGGTGAGGTAAGTGTGGATTGATGATGCTTGATCCTGCTCATTCTCAAGGGGATCAACTGAGATGTCTGGAAAGCAGTGGAAGCATTAAAAGACCAACTTGGTTGTTGCTTGTTGATGTTCCAGTTGGAGTTGTGAAGAGTGTAGGAATTTGTAGTAATGGTATTAAAGTGGAAGGTGATAACAAGAGTCCCACATCGATTGTAACTCTAATTGCAATAGTGTTTATATACTAAACACACAAGGGTATAAATGAGTTGAAAACAAACTAAGTGAATAGGTTGTTGCTAGCTATGGGCTTATGTGTTTGATCTTGGCCCAAATATATTAATTTTTAAAATAACAATTTAAATAAATAATATTTATACCAAAATAAATTAAAAATAAATTAATAGATAAATGCCACATCCTATAATCTGTGCCATGTAATCAATGCCACATAGCCAATTGCATATACACAGTCACCCAAACAAGGGATAGGGTGTGGTAAAAATGTATTCTTTGTTTTATAAGGGGGCGTTAAAAAAAATACTTTAGGGGGGCAAAACCAAATCTCGCCCTAATGGCAGGGGGGATCGTATAATTAACCCTATTATATATTTTAACATACATTCAATCATGTAAATCATAAACACATATCAAAATTGAATCTAAATAATTAGATTAATTTAATTCTCTTAAATAGACTTCTATCATTTTCATGACATACAAAATATGCATGCATACTCTTGAAATTATTATACAACTATCAATTATTATACTTCAAATAAGATAGAATTTTAAGTCATAATACATAAAAGAATTTAATAAAATAAAGAAACCAATATTTTCTATTTTAAAGGTAAATCAAATGAGATTAGTCCAAAACATATTAAACTCATTATAAGTACTAGCGTTCAGACGGGCACTCTCGTGCCCGTCTGTCTGCTTTTTTAAATGCGCAAAGCAGATTCAAATAAATGTGTGTATATTTCATAAAAGACTGTAATAGATTGTTTTATCGAAGTCTTTGTCTCAATTTCATGTTATTCTTATTGGTCTTAGATGTTTTCATGGTCTAATGATGCGTGCATGTCTTTTTCAATAGACCTCGAGAAAGTGGAGTGTAATTTCCGTTTGATAAAATGATCTAATATTTTATTTTAAAATATGCTATCATACAAAGTAACATATCATCGTGTAAATGATAATTTAAATTAAACATAAATATTTAAGAAAACATGAATAACAAATATAATAAATGATAAAACATTTGATACAAACAAAAATGCCACATCTTCATCAAGTCTTTTTAGGTTTATTCTATGTCAAATAATAATAATTTTATGACGGCAATCATTTTAAAAGTTTTGAATAGTGTATCTCATTTTTTTATCTAGGACATTTTTTTTTCAATAGGTTTTAATCCAAACATCTTTTAGGTAAATTAATCAATAAAACATAAGAGAGTTCAAAATAGAAAGCAAAATTAAAAAATATAAATGGTTGTAAATTATAAGCGAAACTTTTTTCCCAATGTTCTTCTTTAAAGAAATTTTTTGATGTAGATCTCCTTTACCTTTCTTATTTCATGATAGCAAATTTTCCTAATTATGTGTAACATGAATATTTTCCTAAAACAAAACATACATTTCTTTTATTACCAAAACATACATTCTTAAATTCTTAAGGAGTTCTTAGAAATAATATGAAAAACAAATATAATAAACAATGCTAGCACATTTCTCTCTCTGCTTGACCAATAATGATGGTGATTTTAAATATGGTTAAATAAGTTTTAAGTCCATATAAATATAGCGATTTTCAATTTTGGTCCCTCTAAAATTTTTTATTAAGAATTGGTCCCTATAAAATTTTCCGTCTCAATTATGAGTCCCTGACGTCAAATGGGGCTAACGGAAGCTGACGTGTCAATTATTATAAATATAGCGATTTTCAATTTTGGTCCCTCTAAAATTTTTCATTAAAAATTGGTCCCTATAAAATTATAATTAATTAATTTAATTTAATGTGAAATTAATTAACATAAATTTTAAACTAAAAACTATGAGATCTTGTTATCTGTTAACTAAAAACTATGGTCCCTAAAAACATAAAATTCATAATGGGGGGTTTCTTCAACCTTCGATCAAAGAAATGGTTGAGAGCATTGATCACCCGGAGTTGTGCAATCGTGCCAACTATATTTGTGGCTATTGTTTATAACAGCTCAGAATCCTCATTGGATGTTTTGAATGAATGGCTTAATGTGCTTTAGTCCCTACAAATTCCCTTTGCATTGATTCCCCTCCTCACGTTGGTGTCCAAAGAGCGTATCATGGGGTCCTTTAAGATTGGGCCTGTTCTTCAGGTGAGTTGATCACATCGTTCCTTCATTTTAGTAATTGTAAAGCTTTAGATTTTTGAAGTTTGAATATTTTGTGTGAAATTGAACTTGCTTTTGTCCTTGACTTGTTTTACTGAAGTAATAAATTTTTCAGTAAAGACACGTGAATACCAATCACATTTGTTCTAGGAACAATTCCCTCATTTCAAGGCATTTTCAACAAACTTGTAGGAAAAGAATCAATAACTTCCCCATTACAGCAGAATGATCGGTTTAGATGAATAAGAAATATGCTTGGGAGGAAGACATTGTCATTTAAGAAATGATCATCTATATCTACAGTAATATAGAGGGAAAAAGCTATCTGAAATTCATAATGGTGATTATTTTAGACCAGCACAAATAAGCAAATAAAACTATATTCTTCAAACTAATTAAACAATCTAATGCTACCCATAAAATCTAGAAGTTGTACACGAAAGAAAGGATAAAAAATGGATCTATCTATATTATATGGTAACGCCATACAGTTGTTTACACGAGTAATACACCATTTGAGCTAGCTTTTGAGGTTGAAGTACCTAAGCCCTAATTCTAAAATAAAACAATGACAAGAAAAAGAGCTATAGAAGAAAAACAAATCATTTCAGCTCCTGAGAATGTTAAACTTTAAACAGAAATAAAAAAGAAGAGTGTGTACTCACAAAATCGAATTCAAATTGAAAAGAACAAACTTCTACATAAACTCCGAAGGCGAACTGACATCGGGTTTCACACTCCCTAAACCACCACCATGATGCAACACCTGCGGAGGCAATGTCCCTAATCCAGCACCACCCAATCCATCATTTCCCGAACCAACGAACTGACAAAGTATTCTTGCCATAACTCCAAGAACTTGCATTTGATTATGACAAGCCTCCGCATGCATCTGCATCATCTGTTTCTCGTGTTCGATCTGCATCGCCACCATCCTCTCCCTCCACTCCATCTCCTCTTCCTCCATCTTCTCCTCCACCTTCTTCCTCCTCCTTTTCTCCTCCTCAAGCTCCTTCTCCAACCTCACCCTCTTCTCAACCTCCTTTTTCCACAATTCTTTGATGTAAACAGTTGTGTTTAAATAAACAGAATAATGTTGATCCGGGTCCTCTACACCAATTCATTCTCTCCACTCTTTACACGAAAATTCATTCTCTCTCTATCTTGATCGTCTCTCTCTTTGCACCATATGTTAGAGATGAATAACACTCATATTTTTGGTGTAGAGAGTAGAGAGGTGTTGAGGATCCATTTACATAGTTTTTAGTTTAAAATTTATGTTAATTAATTTCACATATAATTAAATTAATTAATTATAATTTTATAGAGACCAATTTTTAATGAAACATTTTAGAGGGACCAAAATTGAAAATCGCTATATTTATAATAATTGACACTTCAGCTTCCGTTAGCCCCATTTGACGTCAGGGACTCATAATTGAGACGGAAAATTTTATAGGGACCAATTCTTAATGAAAAATTTTAGAGGGACCAAAATTGAAAATCGCTATATTTATAGGGACTTAAAACTTATTTAACTCTTTTAAATATATATACACCATTTGAATATAAACATTAACTGTCCTTCTAATTTTAAAAATATGAACAATAATAATTGTTAACGTTTTTTCATAAAAATAAAAATTATCACCATCATTTCCATACAAATTCATAAACCATCATAAAATAGACGCAAAAAATATATAAACAATCATAAAATACACAAACTATTTTAAAATATATAAACCATCATAAAATAAAAATAAATCTGCATGATCGAAAATCACCATCATTAACCGACCAATGATTGTTAAGTATTTGTCTTGTAAAAAAATGGTTTATACTATAATGATTGTAATTAAATTAAAATAAATTTAATGATTGTAATTAAATTAAATTAAATGATTTATATAATAATTTTTTTGTCATGTGGATAAATCAAATCTTGTAATTAAATAAAATAAAATAAAAATTGAAACCTCGTTCCTTTGCTTTGGTGTTCCTTATTGTTCCGGTCACATAATTGCAACTACTACTTGCATCCTCCACTGCTACCAGCGCCGGTTAGTCGTGTCCTCACTGTTGGTCGTACTGTTGTTTAGTCGTTAATATTATTTTATTTATAATTGATTCATATTGCCGTCTTGCCGGATTACCGTTTTCATCCACAAATCAATGCATTGAAAAAGGAGAGATTGGAATTGTGAATTGGTAAGAAAACTTTGATGGTGTTAATTAGAAATTTGGTTGTGTGATACATGGAGAAAGCAATTATATATACAAAAAGCAATTATATAAAACTTAGTAGTTACAACCAATGTCAATTCACTACAAAAAAAACTGGTATTTGCCACATGAAAATCACTTCACAACATGCAAAATCACTTCACAAACTGGTATTAGCGACGTGGCTATTCACGTCGCAGGAGCACGTGTGGCAACTATGTTGCCATGTGAAAATCACTTCACAACTTTGCCACGTGATTTTCACGTCGCAACAAATAAAACAGAGTTGCAGCTATCGCAGGTGTAGCAGAGAAAGTGGCTGGCGTGTGTAAGAAGTTTGCCACGTGAAATTCATGTGGCAAGTTGTGAAGTGAATTTCATGTGGCAAGTTGTGAAGTGAACTTCACGTGGCAAGTTGCGAAGTGGAATTCACGTCGCAAGTTGCGAAGTGAATATCACGTGGCTACATGATTTTTTTTTTTTATAAAAAAAACTGATTAATTATGCGGTACGTTTTGTATTTTTATTTATAATTTAAAATTATAATTTAAAATTTTAATTATAGTTTGTTTTTTTAATTATTTTACAAAACAAAATGAATATTAAATTTTTTTTAATAATAATTTAATTTGAAAATTTAATAAATTTAAATAACAAAAATTAATAATTATAAATAAATACCAAAATTTAGAATAAAATTTTTAAATAAAAAGTGTACAATATGCCAAAATGTAATAAATATTTTACAAAAATAAAAATTTAAAATTACAATAAATGCTTCGGATTAATCCGGATCGGGATAGGATTCAATGTTAATATCATCGTCATCCGAGCCAATATCATCGTTATCCATCTGTTGTTGACCACCAACTTCTTCATTTCCAACAACTGGATTACCGCCACCTTGCGATTGCATAAATTGGCGCATCATCGCCTCTATTTCAGCTTGTCTATTCTTCATTGCCTCTATCTGACTTTGTTGCGCCTCCAATTGGGCCTGTAATGTCGCCTCACGTTGCGCCGTTTCGCGTTTCGCTTCAGTTAGCGCCAGTTGTCTTACCGTTTCTATCATCTCGGGGGTCAATTGTGGCGGATTTGACGTTCCCTCACCATCTCTAACTCTTTGAAATAGAGTTCTGTCCCCTTTTCTCATACCACCGGCCAAAGCTCCAGCACCAAATAAACATCCATTCAGTCCTTTTCCGCCGGTTACTAAATCCCAAATATAAAAATCCACACGTGGATTAAGCGGCTCAGAACCTCTTGGAGTATACTGAGGATTCTCTATCAAAAATTGTGTGAGCAATACCTGGTAATCCTCCTACACATAAAATAAAATAAAAAAATTAAGTTAAATATAGATTAAACAATTTAAGTTAAATTAAATAATAAATTTTGCCACGTGATTTTCACGCCACAATATCTCAATTGCCACATGATAATTACGTCACAAAATTGTCATTAAATTAAAAAAAATAATAACAATTTAAATAAAATAAAACGACGTACTTACCAAAGCTTTTTTGGTGCGTTCGTCAACAAAGTCCTCCGATTTTTTTGTTCTGGTCTGTACAACTAGCTCCGGAATGAGTGGAGGTCTCCCCAATCTCTTTTCCTAAATAATAAAATTAACTTTAATTAAAAATATATAATAAATAATAATATAACTTAAAATAGTAGTAATAATTACCATGCGTCGAGCATGTTCAGCAACACTTATACTTCCAACTGCATTAAGGCTACCCCCTTTTTCAGATGCTCTCATTTTCTTTGCTTTTTCAGATCTTGCCTTAAAACCAGCATCTGAATCCCAATAAATAAGAAGTTCATCGAATACTTCTTTGCCTATCCAATTGAGACGAATATTTTCGAGTTCCCAACGCTTTCTAGCACGCCGTAGCATGTCAGAAAGTCGAACTGCTGTTCTGCCAAAATAATTTTTTCTAATCGCTTTCTCGTTCATTTTTTCCCACGTACACTTTTCCTACAATGTTATAAGACATTCAAATAAAATAGTTAGACAATTATAATAAAAAAAGTAATTTAAACAAAAATAAGTTAACAAATAAATTACATAACTTAACAAAAATAAATAAATTATACCTTAAATAAATTAAACCAAGCTTCTCTTTCGCCCCCCTTAACTTCTCTAAATCTCTTCCAAGCTTTTTTATACTTTTGCTGAATAACATAACTTATACACTGGGCAGCAGTCTGACTCGGCTCGAAACTAAACATCAATAATTTATATTAATATGAAATATAAAAGTTAATAAAAAATGAAAACATGCATACTTAAAAATTTAAAACTTACGAATTTCCACTGGGCCAAATAAAATATCTTCCATTAATGATATGAACCACCTCATTATTGGGAGCCTCCTCATCATCGTCCTCAGCTGCCGCCTCCTCATCATCCTCCTGATCATTATCGTCCTCAGCTGCCTCCTCCTCATCATCCTCACGCGTAGGTAAGGGTACCTGTGTGGGCTGTGCGGTGTGGGATCCCCCAGGTTGTGTGAAGGATGAGGGTACCTATGAGGGAGTTGGAAAACTAGATCCCCCAGCCTGCATGAAGGGTGTGGGAACCTGCTGGTAGGGAGGTGGAAAACTAGATCCCGCAGACTGTGTGAAGGATGAAGGTACCTGCTGAAATGGATAACTAGGGCCCCCAGTCTGCTGATATGGATAACTAGGGCCCCCAGATGGGCTAATAAAAGCTGATCCCCCAGATGGGCTAATAAAGGCTGGTCCCCCAGGTGGGCTAATAAAAGCTGGAGCCCCAGATGGGCTAATAAAAGCTGGATACTCCTGAGGGGAGAGTAATGTCATGAAAGGCTGAGAACTGGTCAGGGACATAGAATCTAACTGACTCTGCGGGGGAGGACACATGGCCGACTGAGGTGCCTGACATACTACTACTCTCTGACGTTGGGACTTCTTACCCTTATTCTTATCAGTTCGTGGGGGCATTTTACCTATTTATAAAGAATAGACATTTAATATATATTCATGAACAACGGAAATAATAAATCTTAAAAAACACAATGACATAGATATATTTCGGTCCAACTTAAGGATGTCCTCCATTCTTAAAACTGACGCACAAATATCTCTAAAAAATTGACTAATTTCAATTAGTGGATTAAGCACATGATTGGGTAGTGAACCGAACGCAATTGGAAGCAACCGTTCCATAAAAACATGGCAATCATGACTTTTCATACCATGCAACTTCCCAGTGTTAACGTCGGCACACCTTGCCAAATTTGAAGCATAACCATCGGGCATTCTTAATTCTTTTAACCATCGAAAAACCGTTTTCGCTTCTTGAGAAGTTAGAGTGTAATTCACCTTGGGTTTTAACAATTTTCCATTTGGTTGACACTTCAACTCCAACTCTTTTCGATTACACCAAATTTCCATGTCTAGTCTAGCCTTCTCATTATCTTTAGTTTTGTCTTTAACATCCATCACTGTGTTAAATACATTATCAAAAAAATTCTTCTCAATATGCATAACATCAAGATTATGGCGCAACAAATTATCTTTCCAATACGGGAGGTCCCAAAATATACTTTTTTTTGTCCAATTGTGTGTGACCCCATATCCTTGAATTCTACATGCTTTACCAATATCTGTGAATTTCGGTAGTTCACAAATTTGGTTCCATACTTCACCTGGTGACAATCGAGGTGGAGGCAAATCTGTCACTCGTTCATCTTTTTTGAAATCAGTCTTGTTTCTTCTATAGTGATGATTTCTTGGTAGGAATCTACGGTGACAGTCAAACCATGAACTTTTCCCCCCTTTTTCCAACGTAAACGCCTTGGTGTTCCCCATGCAATGCGGACATCCCATTTTTCCATGCGTACCCCATCCAGACAACATCCCATATGCTGGAAAGTCGTTAATAGTCCACATCAAGGCAGCTCGCATATTAAAGTTTTGTTTACTTGATATATCATAAGTCCATTCTCCAATCCATAACCTCTTCAAATCATTAATTAAAGGTTGTAAGTACACATCGATTCCGGCTTTTGGACTCGACGGTCCTGGAACGAGGCAGGTCAAAAACATGTATGGTTTTGTCATGCACATCTTAGGAGGGAGGTTGTAAGGGGTTATAATAACTGGCCAACAGGAATACCCACTTCCAGACGCTTGGACATATGGAGTAAAACCATCAGAGCATAATCCAAGCCTTACATTTCGAGGTTCTGCGGCAAAATCGGTATGTATGCGATCAAAGTGCTTCCATGCCTCGCCATCAGATGGATGTCGCATAGTGCCTGAACTTATTTTGTTTGTATGATGCCATGCCATTTGACTTGCACTGTGCATTGAAGCAAACATTCTTTTCAACCTTGGTATTATCGAAAGATAAAACATCGACTTCACTGCTACACGTTTTTGCTTACGGTCAATGGCTTTACTACGAACTTTATATCTTGGACTCTTACAGAACTTACATTCCTCCAACGCTCCATCATTGGTACCAAACTCATTGTCATAAAACAGCATGCAACCACTAATGCAACAATCAATCTTTCTTACTTCTAAACCCAACTTCGACACTAACCTTTTTGCATCATAAAAACTTGTAGGCAAGTTGTCCTTCGTAGGAGTCGAATCGAGCATCATTTTTGCGAAGAATTCCAAACACTGATCAGGAACATTCCAATTTGACTTGGCAGCCAATAATCTCACACACATTGATAACTTTGAGTCCGACGACCCCTCAAACAACGGCGTATTTATCTCATTCAACAACTGATAAAATCTTTGAGCTTCCTCATTCGGCAACTCTTCCCCATCAAAATCTTCAGGTTCATCATAGGTGACGTTCACACCAAAAGCGTCACCCACCATCTCACTGATCAAATTAATGTTTTCCCCATGTTCCAGGTCTAATCGACTACTTGAAGCTTGTGTATTACTGGTCTCTGGTACGATACTGGGCAGTTCCTCTCCATTATATGTCCACACCCAATAATTTTCAATGAAACCCCTTCTCTTCAAATGACGTTCTACTTCCTCTGGGTCATTAATTATAGGCCTGCGTCCACATTTAATACAAGGACACCTTACTCCTCCTTCGCTTCGACAACACTCCTGAGAAAATGCCCACTTGATAAACCCTTTAACTCCTTCCTCAAAATTGGGTTTAAGTCCACGTCTTCCAGGATACAACCTATCGTACATCCAACTACGATAATACCGATAATATTCCATACTGCACATTTTTACAAACAGTCTTTTTAATTAGCTACAAATATTAACTAATAAACATATTAAACATATTATATATGTTTTGTTTTAACTATTAAACATATTATATATACTACTACTAAACATATTATTCTTGAACAAACTACTAATAAAATATAAGATTAAACATATATATACTACTAAACATACTATTCTTAAAGAAACTACTAAACATATTGTTTTTGTTTTTACAACATTAAACATTACTAAAAATTTATTTATTCTATTTCTGTTTACTAAACATATACCAAATTTTTTTATTTATTCTATTTTTATTTTATAATATTAAACATATACTAAAAATTTTGTTTTTATAATATTAAACATATACTAAAAAATTCTGTTTTTATAATAGTAAACATATACTAATAATATTATAATTATATTTAAAAAATACTAAAAATATATTAAAATATTTATTTTTTTATAATATTAAACATAATACTAAACATATACTAAAAAAAATTCTGTTTTTACAACATTAAACATATACTAAAAATTTATTTATTCTAATTTTATTTACTAAACATATACTAATTTTTATTTATTTATTCTATTTTTATTTTATAATATTAAACATATACTAGAAATTCTGTTTTTATAATATTAAATATATACTAACAAATTCTGTTTTTAAAATATTAAACATATATAATAATATTATACATATATTAAACATATACTAAAAATATGTTAAAATATTTATTTTTTTATAATATTAAACATAATATTAAACATATAATTATATATTAATAAAATTCTGTTTTAAAAAAAATAGTCTACGTAATATCATACTAAATTATAATCTTATAAGTTTTCTTACAAAAATTTTCCACCAAAATATATAATAAATAATAAATTAATAAAATAATAAATTACAAAAATTACTAATTAATAAATAATTAATTAATTAATTAATTAAAATCATCACTCAACCACATAAATACAAACATTACTAATTAATAAATAAAAAACTCCACTCACCCACTCTTTAAGACTTTTTAAAAAAAACAGTAAATATTATTCTATTTGAATAAAAAGTAAATCTTATTAAATAATGAATAATATATAAATTAAATAATATCAAATTAACAAAAAGCTCGCAATTCATTTTATTAATTTAACAAATAAATTTACATTAATAACTTTCCATTAAAAATGGCTAAAAAATAGCCACAATACTATAATAAATAATGAATTAATTAACTAAGGAAAATAAACATCATTAATTAACAAATATTTATGAATATTTATTAATATTTATGAATGAATTGGATATTATATCGTTAGATTAATAAATCGAGACGAATAAAAGGTATGACATATCAATTTCGGATTAAACTTTTAAAATGATTAAAGTTTAAATTAAAAAGAAATTGTTATTTGTATTTATTTGGTAATTATTTTAAATTCTAATTTTACAAAATCATCATAAAAAATAAGTTATGAGTTTATTTTGTCTACCCATTACATACCAGCATGTTACTTTTCACACTTTACAAATTAAAGTTTTTATTTTTATTTTTTTCCTATGTTGGAAATGTATATTTTTTTCATTATAGCTAAACTATTAAATTACTCATAATTATTAATAAAAAATACACTTAATAAAATATAAATACTCATATAAATATATTTTATATATTTTTAAAAATAATACTCATTAATAACAATTCAATAAAATTTGCCCGTGAGATGCACGGGTAGATGTCTAGTTATATCCAATTTTTATTATGTTTTATTTTCTTTTTTGATATTCTGTTTTAAAAAATACATATAAATAAAATTAATAATTAAAAATTAAAAATTAATAAATATTTATATATTTACAAATATAATCTGTTTTGAATATAAAAAATAACAAAATAAATATTTTTGTTTTAATATATTTCAGTTTTAATAAAAAATATTATATAATCTATTTTATAAAATAAATATAGTCTGTTTTAATAAATAAATATTTAATAAATAAATGTAATATGTCTTAAATAAATATATAACATAATCAGTTTTAGATATGATTTTTTATTATAATCTGATTTTAAAAATAAAATCAGTTTTATTTAATAAATAAATATAATCTGTTTTAAATAAAGATATTATATTTAATAAATAAATATAATCTGTTTTAAATAAATATATTATATAATCTGTTTTATTTAATAAAATAATCTGTTTTAATAAATAAATATTTATATATAAATAAATATAATTCTTTTCTAATAAAAAAAAAATATTTTTCGTGTTAAATAAATATATTAAAAAAATTTAAATAATACATTTTCATTTTACATATATATTACAATACAAATATTTAATCAAAAAACCATAATATTTAAAAAAACAACAATTAAATAATAAATTCAGAAGAAAAAAAATTAATGACAAAATTACCTCTTCTTCAATCTCCTTCACTCTTCTTGTTCCAAAATTATTTCTTCAATTTGTTCTTCAAATATCTCTTTCAATCTTCTAAACTTTAATATTTTGACATAAAAAAAATAAAAAAAATAAGGTACATCAGAATATATTATGTTTAAATCAAAATAATTAAAAAATAGTAGAAGAAATAAAATTAAAAAACTTACCTGAACATTGAAGATGAAGAAGAATGAAAACTTAAAAATGGTGAGAAGATAGAAAATGAGAAGAAGGAAAAGGTTGGAGAAGGAGATGAAATATTAATGAAAAGAGATTTAAATGGGTAAGGATAGGAAAGGATAAGGTTGGAGAGGATAGAAAATCTGAATCGTGGGAAACAACTGGCTGGGAAACACAATTGCGTGTTGCTTTAAATGCCCCAGCTAGTGACGTGAATTTCACGTCGCAACCTTGCGAAGTGTGATTCACGTCGCAACACCCAACGACTATTTTTCAAATTCCAATTTGCGAAGTGATTATCACGTCGCTAATTTGCGAAGTGAAAAATACTTCACTAAATTTCAACGGTCAAATCTTTTGCAGGTCCCAACCTGCACATTCTGTAACCTATCAATTAAGTGTCATAAATTTTCCCCCCCTAAATCTTGCGACGTGAATAATACTTCACAAGTCAAAATTTGAATTTTTCAACTTTCCCCCTTGTTTACGCCATTGCCCTTTTATTTTTTTTTATTTAATTATAAATGTTGTGAAGTGAATTTCACGTCACAACATTTAAAAAAAAATAGAAATTCCATAACCCACATGCTATCATTATACATTTTATTATAATAGTAAATATGTTAGTGACGTGATTATCACTTCGCAAACTCTTTTTTTTTGCCACGTGATTTTCACTTCACTAAATCATGTGGCTGAATACAATATTTCTTGTAGTGATTATGATAGCAATTTGTGTATAAAGGTAGAACACAAAGGATACAAATCGATATTACAATAGGAGAACAAAATTAAAAATTGCTTTGTAATTATACAAATTGGTGGCGTTAATAATATTAATTATGATGGCAATTTGGCCATAATAATTGTAACTACTAAAGCATTGACTTTGATTTAGAAACAGTGAATGGATTTAACAATTAGTTTGTTATAAATGTGATCCAAAAAAACCACCCAGTAACTGCAAGCAGTTTTATTATACAGTTATTTGTTTTTTTTTTAATAAAAAGTAAATTAAATAATTGTTTATTTATTGTAGTTAACTAAAAGATAGAGGGTATAATAGGAATGGAAAAAGAGCCAGGCCAAAATCTTGTATCCTCTTTATATATAAGTATAGATATTTATTTATGTCACAACTTTTATTGAAGGAAAATTCAATACCTTATGATCAATATTTATGAAAATATATAACAACCGAATTTCATATTCAATTTCTTTGTAAATAAATATAAATCCATTTTCATATAAATATATTACACAATAAATTATACAAATCAAATAAATCCACACTTTATTACATACAACACACTTAATTATAAAATTTTCTACAACGAATATACATTCTTTAAAAGTGAGTAATTTCTAGAAGTTACTTCTATGCAACAAGATGATCCTTTCGTGCACTTGAGTTCTTCTCTTTATTCATCTTTTTCAAGAACCTACATTCACTTTTAAAATGTCCCGATTTGCCACAATGGAAGCAACTTCTTTTCTTTCTTTTTCTTTGTCCGTTTTCATTGTTGTCATGAACATCTTCACCGTCTATTTCCATATTATCATTAGACCTTTTAGATTCTTCATCTTCCACAACATGTATTTTCACATGAGTAAATTGGTCTTTAGGTTCTATTTGGTAAAACTAGCTTATAGCTGATAGCTGGTAGCTGTTAACTGATAGCTGATAACTGGTAGCTGGTAGCTGATAGCTGATAGCTTATAGCTTATAGCTGATGGCTGGTAGCTGATAAGTTAATTTGATTGTTTGGTAAATTAACTGTTACACTAGCCGATAATTACAAAATGACCTAAAAGGACATTTTTAATTAAGAAATTGGTGATTTCATTATCTTATTATATTATATTATTAAATTATTTTTTATTCGATAAAAGTAAATGTATTAATAACAACATGCAAAACAATTTTAATATATATGAAAAATTGAAGATATCGTCAAAATATATAAGTTTGTATATAAGTTTTATGAGCTTTGCTATTTAGTATGAAAATATTGACAACGAAATTCAATGAATAAAAGAATCAGCAAACCATACATGAAGCAGGAATATTTCATAAAGCCATTTATGAGGACATAAAAGTAAAAGTAATCTTAATAACTACAATTCTTGGTCTGATTAACTCATTCTTTCGTAAAATATAGCTTTTTTTTTTCTAATTTTATAATGAAATTTAATAAAATACGTGAAATAATAACATTGTAATTTTGGATTTAGTTATATTAATCTAAAATAATAACAAAAATAAGTTTATTATCTAATATTTTACAATAAAACTGCAATAATATTCTGAATTTTCGTCACCTTTGTTGATTTCATTGATTCTCCTCCAATATTTCACTAACTTGAAAATTATCAACACTATTTCTAAATTAATTATATAATTTATATTTAATAAATAAAAATAATGTCTAATAAAGTATAGAAAAATAGTAAAAATCTTCTATAACATTCTTCAAAATCTCTCTAAATGCAGTCTTTTAAAATCAAATTTTTAATAGTAAATATTATATATATATATATATATATATATATATATATATATATATATATACTGTTAAAATAATAAGGGTATAATTGAAATAAAAAGTCATAAGTTAAAAGCTACGAGCTCAAAAGCTACTTCTAATAGCTTTTGAAAAAAAAAAGTTAAACGTTAGTTAAAAAGCTATAAGTTAAAAGCTAAAAAGCAGTTACCAAACAGAGCTTTTTAATTAAAATGAGCTGGAAAGCTAAAGGCTATAAGCTAAAAGCTCTTTTTTTGATCTTTCCAAACAGACTCTTTGTATCTTCTTTATGATACTTTTCTTTTAATCGAAGATGATTACCCAATTGCTCAAGAGATATATCCTCCTTTTTATGGTTCAGGGTCCTTTTTATATCCTTCCACGAAGGTGGAAGTTTGTCTATTATGGAAGACACAATGATGATTTTGTCCATGTGCATTTTGTGTTATTTGTAATTATTAAGAATACGTTCAATTTCATGTAATTGTTCCATAACAGGTCTATTATCTACTATTTTATAATTATTGAAATGAGAAACAAGAAATTTCTTACTTGTAGCATCTTCTTGCATGTATCTATACTCTAGTTTATCCCACATATCTTTTGCAGATTCACTGCTTTGATAGATATTGAATGACATACCATTGAGAATATGGCTCATGCAAATATAGTCATCATTATCCCATTTTTTCCTCTCTCTAGTTTCAGCGATGGTTTATTCGTCTTCCCTTTCTACGAATCTTTTTGTATTCAAAACATATACCACTTTCAAAGTTGTAAGAAAAAATTTCATCTTTTTCTGCCAACGAATAAAGTTCTCTCCATCAAACTTATTCAATTTCACAAAATTAGATGTCATTTCTTAGAGTGGCGCTGACATTGATTAAGTAATAATTGAACCTAAAGATTGTTGGATATTATGGTTATTGAAAATATGTAGCAGCACTAAAACAAAGAAGATGTTGATGAAGATTGCACTTGAAAATTCAACGCGTGTGAATTTCACACTAACTTTTATGTTCAATTCGCCTCTACCAATTATTATATATCGGATGTAATAAATATTAACGGTGAATTCCCTTCACGATACTTTGAATACCTTAATGTGAATTGTACAAAGACACTAAACTTATCTTTTTATAATAGTTTACAGAAAAATATTTCATATACTTCACTCATGCCTTAATAAAGTAAAAGATAATTTTAGAATAATTAAAATGGTAAAAAAATGGATGTGTATATTTCTATTTTCGTGTCATTTCTACTTCTCAAGTGTTTGTATTTATAGAGAAAATCATGTCATTTGAGAAGGAGAAATACCTTTTGAAAAATGAATTCAGCACCTGTATATTGAACATTTATATTGCTTGACTTTTAAATTTTTTTTAAATAAGGGCATTGTTTCGTTTGGTAAGGAAGTTGTGCTATCACAGAAAGGTCACGAGTATGCCACTCGTGTTGGTTCAGTTTTGATTCAATTGTATTACCGTTGATAAAATGAATTTTATTCAAAAATGTCATAGCTAAATATCAAACTACTACATGTTAAATACTTAGCAAGTTTCCTCACCACTAGATCATATAACTTAGTTGAATTTATTTTCAGTAGCAATATTTTATTTTCAGTAATGGTGTAGTGTAAGAGAAGAGAAAAGAAATATGTTTGATATGCTCTTCTTTTTTTCACATTTTTGTTTTAAGTTGTTGAATTACAGCTGAAAATTAAATTCATAGATTTCTCTTAGATGGCAAAAAAAAAGCTCAATAAAATTAAAGAAGATGACTCACATAAAGTTTCTCCTCCTTTAATTGTCTTTTTTTTTTCTTTTTTCTTTAGCTGGCTTTATCTTTTTTAGTAGTTAAACCGTTGGATTAATCCAATGGCTTTAATTGTGCAGGAGAAACATCAGGAGAGAAACTGCAGCAGGGGATCTGATTCCATCTAAATACTCCAAATTTTTGTAAAGTATGGCGATGATTTATATAAATGGAGGGAAACGTCGATCATTGGTGGTGAGAGGAGACGATAAAGGGATATTTCAATTATTGATGTGATTGGAATATAATATTTCAATCTTACAGAGTACTGATTATTTTAATATATCCTTCATTTAACTTTAAAATAAAAAACACGTCAAATCTGCGAATTCGTGGGGGTAATATCCCTATATGTATTTATTGCGGAGAGAAAAAAAAATTAAATAAATATAATAAAAAAGTAGGGGTATTATAAATAAAAAGAGAATTATGATTTGAAAAGTAATCATAATAATTAGTTTTATTGGTCTAGATAAAAAATGAAAAAATGACACTTAAAAAGGAACGGAAGAGCTAATATTTATTTATAAGTTTCTGCCATCAAAGCTTTCTCAAGCAACAAAAAAACAACAACAATGGCTTCAACTTTCTTAATCAATTCGCTGATTCGTTCTCCCACATCACCGCGATTCAGTATCGGCCACCTTTCCATCTTCTCCAGGATCTATTCGTCTTCCACCCCCCATGTCCAACCCCAAACCAAACTCGACAATCTCAATATTGCCGAGGATATTACAGAGGTTGGTTTCGTATTGTTATTGTTCTTTGTTTGATTCTATAAGCGTGCAATTTAAAGATGAAACTTGTTCATTTGTTGCTGCTTGCATGACACAGCTCATTGGAAAAACACCAATGGTTTACTTGAAGGGTGTCACCAAAGGCTGTGTTGCTACTATTGCTGCAAAGCTTGAGCTTATGGAACCCTGCTGTAGTGTTAAAGACAGGTAATCGTTCCTTCTTCTTTTAAAACATTTAGTATTTTTTGTTCTGTGGTTTGGTTTTTCCTTCCTTTTTCTATTTGTTGGGTCTGGAATAGAGTGATACTCTTAGCAATAGAGTGATATTTTTGGATATGAGGCACAGATTTAAAGGTTCTACTAAAAAAACTTCCATAGAAACATAGTATTATTTGCGTGCAATTACCTAAACAAATTCCTCGAATCGAAGAACATTAGAATAGTCCGACTAAAATTTGATATGTCCACACATAAAATCTCAAATATGAGGTTCAATCTGACTCTATTATTTTATTGTTTATCATTTGTTGTGTTTCAGGATCGGTTATAGCATGATACTTGATGCTGAGCGGAAAGGACTCATAACACCCGGAAAGGTAAAACATAGCAAGATAAATATGCATTTATAATTTATTATTGACTTAATTTCAATTTTGTCCTCCTATTTTTATTTTTGGTCCTCTTATTTTAAAATTTAGAATTTGTCTCCATATTTCATTTTTTTATATTTTTAATTATCTTATTTTAAAATCTGAAATTTCGATCTCTTTATTTTTATTTTTTTAGACTTTTGATTCCCTTTCTTCTCAATTGAAAAGAGAACTAAAATCTAAAACAAACTTAAAATAAAGAGTCAAAAATAAAAAAATAAAAATAAAAGGATCAAACTTCTAAATTTTAAAATAGAGAGACTAAAAATTAAAAAAAAATTAAAAATAAGAGGATCAAAATTCCAAATTTTAAAATAAAAAACCAAAATAATAAAAAATAAAAAATAAAAAACCCAAAATTGCAATTAAGCCTTTATTTTTAATACTCTTTCCTGTCCCTATTATAGATGAGATGCACTTGTAATTCAATGGAATTTGATAAGAAAGAGTATTTAAATATTTAAATATTTAATTTATATATAAATCAGAAACACCTATAATTTTATAAACTTTTTGTTCTTACATATTCTTCGATTATTATTATTATAAGTAAAGATACATCTTTTTATTCATTTAATAATCTATCTATTTAATTTATAGATCAGATTTTTAGTTTCATTTTTATTAATTTAATAATTTATCCATTTAATTCATTTTTTTGTATTTAATTAATTTAATAATTTATCTATTTAATTCATTTATTTATTTATTTTTTAAATATAAATTAAATAAGATTTTTTGTAAATAATAGTGATTGAAGAATAGGTAAAAATAAAAATTTCATACTAAGTAATAATAATTATAAAAAACGTAATTCTTTTATACATATGATTTGAAAATATAAAAACTGACACCATGGGTCTGATTGTTTCTAAAGAGAAAGAAGTTGTACAGAGGGAGTATGAGAAGAAGTGTCAAATCAGAGTTGTTTGATTGCAAATTAGAATAAAATGTTTTTGTAAATTAGAATAATGCATTAGATTTTGATGGAAAAAAATGACAAGAGAAAAACATAAAAAGCAAATCGCTATAAAAACGGTGGCCCCCACATAAAAATACAATAAGGTGTATGTTGTTAATGTACACTTTAGTGTATTTTTGTGTGGGGTCTATTAACTTTAGGTGGGACACACATTAGAAAGATGAAAAAAAAATAGAAAAAAAATACATGTAGTGTATTTTTGTGTGGGACCCACCAATTTTAAATGTGTATTAGCATTTTCTTTTATATATATATATATATATATATATATATATATATATATATATATCAACACATAAAAGAATAATAATATGTCAACACACTTTGCTTGGACAATAATCCACCGCTTCTCTACTTTCAGTTTATGAATATTAATGATAAATTGGTAATTAACTCTTCCAAAATACATCTGGAAACATATCATAACATTATTTCTCTTCACCGAATTTTGAGTTTCTCTTTAAATCAAATTATTTATTTACATAAGAACAATTCTAAAAAAATTATTATAAAATACATCACTAATTGATACATGTGAAGTGGAATGAGTATGTCTTTCACTTCATAAATTCCGAAGTATTAGTATCATTGATATTTATGCTTATGTCTTTTGCGTCCAACTGGTATTAACTTGTTTTTTGTATGCACTTAATTCAGAGTATTTTGGTGGAACCTACCGGTGGTAACACAGGAATTGGTCTTGCCTATATAGCAGCTACTAAAGGATATAAACTCATCTTGACAATGCCCGTTTCCATGAGTTTAGAAAGAAGAATTCTTATGAGAGCATTTGGAGCTGAGCTTGTTTTGACTGAATATTCCAAGGCTATGACTGGAGCAGTTCGAAAAGCTGAAGAAATTGTACAAAATACACCCAATGCATTCATGCTTCAACAATTTGACAATCCTTCAAATCCTAAAGTACATTATGAGAATACTGGGCCAGAGATATGGGAAGATTCAAGAGGTACAGTAGATATTTTAATTTCAGCAATTGGAACTGGTGGAACCCTTTCTGGAGCAGGTCGATTTCTAAAAGGACAAAATCCAAACATTAAGGTAGGTACAATATTTTCAATGACATAATTGTCGTTTAGTATCAATTAATTAATAAAAAGGTATTAATCATCATTGTCTTTTAGGTTATTGGTGTGGAGCCTCTCGAAAGCAACATACTTAGCGGTGGAACACCAAGTAAGAAATATGAATAAAAAATTAATATGTTATACGTGTTAATTGTATATATTTATATTCTTAGAATATTTGACATAATTAATTGTAATTACAGGACCTCACATAATTCAGGGTATTGGAGCTGGTTTTGTACCCAAGAATTTAGATAAAGAAGTCCTTGATGAAGTTATAGCGGTTTGTTTTTCTGTTTTTCTCTTGTCATTTTTTTCCCATCAAAATCCAATGCATTATTCTAATTTACGAAAACATTTTATTCTAATTGTCAGGCATGTGTCAACTGTTAGAACATTATTAGACAATTAACTAACTTTGAGTTAGTTTGTGTGATTACTTGTGATATAAGTAGTCTCTCCGCATGTATAAAAAGTACTACTTCCGTCTCAAAATGAAAGTCTTTTAAGGTTGTTACACATAGATTAAGAAAAGTAATTATTAAAGAATTAAATGTAATAATTTTACAAAATTGCTCTTAGTTACTATTGGTTGTCATAAAGATGTAATGTGATATAATATCTTAAAAATTGTGTAGATAATATTTATTAGAGGTAAAGTTGGTAAGAATGAATTATTATTGTCTTGAAAACATAAAAAGACTCTTATTTTGGGACAAATTATTTTTGTTAGAAAGACTTTTATTTTGGGACCGGGGGAGTAAGCCTTAAGCTACAAATTCAATAATGATTTTTTTTTACATTCTAACAAGTGGCATCAGGACATTGGTTGCTGATCCATGCGTGTCTCCTTCAATCAAGAAACACTGTTTCTGTTTTTTAAGGTGGGAAAAGTCGTTATTTTTGTTATCCTCACATATCATTCCTTTTTTCCTTCTAAATCATTTCCATGGTTGATTCATCAAAATTCTTGACACCAACATTTCCCAAATTCAATGGCTTCTACGATCATTGGGTCATGCTTATGGATAATCTTCTTAGATCCAAAGAGTATTGGAAATTGGTTGAGAATAGTGTTACGATTGTTGCACTAGATGCAACACTAGAATAAAGAAAACTCGCAGAAGATAGCAAGCTCAAAGATCTCGAGGCCAAAAACTATTTGTTTCAAGCAATTGATCAAACAATTTTAACTCATGACACAACCAAAGATATCTGGGATACCATGCACAAGAGGAAGTACCAAGGGTCCACGAAGGTGAAGAGGGCTAAATTATTGGTTTTGTGTCAAGAGTTTCAAGTTTTTTGCTTGAAGGATAATGAAACAATTGATGGATACTTCGCAAGAACCTTGGCTATTGCAAACAAAATGACTGCTCAAGGTGATAGATAAGATGAAACAATCCACCATTGTTGAGAAGGTGTTGAGGTCTATGACCACAAAATTCAATTATGTGGTTTTCTCCATAGAAAAATCGAATGATATCACAACCATGTCCATTGATGAGCTACAAATCAGTCTCATGGTGCACGAGCAAAGGATGAAGATTAATCAAGAAAAGGAGGAAGAACATGGGTTAAAGATTGCAATTTATTGTTATGGTGGTATAACCAATCGAGGCAGGGGACATGGTGGTCTTCATGGTCGTGGTAGAGGAAGACGCAAAGATCAGATCCACTATTCCAAGTGTCACAAGATAGGACACTATTAAAGTGAGTATTCAATTTTGCAAGAAAATGATGCCAAGTTTGTTGAGTTTCATGAAAGTGAGGAGTTATTACTCATGGCTCAAAAGAAAGACACAAAAACCAACAATCAAGTGTGGTTTCTTGACTTAGGATGCAATAATCATATAGTGGGAACAAAAGAATGGATATTCAACTTTGATGAAAGATTTTGTGAATTTGTCAATCTAGGGGATGATTCCAAAATGCAAGTTATGGGAAAGGGAAATCTGAAGCTTCATATAAATGGTGGCACTTAAGTAATCACTAATGTGTATTACTTGCCAGGCTTAAAGAACAATCTTCTGAGTGTTGGGCAACTAATGCAAAAGGATTTAACATTAGTGTTCAAGGATGGAGGCTACAAGGTATTTCATGGTGACAAAGGCTTGATTATGAGCACAATGATCTTTGCCAACATGATATTTGTAGTTTTTGCACTTGTGGTTCTTCCCATGTGCATGAAGGCTACTACTGAGAATGTCACTCACTTGTGGTATTGTAGATATGTCCATTTGAGTTTCAAAGACCTTGATACACTCATCAAGAAGGAAATGGTAAATGGCTTACCTAGCTTAAAGGACCTTGATGAGACATGCTCATATTGCTTTATGGGGAAGCAATATATATAAGCCATACCAAAGCATGCTACATGTAGAGCCAAAGAAAATCATAAGCTAATTCGCTCAGATGTGTGTGGACCTATCAAGCCTGCATCAAATAGTGGAAATAGGTATTTTATTACATTCATCAACGACTTTAGTAGGAAAACCTGGATTTACTTTCTACATGAGAAAGTTGATGTTTTTGATGTTTTCAAACAATAAAAGGATCTAGTAGAAAAAGAGTCAGGCCATTACATTAAATGTCTTAGGACAGATAGAGGAAGAGAGTTTACATACAATGTTTTTCTATTTTTTATAGTCTTTATGGCATCAAGAGGTAATTGACAACTGCCTATAATCCTTATCATAATAGAGTATAAGAAAGAGAAAATAGAACCTTGATGAATGTGATCAGAAGCATGATGTCAAGCAGAAAAGTTCCTAAGAGTTTTTAGCTTGAAGCAGCTAAATGAGGAACATGCATTATCAATAGAAGTCCAACATTGTCTATGAAGAACATGACTCCAGAAGAGGCATGGAGTGGTGTGAAGCCCACGGTGAATCATTTCAAAGTGTTTGGATGTATATCTTATATGCACATCACTAATGTGCATAGAAAGAAGCTTGATATCAATAGTACAAAGTGTGTCTTCCTGGGAGTAAGTAATGAATCAAAGGTTTACAAACTCTATGATCATCTGAAAAATAAAATTTTGATCAACAGGGATGTGGCATTTGTAGAACTCAAAGGTTGGAAATGGAACCTAGATGAAAACAAAGAGAGGAATCAGTCAACTGAAAATGTTGATGATGATGAAGATGATGATGAAATTAGAGTGATTGATAATGAAGTGAATATGGATCATAATGATCCACATCATGAAGGAAACAATGTAGAAAGTGCAAGTGAGGATAGTGAAACTTATGTAGAAAGCAAATCCCAAAAGAAAGATTAAGGAGAGTCTGCACTAAGACAAGGAATAAGGCCAAGGTACTTAGATGATTATGTAACAAACACAGACGAAGAAGAACAACTGCACAACTCAACAGTAGTTTATGGCAACAACTTGTGGCAACTTGTAGCAGTAGTTTGTGGCAGAGAAGTATGAAGAAAAACTTGTGGCCAAAAGATACTCACAAAAACATGTAATATACTACAATGAAGTTTTTGCTCATGTGGCAAGATGGAATACCATCAGGACTATTCATGCACTTGCAACATGCAAAAACTGAAAAGTGTATCAGCTTAATGTCAAGAGTGCTTTTCTACAGGGTGAGTTGCTAGAATATGTTTATATAGATTAACTACTAGGCTATGAGAAAGGAGGAAGAGATAAAGTCTACAAACTCAGGAAATCTATTTATGGCCTTAGGCAGGCACCAAGGGCCTGGAATAGCCAGATTAGAGCTTACTTCAATCAAGAAAATTTTTAAAAAATGCCCTCATGAACATATATTGTTTGTGAAGCTTAGTGAGGACATGATTTTGATAGTCAGCCTGTATGTAGATGATCTAATGTACATAGGTAATAATGAAAAAATGTTTGAAGGTTTCAAAGAATCAATGAAAAAGATTTTTTCTATGATTTATATGTGGAATATGAGATACTTCCTAGGGATGGAAGTGAAACAAGATAGTACATGAATCTTCATATGCCAACAAAAATATGCCAACAAAAATATGCCAATGAAGTTCTCACAAGATTTGGCATGGTTCAATGAAAAAATGTATGTAACCCTATTGTTCCAGGTTGTAGGTTGACAAAGGATGAGAATGGCAAGCCAGTTGATGACACAAACTATAAGCAGATGGTGGAGAGCATGATGTATTTACTTACTACTGGGCTTGGTATTACATATTTAGTTTTCTTGGTGGAAAGGTATATGGAGATACCAACTAAATTTGACTTGGCAGTAACAAAAAGGATCCTGAGGTATCTGAAAGGGACTGCAAACCTGAGAATAATGTACAAGATGAATGATGAAGTGATGCTGCAAGCGTAGTCAGACTCTGATTATGCAGGGGATAATGATGATAGAAAAATTACCATAGGATATGTCTTCAAGCTTGTATCAAGCCTCATATCATGGTCCTCAAAGAGTGGCCCATTGTAACAATATCAAGCACTGAAGTAGAGTTTGTTGCAGCATCCTTATGTGCTTGACAAGGATTGTAGCTTCAAAACTTCCTTCAACACCTTGGTCAAACTTATAATCAAGGCACATTCATACAATGTGGCAACAATTCCACAATCAATTTGTCAAAGAATCTTATCATGCATGGAAGATGCAAACACATAGATGTTAGATTCCATTTTCTTATGGAGTTGACTAAAGATGGAAAAATTAAGATGACTCATTGTAGCACAGGAGAACAACTTGTAGATAATCTAACAAAACCAACTACAATTTAGCAAGACTTGGTGTTTTTAGTTTGAGTCCATATAGTTATAGTGTGTTGCTCTAATAATTGTATCTTGTTGTAAGCTAAGTCTTTGATAATTTCATATTAAGGGAGTGTGTTAGAACATTATTAAACAATAGAGTAACTAACTTTAAGTTAGTTATGAGTTATTTTGTTTGATTACTTGTGATATAAGTAATCTCTCCACATGTATAAAAAGCAAGCCTTAAGCTACAAATTCAATAATGAACTTTTCTCACATTTTAACAACAAATTTTGCAGATATCAGGTGAAGAATCTGTCAAAACTGCAAGGAAAATAGCACTTCAGGAAGGCTTGTGTGTCAGTGTTTTATGTTTATATTATGTATCTTAATTAACTGTTAACTTTTATACTTTTGGTTATTTACACACATTCTTGTCGTTAATAAATAGGTGGGAATTTCTTCTGGTTGTGCTGCAACCGCTGCATTGCAGGTTGCAAAGAGACCTGAAAATGAGGGAAAGCTTATTGTGGTATGCATATTTCATCATTAAAAACAAGTTTTTATACCTTATAAATATATCATTTTACATTTTTGGTTCATCTAAACAAAATTCATCCAACAACGATCTCTAAAGTGTTTTCTGTCAATATATTTGATAATTGCTATTTAAAAATTAAATGTGATATTGTATAGAGGTACTATGAGTCTTCCTCTAAAATTGAGCTACAACATGGCACTACAGGAACAAATGAGGGGTCAATTTTTCATCACCAAATCACATAGGGAAAACATGATTATGGCTTCCATTAATGACCTCTCTTCTTGCCAATTCAACTCTAGTAGGAAACTAGTTCAACATTAGTATCTAACTAAATAAGAGGTACGGACAACACTATTCACCGACTTTTTGTCCGACTTTCTAAAACTTCTCATTTTCGCGGTAAATGAAATCTCCAAAATATGTTTTCTTTCTCTTCATCAACAAAGGTTTTAAGGCACATTTACAACAATCTCCACCTTGACTTTAAACCGTGTTGATACCAATTTAACAATCAACAACATTGTTGCTCATTACCAAGTTGAAACTTTAATCAATAACTTTGATCAAATTCAAGCAACCCTTGAATCTTGATCTCGCAACTTGCATCCACTTGTTCCCAATTACCCTTTTCTGCCTAGGTAATTTAACAAGCCTACAAGTATGATTTTTCAACCACCCTTGACTCCACCTGTTTTCAAATGCCTCCCTGAAGGTTTTTCTTCTTTTATTTTGCAGTCCTTCAGTCACATTAAAAACATAATATCCAAGGCTAGCATAACCGGCCCTTTGAGATGCTACAATAACCCCCCTTAACTTATCATGAGTCAAATGATAATCAGAGATCTCTGTAACCGTTCCCTCACTACTGCTAGCATCCATAGTAGGAAACTCCATCTCAAACTGAGTTTTCTCCGTTATAGTTTCTCCCAGGTTTCTCCCTTGGTTTTCACTATTCTTCTTCTGAAGAAATTCTCTACCAACCAAGTAAGCTGTTTTAACCTCAGCTCTTCCCCAAAAACTCAATAACAACTCAGCGGTAACATGCATTTCTATCCCTTGATTTTTGCAAAATTCATTGTACTCCTCTGAAACTTTCTCAAGGCATTCATAACGCCTTAAACTCAAATCCCATAGCTCATGCTTGTCATGAAAGCCTCCACTAGTTAACGATGAATGAATAATAACATTTGAACCTTCTAAAATATATATACCACATATTTTAGACCCTTTAGCAATAATCAATTCATCACACAGAATCTTTAACACTCCACGTTCAACTCTAGTACAATAGCCTAGATTATCAAACATACTTATAGATAACAAATTTCGCTTGAGTTCTGGAACATACCTCACATTGTGAATAAGAAGTTCACGATCATTAAACATTTTAAATCTGACCGTACCAATACCATGAACCTTGCATGCCTTATTATTACCAAGGCGAACTACTCCACCTTGCACCATCTTCAAAGTTTCAAAGTATTCTATTCTTGGACACGTGTGATAAGAGCAACCTGAGTCAATGACCCAACTATCTTCAGTTTCCAAACTCGATACTACTAGTACTTCGGCATCCTCATAACTTTCCTCACCCAATGCAACTACAGTTTGAACATAATCTTCATTGACCTTTCTTTCAGGACAATCCCTTTTAAAACACTTTACCTTTGACTTGTCAGGCCTATTTGATTTGGACATCCCTTTACGCTCACCTATTCCTCTTGACACATTTAAGCCTTCACCACTATCTTCAATCTTCAAATCATTCGACTTTGAAAGTTCTTTGGATTTCACAGCCGTCTGGACTTCATCCAAAGTAATAATACCTTCCTTACCATAAAGAAGGGCGTCCTTAAAGTGCTCAAAGGATCTGGGTAATGAACTCAAAAGGAGCAAAGCCTTGTCCTCATCATCAATCTTCACTTCAATATTCTCAATATCATCGATAATCTTATGAGATTCTATGAGCTGCTCAACTATGGATTTGTTCTCCACCATTCGGAATGAATAGAGTTGTTGTTTCAGATACAACCTGTGAGCCAAAGACTTTGTCATATACAATGATTCAAGTTTTGCCCACATAGCAACCGCAGTTTGCTCCTTGGCGACATCTCTTAGAACTTTATCCCCGAGGCACAAGATAATGGAACTCCTAGCCTTATCCACCATCTCGGTCTTCTGCACCTGTGTAAGCCCTGCAAGCATCAATGCTTCACTCTTCAAAGCATCGATACACTTCTCTTGAATTAAAATTGCTTGCATCTTAATTTTCCACAACCCGAAGTCGTTGTTACCGAAAAATTTCTCGATCTGCCATCTACTAACCATGGTGCTCACTTGTCAACAATATCTCTTTGCTCCACGCTCATCGCGCCACTTGTTGTGAATCTTGTTGTGAATTACGACAAAATTCAATATCACTTTGTGAGGCAAAGAACAATAGCAACCAAAATAAATGGTCTTCAGCAATAATAATCCGTACACAGATAATATAACAGAATAAGGCAAGGAAAAACAGAAGGTTTGTTTACCTAGTTCGATCAAACGATCTACTCTGGGGGAGAGAGCAGCTCTCCAATTCACTATACTCAGAAAGTTGTTACAAGAGATTACAGATGAGTTACAAGAAAATAGAATTCGTCTTCAGGTTCCCAAGAACAACCCTATTTTCTACCCAAGTGTTTTCCAACCTCTCCAACTCTCAATATATGAATCACTCAAACCCAAGGTGTAACAGTGTTTCACAATAACCTTAAACAACTCCAAAGGTTTCCCTAAACTTTTTCTTTTCTAAGGTTTTCCTTGTGAATAGCTAAAACCCTATGCTATGCCTTTAAACCCTTGCTCTCCCCTGTTGGTGTTAACTCTAAGATTGTCACACACCAAACATATAAGATATACATATTTATAATAGCAAATACCCAACAAACAAAGCCCAAAATAACATGGACCCATTAACCGAATCGAAAAGGCCCGAAAACTTGAAAACAATATTCACCGTACGGACAACACTATGCACCGTACGGAAGTCACTATTCATCCATACGAACGACACTATTCACCGACCGATTTTTTTTCCCTCGACTTTTCGTCCGACTTTTTAAAACTTCCCATTTTTGCGGTAAATGAAATCTCCAAAATATGTTTTCTTTCTCTTCATCAACAAAGGTTTTAAGGCACATTTACAACAGAACCATTCACAATTTTTAACTCATAACCCACCTTTATCATTCGAATTACACACTTTGGACTAACTGACCCAATTGATCATCTTCTTCTCTTCAACCCCTCTCAAAATAAAAGCATGCTGTATTTTTTCTATTTCATGAATAACCACTTTGGGAATTTTATAGAAAGAAAAGAAGTATAATGGGAAACTACTAAACACATAATACAGGAGCACTACTCACCACCTATAGAAAATTGTCTAGCCTTCCAAAAAGTGAGCCGATTACACACTTTTTTCAAGATTGGAGCCCAAAATGATATCCTTCTAGGATTGATGTCCACAAGTATTCCAAGAAAAAATAGGATAGAGCATGTGCCACAAGAGAGAAATGACGTGGTTGCATGCACAAAACCCTTCCTTCAAGTTGATGCGTATGATCTTGTTATAGAAGAATTTCATTCTTAATCTTAAATCCAATTCAAATTCACGCAGTACCGCCTTTATGCTCCACAAATTTTCCCATGACCATTCACCAAATACTACTGTATAGTCTGAAAATTGAAGCATTTCAATGTGTAAATCCTCATAAACTTTGAAATTGGAATTCACCCTGTTGAATGGCATTTTTCATTAAATTTTACAAACCTTCTACTGCAAGTAATAACAAAAAGGGTGACAGGGGTCCCCCCTGACGCAAAGTTGTCCACACTTGGAAGTTCTTTGTTTTCCTATTGTTCACAAGAACAAACATGCTACTTGAAAACACACAAACTTCCATCCATTTCAGCGATCTATTTCTAAATCCCATTTTCTCATTAATTATTTAAGGTATTCCCATGAGACACAATGAATTGCCTTCTCAAAATATATCTTCATCAACAAGTATTCTTTTAGATTTCTTCTTGCAAAATCCACCATTTCATCGATGATCATCACCCTATCTAGCATTTGTATCTTTTGAATGAAGTAAAATTGACAACTAGGAATAAAAGATCCCACTACTTTCTTCAATCTTGCTACTAGAACCTTAGATATGATTATGTAGAGAAAGCCCCTCAAACATATTGGTATGAATTCATTAAGTACTTAGAGGTTGATTGATTTTGGTATTAGAGTAAAAAATGTCGATGTGATAGCCTTGGGAAATTTAGCATTGACATAAAATTTGTTTACAAAATCAAATATTTCTCCTCGAAGAATCTCCCAACACTTCTTGAAGAATCTCATATTGTACCCATCTGGTCCAGAGCTTTTTGCACCATTTTAATGCTACACAACTTCCTTTATTTCCTCGTGAGTAAACAACTCTTCCAACATAATTCGACCTTCTATAAAAAGTTGCTTCAAAACCACGCCGTCTAAATTTGGTCTTAAAGCTTTAGGTTCTTGAAATCTCTTCTTGAAATGGTTATGAATTTCTAACTTTAGCTCTTTCACTTCTTCCAATCTTCCATTTTCAAAATTTAGCCCAGTATATCATTTCTACAAAATTCCGTCTTCATTACTAAATGGAAGAACTTAGTATTGGAGTCACCCTCGCGATTCCATATGAATCTAGATTTTTGTCCGAGGAGGAATTATTTATGTTGCAACTTCTGCCCAACCTTGCTTGATGCCTCCATTTGATCGACTACTACCTCAGGCGAAATCTGTAACACTTCATTTGCAACCGTCTAATATAACTTATTCGAGTTTTTGATAGTTGCTTCTACCTCTAAATTAATCTTTCCAAACACATGCAATTCTCTATAGTTCTCGCCAAAAATTTCAAAATAAATATTTGCGGTTCCATTGTTTTTAAAAAAATTATTTTTTTAGTTAAATAGTTTATTGCACAACTGCCAATTGAATTGGTTTAATTGAACTTTAAAAATAATTCTTTAAAAATACTATAAATAAGAAAATGATATATTTATAAAGATAGGTTTTTATTTAATCTTATAAAAAACAAGTATTGTTTAAGGAATTTAAACCATTTTGAACGGTATGTAAACAATGCTAGATAGGAATGGCAATTCGGTCCATTCCAAATGGGTATTTACAAAATTATCTACAACGGATAAGGTAAAAACTCGCAAAAATGGATACGGGCACGGACTCGGGTAATTACCCATTTAAATAAGCGGAAATAAGTGCGGGTATGCACACCTTAGTTCCCAACTCGCCCCATATCCGCACAATATATATTTATATATTTTAATTTATATTATTATATAAAAAAATGTTTATAAAATAAATAAAAAAAACATCAATTTAAACTACTACATATTTAATATAAGTGATCATTTATTTCATAATTCAACAATAATTTTTTTAAAAACTTTTTAATGTTTTTAAAAACGTAAAATATTATAATATTTTATACTTGATATATTTATTTTTATTTGCAATGCGGATAACGAGTACAAGTACAAACACTTATCTACTCATAAGGTACAGAGACGGGTACCAATATTGATACCCAAACAGGTATGGAATCGGGTACGAAGATTTTTTCCAACTGCAAATTTGGAGACGGGACTATAATACCCCTATCCAAACTCTCCAAACTCTGTCCATTGTAATCCCTAATGATAGACATGAATAATATTTATCTTTTAGCCGATCAAATCCTATTATATCATTTTCATAATAATATCGCTTTCATATTTTTAACTCTTAAAAAATTTATAAATTTCAAATTTGTAAAAGTAAAAATACTTTATTTTAATTTTAATAGCCACAACTTTTATTAACTGCAGGTTGTATTCCCAAGCTTTGGTGAAAGGTATTTGTCCAGTTCTCTTTTTCAAGAAGTACGAGAAGAATGTGAGAAGATGGAAGCAGTGCCATGAAACAATTTTAATCATTTCAAGATTAAGACACATTTTCAACTGCAGTTCTTAGAAGAGATCGATGGTGCCATTTATATATTTAGATATATAGCCTTTAGCTCTTCAATGGGTTTGGCTTTCCTTAAATTTCCATCATATGAGAACTAGGAAGATGGTGATTTATGGATCATATATAAAATTAATATATTATATAACAATAATGTGTCTTCCACTTGGAACACAAGCATCCAAAATCATCTTACATGGAAACAAGGACTATTAACATGTATTTTAAAATTAATTAATATGGTGGATATATAACCTTCAAGGTTGGTATGTTGATGAAAGTTTGTGCTTTGAAAGTGTGTTTCTTTTTAAGATTTAAATTTTAAATTCTATGGCGTTAAAAATTCATCTGGTAAGTGAGTCTATACAGAACTTTACTCTCTTTAAATAGAAGGTCTTTACCACTGCAATATATTTTAAAAAATCTCATTTGAATTTAATATATTAGTAATAAGTCTAACAACACTTAGGGCCGGCTCAATAAATCTGGAGGCCCCGTTCTAATATAAAAGATGGACTCAATTTTAAAAGATATTAAAATAATTAAAAATAATATATAAAATTATAATTATATATTAATTAAAAATAAATTTAATTATAATTATTTAAACTTTGATCATCTCATTTTTTTATATATTGAGTTTTTATCGTATTATTTATTTTATTTTAATATATTTTTATTATAATATTTTTTTATGTCTATTAATATTAATAAAAAAAATTACATCCTTAAAATCTTAAGGCCTTCTAATATTTCGGACCCTGTGCGGAGAGCTTGTTGCTCTTGCACAGGGCCGACAACACTACATTATATTTATGCAATTCACATATATTTATTCAATTAATTAAAAAGTAATACTGATAAGATGTTTTAGTATGAATTTATCTTTTAAAAAGAAGTCGTTTATGTAGTAGTAGTAGTGAAGTTAGTTAGATTCAAATAGTTTTTAAGAAGAGATGATGTGTTTTGATTATAGTCGGTCGTCGTCGATAAAAATAGGAGATGGTACTTGCAAGCACTCCAATATCAAAGTAAATACATGTACTTTGATTTGACGTCAATCGGTTCTTTTAGAACATTTTTTAATACATTATTTTAGTTTTTTATACATCACGTAAAATTTTGTTTTTCTCCTTGATTCTGGATGTGCACATCCGGACGCACCGTTTTTTTAAAAAACGCTGATATTTTCCAGATGCGCACATCCGAAAACATAGTATAGCTTTATTTTTTAAAATTTTGGAACTGCAGATCCAGAAAATAGCATAACTTTATTTTTTTTTTTAAATCGGTTTTGTCGGTTGGTCGCATACGTTAATATATCATCGCAAGTTAATATACATTCGAATGAGGGGAGCGATAAGAGATTAGTTCGAAGGCTACTGTATTTGTTGTTTGTTGAATTAGTAAAGGAGAAACCCATCTTCTCAAGCACTGTACCATTTTTCATTAAATATTTAGCTAATATAAGCTCGTGCTCGTCTCCACTGACATTTCCAAATTTCACAACTTGGAGAGTGGATGTCAAACAATCTGGCACAGCAGCAGAGTTAAGAAGCTCATGGTTGAATTCCAATATTCCCTAATGATTTGTAATAAAACAAAGTCTAAATAAGACAAAAATTAGAGAAATAGGCTCAACATTTGCAGAGACGTGGCTCGCGAGTCACTGACTTAGAATTTTGTCTTATGTAAACACTTTCAAGTAGAGGTGCTTTAAGTTCTAAAGTGACATTATCCGCACCCGCATTTAACCAAGAGCAGTCTCCAGTCTCAAACTTTTTCAATACTGAAAAAATAATACCTTGAGGTTTGTCAACTGTAAATACAACTCTAGAAAACTTTGTTCTTCGTATCTCTTCAACAGAAAACTTTGTTCTTCGTATCTTTCCAATAGAAAACTTTGTTCTTCGTATCTCTGCAATAGAAAACTTTGTTCTTCGTATCGCAAGTTAATATACATTCTAATGAGAATGAGATTAAAAACATATCAAATCTGAGAATGTACCTTTCTCTCCAGTGTAACCACTGCTCCTGTTATCTTTCTTTGTTGATCCTCCAACACTACAGATGAACTCAATATTTTTCAGAGATAAACCCTTTTCGTTATTGAAAATAAGTAATGTGGTTGGTGCACCAGTAGCAGTAATGTCATCAGAAGTTATAACAAACTCTAGGGTAAATGTACTTGAATAAGCTCCATGCAAAAATGAACATCTTTAGCATAAAGTTCAGCGGAGAGATTCTTGATAGCGCGATGAAGATCTTCAGTCAATGTAAATGAATTAAACATGCATTATAGAGTGAAAGGTGAAAGGTTAAGAATGAGACTACTTACTAACTTACACGATACAAGAAAAATGTTTGAATGCATAAATAACTCATTATTATTTACCATTTTGGTTTTCAGGGAGTGGCGTGTGGCTTTCTATAAATCAACTAGGTTTAAGCCTAAAATGATTATATAAAGATTCTAGGACAAATCAAGATCTACATTAAAACATTACTTCTTTGACGTTATCCAAGAGAAATTGCAGCAGAGTCGACACAAAGTTGGTGGTACTCCTATTACCAATTGCAGAACCAGAATCAGAATTTTCGACTTCACTTATATAATATCGAGGGCGGAAAGCTAGCATGTGTGCATAATAAGCAGGAGGAACTGTATCATTAATATACAAGTTATAATATATACATATACATCAATAGACATCAGTATGTATCATTTAGAAAAAAACCAACGCGAACCTGTAAAATATTATTTTTTTTAGGCTTAAACCCAGTTGATTTATAGAAAGCCACACGCCACTCCCTGAATTATCCTATCACGAGGAATACACAAATCTAACAAAATTATCTTATCATTCCAGCGGGTCAATTTCCCTTCTAAGGATTCACTGTTATTTTAAAGAGATCTTGAATTATCTCCTCGCAATGAACATGAGAAGAAACAATTCCTCTGTATCTTGTGACCCAAAGTCAGTCCATTGGTTCTGCAAGTGGTAATAGGAGTACCACCAACTTTGTGTCGACTCTGGTGTCATTTATCTTGGATAACGTCAAAGAAGTAATGTTTTACTGTTGATCTTGATTTGTCCTATAATCTTCGAGGATAGATTTGGGAGTTCGGATATTCACAGTGTCTTTTTTGGATATATAACTTATGGTTACAGAGGTCATGTTTGTCACGATTGCTGGATGATCGTTACTCTGTTAAAATACATATTATTAATATTTTCTAAAATAAATATACCATTTTTTCAGATGTGCACATCCGGAATACGCGTAAACTGTCATTCCGGATTTGCACATCCAGAAAAAGGCAACGTTTTTTTTTTAAAAAACGGTGCGTCCGGATGTGCACATCCGGAACTGAAGGGCAAAAAAATAATTTCACGTGGTGTATAAGAAATTAGGGTGGTGTATTAAGAAATGGTCTTCTTTTATAAGAAGATTTTGGGAATTTTAAAAGGCAAGACAATTTCACTATAAGATAGATGTCCAAATGGAAAGTGACAGAGTATAGTTCGTTATGGTATCCGACAAATATTTTTCAATAATTTGTCTGAATTAAGAATTATTCTAGGAAATATCCACGCCACTTGGTATAGTATTTTTATCCCACCTCACTTGCTTGTCATCGTGGTGATATTTCTCATTTCTCAATAGTACGATCAAACTTTATGGACCAGCCGTCACAAGTTTTTGGAGGCCTGTGTAGGTTAGTCACGATTTATCCATGACAAAATAAATAGAGACCTTATTTAATCATAATTGAACCTAATATATATTTTTTGAGGCCCTATTCAGCTATATTTTAACCTTGAAAATTTTGAGGCCCTGTGCAGTAACCCGCTTTGCACGCCCTCAAAGACGGCCCTGGACCAGACATGTTGGGCTGTGAAGTATTATCTTAGTTTAGGCAAGAACATAATCAAGTATTAATGATAAAACTATTTTTTTAAATTACTTTATATAAGAACGCAATCCATTAATTATCAATTGTTTCTGATTTTAATAAGGAATATTAATAATGCCTAATCAATGTAATTACATATTTGAAAAGACAACTAATAATGTACAATAAATATGATTAATTCTATTAATAATGTATAGTAAATATGATTGATTCTAATACTTCTCGTATTCAAAGCATGAGGTTGACCAATGTTGAGGCAGTCTCTGAAATCTTAGAACAGTATCAAGGGAAAACCTTTGGTGAAAACATCTTCAATTCGATATCTTGTTGGGACGTCAAGAACTCGGACTTGGCCATAGGGCTGAAAATGAGCCGAGTCGAGTCGAACTCGCCTCAGCTCACCTTGACTCGTTTAGAATTGGTTCAGCTAAAATATCGGTTCGAGTTCGATACGAATTTTTTTTAAGCTCAAACTCGACTCATTATAAGTCCACTAGCAACTCGGTTCGACTCGTTAGGTTCATCTCATTAGGTTTATCTCGTTTGCTTCACGAACTTAAAAGCCATTTTAAAAAAAAAATTATATATATTTGACATTTTAAATTAATATTATTTTAAAAAGAAAGTATTGAAATAAAATAAAAGTTATTAGATTGAAATTTAACTTTGTCTAAAAAGTATACTAATTCAAAAATTATTCAATTTATATGATGCTAATTTTATTTGTATAAGTATTTTTAGAAATATTTGGCTCACTTTGGAATATAAATTATCAATTAACACCGTTAGATTAAAATAAAATATAAGTTTAAAATTTATATTAAAATAAATCTTTAAACCTACTCTTAAAGACAATATAATCCTTCTCATATGTAATCGAGTTGGCTCATGAACCTAACGAGTCGAATTATGTATAGTTCAAGTTCAACTCATTTAGTTAACGAACTTAGTTTTTCGCTTATATTTAACTCATTAGGTTCATGAACCAAGTTCAAAGAATTAATTGTCGAACCGAGTTCTAAACTATTTTCGAGTTGGTTCGATTCATTGCCATCCTTACTTGGCCACGAGCCACTTTTTCACGAACAAAATGAATATCCAACTCAATGTGTTTAGTTCTTTGATGTTGGACCAGGTTGCCAGAGAGATAAATTGTTATGACATTGTCACAGTGAACCATGGTGGCTTTGTGAATGTAACCATGTAATTTGAGAAGAAGGTTCTATAGCCAGCATGATTTAGATACTACATTTGTAACTCCGCGGTATTCAGCTTCGGCATTGGAGCGAGACAAAGTGGGTTGGCGTTTTGAGGACCAATAGATCAGGTTATCCCTAAGAAAAACATAATAGCTGGAAGTAGAGCGTCTGGTGTCGGGGCATCCACCTCATTCAACATATGTATATGAAATTAAAGTAGTGGAGGAAGGGTAAAGATGTAAACCATATTGGCATATGCTCTAAATATAGCGCAAGATACGTCGAAGGGAATTCATGTGGCCTTCCATCGGGTTGTGCATAAAGAGACATATTTGTTGCACTGCATATGAGATATCAAGGCAAGTGAAAGTAAGATATTGGAGGGCTCATGGAATACTATGATATTGGGATGTATCCTCACATGGACTACTATTAATGACACTCATCTTTGGTTTTGTGTCGACTGGGGTTAGGCATGGTTTGCAAGATTATATGCATGCACTGCAAGAATTTCTTCAGCATACTTTTCTAGGAGAGAAATAACCTTTGTTGGTGTCGTGTCACTGCAATGCCCAAGAAATAGCTCAAAGGTCCTAAATCTTTCATAGCAAACTCGAAATTGAGCAAAGAAATGATAGATTTTTGCAAATCATCGGATGAGGTTGTGAGAATAATATCATTAACATAAAGTAAAATGTATGTCATATGAGTGTTTTTCTTATAAATGAAAATAGAGTGATCACACTTGCTTTGAGAAAATCCAATAGATGAAATGTAGTCGGCAAATCGCTTAAGCAAGCTCAAGGAGCTTGTTTGAGCCCATATAGTGATTTGCGTAAGAGGCATACATGATGAGGTTTTTCTGGATTTTTAAAGCCTAAGGGTTAGTGCATGTTGAGTGTTTCTTTTAGTTCACCATGGAGAAAAACGTTCTTGACATCCAAGTGATGAATTTTCCAAGACCGAGTGGTAGTAGTGCTAAGAACTGTTCGAATTGTTGCTGGTTTGACAACTGGACTAAAAGTTTCTCCACAATCAATGTCAACCTGTTGAAATGAACCATCACCTACAAGTCAGGTTTTATGCCTCTCAAAAGTACCGTCAGTTTTTTCTTTATGTCTAAAAAACCACATAGACCGATTAATATTAACATCAGGTGGTCGGGGTACTAAATCCCACGTCTCATTTTTAATTAGAGCATTATATTCATCATCCATAGTCATTTTTCAATTTGGGTCTTTAAGGGCAGAAATATGGTTTTTAGGGAGAGGGGATTTTGTAACATGGGTGTGGTGGCCATAGTATTTTTGGTTTGGTTTTAAAAATTCCATATTGGCTCCTAGTTACTAGTTTGGTGTCAGCTTGTAAAGTTAGTTGAAAATGGGAATGGGATTTTGTAGTATGGGACTGGTAGGGTTGGTTTGTATATGAGAGAAGGGTGAGTTAAACGATGTTGAGTTTGGACAAAGAGAGGTGGTCTGGTTCAGTTCATGGGTCTGTTAAGGATTAGATGTTCTAATTTTATGTGGGTCTATTTGGTCTTGGTCCATTAGATGTTGTATGTTGTAAGAGGACAAGTCATTGTCTAGGAAAGTGTACGTGTTGGGTTGGGGGTATGCAGTTTTGCATTTGGAAAAGTGGATTTGTCAAACAAGACATGACGATAAATAATAATTTTATTTGACGATAAGTTTAACCATTTATAGCCTCGATGGTTTGACATATACCCAAGAAACACACATTTTGTGGACTGAGGTTGAAGTTTGTGTATTTTGGATAAAGGTACGAGAGGAAAACATAAACAATTAAATACACGTAAATAAGAGTAAGATGGGTCTTTGTGATACAACATTTTAAGTGATGACTAAAAATTGATAGTTTTTGCTTGGTAAAATATTTAGGAGGTATTGTCCATTTTTAGAGCATGATGCCAAAAAGAAATAGGCAATGATGCATGAATTAATAAAGTTCGAATAATATTGTTAATTGAGCATATTTTTCGTTCATATTTACCATTATGAGAAGATGTGTAAGGGAGGGATACACGAAAACCAATTTCATTAGCTTCACACATTTTTCAAAAATTACTATTGACATATTCACTATCATTGTCACATTGAATAGTTTTAATGTCATGTTGGAATTGTGTGTTTATGTTTGCTCTTAGTTTTTGAAACATAGGATAAACTTGGGATTTATGTGATAGTGGAAAAGTCCACATAAAGTTTGAATAATTATCCAAAAACAGAACATAATATTTGTTACCAATAGAACTTAAAATAGGAGATGTACATACATCACTATGTAACACATCAAATGGTAACAAACATCTATTATGAGGACAAGATTGACAAAAATGAGAATGTAATTTCTTTGAGTTATTACAATTAATTAATTTATTTTGCTTAAAAGAATTTTAAAAAATTTCTTCCGGATGGCCCAAACGATTGTGCCAAATGGGTGATGACAAAACCAGAAATGAAGAGGTAGGCTCGAGGTGGAGGTGGTGATGGGTAAATGTCACATTGGCTCTCACATCTAATTAGAGGCATACTCGTCTAAAAATCCTTCATAGAAAAACCAAACGGGCCAAATTCAATTGAGACTTGATTATCTGTAGTGAACTTATGAATAAATATTAGGTTTTTAATTAAATTTGGGGCAAGACGAATCCATCTGAGCAAGGTTGAGAGTGTGCATAACATGTTCAATGTCAATTGGGTTGGGTGTGTTGATGTTGAAAGCAACTTGTTGAGGTCTATGACAAAAAACACCTTCTTTAGGAGGATTATTGGGCCTACCCTAATTGTATGACGGGTAAGGACATGGTGGAATGTTCCAGGGAGCCCACTGTTGCCAAGGACCTCCATTGCTGCCACAGTTACTGTCCGCGTCCATCACTGCCGAAATGGTTAGGACTGTTACAACCACCACGCCCCGGTGTTCCATCCGCCACTATTTGATGGCTCCTTTTTCCTCAGTTACCACAGTTTTGACTAGCAGGGGCGATATGGATGAAAGCGATAGGGATGATTTCTTCATCCGTTGTAGTTTTGATAAAGAGTGTCATTGTATTAGAGGAGATAGACTCATAAGTAACACATTGAAGCATTGTTGTTTCTTCAAGTTCTAATCTTGAATTTGTAGAGGAAAAAGTTGGGAGGGGTCATGTTGTTGAACGTATATCTTGAATCCAACATACGCATTAGTAAGGCTCGAGATCATTTTTAATACCAAATAGGTATTAGTGACAGGAGATCCAACGTTGGCTAGTTGGTAGGAGAAAAACTTAAGTTGATTACAATAAGCTTTGGTGGATGGAAAATCTTCTAGGTTTGTGCTACTGAGTTAACTTTTGAGTTGAACGACACGCGTATGTTTGTTGTCATGAAACATTGTGATGATACGGCGCTTTCATACATCCACTACAATAAGGTAGCATCAAGGCAATTTCAAAGTTCGGAATCCTTTTCCTTGACGGTGGTTGCGGCTATGCGGGTTGTTTCATCGGTGGGCGGTATGATATGATCAAGAAGGTTGTGGATACGTGCTTGCACCTTAAATAAGGCAAACCATGATAAATAGAGATTGGAATCATTATCCAACGATATCGGAATGATGGCTTTGACGTTGGTAATGGATAAAGCAGTATGATAATTTGTTTTTGTCGTTGGAGGAGCAGGGTGGTTTGATATCAACAAAGTGTCGTCGTCGTCGTTTGTGGGGGGTTATTGATTGCATGCATAACAATATTTGAAGGGAGGGAAGTAGTGGTTGAGAGAAAGAAATTAGGTGAAGATTTGTAAAGCTCATACCATATAAGAATGTAATTCTCTAGTTATCATTGATAAGTTATCAATGATAAGTTATCATTGTATAAGGAATATTAATAATGTCTAATTAATGTAATTACATATTTAAGAAGATAATTAATAACGTACAGTAAATCATAAGTAAATATGATTGATTTTGATAGCAGTAGGAGACAGAATATGATTTTCTGACTTATTTCATATATAAACTAACAGCCTATAAATAGGCAAATACATAACTGAAGGTACCATGAAAATAGGCACTATCTAACACGTTCAAAATAAACTCCTATTGACTAGGTAAACTAAAACAAACTTACTAGGTAAACTGAAACAAACTTACTGACACTCCTAAAAACTAGGACAACCCAAACGTGCAAATTATTAAATTTTCTCAACAACCCCTCTCTTAAACTGATGTTCCAGACACACATTCAGTTTAGAAAGAGTTAAGCTTTGAAACTCCATTCCTCAAATTGAAAAACTTTGTGAAGTACAAACACCAAGTAGCCTCCTGAGATTCTGAAATGCAGGAAACTTGAGAGGCTTGGTTAGAATATCAGCTATCTAGTTTTCACTTCTGCAGTAAGTAAGATTAATGACTCCATCATTTGTGAGATCCCTCAAAAAATGATACTTCACATCTATATGTTTGCTTTGACCATGTAAAACTGGATTTTTTTGAAAGCTTTATTGCTGAACTGTTGTCACAGTAAATCTGAGTAGGTCCATCCTCCTTAAAATGCAGCTCTTTAAGAATTTTCTTTAGCCATATAGCTTGACAAGCACAAGCTGTTGCAGCAACAAATTCAGTTTTAGTGGATGCTAATGTGACAATAGGTTGCTTCTTTGATGACCATGAAACAACTTCTGTCCCCATCATGAAAACATACCCAGATGTGCTTTTTTGATCATCCGAATCTCCTGCATAATCACTATCCGTAAACCCAAACAGATCTGACTTTTCTCCACTCTTGTAGAACAACTCATTGTCCTTAGTACCTTGCAAGTAACGGAAAATTCTTTTTGCAGCCAAGAGATGAATCTCTGTGGGACATTCCATGTACCTGTTAATCACACTTACAACATGCATTATATCAGGTCTTGTTGCTGTCAAATACATTAAACTCCCCACTATTTGTTTGTAAATAGTGTCATCAACCTTCTTTCCGCCATCATCTTTGTTTAACTTCATACCAAACTCAGATGGAGTATTTACAGGATTACAATCCTTCATTTGAAACATGTTCAAGATTTCTCGCACATACTTCTTTTGAGAAATAAAAATTCCAGTAGAAGATTGCACCACTTCAATGCCAAGAAAGTAATGCATCATGCCAAGATCAGACATCTTAAATTCAGCCATCATGGATTTCTTAAAACTTCCAAAAATGGTTGTATTATTTCCAGTGTAGATCAAATCATCTACATATAAGCAAACAATGAGCATTTTTCCTTCATCTTCAGTCTTTGTAAAAAGTGTATGTTCATAAGGACATTTTTGAAATCCTTCCTTCAAAAAATAAGTTTCTATACGATTATACCAAGCTCGTGGAGCTTGCTTTAACCCATATAGAGCTTTCTTTAACTTATACACTTTGTGCTCATTGCCAAGCTTTACATAACCAGGAGGTTGATCGATAAATACCATTTCTCGCAAATCTCCATGGAGGAATGTTGATTTCACGTCCAACTGGAAAATAGGCCATGAGTTTTGAGCTGTCATAGCAATCACCAATCTGATTGTATCATGTCTTGCAATAGGAGCAAAGACTTCTTTATAATCAACACCAAACTCCTGTTTGTAGCCCTTAGCTACCAAGCGTGCCTTGTGTTTGTCAACCTCACCATTCTCCTTCAGCTTTGTCTTGTAAACCCACTTTACACCAATTGTCTTCTGCCCTTTTGGAAGATCACATAGCTCCCATGTGTCATTTCTTTCAATGGCTGTAATTTCAGCATCCATAGCCTTTCTCCAATTTGGTTCTTTGACAGCCACTTCAAAGATGGTAGGATCACAATCTGAAAATAGAGCAAAGTGTGTAAGTGGGTCGTCACCTTGGTCAACTCCAGTTACCTCATAATCAATCATCCATGCTGTCTCCTTCGAACACGTTGAGGTTTTTTTGATTCAGCTGTAAGTGGGCTTTGATCAGTTGGGACTATTTGAGTGACTTCATCTTCTTGCTCTTTTTCCATAGGCTCATGCCCTTTCTCCTCATCATCAAAATCAACTGGAATACTTTCTTTAACACCATTTTGATTCCATGACCAGGTGCATTTTTCATCAAATACCACATCACGGCTGATGACAATTTTCATGGTGCTAGGATTGTATAGTTTATAAGCTTTTGACTTATCACTAACACCAAGAAAAATACATTTTTCTCCCTTGTTGTCTAGCTTCCTCCTCTTCTCATCTAGAATATAGGCATAGGCAATACACCCAAAAATTCGAAAATGATCTACAATAGGTTTCCTTTCGCTCCATGCTTCCTCTGGTGTCTGATTTTTAACAGCAAGTGTAGGACTTCTGTTCAATAAATGAGTGCTCCAATTAACTGCTTCAGGCCAGAAACTTTTTGGAATGCCACTTGTTGTCAAAAGGCTACGCACCATATTCATAATAGTGTGGTTTTTCCTCTCGCATACACCATTTTGTTGCGGTGTATAAGTTGCTGTAAGTTGTCTCTTGATCCCATGGTTCTCACAAAAATTTGCAAATTCATGTGAGTTATATTCTCCACCACGATCCGTGCGAAGAACTTTTATCAGGTTGCCAACTTCTTTCTCAACAAGCGCTTTATAGCATTTAAAAGCTACAAAGGCTTCAGATTTTTTGTGCAAAAAATAAACCCAAATCTTACGACTATAATCATCAATGAAGGTAATTATATATCTTTTACCTCCATTAGAATGTGGTGTTATTGGCCCACAAATGTCGGAACGAACAAGCTCCAATGTTTTCTTCGCTCTCCAAGATTTTCCTTGTGGGAATTGATTACGGTGTTGTCTCCAAGATTTTTGTTATAGTGTTTTCAATCCGCCAAAATTCAGATGCCCATAGCGAAAGTGCCATAGCCATGCCTCATCTTCTAATTTTGTTGAGAAGCACGAATGAGCTGTGTTGTGGAGATAAAGTGGGAACATACGATTCGCCGTCATGTTAACTTGAGCAATTAAGCCCAACTTTGCATCTTGAATCTGACATACTCCATCTTTGATAAAAATCTCGTATCCTTTTTCTTGTAACTGACCCACACTAAGCAAGTTGATTTTTAAATCAGGCACAAAAAGAACATTAGCGATAGTGTGGGTGGAATTTCCTTTGGTTTGGATTGATACCTTTCCTTTTCCCATAACAAAAATTTTGGAGTTGTCACTAAACTTAACAGAGCTGTGAAAGGATTCATCCAAGTCAGAAAATGCCTCCTTCTCTCCACACATGTGGTTGCTGCAGCCAGTGTCTAAATACCACATGTTTTGTTGAGTTTCTTCCTTCACGTGACACACCATCAAAAGAGACACCTCTTCTTCCTTTTCTGCAAAGTTAGTTTGATCTCCACTTCGTTTATTCAAATCAGTTTGACATTCTGATTTATAATGACCATACCTATGACATCTAAAACATTCAACATTGGACTTGTCTGCTGACGTTGATCGATAAGTTATTGAGTGGCGGCCTCCGCGTCCTCTGCCTCTTCCTTGAAATTGACTCTCTTGATGATGATTTTGCTGTTGGTTCCCACGATCATTGTTGTTTCTGACTCCTCTATTTCGACCTCTACCTCTTCCTCGTCCTCTATCGGCTCTACTAGGTATGAAGTGATTTTCTGATAAGGTCTTCAATGCTTGTTCTTCTTTTTCTTGTTGGTTAATTTTTTGTTCATGAACCAACAAGGAACTTTGCAATTCATCAATTGAAAGTTCATCAACATCATTAGCTTCTTCTATCGAACAGACAACAAAATTAATTTTTGGTGTCAATGATCGAAGAATCTTCTCAACAACGGTGACATCTGTTGTCTTGTCTCCATGAATCCGCATCTTGTTAACAATAGCCATCATTCTTGAAAAGTAGTTCGTAACTGACTCTCCTGATTTCATTCGAAGTTATTCGAACTGCGAACGAAGTGCTTAAAGCTGCTGCCTTTTTGTTCTTGTTGTACCTTGGTATTTCTTCTTCATGGAATCCCAAATATGCTTTGCGGTGTCCTTGCAAAGAATGGTTTCCAAAATTGAGCGATCAATAGCTTGAAAGAGATAATTTTTTGCTTTAAGGTCCTTTAACTTCAGTCCTTCAAGCTTTGTCTTTTGCGCATCTGTCAGCGTAACACCTGCTGTTGTTTCTACTACTCCAGAAACAACAACCGTCCAATATTCTTTGGACCTCAAGAAGTTCTCCATGAGCATGCTCCAATGGTCATAATGACCATCAAAACGTGGAATGGCTAGCTATACAAAATTTTCGGAAGCCATCAATTTCACTTTTCTCTCCGTGGAACTCACACTGCTCTGGTACCACTAATAACAGTAGGAGACAGAATATGATTTTCTGGCTTATTTCATTGATAAACTAACAGCCTATAAATAGGCAAATACATAACTGAGGTACCATGAAAATAGGCACTATCTAACACGATCAATATAAACTCCTATTGACCAGGTAAACTAAAACAAACTTACTAGGTAAACTGAAACAAACTTACTGACACTCCTAAAAACTAGGACAACCCAAACGTGCAAATTATTAAATTTTCTCAACAGATTCAATTAATAATGTATATATTGATTCTAATACTTTATAATTTTTATGCAACGCAACCACAAATTTCTCCAATAAAAAAATTTTAAAAAATTGAAATATTAGTATTGATTCTAATAGTTTATAAATTTTATGCAAAGCAACCACAAATTTTTCCAATAAAAAAATTTTAAAAAATTGGAATATATTATTCTTTATATAAAATCCACTTAAATATTTCTATCGAAATATGTTCTAAAACTATCAGAATAAATTATATAAATCCCACAAACCATGTAGATTTAACATAATGATTTGAATCCATATACATTTTAATTAATAAAAAAATAATATATTAACATACTAATATAAAAAATAATGTATTAGAAAATATGATAAAGATTATCTTATTTTATAAAAAATAAGAGACGCGGATTAAGTTGTGTATATAGAAACAAGCCAATAAATGTGATATTGTTATTGGGGGCAATTCTTAGCCGGGGATGAAATCTTTTGTGATATTACTTTTACTTTTAATGAAAAAAAAAACTCTTTAGAATTTATATAAAAAAATTAACCAATTTTATTTGAAATATTGAAAAATAACTTGTTAAAACAGTTACACAAATTATTTAGAGAGTTTATAATTTGATTTGAGATGAAAATCTGTATAAGAATCTCAAATCTCAAATGTATTAGAAATAAAGAAACCTTGCAAATGAAAAGTCAATCTTCCGAAAACTTGCCTCTAAATTACAAGTTTTATAAATACAGATTTCTTAAAAATATGTTTGGATGGGATAATTGAGAATTTTTAAGGTATTTAAAATTTTATACAATTCAAATGATTTAATTTTAAATTTTTTTGTTTGAATGGAGTATTAAAATGATTCATTGTTAAATTTAAAACTTTTGGGGGCAATTTTTAAAAATTTTAAAAAAGGGCCAATTTGTAAAATTTGAAAATTATTAGGGATTTATTTGCATTTTTTTTTAAATATTAGAGGTGAATTTGAAATTTTCATAAAATATGAGGATCATCTTGCAAAATTTAAAAAATTAATAATAAACAATTTAACATTTGCATTATATAGAGTGAATGAGCAATTTCAAATTATTTAATTTTTAGTGTCATTTGAGATTCCTTGAATTTAACTTGAATAAAATAGTTCATAAATTTACATTATTTTAACAACTCTCTATATTTTTTATCCAAACAATAAATTTTGGTCGAGTCATTTTAAATTCCCTCAAAAATTACTTTCCCTAATTAAAATGTTTCATCTAAACACACTCTAAGAGTGTGTTTGGATGAGATAATTGAGAATTTTTAGAAAATTTAAAATTCTAAGTAATTCAAATGATTCAATTGAAATTCATTCATTTTAAAATTCTTTTGTTTGGATGGAGTATTAAAATGATTCATTGTTAAATTTTGGGGTCATTTTCATAAATTTTAAAATTTTTGGGTCAAATTTTAAATATTTAAAATAGGAATCAATTTGCAATTTTTAAAAATTTGAAGGGACCAATTTGTAAAATTTGAAAATTATTAGGGACTTATTTGCAATTTTTTGGAAATTTTGGGGGTGAATTTGAAATTTTCATAAAATATGAGGACCATCTTGCTAAATTTGTAAAATTAATAACAAACAATTTAACATTTGCATTATTAAGAGTGAAGAAGCAATTTGAAATTCCTTATTTTTTTGTGTCATTTTAAATTCCTTAAATTTAACATGAATAAAATACTTCATAAATTTACATTATTTTAACAATTCTCCATATTTTTTTATCCAAACAATGGATTTTGAGTAAGTCATTTTAAATTCTCTCAAAAAATTATTTTCCCTAATTAAAATGTTTCATCCAAACACACTCTAAGGGTGGTGTGATAGGGGAAAAAGCACTAGAGATGTAGGTGAGAAATTTTGAGGCAAAAGACTGTATATTTTTTCTATATGGTTCTTATGCGTTGTGGTTGAGATTTTCTAGTTCCTATCACTTGTACACTTCGAGTGAGGATTTATATCTGAGTCTGAGAAAAACTTAAGTTTAAGTTGGTGGTTGTGTTATGTTGGCCTTCAAGATGTATGTCTCATTTGGGTGACACAAAGACCCCGCCTAGAGTATATCCTATTGGAGGTATCATTTGTTAGAACAAGATTTGTTCATGACATATATTCCTTGGGTTTTGATGATAACAAAGTATTAAAAGAACAATGGTTATATTTGATGTGTGTTTCATGTATGCAGGTTCTAATATGTATATATATATATATATATATATATATATATATATATATATATATATATATTCATAATCTGTTATACAAGGGCACACTTGAGAGAAGCTGAATTGCTAGCTTCTGGTGGTGCAGAATCTGAAGAACACTCTCTAAGTGATGTCTGGCATAGACTTTGAAGCTGAAGGTCTCAGCATCAGAAGAAGCAACATAATTGTCTCTACACTTGGTGAATGTAAATTGGCTTCTGGTGATCATTCAGAGTCCGTGATAAAGCTGAAGTTATCTGTACTACAAAAAGCAAGTTGCATTGTTAAATCCATTTGTCAGCTAGAGTCTTAGTTCACAAAGATCAAGAAAAGTTGGCATGATTTACGGATATCAACTCTCAACGACTCTATAGTACAGGATCTCTTTGAAGACTCAATGGTTAAACACGATACACAATGGATCAAGATCTTTCGGTGTATCTATCTTCAACGTCTCTTGTACTATGGATAAAGTAAAGACACTTGATTAAGTTATCTCTCCAACGACTAGTCTTATGCAAATTCTATATAAGTAGCTGAAGGTTCAAACTGAATTTTTAACAAGGATCAACCTGATGGAGTAGTAACAAGATCAGCAATTATCAACACAATTGGTTATGTAGAATTTCTGTTGTAGGTTGTAATTGTAAAAACCTTAAGATTTCTTAAACATTAAATATCTTATAAATCTTAAGAGCTTTAGGTCTTTGTTATGGTGATTTTCATGTACCTCTGATATTTGTATCAAGTACACATTGTTCTCTATTCTGCTGAACATGTTGTTTAGCAGTTTAGATTAAAGTCTCTCGCCAAGATGCTTGAGCCATATAAGTCTCCTACTATGTGCTAGAGTAATGAAAGTCTTAATCAAGTAGATTGATTGAGCAAATCCAAGTCTCTCGCCAAGATGCTTGAGCCATGTAAGTCTCCTGCTATGTGCTAGAGCATTGAAAGTCTAAGCCTCAGACTTAGGGTCTTGAGCAAGGAAGTCTTGAGCCTTAGGGGTTTAAGCAAGAAGTCTCAGACTTAGGGTCTGAGCATTGTAAAAGTCTTATGCATAATGCATAAGTGATTGTAATCATGATTTGGTTATAGTGAAAATCTCTTGTGAAGCAAGGGGATTGGACTAATCTCATTTGGGACGAACCAGTATAAATCTTCGTGTCTTCTACTATTATTTATTTACTTTTGTTAACGTCCTCTTCTAAGTATAATCAGAATCTGAACACCAGTTTAGATTCTAAACTCTGATCAGACGCAAATTAAGAAAACGAAAAACACAATTTAACCCCCTTTCTTGTGTACTTTTTCTCACCTTCAATTGGTATCAAAGCATGGTATGTACATAACACTTAATAGTGGTGCAAATAATGATCTAATGATAAAAGTATGTCTCTTAAAGACTTTCCTTCAAGAAGGAATCAAGTGCCACATGAAAAATATTACATTGTTTTTCCTACCATATTCAAAGGGTGATTACGCTGAATTTCAATGATGGAAAAGTTAAATATATTTTTAATTCATTGGACTTGATAAAGGGTTTTTTATGGTCTGTAGAATACCCTTGAAAAAGGTATTACTATAGAAGTTAATGGTGTAGGGAAGATCAAAGTTTGAAAGTCTCTCTCACCAGCTTAGAAGAAGCTTATTGAAAATATCTTCAGAGGTAGATGCATTCTGGTAGGTGCTCTATCTCGATTATGAATATATCAACATCATTGATACGTCTAATGCTCAGACTATCTTTGAATCCTTGTGATCATATTTGTGGGAATCAGTTATGAAACTTGTCCAGTTACACTTCATCTAATCTTTCCAAGAAAATTCTAAGAAGATTGTTGTGAATTCAAACCTGAGGTCACAGTTATTCAAGAAGTCATACAACTTGAGTTTATTGTGCCTTGTAGGTTTATCTTGCAATCTTCAAAGAAAAGAAATGGAATTAGATGAAGAAAAACTACCTAACAGATTATCTTTTTTAAAGCCTGTTGAAGGATAATTCCTATGGAATGTCTGATGATGAGGAATTAACCTTCCTAATCAGAAGATTTCTTTAATTGACTGAATGGAACGTGACATTTGTTGTTAGAAGAGTAACTTCAAAAGCTTATGAGATGTTCGTATCTTAACTGATTTCCCAAATCCAAGAACAAGGAGAAATACTACCAGAACCTAATGTCATAGATCTTTATTGTATATTCATTTGAAGATGACATTGGTGCAGGATTCAGAAGAAAGGGTAATTTGGCTCTGCCGGTCATTACTACTTCTGAAGAAGCATCTGAATCCTGGAATAAAAATTAAGTATTGAAGAGAAAGAGATTATGCCAAATCTACCTTGCTTCAATATTTGATAATTAAGAGTTTATTCTTTAAGGTGATATCTTAAGTGACTCCATTTCTACTTTATTGAGGGTCCTCGTGGAATTTGTATCAAAGAACAATTATATGAGAAACCTTCAATTCTTCTTCGTGTTCTACCAGCAATTATATGACAGTGCTTTAATGTGGTTTATGTCAATCTCTGATAGCTAACACCATCTGGTTCTTTGCTTATCAAAGATTTCAAAGTCAAAAGATTTAATCTAAGATAATGAAATCAATTATTATGCTAAGAACAAGATCTTGTTCATATCATGACTCATCCTAGACTGATACTCTGGAATGAATCATGATACTGCTATCAGATTGTGGCATAAGGCAAAGGAAAGCCTGTCTGGACCAACATGTATGGACTCATAGAAATATAAGTATCATTATTTAAAATGTAGTTGTTGCAGATATCGAAGAAAGGAGCAAAGGCATCTTCCATGTTGCTTATCAAAGGTTGTTTGCAACATTTGATGGAAGAAGAGCCTACAACCCAGACTCAAGTGCTAGAGCTACTGATTTTGGTGAAAGAAGTGGAGTCAATGGTTTAACATCCATTGAATCAGAATCCACTCAGAGTCAATGGTCAAATCTGAATACTCATACGAGTTTGACCAAGAAAAATAAAAAATGTATGTCTGTTCTTTTCTAGCTTATTACTTGAATCAATGAGATATTTTTGTATATGTAAATACAAAGTCTCTGTTAGATTTCTAGAGAAGATCTTTTTGATAAAATAATCTTCAGAGATCTTTAAGAAGAAAGTATGTTGTATTTGTCTATACTGAATATATCATTAGCTAGGCGATGGTCTTACTTATGGAAACAGTTTCCTCACTTTTTATGATGATACTACTGTTTGTTAGCTGTCAAAGAAACCAATTCAATATTCCTTAATCACTCATGACTCTTGTTTCAAGAGAAAATGTTTGGTTCTAAATAGAATCTTGAAGACTGATGACTAAAAGAAGATGTCTCTCTCTAAGTCTAGATCTACTAGACTCTGATGGATGATAGCTTATGAAAATTGTCAGACTCTGAGATTCAGAAAATGATTCTTTACTTCTGATAAAGCATTTTAAGTTGAAGTTTTTTCAAAAACTTTTATATTACTTAAATATTCATAAAGGTGAAAATCATCTAGTGGATTTAGGAAATCTGCTGGATAAGAACCTTTGGGTAATGATGTTTTTCTTTTTATATATTATTATTATTATCTCTATCCCATGTCTTGTGATACATCATTTTGTGTCCTTTTTGTGACAATATTCCTATTCCTTTAGAATCTTGTTCAGTTCTTTTCTTTTCCTTTTATTTTCTTTGGTTGTGTGCTGATCAAACCAAACCTGATATGAATTCTCTAGTCAATTCTCCTTTGAATCAACTAGTTGTCATCAATGAAAAGTTTGTGGATTTTGAGGAGTTGCTTAAGCTAGGTTTTAACTTTTGGAAGACTGTGTCTGAACAAAGTTAGAATGGATACTTTGAGATGCTCTGTGGTTTCACTTATCTAAGTCTTGTCAAAGAGTTTTTTATTAGTGCTTTCATTGTTGAGCTGAATTCTGAGTGTGTTATTCTTTTTAAAGTGACTGGTGTTTCTATAACAGTAGCCCCTAAATCGATTGCTAATGTGATTAATTGTGAGATTGGAGAAATCTCAGGTACTCTTGTTTGGGAACACTATCTTCCTACTTGGCGTATCTTTGTAGATCCATCTAACACATCTCTGGTCTTAAATCTTTGTCCTGATGTAGTTGTTTGGAATCAGATTTTGAACTCAAACTTGCTTCCAAAGGATAAAGATCTAGACCTTGTGGACCCTACTGAAAACGATTTGCTACTACTTCTCAATTCAGATTTGCAGATTGATCTTCCTCAAGTTATGTTTGAATATTTCAAGAGGATTGTTTCTTCCTTTCACAAGGTCGGAAAGACTTTCTTCATTCCTTATGGATGAGTTCTTTCAGAACTAACGGTCCAGCAGGGAGTTATCATAAATCCTGAGGCTGATTCTTCTAAAATTTGGAGAGACAAGTTTGAAGCTATCTATGAGAGTTTCTGATGTTAGACTTCTGCAAATTTATGTCTTGTTATTGTTAAAGACTTTTTTGTATTAATCAATCTTATTGTTAATCCAAGTTTGTTCATGCTTTTTGTGCATCTTAACTGTTATAAATACTCATTTATATTGTTGTTCAAGAGGGTAAAACAAATAGGGTTAAAAACTCTAAATATGCAACATTCCCATTAACTGAAAGCTATTACAAATTATTAAGACTTTCTAGGCATTCGGATTTTCCCTAAAGTATTCCCTAGGATCATCTGACATATCTAGATTGTCTAAATAATCTTGTCATTCTTCCTTTACAAACTTTATATCTTCCTTTCTCAGTTGATTTCTGTGTTTTGACATGGAAGTTCTTCTTCTTCTGTGTGTCTCAAAGAAGGTTGCTGAAGAAGTGTGTGCTTCTGAAGCCATCTGCTTGCTTGTAGATCCTTAAGTTGTTGCATCGCTCTTGTATGCTTGATTTGCTGTATTAGGCTTGCCTGTCTTTCTGAAATCTCTCTTTGGAACCCAAATTTGTTTTTGCTTTTACATTTTAGTGTTTAGAAGATTAAGTGATTATGAAAGTGAGTCTACTAAGGGTTTTTATAGAGTCTTTATATTCATTACCTTGAGTATTCATTATTTTATTATTGATTAAGTCAAATCAATTTTAAATACCGACTCTTGGAAATGATGTCTAGTATTCTAACCTATTAAGATTCTTTTAACATCTATAAATTTTATTGTTAACATGTTAAAATGTTTGTTCTGTTCATTACTTCATTAATGTCCATATCAGAAAATCTAAAGGGTAAATGAAGTGTTTGTACGATTGCATAATATATACTGGTCAAAATAAATTTTCATTAATCAAGCATAGTGGATTACAAAAAAAACATAAGGAACTGGTTTGAGCTTAGAATGAATCCCTATCTAAGTCATCCATTACCTTGTAGGAGAAGCTGTTTCCATAATCGATATCTAATTCATCTTCATATATGTTCTCCTCTTCTGCTTCTGGGACAAGATGGTAAAACATCTCGTTGAGCCTTTTCCTCCTTATATTCTTCATGGAATTCTTCCTTGGCTTCAAACAACTACTGATGGACATGCTTTTGTAGGTCTTTGAGGTACTGATGAGGAAGCCTTGTCTGGAGTGTTCAGGGTAGAGGGCGCATGCCCATTAGCAGAAGCTTTTGAAGCTGATGGCTTTTGAAGGTTATGGATATTCAGACTTGTAGAGTTCTCTGTAACTGAAATTATGGTATCAGATGTGTGATGTTAAGTGTGATGTCACAACAACACAATATGCTAAATGAACAAGAGAATAAAATAGTCAATCAACACAATGAGTTATTCACCCAGTTCGGTCTAACTACCTACGTCTGGGGGCTACCAAGCCAGGGAGGAAATTCACTATTAGTAGTATTAAATTACAGACTCAACAATCCCAGTTGACAACCCACTAACTTAATCACTACCCAATGACACTTCTACCTAAGATAGACTTAGATATGAGAAACCACTCACTCCCCCTAAATCACCACAGTGATACAATTCAAAGATTACAAAGTATAGAAGTCACACTTCCAAAACACAACTTGATCTTGCTTAAAAGCTTTGATCAAGAACAATTAACAACTCAAAACAATTACACCAATTCAAACATGAATGGCTTACAATACACAGACGAACCACACATTTGACTCTCAGTCTTTAATCTCTTGCTTTCGTACCTTCCAAGTAGGGTTGAGGCTGCTTTAAATAGAAACTCAGACTTGGGCTTGGACTCCTCCAAATATCTGATTTGATTTGAATTTAAAAACATATTTTATCTTCAATTCTTTTCATATCTTTCAGCCCTAAAAATAGCAACAAGTTCTGCTCCATATCTGATTGCAACTGAATATATCTTTACCAAGATTCTCGCCTGCAATCTCTCCACCAGATCTCTCAAAACAAACTGATACACGCAGCCCTAACAAAACACAACAGACTGATGTTCTGATGTTCTGTCAACCGATGTCAAGACATCATGTTTAACATCAGCTCACAAAACTGTAACCCTAAATAACTTAACATAAACTGAATGTCAAGAACTCATGTTAAGACATCAGACAAATGACATCTTCAACAACAACATTGTTTTACCAAAATTGCAGCCAATACAAGAACTAACAATCTCCCCCTTTGGCTAATTTTGGCTAAAACAATCTCAGCCAACACCAGAGATACCTGCAGTGGATAAAACAAACTAACATTCTCACCACACAAACAACAGCAACAACTACCAACAACTGCACAACTACAAACTCCCCATCAAACCTAGAACCACAACAAAAAGCTAGGCAACAGCAAACAGCAACACTAGGCTAACTCTCCCCCTTTTTAGCCACAAATTGACAACCTTGAACCTATCAAAGCAGTAAACACAAAGTCCTGACATTTACTATGACAAGGTCAAATAACAAGCTTCCCAAAAAGAACAAGTTCCAACACTATAACTGGTCAGGCGATACAAACAATGCCCTCTCTAGGCATTATAAAAACCAAGCTTTCTTGCTTCTAACAACAGAACTAGGAAATAACCATGAGTCAGTATAACAGAGATGCAGGAAAGAAACACATGCAAGAGGTCAAGAAACCAGATACACAGAAGTTGAAGAACAAAACACTGTCTACAGCTGGGGCAACTCCAGGAGCAACAAGAACAAGAAAAACATCAGAGACAAGGATGAAAACCATAAAAAAAACTCCAGTGCAACTTCATGCTTCTGATGATGAATGGGATGAAGATTGGAAAACTTTTCTTGATTCAGGGGGTTGGGATAATCTTTAGACCCTTTGTTTGTTGCTTTTGATGTACTAAAATCTAATCTTGTATGCTTTCAGCAGTTGAATAAAATTATGTTTCCTTTAAACTAAATATATGCAATAAAGTTCACAACTGCACAAGACACCTCCCAGCACACTTAATCCTCATATATGGAAATTCCTAATTTGCTTCTTAATTTTTCAAATTGATTTGCATATAAGGCCTTTGTAAAAATATCAGCAAATTGCTGTTCAGTAGCAACATGTTCCAAGGCAACTACTTTATCTTCAACCAAATCTCTTATAAAGTGATGACGTATATCAATATGCTTAGTCCTGCTATGTTGAATTGGGTTTTTAGAGATATTGATAGCACTCAGATTATCACAGTACAATGTCATGACATCTTGCTTGACATTGTATTCTGTTAACATTTGCTTCATCCAAACAAGTTGAGAACAACTACTCCCTGCTGCTATGTACTCAGCTTCAGCAGTAGAAAGAGACACACAGTTCTGCTTTTTACTGAACCAAGAGATCAGATTATTCCCTAAGAAGAAACAACCTCCTGAAGTACTTTTTCTATCATCAGCACTTCCTGCCCAATCAGCATCACAATAACCACATAACTCAGTGCCTGATCCATGACTGTAAAGCATGCCATAGTCACTAGTCCCATTTACATACTTCAGAATCCTCTTTACTTGATTCAAGTGACTAACCTTAGGCTCAAATTGATATCTGGCACAAACTCCAACAGCAAAAGAAATATCAGGTCTGCTAGCAGTGAGATACAATAGACTACCAATCATGCTTCTGTATAGACTTTGATCCACACTCACACCATGTTCATCCTTTGTAAACTTTAAGTGAGTAGGAGCGGGTGCCCTCTTGTGATTAGCATTTTCCAGACCAAACTTCTTAACAATTGTTGCGGTGAAAATCGGATAACAAGCTATTAATTAACTTGCATCATATTTCTTTTACAACCGACTTTGATTTATCCAAAGGAAAGGTTCAAGATCGAATAAAACCTAAAGGGGGGAGAGATCTAAGGTTCGGGGGTTGGTTACGCCTAGGAAAGGTATTAGCACCCTAAACATCCATAGTACTCTACGGGAACCTCTTGTTTTATGTTATCTTATGTTTGCTAAAGGTTCTATGTTAAAGGTTGAAACCCTAGGGGTTAGTATCTAAGTATACTCAACAAAGCATCGCACTTTGCGCCTACGTATCCTCGGGAGTAGAATCAGAGTATGCGTAGTTCTGCTAAACAATGAACTTTTGACTATGGTCAAAATCCACAAGGAGAATGAGTACAAGCTCACCCTAGAGTTCAAGAACTCTCTATATCTAGTTGTAATGGTCCTATGTTGAGGTTTAACAAAGGGAAAGCGAGTATTCATTAGGATGAATATCACATAGAGTGTAGAAACTCTATCCTAAGGCTAGTTATGATTTCATGGCTCTCATGAGGCCAAGAAACGAGGGTCAGGTCTTATGAGGCTGCTAAGGTAAGATGGGGGCTATGACTTAGGAGTCAACATATATCACTTTCCTTTGGAATGGGGGGAAAGATAATGGTTGACAAGGTACTAAAAGATAACAAGCTAAAATTCTAATATAATGATGCAACAGACGTGAATAACATATGAGATGCAATAAAATAGAAATAGTCTCGTCTTAATCAAGATTTAATCGAGAACTCGATAATTAATGATTCTTGACTTTCATCGACTAAATAGGTGAATAAAATTAAAATAAAGAGAAAGTGGTCTCGTGTTGATCAAAGTTTTGTCAACTCCATGAAATCAACCAAACCATGAGGTTTGTTATGTCATCGACCAAAATAAAGAAAGTAGGAATAAAAACATGTTGGTCTCGTTTAAATCAAGATTTAATCGACAACTCGATAATCTTAGATTTTTAACTTTCATCGACCAAAATAAAATCGGAATAAAAACAAGTTGGTCTCGCTTAAATCAAGATTTAATCGACAAATCGATAATCTTAGATTTTTAACTTTCATCGACCAAAATAAAATCGGAATAAAATCAAGTTGGTCTCGTTTAAATCAAGATTTAATCGACAAATCAATAATCTTAGATTTTTAACTTTCATCGACCAAAATAAAATCGGAATAAAAATCAAGTTGGTCTCGTTTAAATCAAGATTTAATCGACAAATCGATAATCTTAGATTTTTAACTTTCATCGACCAAAATAAAATCGGAATAAAAATCAAGTTGGTCTCATTTAAATCAAGATTTAAATCGACAAATCGATAATCTTAGATTTTTAACTTTCATCGACCAAAAGAAATGAAATAGAAGGTGGCCTCCCACAAATCTAGATACTTAGTGATTTTAATAAATCAACCAAGTCATGATTTTTACACATCATTGGCCCTAAAAATATAGGATTAAAGCAATAAAAGCTTAAACCAAATCAAAAGAAATATTTTAAAACTATTTTAAAACAAAATAAGTAAAAAGTAAAATAAAATAAAAAAAGGTTTGAGAAAGCAAGAAGGAGTGCACATCATGCTGGGGAAGTGTGAACCATTCGAAACAGGAGGATGCGGAAAGTACCCTGGGCTTTAAAGCCCACTTTATCCAAAACACAAGAAGGGTGGTGCGATGAAATAACCAGTGGGTGTGTGAATTAATTTAAAGTGGGCTGAGCCCAAATAAGAAATATAATGATGCAAAATAAAACGACCGAAAGCCTAGAATACAGCCAGTTTCACTTTGAAACAAAATCAAAGTCAAATCATCCTGCTATTCCAACATAACACAGGGATGGTCAAAAAAACCGTAAAACAACTCTTCATCAACAGGCTTCAACACCTCTTGTCCGAAAGACATCGACAGCGGCCATGGTCGTTTAAAGGGAGACGCTCATAGAGGAGTTTACTTCTTCTCCATCATTGCGTAAAAACATGACACGGTCGTGAACAACAACATCAAAGGGGCGAAAAACAAAGAACGATGATTCAAATCATCCCACCTTCTCGCGATTCAAACCGTCTTCAGGTTTATTTGATTCGCTTTCAATCGTATTCTTTCGGTTTTTTGGTTCTTTCTCTTTTTCGATCTACCTTCGGAGTCTGAGTTTTGGGTCACGATTTGGGATGAGTTTGCTTGGTTTCGGATTTGTTGTGGATTAAAAAAAAGGGTTGTGGGTTTTTTGTTGGTTGTGTGTTATGAGAAAAGTCTCGGTTGAAAGGAGTGTTTGAGGAAGGTGTCAGGCTGGTTGTGATGGTTTTGAGATTTCTGAATGGTTTGTGGTTTTGCAGTGAGTGGGTTCTGAGGGTGATTGAAGAGGGTTGTTATTCGAAACAGGTCTGTTATGAAAGATTGGAGAAGGATGCTTGTTGAAGCTTTGTGTGGTTCTTGGATTCGGTCGATTCGGAGATTAGGTTTTTGTATGAGTTCAGAACAGGGCTTGAAGGGAGGTTTATTGAAGGTGGGAAGGAAAAAGGTTGGAGAAGAAGGTTGGTATGAGTTCGTTGATTGAGGGGGGTGTGATTTGTTGAAAATGAAAACGGAGGGAGGTTTGTGTTTATTTTTATGATGGAGGTTCAGATTTTTGTTTAGAGAGTTTCAAAGGTTCACTTCTCTTCTCTTTGTCTGTGTGTTTTTCCTTGCGTTCCCCTCTTTATTGTTGTAACCTCTCTCTTTTAAATCAAATTCAACACTTGTTTTTTTCAAATTCTCAATCTGTCCGTTACTGCGAAGTTGTTTTCACACTGCTGAGGTTTGACAGGTTGTGTACGGTTCGTGTAGCAGGGATTTGTATTTTGTAGCAGAAGATTTTGGCTAAAAAAAATATTGGCAGTAACGGTAGCATGGCTTATAGGCGTTGGCTTCACAAACACACAACCTTTCCTTTCGCATTGGCTTTGCATATCAGTAATTGTCTTGAAACAACAACTTCCATTTGGACCAAATAAAACTATACAAGTGGGCTTTGTAAAAAACAAGGAATGGGCTTACAAAAATTGGTTTTAAAAGGAGCAAATTAAAATATGGATTTGGAATGAATAAAAAGAAAATTGATAATTGTAAATGTGAATTTAATTGGATAAACAAAAATATTTAAATGGATAATAGATTTTGGATAATTTGATAAATGAAAAGATTTTGGATTTGAAAATAGGTATGAAAATGGTTAGAATGAAAGATGGATACTTGGATAAGAAAAAAAAAGTTAATAAAATGATTATTGAAATTGGTTTGGAATATGAAGGTGATAATTGAGGGTAGAAAAAGGTGAGAGGGTCATGGAGAGGGTTATGGAGACAATCTCGTAGAGACTTGCTTGATCCAATACTCCACCCAAGATCTTGATTAAACACTCCTTGAATCTCCTCAAGATAATACCTGATAAAAATGAAACAAACACAAACAAAACCTGATAAAAGGTTTAGCTATGCAGCATGATTGCCCTATTATGATATGCAAGAGATCAATGGATCTAAGGGAAAAATTTGGGGTACAACAACAATGTTCTTAGCATACTTGCTCTGAGAGATGAATATGGAGTCTTCCATTTGTCTAACTTGTAGACCCAGAAAATAGTTGAGCTCTCCAACAAGACTCATTTCAAACTTAGACTGCATCTGTTTCACAAAATGTTTAACCATTGCATCTGACATCCCACCAAATACTATGTCATCAACATATATTTGAGCTATCATCAGTTTTCCTCCTTCATCTTTGACAAACAGAGTCTTGTCAATCCCTCCTTTTCTGTAACCATTCACAGCCAAAAATTCAGTAAGCCTGTCATACCAAGCTCTTGGTGCTTGCTTCAAACCATAGAGAGCTTTCCTAAGTTTGTAAACATGATTAGGAAATGTTGGATCAATAAATCCTTTTGGTTGATCTATATAAACCTCTTCACTTAAGTACCCATTCAAAAAGGCACTCTTAACATCCATCTGAAAAAGCTTGAATTTGAGATTACACGCCACACCTAAGAGTAATCTGATTGATTCCAGTCTTGCCACAGGAACAAAGGTTTCATCAAAATCAATTCCTTCAACCTGAGTGTATCCCTGAACAACCAATCTGGCCTTGTTTCTGGTGACCACTCCTTGTTCATCAGATTTATTCTTGTAAATCCACTTGGTGCCTATCACGTTAACTCCATCAGGCCTTGGTACAAGGACACACACTTCATTCCTCTTGAATTGTTCCAGCTCTTCATGCATGGTATTAATCCAGAATTTATCAGTCAGTGCTTCTTTGACATTCTTGGGCTCAATTTTGGACACAAAACAAGAATTTGACACAACCTCTCTTGATCTAGTGCTAACCCCTGATTTTGGATCACCTATGATAAGCTCTTTTGGATGGTCCTTTTGCACTCTAATAGATGGTTCTTTATTAGGTTGTTCAGGTTCAGCCTCAGCATCAACAGGACTGGGAGCAACACTTATATCTTCAGTTTCTAATGTAACATCTTTAAACGATGTTCCAACATCATCCAGGACATCAGCATCTTCCTTCATGTCACTGTCATTACACCTCCTTACTGTATGGTCAACCTCAATGATCTTGCTTTCCCTAAGATTAACACTAGAGTGTTTGGTGATCCTTGGAATGTCACAGTAGGATGTCATGACATCATGCTTGACATTGCGATCAATCAGACTTTGTTTCACCTCTAGATGTTCTCCCTTTTTATCCCATAGATAACAGTTGTCTCTGGACTTAGCACCCTTCATGACAACTTCACCTTTCTCATTAGTGACAATACATTCAGCTTTAGTAAAGTGAACTTTAAGTCCTTGCTCACATAGTTGACTAATACTGATCAAGTTGGCCTTCAATCCTTTGACCAATAACACATCATCTAGTCTAGGAGCACCTGCATAGTTCAATCTTCCCACACCCTTGATTTCTCCTTTGACACCATCTCCAAAAGTTACACAGCTAGAATAATGTTCAACATTCAACAACAAACTTTTCATACTTGTCATGTGCCTAGAGCAACCACTATCAAAATACCCGTCCTCTTTGGCAGAACCAGTTAAGGACATCTGAGCTAACAAACAAGTGGCACCATCCTTGGGAACCCATTGCTTAACAACAGTAGGACTATCCTGGTTCTGTCTAGGTTGGGGATTAGTGTAACGCCCACATATATATACATACATCAAAGCATATATTATACATGAATAATATGTTTGGTACTGAAATATACAAGTTCCTAGTAACACAGTATACATATAAATGCCCAAAAGCCTAATACAACAACTATGGCATGTTATATATATAAGATGTTCCAATAGATAAAACTAAGAACTAGATCAACTAATGATCCCAAAATCTCCACAACGGAAGCCTTGCCACAAAAAGCTACAATCCGTAAGGAAAAGTCAAACAACTTTGTCCTTACCCTTCGCCGAACCTGTAGTACCTATGATGTAAACAACAACATGGGGTGAGATACATCAAATCTCAGTGAGATATCTATCTTAAAGTCCTCTCGGCTTTACAAGGTTCTAACAAACCTAACTCAAGTCAAAGGAAGGGAAAAAGACGTTGAGTAGACACACACTATATGGAACCAAGTCATGAGTTCATCAACTCACAGTATCACTAATCGGTAACCCGTACCAAGGCATCCCCTTTTCTCGTCTATTTCTACGTCTAGAAGATGACCCGAGGCATGGATCCTTGTAATTACTTAGCATACGAATGGATTCGGAATTAAGGGACGCATTATCACCTTAATTCGTCACTTCTCATGGCCTCTCATGCCATCACAAGTCTCTACCCGTAGGTTCCATCGTACTATAACATTGGGAATCAAATCTGCTAAGTAGTAATGCCTGCATTTAGAGGAGCTCGAGACTCTTAAATGCCTCTCAAGGGCGATGGTTACGATTACCTGATCATATACATAAATGGGATTATATTCGACAATCACCCGGCCATATTAGCCTTAAGACCTCTCTTGTCTTATCAATTAAAACACAATCAAACATGATCCATACTAGTGTAAATCTTTCCATACCATTCGGTAATAGACATACGCCTCGACCTCTTATGCACGAGCGTCGTCATAATTGTTATTCCACATTTTCCCACATTGTGTACGGTAATAATCCTCACTCTACTTATTTCGTATTTTAACATGCATACATACTCAAACATGTTTAACAATAAGAGCATAGGCAAATAGTCATTAATTACATAATGGAAACACATAATTCAACATACCACCAATTTCCCTAATTCATGGTTCCCTCCGATTTATTTAATCGGGCATCACAACTCGCATTTTCCACTTCCATTATATAGTGTATTTCCATAGCTTCACAGCGATACCAAGAATACTCAAATCGGACAAACGAGTCAAAAGTTATGAAAGAAACAAGTTTGAGGATCTGTCATGTTTGCATTGCGAAGCAGCCAGCGAATGCTCGCTTCCTCATTCGCAGTGAGAAGCTCCCAGCGAATGCCTAAACAACACTGGGTTCGCTACCCCATTCGCAGTGCGAGCGTTTGGCGAATCGTGGCAGAACCAAAACAAGGTAAAGTTCGCAGTGCGAACCTCTGGCGAATGTTTGCCCTCACCTTCGTCGTGCGAGTAACCAGCGAATGCTCTCTTTCCCCTTTGCTAGGGGACTCGCAATGCGAACCTGCGAAAACTGGGTTTCCCAACAGCGTGAAAACAGAGCATTGGGACCAAAAACCCATCCAAAACTTCACCCAACATACAAACATGCATTAACAGATGATCACACATGGCTAATGATTATACTACACCATTTATACCGCATTTCAACCGTTAAATTCAAGATTATTCATTTTCTCACAATTCTAACCTAGATTCTAGACCTCAAGAAAATCTAAAACAAAAGTTTCTATCTATAGCCCACCTTGAATAGATGATGATGATGAAGATTGGAAGATGATTTGATGAAGAATGAGTGATGGTTGATGATCTTGTGCTCTTGAGCTTTTCTTCCTCTTCTTTCCTTTCCTTTCCTTTCTCTCCAACTTCTTTCTATCTTTTTCTTCCTTTGTTTCTAAGTGGAAAAAGAGTGGAAAGGAAAATGATATAGTAATATATCATCAATTAGTAACACTACTAATTGTCCAAAAAGTCTCTAAAGCTCCAACAATTAAAACCTCAGAGTCAGAAAATATTAATTTGATCTGCTCTGAGCTCGTCAGTTTACTCTAATTATTTCATCCAATAAATTCTCAGAGTAAATCGGAACCTAGTTGATCATACCAATATTATTCGGAGTAATATAATTTACGGGGTATTACATTCTCCCCCCTTAAATAGAAATTCGCCCACGAATTTAAAACAGTTACCTGAAAAGATGAGGATAAGCGTCTCACATCTCTGATTCTAGTTCCCACGTTGCATCTCCCGGATGCGTCTCATCCCACTGAACCTTAACCAGATGAATCTCTTTATTCCTCAACACCTTAGTTTCTCTTCCCGTAATACGACTCGGTTGAGGCTCAAACGTTAAATCTGCTTCTATCTCAATAGTATCGGGTAGAATTGGCTGAAGAGGATCAAGAACAAACTTTCGAAGCTGAGATACATGAAAACATCATGCATCTCTAACAGAGAAGGCGGTAAGGCTAATCTGTATGCTACTTCACCAATTCTTTCTAAGATCTGATACGGTCCCACGCATCTTGGACTTAACTTCCGCGATTTAAATGGTCCTTTCAATCTCAGTCTCGGAGTAACCTTCAAAAATACATGATCACCCTCATCAAACTCCAAAGGTCTTCTACGGTTGTCCGCATAGCTTTTCTGACGATCCTGGGCTTGTTTAACTTTTTCACTGATCATTTTAATATTTTCCGTGGTCTCGTGAATAATCTCGGGTCCCAAAATTCTATCTTCGCCAACCTCCGCCCAGCACAATGGCGTTCTGCATTTACTCCCATATAACGCCTCATAAGGAGCCATACCAATACTTGCATGATAACAGTTGTTATAAGAGAACTCAATCAACGGTAGTAGTTCTATCCAATTTCCTCTACTTTCCAACACACAAGCTCTTAACATATCTTCCATGGTCTGTATTGTCCGTTCCATTTGACCATCCGTTTGTGGATGATTCGACGTACTCAAACACAACTTCGTTCCCATAGCTTGTTGAAAAGCTCTCCAAAATCTTGAAGTAAACTTTGGATCTCTATCCGAAACAATACTAGAAGGAACACCATGCAATCTCACAATTCCCGAAATGAACAACTTTGCGAGATGACTCGCCTTATAAGTAGTCTTTACGGCCAAGAAATGAGCAGACTTCATTAACCGATCTACAATTACCCAAATTGAATCATAACCGCCTTGCGCATGGGGTAATCCCACTACGAAGTCCATAGAAATACTATCCCATTTCCACACCGGAATTTCTAAAGGTTGCAACAAGCCACCCGGTCTTTGGTGTTTAATCTTCACTTGTTGGCATACCGCACATTCTGACACATATACTGCAACATCCTTTTTCATCCCGGACCACCAATAGTCTCTCCTTAAATCTTGATACATCTTCGAAGAACCAGGATGTATAGTAAAAATACTCTTATGCGCTTCTTCCAAAATCCTTCTTTTCAACATCACATCATTCGGAACACAAATCCTTTGGTTAAACAAGATGATTCCGTCGGTAGTTCGCACAAAGCCCGGTTGAGTCAACATTTCTTGTAACTTCTCATCCAACCCTTGACCTTGTTAGATTTCCTCTCTAAGAGTAGAGGTGACATTCAAATTCCCCATAATCACACAATTAGGAGTCCAATTAAATTGAAGATTTAGATCTCTAAACTTTTCCATTAAGGCATACTCTAACATCATCAAGTCGGCACTATGCAACACTTTCCTGCTTAAAGCATCTGTCACCTTATTCGCTTTACCCGGATGGTACTTTAGTTCCAAATCATAATCCTTCAAATACTCCATCCACCTCCTTTGACGCATGTTCAACTCTTTTTGGTCAAAAAGATACTTTAGACTCTTATGGTCACTGAACATCTCAAAATGTACACCATACAAATAGTGATGCCACACTTTCAAAGTAAATGCAACTGCCGCCAATTCTAAATCATGCGTTGGATAATTCTCTTCATGGACTTTCAACTGTCGAGAAACATACGCTACCACATGTCCATCTTGCATTAACACACCGCCTAATCCCTTCTTCGATGCATCGCATTATACCTCATATGACTTGCTAGGATCAGGAATAATCAAAACAGGAGCGGTCGTCAAGCTCTTCTTCAAACTCATAAAACTTCTTTCACAAGCTGAATTCCATTCATACGAACAATCCTTCCGAGTAAGTATCGTCATCGGTAAAGCCAATTGGGAAAAGCCTTTAATAAACCTTCTATAATAACCTGCTAATCCCAAGAAACTCCTAACTTCTGAAACGTCCTTCGGTCTCTCCCAATTAATCACCGCCTTTACCTTTGATGGATCAACCGCCACACCTCCCTGAGATATGACGTGCCCAAGAAAATTTACCTCCGACATCCAAAACTCACACTTACTTAGCTTGGAAAAAAGCTGTCTCTCTTGTAAGATGGATAAAACGATTCTTAGGTGTTCTCCGTGCTCTTGAGAATCACGAGAATAGATAAGAATGTCATCAATAAAGATCACCACAAATTGGTCCAAGTAAGGTTGAAATATCCGATTCATATAATCCATGAAAACTGCTGGAGCATTCGTCACACCGAACGACATTACTAGGAATTCATAATGACCATAACGAGTCCTAAACGCAGTTTTCGGTACATCCGAACTCTTCACCCGAATCTGATGATAACCCGACCGTAAGTCAATCTTCGAGAACACACAGGCTCCTTTCAATTGATCTAATAAGTCGTCTATCCTTGGTAATGGATATTTGTTCTTAATGGTGACCTTATTCAACTGACGGTAATCAATACACAACCGCATTCCACCATCCTTCTTCTTTACCAACAATACTGGAGCTCCCCAAGGCGAAACACTTGGTCTAACAAAATGCTTAGCCATCAATTCTTCCAATTGATCCTTTAATTCTCTTAACTCGAGTGGTGCCATCAGATACGGAGAAACGGATATTGGAGTCGTTCCCGATATCAGGTCAATAGAGAACTCCACTTCCCTCTCCGGAGGAAGAGAAGTGATATCCTCGAGAAAAACTTCTGAAAACTCGCAGACTACTGGAATACTCAGAACCTGAAGGTTGTCGTTCTCCTCCTTAGTGAGAACCAAAAGAACATATTTTTCATTCTCAAACAAGAAATTAATCATTCCCACCGTACCTTCTAAAATAGTAGTCAACACGTCCTTCGGGGTAGCCTCCACAGACGGAATAATAATTAACTTTTCCTCACAACCGATAAAAACTGAATTAGCAGAAAGCCAATCCATTCCCAAAACAACATCCACTTTCTTAAGCGGCAAGCAAATAAGATCTATTTGAAAAAATCTTCCATCCACCGATAATACACAATTTTCACACATCAACGGTGTTTCAACAATCTCATCCATGGCAGTAGTAACCACCATGGGTGGAGACAACGGAATAGCTTGCAACCCCAGTTGCTTCATACATTGCATCGATACAAAAGAATGTGTTACTCCACAATCAAATAACACAAAACAAGGATTTCCATTAACCAAACACGTACCAACAATTAAAGAATTGTCACCTTTTGTTTTTCTTGCATCCAAGGTATACACTCGCCCGGTACTCTTCTCTTGTGCTAAAATTCTACCCTGAGGGCAATCCCTCGCCAAATGACCCATTCTATGACACCGATGACACTCCACTCCTTCGAAATGACATCTACCACCATGCCTCTTCCCACAAAAATGGCACACAGAAGGTGCGCTAGATCTAGAACCCTAAAGTTGCTTTCCTTTGAAAGCTTGTTGCCTTGGTCTAAATTGTTGATTCGATCTCCCTCGATCACTTTGACTCATCCTACTCAATTCTCCTTCCGTTTGTACCTTTTTCAAACTATGTTCCGCCACATAACACTGCCTTAACAATTCAGCATAGCTAGTGAATTCCTGCTGAGATACGCTATGTGAAATTTCAGCCCTTAAACCAAACAGAAACTGATCAATCTTCCACCGCTCATCAGGAGCATACATGGCTTGCCTAGAATAAGCAACCATAGTCTCAAATTTCTCCGCATAAGAAGCCACAGTCAAGTTGCCTTGTCTCAACTGTTGAAACTCAAACTCCTTCTGAGACCTTAAGAAACTTGGAAAATACTTCTCCATAAAATTTATCTTAAACTGCTCCCATACCTTTGGTACCTCTTGAATTGTCATTAAGGCTGAAGCGCTTTCCCACCATCTCATGGCAGAACCCTTTAATAAGTGATAAGCGAAGACCCTTTAAGGCTGAAGCGCTTTCCCACCATCTCATGGCAGGATCCTTAAATCCGCTCCATACCGGATATCCATTCATGCGCCTTTACCGGATCTAATCCTCCCTGAAACTCCGGAGGATTTATACGAATGAACTCCCTGAAGGTTCCCCTGCAGCTTCAGGAACAACCACTGGAGGATGCAGGCCACCAGCCATTTGCTGTACCATTTGTTGCACAAACTGATTTTGTTGTTGCTACATCTGCTGCATGAATTGATACAAAGGGGCATTCTCTTCTTCACCTGGTGGATTTGTCCCGGCTGGAGTGGTTCTCAGTCTACCTCGATTGTTTCTGCGCCTGTCGGCCATGTTCCTAAATGTCATACAGATAGGATTAAGTTGATCAGGCTCAATACCATAAATATAACATGTAAGACCAATGGCGACACAACACATATGAAACGGAAAGAAAATACTTATACTATTTCATGGCTAGGTCGAGGATATGACCTGCTCTGATACCAAGTGTAACGCCCACATATATATACATACATCAAAGTATATATTATACATGAATAATACGTTTGGTACTGAAATATACAAGTTCTTAGTAACACAGTATACATATAAATGCCCAAAAGCCTAATACAACAACTATGGCATGTTATATATATAAGATGTTCCAATAGATAAAACTAAGAACTAGATCAACTAATGATCCCAAAATCTCCACAACGTAAGCCTTGCCACAAAAAGCTACGATCCGTAAGGAAAAGTCAAACAACTTTGTCCTTACCCTTCGCCGAACCTGTAGTACCTGTGATGTAAACAACAACATGGGGTGAGATACATCAAATCTCAGTGAGCTATCTATCTTAAAGTCCTCTCGGCTTTACAAGGTTCTAACAAACCTAACTCAAGTCAAAGGAAGGGAAAAAGACATTGAGTACACACACACTATATGGAACCATGTCATGAGTTCATCAACTCACAATATCACTAATCGGTAACCCGTACCAAGGCATCCCCTTTTCCCGTCCACTTCTACGTCTAGAAGACGACCCGAGGCATGGATCCTTGTAATTACTTGGCATATGAATGGATTCGGAATTAAGGGACGCATTATCACCTTAATTCGTCACTTCTCATGGCCTCTCATGCCATCACAAGTCTCTACCCGTAGGTTCCATCGTACTATAACATTGGGAATCAAACCTGCCAAGTAGTAATGCCTACATTTAGAGGAGCTCGAGACTCTTAAATGCCTCTCAAGGGCAATGGTTACAATTACCTGATCATATACATAAATGGGATTGTATTCGACAATCACCCGACCATATTAGCCTTAAGACCTCTCTTATCTTATCAATTAAAACACAATCAAATATGATCAAACTAGTGTAAATCTTTCCATACCATTCGGTAATAGACGCACGCCTCTGCCTCTTATGCACGAGCGTCGTCGTAATTGTTATTCCACACTTTCCCACATTGTGTACGGTAATAATCCTCACTCTACCTATTTCATATTTTAACATGCATACATACTCAAACATGTTTAACAATAAGAGCATAGGCAAATAGTCATTAATCACATAATGGAAACACATAATTCAACGTACCACCAATTTCCTTAATTCAAGGTTCCCTCCGATTTATTTAATCGGGCATCATAACTCACATTTTCCACTTCCATTATATAGTGTATTTCCATAGCTTCACAGCGATACCAAGAATATTCAAATCGGACAAACGAGTCAAAAGTTATGAAAGAAACAAGTTGGAGGACCTGTCATGTTCGCATTGCGAAGCAACCAGCGAATGCTCGCTTCCTCATTCGCAGTGCGAAGCTCCCAGCGAATGCCTAAATAACACTGGGTTCGCTACCCCATTCGCAGTGTGAGCGTCTGGCGAATCGTGGCAGAACCAAAACAAGGTAAAGTTCGCAGTGCGAACCTCTGGCGAATGTCCGCCCTCACCTTCGTCGTGAGAGTAACCAGCGAATGCTCACTTTCCCCTTCGCTAGGGGACTCGCAGTGCGAACCTGCAAAAACTGGGTTTCCCAGTAGCGTGAAAACAGAGCATTGGGACCAAAAACCCATCCAAAACTTCACCCAACATACAAACATGCATTAACAGATGATCACACATGGCTAATGATTATACTACACCATTTATACCGCATTTCAACCGTTATATTCAAGATTATTCATTTTCTCACAATTCTAACTTAGATTCTAGACCTCAAGAAAATCTAAAACAAAAGTTTCTATCTATATCCCACCTTGAATAGATGATGATGATGAAGATTGGAAGATGATTTGATGAAGAATGAGTGATGGTGATGATCTTGTGCTCTTGAGTTTTTCTTCCTCTTCTTTCCTTTCCTTTCCTTTCTCTCCAACTTCTTTCTATCTTTTTCTTCCTTTGTTTCTAAGTGGAAAAAGAGTGGAAAGGAAAATGATATAGTAAGATATCATCAATTAGTAACACTACTAATTATCCAAAAAGTCTCTAAAGCTCCAACAATTAAAACCTCAGAGTCAGAAAATATTAATTTGATCTGCTCTGAGCTCGTCAGTTTACTCTAATTATTTCATCCAATAAATTCTCAGAGTAAACCGGAATCCAGTTGATCATACCAATATTATTCGGAGTAATATAATTTATGGGGTATTACAATTAGGTTGAGGATATCCATAGAGCTTGAAACAGAAAGATTTCAAGTGACCAAATCTTCCACAATAGTGACATCTCCAGCTTTGAAACTCTTTTCTGAAGTGATTAACATGCCTTCTCTCTTGAGGATGTTTTCTGTTATACTGCTGAGGCTGCCTTCTGCCATAATATTGAGGCTGCCTTCTCCCATAGTATTGAGACTGTCTCCTATGATAATGAGGCTGTCTTCTATAATGATGATTAGGCTGTCTTTTCCCATGATGATGGAGCTTTCTTCTGCCATAATAGTGAGGCACAATATTATTAGGCCCATACATTTTCCCATGATGTTGAGACATAGGTTGGGACATGTTATGTTTAGGTCTAGATGCATAACCTTTCCCATGGTGTTGAGTCTTCTGATGAGGTACATATTGCTTGGGTCCTGACACACGAGCTTTCCCTTGATGTTGAGACATCTGATGGGACAAGTTCTGTTTGGTACCAGAAGAACTAGCATCTGAAGAAGAATTCTTTTCACCATTAAATCCTAGACCAGTCTTATCACTTGCTCCTTTTCCAGCCTGAAGGATTTCATCCAGAGTGTCAGTTTCACTATTCAACATTCTGATGGATTTGGACATTTGATCAAGCTGGGATTTTAACAACAGAACTTCATTCTCAAGTTCAGCTTTATCAGCCTTAAGCTAGATTATAATTTTTTTCTGCTTCTCTCTTTCTTGACAAACCTCTTCACTTTTCAGACACAACTCTTTATAGGAGGTTGCTAGCTCTTCAAAGGTCAGATCATCATCACTAGACTCTCCATCAGAAGCACATATTCCAGTCAATGCCCTAACATGCTTGGCAGTCTCTTCATCACTCTCACTCTCACTATCATACCAGGAAACAGATAACCCATTTTTCTGCTTCTTGAGATATGTAGGACATTCTTTTCTGACATGACCATAACCTTCACACTCATAGCATTGGACTCCTTTGTCAAGATTAGGCTTCTCCTCAACTGTAGTTCTCTTGTTGATGTCAGACTAGATGTTCTTAACATTTGGTCTATAGTTCCTGTCCATTCTTTTTAACACCTTATTAAACTATATTCCTAGAAGAAAAATGGTATGGGACAGCTCCTCCTGAGACTCAAGACTATTCTCTTTCTTAGCATCTTCAGAACTAGATACCAAAGCTATGCTTTTGGTATTCTTTTCAGGTTCCTCATCCATCCCTAATTCAAAAGTTTGAAGAGAACCAATCAACTCATCCACCCTCATCTTGCTGATTTCTTGAGCTTCTTCTATAGCAGTCACCTTCATTTTATACCTCTTGGGAAGGGATCTAAGAATATTCCTTACCAGCTTCTCTTCAGTCATTTTCTCTCCAAGGGCACTAGAAGCATTTGACAGCTCAAGAATATTCATGTGAAAATCATGAATGGTCTCATCATCCTTCATCTTCAGATTTTCAAACTTTGTTATCAGCAGTTGAAGTCTTGACATCTTGACTTTGGAGGTTCCTTCATGAGTAGTTTTCAAGACATCCCAAGCTTCCTTAGCCACTTCACAAGTGTTGACCAGCCTAAAGATGTTCTTGTCAATACCATTAAAAATGGCATTCAAAGCCTTAGAATTTACAAGCGCAAGTTCATCTTCTTCCTTGGTCCACTCTTCCTCAGGTTTCAGCTTTGATGTTCCATCTTTTTCAACAATAACAGGATGTTTCCATTCTTTTAAAACATCCTTCCAAGCCCTGCTGTCCAAGGACTTCAAGAAGGTAACCATGCGAGGTTTCCAATAATCATAATTTGAGCCATCTAGAATAAGGGGTTTATTCACAAATCCACCACTCTCCTTGTCCATAGTACCAGAAAGTAACAACCCTAGATCTCACCCAGATGCAGAGCAGGATGCCTGCTCTGATACCAATTGAAATTCTGGTATTAGATGTGTGATGTCACAACAACACAATCTACTAAATGAACAAGACAATAAAACAGTCAATCAACATAATGAATTGTTCACCCAGTTCGGTCTAACTACCTACGCCTGGGGGCTACCAAGCCAGGGAGGAAATTCACTATTAGTAGTATTAAATTACAGACTCAACAATCCCAGTTGACAATCCACTAACTTAATCACTACCCAATGACACTTCTACCTAAGATACACTTAGATATGAGAAATCACTCACTCCCCCTAAATCACCACAGTGATACAATTCAAAGATTACAAAGTATAGAAGTCACACTTCCAAAACACAACTTGATTTTGCTTAAAAGCTTTGATCAAGAACAATTAACAACTCAAAACAATTACACCAATTCAAACATGAATGGCTTACAATACACAGACGAAACACACATTTGACTCTCAGTCTTTAATCTCTTGCTTTCGTACCTTCCAAGTTGGGTTGAGGCTGCTTTAAATAGAAACTCAGACTTGGGCTTGGACTCCTCCAAATATCTGATTTGATTTGAATTTAAAACATATTTTATCTTCAAATCTTTTCATATCTTTCAGCCCTAAAAATAGCAACAAGATCTGCTCCATATCTGACTGCAACTGAATATATCTTTACCAAGATTCTCGCCTGCAATCTCTCCACCAGATCTCTCAAAACAAACTGATACACGCATCCCTAACAAAACACAACATACTGATGTTCTGATGTTCTGTCAACTGATGTCAAGACATCATGTTTAACATCAGCACACAAAACTGCAACCCTAAATAACTTAACATAAACTGAATGTTAAGAACTCATGTTAAGACATCAGACAAATGACATCTTCAACAACAACATTGTTTTACCAAAATTGCAGCCAATACAAGAACTAACAGTAACTTATGTCACAACAGAGATTTTGTTCCTCTCAATTGATGACTCCATAACGTATTGGTGGATGTTGATGAAAATGAACTAGGTCTTGGTTGCTTTTATAATGGCTTCTGGGTAACCTAAACGACTGAATAAAATCCTTTGCTTGAATCTTGAAATTATTACGACCAATAAATACTCAACATGCACTGTACAAACCTTAATGACCCCTGTTACTTGATCGTTTTCCCTTCCTTGGAAATTGATCTTGTAATGATGGCCTCTTATGCATTTATGACTGTAATTCTTTTCTTTTTTCTCTTTCTATTCTTTTTGACGTGACAAAAGGGGGAGAAAAGGTAGTAAGTATTTAATTAGAAACTGAACCCATTCAGTTTGCACATAACAGTCATTTATAATTTTTGTACATAATGGTTATTTAATTTTAGTACATAATGGTTATTTTGCCCGAGCGACACATTTTAACTTTCTTGTACATAGAACTAAGAAGGAGGTTACAAACCTCAACCTTAGACTATCAGACTCAGAAGGAGCTTACAAACTCGTATTCTGATGTTGCCAAAGAAAGTTAAAATATTATGTTTAGTTTTCTTAAATATAGATCTAAGGGGGAGCTTACAAACCTCAACTTTGGACTATTTGACTCAAGGGGAGCTTACAAACCTCAGACTATGATGTTACTAAGAAAATTAAATACTTTTTCTTGAAAGTAGTACTTAGGGTGGGTGTACAGAACTCAACTTTGGACTATTAGACTCAGGGGGAGCTTACAAACCTCATACTCTGATGTTGCAAAGAAAATTATAATTTTCCAACATTGTCCTTTAAATACTTATGTTTGTCATCATCAAAAAGAGGGATATTGTTAGAACAAGATTTGTTCATGACATATATTCCTTGGGGTTTGATGATAACAAAGTATTAAAAAACAATGGTTATATTTGATGTGTGTTTAATGTAGCAGGTTCTAATACTTGTAAATATATATATTTAGAATCTGTTATACAAGGGCACACTTGAGAGAAGGTGAATTGCTAGCTTCTGGTGGTGTAGAATCTGAAGAACACTCTCTAAGTGATGTCTGGCGTAGACTCTGAATTTGAAGGTTTCAGCATCAGAAGAAGTAACATAATTGTCTCTACACTTGGTGAATGTAAATTGGCTTCTGGTGATCATTCAGAGTTAGTGATAAAGCTAAAGTTATTCGTACTGCAGAAAGCAAGCTGCATAGTCAAATCAGTTCGTCAGCCAGAGTCTTAGTTTAGAAGGCTCAAGAAAATTTGACATGTGTAATACCTTAATTTTTACCCCTAAGATCCCACATACCATTTGCTTCTCATACCACAAACAAGACCATAAGCTTTGGTTCTATTGCATTCCTTTGTAGGTTTGTTCTTGAAGGAGATCACCAAGCACACCTGTTCTCTTGTTTGCTTGATGTTTGTTTATGTTTATGTTTACTAACCCTTAATTAAAATCTAAAAATATGTTTGTTTTCCCTTTACTAACTTTTTCAGGAAGAAATTGGGATCAAGAATGTCAAATACCAGTTCCTCAGCTCGAATGAAATTCATCTGAACAAAGTCAAAGTTGATCTGCAAACAACTCAAAATCATTTGATCAAGAGTTTCTCAAGATTTAATTGACTATTATTCAATAGACTCCAAGGTTCATATGTTTATTTCCATGCATTATTTGACAAGAAAAAAGAATCGAGCCAGAGCCACACAGTGCAACAAAAAGGCAAATTTTCACAATTTTTGTTGTGTTAATCGATTAACACTATATGGTTAATCGATAATTGCGCGCAAGATTGTGAAAAATGAGCCAAATTCAAATTATGCAGTATTTGGCACCAAATTTCACTTGTTTCATCATGAGAATATTCTAGATCACTTCTAAATAATTCCCCAACATAATCATAATTAATTCCCACCATACACCCTCATTAATCACCATTTGGTCTTGATTTTTGCCTCCAAATTCAAATTCCAAGCCTAATTTTGGCTCCAAACCAAGCTCAAAGCCACCAAAATTCCCAAGCCTAAATCCTATAAATAAAGGCCTCATTTCATTCATTCTATAAGCTTTTGATAGCCAAATTCACCTTGTCAAAATTCTTCCTCATTCTCAATTTTCTTCATCTACCCAAATTCACCAAAGCTCTTTCTTCCATTAAAAGTTAGTAAGTTTTTCATTGAAGCTTACTAATATTTGAGCTAACCTCCATCAAAACACTTTTTCATCATCAATTTCTATAGATCAAAGCTTTGGAGTGTGGTTCTTGAAGTTGATTTGAAGCACTTTCAGATTTGGAAGTGGTAAACTCTTGTTCCACCATTGTTGTGTTTGATTCATCTTCCACAATGTGATCTCTTATTGATTCTTGTTGCTTGATCTTTGGATCTTGCAAATTATGTTCCATTGGTGTTATTTCCTATTGTTTTACTTGAATTTTTGTGCACAATTGCATCCTTGATCATGAGGTGTTTGAAGAAATGATAGATCATGGATTTTGCATATTTCAAACTGATTTTCTGCTATTTTAGCATGTGTAATCGATTAACTTCCTGGTGTTAATCGATTAACACCTGTTTCTACATTCTGGAATTGTTATTTTCACTGTGTTAATCGATTAACACCAAGAGGTTAATCGATTAACACAGTCCAGAATGTGTTTTTTCTTGTTTTGGGACTGTTTTGAGTTCTTTCCTTTCTTCTTCCATTTCCTTTGGTTTTGCCTTGAATTGTAGTGTGTGTTGATCAAATTTCTCTTTAAATTCCATGGACTTTGGGTCTTATATGAGGTTGGTTAAAACTTCATTGATTCAAATCTATCTTTAAGTGGATCATTGGATTCATTTTAGGTGCTTTGAATTAGTGATAGGTTTAGTACCTTAATCCACCAAGAAGAGTGATGGAACTTAAATATGGAATGATTCAAATATTGTAATTTAATTTGGCTTCCCTTCTCCCCTCTTCTCTTTTTTCTTTTGATCAATGAAAATCTTCAATATCATTGGAGCTTATTTTAAGTTCTTGATAAAGATGAGATTGTTACCTCTTTTCTTTTCTTGCGGTATTGCTTTCAGAGAGTGATTTACATATCACTTTTCTAGCATGCATTAGCACTAACATTGTTATTAACCAAACTCATATAGTCATGGCTTCTATATAAGTCCAATTACGATTGCTTAACATAGCGCTAAATTGTCCCGAAAATTGGAAAATCGTTGTGTTTTTGTAAGTGAATTATCAGTCTTCTACTTTTCCATGCGTAGTTTGAAATAGATTGGATTTCTCTTGTTACCCGTGGAGGTTAGTTGGCATACTCGTTGATTTTATCTGAGTTGGAGCCCTCTCCATGGTAATGTATGAGACCATGTTTTCATTCTCATGGATTACTAGTTGAGCATTTCTGGGAAAAAACAACAAAACTTGTTTCTATCATTTTGGATCACCATTGCTCTATATTGTATATTAATTGTGTTATGTTTATGCTTCCTTCTTGCTCCCTATCTCTCTTTATTTTTTATTGCTTTATGTTATCATATCATATTATTTGTTTATATTTCCGCCATTTTTCCTTTGTCCACTTGGACCATTTGTTTATGTTTATGCTCTTTTTCTTTTGTCTATTTGGACAAAAAAAACTAATAAAGGCTTAAACCCCTAAAAACCTTGTTCTCTTAATTGTGGACTATAGTTACTATCCTTTGCATTAGACATGGAACTTTGGACTTAGAACTAGGATCTTAACCTATGCTTGGAAGTTTGTGACGGTAAACTTTGAATTTTTGGGTACTTGAAGTTCTATTTTAAAGACCTATCTTGATCAAGGCCTAATCTAAAGGAAGGAACGCTTATGTTATGGAGCTTACTTGTGTGGTTAAACCGTTCTTAACCTTAGGTTTTATCTTTTTGCTTTAGGATAGTCACTTCTTCTCCACCCCTTCTTTAATTTTTAAAATCTTCTCTCTTTTTCAAAACCTTCTTGTTTTTTTAAAATTAAACCTCTTTCATAAAAAACCATGACTTTGGGCAAGTGATTTTCAAACTTTGTTTTCTTTAATAAATGTCAATCAATGTTAATCATACTTTGACTAATTTCAAAAGACATAAAAAATACAAAAAAACTCATTCAAACCTTTTGTGCCTTTGTGCACTTTTTCTTTTAAAACTTTTCAAAAGTTTAGACATGAGTCATTTTCATAGTTGAGATGTAATTCTCCTATTCCCCGTAGTATTTAAGATGTTGACATTTTCCACTTGGATGTTGAGTGATAGACTTGTTGATTCTAATCCAAGCAAAAATCCTCCATCTTAAGATGATGCAAATGTTGTTTTCTTATACTTGTGGGCGACTAGTCGTAGTTTTCTCCTTAAAATGACGACTTGTCTTTTCATTTAAAATCAACCATAACAAATCAAATTTTGTTATTTCTACCACGAACTACGGGGTTTTGATCCTATATTGCACTTTGTGGGTACGTAGACATGAGGCGATAAGTCTCTTCAAACATAAAATTCTTAAAAACATTATTTCTCTTCTCATCTCCCCAATCTCATTTCAAACAAACCTTTTCAAAACAAAAAATGTAGATATTTCAAAGGGTTCCTATAGAGTACTATAGACATTTTGGGTGCTAACACCTCCCCTTAGCGTAACCAACCCCTTTACCCATTCTCTGTTCATTTGTTCTTGTTTTAGAACTTGTTTAGTTAAGTTAATCAATAGCTTACACTCAAAATTTTCCTTTCCTTTCCTTTTGGATAAAATAAAAGTGCGGTGGCGACTCTTGCATTTTTTAGTTAAGTTAATCAATAGCTTACACTCAAAAATTTCCCCGCTACAACATGCTTTACGAATATATGCTCTCAATGGCTCTATAGTACAGGATCTCTTTGGGGACTTAATGGTTAAACATGATACATAATGGATCAAGATATTTTGTTGTATCTATCTTCAACGTCTCTTGTACTATGGAGAAAGCAAAGACACTTGATCAAGTTATCTCTCCAATAGCTAGTTTTATGCAAATGCTATATAAGTAGCCGAAGGTTCAAACTGAATCTTTAATAAGGATCAACATGATTGAGGAGTAATAAGATCAACAATTATCAACATAATTGGTTACGGGGAATTTCTGTTGTAGGTTGTAATTGTAAAAGCCTTAAGATTTCTTAAACATTGAATATCTTAGAAATCTTAAAAGCTTTAGGTCTTTGTTATGGTGCTTTCCCTGTCCTATGATATTTGTATCAAGTACACCTTGTTCTCTATTCTGCTGAACATGTTGTTTAGCAGTTTAGATTAAAGTCTCTCGCCAAGATGCTTGAGCCATGTAAGTCTCCAGCTATGTGTTAGAGCAATAAAAGTCTGAATCAAGTAGATTGATTGAGCAAATCCAAGTCTCTTGCCAAGATGCTTGAGCCATATAAGTCTCCTACTATGTGCTAGAGCATTGAAAGTCTTAATCAAGCGGATTTATTGAGCAGAATTCTTGGGTTTGTGGAACCTAAGCAAGGAAGTCTTGGATCGAGGTTCTGAGCATAAGTCTTGAGCTTGAGGGGCTTGAGAAGGAAAGTCTTAGGCTACGGTTTAAGTAGGAAGTCTTGAACTTGAGGGGTTTAAGCAGGAAGTCTTGGGCCAGAGGGGCTTGAGCAGGAAGTCTCGGGTCTGGGGGACCTGAGCAGGAAAGTCTAAAGCTGAGGGACTAAGCAAGGAAGTCTTGAGTCTATAGGACTTGAGCAAGGAATTATTGAGCCTTAGGGGTTTAAGCAAGAAGTCTCAGACTTAGGGTCTGAGCATTGTAAAAGTCTTATGTAGAATGCATAAGCGAATGTAATCATGATTTGGTTATAGTGAAAATTTCTTGTGAAGCAAGGGGAATGAACTACTCTTATTTGGAAGGAACCGATATAAATCTTTGTGTCTTCTACTATTATTTATTTACTTATGTTAACATCTGCTACTAAGTATAACCAGAATCTGAACATCAGTTTAGATTCTGAACTCTGATCAGACGCAAATTAAGAAAACGAAAAATACAATTCAACCCCTTCTTGTGTACCTTTTCTCACCTTTACCGTTGTCTAATGAGTAATTAATTATCGACGACTATATTTTCAAATAGGATTTATGACTCTGGGAACAGTGTCTAGAACACCTAATTCAATGGCTATGTAGTGTTGGCCTTCAAGATGTATGTCTCGCTTGTTCGATGCAAAAAATCTCACCTAGAATAGATCCTCTTAAGGGTATTGTTATCTAATGAGTAATTCATTAACGATGGCAATTTTCTAAAATAGGATCCATAATTCTAGGAATCTTCTAAAACCATAGAGCTTACATGTATGGGGATTACTGGTTAAATAACACCTAAAATCCTTCTAAATCTTACCCAGATTGTTCAAAATCACCTTACCTATAAACCTAAACCATGCATGGCATGACTTTGCATTTCCATAAAAAAAAATTAGCATATCAAAAAACTCATGCATCTGCATTCATCAGCATGCATGCACATTTTCAACAAAAAAATACTCATTCCATTTTCTCAATCCTCAAAAATACCAAACTGTTAACAAACCAAGTTGATTCCCCGAAACTCCTATAAAATGCGTAGTAATTCCAGGAGAAAAATGGAAGACTTTGAACGAGGACAAGAAAGCATGAGAGAAGATGTTGATGCACTTTAAGGAATAATGAGTAAAGTCTTAAAGGCTTTACAAGCGAGTGCAAGTAAAATAGACAAGGAAGATCAGCTGCAACCGACTGTGCATGCAGAAATTACTACTCCGTCATCGGGCTTCTCTATGGAACCTTAACACACTCAAGGGGAGAGTGTTCAGTTTCCATATTTTTGTGTACCGCCAGGTTATACTCCACCTTTCGCAAATGCCACCAATAGTGGCCCATCTACTCAGCAGCTAATGCAGATCTCGGTAATCACCGAAGCACACCAATTTATTTATTCGGTACGTCAAGGACCTTCTGAGGATCCTCGTCTTGCATACCACACAGTTGGTCCCTAAGACACTCATCCAGAGGTGATAACATGGGATAATGAATCTGAGGAAAAGTATTAGGTCTTGGAGAAAAGGTTAAGAGCCATTAAGGGGCATGATGTATTCGGCCTAGAAGTGCATGATATGTGTTTGGTCCCTAATTGCTTTAGCTATGTCAAGAAATGCCACAAGTGTCATATCTACACCGATAAAGTGCACATACCACTAACTCCCTTGAACATGATGACATCACCCTGACCATTCTCTATGTGGGGGATCAACATGATCGGGATCATCGAACCAAAGGCTTCGAATGGACACCGTTTCATCTTAGTCGATAAAGAATTCCCAACAAAATTATCACTGATAATGCATCAAATTTAAACAACGAGATGATGAGAGGGTTATGCGAAACCTTCAAGATTGAACACGATAACTCATCACCATACCGACCGAAAATGAATGGCGTCTTAGAAGCAACGAACAAAAACATCAAGAAAATTTGGCAAAATATGGTGAAAACTTACAAAGACTGGAATGAAATGATTCCTTTTGTGTTGCACGACTATAGGACATCCGTCTGCACTTCAATAGGGGTAAACCTTTTCTCTCTAGTATATGGTATGGAATTAGTACTTCTTATCGAGGTATAGATCCCATTAATGAGAATCTTGATGGAAACTAAGTTAGAAAAAGATGAATGGGTCCAAGCAAGGTTTGACCAAATGAACCTCATAGATGAGAAATGCATGATAGCTCTATGCCATGGTCATCTGTATCAAAAATAACTCAGGAAGGTATTTGACAAAAAGTATTGTCCTTGAGAGTTCAAGGAAGGCGATCTAATGCTTAAGAAGGTCTTGCCTATACACAAAGATTTATGCGGGAAGTGGACCCCAAACTATGATGGCACATATGTTGTAAAAAAGGTGTTCTCTGGAGGAGCTTTAATTCTTACAACTATGGACTGCGAAGAGTCTCCACTCCCAATGAACTATGATGTAATAAAAAATATTACGGCTAACAAAAGCCCGCTAAGACGAAAAAATCGAAAGGGCGATTTAGGCAAAAAGAGGCATCCTGGCGTGCTGAAAACTCGAAAGAATAGTCTAGGCAAAAATTAGGGACACAAAGATAAAAATATAGCCCGCTAAGTTGAAAACCTGAAAAAGGAGAGTTAGGAAAAAAGGAGCATCCAGATGGATTGAAAACTCGAAAGAGCAATCTAGGAAAAATTTAGGGATTTAAATAAAAATAGGGCAAGAAACTCCATCGGGCAAGACTACTAAACACTGAAGAACCAGAAACATGAAGGATCAATCTAGTTGATCTCTTTAATAGTAATGTTTTTTGGACTTAGGTTTATAGGGAAAGTAGTAGTTGTTGTAACTCAATGGAAACCCCATTCCCATTGCCATTTTCATTTATCCCCTTTGTAATATTCCATATGGAGCTATACCTTTGTGTGCTACAATTCCATGAATAAAATCTCTATTTCTCAAGAAAACCTTTTCATTTGTGTTCTCTTTATTTTATTTCTTTTGCAAAATATAATTTATTTTTTATGATAAAATTTTGAAACTAAGGGATGATAAACATATTGAAAAAAAAACACAAGCGCTTTGATATTTGAAGGATTAAAGGAAAATCAATGATTTTTTTCAAAATCACAAAATCACAATGCATCTCATGGATCACCAAAAAAGGAATCTCCATGGGGCATAACCCATTAATTTCTAAATGGATCATCAGTATAGCATACAGTTGGCAGGCTTAACAGAAATGCCTCGAAGCAATCTATCCAAAGCAGGAATTATAAAAATCCCCAATGTCGGTGAAGGTGAGAAAAATACACAAGAATGGGGAGGGGTTGAATTGTGTATGTCCAAATATCGAAATTCTTTTCACTAACTGTTTTGAACCATCAGATTCTGAACCACGTTCAAAGTCTGATATCATAGTGAAAATAGTAATGAAAAGTTTACTTCCTTTTGCTTAACTCTTCTTCAGAACATGAGGTGTCAAGCTCAGATTATGATGCAAGTAAGAGATTGAATCAGATCAAAGTCATACTTTAGAGTATGTTTGCACAACAGAATATAAATGCAAAAGTAAATAAAGAGACATACAATATATCCTGGTTCCTCTACGACTGAGAGTAGTCCAGTCCCCTTACAACACAAGAGCATTTAACTATAATCAAACTGATTACAACTGCTTAAGCTAACAACACAAGACTTCCTGCTCAATCCCACAAAAAGCGAATTCTGCTCAAGGCCGCAAGCATGGGACTTCCTTGCCTAAACTCTCCATTCAGGACTTCCTGCTCAATCACCCAGATCGAGACTTCCTTACCTGAACTACCCGTTTAGAACTTCCTGCTCAAGCTCTCAAGCATGAGACTTCCTGTTCAATCACATTGATTGAGACTTCCTTTCTCTTCTCACAAGCATGAGACTTCAATGCCTAAACATACAGTTCAAGACTTTTTTTTCTCAATCATCAGAAAGAGACTTTATGAGCACAGAGGATAGAGTCTTCAGATTCTCATAACAGAGAAATCTGGTATTACCTTGTGTTCATATAAATGCTTCTTGGATAAATAGATACACAAAGGTTTACATTCTTGAGCAGATTTGAGTTGAATGCTCTTGACTGTAGAATAATGAAGTTTTCATTCTTCTTTTCTCCTTGCACAGATTTCCATCTTGTTGTGTCATCTTGTTATGATTACATATTCTATCCTCAGAATGTATGTGAACATGTTTCACTCTGATCACACACACTTAACCCTTCTGGTTATATAATCTTTTGAAGTGGGTTCTCTAAACTCATTTCAGTGAACTGGTATCACATCCATGTGAACGCAATCACAAAATCTTCAACTCACATTCATTCTCTTGGGAGGTAGAGGTTCAGCTCAGAGACATTGTTCCACAGAACCTTCACGGTTCGAAACCTTTTCCAGTTCAAAACATTTTCAAGTTCAGAACCTTATGAATATTTTTAATCTTCTTCTTTATATAGATACTAAAAATAGATCCATTGAAGATTGAAACTACCATGGTACAAGTAGCTGTTGAAGGTATTTAGATGATGAACAATAGAGTGAGCTAAAAACTCAGCTAGCATAAAGATGTTAAGAGTAGTAGAGCAAAGTTCTGAATAGTTGGAGAAACAAGATCCTAACAATATCACTATCACCAGATTTGAAATAAAGTAGTGTATCGTTGTCACGTGATCTTCCTTGGAGGTTGACACTCTAACGCCTAAGCCAATGAGTTCAGAGGGGTAAAACTTACAAGAATGAATGAAAGAGTATTGACAAATGCGTGAACGCAAACTTATATATGATGTACGATTAAAACTGCTCCTATCGGTCCAGCGCATAATATGAGAGATCCACTACTAAAAATAAGACATTTGGTTAAATGATTTTACATCAGATTTCAAGATATATGATGTGAAAAATATCTGTCAAAAGATTTTATATCAGATTTTATAACAATATGAAGTGAAAAATATTTGATTTAGGGATTTTACATCAGACATTTATTTCCACTGATGTGAAAAATAACGCGGTGGCAGTTTCGTAAATAATATGAAATTTTGTTATAAAAGATTTCACATCGGGCCTGGATTTGCACCCGATGTGAAAAGTTCACTGATAAAAAAATAACAAGGTGGCAGTTTCGTAAATAATATGAAGTTTTGTTATAAAGAATTTCACATCGGGTCTGGATTTGCACACGATGTGAAAAAGTGAACCTTTACATTGGGCCTCTTTGCAACCGATGTAAAAACTACATTTTCATTTTTTATATAAAAAAAGTCAAAATTAAAGGCACAGTAAAAATCAATTCCCTCTTCTCTCTCATGTGAACCACTCTCACAATGCCTCTCTTCTTCATCCCCTCAAATCTCTCAAACAATGGCAGCCACAAGAAATCCCAAGGTTCTAAATTCATCGCACATTACAGAAAAAACGTATTAAATCAAAAGAGAATGCTACTGATGTGCTAACGGAGGACGACGACAGTAGGTGGTGCGCGAAGGAATCGCAGCGGGGAGGGCATCGCGCGCGGAGGCTCACGACGGTGGTCGTTTTTTGTATGGGTGAGCGAACGGCAGCCTTCGGCGGTGGAGGTGGTGCGCGATTTCGGAAAGGATTCAGAGTGGTTTGTGGCGGCAACAAGAGGCTTCACCGAGCAGGCTCCGGCGGATCTTACGGTGTGAGCCACCATGGAGCTCTGAAGTTAGTTTGATGCTTTTTCTGACTCAATATGATTTTGATTCTCTATGAATTTCTGATTTGATTCCCTATTGTTCTGATTCTTAAGTTAACTAGATTGTTTAGACTCTGTTCTTTGTTACGATTTGATTTCTGAATCGGTTTTGGGGTTGCGATGGTGAGTGGAGTTCCGATTTCACGGCGGCAGGGAGGGTTCCATTCATTTCTTCACTCTCACTGTTCGAATCTTTCCTTTTCCCATGTTGTAATCTTTGTTTCTTATTGTTCCTCTTTTTGGAAGAAAATTTGTTTATTTATGGATGTTATTGATGATTTGCTTTTGATGTTGTTTGAGTGATGTTAAATTCTTGGTTTAGCATGAGCTCTAACTCGAATATTGTAGAATTTTCTATTGATGTGGTTTGAATTCAATTCTATACTGTTTGATTTTTGAGAGTATTTTGAAAAAAAAAGTTTAGAGATTGTTTGAAATTGAAAGTGATTTTAAGAAATTGTTCATATTGATTAACTGTAGGTATCACTCAAAAATCGGTTTGGATTTGTTTTAGAGTTGTTCATGTTGTTTTGTGTTCAAGATTAAGAATTGTTGTGTTCTATTGATTTGAGTCTATAAAAAAATTGATTAATTATTCAGGTATGGTTACTGGTGCTGCAATATCATCACTATTCTACAATTTGAAACTAAGACATCCAACTCTTGATATACTAATGATTGATTATAATTTGGTGCTTTTAAATCAACCTGTAATAATTCTTGGTATTAGTATTGGAGTTGTTTTAAGTAATAGTTTTTGCAGATTGGATGATCACTGTTCTTCTAATTATAGTCTTCATAGGTAATTCGTAACTGACATGGTTTATTTGTTATATTGCATGTGCAGTTACATCAGTGAAGGCTTTTATCAAGGTTCTTGACACATGGAAAAAAGAAACCATAGTTAAAGAGGTTCATAAATATTTCATATTTTAATAGTTTAGGTGATTTTCATGTGCAAGCATATAGTTACATTTCTAGTCTTTCCTTTTTTTTCTTCAATCTTTTGGAATCAAACGGAGGCTGTCATAAGAAATTTTCTTCCAACCACTAGCAGTGAAGATGTTGAATACAAGTATCTTCCAAGCTCTCCAGATGATGAGTCTCAAAAGGAAATTACACAAGTAAGCATATTTTAATAGTTTTTTTTCTTTGTGTGACCTAATCACTTGTTAAATGTAATACACAAAAATTCAATTATGTATATAGGGAACCATTCTTAGCAACATTCAATGGAATCTAAATTACTGTCAAACTACCAGGATCTTGTCCCACTCTGAGAGAGGTGGCTCTTGGTGGTTCTACTGGAAGTAAAGTAATGAAACAAGTCTCCCAGCAGATATTCAATTTCGCTATCAGAGCAGCAGTAGAAGGTATGGAAGCCAGATTTTATTGTTTGACTTCTATTCTCTTTTCTTGATTTTGATGAACCAAGTGTTTTAGAAGGTATTTTGAACAATTTTGTATTTTTCATACAATCCCGAGTTATCAATAGAAGCAGCTGGTATTTCAATTTGGTGTGTGAGCACCACTAACGATCCATGCGAACAACAAAAGTAATACATTACATTACAATGTAATTTTATTTAAAATCATCTGAAAAGAATATTGACTCAAAGTAATTAAAATATATATAATAATACAAAATTTCACTGGAATATGTTTATATTACAGACATAAAAGATGTAGAACATTGTCGAAAATGGTAGGCAATAACTTATAAGCTAAATAAATACTTATTTGGTATGGCTGCTGTTTAGTTTACCCACCATCGAAGTTTCTTATATATATCTGAGTCATTATGGTCTCTTATCAAATACAGAAACACAAAAGCAAAAGATAGAGAAAGTGCAACATATAAAGCTAAAAGAAATAACAATGGACGTAGAGCAACAAGTGTACATGAAAGGAAGCCATGGAGAAGAAAGCTATGCAAATAACTCATTGGTTCAGGTATACACACACATATATATATATAAGAATAATTACATCTAGCATTATTTTATTATATAGAACCTGATAAATACTTTCTATTTTATGTCACTATAGGGAAATGTGATTTCTTCTACAAAACTCATAAGAAAGGAAGCCATAACTAGTCTATACTCCAGCACATTTCCTAGTAGTTTTGCAATTACAGACATGGGTTGTTTTTTTAGACCAAACACTTTATCAGTGGTGACAGAAATTATCAAGGTTATCGAAAAGCTTTGTGAAAAACTCGATCATTCGTCTCCCGAATACAAAATATATTTGAATGATCTTGCAGGAAATGACTTTAACAGCGTCTTTAAGTCACTCGACAACTTCGAAGAGAATCTATCTGATGAAATCAAAACTGAAATTCGCAATTGTTATTTCTTTGGAGTACCTGGTTCTTTCTATGGTAGAGTTTTTCCTGATCGAAGTCTGCATTTTGTTCATTCCTCTTATAGTCTTCACTGGTTATCAAAGGTTTATACTATTACCTCATTTTTTATGTGATTGTGCTTCTTGAATAAGCAAATAATCTAATTACATATGAAAATATATAACTGGTTTTTGTTTGTTATGGCGTATAAATAGGTTCATGAGGGTATAAACAACAATAAAGGTGCTATTTACATTCATAACACAAGTCCTCCAAATGTCATCAAAGCTTACTATGAGCAATTTCAACGAGACATTTCATTTTTCATCAAGTGTCGCGCAGAGGAAATAGTTGAAGGCGGTGCGATGGTTCTAACGTTTTTGGGAAGACGAGGTGATGATCCAAGTAGCAAAGATTGTGTCTACATTTCAGAACTTTTTGCCATTGCTCTAAATGACATGGTCTTAGAGGTATATACATACACATCCTATAAATAAGCTAAAGATTTTTTTTTTGAAATATAAATATAACTAAGAATGTTTTTATAGTATGATATATAGGGAATCATAAATGAAGATCAATTGAATTCTTACAACAATCCCACTTATTATCCGTCTCCTCGTGAAGTGAAATTAGAAGTTCTCAAAGAAGGATCGTTTGACATCAATCACTTGGAGGTGTCAGAAGTAAATGTAAATGCTTCTAGTAATCAAAGTGCATATAAATTTGAACAATCCATGAGGGCTGTGTTTGAAACTATGCTAGTTAGCCATTTTGGCGAAGCTATCATTGAAGATGCTTTTAGGCGATATGAAGAAATTGTGACGGGCCGAATGGCCAAGGAATAAAGACGACTTATTTTACATTGTCATTGAATAGGAAATCATAATAAGAGTGAAGTTTGCTCTACTTGTTTGTGATTTTCTCAGCAACAAAACATATTGCATAGTCTTTGTTTTGATTTGTTAATGCAAGCAAAGAATATGAATTACTGGCTTTGTTACTCAACTATGTAGTTCTACTCTCAGCTGGTATTTCAATTTGGTATGTGTGATGTTGGAAAAATATGAAACATTAGGTACCAAAAAAAATTACCGGGATTCCAACTCGATTCCGCTAAAAAGTAGTCTAATTTTTTAAAAAAGATAGCATATATATTACATCGGAGGCGCCTTGCAACCGATGTAAAAACCTGTATTTTACATCGGGCCAGAAAGGCAATCGACGTAACAATCTAAATTTCACATCGGGCCAGAAAGGCAACCGATGTAACAATCTACATTTTACATCGGGCCAGAAAGGCAACCGATGTAACAATCTACATTTTACATCGGGTTAGAAAGACAACCGATGTTAAATGTGCATTTATTTAAAAAAAAGAAAAAGTTAAACCTGTATTTCACATCAGACGTAACAGTCAACAGATGTAGTAGGTGCATTTTTCACATCGGGCTATTGGCCGATGTAAAATGTCTTTGATTTACTACATCGCTTGGCTTTACATCGGACCCAGATCCGATGTAAAATCTGATTTTCGCCCGATGTAAAAAGTCTTTTCTACACTAGTGATCGTCGAATTGAATCCAATAGTTGATGAAGAACAAGTAGTCTAGATCCAGTGTGCGAACCTCTAACAAAAATCTACCTATTTATTGTTCCCCTGTAAAAATATTCTAAATTGGGCCTTTGTGTTTGATCGGTCTTGTTAGACCAATTTTTTACATTGAGCTGTTTATAGTAATATATATAGAATTTAATTGAAATGCACTGACAGTGTAAAAAGATTTTACATTGTCAGTTAATTATGACCGTTGAATGTTATAAGAATTTTGACTTTTATTTTAATTATTAATAAAGTAATACTAACGGATGATGGTGATGAATTAATAGTGAAAAACTTTTTACACTGACAATGTATAGCAATTAATCTCTTATATATATATATATATATATATATCAGAATTTATGTTATTCTTATAAATTTCTCTTGGAACTTTTTTTTTTTCTCTCTTGGAACTACAATATCGGAAAATGTGATATTAATATATCAATTACATATGAAAAAAAAACATATGAAAACAATATATTATATAAGAATAAGAGAAATGATACTATGACACTATATTTTACATTTACACTGTATTTTATACTCTGAATATATACATATCATTTTTTTAATAATTCTTCTCTTTCATTTTGGTATCTGTGCAAGGCAAAAACAAATGTATACATACGGTGTAACTTGCATAGTGTAGGAAAAAAGCGTCATCATAGCATAGCTGTTAGAATAATGTGTACGCACCACAAACACAATCAGCCTAAATCTTCTCACATGGAAACAAGCACCGCCACATGGACTCTAATATTAAATTAATACACTATGGATTGATGTATAGACAAAGTGTTTCAATCGGAGAATCAACTAGTTTAGTGTTGGGGTTCTTTCTATTTCTTTATTATTAAAGTTTTTGGTGTATAAATATCAAATTATACAAAATACTGTCACAAATTCCAAAATTATACATACACCAAAAATATTAATAACGGAGCTCTCTAATATAGAGGATCCTGTTTCATTAATTCAACAAGTCGTCGAGATTTTATAGGAAAAATAGAGCATTTCTTAATGCACTATCTAAGTTTTTTGGACACCACGTGAAATTATTTTTTTGTTCTCTGATTTTAGATGTGCACATCCGGACGCACCGTATCCTTAAAAAATAAAAAGTTATTCCGGATGTGCATATTCGAAAGACCTCTGGATCTGTATATTCGGACGAAAAAATGTGATATATTTGAAGCTGCATGATCACTCCCCCTTCCCATTCTCAACATTTCTCCAAGTACTCTCAATTTCACCAACTTAACAAACCCTACTTAATCAATCCCATTTCTCACTCAAAAAGTTCAAGTTTTTGGTGCAACAAATCAAAGGGAGCAAGGAAAGACTGAATTTCAGGTAAACATTCAACTTCATCCACTACATTGCTCACATTATCAATCTACATTTTTGAAAAAACAAGTTACGCTACTTCCGGATCTGCACATCCGGAACGAATTGAGCATGAACATTTCTGAATGTGCACATCCGAAAAAATGCCTGAAGCTAATTAATTTATATTTTCAGCATTTCTGAATATATTTTATTTATACATATTAATTGTTCTATTCTTGTTTATAAATAGATATGGTGCATCCCGATAACATGGCAAAAGAATTGTTGTGCCGATTTCCCCGAAAGATGAAGGTATGCTCGTAAAGTCGGTTGATGTCGGCGGTGACTTTAACAACAAGCAAGACTTTGATGATCGTGAAAGCATGATCGCATACATTCGTAGGACGACTATTGAGCTTGGCTTCGGTGTAAATATCGGGAGATCGGATAATGGGTCGGATAGAAGAAAAGCTTTTGTAATTTTGGGTTGCGAAAGAAGCGGCAAATATCAAGCACCTCTACGAAAGTTAAAGAAAGACGAGACCGGTACTAGAAGATGTGAGTGCCCTTTTAAGATTGGTGGTTACATGTTAGTTTCCAAGAAATGGAGATTTACCATTCGTTGTGCTATACATAACCACGAAATGTGCTCAAAGCTTCAAGGCCATCCAAGTGTATGTTGGGTCAAGGCGGAAGAGAAGACATGTATAGCCGGCATGACCTTGAACCTTGTCCAACTGAAGAATATACTTGCGACGTTGAAACTGAAAGAACCCGAAAATGTTGCAAACATAAAGCAAGTGTATAACATTTGTTATCAAACGAACAAGGCAATTAGGGGAGATAGGAGTGAGATGCAACAACTGTTGAAAGTGTTGGAGGACAACGATTACGTGTCTCGGTACAGATATCGCGATGATGGAATTACGGTCCGAGATATTTTTTGGACTTATCCGAATTCCATCAAGTTGTTCAACACATTCTCGACAGTGCTCATTCTCGATAGCACCTACAAGACAAACAAGTATCGTCTTCCATTGTTTGAGATGGTTGGCGTTACGTCTACGTATAAGACATATGTCGTCGGCTTTTCCTTTTTGGAGTGTGAGAAAGAGGACAATTTCACGTGGGCGTTGGAGACGTGTCGGTCACTTTTGAAGAAACATGTTCAAATGCCAAAAACAATTGTTACGGACCGCGACAATGCCTTGATGAATGCGGTTGCAAAGGTCTTTCCTTCTTCCAATGCACTACTTTGTCGATTTCACATAACAAAGAATGTGCGAAGTCGGGTTAAGACCGCGGTGGGTGCGAAACAAGTGGAGTCGGAAGACGGGAAAATGGTCAAGTTGGGTGCCATTGTAGAGAAAATTATGGATGCATGGACTCATATTCTAAATTCTTCCACGACGGAATTATATGCCGATTCGGTCATTAAATTACGGAAAGTGTGTGAACGGTACCCCACTTTTTTGAAATATGTTGAATCCACCATTCTTGATCAAGTGAAAGAAAAGATTGTTTGTGCATGGACCGATAACGTACGACATCTTGGAAACACTACCACCAATAGAGTTGAGTCGGCACATGCCACTTTGAAGAATTGGTTGGGGAATAGCAAAGGGGATTCATGTCGGGATTGAGACTCCATGCATCTAATGATCAAAAACCAACACAATGAGATACAAACCACTTTCGGTCGGAGCATCACGGTTTTGGAACATCGGTTTAAAGGTAACTTCCTCTACTCTCAATTGATTGGCAACATGTCTCGGGCGGGGTTGTGCTATATTTTTCACGAGGCCAACCGAGCCGAGACGGTAGGTGCCGATAGTGCAAAGTGTGGTTGCACTATTGTGAAAATCTACGGTATTCCTTGTGCTTGTGCCATTGCTAAAAAGTTGAAACTAGGTGAGCCAATACAATTTGACGAAGTTTGCCCTCATTGGATGAGACTTAGTTTTGATGATGATGGTTGTAAGGAAGGAGATAAACCGGATATCTCTATTTTGGCCGAATTGGAAGCGATTCAAAATAGATTTTTGAAGGCCGACGACAATATGAAGCTACACATCAAAGAAGATTTGAGGAAGATTGCCTTCCCCGAAACAACCGCAACGATACCGCCGTTTCAACCGGTTAAGACAAAGGGTGCTCCGAAGAAGTTGAAGCCTACACCAAATAACAACTCAACAACTCGGTCTCCTTCGTTGACCAAATCTTTCCGGACTATCCAACCCCTAAATCTCTACAAAGTGTCATGAAAGGAGCTCGCATTTCCAAACCGGCTCCGACACCGATTCCACGAGTTCCGACTCCGACTACAACTACACGTATGATTTCCTTTATTGACGAGATGCCAGTTTTTATGCACAAGCATATCGATAGTATAATCGATGTTGTAGGGGATGGTAATTGCGGTTACCGAGCCGTGTCGGCACTACCCGGTAAAGGAGAGGAAGGTCATACACTTGTACGTCATCAACTTATCCTAGAGTTGGAGACGCATAAAGAAGCATACTTGCGTCTCTATGAAAATCAAGAAAATTACAACAAGGTTCCCGAGTCACTTGTTCCGTGGTTGAGTGGTCCGACACCGGTATCGAAATGGATGAGCTTCCCCGAGATGGGTCATCTTATAGCATGCGCCTACGATATGGTGTGTATCGACTTGACGAGATACGGATTTTCGGAAACCTTTTTTCCACTCCACACCACACCTCCGTCGAATCTAAATGATCACATCATGTGTATCGGATGGCTTGCGAAATCAAGACATTTCGTACAAGTTATCTTGAAACTCGGATGTCCGATACCACCTAAATCACCGCAATGGGCGGTGCATGCAACCGCAATTGCCGAGTCTTGGCCGGATAGTTTTGTCGAAAGGATGCTTGAATTCGAAAGATTGCACGCAATTGAAAAGGCATGAAATGCGGAAAAATCAAAAGTTCTAGCTCCAATAGATTTAGACGGAGAATTTTGTTTTAACTCTTTTGTATAATCATACGACACAATGTACATTATTGAAGTGAAATATATTGTATTTTTATCCATATGTCTTTTTAATACACTTACAAATTTTATTGCACTGAAAGTATTCCAAGTGGCTGCATAAGCTGTTCAATTCTGTTTTAAAATTGTATCAGTAAAACATTCTGATTTGCACATCCAGACAATTTCCAGATTTGCACATCCAGAACCAATATTTGTAGGGTTTGTCTGGATCTGCACATCTGGAACGAACTTAGGTAGATATAACTTTACCCTAACTTTTCTATAAATTAGGGGTTTCATTTGATATCATTCACACAAACACTAAATGTCTCAACTGTATGATATCAAGATCCATTGGTATGTCGCAACTGTCTCCTACACCGACGGCAAAACATGTGGTCGCAAGTATAAGTTAACGAGGGACACCTCCATCGGCGAGATCATTGACGACATCGAACATCTCCTACCTTATGGAGACAAACAGAAGGTTGCGAAGCTTCAGTATCGTTCATCTTCCGTTGATAACGAAGGGAACGTCGCTTACAGCCTTGTTGAGCTCAAGAATCAAGAGGATGTTAGAGCGATGTGGTGAACTTTTTTAGGCTACGAAGAACGATTCCCGCTCGAGTTCGAGGCGACCGTAAAAATTCGAAGAACGGTCGATGACATCTTAGAGATGTGCAGCGTCCACCGGGCTATTGATCTTGTAATATTTAATTTTCTGTCGATATCATGACGATTTTCTCAATGTAATCCCGATTTTATTTTATGAATGTGAGAAACATTGTTGGATTTTTGGTGTTCTGCTTCAGGTTTTATTCCTAATTTGCAAATACGAATGTTTACCGGATGTGCACATCCGATAAAAACTGAAAATTTTTAAAACCACGGTGCGTCTGGATTTGTACATCTGGAACGCAGGGGTATTTTTGTCCGCGCGCTAGGTGCCTAAGAAGGCTGGGTGGTGTGTTAAGAAATTGCCGAAAAATATATTTTATGAAACGAAACCTGTTTTAATATCACAGGTAGTTACAAAATTTTTGAGTCCGTTTGTTTTGTATTTTTAAATAATTAAATATGTTTGTGATTTTTTTAAATATTTCAAATTTTGATTATAATTTTTTAAATTTTTTTTAAAAAAATGAGTTAAATTTTTTTTTTTAATAATTTTGCTCCCTATTGCAATTTAAAGAATATTTTTACAATTTACGACAAAATTAATAACAATTTATTACTTAACAATTGAATTAGTGATAGTTTTAACAAAGTATTTAGTATTATGAAACAAAAGTGTGGATAAAAAATTTTAGGATAATCATTCTTTAAAAAAAATATTTTGAGAGACTAAAAATAAAATTTGAGATATTTAAGAGTGCCACAAACATATTTAAACTTTTTTTAAATGATTTTATAGTGTTACATAATTTTGTGTAAAAAATTTATAAATTTTTTTTCATAAAAACTTCAAATGAAAATTTAGGTTGAATATTTATTCTAAAATGTTAGTTTAGATATTTTATTATTTTTATTGAAACATTTTTTAGATATCAAAATTTTAAATAAATCACTTAATTTTAAAGTTATTTCAAATAGTTTTTAAATTATTTTTGAATAAATTACGATTTCGATTATATTTTAATTTTTAATAATATATATTTATAATATAGATTTCAAAATTAACCTTTTACTTAAAAAAACAAATATAAAAAACTTATAATATTTTAAAATATGATTTTATAAAATCAAAATTAAAAAAAAAAACATTTTTAAGTTAAAACAAACAGACCCTTTTATCTAACACTTAAAGTCATGGCAGGCTATCATCCTCTAATTTTCGTACTAATAGAAAAAAATTATTAATTTTTTTTAATATTTGGTAAAAAAATGATAGGCTTTAAAAAAAATATTTTTTTAAATAACCATTATTTTTAATTTATAAACCAAATAAACTAATTTTTCAAATATATTACAAAAGTAACGATATTTCAGAAAGAAGGAAAGAAGGAAAGAGGAGTCGTCGTTGGGATTGGCACATGCTTGTGATGTAAAACAAAGGTGCCAACTGAAATAACTCATGCTTGTATGTGGAGCCATGTTCAATGGCACATACATTGATACATGAAGTGCATTCGCCATTTCAAATGACGTGTCATTTGTATTTTTTTTATTTTTTAAATAAATTTAATTATAAAAATAGACATAAAAAAGAAAATAGAAAATAATTTAAACTATTATTTATTGGAATTAAAGGTTACAAAAATTGATTTGAAAATCAATGGCCCGACCGGTCGAGACGTCCCCCGGTTCCACATCCCGGCGCATTAGCCTGCTTCTGAGGTCTACCACGATTTTTTTGAGGTGTTTGTGGTCTTTGCGTATTGGCCTGAGGAAAAGGTAGTGGGTGTGAGGGACCCGACGCATTTGACATATTCTCAATCATTTGTCCCCAATAACGGGGGGTTGTTGCCAACGGCACTGGCGTAATTCAATTCAGTGCCCATGTTTTCGAAGTTGGGTCGTAGTGGTTGGGTTAGGTGAGGTCGATATGGTTGGCCGAATTGATACATTGAATCGTTTTGGAAACGAAGCAATGGTTCTTGCGGGGGTAAGAAAGTCAAAGAGTTGTTGGATAGTTTGGTGGTGGGTTGTTTGGGAATTCATTGGTGAGGGACTATGGTGGGCTGGGGTGAAGTCGTATGAGTTATCGGGGCTATAGACAGATGTGGTGTCGATGTGTGGTTGTTAGCGGTGTGGGTTAGGCTCTTGGTGTTGTGTGTGGCATGAATGGGTTGCAGATTTGGATGTTTGGTGGTTGGGAATACATGGTATGTTGACGCTGTGAGGTTGGTAGTTGGGATTGGGTGGGTAGACATTGTTGTTGGGTTTGGTAATGGTGTAAGGTTGGTTGTTGGGCGGGTGTTTGTTGTGGATGTATGACGACGAAGCTCGTTGGCGCAGGTCGATCAAATACGTCGGGTCAGACTCAAATTGTGGTGTTGTAACCAACCTAAACCAATTCGTATAATATTGAGTTGGTCTAGCACCTTCCATGATAGGCTCGTTTAAGATGTGGCGACGTTGATTCCTCTCCATTGTCGACACATCTCTCTAGCAAAGTCTTTCCAATTTTCATAACCCCATTGTGCATCGACTCTATATTGATGCGAGTCTTCCAAACACGTCGGTGGGACTGGAAAATCTTGTTGCATGCCAAACTGCAGTTTCACTCGTTCACTCTGGTGCATCTCCACTATATTGAACCTAATTATTGGTGTTTTTGCTGTTCAGACTACAACATCATCGGGGTTAGGCTGATCGTAGGTATGGTTCTATGATTGGGACATGTGGTACATATTCATGCACACGTCATTGAAATATCTTTACGTTCTAACAAAATATATAAAGAAAATAAGTAAGAAAAAGTAATAAACTATGCTCTTAAGGAAATTAAATAAGGCATAAAGAAACTTATAAATTCCGTAATATTGTCAATGGTTCCTCGGTGTTCATCACCCATAGTAAGGAGATACATTTTTTTGAATGGTTTTGAGTAGATGTTGCTGGGAAGGTGGGTAGATTAAGAGGATTTTCCAGACAAGATAGAGAGATTGACTATGAATGTTCATGGAAATTGTGAGAAACATATAAATATTTATAGATGGAAATGCTTATTCATGTGATTTTTTTGCATGGCCCCATGAATGCATATGCCATTTCAAATGGCGCATATGTATATATCTTTAATGCTTGTGCCAGTCCAAATGGCGCCTTCTTTTAGAGGTAATCTTGTAAGGAATAGTGTAAGAAATCATGCAGAAAATAAGGGCAAGGAATCATGTAGAAGATAAAGGCAAATGAATCTTGTAAGGCATGCATGCAACAAAAAAATAAAAATAAAGCTAAGGCATGCATGCAACAAGAAGACAAACATAAAGGAAAGCTAGAGTCTTAGTAGTTTGAACAAGAAAGAGAAGGAATCCATACAACAAGAAGACAAAAATAAAGATAATACTAATGCATGTAACAAGAAGATAAAATTAAAGGCACAAGAATCATGTATAGTCTGAACAAGTATATCACAACAAGAAAAATATTGCAACAAATAAACAAGTATAAAATATTGCAACAAGAAAACAAGTAAATAATAATATATAAAAAATAGTACACTAATAGAATTCTATTAATACGTTTCAAACTCAACACACAAAACTCTATCAAAACCAGTACACTAACATATTGCATACATGGCTCAAACACCATAATACATGATCAATGCACATATCAATGGTGAAATATTTGAATGTAACTTAACCGGTTTCAATTTTTGTAATACCGAAGTTACTCGATTTTTAATTACCAGACGATCAAAATTTTCCCATTTGAAAGAGGGAATAGAAAATAAATTGCAGTGTAGTCCAGTGGGACAAATCATCTACAAGAATCCAGTATTTTTTATCGATAACTAAGTTAATTTTTTTCAGCTAAAGATCCGAGATGATGAAGATGTTCATAATATGTTTATCAGTCATGAACATTCTGGTTTTAACGATATTGAGCTTTATATTATACAAAAATAAAATCAAATGTCTCGGCTCATTGATCCTTCACAAGTTTTCCATGAAACCGACGATGAACAAGCTGAAGTCGATGTTGTTGACGAAGAAGAAGAAGTTAAGGTTTTGGTTGATCAAATGGTAAACAATGCCACTATCGACCACGAGGAAGAGCCATTACCTGCTAGTCATGTTTATTTTCCACCTCAACACATGACAACCTTGAACTTGGGTGCAGATGAACCATCGTCAGATATTTTTCACATTATGTATATGCAAACACAAGAAGCATTAAAAGAGGGAGACAATTTTCGAACAAAAGAAGATTGTGTCAGGGCTATTAAACAATGTCACATCACATGGAATTATTAGGAGATTATAGGGTCGATCGAATTAATGTGACGAGGTATAAGATCTATTATTGTAATGAGGTCTTCCGATTCTGATTGACAACATCTTACCGGAAGAGGAGTGGTTCTTGGAAGATGGGGTCTATGGGTCTAGATCACACTTGTATTATCACCAATCCGATGCAAGATCATCGCAAACTCATCTCTCTATTAATATGCGATGAAATTTTGTCTGTCATTAGCGACAATTCGTCGTGGAAGGTGAGTACAATAATCTCGCATATCGTTACATGATACAATTATAGTTCCTCGTAGAGGAAAACATGGATAGCTAGGACTAAGACAGTTGAAATGGTGTTCGAAAATTAAGAGGAGTCGTACAAAGAACTTCCAAAATATTTGGCATCACTTAAGCATTATGCTCCAGGGACTGTTGTCATTTTGGAGGCCTTGCCGAAATATACCCTAGACGGAACTTATGTTAGTGGAAATGGCATATTCCACCGACTCTTCTGGGCGTATGAACCATGCATCAAAGGTTTTGCCTTCTGTAAACCTATTATACAAATTTATGGAACTTGGTTATACGGGAAATATAAAGGAACGCTACTCATGGCAGTCGCACATGATGACAACAACAACATTTTTCTAATCGCCTTCGCTCTAGTTGAAGGGGAGACTGCTGGTAGAAGGAGTTTTTTCCTAAAAAAACCTCTGATTACACGTTGCTCCTCAGCCTAAATTATGTTCAATTTCGAACAAACATACAACAATTGAGAGTGCATATAAAAATCTTGATAACGGATGGTAGGATCCTCATTCAATGCATGTCTATTGCATTAAACACATCGCGCAAAATTTCACCCAGGAGATCAAAGACAAGATGTCGCGGAAGAAGGTTGTGAATGCATGATATGCATTAACAGAACCTTCCTTCAAACACTACCGCGAAGACATCAGATTGACAAATGCAGATGTATTAAGGTGGATCAACAATATTCCATTGGAGAAGTGGGCCAGGGCATACAATAATGGACAATGATGGGGCAACATGACAACAAATCTCGTGGAATCAATGAACTCTATCTTCAAAGGCATCAGAAACCTACCGATAACCGCTTTGGTGCGGGCAACCTATTTTAGGCTTGTGTCACTTTTTTAGATCAGATGTTAAAAATGGAGTTATGTCTTACCATCTGGGCAACTATTCAATGATAGTTTAATGAAATTCATTAATGAGGAAGCTGCCAAAGCTAACACCTATGTGGTCACAGTGTTTGAGCATAATAAAGGTTGGTTCAGTGTTGCTGAGTCAATGGATCATAATAAAGGGAGGATGAAGGGATACTATTGAGTGGAACTAGATAGAAGTTGGTGCGACTGTGGAAAGTTTCAAGCCTTTCGTATGACTTGCTCCTATGTCATAGCGGCATGTTCAAAGGCTTACCAGGACCCTTCCAACTCATTGTCCACTGTTTACCAAGTCATAAACCTATGCAATGCCTACAACACTAGCTTTCTGGTGATAGCAAAAGAGGATTATTAACCTGTATATGAAGGGGATATAGTCTAGCACAATGAAATAATGCGAAGAAAGAAAAAGGGCCGCCCTAATAGCACGCGTATTTGAACCGAAATGGATACGGCAAACAAAATGGAGAGATTATGTAGTTCATGTCGTCAGCCCGGACACAATCGTACAAACTGTCCCAATGTTGGACCAAACACAACAACAAAATTTTAAATGTAGCCGTTTCACTTTATATCAAAAACAACTTTCATTTCATAAATATCATACATTCAGTTACAATAATTTAAAAGCAACAACTAACAATAATTTAAATAATTAAACAACAAAACAAACAAATACAATGACTAAACAACATAACTATATGATTACAACCATCAGGACAATTTCCTGAGAACTATACACTATCATGTGAACATCTCTGTCAGTTTTAACATTCTCCCAGAAATGAACTTCTCCATTTTGGTTGAACGTGGTAACAAGCCTTTAAAATCTTCTGATCTTTTCACCCTCTGCAATGTCTCCATCTAACCAATGGATCAGGCTCTTGTTAAGATGTTCGAACATCTCTGTATTCCAGAGTCGGATCTTCATCGGAGGCATCACTTTTGAATAAATTAAATCGGCATTTCTCTTGTGGATATAGGGACACATATATGAAGACATTTTAAAAAAAATGGAAGGAGATTATAAAAATGGAAGGAGATAGTAAGAAGTGCAAAAAATGAAAATGAGGTGATATTGTATTTATAAGAAAGGTGGTATAAAGGAGTAGGCATAACAAATGGCGCATGCCCCGGGGGAATGAATGCATGCGCCAATGCATATGACACATGGTGTATGCATACACCATTTCAAATTGCACCTAAGTGTATGTGGAGTATGCATGCGCCATTTGAATTGGCGTCTCCTCTTCATCTCCAGTCCTAACTTGGTTATTTTGGTAATTATTTTGAAATAGTGGTTTATTTGGAATATTATTTGAAATAATTGTTATTTAAAAAAAATCACAAAAAAATTCGTTAAAAATGGATAAATTCATATAATACGCAAATAATGTATTTCTGCAGTCAATTCTGTAATAAATTTTGCATCTAAAAATCAAACACTTAAAATATTATAAAAAAAAATGTTTTTATCTTCTTTTTTTTTTTAATTGAATAAAAATAAATAGAATTATTGGATATTTAAAAAAAAAATCACTAAAAATGCATAAAATTAGGTACTAGTCTTTAAAAATTCAAAAAAAATAAAATAAATACATATTATCCAAAAATCTGCAGAAAAATTTGCAAGTAATGTATTTCCACAATAAGTTTCACATATTAAAAATCAAACACTTAAAATATTAATATATAACGGTTTGTTTATCATATTTTTTAAAAAAAAATTAGACACCTCCACATATTATCTGATATTTTAAAAACTCGGGTAATAATGTATAAAATTAGGTGTCAATCTTTGAAAATTTTGGAAAAATACATATAATCCAAAATAATAGAAAAATTTGCAGGTAATGTATTTCCGCAGCAAATTCTGCAACAAATTCCGCATGTAAACTTAAAATATTATTAAAAAATATTTTTTTTTACCGTATTCTTAAATAAAAATTAGCACATCCATACACACACACACAAACACCACACACACACACACACACACGCACGCACACACACACACACACACACACACACACATATATATATCAACATTTTGATAAAACCAGTAAAATTTTCAAAATCAAAAGGTTTTTATGATCAAATCAATGTTATATAAGAGTGTCAAGATCAATTAAAAGGGTGACAGATGAAATTGTCCATCTCCTCTAGTAAATCATGTGGGCCAAAGCCCGATGTAAGGGGCTACCATAAAAAATTAGATCTTAAATTTATATTTTAATTTATTTATTAATATTAATTTGGAATATTATCTACTACAAAATTTATTTTTGGTAACAGCATATTACGACGACCATTTTATTAACTGTAGTAATATCTCATTTTTAACGCGCCTGGTTTTTTTTATTATAAGATCTTTCATCACAGTTCATAATAACTACCATGGTGATAGATTAAGGGTTACCAACTGTTGTACCCCAAATTTTATCCCTTAGATGTCATAACATCTTGCATTGACATTTAGGTTCAATCATCTATGCATTGTTAACTAACCATTTCATTTTGCAAATTTGTTTCTTTTGTGAAAGCCAAGACTTACAAAAAGAAGAGGGCAAAGTCTCCTAAAGAAGAGAAGGCTCCAAATGCAACCATGTGAGCTCACTTATATTCTGGAAGTCTTACTCAACAATAATTCAAGACCATTTGGCTCTCATCATAAGTAACTTGAGCCACAAGTTCACCCTGCCTCCATTTAGGGTTTTGTTATGACAAGACAATCATGGCCTTTGATCTTGGTCAGGAGTTGTTCTCAAACCCTGGGACATGACTCCATATGATGGTAGACATAGCTAGAGACCATCTATGAGCCTTAGATGTGATTAAAGAAGCAAGATCATCAGAGATCATTACAGTGCATTCACAGTTGAAATTAGGGTTTTGACTGAGGCCCTAACCTTAGAGATTTTGATCCAAGATGAAACATCCAAGTCCTCAATCCATCATGACTTGTATCATTGAGGAGTTAGGGTATGAGAAATCAATTTTTAAGAAGTTTCTTGCAAAGGAAGCAAGGTTGAGTTCATGAAACTTTTCAAATGTGGAGATTTCACTACTTGTGCCAAAATTGAAACAGTCATAACTTTCAAACCACACATCAAAATTGAGTGACTCAAAGCTCAAATGGAAGCTCTTTCCATGATCTTCAAAAATATTAGAGGACCCTCTTTCAAAAATTGCATGGTTTTTAAGTTATAAAGCTTGGAAGACAATTCTCCCTTGAGGACTTAGTGAAATTTCAGCTTTTTTTTCCTTAATTTGCACACAACTTTAACCCGACTTTTCATGTAGTTCCAGACCTCAAACCAAAAATCTTTGAACATGAAGGTTGTATAGGGCATTAAGGGGTTTCCAAAAAGTACTAGAACTCCTCAATCCATTGAGTGAGCTGGGAGTTTCGAAGCTTCAAAGTTGGAGGTTTTATTTCTTAAAACTCAAGAAACCAACTTTTGTGTAATGACTCAAACCCTTCTCTAATGATGAATTTAAACTTAATCCAAGCCTGGCCATGAAATTTCAAATTGGTTTGTATTAAAATATTGGTTTTTGTCATGTTTGTGCAAGTGGTAGGAGGAAAGAGGAACTTTACAAAGCAAGAAGTATTTGTTTATTCCTTGAGCCTCTCACCAATCACTTCTCACCAGCTTATGCTCAGATGTTCAGAGATATTGGAAGATATATATTCAGCAAGCAAGATTTTCTCATGAAGGAAAAAGGGCAATGTTGGCATAATGTGCTATTTTAGCCATACTTTGAGTTCTTGACCTTTCCCTATAAATAGCAGGCTGCTCTCCTTCATTTGACACCAACATTGTTCACAAAACACTCTAAAAGATCTCTGAGTTCGAGCTTCACAAGTGAGAAGGAGAAGGAGACTTGCTTTGGAGTTCCTTGCTAGTTCAGTAAGGAAGAGAAGTTAGCATATACTTGAGGGTGCAGTGGACATATTCCACTTGGTAACTTCCTACCTCATACCCTATATTCATGCTCATACATGTTACTGTTGTCATTAAGCCTTTATCATTAATGTCATATAATGTGTTCCTGTTTTCTTCCCATCTTTCCATAATGTAGAAATTCATGTGTGTTTAATGTTTGTGTTTAACCATTTGTCCATGGCCTGTCATAATGAGGTGAGACAAGTATGATTGTTTTGATACATTGAGTTAAGTATTTGCACTGCCTTTTTGTTCCTGACACTATGCCTGAAATAGCATGTAATGGTAATGCACTTGTGTTACTCATTAACTGGTTGTTGAGTTCATGTGACTCCATTGTTGTTTGACTCTGTCAACATTTGGATGCAAGTATTGTCCACAGGCTCATGACTGTCTTTTGAATGTTTGGATGTCCTTATAAGAATAGGATCATATGGTTATCGTGCTATTTGTTTGCTTCTTGCTCCTTGATTAAATAATCATATAGACAGGATCATTATACTGATGTAAAGTTTATTGACACTATGAGTCTTTGAGTTGGTGTCTTTTCATGTTAGATTGCTAATTTGAGTTTTATAACAAGAGGATGTAGACTGATACTACTCTGATGTAAATAAACTTAGCACTGCCTTTGTTTTGTTGATGTAAATTACATAGGATGCCATGAACACTTGGTATATGTGGACCTGATGCAGTTGGCTTAATCTTCTAGCTATATGCTTGTGCTTATGTTGGTTTGTCATTAAAGTACAATCAATATTTACTCTCACGTGTTGCCAACTCACAATGTTGCCATTGCCTGATTACTTTTTTGCTTTGACACCATGTTTTGATCTGAACTCATACCAATGATTTGAACACATGATATTTCTCACTTCACATGCTTTGAGGCCTATGCTTAAATTCCAGGAACTGTATGTTAAGGTTTGCATATCCCTATCTGTTTTTGTGCTATGCATTGGTGCCTTTGCCCTGCTTGCTTACCATCATAGGCATGAGTTAATGCCATGATTGTTTGAACCTGTTCTGCCTTGATTCAGAAGCATCTATGTCCTCCTTCTAATTTATATGCCATGACTGATTTTTGAACTTACTGAGCTTTACATGTTTGAGATTGATGGCTGAATATTGAAACTTCATCCATGAACCATGATATAAATTGTCCATGCCTGCATATGAAAATGCATCAGGTGTTTTCCCTTGCCTTTATTTTGGTAGTTAAAACATGTTTTGTCTTACCTTTAGTTTGCGTTTGAAATCTTGAGTTGAGTTGATCGCAGTTGATTGGTTCAGTTGGGATTCAACAACATATGCGCCACTTGAAGTTTAGTTATCTCTATGAGTGTACCTATTTTAATTCTTTGTGTCTCTTCAAGATTGACTTTGCTTTTGACTCATGAAACAATCCTTGACAGTCTGCACCTCAGGTGGCAGAGGTTAGGATTTTGTTTGTTAATCTACTTTGTGGGAGTAAGTTTGTGTGAATTAATGTTGATAGTAGGATAGAGGATTGTTGTTTTACTACATGATGATAAGCTGCTCTCGCTAAACAATTTGCTAAGGAAGCTCTGCATGTTTGAGTTTTGGTTGGATAAGGGAAGCTTTGATCTTTGTTTTGTTGTGGCAAGGGTTGGTTTCTTTAAGTCACACGCATAGATTTCTAAGGATATGGACTTGTGTTTAATACCGGATGTAAGAGCCACGCCAGTGGTAAGAACACACACGCATATACCACGGGGGCTGGGGTTCGAATCCCCCTCGCCCAGTCCTTTTGTTTTTATTTTCTGAAAGCGCATTTGTTTTACATATATTGCATTGTTGTCATTACTTGTTAAAACGCGCAAATGGTTGGTTTTGTAAGGGTTTTGGGTTGCATCCACAAAGACACGGGTTCAATACCCATGGGGAGCATTTCCCTTTCTTTTTTATCACTTGTTTATTTTCTATTTTTAGGGTTTTGACTGAGGCCCTAACCTTAGAGATTTTGATCCAAGATGAAACATCCAAGTCCTCAATCCATCATGACTTGTATCATTGAGGAGTTAGGGTATGAGAAATCAAGTTTTAAGAAGTTTCTTGCAAAGGAAGCAAGGTTGAGTTCATGAAACTTTTCAAATGTGGAGATTTCACTACTTGTGCCAAAATTAAAACAGTCATAACTTTCAAACCACACATCAAAATTGAGTGTCTCAAAGTTCAAATGGAAGCTCTTTCCATGATCTTCAAAAATATTAGAGGACCCTCTTTCAAAAAGTGCACGGTTTTTAAGTTACAAAGCTTGGAAGACAATTCTCCCTTGAGGACTTAGTGAAATTTCAACTTTTTTTCCTTAATTTGCACACAACTTTAACCCGACTTTTCTTGTAGTCCCAGACCTCAGACCAAAAATCTTTGAACATGAAGGTTGTAGAGGGCATTAAGGGGTTTCCAAAAAGTACTAGAACTCCTCAATCCATTGAGTGAGCTGGGAGTTTCGAAGCTTCAAAGTTGGAGGTTTCATTTCTTAAAACTCAAGAAACCAACTTTTGTGTAATGACTCAAACCCTTCTCTAATCACCAAAACCACATTTTTCTGAGTTCTAATGATGGATTTAAACTTAATCCAAGCCTGGCCACGAAATTTCAAATTGGTTTGTATTAAAATATTGGTTTTTGTCATGTTTGTGCAAGTGGTAGGAGGAAAGAGGAACTTTACAAAGCAAGAAGTATTTGTTTATTCCTTGAGCCTCTCACCAATCACTTCTCACCAGCTTATGCTCAGATGTTCAGAGATATTGGAAGATATATATTCAGCAAGCAAGATTTTCTCACGAAGGAAAAAGGGAAATGTTGGAATAATGTGCTATTTTAGCCATACTTTGAGTTCTTGACCTTTCCCTATAAATAGCAGGATGCTCTCCTTCATTTGACACCAACATTGTTCACAAAACACTCCAAAAGATCTCTGAGTTCGAGCTTCACAAGTGAGAAGGAGGAGGAGACTTTCTTTGGAGTTCCTTGCTAGTTCAGTAAGGAAGAGAAGTTAGCATATACTTGAGGGTGCAGTGGACATATTCCACTTGGTAAATTCCTACCGCATACCCTATATTCATGCTCATAAATGTTACTGTTGTCATTAAGCCTTTATCATTAATGTCATATAATGTGTTTCTGTTTTCTTCCCATCTTTCCATAATGTAGAAATTCATGTGTGTTTAATGTTTGTGTTTAACCATTTGTCCATGGCCTGTCATAATGACGTGAGACAAGTATGATTGTTTTGATACATTGAGTTAAGTATTTGCACTGCCTTTTTGTTCCTGACACTATGCCTGAAATAGCATGTAATGGTAATGCACTTGTGTTACTCATTAACTGGTTGTTGAGTTCATGTGACTCCATTGTTGTTTGACTCTGTCAACATTTGGATGCAAGTATTGTCCACAGGCTCATGACTGTCTTTTGAATGTTTGGATGTCCTTATAAGAATAGGATCATATGGTTATTGTGCTATTTGTTTGCTTCTTGCTCCTTGATTAAATAATCATATAGACATGATCATTATACTGATGTAAAGTTTATTGACACTATGAGTCTTTGAGTTGGTGTCTTTTCATGTTAGCTTGCTAATTTGAGTTTTATAACAAGGGGATGTAGACTGATACTACTCTGATGTAAATAAACCTAGCACTGCCTTTGTTTTGTTGATGTAAATTACATAGGATGCCATGAACACTTGGTATATGTGGACCTGATGCAGTTGGCTTAATCTTCTAGCTATATGATTGTGCTTATGTTGGTTTGTCATTAAAGTACAATCAATATTACTCTCACTTGTTGCCAACTCACAATGTTGCCATTGCCTGATTGCTTTTTTGCTTTGACACCATGTTTTGATCTGAACTCATACCAATGATTTGAACACATGATATTTCTCACTTCACATGCTTTGAGGCCTATGCTTAAATTCCTGGAACTGTATGTTAAGGTTTGCATATCCCTATCTATTTTTGTGCTATGTCATTGGTGCCTTTGCCCTGCTTGCTTACCATCATAGGCATGAGTTAATGCCATGATTGTTTGAACCTGTTCTGCCTTGATTCAGAAGCATCTATGTCCTCCTTCTAATTTATATGCCATGACTGATTTTTGAACCTACTGAGCTTTACATGTTTGAGATTGATGGCTGAATATTGAAACTTCATCCATGAACCATGATATAAATTGTCCATGCCTGCATATGAAAATGCATCAGGTGTTTTCCCTTGCCTTTATTTTGGTAGTTAAAACCTGTTTTGTCTTACCTTTAGTTTGTGTTTGAAATCTTGAGTTGAGTTGATCACAGTTGATTGGTTCAGTTGGGATTCAACAACATATGCGCCACTTGAAGTTTAGTTATCTCTATGAGTGTACCTATTTTAATTCTTTGTGTCTCTTCAAGATTGGCTTTGCTTTTGACTCATGAAACAATCCTTGACAGTCTGCACCTCAGGTGGCAGAGGTTAGGATTTTGTTTGTTAATCTACTTTGGGGGAGTAAGTTTGTGTGAATTAATGTTGATATGAGTAGGATAGAGGATTGTTGTTTTACTACATGATGATAAGCTGCTCTCGCTACACAATTTGCTAAGGAAGCTCTGCATGTTTGAGTTTTGGTTGGATAAGGGAAGCTTTGATCTTTGTTTTGTTGTGGCAAGGGTTGGTTTCTTTAAGTCACACACATAGATTTCTAAGTATATGGAGTTGTGTTTAATACCGGATGTAAGAGCCACCCCAGTGGTAAGAACACACACATATACCACGGGGGCTGGGGTTCGAATCCCCCTCGCCCAGTCCTTTTGTTTTTATTTTCTGAAAGCGCATTTGTTTTACATATATTGCATTGTTGTCATTACTTGTTAAAACGCGCACATGGTTGGTTTTGTAAGGGTTTTGGGTTGCATCCACAAAGACACGGGTTCAATACCCATGGGGAGCATTTCCTTTTCTTTTTTATCACGTGTTTATTTTCTATTTTTAGGGTTTTGACTGAGGCCCTAACCTTAGAGATTTTGATCCAAGATGAAACATCCAAGTCCTCAATCCATCATGACTTGTATCATTGAGGAGTTAGGGTATGAGAAATCAAGTTCTAAGAAGTTTCTTGCAAAGGAAGCAAGGTTGAGTTCATGAAACTTTTCAAATGTGGAGATTTCACTACTTGTGCCAAAATTAAAACAGTAATAACTTTCAAACCACACATCAAAATTGAGTGACTCAAAGCTCAAATGGAAGCTCTTTCCATGATCTTCAAAAATATTACAGGACCCTCATTCAAAAAGTGCACGGTTTTTAAGTTACAAAGCTTGGAAGACAATTCTCCCTTGAGGACTTAGTGAAATTTTAGCTTTTTTTCCTTAATTTGCACACAACTTTAACCCGACTTTTCTTGTAGTCCCAGACCTCAAACCAAAAATCTTTGAACATGAAGGTTGTAGAGGGCATTAAGGGGTTTCCAAAAAGTACTAGAACTCCTCAATCCATTGAGTGAGCTGGGAGTTTCGAAGCTTCAAAGTTGGGAGTTTCATTTCTTAAAACTCAAGAAACCAACTTTTGTGTAATGACTCAAACCCTTCTCTAATCACCAAAACCACATTTTTCTGAGTTCTAATGATGGATTTAAACTTAATCCAAGCCTGGCCACGAAATTTCAAATTGGTTTGTATTAAAATATTAGTTTTTGTCATGTTTGTACAAGTGGTAGGAGGAAAGAGGAACTTTACAAAGCAAGAAGTATTTGTTTATTCCTTGAGCCTCTCACCAATCACTTCTCACCAGCTTATGCTCAGATGTTCAGAGATATTGGAAGATATATATTCAGCAAGCAAGATTTTCTCACGAAGGAAAAAGGGCAATGTTGGCATAATGTGTTATTTTAGCCATACTTTGAGTTCTTAACCTTTCCCTATAAATAGCAGGCTGCTCTCCTTCATTTGACACCAACATTGTTCATAAAACACTCTAAAAGATCTCTGAGTTCGAGCTTCACAAGTGAGAAGGAGGAGGAGACTTTCTTTGGAGTTTCTTGCTAGTTCAGTAAGGAAGAGAAGTTAGCATATACTTGAGGGTGCAATGGACATATTCCACTTGGTAACTTCCTACCTCATACCCTATATTCATGCTCATACATGTTACTGTTGTCATTAAGCCTTTATCATTAATATCATATAATGTGTTTCTGTTTTCTTCCCATCTTTCCATAATGTAGAAATTCATGTGTGTTTAATGTTTGTGTTTAACCATTTGTCCATGGACTGTCATAATGAGGTGAGACAAGTATGATTGTTTTGATACATTGAGTTAAGTATTTGCACTGCCTTTTTGTTCCTGACACTATTCCTGAAATAGCATGTAATGGTAATGCACTTGTGTTACTCATTAACTGATTGTTGAGTTCATGTGACTCCATTGTTGTTTGACTCTGTCAACATTTGGATGCAAGTATTGTCCACAGGCTCATGACTGTCTTTTGAATGTTTGGATGTCCTTATAAGAATAGGATCATATGGTTATCGTGCTATTTGTTTGCTTCTTACTCCTTGATTAAATAATCATATAGACAGGATCATTATACTGATGTAAAGTTTATTGACACTATGAGTCTTTGAGTTGGTGTCTTTTCATGTTAGATTGCTAATTTGAGTTTTATAACAAGAGGATGTAGAATGATACTACTCTGATGTAAATAAACTTAGCACTGCCTTTGTTTTGTTGCTGTAAATTACATAGGATGCCATGAACACTTGGTATATGTGGACCTGATGCAGTTGGCTTAATCTTCTGGCTATATGCTTGTGCTTATGTTGGTTTATCATTAAAGTACAATCAATATTTACTCTCACTTGTTGCCAACTCACAATGTTGCCATTGCCTGATTGCTTTTTTGCTTTGACACCATGTTTTGATCTGAACTCATACCAATGATTTGAACACATGATATTTCTCACTTCACATGCTTTAAGGCCTATGCTTAAATTCCAGGAACTGTATGTTAAGGTTTGCATATCCCTATCTGTTTTTGTGCTATGTCATTGGTGCCTTTGCCCTGCTTGCTTACCATCATAGGCATAAGTTAATGCCATGATTGTTTGAACCTGTTCTGCCTTGATTCAGAAGCGTCTATGTCCTCCTTCTAATTTGTATGCCATGACTGATTTTTGAACCTACTGAGCTTTACATGTTTGAGATTGATGGCTGAATATTGAAACTTCATCCATGAACCATGATATAAATTGTCCATGCCTGCATATGAAAATGCATAAGGTGTTTTCCCTTGCCTTAGTTTTGGTAGTTAAAACCTGTTTTGTCTTACCTTCAGTTTGTGTTTGAAATCTTGAGTTGAGTTGATCACAATTGATTGGTTCAGTTGGGATTCAACAACATATGCGCCACTTGAAGTTTAGTTATCTCTATGAGTGTACCTATTTTAATTCTTTGTGTCTCTTCAAGATTGGCTTTGCTTTTGACTCATGAAACAATCCTTGACAGTCTGCACCTCAGGTGGCAGAGGTTAGGATTTTGTTTGTTAATCTACCTTGTGGGAGTAAGTTTGTGTGAATTAATGTTGATATGAGTAGGATAGAGGATTGTTGTTTTACTACATGATGATAAGCTGCTCTCGCTACACAATTTGCTAAGGAAGCTCTGCATGTTTGAGTTTTGGTTGGATAAGGGAAGCTTTGATCTTTGTTTTCTTATGGCAAGGGTTGGTTTCTTTAAGTCACACGCATAGATTTATAAGGATGTGGAGTTGTGTTTAATACTGGATGTAAGAGCCACCCCAGTGGTAAGAACACACGCGCATATACCACGGGGGCTGGGGTTCGAATCCCCCTCGCCCCAATCCTTTTGTTTTTATTTTCTGAAAGCGCATTTGTTTAACATATATTGCATTGTTGTCATTACTTGTTAAAACGCGCACATGGTTGGTTTTGTAAGGGTTTTGGGTTGCATCCACAAAGACACGGGTTCAATACCCATGGGGAGCATTTCCCTTTCTTTTTTATCACTTGTTTATTTTCTATTTTTATGGTTCATGCCTTGATTTCAAAATATCATAACTTGATCATTTTTCATTCTTTTTTGCCCATTCTTTTTGCAAAGTGCTCCTTAATGTGTCTACTTTTTGAATATAAAAAGAAATTGGTGAAAACAAACATTTGTGAAGCATCTATTAATGTTGGAAGTAAAAGACATTTTTTTAGGGTTTTTCCATGAACATCTTGACTTCTCTTGATTCTTTCATCATATTATTTTGTTCATCTTGATTAAATGATGCCTTATGCATGTGGTTTTAGCCTTGTATGCTGTTGTGAGCTTTGTTTCACTATGATACCTTATTGTTTGATGTTTCATCTTCATCTTTACAAGCATTCTGCCCATAAGATTTGTTATTTCCCACTTTTTCCAGAGGAAAGTCTCTCTATTGACCGCAAGGTCATAGATAGTTCATTACCCTTTTAACCTAGCCTTCCCAAGAGATAGCCATTAATCTCTTATAACTCTTAAACCTCTCTTTAACCTTCCCAAAAGATAGCCATTAATCTCTTCTCCTTCATGACGGTCTAACCCTTCACAATCCCTTCATAAGAGATAGCCATTAATCTCTTCTCCTAAACAATCAATCCTCACAAGCTTTGCTTTCAAGCTTTTCACCCTACTTTCCCTTGGAACTTTGACCATAGCCAATGGTTCCTCACCCCGTTAAAGGGGAACTATGGACGCTCTGATTTCTTAAAGTACCATTTGAGAATACGTAGGCATAGGATTGCGACGATCCTAGCGAGCCACCTTTTTGTTTTTCCACCTTTTTCTTTATATCCGATGCCTTCTCGGATTCTACCTTTTCTTTTTTCTACCTTTTTCTTTTTCCACATCCTTCCTTTACATCTAATGCCTTCTTGGATTTCACCTTTTCTTTTCTCACCTTTTTACCCCGTATTGAGGGGAACTACGAATGCTCTAATTCCATTCCCTTCAGGATACGTAGGCACGAGATGCGATGTCTTGGCGAGCAAACTTAGTGTACATACCTTAGGTATTTACCTCTACCCTTAGCACATATTTCTTTAGCAAGCAAACATAACTTAACACAAACTAAACAAGAGGTTTATGTAGAGTACTACAGATACTTAGGGTGCTAATACCTTCCCTTAGTATAACCAACCCCCGAACCTTAGATCTCTGAGCTGTGTTCCTACATAGCGCACTTAGGGTTTTTCGGCCTTTACCCTTTCCTTTGGATAAATCAAAGCTCGGTGGTGAATTTCAAAGATTTGTGATTCAAGTTAATTAATAGCTTGATATCCGATTCTCACCACAACACCAACTTTGAATCCCAGCATCAACATTTTTCTATTTTTTCAATAAAAAACATGTGTGTCCCTCAACATGTATCGTTAAATAAAAAATGAAAAACTATTAACTAGATTATTGGTATCAACTGTGGTTATAGGTGCCATATTTCAATACGATTAATATTTGCAACCATTGTGAAATTCTTTCCTACAATATTAAAACATAACATGTTCTTTATTTCCTTCATAACTCATGCACTAGCGAACCAGACGACAGCGATAGCGAAATCTTTATCTTCACCATTTTCATTCATTTCTTGGAATGACCAATCTTCACCATCTTCATTCATTTCTTGGAACAAATATTATTTCTTGGTCTCTTCCTCTTCTCTGAAGTACAATACGTTACCTTTCTGTGTTCCTTGCTCATTGTTCATTGTTCATTGTTCATTGTTCATTGTTCATTTCTTTGTCTCTTTCTCGCACTGTGCTGAGATTTTCCTTTATGCAGCGTGAATTTTTGTTTTGTTGCAATTGGATTACTTTGTGTTTTGGTTTTTATTGTAATAAGGCTATGTGATGTTGTCGTATGTCCTATTCTCGCGCTAAGAAGTTTTTGTTGTTTTCGTTTTGTTGTTATAACTCTATTGCAAGTGAAGAAAGACACATGGATATGAATATGCTTTAGGTTTTTGTTTTCCAAGTGAAATTGTTGGGTTGTTGATTGATGTCATGAATTGTAGAGGCTGGTTGTGAAAATGTTTTAGGTTTTGGTTTTATATTTTTGTAATGGATATATTAATATGCATATAGCCATATTAGTATGTTGTGTGTGTAGCATTAGTGTGACATTCACATTAGTCTTTTGATATAAATTTTAGAATTTGTTATGAATCGTACTTGGATGAAAGCTGATAGATTATGCCCGGTGTATGAGAAATGAGTTCTTGAATTCCTTGAATTCGTGGAACACAATCTTCCTAACAATAATGATCTCTTTTATTGTCCTTATGTTAATTGCGAGAATATCAAAAAAAGGTCAAAGGAAGAAATATTACATCACATATGTTGTGATGGAATATGTCAAAATTATACAACATGGACATGGCATGGAGAAATGGATAAAAATCAAAATGCGACGTCACAAATGCATGAAGTTGATGAAGATATAGATGATCGACTAGAAGATATGATCCGTGATATTGGAGAATCGTCTTTTATGAAAGCTCATATTTATAATACTTTATGCAGTGATAAGTATGCACCTTTATATAAGGGGTGCACAAGTTTTACACGATTGTCTGGGTTTTTAAAATTGTTTAATCTGAAGGAAAAAAGTGGGTGGTCGGATAAAAGTTTCATGAAATTGCTTGATTTGTTGAAACAAATGCTATAAGAAGATAACAATTTGTCGGATTGTTTTTATGAGACCAAGAAGATATTGTGTCCATTGGGTTTAGAGTATCTCAAAATATGTGCATGGCCTAATGATTACATATTATACAGGAAATAGTATAAAAATTTGGATCAATGCCTGGAATGATGTGAGTCGCGCTACTGGTAGAAGGACAACAATGGTGAGGACAATGTTAGCAAGAAGCGATCTCCTACTAAAGTGTTATGGTACTTGCCAATAATTTCAAGGTTCAAGAGACTTTTTTCTAATGTGAATGACACAAAGAATATTAGATGTCATGCAGATGAAAGAAAATATGGTGGAAACATTTTCCATGTACCTGATTCTTTGCAATGGAAGAAAATTGATTTGTTGTTTCTGAATTTTGGGCTTGAGCCAAGAAACCTTAGGCTTGGGCTTGTCACGGATGGAATGAACCTCTTTGGTAATCTGAGTACTAATCATTCTTTGTGGCTTGTTCTTCTCACAATTTACAACTTATCTCATTGGTTGTGCTTGAAGCACACATATATGTTGTTAAGTATGATGATTTCTAGACCAAAACAACCTAGAAACGACATAGATGTTTATCTAAGTCCAGTAATTTAAGATTTAAGATTTTTCTGGGAGGAAAATGTTGATGTCATTGATGCATACTCTGGTGAAAAGTTTAAGATGCGTGCAATGTTATTTTGCACAATCAACGACTTTTCTGCATATGGTAATTTGGTTGGATACTGGAATGCCCTGTATAATATATACCTAGAATAATACTATACAAGCATTTTATTTGGTACTGACACCATCATAAGTGTCTAATGGCGTAATTCATATACTTGACCATTCTAAAAACATAAACACAATCTATGGTACAAGATATGGAAACTACCCAAAACCAAAAAACTAAGATCAATATACAATATCTCAATTGTATACAACAAATTACACAGCGAAAAACTAAAGCTAAGCTTCTCTTGAAACATCCAAGCATAGCTCCACTTGTAAATCAAACCTGCAAACAACGCCTGAAAAATAACAACAATAATGGGGTGAGATATTAAATCTCTGTGTGTTCCCTATCTTATGGATTCTCTCGGCTTTACAGGGTTCTAGCCAATCCTAACTCAAGTCAAAAGGGAAGGGAAAAGACCTTGAGTTCACAATCTCACACTATATGGAAACATGTTCATGAGTTGACCAACTCAAAATATCACCAATCGATAACCTTACCAAGGTATCCCCTTTTCCCGTCCGCTTCTACGTCTAGAAGTCGACTCGAGTCATGGATCCTTGTAATTTACTTGGCATACGAAATGGATTCGGGTTCATCGGCCTGTTAACCGTGAACCCTCACTTCTCATGGCCTGTTAACCATCACAAGTCTCTTTACCTGTAGGCTCTATTCGTACTAACCGCAGGAATCAAACCTGTACATTCCAGAGGAGCCCTAAGCTCATGAAACAGCAACTCAAGGGAAACGGTTACGATTACGTGATTACACACACAAACGTGATTGTATTCGACAATCACAAGGCCACATTCGCCTTAAGGCAACATTTGCCTTTTCTAAAAAATACAAGGGTCACACATGTTCCATACTAGTGTTTCACTCTCCTCTAGACCATTACTCGTCAAGGATGCACATCTATACATCGAATGCACGAGCATCGCCATCTAGAATTCTCTACCACAATCCTAATCACAACCTAGAATCATACCATTTGGTTTTGGGGTAAGGTTTCCTCACTTTTCCTAATTCATTTTAAGCATGCATATTCTCTCAATCATACTTAACAACAATTAGTTAGGCATGGTATAACACAATTTGCATAAGTAAAACATTTATCACAACATATCACATAAACATTATTTTCATTCAATTGCCACTAAATAATTAATTCCACATCATACTTAACAACAATTAGAGGATCGTCATAGCTTTCCAACGATACCAAGAACGCTTCGATCGGAATTACAGTTCAAAAGTTATGAATTTTCAAACATTTTTCAAAAGTTACAACAATGTAACCGGTTACTTCACCTCTGTTTCACGTAAAAAAAAAACCTTTTTTCTTCATGTAACCGGTTACCTCAACCATGTAACCGGTTACTTCCCTGAACCAGAGCGAAAAACCTATTTTTATGGTATATTTTCAATCCAACCTCCACCAAAACATGTCCCAACATAACAATAAGTATTCCCGATTATTTCTACACATAACCCGACTATATTACGTAGTTTATTTCACGTTTGAACCGTTAAAACATTGATTTCAAAAAAATCACTCTTAACCTAATAATTTCCATTCTAGGTTTCCAACCATAACTTCTACACTTAGAGTTCTACCTAGAACCCACTTGATAATCGAAGAGAAGGTTGAAGAAGATGATGAAAAATGGTGATGATCCAAGCTTCTTCCAAGCTTATTCTTCTTTTTTCCCTTTTCCTCTATTTTTTCTTCTTCTATTCTATCTTCTTCTCTTACTAACAAAAACACACACACACACACACACACACACACATATATATATATATATATATATATATATATATATATATATATATATATATATATATATATATATATATATATATATATATATATATATATAGGAAACATATCATATGAGAATGTCATTGCTATGTGAGAATATGAGAATGAATTAGAACCATTAGATTTTAAAATAAATGGTGGAGATTATGAATCAATTTTTTTCTCTCTCCTCCATTATTTATTTTAATAATGGAGGAGAGAGAGAAACAAAAACCACATATAATCTCCATCATTTATTTTAAAATCTAATGATTCAGATTCATTCTCATGTTCTTACATAAAAATTGCATTCGCATAGGATATGAACCCTATATATATATATATATATATATATATATATATATATATATATAAAATACCAATATTATATAATATAATTTAATAGAGTAAAATATCTCCAATTGATATTTTATCGTCACACACCAATTGATCAATTATTAGAGTTACCTTAAAATACTCTCTTGAACTAATAAACATTGATCTGTCCCTTTGTTGAATAATTGATCTCTTCTGAGTCCATTAGTTGCTCTATTGATCTCAATGTCAATACTTAAAGAATTTCATTATTCCAATTGATCAGAGATAAATCACATAGACACTCATCTGATCTCATATGATATCCAATCGAGCATTTAGATAACACGGGGTATTGCAGAAACAATATAAAAGGCCATAAAGTGTGTCCTATATGTGAATCTTATACCTTTTGTCACCAACTTGAGTTTGAAAAAAAGACTGTTTACCCTGGATATCAGAAATTTCTAAAACGCAATCATCATTATTGTAGATTGCAGAAGACTTTTAACGGAGAGTAAGAGTTTGAAATTGCTCCTAAACCTTTAACTGGTGATAAAGTCTATCAATGAAAGAACATTTTACAGTTGTCTTTGGAAAGAATAAAAAAATGCCCCATTTAGAGAAATATTTGAAAAAAGAGATCGATGTTTTCTTTATCTTCCATATTGGTCTAGTCTCGAGGTAAGACATCGTCTTGATGTGATGTATTTGGAGAAAAATGTGTGTGATAGTTTAATAGAAACACTTTTAACCATTCCAAACAAGACTAAAGAACTATCATTAATTCAATTTTAGTAAAATATTAATTATATATTGGATCCGTTTGGTTTAGCTTTTCTTTTTAATGATTTTTATAATTTTACATATTTTTGTGTAAAAAATGTTTATAGAGAAATTTTTCCTAAAAATTTCAAATGAAATTTTGGTTTGAATAATTATTATTAAAATATTATTTTATGTATTTTATTGATTTTTTTTGGATATTAAAATTTTGAAAAAAAAATCATTTAATTTTGAATTTATTTCAAATATTTAAAAAATTTTTAGATACAAATTTTTTAAAAATTGTAATTTTAATTATATTTTGACATTTAATAATGTATATTTATGTTACAATATGTCAAAATTAGTCTTTTAATTTTAAAAAAATGACTTTAAAAAAATTTGTAATATTTTAAAAAACATATTTACAAAAATTATTTTTAAAAATCTCTAAAAATAATTGCCTCTAACCCCGTGATATTCACACCACAAACCCAAAAATCACAACACAAAAATAATTAGCAACTGGAAAAATCAGGATACAAAAAACACAATTTTTTTAAAAATAAAACAAAAAGTTCCATAATCTAATATAATTAATTTGATAAATTCTTTGATACTCATGAGTTTAAGTTGAGTACCATTAATATTTTTAATGGAAATTATTTTAAAAGTTTAATTTATTTTAAAATAGAATAAAATGAAGAAAAAATTTGATACGATATTACTAAATTATAAGCCCATTTATTTGATGTATTTGTCTAACCTTGAAGGAAGTTATATCCAAAGGCATCGAAATAACCAAAGCAAATGAGTTGTAAAGTATGGGCGGAGATATGCGAAATTGGAGGGATTCGTCGCATTGGGGGTGAGAGAGCAAACAGGGATAGACAATAATATGGAGAAGGATCAGCTACCTTTGGCTTCAATGCCTTTGGTAACTTTGTGAGTGTCCCTCTCTAATAAATCATTTTCTATCACTAAAATATATTATTTAATACATTCATATAGCTTATTATTAAACTAAAGGCACCAAAGTCATGAAACAGTAAAGGCATCCATTCCCCAATAATATTTCAATTATTGAGTGGTTTGAAATATTATATTTCAGTGTTGCAGTGTTGATTATTTTAACTTATCTTTACCTTGATTTTATAATAAACAAAAAAAGAAAAACATATCAAATATGCGATCTCGTGGATTTCGTGCACTCCCTAACCAGCATATCTATTTATTTATAGGATTCTGCCATCAAAGCTTTCTCCACAAGCACCAATGGCTTCTTCTTCCTTACTCAAGTCGTTGATTCGTGCACCCGTATCACCGCGATTCGGTATCGGCCACCGTTCCATCTTCTCCAGGATCCATTCTTCTTCCGCCGCCAATGTCCAACCCGAAACCAACCTCGACAGCCTCAATATTGCGGGGGATATTACAGAGGTTGGTTCCGTATTGTTTTTGATCTTTGTTTGTTTCTATAAGCGTGCAATTTAAAGATGAATCTTGTTCATTTGTTTCTGCTTACATGACACAGCTCATAGGAAAAACGCCAATGGTTTACTTGAAGAGTGTTACGCAAGGTTGCGTTGCTACTATTGCTGCAAAGCTTGAGCTTATGGAACCATGCTGCAGTGTCAAAGACAGGTATTGTGAAATCGAAAATATGGTTATAGAATATCAAAGTTTAAACAAATATATTAATATGTTCGATACTCTGTTTTCTTTTGTCTTATCGTTTGTATTTTGCAGGATCGGTTATAGCATGATACTTGATGCTGAGAGGAAAGGACTCATAACACCCGGAAAGGTAAAACATGATAGAAATGATCTATACTTATTATTTTTTTAAGAACAGCACATAACTCAAATAAGGCATATATTATAAAATATTATGAGTCTGGAGTAGGGGTGTTCATAGTTCATGAACTGCATTGAACTGAACCACATTTATGATTTGGTTCAGTTTACAATAACCACTTTAATAAAAATTCAGTAAACTGCTAAAATGGTTTCAATTCAGTTTAAAACTAGTTTATATTTATAAACTAGTTTATAATCAGTTTACAATTTTAAATCAATTATATATTTTGAATTCTTTTAAAATACTTATAATTTTTTCAAATTTATAAAAATTGAGTTTTTAAATATTAAAATGATATTTAAAATCTCCATCTGTACTTAATTTACTGTGTACTCATTTGTGTGATTTGTCTATTGGTCCCTTGAATATTTTGAAACCAAATAAAGATATACATCTGTTTTTTTTATGCATTATTCTTTTTTATTAGAAATTTGTTTCATTTAATAATTTGTTGGCCTGGTAATTGATGCATCTACGATGTTAACTTATAATTGATGCCGCCTCAGTTAACTGAGCATTAACAATCCATGAAAACTCAAATTAAAAACTATAAGTTGCTTCCTGTTGTGGTTGTTAGCATTGTTAGCTTTATTTTCAAATATTAAAGATTCGTTTTTTTTTTCCAGAAATATGTAAAAGTCGAGTTTTTTCAGAAATATGAAAAAAAACGAGTTTTTTTAAAAATATGAAAAAATTGTGTGTTTTTGAAATATAAAAAAGTTGAGTTTTTTTTCGAAAATATGAAAAAGTCGAGTTTTTTCGAAAAAATGAAAAAATTGAGTTTTTTCGAAAATATGAAAAAGTCTAATTTTTTATAAATATAAAAAAGTCGAGTTTTTTCGAGAATATGAAAAAGTCAAATTTTTTCTCGAAAATATGAAAAAGTAGAGTTTTTTCGGAAATATGAAAAAGTAGTTTTTTCAGAAATATGAAAAAGTCGAATTTTTCGAAAATATGAATAAAGTTGGTTTTTTTCGGAAATATGAAAAGGTCGAATTTTTTTATTTTTGATTATTTTTTTACAATCAATTAATATTTTATTAATTTTTATTAAAAACTAATTAATTTGTATAATTACACCAGTTTATAAAAACAAATTGGTTCTGAACTGGTTTTAAACTGAATTTAAATTGTTTTTATTAAATGGTTCAGTTCATTAATTATTAAAGTGATTCAATTTTTTTATGGTGCAATGTGGTTCAATTCAAGCATACAATTCAGTTAATCATATTTTTGAACACTCCTAATCTGGAGTAACAAATTATTAACTTGTTTCTGATATACACTTAATTCAGAGTACTTTGGTGGAACCTACCGGTGGAAATACAGGAATTGGTCTTGCCTATATAGCAGCTACTAAAGGATATAAACTCATTTTGACAATGCCTGTTTCGATGAGTTTAGAAAGAAGAATTCTTATGAGAGCATTTGGAGCTGAACTTGTTTTGACTGAATATTCTAAGGCAATGACTGGAGCAGTTCGAAAAGCTGAAGAAATTGTAAAAAATACACCTAATGCATTCATGCTTCAACAATTTGATAATCCTTCAAATCCTAAGGTACATTATGAGAATACTGGACCAGAAATATGGGAAGATACAAAAGGTAAAGTAGATATTTTAGTTTCAGCAATTGGAACTGGTGGAACCCTATCTGGAGCAGGTCGATTTCTAAAAGAACAAAATCCAAACATTAAGGTAGGTAAAACATTCTCAATGACATAAGTGTCTTTAATTTAGTGTCAATTAATTAATAAAAAGGTACTAATTCTGAGTGTCTTTTAGGTTATTGGTGTAGAGCCTCTCGAAAGCAACATACTTAGCGGTGGAAAACCAAGTAAGAAATGTGAATAACAAATTAATGTGTCACGTTAATTGTATATATATTTGTATTTTAGAATATTTGGCCAACTCAATTAATAGTTGTGCAGTGACATCAGATTATATACGCAACAAATAATATTTGACTTAATTAATTGGAATTACAGGACCTCACATAATTCAGGGTATTGGGGCTGGTTTTGTGCCCAAGAATTTGGATAAAAAAATCATGGATGAAGTCATAGCGGTTTGTTATTGTGTTTTACTCTTTTCACTTTCTTTTCATCAAAACTCAAAGTAATATTCTAATTTATGAAGACGTATTTTCTAATTGACGGGCATGTGATGCGACAATTTTTGCAGATATCAGGTGAAGAATCTGTCAAAACTGCAAAGACAATAGCACTCCAAGAAGGCTTGTTGGTTAGTGATTTCTTTCAATTTGTTGTTCCTTGATTATCCATTGGCTTTATAATTTGGTTATTCACACTTACATTCTTGCCTTTGGTAAATAGGTGGGAATTTCTTCAGGTTGTGCTGCTACAGCTGCATTGCAGGTTGCAAAGAGGCCTGAAAATGAGGGAAAGCTTATTGTGGTATGTAAACACTGGTAGACATTGATTATATGTCTCGTCAGTCAATTAGATCCTATTATTTCATTTTCATACTAATGTCATCTTGTATTTTTTACTCACAAAAGTTTTATAAAAGTTTAAATTTGCAAAATTAAAATACTTTTATTTTTATTTAATATCCACAATTTTTATTCATTGCAGGTGGTATTTCCGAGTTTTGGTGAAAGATATTTATCCACTTCTCTTTTTCAAGAAGTACGAGAAGAATGTGAGAAGATGGAAGCAGTGCCATGAAATCTTTTTACTCGTTTCATGTTTTAGACACCTTTTCAGTTGCACTTTGTAAGAATGATTTGATGGTACTCATGATTTGATTGGACTCGTAACTTCTAGCTCTTCTATGTGTGTTATTGGTGCTTTTGCATTGTATCACAATCTTTTGTTTTTTTTTGTCGTTGCCTTTGTCTTCGTCATCATTTTTAGTTAGTAATTTCTTTTTTTCCTTAGAAGAGTTGTCTCTACGAAATTGTTTTGCTTTCTAAATAAATAATAATAATAATAATAATAATAATAAGAAGGGTTAATAGTCATTTATCCCCTGCAATATAGACGACTTTTGATTTATCCCCTTTAAAAAAATAATTTTGGATTACTCCCCTAAAATTTTAGGATACCCCCTAAGCGTGTAAAAACCAGGGGGTAAATCGAAAAAAAATATTTTATAGGGAGTAATTTTTCTACCTGGGGGGCAAAAAACTAGAATTTTAAAATTTCAGGGGGTACTCCAAAATTATTTTTTCAAAGAGAGGTAAATCAAAAGTCGCCTATATTGCAAGGGGTAAATGACTATTAACCCTAATAATAATAATAATAATAATAATAATAATAATAATAATAATAGAAAAAAAACATAAATAAAAAATAAACTTCATATATGAAATGAAATTTATGATAATAGTGAATGAATACATTATTATTATTATTATTATATTGCTTATACATAGCAAAACAAACGAATTTTTTTTTAATATAATTTGTTTTTTCAAAAAAAATACTAAAAAAATCAGTTTTTTAAATTTTTTTTCAAAATAGCATGGTTTGGTAGGGATCAATAAGAGTGGCGCCATTTCAAATGGCGTCTCAGTTAGAGGCCACAAGCCATTTGAAATGGCGCCTCAGGCCATTGGTTTTTCCTAGAAAAAGCTCCTGAGGAGGAGCCATTTGAAATGGCGCCTCAGGGCTTTTTCTTTTTTATTTTAAAAAAAAAAAATTTTTTTTTTGTTTTTTTTTTAAATTTTCTTTTTAAATGTTTTGTTAAATTAAAAAAAAACTTTTTTTTAAATAATTTAAAAATTTTGAATTTAATATTTAATTAGTAATATTATTCAGCTGGATTACGGTAGCGCCGTAGGCGGCAACCCCCGACTATTGGGGACAAATGCTTTAAAATTTGTTACATGCAACAGGGCCATCGTCTGATACGCCAGGGTCATTTAAATAGGCATGATCATTGAATTTTTTTGTCAAAATATTGTACCCATCATTATCTATAACATTGTGATCTATTTATGACTATTCTATTTTGATTTTTACTTTCAAATTAAATAAAACATTAAAAAAAATTTTAAAAATGTTTTTTTTTAATTTTCAAAAAAAAAATAACACACCTTGAAGCATCTGTCCCCAATAGTCGGGTTGCCGCCTACGGCGCTACCGTAATCCAGCTGAATAATATTACTAATTAAATATTAAATTCAGAATTTTTAAATTATTTAAAAAAAAAGTTTTTTTTAATTTAACAAAATACTAAAAAAGAAAATTAAAAAAAAAAAAAAAAAAGTCCTGAGGCGCCATTTCAAATGGCTCCTCCTCAGGAACTTTTTCTAGGAAAAACTAATGGCCTGAGGCGCCATTTCAAATGGCTTGTGGCCTCTAACTGAGGCGCCATTTGAAATGGCGTCACCCTTATTGGTCCCTACCAAACCATACCATTTTGGAAATTTTTTTAAAAAACTGGTTTTTTTTGTTTTTTTTTTTTAAAAAACAAGTTATATTAAAAAAAAAATTCAAAACAAACCGTCTGTAGCAACAACTTGTAACAAAAGTTGTAGCATAAGCCGATCATCTAAAAGAAAACTATGCTAGAGCCATATTGATAATTATAAGTTACTGTGAGTAAATTAAATTATTACGCACATACGGCAAATTGCCCATAACTCTATAAAAAAATGCCTTATTCTCCATCCCCGTAATTTAATAATATGATTTAAAACTTAAAAGGCAGACACGTATCATATCACATAACAATTGAAACTGGTAAGATTTATATACACCAAAGCAACTCAATATTAATAATAATCACAACCTAAATAATGTATATAAATTAATTAAAAAAAAACATAAACCTTAGAGAAAAATTGGAAGATAATTTTTTTTTCAATTTTAAAATCCTAATATTAAAAAAATCTCAAAAACACAATATATATATATTGATTAATATATATTGATTTATACAATTGGAAGATCAAAGGATTCTAAATAATGCAAAAACAAATTGAATCAGATATAGGTGGCTCTGATATCACTTGTTAGTTCTGTTCATAACCTTATGATTTCTACCGATATAGAAATCAACCACAGAATTCTAAACCCTTAAACCCATACCAGAATTCAATTAGAGAATGAAAACAGAAGCGTACCTGAATTTGTCATTGAAATCGTTGAGGGTTGCGGGTATGTGATCTTTCGATTTATAGAGTTCCTTAGGGTTCCTTGAATCTCCTCTGGTGGAGATGAAGAGAGAAAACCTGATAAACCTTATTTTGATCGTACTCTACAAATGAGAACCATATCCCATTTAAATAACCATAGGGTTATTTCTTAGTTTTCAATATTCTAATTTGTCCCCTCATCAAATTAGATATTGACTTGCGATATCTACACAATAACCTGACCTTTCATGACATTTATGCTTTTAGCCACAAACTTAATATTATATTAATTAGACCCCTTTAAGTCTTGACTAATTAAAATAATGACACTAACACCTTAAATGTTACATTTGTGACTCAAAATTCTAACAATCTCCCACTGGTCTGTCACATATGTAACGTTACACATGTGTTAGACTTTATGAGCTCAAAATTTGCCATTATATTCTTTAAGCATATCCAAAGTATCTCGTCTATTAATCATGTCAATATACAAAATCAAGGTGATTTTCATTATATCAATCATAACTAAACCCATCAATAATCACCGATAGTGACACAATTAAATGACATAGATCCATCATGAAATGTGTAGCATGAAAATCATTTGAAGTTGGTCTTTATATGTTGATTTTCAACTGGTCCTACTTTACTAGCGTGAGATCATTCAATAACTTTATTGTACAAAATGCAAACTACTGAGTATCAAACTTTATTAATTAGAAAATATCCAAAATCATGCATACATAATACCAAACACAAAGCATAAAATTCATAATCGACTAACTCCCACTAAACCAAATACTCCTTCAATGATAAAACACCCATGCGAGCAGTGTGCTCATGAAAAACCTTGGGTGGAAGACCTTTTGTAAAAGGATATGTTATCATGGAGTTTGTCCCCAAGTGTTTTATGGAAATTTGTCCACTTTGTACCGTTTCCTTAACAACTAGGAACCTGATGCCAATATCTTTTGACTTAGTCGAGCTCCTATTATTGTTGAAATACAGGACGGCTGATTTGTTGTCACAATATAACTTAAGTGGCCTTTCAATTCCTTCCACAATTCTCAGCCCAGTGACAAGATTCCTCAGCTAAATCCCATGGTTGGATGCCTCATAACATGCTATAAACTCTGCTGCCATGGTGGATGAAGCCGTAAGAGTTTGCTTAGCAATGCGCCAAGAAACTGCACCACTAGCCAACATGTAAATATAGCCTGAAGTGGATCTTTTACTGTCTTAGCATCCAGCAAAACCTGAGTTAGAGTATCCAGTGATCTCTAACTAGTTTGACCTCCTATATGTGGGCATATAGTGTTTTGTTTTCTTTAAATACCTCATAGCCTTTTTGACTGCTTTTCAATGATCCATTCATGGATTGCTTAAATATCTTCCTAACATCCCAACTATGAAAGCAATATCCAGAAGCGTACACACTTGGGCATACAGCAGACTCCCTACTGCTGACGCATAAGGAATCATTTGCATTTCTTGAATTTCTAAGTTTCCTTTTGGGCACTAAATGGGATTGAATTTGTCTCCCTTAGCAATTGGAGTATCTCCTGGTTTACATTCCTGCATGCCAAACCTTTTAAGTACATTTTCGATATAGGTTTCCAAACTTTATTGTCTTGCATGGACTTATACTCCTCCTTCATTGCTTCAATCCACTTTTCCGAGTTAAAATCCTGCATGGCTTGAAGGAAGTTGATTGGATCATCTTCCAGCATACCATTATTTTCCTCATGTTCTTGGAGAAAGACTATGTAATCATCCAGAATAGCATTTCTCCTTTCTCTAGTGGATCTCCGCAAAGGTATTAGTTCTTGTAACACTTGTTCTTGAGGATTTTGAGTTTGTTCTTTATGAATTACCAAATCATCTTGAGCTTGAGAAATTGCAACAATGTCTTGTGCAGGTTCCATACTTGCTTGATCAAAAGCAACTATATGAATCAGTTCTGGAATTGTTATCGATTATTCCTCTAAGACAAGGCCTATAACCTTATCCCCCCCAAACTCAATATCCTCAAAGAATGTGGTTGTTCCCGTCTCAAAAATTGAATTTAATTTGGGATCATAAAATTTGTAGCCCCTAGATCTTTCAGAATAACCAATAAAGCAGTTGCTCACTGTTCGGGAGTCCAATTTATTTTCATTTGGCCTATAAGACCTTGCCTCAGCTGGACATTCTCATAAATGAAAATGTTTGAGACTAGGCTTTTGCCCCGTCCAAAGCTCATAAGGTGTTTTAGCTGCTGTTTTTGTTAGTACTCTATTTAGAATATAAACTACAGTCTTTAGTATCTCTCCCCAGAGTGACTCTGGCAAGGTAGAATAACAAATCATACTCCTTACCATATCTTTAAGAGTTCGATTTCGTCTTTCAGAAACACCGTTCATGCTAGGAGATCCTGGCATGGTGTACTGTGGGAAGATTCCACATTCCTCTAGGTATTTGGCAAAAGGCCCTTGACGTTGTTCACCTAAACCGTCATATCTACCATAATATTCACCACCACGGTTGAATTTGACTTTCTTAATTCTTTTGTCAAGTTGATTCTCAACTTTAGCCTTAAACGATTTGAACATATCCAATGACTAAGACTTTTCATGTATAAGAAATATGTATGCATATCTAGAATAATCATCTATGAATGATATAAAATATTGTTGACCATTCAAAAAAGGTGTCAGAAATGGTCCTCAAATGTCTGTATGTATCAATTCTAAGACATCTGTAGCTCTATATGCACCAAATTTCTTTGTTTTGGTCTGTTTTTCTTTAACGCATTCAACACAAATATCAAAGTTTGTGAAGTCAATGGAATCCAAAATTCCATCTAACACTAGTCGCTCAACTCTATTTTTAGAGATGTGACCTAGGTGTTTGTGTCATAATGCTCCTGAATTGTTATCCTCAATTTTATGCTTAGTACCACGTGATTCAACATTCAAGGATTCGCCATCGGTAGCTATTGTGTTAAGCAAATATAGATTATCATGACCCATAAGTGAACCAGTCCCAACAATATTTGAATTGAAAGACAACTTGAACATATTGTTTCCAAATGAACAAAAATAACCTGATTTGTCCAAATAAGAAACTGAAATCAAATTCCGTCTAAATGACGAAACCACAAAAATGTATTTCAAATCCAAATAAAATCCAGTACACATTAATAATCTAAAATGCCTTATAGCTTCCACTTCCACCGAGTTGCCATCTCCAACAAAGATGTATCTTTCAACATCATTTGGCTTCCGGTAGTTCATGCAACCCCTCATTGAAACACTGATTTTAGTAGTTTCACCAGAGTCTACCCACCAAATGTTTCCAGGTACTAATGCTAAATTGACCTCAGAACAAACCAAACCATAACTCATGCGATTGGAGCGATTCCACTTCTCATAATCTTTCCTCTATTTAGAGGTACCAAATTCCATAGGAGAAGGAGGTTGCCTCATCCTTAATGCAAGGTCAAGATCCATGCAGCCAAGAATAATTTCCATGTTCTCATTCCAATCCTTAAAATCTATCTTATTCAGGATCCGAACCTTATTCATATTAGCATATATTGAAGCAATTGTAGCTGAAAAAAGAACAAAAAAGAAAACATTTTAAATATACTCACATAAATAAAAACCGAATCATCAATGTTGTTCAAATAAAAGCATAATCCACCTCAAGATACCCAGTGCACCACCAATATCAAGTCTTTGGACAATAATATCGACTGCTAGTGGTACTCTTGTCGTAACGATCAAACATTGATAATAAAAACATGTCGAATAATAAACCCCTCTTTGGATCGAATTATTATTCACATGTAGGACCTCATAATTATCACATATTTACCATCACAGACGCGTATAAAAATCGGCCAACCACCAATTGTCCTTTGGGTCAATTGATACGCATGGACAAACATACACACAAAACATAAAAATATTTAACATTTTTCATAAGCAATTGTTATAAAAGAAATCACTTTGGCGACTTTTTCATTTCAACTACTTACTTACAAAATTAAATTACTATATAAAAATATAATCCGTAGCCAAATTTGAAAAAAAAAATGAACCAAAGAAAAAATTGAAATTAAATCTAAATTCAAAGTACAAATATACTTTACTGTATTGTTACGCACTATTATGATATTGGTACAGAGATTAATTCCAAAATATTAAGTCACAGATATTATTTATTATAAATAATAAATAATATAATTATTAAAACATATGGACATAAATAATAATAATAATAATAATAATAATAATAATAATAGAAAAAAAACATAAATAAAAAATAAACTTCATATATGAAATTTATGATAATAGTGAATGAATACATTATTATTATTATTATATTGCTTATACATAGCAAAACAAACCGTCTGTAGCAACAACTTGTAACAAAAGTTGTAACATAAGCCGATCATCTAAAAGAAAACTATGCTACAACCATATTGATAATTATATGTTACTGTGAGTGAATCAAATTATTACGGACATACGGTAAATTGTCCATAACTCTATAAAAAAAATACCTTATACTCCATCCCCGTAATTTAATAATATGATTTAAAAGGCAGACACATATCATATCACATAACAATTGAAACTGGTAAGATTTATATACACCAAAGCAACTCAATAATAATAATAATAATCACAACCCAAATAATGTATATAAATTAATTTTTTAAATAAACATAAACCTTAGAGAAAAATTGGAAGATAATTCTTTTTTCAATTTTAAAATCCTAATATTAAAAAAATCTCAAAAACACAATATATATATATATATATATATATATATATATATATATATATATATATATATATATATATATATATATATATATATATATATATATATATATATTGATTTATACAAATGGAAGATCAAAGGATTCCAAATAACGCAAAAATAAATTGAATCAGATATAGGTGGCTCTGATATCACTTGTTAGTTCTGTTCATAACCTTATGATTTCTACCGATATAGAAATCAACCACATAATTCTAAACCCTTAAACCCATACCAGAATTCAATCTACCATATAAGAAAATATGGTACCACTACATTTACATTTATAACCTTTGGGACACTTGTCGCTCTTAGAAGCCCACCTTTATTTTCCTTTTTTCTCTTTTTCCAATAACAACTTTAATTCAAAAATCGGTACTTCACTTTTCTGAAATATCACGTTCTTTCACTCTTTGTCCTTCTCTCTCTCTCTCTCTCTCTCTCGTCGTTTTTCTCTTTCTTTCCCGCTATTGTTCCTCTTCTTCTTCTTTAGCCACACACTGTCCCGTAGCCTCTCTCTTCGTCTTCTGCTTCAATATTCCTCTTCTTCTTTCTTCCCTATTCCTTTTCTTCAACACTGACTACATGGTTCTGGGAGGATTTACAGAGATCTACAATCGAAGTTTTTCAAGGTAAATATTGGGTTATGAAAAATGTTAGATTTACAGAGATTTAAGGTAATATTTGCTCGTCTTTGTTTTCCAAGTTATTCAAGTTTGTTCTTCGAGTTTCTAACGTCCTTCATATTCAACAACAACAAAGGTTTTGAAGGTAAAATTGTAAGGTATGGTTATGTGAGAAAACAAAAGAATCGGAAAAGTTAGGGTTTTAATATCTCATACATGATTTTTAATAACTACTGTAGGTTTGAAGGGCCACGCACTGCATAAACACTTGCAGAGTTTGTAAATACAGCTGGGTGGTGGAAATGGGTTACTGGCGATGAGTGTATTGGTGGTGGAAACGGGTTTCCGGCGACTATTGTGGTGGTGGTTAGATTCGAAAAGGTTTCTGTTTGACATTTTCAATTTAGGTTTTGTTATTAACTTATTCTATTGTATTTGATCTATTTATGTTTTTTAACTGATACTGAACTAATTGTTATGATTCTTATTAGTTTATGTTTGGTTTGTCAGATAATGAAGGTGAAGATAAAGTTTAACAGTATAAATCAGAATTTGGTCCTTCAACTTGCAGGTTCTACAGGCTATAGGCAATAATACCAAAGTTCCAGTTCGCAGAGTTTTATGGTTTGTTTATACTTCATCTTTAATTTTCTCAACTGAAATAACATGTTGCAAGAATGGATTTTCATTCTGGTTTTAAGTTCTTTTGTTGCTGTAGTTTCATATTTTTTTTTAAATAAAAAGATGAACAACAATTAAATGGTGTTTATCTTTTTCTTGTTTCAAATTTTCAGACACCACAAAAGGCTTGAGCTTAGAAGATATTGAATCCAAAATCTTGAAGTGACAGCAAAAACTACCTTTTGATGTGAGTGCATTATAGTTTATCACCATTTCTATATCTTATGTGTGTAATTTGATGTCCTAATATGCAGTTTGAACTCTAATATCTTAAAACTAGAGGTATTTAACTGAAAGCTAACTATGTTTTTCTCCATGCTTTCAGATTTACACGAAGTCGGGCCGTCATTTGTATGCTTTATTTTGTACTGAATTTGGCCTATTTGTATTGATATTGTTTTATTGATTATAATTTTTGGAATTGGCCTATTTGTACAACTAAGGCTTCTTTTCAGCATATCATGTTTTAGGCGGCTTCAAGATATATTAGAAATCATTGTGACTTTCTGTGCTTTTGTTGCAGTGTGCTAAAATGATACAACATATAATACTATATTGTATTTACGAGGTTGGTTTGTGTTTTCTGATTTATAATTTTCCATTTTAACACACTAAGTTACTGTATCATTGGTTTTCCTGTTGATTTGTTTTTCCATGAATGCAGTTAGATAATGGTGATATATCATATGCTTTCATAAAGGTTTTGCAATGGGTAACGGGAAACATGTTTCTATATCATTGGTTTTCCTCTTGATTTGTTTTTCCATGAATACTTTCACGGTTAGTTTGTTTATTTTAGTTTCTGATCTTCTTTCATTGTTTTGGTCATTAAGTTTAAATTTGAGATGGTTTATTAATGAGAATGAAGAAATCTCAGGTACATGTGTACTAAAGCATATACATGCCACGATGTTATCGTTATTCACATTATCTTTGAATATAGTCCATGTTTACTTGCAGATTTCTTACTTTTGGATTTCATGTACAAACTTATTGAAATTTGTAATTTACAAGCATACCTATCTCTTCCAGAGGGGACAGCTTCGATTGTTTGCCTAATTGCAATGATGACAAATCATGGTATTGCCACAGGGGACCAAATTCCCAACCATGTTCTTTGGGTCTATTAGCAACTTTGTGTAGGTTCCATGACTTGGTAGAGTTTGATGAATCAAAAAGAAGATGCCGCAGGTGTAATACCCCAAATTTTGACCACTTAGATTTCCCATCATTGTGAAAATCATCATCACAATATGGATGAACCATCATGCTTCATCAGTCTCCCCAAAGATGGGTGAACATCCAATACAATCAAAATTAGGGTTTCAAGCCCTCTCTGAGTGCTTAGACAAAGGATCAATCAAGAAATGACATGATCTTCAACTTGTCTAATCTCTTAAATATCCACAATGGATCAAAAAGGACTCCCACTTCAAGGATTAAGCACAAGGCTGCTCCCTTCTAGGTGGATTAAGTCTCAAGATCGACAGTGTCACCAAATTAGGGTTTTGGTCGACCAGGGCCTCCAGATGGAAATTTTCATCTGGGCACAAGGCAATGATCCAAAACATGACCTAATATACTTCATGGAACCTCATGAACCCATGCATCAAGTCAATTTTTCCTCAGGGGATGCATTCATCAAAAATCAGGAATTAGGGTTTCTTGACCTAATTCACCCCTAAGTTGACTTTTGGGACAAACCATGAGCCAAGACCTCAAGACATGATTTGAGGGTCTCTAATATACCATATTGATCCATTTGGAACAATGGATTGATCCAATAAGCTTGAGAAACAAGTCTCAATTTCATCTGCACCACAATTAGGGTTTTAAGGGAAAAGTCAACTGTAACTTTGACTTTTGACCAAGACATGCTCCCAAACCCTAATACATGATTGAATATACCCTATGACACCCATGGAACATGTCCATCAAGTTTGATTTAGGTCAAGGACATGATTTCCTGAAGAATTGCACAGTTTGGAATTCATCTGATAAAAAGTCAACTGTGCACAAAAGTCAACTTTGACTTTTTGAGATTTTTCACCAAAATGGATTTTTAACCCTAAAATGATGTTAATGTATGATTTGAATCATCATTCTTCAAGAAAAATCAAGAAAAGTGAGATAACTTGTAAAAGGGGTAACCATAAAACTTAGAAATTTTTCTAAGTTAAAAATAAAGTGGCAAGGGTACCAACTTTGAAGGACCATAACTCCTAAACCACAAGGCCATTTTTTCTCATCCAAAGATGGATTTGTAGCCCTCATTATCACCTACAAAAACTTCAACTACAAGTCATTCCAATTCATTAAGGATTTTGAGTTATGGAGTGATCAAAGTGGCTGAAAAGTGAAAATGTCACTTTTTCCAACACTTAGTGAAATTTTCACTAAGTCAGATTCTGCCTCACTTTTTGCCAAATGTAGGGGGATTTTTCACTTGGAATCAAAAGAGATCAAAACCAAACTTGTTCAAACAGTTGTTGTATCATGTAAGAGCTTTTCAAAATGGCCAAGAACATTGCCAAATTCAACCTACACCATGAGATACAACATTGCCAAGTTGCCTTGCTGAAATCTGTCAAGGCAAGGCAGAATTTGCAACTTTGCTCGATTTGCCAAAATCAACCAAATTCAAATGCTCCTATCCACTTGGACACCTCAGAGGATTAAATCTAGAGGAGACAATCACTGAGCCAAGCCTCCAAAGTCCATGGAACAAGAAATAGCATGTTGAACCTAGAATGACCAAAATAGGGACAAGACTTCAAATTTGGAATGAGGCATTCAATGAAACCATCAAGGTGGCATGGACTGAGCCATTCTCATCTGAAATCAGTCAAGACTTATCCAAGACCAAAGGAACCAAAGCTCTGTGCCCTAACCTCTAGTCAATGGCTAGAGGAGACTTGGATTTTCATTTGCCAACATTGGCCAAACCTACTTACCAGCTGCCATGCACTATTCCTTGCAAAACAAACTTGCTCTACTATAAATAGAGCTCAATTGTGGTCAGTTTGAGTACACCAAAGCCATCTAACAGATGCTTTCCTCAAAATCTCTTCTTTCACTCTAATTTTGCCTTCTAAGGCAAGTCACTATCGGGTTTTGAGTTTGAGAGCAATTCCAATCAAACCAATCACTCACACACCTCACATACATCACATATGAGCTGATCAAACACTTAGATTACTTCTGAAACATCAATTTCACAAAATCACCAGCTGGTTGCTCAAGGTTTTAACCAAAGTGCAGTTGAGATGCCACAAAATGATCCAGCCAATTTCAATCACGTCCAACCATCCAAACACAATCCATAGGGTGTAGGGAAGCTGTTCAGATCATCACCACTCATTTGTAACACCTCCTTCACTTTGAACTTGCTGTCACGACTTGGAGGTAAGCACATGCTTGGTCATCTCTCAATCTATGCATATTTCCTCGCACAATAATTTGGCCATATATTCATAATCATGCATGGAATGTTTTCCCTCAATTAATTGCATTGTTTGAATCGTGTATCAAAAATCCTAGCCTTCATGCAGAAATTAGGGTTCTTGAGGTCTCTTCGTGATTTCTTGTTGTATGTTTAATTTAAATGAAATTAAAGTACATAGACATGATCGTGAGGTTGAGGCGAGCATAATGATATGTGGATTGCATGATATGATTACGTATTCATGGAGATTGGATAGAAAATACAAATCTGAGAAACCAAGAACACGCGCGTGTTCTTCAGCTTGTTCTTGGCGCCATTTTTAGAAATTCAAATATTTGAATTTTGTGATTTTGTTTAATTGATTCAAAAATTAATTTCTCTCTGAGTTTTAATGATTTTGAGTTGATTCTTTTTTTAATAATTCACAAAAATGTTAAAATATTTTATTTTCACAAAAAATCCCAAAAATATTATTTATTTCATATAATTGATATTTTTGCAAAGAATTAATATTTTAATTGTTTTTGACATTTTAAATATTTTTTCTACATTGATTTTGCAACTTTTAATGCTTTCTAATTATTTTGTAGGTCAATACTTAATTTTTGAAGCATTAATCCAAGATCACAATTTGTTTTCCATGTGTTAAACAATTTTTGATCATTTTAATTGAATTTTTATTCAATTAAATACATTTTGAAAACAAATTAGGGTTTTGGATTAATTCAACCCTCATGAATCATTTTCAAAACTTTTTGGGCCTCTTGAGAGAGTGTAAGACCCATCCCCCCTTGTACAAAAACTTTTTGGGCCTCACTCATTGTATAAGTCCCTCTGTACAAGTAAACGGCACGATCGTCGCCCGTTTAAAAATAAAAATCATCTGGGCCTCTCCTTGAGCTATAAAACCCATTCAAAACACTTTGGGCCTCTATTAGAGTGTAAGACCCAATCCCCCTTTTAACCAAAACATTTTGGGCCTCACTTATTGTATAAGTCCCTCTGCGTTAAAAGAAAACCTCGGCGCAATCGCCATTTTTAAAACGAAAAATCATTTGGGTCTACCCTCGTGTTATAAGCCCCACTCTTTTCTTTAAACCTTTTTTTTGGGCCTCTTGAGAGAGTGTAAGACCCATCCCTTTGTACAGAAAACCTTTTTGGGCCCCAGTCACTTGTATAAGTCCCGCTGTACAAAGTCAAACAGTGTGCTCACTGATAAAACCCTGGGCCTCTCCTTGAGCTGTAAGCCCCAAATCTTTCTTTTTCAAAGCACTTTCTCCTTTGATTTTGAATATACTGTTGTTTTCAATCTTTCTTTGTTGAACAACTAACCAAACAGCATGGAAGCACTACAACCGAGTAAGTGGTTATCGCTTTCATTTACTGCTTTCATATTATAAACTGTATTGTGGGGCTGCTCACTGTAAGTCTCCTTTCATAAACTCATATCTACTGTGTAATAATAGTATAGATATTTCGAGTTTCCCCGACAACTACGTCTAGAACTAGGTGACGCCGTTTCATTTATTCGTAGAAATAGACGCCTAGATCCCCAATAGGAGCACCAGATACAGTCTTCTCTTCGGCTGTCCTCCTTAGGAATCGTCAAGAAGCTCTACTCCCCAAGATGAATGTATTCTCCGTGAATGGCATCTTTGAGTTTCTTCCAAATTCTCGAACTTTCCTGACTTGATCTATTCCTTGTGGATAGCTTGCCTTGAATGTCTCGGGGTTTGGGTACCCACTACAGTCATAATCTTGGACCTTAACTAAGGAACCCTCTTTAAAAGCTAAAAGTCGCTGGATAGTAAACCTCGCACGTTTACCAGTGGTTTTTATCTTTAAAAGAGTTATCTCTCCTAATGGAAAGGAGATGATAGACCCACGGGCTTCTTAAAAGCATCGGCCTCCTCTTGGGCATTATTCAAGGACCCTACGGCTTCTTAGAAGTATTCACAGCCTCCTCTTAGGCTTCGTATAATGATCTCTTCCTCCGGGAATGATAGCCTCCTCTTGGGCTTCGTACAAGGACCCGTAGGCTTCTTAAAAGCTTCCAGCCTCCTCTTGGGCTTCGTACAAATTGTCCCGACGACCTCCTAGAGGTATAGGAACAGAACCTAGTCATCCTCATAGAACAGTCCTTTCGTAGAGTCTACTACTGTTTCTCAAAGCATAGTACAAAAGAAAAAAAAAACTATAGACTTGGACAGTCTAACTTCCTTGAGTCTCAAAGACATTCTCAAGTGACCCCTTCGTTAAATAGGAAGGAAACCCGCAGACTCGAACAGTCTCAATACCCTTTGGATTTCCCGTTTCCTCAAAGAGAAGGAAATATCCCTGATCCTTAAATCAAATCCCTGAGTACAATGTTGCTCATATAAGAACTGATTTTCTCTTTTAAAATCAGTATATTGGATCTGTCACTCAACTGAAACAAACCTTTTAGCCTCCATCTCGGGCTTCGTACGAGATACAAAAACACTCTCTTATTGAGTATCAAAGACTCTCTTGTTGAGTCAAACTTTTAGCCTCTATCTCGGGCTTCGTACGAGACACAAAGACTCCCTCGTAGAGTCAAACAAACAATAGCCTCTATCTCGGGCTTCGTACGAGACACAAAGACTCTATCGTCGGGTCAAAAACTTTTAGCCTCTCTCTCGGGCTTTGTACGAGACACAAAATAGCCTCCTCTTAGGCTTTGTATAATGATTTTCCTAGCGGAAATTAGCCTCCTCTTAGGCTTTGTATAAGAAAACCACTGGTTGATCCAATTAACCTTTTAGCATCAAAGCTGTGCCTTGTTCACAGTACACAAACATCAACAACTCCTTTCCTTTCATCTAATCGCTGTAAGCGGCAAGCCTCTGGATCATTTATATCCATGCCACTGTCCCTCTTTTAGCATGAGAAATTCCTAAGGAAAGATGGCATTGCTCTACACTGAGTTAAAGTCTTCTCCTTCAGGTTAAAACCATTTCTTCGGAAATTATGGCATTGCTCGGATCCGCGTATCCCAGTTAAAGTAATTCTCCTTCCCCCTCTTTAGAGATGACAAATTCTCTCTAAAGTCGAGACCTTTCAGCTTCACGTCTTGGGCTTTGAACAAGACACAAATAGACCTTTCAGCTTCACATCTTGGGCTTTGAACAAGATACAAACCACCTTTCGCTTCACGTCTTGGGCTTTAAACAAGACACCAAAACACCAAAAACACCCATTTCCTCCCATAGAATAGGAGGAACTACGAACGCTCTGATTTCCCTGTTTCGGTAAACGGGAATACGTAGGCATAAGATCGAAAGAAAAGATCTTAGCGAGCGCAATCAACAAAAAAACCAAATCCCATATTAAAAGCAGTAATTCAAAAGCATCAGTCCTAACATCCTAATCCTTATTCCCCGCCAGAAACCTTCTGCCCAGATAAAAAAGAAAGAAAATAGTATTGGCGAAAATACAAATAACCAGTACAAAGGCCCCCCCACATTAATAGCATCCGTAACCTAACAGACCGTTGTTTAAACTCAGTATGCAAAGCAGGGTTAATTGGAGACATCTATTTCCCTTCCTTATTCAGCTCACAATAGGATAAAAAATGAATCGACCTGTAGTCAAAGCTCAAACCGCAGAGAGCGACCAGCGCTTAAGAACCGCGTCCAAAATCGCTCGCTACAGAAAAATGGCGCCCACCGTGGGGCCGGTCTTTGTCAAAATCGGTCTTCCTTCTCTTCACTTGTGTGAATACCACAGATTGGGGCTTCCGCCGGGGAACCCATTTTCTGTCAGGAACTTAGGATTCTTAGCTTTAAAGGTCTAGGATGTTTAGGACAAATATATATACTGCTTTTCCTAATTGCTATACGTGTTTATTTTTCTGCTAATGGGAATGCGGGTGATGCCGTATGTGGAAAGAATGAGTATACACTTAAGATAAGTGATGGCGACGGGGTCGACCATCAACCTCAGTGGAGGCTGACCAACGCAACCCATTCACTCTTTTAGCCAATGGGCCGGTTGTTAAGTCTGAGAAGCTGAGGAGCCAAACCCTTTCGTAGTGCAGAAACTATCAGAAATAGTTGTTACGCGATACTACCCTCATTTGAGGCTGGTGATCTATTCTCGGTGAATGGCACTTACTCTAAGATCGCTCTACAACTCGCTGGCGATCCGCTTGTTGTTTTGCTTTCCTGGGAGGAGCTGAGGATAATGAGTACAGGTACAAAAATCACCCTAGTATAAACCTTTGGGGATGGGTAGAGCCTTGACTTCATGACAACGACCCTTTGACCCCATGTTTTTTCTATGTTTTTGTGTGCTGCATTCATGCATCCATTTAATAAAACATTAAAACATTCAAAAAACTTCTCTTCTAGTCTCTCTGTTTTTCAAATTAAACTAAGACTGTGATTGCAAATATCAGAGAAAAAGATTACGCTAATGGATTTCGGTAGAAGGAGAACTCGCCAGTATACCTTCAAGGTTCCAAAACTAGGGGATTTGAGAAGGTTAGCAAGGATGATCGTTAACCCAGAGGCTTTTAGAGCCAAGCACGGTGGTTTGCTACCACTGTTAAGAGTCCATGTGATTGAGGGGATCATGGACGCGCTCATTCAGTTCTACGATCCGGTTTATCACTGTTTCACATTCCCGGATTACCAGCTATCACCAACGCTGGAGGAGTATTCTCATCTGGCTGATTTACATATCACTGATCGAGCTCCATTTTCTGGACTAGAAGAAATTCCAAAGAATCAGACTATTGCAAGAGCAATTCATTTGGACGAGTCTGAGGTCAAGACTCACATGATTACTAAGGGTGGCATCCAAGGTTTGCCAGCCCAGTTCTTGACAAAAAAGGCTCTATACTTCGCTAGTTTAGGGAACAGGACTACTTTTGAAAGCATCTTTGTCTTTCTCACCTACGGATTATTTTTGTTTCCCAACATCAATAACTTCGTCGATATCAACGCTATTAAGGTTTTTCTCATTGGAAACCCTGTGCCGACTTTGCTCGCAGATGCGTATCATTCTGTACACTTGGGAAATTTGTACAGCGGAGGGGAGATCACATGTTGTGTACCTTTGCTCTACAAATGGTTTATCTCTCACTTGCCCAAGTCTGCTGCTTTTTGGGATTGCAAGAGTGTCTTACGTTGGTCGCAGAAGATCATGTCTCTCACCAATTCCAATATAGATTGGTGTAATAGGATTTATGAGGGAATCAGAATCATTGACCGTTGTGGAAACTTCCCCAGCGTACCCCTCATAGGAACTAAAGGAGGAATCAACTATCATCCGATATTGGTTCTTCGTCAATTTGGATACCCGATGAGACACATCCCACTGGGTGTTCATCTGGAAGGTCTTTTCTTCAAAGAAGGAGAAAATGACAGAGCACTAAAGATGGAAATAGTGCAAGCTTGGAAACAGGTTCATAAGAAAGGACGAGAGTCTCTGGGAAAACTGGACTGTGTCTCGGTGGAGCCTTATCTCCATTGGGTACAAACCAGAGCTCTCAAGCTAAAAATGCCTTATCCTCGTTACGGAATTCTTCCACCGAGGGAAACTGTCATGTACTTCATGACGGAAACTGAAAAGCTTCAGGTTACTCTCAACAAAGTTCAAAAGGAGAGAAGGTCTTGGAAGAACAAGTACCGCACCCTCGACGTAGAGTGTATCCAAATACAGCAACTACTAAAAGAGAAAGATGCTCTGATTGAAATTTTGGAGCAGCATGCTGTAGAGAATCAAGATGACCAAAGGAATTTGCTCACTCCTTTCACTTGGCAAAGGAATGACAACCCGACAACGGCCCAAGCGCCCCGGTCAAAGAAAAGGAAGATACCAGAATCAGCACCCGGTTTCTCCTCAGAGAGGACTCGGGACCCATTAGTTTAGGTTTCTGTTTCTGCACTTTGTAATCTACTGTATTTCCATTTCTGTAATCCTTTGAATTTCAATAAAAAGGGGTTTCCCCACCGTTTGATATTTGCAATCTAATTGTCGAAGTTTATTTTGATTAAACCAAAAAACAACAATTAATATAATCATTGCATTCATCATTCTCACATTGCGTATTCTTCTTCCCTACGAATCTTACGTCTGTGTCTCGATTCTAGAGTCAAACTGTCTCATTCGTATAATACTCGGGCCAATCGTCAGAAAAAGATGGATGATCTTGAGGAAGAAAATAGAGAGTTGAGAGAAGAGATCGACGCTCTGAGGGAGGATATGAGAAAGCTTCGTAACGACATGCAAGCCATGGCAGAAGCTCAGCTACAAAGAACTGTGATCTCAGAGATCACCTCAACGCCCATCATAGAAAAGTATGATCCTAGGTATCAGATACCGAAAGATCTTCCTTGGGGCATGCCTGTTAACTATATCCCGGAAGGATATGTTCCGCCGATCACTGAAGATCAGGGAATCGCAACAGAAGCCGCTGGGCCTGAAGGTTACAAACTTCGGGAAAGCGAAGATGCTAGGGGCATACTGAAGACTCCTGAAGGTTACAAACTTCGGGAGGCGCCAAGACTTACTGCCGTAGTCACGGTACCACCCTCTGTGGTGCACACTGTCCCAGAAGGACAGATTCCACAGACACCTTCTGGTAAGAAGGAAACTATGTTTGACAGAATGGGTGAATTCCAGGAGCAGTTCTTGGAAATGCAGAAAGAGCTGCAAGCCATTCGCGGTCAGGATCTATTTGGAAAGGACGCCGCAGACCTCTGCTTGGTCCCAAATGTGAAAGTCCCGCACAAGTTCCAAGTGCTCGACTTTGAAAAATACAAGGGTAACTCTTGCCCTCAGAGCCATCTGGTGATGTACGCTCGGCGGATGTCAGCTCAGACGGAGAATCAGGACCTGCTGATTCACTACTTCCAGGATAGTTTAACCGGTGTCGCACTCAAATGGTACATGGGTTTAAACCGTACTACGATCAGTACATTCAGAGATCTTGGTACTGCCTTCGTCCAACAATACAAGTACAATTTGGACATGGCACCCGACAGAGATCAACTCAGATCAATGTCGCAAAAGGAAAAAGAAACCTTTAAGGAGTATGCTCAAAGGTGGCGTGAAATTGCCGCTCAAATTTGTCCACCTCTTGAGGAAAAAGAGATGACAAAAATCTTCTTAAAGACTTTAAGCTCATTTTACTATGACCGAATGATTACCAGTGCACCCAGTGATTTCACCGAAATGGTCGGCATGGGTGTACGTCTTGAGGAAGCCGTCCGAGAAGGACGTTTGGTAAAAGACACTGGATCAACGAGCGGTACTAAAAAATATGGTAGTGTTCTCCCTAAGAAAAAAGAGCAAGATATTGGGAATATCTCTCTCGGAAAGCAAAGGCGACGTTATCAGCCAGTAGCAGTTGTTACTCCTGCTATCGGCCCCGCGCCTGTTCCTATGTATCAACCTCAGGTTGCGCAGAGCCAACCTGACCAACAAAGGACACAACAGCCTCTTCAGCAGGCTCGTCCTCCATATAACAACAACCGTACAACACGGCCACCAGGATTTGATCCTATACCCGTAACGTACGCAGAGCTGTTTCCGTTACTGCTGGCTAAGGGGTACATTCAGACTAAGTCTCCCCTTTCAGTTCCGAAAAATCCGCCTTTTTGGTTTAAAGCGGATCAAACATGCCCTTATCATCAAGGAGGTTCAGGGCATAACATTGAGACTTGTCTCAATTTCAAATCTGACGTACAAAAGCTTATTAGGAGCGGGCTCTTATCTTTCAAATATACGAATCCCAATGTTCTCACGAACCCGCTGCCTCAACATGAGAAAGCTGCAGTCAATCTGATTGAGAAAGAGACTAACAATGTCTATCAAATTCACGATGTACTCTTGTTGAAAACTAATCTGGTCAAGATGCATTATAGACAGAGTGGATATGGCCATGTGCCACCTCATAACTATCACCAGTGTGATATCTGCTCTAAAGATAACCAAGGATGTTCGGTAGTGCAAGCAGCTCTACAGGAACAAATGAATCTTGGATGGATCCAAGAGCACCGAGTTCGTGGAGTTAACATGGTTTACACGAATTCCAACGTCATTCAAAACCACGACATCCGTGCGATGAATGTCAGCTTGGTGGTGATGCACTCAAGGCAAAGCCAGTATCATAATCTGCTGCGGCACGATTACAGTTCCTATCTGATTTGCTCGGTAAACAAACAGGGATGCTCTTTCATACAAGAGGCCCTCCAGCGTCAGATGGATCTTGGATGGATCCAGGACTACCATGATAGGAACTCCTATCAAATCAATATGGTTTAGATCTTTGACATCCGTGTAATGGATACCAACCTGGTAGGGTTACATGCTGAGCAGGTCCGACTTGGATTCTTAATATCACATGACTATCAAAGCTGTAAAGCAGGTTGCGAAAACGATCAGGGTTGTACCCTTGTCCAGGAGGCACTTCAGCACTTGTTAAATCACTGGTGGATGCCAATCTACATGGATGAAGATACTCAGTAGATTAGTATCAATAACAGGAATCCTACTCGTCGTCAAAGTCAGGATGTCCGATCAATGGAAGGTAACCTAGTGAGGTTACATTGTATTCAAAGTGGGCGTGGCCAGGTGCCTCCACACAACTATGACAGTTGTAGCGTCTGTTCGGAAAGTAACCAAGGGTGTTACCTTGTGAGAGCAGCTCTTCAGGGTCAGGTCGATCATGGAGAAATTCGTCCATATCCAGGTTCAGGACCCATCATTTGGTCGCCGAACTACCTTGCCGAGCAAGTTGAGGATGTTGTCACGATCTCTGGTCATCACAGGACCAGGGATGTTTTTACCATCGTCCCTCTACTTGACAAATCTAGAGTTCCCAACCGGGAACGGATCAAGGTTACTTATGATGGTCAGAAAAATATAAAGGTTCCCATAGTCATCTATCTACCGGGGCCACTACCGTATGAATCAGCTAAGGCAATCCCTTACAAATACGGTGCAACAATAATCGAGAATGGAAAGGAAATTCCATTACCCTCGGTCGTGAATATTGCAGACATCAGTCGTGTAACACGAAGCGGTCGAATCTTCAACCGAGGGGTTGGAGAATCCAACAAAGAAAAGGAACTTCAGGCGGAAATTCCTGATCCACCAGTCAGTCAATCTGGTAATCCCGACTTTTCAAAAGACAAAGATGAGATTCTAAAGCTCATCCAAAGGAGTGAATATAACATTGTTGATCAACTGTTACAGACTCCTTCAAAGATCTCAATATTATCACTATTACTCAGTTCAGAAGCACACAGAGAGGATCTACAGAAAGTCTTGGAGCAAGCCTTTGTGGAACAGGATGTAACAATCAGACAATTCAATAGCATTGTCTCTAACATCACTTCCTGCAATAATTTGGGATTTAGTGATGAAGAATTACCTGAAGAGGGTCGCCGTCATAACATGGCGCTCAACATTACAGTTAACTGCCAGGGCGATGCTTTAGCCAACGTACTGGTAGACACAGGGTCAGCCCTGAATGTTATGCCGAAGTCCACTTTGATGCAATTATCATTCAAGGGCCCTCCAATGAGAGTAAGTGAGGTCGTCGTCAAAGCATTCGACGGATCCAGAAAAACAGTTATCGGCAAAGTTGATCTTCCCATAACTATTGGTCCTCACACTTTCCAAATCACTTTCCAGGTCATGGACATCCGGGCAACATACAGTTGTTTATTAGGAAGACCTTGGATATATCAGGCTGGAGCGGTTACTTCAACCCTTCACCAAAAGCTAAAGTTCGTCAAGAACGATCAACTTGTCACGGTTTGTGGGGAACAAGCCTTGCTTGTGAGTAACCTATCATCATCTGCTTGTGTAGAACCCGAGGAGGTTATTGGAAATCAGTTCCAAGCACTATCGGTGAGCAAGAACGATCAATCCGAAGAAGGAACTTCAATTTCTTCATACAAAGATGCTATCAAAGTGGTCGAGAGTACCGATACAAAAGGATGGGGACAACTTGTCATTCCCACTGACAATAAAATAAAGATGGGTCTTGGTTTTTCTGCGACCCGTACTCAGACAGCCGCCAACGATGAAAGTCTTCATCCCCTTCAAAACTTCTTCCACAGTGGAGGTTTTCTTCACCCAGTGTCTCAGACAGTTCATACTATCAATGAGGAAGATCCCTCTGACACAGATGAAGAATGGAAGTCCTACCTTAACAAGGACGGCTATATGTCTCAGGAAGAGGTGCCTATGCCTTTTTGCTTTCCTACAGAAAGTCCGAGATTTATACCAAGATCAGATGTCGAAATGATCTACAGAGATTGTGATCCGGAAGGATACCGTGCTCCGCCAAATTCATTAGAGGAAGACACTCTGATGAAAGAAAACTTTGATCACAATTACTATGGCCTGATGGATGGTCTGCCAATGTGGCAGCCTTACCCAGGAAACTTGGGGCAAGAAAGTCAGCCGAGTAATGAAACCCAGCTGAGCGTCATTGAACAGAATACCTGTGTCCCCGCCATGTCATGGGATCAACACTCAGGTCATTCGAAAACTACTCAACATGAAGATGAATTCGCAACGTTTGCAAGACTAGAATTCATCAACTATGCTTTTCCTGAGGTCAACGTCATCGAGAGGGATGACTTCTCCAGTTCCAAAGAAGTTTGGGACACTTTGGGACAACCAAGTGGAAAATACGACTTTATGGTCAAGTACACTGCTCCCGAAAGCTCTCGTATCAGGCTCGAAGATATCCAGTCAACTGGATGGGGAGATACAGCTGAGAGCTCCAATGCTATGCAAAATGCAACAGAGGAATCCTCCTACGACAATTCTGCTTGGGAGACAGATTCCAATGATCCTAATCCACTAGAAATCAACGTCATTTCTGAAGACAAATCAAGGAAGGTGCCAGACTTTGTGATTCACTGAGGAGTTCGCCGCCAATGGGTTACTGTCGAGGTTCCGAAGGTCGTTCATCAGTCAAAGTAATTGCCATCTTTAAACCTTTCACCCTGCCCAGGTGAAACGGATGTTTTGATAGGGCTCGCTTTTTGTAAGTTTCCCTCTTCGCTTTGCCCAAAGCGAGTGAGTTTTGTTTTATAGGGCTGTAGTTTCAAGATTCGACTTGTTCATTAATAAAATAACGTCGTTCTATAATTTCCGCATTAATTGCTGTTTTCTCTTTTTGCTTTTTCAGAAAATGGTAATCCTAAAAAACATTCAATAATAAAAACAAGCAGTAAAATAAATACACTGCACACACTTACATTTTCTCTATCTCTTCTAAACACGAATCATCACGTCATGCAGATTGCTTGTTTTATACCCCGTTGAAACATACGATCCGATGCCTTCTTCCAACTTTGAGTTCCCGGTATTCGAGGCTGAAGAAGAAAATGACAACGAAATTCCAGAAGAGATCTCCCGACTACTCAGACAAGAGGAAAGGTCCATTGAGCCTCACAAAGAACTGTTGGAAACGGTAAACTTGGGTTCAGAAAAAGAGAGAAAAGAAATCAGGATCGGAGCACTTCTCAGTCCAACTGTCAAAGAAAGTTTGATAAAGCTTCTCAAAGAATTCCCTGATGTATTCGCTTGGTCCTATCAGGATATGCCAGGGTTGGATACCAGCATCGTGGAACATCACTTACCGCTAAGATCGGAATGTCCGCCAGTAAAGCAAAGGTTGAGACGGACTCACCCGGACATGGCCATCAAAATCAAAGAGGAGGTACAGAAACAGATCGACGCGGGTTTCCTCGCTACATCTGAATATCCTCAATGGTTAGCCAACATCGTACCCGTTCCTAAAAAGGATGGAAAGGTTAGAATGTGTGTTGATTACAGAGATCTAAACAAGGCAAGTCCAAAGGACGACTTTCCTTTACCACACATTGACATGCTGGTTGACAGCACAGCAAAGTTCAAAGTATTCTCCTTCATGGATGGATTCTCGGGCTATAATCAGATCAAAATGGCGCCGAAAGACATGGAGAAAACTTCATTCATTACCCCATGGGGTACCTTTTGTTACAAGGTAATGCTGTTCGGTTTGAAGAATGCCGGGGCAACCTATCAAAGGGCCATGACTACTCTATTTCATGACATGATACACAAAGAAATCGAGGTATATGTCGATGATTTGATTGCAAAATCAAGAACAGAGAGTGAGCACGTTGAACATCTGTCAAAATTGTTCGAACGTCTAAGAAAATTCAAGATCCGCTTGAATCCTAACAAGTGCACCTTCGGTGTCCGTTCGGGGAAATTACTAGGGTTCATCGTCAGCCAGAAAGGAATTGAAGTTGATCCTGACAAGGTCAAGGCCATTCAAGAAATGCCTTCTCCGAAAACTGAAAAACAAGTCAGAGGATTCCTGGGACGTTTGAACTACATCTCCAGATTCATATTCCTTATGACCGCGACATGTGCGCCGATTTTCAAATTACTCAAAAAGAACCAGGATTGCGTTTGGTCAGAAGATTGCCAAACCGCCTTCGATAGTATCAAGGAATATCTGTTGAATCCTCCGATTCTATCACCTCTAGTGGAAGGAAGACCACTGATCATTTACCTCACAGTCCTAGAGGACTCAATGGGATGTGTACTTGGCCAACAAGACGAAACTAAAAGGAAATAGTCTGCCATTTACTATCTAAGCAAGAAATTCACCGACTGCGAGACTCAGTACACAATGCTTGAGAAAACTTATTGCGCTTTGGCTTGGGCAGCCAAACGTCTTCGCCAGTACATGATTCATCATACTACTTGGTTGGTCTCCGAAATGGATCCGATCAAGTACGTTTTCGAAAAACCTGCTCTCACGGGAAGGATTGCCCGTTGGCAGATGTTACTATCAGAATATGACATAGAGTACCATGCTCAGAAAGCCGTTAAAGGAAGTATTTTAGCCAATCATTTGTCTCATCAACCGATTGACGATCAAGAATCAATCAGGTTTGACTTCCCAGACGAAGATGTCATGTATCTAAAGATGAAAGATTGCGATGAACCGCTACCCAGTGAAGGGCCAGAACCAGGTTCCCAGTGGGGACTTATCTTTGACGGAGCAGTCAATCATTATGGAAACGGAATTGGGGCAATCATTGTTACCCCTCAGGGTACCCACATTCCTTTCACTGCTAGACTTACGTTCAAATGTACGAACAACGAGGCCGAATACGAAGCATGTATCATGGGTCTCGAAGAAGCGATTGATTTAAGGATAAAAAACTTGGACGTATACGGCGATTCAGCCCTGGTTATTAACCAGATAAAAGGAGATTGGAACACATACCAATCAGGATTGATTCCTTACAAAGACTATGCAAGAAGGTTGTTACCCTTCTTCAACATAGTCGACTTTCATCACATCCCTCGTGATGAGAATCACATGGCTGATGCATTAGCCACTCTCTCTTCCATGGTTAGTGTAGGTCAATGGAATGACATACCTAAGATTGACATAATGCGCCTTGAACGGCCCGCTTACATCTTCGCGATTGAAGCAGTCATAGACGACAGACCTTGGTATCACGATATCAAATGCTTCCTTCAGAAACAAGAGTACCCATCTGGGGCACTCAGAAAAGATAGGAAAACCCTCAGAAGATTGGCTGGAAACTTCTTTCTGGGCGGTGACACTCTTTATAAGAGAAATTTTGACATGGTCTTGCTCCGATGTGTCGACAGACCAGAAGCATACATGCTCATGAAAGAAATTCATGAAGGATCCTTTGGCACTCATGCCAACGGACACACAATGGCGAGAAAAATTCTCAGGGCCGGGTATTATTGGTTGACCATGGAATCTGACTGCTACAAGTACCTGAGGAGGTGTCACAAGTGTCAGATATACTCTGACAAAATTCATGTACCGCCATCACATCTCAAAGTTCTTTCTCCCCCGTGGCCTTTTTCCATATGGGGAATCGACATGATTGGTATGATTGAGCCCAAGGATTCAAACGGACATCGGTTCATTCTGGTAGCCATTGATTATTTCACCAAGTGGGTCGAAGCAACGTCATTCGCCAATGTAACCCGACAAATGGTGGTCCGATTTATCAAAAACAATATCATCTTCCGTTATGGTGTTCCAAGCCAGATCATTACTGATAATGGATCTAACTTGAACAATAAGATGATGAAAGAGTTGTGTGCAGAGTTCAAGATCGAACACCATAACTCATCTCCCTACCGACCCAAGATGAACGGAGCGGTAGAGGCGGTTAACAAGAACATCAAGAAGATCGTTCAAAAGATGGTTGTAACCTATAAAGATTGGCACGAAATGCTACCCTTTGCTCTTCATGGTTATCGAACATCTGTCCGCACTTCAACAGGGGCAACCCCTTTCTCTCTAGTATATGGCATGGAGGCAGTGCTCCCCATAGAAGTAGAGATCTCATCAATCCGGGTATTGATGGAAGCTAAGCTCACCGAAGCTGAATGGTGTCAAAGTCGACACGACGAACTGAACCTGATCGAAGAAAAGAGAATCACGGCACTATGACACGGTCAGTTATATCAACAGAGAATGAAAAGGGAGTTCGACAAAAAGGTCCGACCTCGTATTTTCAGAAAAGGAGACCTCGTGCTCAAGAAGATACAATCATTTCTCACAGACTCTCGGGGCAAATGGACCCCAAATTATGATGGCCCCTATGTGGTCACGAAAGCTTTCTCAGGCGGCGCCTTGAGACTTGCAACCATGGACGGAGAGGAATTTGCCTACCCCACGAATGTTGATGTAGTCAAGAAATACTTCGCCTAAAAAAAAAACCTCTTGGTGGATTGAAAACCCGAAAGGGCGGTCCAGGCAAAAGTTAGAGACATGAAAAAAAATCATCCCGATGGATTGGAAATCTCATAGTACAATCCAGGCAAAAATTAGGGATAATGGCAAGTAACTATGTTCAATAGAGGCAAGTCCCTCAGCAGCAGTTACAACATCATCTATCGGAGGAAATCTCCAGTCAAAGGTCATCTTCGACGGAAGCTCAGGATGTCCCGAACTCAAAGTTGGTAGAAGGACAGTGGTCGTTATGTTTCAACGTAGCCCTTTTCCCTGTAAATTACCATTTTCTAACTTTGTATATACTCTTTGGAATCACGCGTTTGGCTGATCTCCATCTTATCAATAAAATTTGAGCCCTTGTGCTTTTGTTTGTAATTCTTTACTTGTTTTAGCTTTACAGAACGACGTTGTTTAAACTTAATCAACGATTCTTGAAATAAAACAAAAAATAAATTTACTTGTTAAACTTTTTCTGCTTTTAAATTAAAGATGGCATTTCTTTTTACTATTGAACATCAGAAGAACATCGATCGCTTCTCCCGAAGTAAGCGAACTTCAAAGTGCAGAATCAAAGTACTCCTTCTAAACCAGTTCGCCTGAATGAAGGGATCAACTGTGTCAGAGACCTTGTTTCGTCTGACATCCTCGGCTGAGTTCTCGTCTCCTAAGCCCGATCAACATAGCTCCCAATGGGACTATCTCTCCTAAGCAAGGTGGAATTGCTATTTTGAGCCAACGGTACTTCTTCGCCCCGCGATGGCCGAGTATCCAATTGTGTTCATCCATTAGTCTGTATGTCGCGTCTGTTTTGTCAGCATATACATACGTACTTCATGCATTTTTATTTGCATTCACATTTCATGTTGCATCACTATCACTCTAGTCGGTCCTGTCCCCTAGTGGTAGAAGTCCTCTCAATCGAGTTGTCAGTTCTTGCCTCGTCAGGAAATACTGTGTCTGAACAACCTCGCTTCCAGTTTAATTCTAGAAAGAAGTTGGTCCTTGACCACTTTGATAACTTGAACCTCTGAAACGCCAGAGAAAACTTTCAATAAGCATCACTCTTCGCCATTGAAGATGATATCCTTGCTTTCCCGGATTAAGGAAAATCCACAGAGAAAGCCTCGTGATCAGAGATTCGGCAGCACGCCAGTTTTGCTCCGAAAAACCACTGATGAGAAGGTCATTGGCACCTCAAAATTGGATCCCATCATATGGCATTTCTCCGGGAAGATCCCGAGAAAAGTATGATGTAACCCCAAACGAAAACAGTCTCTCAAGAGACTCGCTTTCCCCAGTAGAATCGACAAATGGCGTCTCCAAAACAGAGAAGTTTGTGTACCTCTACAACTCAGACGAATAGGTTCCCCAGCAAGTCTGACATCAAAACTTTTTCCACTCAAATGGCATCTCCCCAGGAAAATTCGGCGAGAAGTTTGAAGGAAAGCCGCTACGAATAGCGTCCCTTGTCAGTAAAGTTTATTGACAAAAGAAACTAAGACCAGTTCCTTGGTAAGAAACCAGGATCGAGGGGAAGTTTAAATCAGAAACTAAGACCAGTTCCTTGGTAGGAAACCAGGATCGAGGGGAAGTTTAGATCAGAAACTAAGACCAATTCCTTGGTAGGAAACCAGGATCGAGGGGAAGTTTATTTCAAAAGAGATTGAGACCAGTTCTTGGTAGGAGACCAGGATCGAGGGGAAGTTTACCTTTTCTAAGCATCATTGCTTAGCTAAAGAAGATGAATGCGTAAGCTACCATTCATAACCACCATCAAAATTTCGGGTATTCCGATATTTAATCCTCTTGCACCCCGAATGCCCGAATCCCTTCGTCATTCACACCTTCGGGTCCAAGAAGATTAAATAGGGGCATCTGTAATACCCCAAATTTTGACCACTTAGATTTCCCATCATTGTGAAAATCATCATCACAATATGGATGAACCATCATGCTTCATCAGTCTCCCCAAAGATGGGTGAGCATCCAATACAATCAAAATTAGGGTTTCAAGCCCTCTCTGAGTGCTTAGACAAAGGATCAATCAAGAAATGACATGATCTTCAACTTGTCTAATATCTTAAATATCCACAATGGATCAAAAAGGACCCCCACTTCAAGGATTAAGCACAAGGCTGCTCCCTTCTAGGTGGATTAAGTCTCAAGATCGACAGTGTCACCAAATTAGGGTTTTGGTCGACCAGGGCCTCCAGATGGAAATTTTCATCTGGGCACAAGGCAATGATCCAAAACATGACCTAATATACTTCATGGAACCTCATGAACCCATGCATCAAGTCAATCTTGCCTCAGGGGATGCATTCATCAAAAATCAGGAATTAGGGTTTCTTGACCTAATTCACCCCTAAGTTGACTTTTGGGACAAACCATGAGCCAAGACCTCAAGACATGATTTGAGGGTCTCTAATATACCATATTGATCCATTTGGAACAATGGATTGATCCAAGAAGCTTGAGCAACAAGTCTCAATTTCATCTGCACCACAATTAGGGTTTTAAGGGAAAAGTCAACTGTAACTTTGACTTTTGACCAAGACATGCTCCCAAACCCTAATACATGATTGAATATACCCTATGACACCCATGGAACATGTCCATCAAGTTTTATTTAGGTCAAGGACATGATTTCCTGAAGAATTGCACAATTTGGAATTCATCTGATAAAAAGTCAACTGTGCACAAAAGTCAACTTTGACTTTTTGAGATTTTTCACCAAAATGGATTTTTAACCCTAAAATGATGTTAATGTATGATTTGAATCATCATTCATCAAGAAAAATCAAGAAAAGTGAGATAACTTGTAAAAGGGGTAACCATAAAACTTAGAAATTTTTCTAAGTTAAAAATAAAGTGGCAAGGGTACCAACTTTAAAGGACCATAACTCCTAAATCACAAGGCCATATTTTCTCATCCAAAGATGGATTTGTAGCCCTCATTATCACCTACAAAAACTTCAACTACAAGTCATTCCAATTCATTAAGGATTTTGAGTTATGGAGTGATCAAAGTGGCTGAAAAGTGAAAATGTCACTTTTTCCAACACTTAGTGAAATTTTCACTAAGTCAGATTCTGCCTCACTTTTTGCCAAATGTAGGGGGATTTTTCACTTGGAATTAAAAGAGATCAAAACCAAACTTGTTCAAACAGTTGTTGTATCATGTAAGAGCTTTCCAAAATGGCCAAGAACATTGCCAAATTCAACCTACACCATGAGATACAACATTGCCAAGTTGCCTTGCTGAAATCTGTCAAGGCAAGGCAGAATTTGCAACTTTGCTCGATTTGCCAAAATCAGCCAAATTTAAATGCTCATATCCACTTGGACACCTCAGAGGATTGAATCTATAGGGGACAATCACTGAGCCAAGCCTCCAAAGTCCATGGAACAAGAAATAGCATGTTGAACCTAGAATGGCCAAAATAGGGACAAGACTTCAAATTTGGAATGAGGCATTCAATGAAACCATCAAGGTGGCATGGACTGAGCCATTCTCATCTGAAATCAGTCAAGACTTATCCAAGACCAAGGGAACCAAAGCTCTGTGCCCTAACCTCTAGTCAATGGCTAGAGGAGACTTGGATTTTCATTTGCCAACATTGGCCAAACCTACTTACCAGCTGCCATGCACTATTCCTTGCAAAACAAACTTGCTCTACTATAAATAGAGCTCAATTGTGGTCAGTTTGAGTACACCAAAGCCATCTAACAGATGCTTTCCTCAAAATCTCTTCTTTCACTCCAATTTTGCCTTCTAAGGCAAGTCACTATCGGGTTTTGAGTTTGAGAGCAATTCCAATCAAACCAATCACTCACACACCTCACATACATCACATATGAGCTGATCAAACACTTAGATTACTTCTGAAACATCAATTTCACAAAATCACCAGCTGGTTGCTCAAGGTTTTAACCAAAGTGCAGTTGAGATGCCACAAAATGATCCAGCCAATTTCAATCAAGTCCAACCATCCAAACACAATCCATAGGGTGTAGGGAAGCTGTTCAGATCATCACCACTCATATGTAACACCTCCAAATCAAAAATCACTTTGAACTTGCTGTCACGACTTGGAGGTAAGCACATGCTTGGTCATCTCTCAATCTATGCATATTTCCTCGCACAATAATTTGGCCATATGTTCATAATCATGCATGGAATGTTTTCCCTCAATTAATTGCATTGTTTGAATCGTGTATCAAAAATCCTAGCCTTCATGCAGAAATTAGGGTTCTTGAGGTCTCTTCGTGATTTCTTGTTGTATGTTTAATTTAAATGAAATTAAAGTACATAAACATGATCGTGAGGTTGAGGCGAGCATAATGATATGTGGATTGCATGATATGATTACGTATTCATGGAGATTGGATAGAAAATGCAAATCTGAGAAACCAAGAACACGCGCGTGTTCTTCAGCTTGTTCTTGGCGCCATTTTTAGAAATTCAAATATTTGAATTTTGTGATTTTGTTTAATTGATTCAAAAATTAATTTCTCTCTGAGTTTTAATGATTTTGAGTTGATTCTTTTTTTAATAATTCACAAAAATGTTAAAATATTTTATTTTCACAAAAAATCCCAAAAATATTATTTATTTCATATAATTGATATTTTTGCAAAGAATTAATATTTTAATTGTTTTTGACATTTTAAATATTTTTTCTACATTGATTTTGCAACTTTTAATGTTTTCTAATTATTTTGTAGGTCAATACTTAATTTTTGAAGCATTAATCCAAGATCACAATTTGTTTTCCATGTGTTAAACAATTTTTGATCATTTTAGCCTCAACCTCGGGCTTTGTACGAGACACAAAATAGCCTCCTCTTAGGCTTTGTATAATGATTTTCCTAGCGGAAATTAACCTCCTCTTAGGCTTTGTATAAGAAAACCACTGGTTGATCCAATTAACCTTTTAGCATCAAAGCTGTGCCTTATTCACAGTACACAAACATCAACAACTCCTTTCCTTTCATCTAATCGCTGTAAGCGGCAAGCCTCTGGATCATCTATATCCATGCCACTGTCCCTCTTTTAGCATGAGAAATTCCTAAGGAAAGATGGCATTGCTCTACACTGAGTTAAAGTCTTCTCCTTCAGGTTAAAACCCTTTCTTCGGAAATTATGGCATTGCTCGGATCCGCGTATCCCAGTTAAAGTAATTCTCCTTCCCCCTCTTTAGAGATGACAAATTCTCTCTAAAGTCGAGACCTTTCAGCTTCACGTCTTGGGCTTTGAACAAGACACAAATAGACCTTTCAGCTTCACATCTTGGGCTTTGAACAAGATACAAACCACCTTTCGCTTCACGTCTTGGGCTTTAAACAAGACACCAAAACACCAAAAACACCCATTTCCTTCCATAGAATAGGAGGAACTACGAACGCTCTGATTTCCCTGTTTCGGTAAACGGGAATACGTAGGCATAAGATCGAAAGAAAAGATCTTAGCGAGCGCAATCAACAAAAAAACCAAATCCCATATTAAAAGCAGTAATTCAAAAGCATCAGTCCTAACATCCTAATCCTTATTCCCCGCCAGAAACCTTCTACCCAGATAAAAAAGAAAGAAAACAGTATTGGCGAAAATACAAATAACCAGTACAAAGGCCCCCCCACATTGATAGCATCCGTAACCTAACAGACCGTTGTTTAAACTCAGTATGCAAAGAAGAGTTAATTGGAGACATCTATTTCCCTTCCTTATTCAGCTCACAATAGGATAAAAAATGAATCGACCTGTAGTCAAAGCTCAAACCGCAGAGAGCGACCAGCGCTTAAGAACCGCCTCCAAAATCGCTCGCTACAGCAGGCAATTGGCTGGACACAATGAGCGATGACAAAAAAACAACCCGAAATCTGGCAGTGAGGGCAGCAGCCACAACAAAGGACAACATCAACCTAAGGAAACACAGTGTAGGATTCAGATGAACTTACCAGGAAGTTCTGGATAAGGGTCATTCAATATCTGGTGAAGCTAAAGTGTTGAGTTCAGCCAACTCCCTCTCTTCAGTCACCTTCTGGTTGGTTTCTTACAATCCAATGCATATAATAAAGAACCATTAGTATGTTCACCAAAATAAGAACCTAATATACCCACCAAATGTCCAACATCAAAATGTCATGAGTGAATGATGCCTTTTGTTTCTGTTTGTCTTTATCATAAGTATCCCTATTAATGTTTCTGTTAGACTTTAATGGAATAAAAAACTATTGCTTCTTTTGGGTAAATTCACTTATGTATTTAATTTATATATAATTTCTATACTTTTTCAAGCCATATACTATATACATTGTCGCATTAGGTGCTAGATTCCATTTGAAAGTTCATGACATACTTTTAACACACTCCACTTCACCTGTTATCGTTTGGGTGTAGAAATACTTTTTTTATTTTTGTTTTTTATTTTTATTCTCATAAATATATAAAAAAAATATGCAACAAAAAGTTAATTCAGTTGATTCAGATTTAACTAATAACATATTATGTGTATGATCAAGCTTCATAGCGTTGATCCCGAAGAGTAACAACCCTCAAAGGATTGGCGAGTATCGGCCTATAAGCCTTGTTGGTTGTATTCACAAAGTAATCTCTAAGATTTTGGCCGCAAGGTTGGGTAAGATAATTGGAAAGCTTGTTTCAGGATGCCAAACGGCATTTATTCCCGGTAGGCAGATTTTAGATGGCGTGCTGGCTATTAATGAGTTAATAGATTTGGCAACTCGAAGGAAGAGAAGTTGTTTGTTATTTAAAGTGGATTTCGCGTAGGCTTACGATTGCGTAGATTGGGGGTTTATGATTCAAATTTTAGAAGCAATGAATTTTAGCGACAAATGGTTGAAGTGGATTAAAGGGAGTGTTTGCAATAGTTTCATGTCCGTTGTTGTAAATGGTGGGACGACGAATGATTTCAGAGCCACTTGGGGGTTAAAACAAGGGGACCCTTTTTCTTCGTATTTGTTTGCAATCGTGGCAGAAGGCATTTCCTGTTTAGTGAAGAGGGTTGTCTCGAATCAGTTGTATTCTGGCTTTAGATTGAATGATGGGGATGATTTCAAACTAGTTCAGTTTGCAGATGACATTATCCTTGTTTGTGAGGCAGATTGGAATAGTGTGGGGTATTAAGGTTATCCTTAGAGCATTTGAACTAGTGTCGGGGCTCCGTATTAACTTCTGGAAGAGTTGCATTTACGGTATATGTGTTTATGACGATTTTTTGAGTGCAGCTGCCAGTTTCCTGTTATGTAGGGAAGGTAAGTTACCGTTCAAGTTCTTGGGATTACAAGTGGGGGGAATCACAAGAGGCTCAAGTTTTGGAAACCGGTTATTGATTGTTTTAAAGCTCGGCTTTCCTCGTGGCATGGGAGGATGTTGTCCACGGGGGGCCGTGTAACGCTTTTAAATTATGTCCTTACTAATCTTCCGGTGCACCACCTGTCGCTCTTCCTTGCACCCCTATCAGTAGTGAATCAGATTAAATCCATTCAACGGTGTTTTCTATGGTCTGGTTCAGCGGATGGAAGGCCAATTGCTTAGATACGTTGGACTGATGTGTGTAAGCCTAAGGAGTTGAGAGGATTAGGAGTTAAAGATATACAGGTTTTCAATAGGGCGTTGATGATGAAATGGGTGTCGAGGCTGGTTGCAGAGGAGGATTGTTTATGGAAGTAGATTTTGAGGGAAAAATATGGCTGCTGTAGGAAAATCTTTTGCTTATTACAGGACTTTGGCAAGAATCGTTATGAATCGTTGTGGTGGCGAGATCTATTGAAGTTGGGGTCATCCGTGAATTCAGATTCATTTCTCAGTTTAGTTTCTTGGAAATTAGGGATGGGTGATGATGTTTCGTTTTGGCATGCGAGGTGGATTGATAAAACTGCTCTTTGCTTTTCATTTCCAGAGATGTATATGTCGTCTGGTTTACAACAGGGTTCAGTTTTGGACCATGGAGCTTGGGTTCAGAGTGTGTGGGAATGGCGCATTGCATGGGATTCGCAGACATGTAACGAGGCATTGCAGCAGCAGCGCGATGCTCTGATGGTTTTGTTGCAGGAGAAATTTCCAACTCAGTTTGTGGCCGATGTTGGTCGCTGGCCAAGTTCCATGAATAACGTTTTCTCTGTCAAAACATGTTACAATATGTTGTTGCAGAATCAGGTGTCCCATGAGGTTGATATTAGTTCCAAGACCGTTTTTGATATCTTATGGCAAGCGAAGATTCCAATGAAGGTTAAGCTGTTTGGCTGGCGTCTTCTATTGGATACACTTCCTGTAATGCCCATATATATATATACATACATCAAAGCATATATCATACATGAATAATAGGTTTGGTATTGAAATATACAAGTTCCTAGTAACACAATATACATATAAATGCCCAAAACAATGGTAATACAACAACTATGGCATGTTATATATACAAGATGTTCAAAAGATAAAACTAAGAACTAGATCACTTATGATCTCAAAATCTCCACAACGGAAGCCTTGCCACACAAAAGATACGATCCGTAAGGAAAAGTCAAACCACTTTCTCCTTACCCTTCGCCGAACCTGTAGTACCTGTGATGTAAACAACAACGTGGGGTGAGATACATCAAATCTCAGTGAGTTCTCTATCTTATAGTCCTCTCGGCTTTACAAGGTTCTAACAACTTAACTCAAGTCAAAAGGGAAGGGAAGTGACTTTGAGTACATACACACCATATATTTCCATGTTATTGAGTTCGTTAACCAGAAAGTGTATCACTATCGCTAACCCTGTCAAGGCATCCCCTTTCTCCCGCCCTCTTCTACGTCTAGAAGTAGGAACGAGTCATGGACCCTCATAGATTTCTTGGCATACGAAATGGATTTGGGATCATCGGCCCGTACACCGTGATCCATCACTTCACACGGCCCGTACACCGTCACAAGTCTCTTTACCCGTAGGCTCCATTCGTACTATAACATTGGGAATCAAACCTACCAAGAAATCATGCATTCATTACAGAGGAGCTCGTTACTCATGAAATGACACATAATAGAATAGTGGTTACGATTTCGTGATTTCACATACAACCATTCGGTAATAGACGCACGCCTCGACCTCTCATGCACGAGCGTCGTCATTTTGTGATTCCACAATTCCCTAGCCATTACTAGGTTCTAACAATATTTTGTGGTAATGATCCTCACTCTTCCTATTTATATTTTACATGCATATACATCTCACACATGCTAAATAATAAGAAAATAGACAATCACAATTCAATCACATAATAGAATCACATAAAACAACATATCACCCATGTTACACCAATTCACAATTCTCTCTGATTTATTTAATCGGGCAATAAACAGATATTTCTCACTTTCATTAGCTAGAGGATGTTCATTGCTTTACAATGATACCAAGAATGTGCGCATCAGATAACCGAGTCAAAAGTTATAAAAGAAACAAGTTGGGGGATCTGTCATGTTCGCAATGCGAAGAAGTTAGCGAGTGCTCGCTTCCTCATTCGCAGTGCGAAGCTCCCAGCGAATGCTTAGCCAACACTGGTTCGCTGCCCCATTCGTAGTGCGAACGTCTAGCGAACCGTGGCAGAACCAAAACAAGCTAAAGCTCGCAGTGCGAACCTCTGGTGAATGTTCGCCTCCACCTTCGCCGTGCGAATTGCCAGCGAGTGTTCGATTTCCCCTTCGCTAGGGGATTCGCAATGCGGATCTGGGAAAATGCAGAAATTCTGCAGCGTAACAGCTGAGTTCCCTTGGGTTCAAAACTACCCCAAAACATATCCAAACATCCCAAAATCAAAAACAGATGATTCTACACTCATATAGCTTATACTACTCAGTTTGTAACACATTTCAACCGTTAAATTTCATCAATTACCAATTTAAGCAATTTCTCATAAAACCTAACTTAAGCAAAAAAAATCATTTCTAACTCTAGAACTTAAGTTTCTATCTATAACCCACCTTGAATAGATGAAGATGGTGAAGATTGGAAGATGATTTGATGAAGATTTGATGATGTTCTTGATCTTTCCACTTCTAGGTTCCCACTTCTCTTTTTCCTTCCTTTCTCCTTCTTTCTCTCTAACTTCTTTCTATCTCTTTCTTTCTTTGGTTTTAATGAGGAAAATGAAGGAAAAGAAATGATATAGGAAAAATATCATCAATTGCCATACTACTAATTGCCCAAAAAGTCTCTAAAGTTCCAAATATTAAAATACCTCAGAGACAGATAATATTAATTAGATTTGCTCTGAGCTCAACCGTTACTCTAATTATCTTTGCAGATAATTTCTCAGAGTACACTGGAACTCAGTAGATCACCACTAATATTATCCAGAGTAATTAAAATACGGGGTGTTACATCCTCCCCCCCCCTTAAATAGAAATTCACCCACGAATTTAAAACAATTACCTGAAAAGATGAGGATAGACCTCCCGCATCTCCGATTTCAAATTCCCAAGTTGCATCGCCCGGATGCGTCTCATCCCACTGGACCTTAACAAGAGGAATCTCTTTATTCCTTAACACCTTAGTTTCTCTTCCTGTGACACGACTCGGTTGAGGCTCAAACGTCAAATCTGCTTCTATCTCAATTGTATCTGGAAAAATTGGCTGAAGAGGATCTGGGACAAATTTTCAAAGCTGAGACACATGAAAAACGTCGTGCATCTCTGACAGAGAAGGCGATAAGGCCAATCTGTAAGCTACTTCACCAATTCTTTCCAAAATCTGATACGGTCCCACGTATCTCGGACTTAACTTCTGCGACTTAAATGGTCCTTTCAACCGCAATCTCGGAGTAACTTTCAAAAACACGTGATCGCCCTCTTCAAATTCTAAAGGTCTTCTACGGTTATCCGCATAACTCTTCTGACGATCTTGTGCTTGTTTGACCTTATCACGGATCATCCTAATTTTCTCCGTAGTTTCGTGAACAATCTCAGGTCCCAACATTCTATCTTCGCCAACCTCCGCCCAACACAATGGTGTCCTACACTTCCTTCCATATAATGCTTCATAAGGTGCCATACCAATACTTGCCTGATAACTGTTATTATAAGAGAACTCAATCAACGGCAAAAGTTCTATCCAATTTCCTCCACTTTCAAGCACACAAGCTCTCAACATATCTTCCATGGTTTGTATTGTCCGTTCCGTCTGACCATCCGTTTGCGGATGATTCGACGTACTCAAACACAACTTCGTTCCCATCGCTTGTTGAAAAGCTCTCCAAAATCTCGAAGTAAACTTTGGATCTCTATCCGAAACGATAGTAGTGGGAATACCATGCAACCTCACTATTTCCGAAAGGAACAACCTTGCGAGATAACTCGCCTTATAAGTAGTCTTTACGGCCAAGAAATGAGCAGACTTCGCCAACCGATCTACAATTACCCAAATCGAATCATAACCACCTTGCACACGGGGTAATCCCACCGCGAAGTCCATCGAAATACTATCCCATTTCCACACTGGAATTTCTAAAGGTTGCAACAAGCCACCCGACCTTTGGTGTTCAATCTTCACTTGTTGGCATACCGCATATTCCGACACGTATACCGCAACATCCTTTTTCATCCCGAACCACCAATAGTCTCTCTTTAGATCTTGGTACATCTTTGAAGACCCCGGATGTATAGTAAAAGCACCCTTATGCGCTTCTTCCAAAATCCTCCTTTTTAACTCCGTGTCATCCGGAACACAAATCCTTTGGTTAAACAAAATAATCCCATCGGTAGCTCGCACAAAACCCGGTTGAGTCAACATCTCTTGTAACTTCTCATCCAATCCTTGTCCTTGTTGGATTTCCTCTCTAAGAGTAGAGGTGACATCCAAATTCCCCATAATCACACAATTAGGAGTCCAATTAAATTGAAGATTTAGATCTCTAAACTTTTCCATTAAGGCATATTCTAACATCATCAAGTCGGCATTATGCAACACTTTCCTGCTTAAAGCATCTGCCACCTTATTCGCTTTACCCAGATGGTACTTCAGTTCCAAATCATAATCCGTCAAATACTCCATCCACCTCCTTTGGCGCATGTTCAACTCTTTCTGGTCAAAAAGATACTTTAGACTCTTGTGGTCACTGAACATCTCAAAACGTACACCATACAAATAGTGACGCCACACTTTCAAAGTAAACACAACTGCCGTCAATTCTAAATCATGAGTTGGATAATTCTCTTCATGGACTTTCAACTGTCTAGAAGCATAAGCTACCACATGTCCATCTTGCATTAACACACCGCCTAAACCCTTTTTCGATGCATCACAGTATACCTCATACAACTTGCTAGGATCAGGAATAACCAAAACAGGAGCGGTCGTCAATCTTTCCTTCAAACTCATGAAACTTCTCTCACAAGCCGAATCCCACTCGTACGAACAATCCTTCCGAGTAAGTCTCGTCATTGGTAAAGCCAGTTGAGAAAAGTCTTTGATAAACCTTCTGTAATACTCTGCTAATCCCAAGAAACTTCTAACTTCAGAAACATTCTTCGGTCTCTCCCAATTAATCACTGCTTTAACTTTTGAGGGGTCAACCGCTACATCTCCATGGGATATGACATGACCAAGAAAATTAACCTCCGACATCCAAAACTCACACTTACTTAGCTTGGCAAAAAGTTGTCTCTCTTGTAAGATGGGTAAAACGATTCTTAGGTGTTCTCCGTGCTCTTAAGGATCACGAGAATAGATAAGAATGTCATCAATGAAAATCACCACAAATTGGTCCAAATAAGGTTGAAATATCCGATTCATATAATCCATGAAAATTGCTGGAGCATTCGTCACACCGAAAGGCATTACTAGGAATTCATAATGACCATAACGGGTCCTAAACGCAGTTTTCGGTACATCCGAACTCTTCACCCGAATCTAATGATAACCCAACCGTAAATCAATCTTCGAGAACACGCAGACTCCTTTCAATTGATCTAACAGATCGTCTATCCTTCGTAATGGGTATTTATTCTTGATGGTGACCTTATTCAACTGACGGTAATCAATACACAACCGCATTCCACCATCCTTCTTCTTTACAAATAACACTGGAGCTCCCCAGGACGAAACACTTGGTCTGACAAAATGCTTAGCCATCAATTCTTCCAATTGATCCTTTAATTCTCTTAATTCGAGGGGTGCCATCCGATATGGAGAAACGGATATTGGAGCCGTTCCCGGTATCAGGTCAATAGAGAATTCCACTTCCCTCTCCGGAGGAAGAGAAGTGATATCCTCGGGAAAAACTTCCGGAAACTCGCAGACTACTGGAATACTCAGAACCTGAAGGTTGTCGTTCTCCTCCTTAGTGAGAACCAAAAGGGCAGATTTTTCATTCTCAAACAAGAAATTAATCATTCCTACCGTACCTTCTAAAATAGTAGTCAACACATCCTTCGGAGTAGCCTCCACGGACGGAATAATAATTAACTTCTCCTCACAACCGATAAAAACCGAATTAGCAGAAATCCAATCCATTCCCAGAACAACATCCACTTTCTTAAGTGGCAAACAAATAAGATCAATCTGGAAAACTCTTTCATTCACCGATAGAACACAATTTTCACACATCAACGGCGTTTCAACAATCTCATCCATGGCAGTAGTAACCACCATGGGTGGAGACAACGGAATAGCTTGCAACCCCAGTCGCTTCATACATTGCATCTATACAAAAGAATGTGTTGCTCCACAATCAAATAACACAAAACAAGGATTTCCATTAACAAGACACGTACCAACAATCAAGGAATTGTCACCCTTTGTTTTCCTTGCATCCAAGGTATACACTCGCCCAGTATTCTTCTCTTGCATTTAATTTCTATTTTGAGGACAATCTCTCGCCCAATGGCCCACTTTATGACACCGATGACACTCCACTCCTTCGAAGCGACATCTACCGTAATGCATCTTTCCACAAATACGGCACACCGGAGGTGCACTAGTCTTAGAACTCTGAACTTGCTTCCCTTTGAAAGATTGTTGCCTTGGTCTAAATTGTTGATTTGATCTCCCTCAGTCACTTGGATTCAACCTACTCAATTCTCCTTCCACTTGTACCTTCTTCAAACTATGCTCCGCCACATAACACTGCCTTAACAATTCAGCATAGCTAGTGAATTCCCGCTGAGACACGCTATGTGAAATTTCAGCCCTTAAACCAAACAGAAACTAATCAATCTTCCACCTCTCATCAGGAGCATACATGGATTGTCTAGAATAAGCAGCCATAACCTCGAACTTTTCCGCATAGGAAGCCACAATCAAGTTACCTTGTCTCAGCTGCTGAAACTCGAATTCCTTTTGAGACCTTAAGGAACTTGGAAAGTACTTCTCCATAAAAGTTATCTTAAATTGTTCCCATACCTTCGGTACCTCTTGAATTGTCATTAAGGCTGAAGCGTTTTCCCACCATCTCATGGCAGGACCCTTTAACAAGTGGGAAGCGAAGACCACCTTATTTTCCTCACTGCACTGAACTATTAAGAAAATCCGCTCCATACCGGATATCCATTCATGCGCCTTCACCGGATCTAATCCTCCCTGAAACTCCGGAGGATTCATACGAATGAACTCCCTAAAGGTTCCCCCTGCAGCTTCAGGAACAACCACTGGAGGATGCAGGCCACCAACCATTTGCTGTACCATTTATTACACAAACTGATTCTGCTGTTGTTGCATCTATTGCATAAATTAATACAAATGGGCATTCCCTTCGTCCCCTAGCGGATTTGTCCCTGCTGAAGTAGTTCTCGGTCTACCACGGTTGTTTCTGCGTCTGTCGGCCATGTTCCTAAATGTCATACAGATAGGATTAAGTTGATCAGGCTCAATACCATAAATATAACACGTAAGACCAATGACGACACAACACATATGAAACGGAAAGAAAATACTTATACTATTTCATGGCTAGGTCGAGGATACGACCTGCTTTGATACCAACTGTAACACCCATATATATATACATACATCAAAGCATATATAATACATGAATAATACGTTTGGTACTGAAATATACAAGTTCCTAGTAACACAGTATACATATAAATGCCCAAAACAATGGTAATACAACAACTATGGCATGTTATATATACAAGATGTTTAAAAGATAAAACTAAGAACTAGATCACTTATGATATCAAAATCTCCACAACGGAAGTCTTGCCACACAAAAGATACGATCTGTAAGGAAAAGTCAAACCACTTTGTCCTTACCCTTCGCCGAACCTGTAGTACCTGTGATGTAAACAACAACGTGGGGTGAGATACATCAAATCTCAGTGAGTTCGCTATCTTATAGTCCTCTCGGCTTTAGAAGGTTCTAACAACTTAACTCAAGTCAAAAGGGAAGGGAAGTAACTTTGAGTACATACACACCATATGTTTCCATGTTATTGAGTTCGTTAACCTGAAAGTGTATCACTATCGCTAACCCTGTCAAGGCATCCCCTTTCTCCCGCCCTCTTCTACGTCTAGAAGTAGGAACGAGTCATGGACCCTCGTAGATTTCTTGGCATACGAAATGGATTCGGGATCATCGGCCCGTACACCGTGATCCGTCACTTCACACGGCCCGTACACCGTCACAAGTCTCTTTACCCGTAGGCTCCATTCGTACTATAACATTGGGAATCAAACCTACCAAGAAATCGTGCATTCATTACAGAGGAACTCGTTACTCATGAAATGGCACATAATAGAATAGTGGTTACGATTTCGTGATTTCACATACAACCATTCGGTAATAGACGCACGCCTCGGCCTCTCATACACGAGCGTCGTCGTTTTGTGATTCCACAATTCCCTAGCCATTACTAGGTTCTAACAATATTTTGTGGTAATGATCCTCACTCTTCCTATTTATATTTTACATGCATATACATCTCATACATGCTAAACAATAAGAAAATAGACAATCACAATTCAATCACACAATAGAATCACATAAAATAACATATCACCCATGTTACACCAATTCACAGTTCTCTCCGATTTATTTAATCGGGCAATAAACAAATATTTCTCACTTTCATTAGCTAGAGGATGTTCATAGCTTTACAATGATACCAAGAATGTGCACATCGAATAACCGAGTCAAAAGTTATAAAAGAAACAAGTTGGGGGATCTGTCATGTTTGCAATGCGAAGAAGTTAGCGAGTGCTCGCTTCCTCATTTGTATTGCGAAGCTCCCTGCGAATGCCTAGCCAACACTGGTTCGCTGCCCCATTCGCAGTGCGAACGTCTGGCGAACCGTGGCAGAACCAAAACAAGCTAAAGCTCGTAGTGCGAACCTCTGGCGAATGTTCGCCTCCGCCTTCGCCGTACAAATAGCCAGCGAGTGCTCAATTTCCCCTTCGCTAGGGGATTCACAGTGCGAATCTGGGAAAATGCAGAATTTCTGCAGCGTAACAGCTGAGTTCCCTTGGGTTCAAAACTACCCCAAAACATATCCAAACATCCCAAAATCAAAAACAGATGATTCTACACTCATATAGCTTATACTACTCAGTTTGTAACACATTTCAACCGTTAAATTTCATCGATTACCAATTTAAGCAATTTCTCATAAAACCTAACTTAAGCAAAAAAAATCATTTCTAAATCTAGAACTTAAGTTTCTATCTATAACCCACCTTGAATAGATGAACATGGTGAAGATTGGAAGATGATTTGATGATGTTCTTGATCTTTCCACTTCTAGGTTTCCACTTCTCTTTTTCCTTCCTTTCTTCTTCTTTCTCTCCAACTTCTTTCTATCTCTTTCTTTCTTTGGTTCTAATGAGGAAAATGAAGGAAAAGAAATGATATAGGAAAAATATCATCAATTGCCATACTACTAATTGCCCAAAAAGTCTCTAAAGTTCCAAATATTAAAATACCTCAGAGACAAATAATATTAATTAGATTTGCTCTGAGCTCAACCGTTACTCTAATTATCTTTGCAGATAATTTCTCAGAGTACACTGGAACTCAGTAGATCACCACTAATATTATCCAGAGTAATTAAAATACAGGGTGTTACACTTCCTACTCGTTATAATCTGGCGGCCAGGGCGGTAATCTCTAATCCTCATGACTTAGTCTGTGTTTTTTTTGTTTTAATGACATTAAATCCATCGATCGCGTAATGGTGACATGCCCGAAGATTAGGAAAGTATGGTTTGCTATTTCGGAGTGGTTAGGAGTTGATAGGGTTTTGTTTACTGTGAATTTTGGTAAACAACGTCTGGTCTATCAATTTTAAATAAAACTGACTAACTTGCAGGATCGACCACACAAATCCTAGGACATGTGCTAAATTTTAAGGGAAAATGTAACTGACAATGATAAATGCAAGAAATGTAAATTGAACTCCACGTTCGACAGTAAAGAAAACTACATGAACTCCATGTTCGACTACTTGCAAATAAGGTAAAGGCTTGGAAATGTAAAGGGCTGTAAATAAATTATGCAGAATTTAGAGGCGTCGAATGTAAAAGACAAAAGGTAAATGACTTTAAAAAATAAAAGTGCAGGAGGATAAATAACTGTAGAAAGTAAACAACAAGAAATGTTAAAGTGCTTGAACTCCACGTTCTTGAATGTAAAAGGTGCAGAAAGAGTAAATGACTGTCGAAAGTAAAGGGCAAGAAAATAAATGATTGTGAAGGTAAATGCAGTAATTTAAAAGCTTTTGAAAAAATGCAATGAACTCCACGTTCTTGAAAATAAAGACTGAAATGTAAAGGTGCTGTCGAAAGTAACTGCAGGAAGTTTAAATGGCTTTAAAAATAAAACTTTGAGTAAATTTGGCATGAAAAGTAAAATTCAGGAAAACGTAAAGACATGGAAAGTAAATGCTTGAAGCTTAAACATGATGAAGATAAATTGCATTAAGAAAGTGGTGTTACATTACGTACATTCTCACGAACTCGTTTCTCTACATGCAGGTACTTTGAGTTTCTTTGAGTAACTTGTACAAAAATATGAACACCTATTACATAGAACTAACTCCTATTTATAGTGCTAAGAAATAACTACTAAGTGGTGGTTATTGCTTTAAACGTGTCTCTCTGGCGCCTTCTCCTTGGCCTCAACTGTTCCCACGTTCACAACTGCTCCTATTTGAATTTCAAACATTGGAAATTCCCTCCAGCCTTAGTATAACAACTGCAGCGCGCGTTTCCATATTCGCATGGTCGAAACCTTTCCCAACACTTAGCCATTTTTTAGGCTTCCAAAACCCCTATTCGACTCAGGCTTCACCAAAACTGGGTCGAAGCCTTCTTTACGTTAAAAATAATTTTTTAACTTAAAATAGCTTTGATTCTTTCTAGCGTCAAAAATGAGGGTTAACAAATTGCCCCCAAGGAATTTCCTTTCGCCAAAATTGGTAGGGTCATTTCTTGATATAATAACCATTTCGACGCTTGTTTGCATGGCTTCAACTGAATATCCCACTAATTACTTAGTGGCTGAATTATTCAGTTTCCCTAACCCACGCTTATGACGTCATACCATCATGACAATCCTTAAACGTCTCTTCAGCCGTATTCATCATAACATTTTTCTTGAAAACAGATGTTTGCAGTCTGAACATAACTGCTACCTTTCGTCACGTCTCCAGGAAAAGAACACGCGTCCCACTAACTCCTCAACTTCAACGGTAGATCCAAGGTTCTTGGGATTTTCAAACGTCTATAAATACCCATTTCCACCACTTTGTGAACTTTCCACACTCCACTCTCATATTCTCAGGCGAACATCTTCTTCTCTTCAGTTTCTCTTACGCAGAACCCAGAAAAACACCATCTTTTCGTCTTCTTCAACAATGGCGTCTTCCCAAACCAATCCTCAACCAAAGAAAACCCAAAAAGGCAAGGCTACTCCATTTAAACAAGCCATTCCTCCATTCGCTAATATCCCAGGCCCCCAAATAGTGGATAACCGTCGTTGCATGCCGGAACCCACCACTGAAGAAACACGAGCCATATACAAGTCTCAGGTAATGATTCCTTTAATCGTTTCTGACAAACCTTATGCGCTATCTGGTCCTCTAGCTGATGTTAACATTTCCAATGAGAAACTAAGTGAGTTTCTCCCCTCTTACCGGAAAACAAGGCCGTTAGGGCAAAAGAGTTTTCCCAAAATCAACGCTGCTGCTGAAACTTCTCCTGAAGAAATCCCCTTGCCCAAAATCAACGTTGGCTATCTCATTGATGGCACCAGGTTGGTGAGAGCTGTCAATCCCTTGAAGGAATTTGACCAATGGATGGCGAAGATGGAGAAGGTCAAAGCTGAACATTGGAAGAATATAGGGATTTATGACCTTCTTATGCTGTCGAAGACTAGCATACCATACTGTCTAAACATGTTGGCAGCGTCCTTATACTTTTGGGACATCACCCATTATACCTTCCATCTGCCATGTGGAATGGTTACCCCAACCTTGTTCGACGTAGCTGCCATCACAGGTCTTCGCCCAGATGGCCTTACCTATAACCCTGATGTTGATGCTGAAGACACCATCAATATTTCAGGCTCTAAACTTACATACACTCTCTTCATCAAACACCACTTTAAACAAGAAGATGACAGAGTGTCTGATGAAGAACATATTGCTTTTCTCACAGTCTGGCTGTCAAGATATGTTTTCTGCACCAAATCTTTGCAGGTAGCTAAGAAATACCTACCCCTGGCGAATCAACTTCACAACAACAGAGGAACCTGCTTGAGTGAACTCATCCTGGCGAACCTCTATGAGTCTATCAGCGAAGGGGCTTCTCGACTTAGAAATGTGGAGGCCCAAGGTCCTATGCACTTGAGTGGGCCTCTTTGGCTACTTCAATTGTGGCTTAAAGCTACATTTGAAGCTAGCCTCCCCAGAAAAGGCCTAGTTGATGAAGCCTCTGCTGAAATCAGGGAAAAGAGTGTCGAAGGGACGCGTCTGGCCAAACTCACTCCCAATGATGATGGTGAAACCCTTCAAAGGGCCTTTACCAGTTATATTATGATGTTTGCCAAGCGCTATGAGTTCACTCCTAGCATGGAACCTTTTGCTCAAAGGAGATATGGCCCTGTGTGGTTTAAAAGGCCATTCCCAAATCCTCACCAAACTCTTGATCAAGAATCTGTTGCTATCTGGGAAGCCTTTTTGATTCCCAGATTCTTTATCCACAGGCTAAACTTTGGGAGAGGTTTATCAGCACTGATTGCCTATCAACCAAACCTTGTCTCTCGACAGTTTGGGCTGGCCCAGAGCTTCCCTCAATGCTTGTATGAGAGAAAGGGCCAAGTAATTCTTCACACTCCCTGCTTCGACGAGGAAAATGTCTCCCTTACACTCGACAGCCGGAATAAGAAAAGAAGAGTCCTCTCTCCTGTGTTTTTTGAGCCTTCTTTTCTATGCACTTCATCATTCCACCAATGGTGGGCGAAGCACTATAGTGAGCATTTTCTTGATGTGGCTACATTTTCTTCGTTACTTGACCAAGCTTTTCTCAATGTGCAGGACAAGACGAAAAAGAGTAAGTTTACTCACATCGAAGAAATACAGGCTTTTCAAAAATACTTTGAAACTATCTATCGACCAGATGATCTTAGTCGAACCATTCATGAGGCTGTTGTTACTCTAAAGAGAAAATTTCTAGAAAAGCTGGATCAACTAAAAATCCCTCCCAACGTCCCTCGTGAGAAACGTTATGAGGTAGCTTTTAAACTTTTTCCTCCAAAGTTCCCTCGACTGCCTAATGCTGATTTTGGAGTGGCGATTGCCCCTCCATTTCTAGATTGGTTTGTCTGTGGGGAGCATTTAAAACTTCTTCGACAACAGTCTCAGCCAAAGGCCCAACGAGTGGTTTCGACTAAGCATATGTTAGACAGTTTTAAAGGACACCTTCATATAGGAATTCAGGACGTTCGTGTCAAATCTGAAATATATGAAGGTTCGAAATCCTTAATCCATGGCTTTATAACTAACCACGTAATCATTAACTTGTAACAATTTTTACTGTCTTTCAGTTGTGCCTAGGAAAACTGCTTCAACTAGGGCTGCCACACAAAGGGGTAAAGAACCAGAAAGCACACAGGTATATGGTGTGAGAAAAATAGGTTATGGTGTGAGAAAAATAGGTTATATTCCCAAAAAATAACAAAAAGTGCTTTTATACATCACTTGAAATTTGTCAAGTTCGCACTGCGAACAATTTATTCGCCTAGCGAATGGCAAAATAGGCACCTGATGTGCCTCTGCACAGTTAAACCGCCTCTGATAAATATCAGAAGTTCGCAGTGCGAAGGAATATTCGCCTAGTGAACATTCGCCTACAAGTTCGCACAACGAACTTAGGTCCTTTTTCTTACTGCCTCTTCCATGATGTCCTTCGACAGGTCTTCGTTGGAGCATTGTCATAGAGAACATTCGCTGGAAAGTTCGCACATCGAACTTAGGTGCCTTTTCTTACTGCCTCAAGTCTGGGAGTATTCGCTGGAACTTCGCTAGATGTTCGCCCAACGAACATTCGCTAGCAAGTTCACACAGCGAGCTTACTGAAGTTTCTTCATTTTCTTTGGCAACTTGAATCACTTTTCTTGTGTCTTACTTCTTTGATGACTTAATGCCTTTTTCTGCACAATAACACACAAATTACAAGTACCAAAGGTATTTTCACAATATTTGAAGAATGACAACTTTCAAGAATAAACTCCAACAATTCAACATAAAAGAGTTGAAAAATGCCAAGTATAAGTGACAAATATAAGGCATATTTGACATCTAACAACTCTCCCCAACTAACTCTTTGCTTGTCCTCAAGCAAAGTATGCCTCTCATTGAAAACAAGAGCTTTTGCTCATGCATTTAACTCAACCAAGAAAAGATTTAAGGCTCAAATAAACAACAAATGCAAACAAGCAACAATTACAAATTCCTAGAATCGAACAATGCAAAAGAACTTGGTTCTTAAACAAATATCAGACAATGTTTCAAGTAACAACTAAACTATCATGCTCATATCACTTTAACACTCCTCTTCGAAAAAGAATTGAAGGAAAAACGCGCTTCCAAACGCGGGGCAATTTCGCTCATCTGACAAATGATGCAAATACAAACCAATTCATACAATATCTAAACGTGTAGCTTGGTCGGGTTTACAATAAAGGGACATTTCTAAAGGCCATTGAATCGAAATTTCCGATGCAAAAGAACATTCACTATACAAGGTATTCACACATCTCAACTTCATTCACCAATTTTATTTCTTTACCACAAACCTTCTCAAACTTCATTATGCACAATTATTTTGGTCTCTATTTTTCTCATTCAAGCAAGCATTCTTTTTCTTTGTTTTTCACATTCACATTCACATTTTCTTTTTCTTTTCATGCTTGCTTGAAATTTTTCAAAAGTTTTACCAACTTACCAATTTTCTTTTTCATTCTCCCCAACTTATTTTCAACTAAACCTTAAGCGAATGCTCCTTACTTTTTAAGGCAAGGAAATCAATGAAAACAATGTTCACAGGTTCAGGAAGAAAAAATTTAGAATCTCTCAAAATTCAATGATGAACTAAATGTTCAAATTATGTACATACACAAAGTTCATCACTAATACGAGATCTAAACTGTTTAGGCTCAAAGGGCTAACGAATACTCACTACTCACAGGTAAATTACTGTTTGGAAATGGTTGTGCTCATTATCAACAAATGCATTGATCATTTCTAATGCTTCCACAAAATCAAATAAATCATAAGATAAAGCATTAATTTAAAGTACAAAACAAAATTCATCAGCAATCCTATGCATTTAGTAGACAATGGAGGTTTCTCACCATTTTGGCTTTTGGACCTAAGTGATATAAGCAATCAACAAAGTTGCAACTAGAAACAACATTACATTTACAAAAAGACAAGAAGTTATAACACATTCCAAATCCTAGAAATAGGTAACCATGTACCTTGCCAACAAATACATGCTTAACATTACTACGAAAAACCCATTTAACAACGGTTGGGAATGACATATAATGACGCAGGCGAAGGTGTTGTTATGTAGATTGTCGTTGTAAGTTCGCTGTTTCTACAACGGTCTGGAAACAGTTGTTGTATTATGGAAAGTGTGCGTTATATTGCAAACGTTAGGTATTTCAACAGTTGTAATATATTTTAACTATCACAACGGTTATGAGTCTCAACCGTTGTGGAATGTACCCTTAGTTTATTAAATACAAATGTATATTGCTTGTTTTACCATACACCTAATTAAAGAAATACAACCATTAAAATTGGTAAAGAACTATATAATCTGAAAATTAAACTGTTCTTGAAAACCAACTTAAACACACCACTGTTTTCCGAATTGTATCCATTTCATTCCGCACATTTTATGTTCCTTAACATAAAATTTATGGTTCAATGGTCAGTTTCCTTCAATCCATCGATATCTTTTATTATAGTTTACCTCATCATCGCCACAAATCATCGCGATTTTATCATCATAACAATCATGATCTTAACAACCACGATGATTAGTGATGACGATGAGGTAAACTATAATAAAAGATATCGATGAATTGAAGCAAACAGACCATTGAACCATAAATTTTATGTTAAGGAACATTAAATGTGCTTAATGAAATGGATGCAATTCGGAAAACATTGACATGATAAAGGTTGGTTTTCAAATACATCTTAATTTTGAGATTATAAGTTTCTATATCAATTTAACTGATTGCATTTTCAATAAAAGGATAGTGAAACAAACAATATACATAGTATATAATAAACTAAATTTCATATACAATATCAGAATGAATTCATATATATGTACTTTATCAGAATGAATTCATATATATGTACCACCATCATCATCACCATGTGAAACAACCCATAAGAAGTGGGAAGCAATGAAGAAAATTAGTTAGTATTCAAAACAAAACAAGCAAAAGTTGAAACAAAACCCTAAGAAGTGTGACTGTACCATTACAATGAAGTTTACCTTACTTGTGAAGCATTGAAGTCGAATCTGCACAAAATGAGAACAATTAACAAAAACAACATGAAGCAAACGAGATAATGAGAACTATCTAACAAAAAGATTGAAGTAGAAGAATACCTTATTTTCCATAAACAAAATGTACATTACGCTTGCTACCGCCAGCATCATCACCATGTTCATCTAGTTTTAGACTCTGCAAGAAGAAATACAAGGAGGAAGAAGCTTAAATCAAAAGCTTCATACTTCTTGTATTTCTTGTCGCGGATTCTAAAAAAAGATGAAGTTTACTGCAAAAAATGTAGAGAAAAAATGGGTGCTAGGGTTTTGCTGTGAAGGAAACGGGGCTACTGTCAATAAGGGAAAGTTAATTCCCTTATATAGGTAAATATTTCACAGCGGTTTTCTAAAAGAACCTTAATGATAAGTATATATATTATTTTAATAATATCACAACGGTTAGTTATATTAACCGTAGCGATACCCCTTATACTTGGTACAAGGTCCGACTCTAGGCAACAACATTTTTCTATAATTACGTAAAATAGAAAAATGTTGTTGCCTGGAGTCGAACCTTGAACCAAGTATAAGGGGTATCGCTACGGTTATTATTACTAACCGTTGTAATATTATAACCCTTGCTCTTCCCAGAATAGAGAACACTAATGGCCAAGTATAATATTGATTTAAAATTTTCTTCGCTTTTCAAAAAATATCGTTCCAGAATACCAACCATTTACAAGTTATAATCATTGCAAGCATTAAACTATCATACTTTTCATCTTCAACCTCATCTATAAATAGACAATTTTACATTTCTTCATAATATATTCATCGTAACAATGAGTTCTACAAATGAGAATGCTAGAAATATCACCAATAAGGGCACAAATGAACAACGTCAGCCGCCAAATAAGGAGGTCCAACCAGCGGCCAACGTCAGGGATGCGTTAAGGGTAAGGAAGGAGAAGAAGAAAAAGAAGAAGAAGAAGAAGAAGAAGAAGAAGAAGCTGAAGAAGAAAAAGAAAAAGACGAAAATGATGACTGTTTATTATGATTCCGATGAGGGAAGTGAGGAGAGAGTCCTGGATTATGAAGATGCATTTGCAGCTATGGGCTCTGACATTGATAAATATATGTAATATATGATTATCAATGTACTCTTCTTATCTGGAATCTTAATAAAGTTTTCTTTTATATATACTCATCTTTTTCACTTTTATTTTTAAAGAAGTTATGATCAAATTATTTCAACCTATTCTCTTGCACTTAAAAATAGAAAAACAAAGATGAATTTTGAGTTTTAAGGTTAAATCCCCGTAACACTAACAAAAGAAATAAAATATATGTTTAAAATCTAAAAATATGGAAAAATGTAGTTGCTGGGAATCGAAGCTTGTTACACATCATGTATTACAACGGTGTTTTAATACAAGTGTGTTTAAAATGTAAAAATATGGAAAAAAAATGTAGTTGCTGGGAATTGAAGCTTGTTACACACCATGTATTACAACGGTTTTTTAATACGACCGTCATTAAATATGGCGTTATAAATCAGCTGCAAAATGTTTAACCTATTACAACGGTGGGATACGAATCCGTTGTAAACTTGGTGTCATTAAATGGGTTTTTCATAGTAGTGTAAGTACTATCATTGCCATCCAAACTTGGAAGAATCTTCCTTGAACAACATCACCAACCTAGAAGTTTTTTCAATTCAACACCGAAAAATGGAAACATTAAAATTTCCACAAGCATACCAACCATACAAAAATAAGCATACCAACTGTTCTGGACTGGGTCGGGGCATGCTCATCAGTCGAGCAGGCCCAATCCCCCACGTCCTGGTATGGCCCAATAAGGACTCCTAGAAAGACCACTGTCGATCACATGCTCACCTCCACCATGTCGGGCACACGCCCAACCTCGGATGTGTATGGCACGCACAACATGGATCGTGGGGCATGGGCTCTAAGCCTCCCCGGGCTCGCCTCTCCTCGACGCTCATGTGCTCCTCCCCGAGAGGAGCCATCTCCGCCCGCAAGCGAGTCCTCCCCCACGAGGACACGTCTATCCCCGACACGCAGGACTCCTCCCCGCGAGGACACGTTCTCATGTAACCGCCCACTCCCGATGGAATCGGTCTGCCCTAATTCCGGAGATCTAGGAGCGGTTACCCCAGGGTGAAGACCACGTGCTGGTCTTCACTATGCCACGTAAGCCCTGGAAGTTACTTGGATTGGGCCTGGCAATCCAGCCCAATGCAAGTAACTGTTGGCCTCGCGCTGGGGGTTCTCTATAAATACCCTCTCACTTGAGAGGGTCAGGTTACACACACTTTCTTACTCTCATCTTTGTACTTGCTTTTATTCTCTGACCGTTACCTTACTTAAGCGTTGGAGTACCTTGCAGGTACACCCCCCCCGCCGCCCCCCCCCCCCCCCCCGGCCGTCTTTCAACCTCACCAGAGCTGAAGCCCAGATGACGTTGTTGGCCACCAGATACTGTCTGATCCAGGTACGATCAGTGGCGCCGTCTGTGGGAACCCTTTGCTTCCCCATTTTTCCCTTCGATAAACCAAAGCAATCCTCTCATCCATCACCAGCATGGCCAATCCGTCTACTCACAAAGCTCTGGACACCGTCCTCGCACAACTCGAGAATGAAAACCACCACGAGGACGCTGCTATCCTCAACGGTGATGAAGGCGACGTAAGAGACGGGCAGACCGCCTCCCCGGACTCCCAAGACGTGGCTGACAACGCCGCCCGCCAAAACGATCAGCAAGCCATTTTCCAGCCAGTTGCTCCTCCGCCCAATGCAGATTCGAGCACCGTGGCCCTATTTGCCTTGATCAATCAGACCAACCAGCTGATCGCACACCAGAATACCAGAATTGAAGCACTGGAGCAAGGGCGGGCACAACGATCTTCCCCACGAAGACATCGTCATCCACCGTCACCTCGCCGTTCTCCTTCCCCACGAAGGACCCCTTCCACGAATCTCGAACCCCCTCGCCGGTGCGCGGGGGCCGCCGGCCACGTCTCGAGCGCCCCCAGCCGACGATCTCCCAGAAACACCCTCGTTCCCCGCCTCGGAAGGAACCCAGGGCCTCCACCACTACCAAGAAGTCCAAACAGACCGAGGAGAGGCCGAGGGACCGTTCGAGGAATTCCCCTCCACGGCATCAGCGGTCCCCTTCAAGGTCCCCGACGGGAAGTGACGACGAAGACCAGAGGACCCCTCTGTCATGGGAGATCATAAACGCCCCAATTCCTGCGGGCATGGAGAAACCTCCACAACTGGGGAACTACGACGGCCTGGCTGACCCCGACGACCACGTCGAAAGTTTCGAAGCCATGCTCGACTTCAGAAACGTCAGGGGAGCCATTAAGTGCAAGTTTTTTCCCACCACCTTGCAGAAGGGCGCCATGACTTGGTACAAGGGTCTGGCACCCGGGTCGATCACATCCTGGAAGCAACTAAGACAACGCTTCACCAAACATTTTACTGCATCTCGTCGATACCCGAAGACGGAAGCTGCCCTAGAAAGCATCTTCCAGGGGATGAACGAATCTCTCCGGAACTACATTGAGAGATTCAATAGAGAAACTGTCGAGGTCCATACTACCGACGACATGAAGAAGTATTTAATCATCCATGGGCTACGTTTTGGATCTGACTTTGCCAAGTCCGTGGGCCTCCGCAGACCCCGCCGTCTCGAGGATCTCCTCCAACGGGCTCAGTCGTACATCGAGCTTGAGGAGTCGGAGGCAGCACAGATCGCCCTTGAATCGAGACGCAAAGAAGGCCCCCGCGGCCACAAAGAAGAAGACTCTCCTTCCCGGCGAGACGGAGAAAGAAAGAGAGATAATCGCCCCCGGGAACCTCGTGAACCACGCAGACCAACTGACCAGTTCACTGAATACACCCCACTCAACACTCCCCACGCACGAATCCTCTCCGAGTGCCAGAACTCAGAATTTATGAAAGAAGGAGTCCGCTTTCCAAAGCCCACTGCCCCCAAATCGAACATTGACAAGTCAAAATACTGTAGGTTCCACCGGAGCCACGGGCATGTAACAGAAGACTGCATCCATCTCAAGGATGCAATTGAAATTCTCATTAAGGAAGGTCACTTAAAGAAATATGCCCAGAAGAATGACAATCCTCGTCCCAGCTCTCGGGAAGCCCAGAACGTCGAGGAGACAACACCTCCTCCCGACGAGAGTCGGCTTCAGGTCGCCCTCAGTGTCACTCGACCCGAAGATTTATTTGTTCCCCCAATCATTAAAGGCCAAGAAGAAATTCATAACATGTGGGTGACCTTCCCCCACGAGGACCCCGTCGCTGCCCGTAGCACCTGGGAAAGCTTCCCTATAGCGATGGTCATCTCCGGGGGTGGTCCTGAGAAGTTTTCCGTCGGATCGATCAAGCGGAAATTTGATGAGCTGGAATCCGCAACGTCGGCGAAGACAACCACTCTCGAGAAAGTGCGAGGAAACTCCAACCCTATCACTTTCTACCTCGAGGAACTCCCCGGGGGAGCGCCAAACGCCACTATTCCCCTCCTGGTCAGGGCACAGATGGCGAACTTTGACGTTTGAAGGATCCTAGTCGACCAGGGAAGTTCGGTCGACATCATGTATGCCCATCTGTTCGGGACCCTTCAGCTCGACGAAAGACATCTGACCCCGTACGTCAATTCAGATCTGCAGGGGTTCAACGGAACCACCACCAGACCATGGGGTTACGTTGAGCTGATGGTTACATTCGGGGCCGAAGACACTGCCCGACAGGTGAAGATCCGTTTCCTGGTGGTCGAATTCCCATCCCTTTACAACTGCATCCTCGGGAGGACCACCCTGGCCGAGCTTACGGTGGTGCCATCAACAGTCCACCTCAAAATGAAGTACTACACGACCAGGGGACGAGTGGTAACGATGCAAGGGGACATAGACGTGACCAGAAGATGCTTCGACGCCGCCATCAAAGGCATGAGTTCCATCGGTGCCAAACCTAAGACCGTGGCCAAGCCACCCCCGGACGCCGAGCAGGTACCTCTCCCGCGCGTCAACACGGTCGAACTCGACAGCAGGTTCCCAGGAGAACCCGATGAAGACGGGGCAGAAGACCTCGACCTCCAGGAAGAAAACAACGGGCGCCCTCTCCACCCAACGCGCCCCATCCCCGACGGAGACTTTGAGCTCGTGGTACTCGGGGACGATCCAGACCGTAACATGAAGATTGGCACCGGAATCCCCGACCTGACGAAGGAGCAGCTGAAGGTATGTCTCCGGGAGAACGTTGATCTGTTCGCATGGAGCGCCTCCGAGATGCCTGGCCTTGACCCCGAGGTGGCTTGCCATCAGCTCGCAGTAGATCCGGCCACTAGGGCCATAGCTCAACGTAGGCGTAGGCAGTCTCCCGAGAAAGCGGAGGCTGCTGAAAAAGCTGTAAAAGACCTCCTAGAGGCAAATTTTATTTCGGAAGCCAGGTACACAACCTGGTTGTCCAACGTTGTACTTGTTAAAAAGAATAATGGAAAATGGAGGATGTGCGTTGATTATACTGATCTTAACCAGGCTTGCCCGAAAGACTGCTATCCTTTGCCTAACATCGACCAACTGGTCGACAATTCTACAGGTTATAGACTATTGTCCTTCATGGACGCTTACTCAGGATACAACCAAATTCCCATGGACAAGGTTGACAAACAGCACACGGCTTTCATGACCGCGTCGGGCAACTACTATTACAACGTGATGCCCTTCGGTCTGAAGAACGCCGGTGTGACCTACCAACGGATGATGAATAAGGTTTTCCGGGCTGAAATCAGCGACATGCTCGAGGTCTACATGGACGACATGATCGTCAAATCAGCGGAAGAAGTCGACCACGCCGCGCACCTCAAGAAGGTGTTCGACACGGCGAGGAGGTGCCGCATGAGGTTCAATCCCGACAAATGCACCTTCGGCGTTCGAGCAGGTAAGTTCCTCGGATTTTACCTCACAGAGCGAGGAATCGAGGCCAACCCCGACAAGTGTAGGGCTTTTTCCGAGATCCCTACTCCGGACTCAAAGAAGTCGATACAATCATTGAACGGGATGCTCACCGCTCTCTCCCGCTTCGTCGCCAAGTCTGCACAGTACGCACTCCCATTTTTCAAAATTCTTTGACAAAAAGCGGAGTTTGAGTGGAGCGAAGAATGCGAGCAGGCGCTCCTCCACCTAAAGCAAGTCCTATCGCAGCCCCCGGTCCTCTCACGGCCCAAGGGCGGGGAGACACTTTTCTTGTACCTTTCAATCACGAGTGAAGCAGTCAGCACCGTCCTCATTCGGGAAACCTCGGACGGGCAGAAGCCGATTTACTTCACGAGCAAAGCCCTCCAAGGCCCCGAGCTTAGGTATCAGCAGATAGAGATAGTCGCCCTGGCCCTCGTCACTGCGGCCAGGAGGCTACGCCACTACTTCCTTGTCCACACTGTCGTCGTAAGGACCGAACAGCCTATAAGGCAGCTCCTTGGACGACCGGACATGGCGGGTAGGATGCTCAGGTGGTCGCTCGAACTCGCCGAGTTTGACATCCAATACGAAGGGAGGAAAGCCCTGAAGGCTCAGGTATTGGCCGACTTTGTAGCGGAGATGTCCGTCCCAGAACCTTCGACCAACGAATCCCAGAAATGGACGATCTATGTCGACGGAGCATCCAGCCCGAAGGGAAGCGGGGCAGGCATCATCCTCGAAAACGAAGAAGGCATCCTGATCGAGGTATCCCTCGAACTATCCTTCCCGATGTCGAACAACCAAGCGGAGTACGAGGCCTTCCTCGCCGGACTTCGGCTAGCCGAGGACCTCGGCGCCAAGGAGGTCAAACTCTTCACCGACTCCCAGCTCGTGGCCTCGCAAGTACGAGGAGAGTACCAGGCCAAGAACGACAACCTCATAGAATACTTGGCCTTGGTGAAAGAAAAGATGAAAAAGTTCACCTCCGCGGAAGTAACTCACATCCCCCGCAAGCACAATGCCCGAGCAGATGTCTTGTCTAAATTGGCAAGCACAAAGAAGAAAGGCGGGAACAAATCTGTCATACAATAAGTGATTTCCCGGCCGAGCATCGACAAACCCACTCCAGTGGCGGACGTAAACGCCATTGGTGACAGCAATTGTTGGATGACCCCCGTGTACGAGTACCTCACGATGGGAAAACTGCCCGAAAATCCCAAAGAAGCCGGAATGGTCAAGCGGCGGGCGTGCTCATACACGATAGTCGAGGACAAGCTATACCGGCGAGGATTCTCTATCCCCCTCCTCAGGTGCGTCGAGGAGACCAAGGTCCCCAGCATCCTCCAGGAAATCCACGAAGGAATCAATGCACAACACCTCGGCGGGCGATCGTTAGCCTGTAAGGCGCTTCGAGCAGGGTATTACCGACCCACCATGCAACAGGACGCCAAGGAACACGTCAAGAAGTACGACAGATGCCAACAACACGGGGACATGCACCTTGCTCCTCCCAACGAGCTCAAAACATTGTCCACCCCGTGGCCGTTCGCGTGGTGGGGGATGGATATCCTCGGACCTTTCGTCCAGGGGTCATATCAAAACAAATACCTCATCGTCGGGGTGGACTACTTCACGAAGTGGATTGAGGCGGAAGCATTGGCCAAAATCACGGCCTTCAACATACTGCGTTTCTACAAAAGGAACATCCTCGCCCGATTCGGCGTACCTCAAGCTATTGTCACCGACAACGGAACACAGTTCACCGACAAGAACTTCCAAGACTTCGTCTCCAAGCTAGGCACGAAGCAGCACTTCACGTCGGTCGAGCACCCTCAAACGAACAGATAGGATGAGGTGGCGAACAGAGTAATCCTACGAGGACTTAAACGTCGACTAGGCGACGCCAAACAACGGTGGGTCGAGGAGCTACACAGCGTCCTTTGGGCCTACCGAACGACCCCACATTCCACGACCGGGGAGACCCCTTTCCGTATGACCTACGGAACGGAAGCGGTGATCCCCGTGGAAATTAGGGAACCCTCGAGGAGGACAGAAGCCCCCCTCGACGGGGACGCGAACGGCAAAGCCCTGAGGGAAGAACTCGATTTCGTCGAGGAGACACGTTCGGGCGCTTCTCTCCGAGAAGCTTCACTTAAGCAGAAAATAACACTACGTTATAACGACAGAGTTATCAAACGTGATTTTCAGGTGGGCACCCTCGTCCTACGAAGGAACCAGAAAGACTCGCGAGAAGGCAAACTCGCCGCGAACTGGGAGGGCCCGTACCGCGTCCGCGCGAAAACGGGGACAGGAGCCTATTTCCTCGAAAATCTGCACGGGAAAGAACTTGCTCGACCATGGAACGCTGAGAAGTTCAAACAATACTACAGTTAAGCACTGCCCGTAACTCACGAACACCGCGATTACGGGGACGCACTAAGGTACGAGCGCGTCACCCCTATACAGAACACGATGATCAAAGGCCGCGTCGTGTGTGCGCGAGGACTTTTGATCCGACGGGGATACCTCGATCGAGCTCCGCCGTCGTTGTACCAATTAGGCAGAACACCCAGCTCGCGATGGGAAGTTCACGCCACGAAGCTAAGACCTCGATCGAGCTCTTAGCCTCGTTGAAGGTCGGAATACGTCTCTGACTACCCGACCAGCTCTCCACGCGGTCAGGGACTATCAAGGTCGAGCAAATCCCAAGGTCTTTATTACTTAGACAAAAACAAAGTATAACAAAAGCAATAACATCACACACAATTAAAACCATACAAACAGCACACTAGCAGATAAACAAAAATGCATTAAAGCGGGCAGAAGCCCATTGTACAAATATTACAAACAAATGTCAAAAAGCCCCTGGCACGCAGGCCGGGAAAAAATACCCCAATAAATAAAAATGGCTCGCAGGATGAACAGAACGGGGAAGAAAATCCTACTCAGCGACGGTCCCTTCAGGCTGCTCGGGATCATGAACCTTATCGACTCGCATCGGCTGCACGATCTGACCGTCGACCACCTCGTAGTCGGGGTCGATTCCCTCGGTCGAAAGGTCGGGGTTGAGGACCCAAAGGTGCTCCACGACGTTCTTGAAACCTATGCCAGCTACCGCGAGATTATCTTCCTCGGCTTCCCAGAGTTTCGCTATCAGCGCTGCCCGCGAAGTCAGCAACCTGTCCTCCTCGGTTTCCTCCTCAGTTGGGCGGACAGCCTCCTCCAATTCAGCGTTCCTCGCCAAGAGACGATCCCTCTCCTCTTCAATACTGACGAGACGTTTCCGCTCCTCCTCAGCACTCTTCAACTTTTCCTCCAATTTCTGTTGAAGCTCTACTTGGGCCTGGTTCTGGCTTTTGTAGTCAGCCAGCTCCTTACCCACCTTCTCCATTTCGGCCGAGATGGACTGGAAACTTTCTCACAACTTGTTCAGCTCGCCTGCGGGGCACGCCTCGTCGTTCAGAACCAAGGCAGCCATGCAAACCCGCATCACAGCAGACACATCCTTCACCAGCACCCTTCTCCGAGAAGCCTTGTCGATGCCTAAGATGGCATGAGCTTCGGGGGCACCCACGCATAGCGAATTATTCCCCATGAAGAAGTTCGGCCTTGTGTGACAAGGCGGGAGCACAAATTTCACGGCAGGGGGCTCTCGTGCTCGGTAAGGTCGATGTCCACAGTGCTTGCAAGCCGTTGCCTCTTCGGGGAGCTCTGAGGGCTGAGAGAATCACTATCCTGGTGAGAGTCAGAGGAACCCCCGGGTGTCGGGGTGGAAACGGGCTCCTGCACTCGGAGCTGCTCGACGCGACTCTTGCCTCCTTTCTTCACAGCGCGGTTAGCCTTCAACTTTTTGAAGCGCTCCTCAGCATTCGACATCTTATCTGCAAACAGAAAACAAAGAGGTCAGTAATTCAAAAATAAGGACGAAGGGAAAGACAGGTCAGGGAGGCCACCCCACCTAACAGCTCGAGAGGCTCCTCGTCAAAAAACATCTCGAGGAGAGCCCTAGTATTGATCAGTCGACGCTTCGTCAAGACCTGCTCGTCGTCGCCCAGAACGAAGTCCCCATTTGGCATCACGAGCTTAGCTTTGTTAAACCCGCTGACGAACTTGACTATGGCCTCGTGAGCCAAGCGATCCCCTTCACAGAGTTTACCGGGGCTGACGATATAGCTGTCTGTTCCCCTCTTGAAGTGTTCTTCAGTCCAGAACAACGGGAACTTGGGCACAAGGGCCTCCTCTCGCCGTCCATCTACTTCTTCGACGACCCGATTGTACACAGTATTTACGGCCTCATGTGTGACCGGCCTCACGAGGTAGTACCGGTACTTGAAATTTCGTACGGAGTCCATATAAGTGTGAAACAGGCTGCTCACCTGCTTGAAGGACACCCAACCATGCTTGTCGTCGACAGCCTGCCGTTGAAGATGGAAAATGCAAAAAAATAGGGGCACCGTCGCCCCGATCTTCAGATATTTACACACGAACACTGTGAAGGGGCCAAACGCAGCCAGACGAACACTGCCTGTTGAAAATCCTTGAAGGGTAAACACCACCCCGCCTCGTCGAACATAAATTCATATACGGGGAACCGCATCCCGCTATATGTCGAGCATATTCGATGATGTGGCAAAGGCCTAAACACGTTCCACGACTTCGGTGAACCTATTAGGCGGTGCTCGACGGTACAAAATATTCCCTCCTCGTCCAGGTCGACAAACTCGGAGATCATGTTCACTGCCTCCTCGTAGGCCCACTCATCGGGCATCCTCTCCCCGACGCTGGTTGTCTCCTCCATAGGTGAACCAGGCCCATCGTAGATATCCAAAGACCCCTTGGCCACTGGCAATACGTCCATTTACCTGAAAAGCAGAAGAAAATGGTGAATTCGATGACCCATATCAAATCCTCCCCTTCCACCACTGATCAAGTGAAAGGGAGAGGAGGGAACGTCGGGGAACGCGAACCCGCAACCGTCCTCAGGTCCGCTGGGAGTGAAATTGGGCGGGACCCCGGGGTATTCGACCCATATCCCCGAGATAAATGTTGGCTCCCCGGGGATTCCGTCCTTGATCCCCGGAATGTTCAACAAAGAGCTGAGAAACGTTCATCTCATGACCCCGAGACATTCTTCGTGTCCTCGGGGATTTCATCGCCTCTCCCCGCGAGATTCAACAACTAAAATATGAAATTTTGTCGTTTTCGCCGGATATTTCGTGATTTCCATGGGAACTTCATCAGTTCACCATAAGATTCACCCTATAAATGCAAGCAAAAGAGGAAAAAAGAGAGAACTTACTTCAAAAAGTGCTTCCGGTATGGTTCTGGTACGGCTGTCAGCGGCGGCGAACGGAAGCAAACGGCGGTTGAAGGGAGAACGAAGGAAGGGAAAGTTAGAGCAAAGGGATAGCGAAAAACGTGCAAATGACACGGGCTTCCCCTATTTATAGGGTTCTCACAAGTCTCGAGGGCTCCTAGGTAATCGATTACGCTACCCTAGCGTAGCCACCCTAGACAATGATGAGCTGCGACACGTGGCGCACACTCCCCCAGGCGTGTCACTTCATTCCCTAACACGCGTCTCTTCAGTCACCTCGTTCCCGACTTCCCGTTCATCCCCGCGATGTCGCCCGTCCACGCGCAAGTCTACTCATTTATGCCCAGTTGCCAACCGCTCCTCGCTTAGAGCCCCTTCCCCGACTGGACACGTCCTCGACATGGCTAGCCCTTAAGTCATTACTCAGACGCTCAGAGCAACGACTTGGGGGGCTTCTGTTTTGGACTGGGCTGGGGCATGCTCATCAGTCGAGCAGGCCCAACCCCCACGTCCTGGGATGGCCCAATAAGGACTCCTAGAAAGACCACTGTCGATCACATGCTCACCTCCACCATGTCGGGCACACGCCCAACCACGGATGTGTATGGCACGCACAACATGGATCGTGGGGCATGGGCTCTAAGCCTCCCCGGGCTCGCCTCTCCTCGACGCTCATGTGCTCTTCCCCGAGAGGAGTCATCTCCGCCCGCAAGTGAGTCCTCCCCCGCGAGGACACGTCTATCCCCGACACGCAGGACTCCTCCCCGCGAGGACACGTTCTTATGTAACCGCCCACTCCCGATGGAATCGGTTTGCCCTAATTCTGGAGATCTAGGAACGGTTACCCCAGGGCGAAGACCACGTGCTGGTCTTCACTATGCCACGTAAGCCCTGGCAGTTACTTGGATTGGGCTTGGCAATCCAGCCCAATGCAAGTAACCGTTGGCCCCACGCTGGGGGTTCTCTATAAATACCTCTCACTTGAGAGGGTCAGGTTACACACACTTTCTTACTCTCATCTCTGTACTTGCTATTATTCTCTGACCATTACCTTACTTGAGCGTCGGAGTACCTTGCAGGTACACCCCCCCCCCTCCACCGTCTTTCAACCTCACCGGAGCTGAAGCCCAGACGACGTTGTTGGCCACCAGATACTGTCTGATCCAGGTACGATCACCAACAATACAATTTAAGAGTTGAACATTCTTTAACTGAAGAATTCAACTCTTAACAACAATAAAAAAAACAAAACATAAAAATGAAAGTTGAACAATTCAACTGAACAACAATACTAATAATAATAGTGTGCTATGGTGTTAAAAACACCAACAAAAGTATTTGTACCTCACAATGGTACATAGTACAACAAAATACTACAAAATTCCCAAAATATTCCACATAGTGGATGAAGTATAATAAAACTAATACAATAAACATAATAATAAGAAAACTTCACTTTGAAGATCAAAGGAAGCACAAAATAACATCAAATAGAACTAGTCCTCCTCAGACTCAGAACCAGATACTTCAACTTCAGAACCAGACACGGAACCAGATACCTCAACACCCTCATCATCATCATCAGCATCTCCAGCATCATCAGCATCCTCAGGCTCAGCTGCAGCTACCCCTCTCCAAAATTTGGCCTGGCCCCAAGCCAACCAGCATGGGTTAGGAATTACTCCCTAGTCATCATCAAATGGTCTGCGGAAGGCTCTCTAATATGCAGTCGCAAAACCTACATAGAATCCTGTAAATCAAGCATGGCGCGCTGAGATGCTGCCATCTAATCCCAGTTATACTGGCAGATCTCTCTCTGATATGGGTAGAATCCCTAAGATCCTGAACCACCAGACCCATCACTTGTACCTGTACCGGCATCAACACCGGCACTAGAGGACTCTCCTTTCAACCCCTTCGACTTACAGAACTTATCCACGTACCTATCATCAATCGTGGCCGAAATCGTAACTTGACGGCGAAGGGCAAATTTACCCTTGCCTGCACACATAGAGCCATGATCAAGCAAGGAAAGACTAGAGGACAATTCTTCCGTGAGGTCGAACCTAGTCCACTCTCCATTACAGCACGTATCTCATCAGCTATAGTTCGGGCCACATCAATTTGAACATTTCTCAAAATGTTGTGGATAAGGTGAGCAATACCTATGGGAATAGTAGAAGTATGCGACTTTGGCTTGATATTCGTTAAGACCAACAACAAAACCAGCTGAGCTAAAGGACACATGTCCTCTCTATGGTACCTCCTTGGAACCCCAGATGGATTCAATTCAACCGTTTTTCCTTCACGCAATAAGTCTCGAGTGATGGTATCTGTGTCCCTGTGCAATTTCAAGGTTCGGTGGTAGGAGTCAATCTCATTCTCTCTTAAGTTCAGCGGGTTATCAAGAACCGTGTTTATTATATCCCGATCAAACTTCACAACTTTTCTACAAACCAAAGTCTTCCATGCAAATTCCTCATCATCATCTAGGAGCGCATTTGCGTAGAATTCCCGAATCATCTCTACATTATAACTGTCTACGGGAATGATCAACTTCCCTCACTTCTTTGATTCCAGGAGTGCCGATACCGCTCGGTAGGCTCCTTGTGGGTTCAAGTTGAATCGCTTCTCAGGCAATATACTCCTTCTTTCAAGAGTCAAATACCGAGCAGCCTGCTTTGCTCCGCAAAAATGGTCATTATCAAACTGGATTGGCACTGGTCGAGAAGAGCTTCCGGTTTTTCTTTTCTTTGAAGGAATAATTTTTGGTGCCATCTGCAAAACCATTAGCAACAACAAACAACCAGCCAACACACAGTTAAGGAAACACATTAATAATTATCAGAATTAGAAACAAGCAGCAAAAAATTTTTTTTTTGAAAAATCTGCTCTATTCGCCCAGAAGTTTGCAAGGCGAAGCCCTGGCGAACATTCGCCCCAGATTCTCTAGGCGAAGTTCTAGCGAATGTTCGCCCCAGGTTCGCTAGGCGAACTAGTGGCGAACCCTGCGAATTTCAAATTCAGCAGGTTCTGCCCACCTAACCAAAATCAGAAAAAATTTCACAACAAAATTCTATTCTTAATGCTTGAATACATATCCACATGCAGAAACAACAAAACATTGAGAACGACAGCATTGTTACATTTCAACCTAAAGTCAAATTATTTTCTTTCTAATGTTCAACATTAATCCTAACCACATGCTTTCACTAAGAATCAAAAGAGAGAAATAAGAGCAAACCTGTGATAATGAAAAGATTAACTTGGAAAATTGAGTGAGAAGTTGCACAAATTCCTTAAAGAGCTCGTGAGAGTTTGGAGAGTGAAAGTGTCAAAGTGTGTGAGATTGTGAGAATGTGAGTGGAAAGAAGAGGTAGGGTTTCCTCTCAAGTCAGAAAAAAGTGGGTCTTGGGCCCAAACATCTGGTCCACCAACTCTTTTAACCCTTTTATAAGTGATGTGGCAGCAGACGCTTTATGTCTGTCTCGCTATATTCGCAGTGTGAACTGGCCAGCGAATACTCGCTCCAGGTTCGCAAAGCGAACATCCCAGTGAACATGACAGCATTTTGAAAATTTTTACATGCTGCTACCAAACATCCTACACACTCTAAACAACTTAATACACAAAAACATTAAAAAATACAGGAATACTTACAATGTTGGGGTGCCTCCCAACTAGCGCTTTGTTTAACGTTGTTTGAGCTCGACGGTCCAGAGGCTTGAAACCTCGAAACCAAAAGCTCACGAATTGGCTTCCGAGAAAAACAACGCTGCACAAACAAAGACTTCAACCATTATCATGTCCAGTTTTTTATCCCCTTTTCCTTAAAAGGGAAAAATCCAAACATGATTTCATCATTGCCACTTTCGCGTCTTCATCCTTCTTTTTCCGCAAAGCCTCTCTTGCACATTCTTTTTCTTTATAAGTGTCATCTTCCACTTGACTTGAATACATCACTCTATTGAAAAGTGTGAAACATGCTTCTTCCTCTTTTCCACTGGACTTAATCCTCACCTTCATGATTCCTTTATCAATATCAACTAACATTTTTGCAGTTTTCATGAAGGGTCTTCCAAGAATGATTTGAGTATCCTCATCTTCGTCCATATCAATGATCACGAAATCAACCAGAAACAAAAATTTGTTCACTTTTAATAGCACATCCTCCACAACACCATGAGGACGAGTTCTTGACTTTTCCGCAAGTTGCAATGTCACGGTGATTGATTTCACGTCCATGTTTTCAAGTCTTTTAACCACGAACAAAGGAATTAAATTGATGATAACACCCATATCAATCAAAGCTTTACATTTAAAATCATTACCTATAGTGATAGGTAAAGCTACTCTTCCCGAATCTTTTTCTTTCCGCGGAAGCATACTTTGAACAACGACACTACAATCAGCATTGAGATCAATGTTCTCCTTATCTGTGCACCTCTTTTTTTTCGAAAGTACGTCTTTCATAAATTTGACATACTTAAGCATTAGCTCGAGAGCCTTAGAGAAAGGAACGGTTACTTGCAACCAACTAAATAAGTATAAGAATCTTGCATAATGCCTAACGTTTTCTTTTTTCTTAGGAGCAAGAGGATATGGTAACCTTCTTTGTAAAACTTCTTTCTCATTCTCCTTTTTTTTTTATCTTTTTTCTTCTTTGTCTCTACATCATTTTTTTAAACTTCAACCTCCTCATTATTTTTTTCAACTCCCTCCACTACAATCTCATTCTCCTTTTCAACTACCTCATTTTCAACATCTCCACCTATTGTTTTTCCACTTCTTGTAAAAATGGCCTTGCAATGTTCCTTTGGATTTGTTTGAGTGTTAGCGGAAAAGGATGGCCCCGGTTGTTGCTCGGCTAATTGCTTTGCAAGTTGCCCTACTTGAGATTCAAGATTCTTAATTGAAGCTTCCGTACTCTTTTGAGTGGACATTGATAATTACATGAATTGTGTGAAAGTTTCTTCTAACTTTGAACTACCACCTTGAGGTTGTGTCGGTTGATAAGGATTTTGACGGTATCCTTGTTGATTTTGATAATTCCCTCTTAATTGGTAACCTTGATTGTTTTGGTAAGGTGGTCTCCCTTGATAGCCTTGATTTGGATTTCCAGCATAATTCACTTCTTCCGCTACCGGAGGATCTCCTCTGCATAATTCACAAATAGCTATCTGAACACTCTTGCTTGGCAAGTCTTGCAACTCTTTAAGTTGTTGTGGAAGCTTTCGCATTTGTTGTGTCAACAACTCCACTTGTTGGGATAACAATTTGTTCTGAGCAAGAATCGTATCACTAGTCCCAAATTCAAGAATTCCCGGTTTCTTTTGAGTAGTGCCACGATTATGATTCCCTTGATGATCGTTTAGTGCTATCTTGTCGATGATAGCAATTGCTTCCTCGGCGATTTTGGACATTAAAAACCTGCCCGAAGTCGCATCCAACAAGGTTTTATGATTCAGTTGGAGAATATTTCTGAAAATATGCACTTGCGTAAGTTCATCAAAACCGTATCCCTTACATTTTCTTAGCATGGATTTGAATCTCTCCCAAGCTTCATTGAGGGATTCATTTCCCCCTTGAGAGAAAATCATGATCGTCGTTTTTGCTTCCATAAAACGATTATGTGGAAAAAATCGTTCTAGGAATTTTTCTTCCAACTTGTTCCAATTCATCATAATAACAGTCGACAGGTCAAGGTAGCATTCCTTCGCCTTCCCTATCAAGGAACGAGGAAAGAGTCTCTTGAACAACGACTCCTCTTCAGCTTTAGGCGTTCCAGTTGCACCCGCAATTTCGTAAAATTTTATCAAATGAGTAAAGGGATCCTCATGATCCATACCAGTGAATGGATTTTGGTATAGAAGAGCAAGGATGTCGGTCTTCATTTCAAAGTGCTTCCCGTTGTGGGCATTGCGAGCAAATTGAGTTGTGTGCCTCGGACTATTAGTGCATGGCGTTGAAACAGGTGGTGGTGGAGGTGGTGCTGCCATGGTTGGCGTTAACTGTGGTGTTGGTGTAGAAATATAACTTTCTCCTCTTTCTCGTCTTTCTTTAGCAAGGTACCTCCTCCGTCTAGTTTTTCTATTCAACTTACGTGCAGTTCTCTCAATCTCAGGATCGAAAAGAAGTTGATATGCAGGTAACTTTCCTCGCATAAACAGAGTATGCAAAACTTAACCAAACAAAATTAAGAAGCTCAAGAAAAAGTTATACAATCTTACAACTTAACAACTATTACAATGCTTGCAATATCAAACAACAATCCCTGGCAACGACGCCATTTTGTTGAAAAGTAATTCAGTGGGGGGGTTTTGTTATCGTATCCGCAAGGATTATATAGATATTACCGCCGTTCTATAGTTGGAATCGTTTTAAACTTAGGGTAACAAAGAGTTTGGTTGATCTGTAAAGAAACGTTTTCATCAAAGATTAATAACAATGGTAAAGAAATTTGGTTTTAAAACGTTTGGTAAAAGCATGCCAAGATTAGGGTTCGATAATCCGTTTCATACGTATTTACTCGATAGAGTATGTGAACTTGTTAACAATGAATATAATCACATATCCTCTCAACAAGTTTATCTCTAACACTTGTTGTGGGATTTATCATATTGATCCTTAGATGATCTCTCACTCTAACTATCAATATGATAACATTAAAAGGTCAATATTTATGAACATCAACTCTCAAAACTATCTCTAGCCTCATGATTGTTGATGGATTAAAACTTAGGTCAAGTCTTAGAACATATTTCTCAATCATGAACCAAAACAAAGTATAAATCATACAAACAAAGTTTTTCACCATATATTAATCATCAACAAGGTTCACAACTATTTATCAAGATCAATACATACAATTTAAAGGATTACCTACTACTAATCTTGACACAAAAGATGTTTAGCTACACATTGACATGGTAGCTTGCTTCATAAGAATCGGGAGAAGATGAAAAAACATCCGCGTCAAATAATCGAGATCAGATGCAAATCCAACTTCTCTATGTGAAATATCACTCTTGGATGAAGAAAAGTCAGAAACTTAGGTTACGGTGTGAGAAAAATAGGTTATATTCCCAAAATATAACAAAAAATGCTTTTATACATCACTTGAAATCTGTCAAGTTCGCACTGCGAACAATTCATTCGCCCAGCGAATAGCAAAATAAGCACCTGATGCGCCTCTGCTCAGTTAAACTGCCTCTGATAAATATCAGAAGTTCGCAGTGCGAAGGAATATTCGCCTAGCGAACATTCGCCTATAAGTTCGCACAGCGAACTTAGGTCCCTTTTCTTATTGCCTCTTCCCTGATGTCCTTCGCCAGGTCTTCGCTGGAGCGTTGTCATAGCGAACATTCGCTGGAAAGATCGCACAATGAACTTAGGTGCCTTTTCTTACTGCCTCAAGTCTGGGAGTATTCGCTGGAACTTCGCTAGATGTTCGCCCAACGAACATTCGCTAGCAAGTTTACACAGCGAACTTACTGAAGTTTCTTCATTTTCTTTGGCAACTTGAATCACTTTTATTGTGTCTTACTTCTTTGATGACTTAATGTCTTTTCTGCACAATAACACACAAATTACAAGTACCAAAGGTATTTTCACAACATTTGAAGAATGACAAGTTTCAAGAATAAACTCCAACAATTCAACATAAAAGAGTTGAAAAATGCCAAGTATAAGTGACAAATATAAAGCATATTTGACATCTAACATGACCACAGGGTCACGAACCTAAAATTGACTTGTTAGGACAACTCTAGTTATTAGGCTCCCTCATGTTGACATGTCAGATAAGTTTAAATTCTCTTATTATTCTCATGTTCTGGGAATTAAACATTTATGCGCGAATTATGTTAAGACCAATTTCTAGTTAAAATTGAATTTTAGTTAAGTTATTGCTAAAATCTCAGTTAGTCATTCTTAGAAGATCAGTTAAGTACTCTTAAGGTTTCAGTAAGTATATATACGAAGTAGCTCGAGACTTCAGTAAAATGGATTGAGTAGAGTTTGAAGTCTCTAGTGAAAAGCTCACTGAGAAATTAGTTCTCATCCGACGTTGTTTATTAATTTTATTAAGGAACGAGATTTTAGGATTGACAAGACGGAGCAACCAAAGAACCGAATATTGAAATTTAGAAATTATGTTTTAGGTTTTAAAAGTGGGATTGTTAATCAGTTAACTCCACCTAATTATTGTATTTATTTTAGTTTAGTCACACCTAAGATAGGTGTAGTCAATTTTGTGGGCATAAGAACCAATCACCCCATTTATTTCTCCACGAAGGTTCTCTTCTATAAATACTCAACTAGATAGTTGAGTAAATGATTCACTTTTTATAGATCAAAACACAACGCCCTATTGTATACCTTATCACAAGAAGGATATCATATATTGTACTCACAAACATCACCATCACCAACACCTATTTTGAAGTAGAAGCCCATCATTCTTCCATTTGTTTATATTTTGCTTACCATTAGCATTTTCAAGTTATCAATATTAGAAAATATCTTTTATCCCACTTTTAAGAAGTTCTCCACAACTCAAAATTTGAATTTGTCAAAATATTTTAAAAAATAAATTAAAAATTAATTTCTACTGAACATACTAATTTTAGAAAAAAAAAAGTAATTTTAAAAATTTTAGTATTGAATTTTAATAGTTTAATTATTATTTATGAAATAATGATTTTTATAAAAAAAAATCAAATTTATCAAAAAATAATTATTCTTGTTAAACTATTGATAATTTCAAAAAATTAAAAAATGATTGTTTTTTTTTAATGAAAATTTCTAATTTTAAATTTCTTAAGCTAATATTCTTTTTAATATCCAACTTTTATTTTATTTTTTCAAAAAACTAAATAAAATACAAAAAATCATTATTTTAAGCGAAAAGATAAAATCCTAAAAAAACAAAAAAAAAACAACAATAATATAAAATAATTTTACATCGACATCTATTAACTAAATATATTCTTAAGAAATTTAAAATTAGAAATTTAGATAAAAGTTGGATATTAAAAAAAATATTTTCAAATCAATTTCATCAAGATAACTGATAATTTTTTATTGGATATTTTAAATACTCAATGCATTGCCCATTAAACTCAAAATTATATAGTATTGGAAAAAATGAGAGCTTTCCAAAAAAAAGAAACAAACAGGGAGTATGGGTATAAAATTAAGGTGTATGAAGTAATTTATTGAAATCGGAAAACTCAATACTAAAAAAAATAAAACCTATGATAGCCTTACTAACAACAACTGTTAGGAAATATCTCCGCTGCACAAAATTAGGTCTAGCCGTTTGGAACTTCGCATTCTATAAAACGCAAATTTGCAGCTTTTGCACGCAAGTTCCCATCAATTTTCCTTGCCGACTCTAATAGGTCTTTTTTAGGGTTATTGTTTTCGAGTTACGATTTCTTCTTCCTGATCTGGTGTTCTTTGTGTTTTGTCTTATGTATTTACTTATGAGCTGATTTATCCTGACGTTGGAGAGCGACGGCGTTTGTTGATTCATTAATTCTGAACAGGGCCGTGATAATTGTATGTCAATGTGATATTTGCATTTAGCATAAATAACCCTGCTAAAAGATAAATTGGATTTGCCTAAGCTTAATATGTAATACCCCATATTATTTTAAATGCTCAATTGAAAATCAGAAGAGTGTCTTTGTGCCCTATTTTGGGATCATTGAATTAATGGAATTCTCTAAGTACTTTAAGTATTGACATTTGGGATCAATAGAGCAACTAATGAATTCTGAAGAGATATATTATTTAATAAAGAGACATATCAATATTTATTTTAATTCAAGACCCTGTTGGTGTAAGACGATAAAATATCAATTGAAGATATTTTACTCTGTTGTATTATATTATATAATAAATATATATATATATATATATATATATATATATATATATATATATATATATATTTGTTAAGAAAAGAAAGATAGTAAGAAGAAGAAGAAAGGAGAAAGAAGAGAAAACAAGAGAGGAAGAAAAGGTTTGGGTCTTGAGAGTGTGCTCTTCTCAAAGTCTCAGGTTCGAATCCTACTAGGTGCAATCAACTCTTGTGTGGGTCAGTCCATACGGAGCTTTGCTCTGCCTTGAAACGGGGCCCCCGCTAGTGGACGGTGGATATTGGTCCCTCTTGGATTAGTCGGTCGCAAGGCCGGATACCAAGATTTCCAAAAAAAAAGAAAAGGGAAAAAAGAAGAAGAAGCTTGGATTATTGTTCATCATCTTCTTCAATCTCCTCTTCGGTTATCAGGTGGGTTCTAGTTAGACGCTCTAAGTTCTAGAATTAAGGATTTAGAACTTAGGTTAGATTTGAGAGAAAGTAATTAAACAGATAAATCAATGAAATCTAACGGATGATTTGATGAAATGCATGTCTAAATGTGTTATAACATGTTATTTTGGGTCATTGGGTGCATTAATATCATATGGGTTGAAGGTTTTGGTCATTTTTAAGTCCCAAACACGTTTTGGGAGAATTCTGGTTCGTCCAGATTCGCCAGGCGAGCTAGAGGCGAGTCTGCTTCGTCAGGGATTCGCCGGACGGATTTGGCTGGGACAGCAAAACTTTGTTTTCGTATTTTCGTCATAACTTTTGATCCGTAACTCGGATTGACGCACGGTCGGAAGCGTTGGAAAGCTATTTCAATGCTCTATGTGATGGCGAGGTAGAAACATGGTTATATGCCATGGATTGATAGAATAGAGGAAATATTGTGATGACGTGAAAAGTGTGGTTTATGTTTCCACCAGAAATTCAGGAATCGAGAAGCCGATTCATATGGGACTTGAGGCCTTGGAAAGAGGATCCAATATGCTATTAAATGGTATGTGAGACCATGATTTAACCAAGGATGTTTGGTAGGGGATAGTAGTGACTTGTTATGCTTTTATGTGTTATTTTATGTTTGTTATTGTTATATGCCAATTATGTTATACCATGTCTATCTAATTGTTGTGAAACATGATTAAGGGAATATGCATGCTAAAATATGAATTAGGAAGAGTGAGTAAACTTTACCCCAAAACAAATGGCATAGTTAAGATTGTTATAATTCTAGGTTGTGAATAGATTTGTGATAGAAACTCTGGATGGCGACGCTCGTGCATTCATTGACGAGTTCTGGCCTGGAGTAGATAACCTAGATGGCGATGCTCGGGCACTTGATGTATAACAGTGCAATTGTGACGAGTATTGGTATAGAAAAGAGTGAGACACTAGTATGGAACATGTGTTTTAACCATTGTGGTTTTGTAAAAAGACAAAGAGGTCTTAAGACTAATATGGCCTTGTGATTGTCGAATACAATCACATTTGTGTGTAAGATCACGTAATCGTAACTGTTTCATGTGAGTGCGTTTCATGGGTATCGAGCTCCTCTGAAACATGGCACAATTACTTGGCAGATTTGATTCCCGTGTGTAGTACGAATGAAGCCTACGGGTAAAGAGACTTGTGACGGTGTGCGGGCCGTGTGAAGTGACGATTTAAGGTGATAATATGTCCCTTATTTTCGAATCCATTTCGTATGCCAAGTAACTACAAGGATCCATGACTCGGGTCGACTTCTAGACGTAGAAGCGGACAGGAAAAGGGGATGCCTTGGTGTGGTTATCGATTAGTGATATTTTGAGTTGATGAACTCATGACATGTTTCCATATAGTGTGAGATTGTGAGATTGTAAACTCAAGGTCATTTCCCTTCACCTTGACTTGAGTTAGGATTATTAGATCCCTGTAAAGCCGAGAGAATCCATAGGATAGGAAACTCACTGAGATTTGATGTATCTTACCCCACTATTGTTGATTATTTTCAGGTATTGAGTACAGGTTTGATTTTACAAGTGGAGCTATGCTTGGATGTTTCAAGAGAAGCTTAGTTGAGCTTATTTCCGCTGTGTATTTGTAGTATACAATTGAGGATATTGTATATTGTTCTTAGATTTTATATTTTTGGCTAGTTTCCATAGCTTGTACCATAGATTGTGCTATGTATTAGAAATGGTCAAGTATGTGAATTACGCCAGTAGGCACTTATGATGGTGACAACACCAAATAAAATGCTTGTATTGTATTATTCTAGATAAATATTATACAGGGCATTACAATTGGTATCAAGGCAGGTCGTGTCCTCGACCTAGCCTTGAAACATCATAAGTAAATCTTTTCCCGCCTCTTAAGTGTGTCTTGCCTTCATGAAACTTAATATCATACTATGTAGTGTTGGGCCTGATCAACCTAATACTATGTATGTGATAGGTAGAATCATGGTTGAGCGACCACGAGGACTCCGAAGTGTTGTCGTGACTTATGCTGTGAGGGTAGGCTCAAGCCAAGAGTTAGTAGTGTGGAGTTTTGGTCAGCTCAGTTGAGATCTTAGTAGAAGTTGTATTTTGGGTAGCATGGAAATTAAAGAGTGGTGTGTTGTTCAAGTAATCCTTTGGAATGGATGGAGTCCGAAATGTAAGGATCTCTATTGGACGATTGGTTAAGGTATCAAGAAATATGCAAAATCGCTAGTGGAGCTGGATTGACCACTAGTATGGATAAGGATTTCAAGTAATCTCATTCTGCGAAAAAGAAAAGTTATTTTGTGGAATGTGTGACGTAAGGTCCGGAGGTGAGATAAGTATTGGTGTTTCAGTTTCTAAGGTCACTATGGTATCTTGAATGGATGAGAGTACTGATAAGTGCAAAATGTACCTATTTTTGTATATAAGTTTTGTTGCACTTATTGATACTTTTTGTTAAATATCATACGAATAAACCCCGCTTTGTTTGTAAATGCGTATAGTTTACGTTTTAGTGTATGTATTGCGTATCGTGTAAATATCATTGAGTTTAATTGATTTTCATTTATTTTTACAGGTATTCCAACAATGGGATCTTGCCATATTCATAAAGAGCATTGAATAAGCTTTCCAACGCTTCAAACCGTGCGTCAATCGGAGTTACGGTTCAAAAGTTACGAATAAAACAATGTAGAATTTTCTGGTGTGCTGCGCCGGGCGAAAATTCCGCCGGGCAAAATTTCCAGCGCCGGGCGCTCCGGAACAGCACTGGAACTTGCAAAAATAAACCGCCTTTCGCCGCCGGGCGCCCCAGAATTCCGTCGGGCAAAACTGGGCGGACAGAAACTCCATTAAAGGCCCAAAAACATAATTTTTAGGGATATGTTTTGATATTTTTGGTTCCAAATCCATCCAATAGCATTTTTTTAGTAGAATTAGGCTAGAAAACACATTGGAGCATGCATTAGGATGATCCGGAGTCGAATCCTTCATCAATCGGAGCCGACAACTCATGAAATGTTTGGTTTTTCTCCATTTCTTCTCTATGTATTTCTCTATTTGTTGGGTTATGTTTGTATTGTTACTCTAAACCTATGTACATGTATTGATCATGGTTGTATAATATATATGCTTTACAAATCATTATCGATGTCTTCCTTGATCTTTTTGCATTTATGTTTGGATTTGTGTTGTGTTAGAGATAAACATCACGAATCTTGATTAAGGATGGATATCTATTGTCTAGATGCTAGAGATAGATTTAGATAATAATCTTTATGGTGTTGGAACTTAATGTCTTCCGTGTTTCGAGGCGTCGTGCGCGAGAGTGATGACGAGAGTGATACGGTTGCTCTCTCAGCTCAGTGTGCCAGAGATGGACACTGTTGTGAGCGATACGTGATGATTTTGATGAGTATTGTATGTTGAATGCGACCGATCGATAGGTTTATGTTTGTTCTGAGTAGTGTATATTCATGCTTGATAGGTTTCTTCTCTTCAAAGAATGTACTCTTTTTATGTTCATATTTACTTTTCCGCATTTACCTTAAAACCATTTTAAACCAAACTCATTAACAATTAAATTGTCGAACGGCAGTTCAGTAGCACCGATCTCTATGGACACGATAATTCCCGAAAAAATACTTCCAAATCTTTTTGTTTGCTTGCCCTATACCGCATTCAACAAAATGACGCCGTTGCCGGGGATTGGTTTTATTGTTCTTGCATTGCGAAAGTTTCGTTGTTTTTTAGTTTTGTAGATATCGTACATATTGTATATTTTCACTTGTTTATATTGATACTTGTATATTTTAACGTTTGTTCAAGTGTTTGGTTAGGTCGCTTGCTTTTGGTTGCGCGGTGAGACATCACCACGGCATGAAGAGAGGAAGTTTCTAATTGAGCACCGTAAAGGCGTCGAGCTTACGACGTAAAACAAGCATGTTTTTATTGTTTTTCATTTCTAATGTATTTGGTTGTTGTTTGCTCGCAAATTTTGATTGACTTATTTGAGGATGCTTTGGTGATTTTCCAAGTTGGTTCGTTTCAACTTGCGGATGTATGGTAATGATTTTGTTAAGTTTTGTACACGTCTGAGGTATGTATTTATCGCTTTCTTGACTTTAGCATATTCATGTTACTTAGGCATTTTACAAACTTTCATGCCATTCATTCTTTTGTATACTTGTTCTTGTTGTGAATCACTTTAGTTCCCAACCTTTTTGTGAGGAAGCCTTCCATTGTTCATATATGCTCAGAGTTCCAACATTCTTGTTCTAACTGGATTTTATTATGTTGAATCTATTGTTTGTGTTGTGTATATGAATGCATGAAAAGGATCAAGGCAATTATTTCATTTTGAGCACAACCACCCTAGCCAAATAGTCAATTCACCTTGTAAGTGTGTGATCATTTGTAACCCCTTTGAGCCTTTGGTCATTATCCATGTTGTTTGAGTTTGATGCTTGTCTATGAGTGTCAAATTTACTTTTTGTATGGATTTTGATTGATTATTTTTTCTTGAACCCTCAACTTTGTGTTGTTGTATGAGTTTTTTCCTTGCCTTAGAAAGTAGGGAGTATTCACATGATGGTGCGGTTGAATTCAAGTTGGGGAGAGGATGATTGTATACTCATCGGTTGGATTCTATGAGGATTGAAAAAGAAAAGAAAAAAAAAGAGAGAAAAATTTGTGAAAGAGAAAAACAAAGAAAAAAGGAAGAAAAATAGGTATTGTGTGTTGTGTAGCACTTGGGATTTTGGAAGAAGTTGGTTGAAATTTTGTGTGTGAATCTTTGTGAGTTTTCACTCCCTTAGGTTTAGGCAAGTTTTTGTTTCAATTACCTTTAGAAATTGCCCCTTGTTTGTTTACCCGACCACGCTACAACCTTGAAAAGCCCTTGTGATTCTTGCCTTTGTATTTTCAATGTGAATTTGTGGATGTATGCATAATTTAGTCTTTTGTTTGCAAGATTGTTGTGTGAGTGATAAGAACCTCATTTTGTGTTTTTCATCTACCGATGATTGTTTTTGCTAGGTGTGATTCACGTTGGAACTTGTGTTGTTTTAGAATGTTTGGCATGATTTTTGTATTTTGCATTTGTTTCGTGACTATGTTATCGTTGTAGTTTAGTGGTAAGTATTTACTTTGTGTGTACCATTTTCATTTGAACCATACATTTGTTTTCCGTTTTCAAAACCTGTTGATTCGTAATTCTTTGGTTATTGCTTTTGTTTCTTTGAGTCGCTTGATTTTTGTTTGATGACAAACAATTATGTAAGTTGGGGAGAGTTTGATAAGTACAAAATGTACCTATTTTTGTATATAAGTTTTGTTGCACTTATTGATACTTTTTGTTAAATATCATACGAATAAACCCCGTTTTGTTTGTAAATGCGTATAGTTTACGTTTTAGTGTATATATTGTGTATCGTGTAAATATCATTGAGTTTAATTGATTTTCATTTATTTTTATAGGTATTCCAGCAATGGGATCTTGCCATATTCATAAAGAGCATTCAATAAGCTTTCCAATGCTTTAAACCGTGCGTCAATCGGAGTTACGGTTCAAAAGTTACGAATAAAACAATGTAGAATTTTCTGGTGTGCTGCGCCGGGCGAAAATTCCGCCGGGCAAAATTTCCAGCGCCGGGCGCTCCGGAACAGCACTGGAACTTGCAAAAATAAACTGCCTTTCGCCGCCGGGCGCCCCAGAATTCCGCCGGGCGAAACTGGGCGGACAGAAACTCCATTAAAGGCCCAAAAACACAATTTTTAGGGATGGGTTTTGATATTTTTGGTTCCAAATCCATCCAATAGCATTTTTTGAGTAGAATTAGGCTAGAAAACACATTGGAGCATGCATTAGGATGATCCGGAGTCGAATCCTTCATCAATCAGAGCCGACAACTCATGAAATGTTTGGTTTTTCTCCATTTCTTCTCTATGTATTTCTCTATTTGTTGGGTTATGTTTGTATTGTTACTCTAAACCTATGTACATGTATTGATCATGGTTGTATAATATATATGCTTTACAAATCATTATCGATGTCTTCCTTGATCTTTTTGCATTTATGTTTGGATTTGTGTTGTGTTAGAGATAAACATCACGAATCTTGATTAAGGATGGATATCTATTGTCTAGATGCTAGAGATAGATTTAGATAATAATCTTTATGGTGTCGGAACTTAATGTGTTCCGTGTTTCGAGGCGTCGTGTGCGAGAGTGACAACGAGAGTGATACGGTTGCTCTCTCAGCTCAGTGTCCCAGAGATGGACACTGTTGTGAGCGATACGTGATGATTTTGATGAGTATTGTATGTTGAATGCGACCGATCGATAGGTTTACGTTTGTTCTGAGTAGTGTATATTCATGCTTGATAGGTTTCTTCTCTTCAAAGAATGTACTCTTTTTATGTTCATATTTACTTTTCCGCATTTACCTTAAAACCATTTTAAACCAAACTCATTAACAATTAAATTGTCGAACGGCAGTTCAGTAGCACCGATCTCTGTGGACACGATAATTCCCGGAAAAATACTTCCAAATCTTTTTGTTTGCTTGCCCTATACCGCATTCAACAAGTACCTTAAGGAATGTGTTCGGAACAATGTCTTCTAACTGGCAAAAAATTGAGAGTTAAAGAAGTTCGGCTCTTATGGGAACCTAAAGTAGTAGAGAAGTGTGAGAAGGAACACAAGAATGTGTTTACGTGCTTCAAGTGAAACAAGTATGTGTTGGACGAAGAGTGGGTGATGAATTGAGTATATTCAGTTATGTAGAGAGATTAAGTTCGAGATATTACATCGGGATTTTCTATATTCGATGAGAGACCAATTTGGAATTTGAAAATGTTTTGGTTTGGAAAAGTTGGATTTTGAGGTGTGGAAACCATGAAAAATGCAGCAGAAAATTCTGCTTCTGGTGTGATTCGCCATGCGAATCAGGAATCGCCAGGTGAATGGGGTCTCGCCGCTGGTTCGCTAGGCGAATTACTTAGTCGCCAGGCGAAAATGAAGAAACAGAACATGTGTAGCTACTGGAACTTTTGGGTTTTTATAAATGAGGATTCGCCGCAGGTTCGCTGTGTGAAGTACTGGCGAAGAGGGATTCGCCAGGCGAAATCCTTACTCGCCAGGCGAATCTGGCTGTTTTCAATAATTTTTCCTTTCTTCAAAAAGTTCATACCTTTTGACTCGGGTGTCCGATTTAAGCGTTCTTTATATCGATATGAAGCTATGAAAGTGTTCTATGCTGTGGAAAGTGAAAATATTGTTTATGAGATGGATTTTATTCGATTATGTGGAATAAATGGTATTAACAGTATGTTATGAGAAAGTTACACCTTGGTATTAAGAACGAGCGTAAGGGTAGGACCGTGGTTACAAGTGTACGTGATGGATTCTTACCCTTGAGACATACTTTGTGGAACAGCGAGTATTGTATCCTAAGAAGTAGGATTATGTTAAAATAACGAGAAGCGAATCAGGAATTATTACGGACTAAGTGTAAATCATGGAACGGTTTACACCGGAGAAGTTTTGTAAATAGTTAATGAGAATTATCGGTTGCGAATCTTCCATTAAGTGATTTGGTAAGTGGAATCGCAATGGATAGTGAAGGGTAAGAAATTCTGATTAGTGTGTATGTAGTGATGGAAAGGTTCTTCAAGAGGATGCATTGCCCCGATCTATTTTCAAGTATAGAGAACTTCTATAGTTGTGAATAATCAGATTATTCGGGATCTACCTTTTGTTAGACTAAGAACGTTGTTGTATTATTTATCTCCAAGGAAATTTAAGTGAGAGAACAAGGCTGTAGGTTGTTATGAGATGTCCATCGCTCTTGTGGCACCGTATAATGGTTGTGTGTTGGGTTTTGCTTATGGACGAATTAAGTATGAGTTGTGGCTAAAACCTTATAATGTTGTTATTATCGGCTTTCCGCTAATATAGTTGTTTGGATAGAGAATGAACTATCCCGCTGAAGTTTTGTGGTGTGACTGCGTTAGAATTTGGAATTTTGCCTTGTCACTTGGTTGGAGTGTGTCGTCTGAATGTTTTGACTTTGTCGGTTTTACCTTGAGTGGAATCATGGTTGGTGAATGTTACACAAGTTAAGGAGCCACAAGTTGAGAATGATATTTCAAGTTAGAACAAATCGGATTGGTGGTTTGAGTGGTGATGATTTTTGAGTTATAAGAATTGGTTTTTTCGGCTTCTACGACAGTGTTAACCGATTAACGCTATGTGGTTAACCAATTGACACGTGCAAGGATGGTATTTAGCGTTGAACTTGAGGAGTTAACCGATTAACCTCAGATGGGTAATCGATTAACGTGTGGGTAAACTATGGAATCTCTTAAGAACCGACATCTGTGTTTTGTTACCTTATGTTGCTCCGAGTGGAGAGTGTTATGTGAATGGAAAACAGGACTATAAGTAAATGAAAGACGGAATTGCATTTTGAACTCGTGACTTTTGGAAAGGTGTCGCATGGTTGACCATTTGTTTAGACGACGAGGGAGTTTAACTTTTGGAGAAATAATATTGTGAATTGTGTTGAGTAAGAGAAAATCTTAAGTATATTGTTATCCCTACTGATGAGAGTCTTAAGGACGAAGTTGGAAAATACTCTCGAAGTGTTGATCTTGTAAAGATCGTTTTGGTAATTTAATTTATGGTGTTAGTAAGATATGAGCGGTTGCTCAGAACTAGTAAGTGCTATCTTCTGTGAGCTCATGGTATTAGATTTAGGCTCCATGAGAGTGGTACCAGATGTGTACAGTTGTACTTATCCAGAGAGAAGTTGATTCGATTGAGAAACGTGGCATGGACTTCGATGGTGGAGTGTTGTATGTGGATTGGTGAGTCGTATGAAAACTCACAATTGTACCTTGAATGGGTTAAGTTTTGATAAGTGGTGACTCGTATATGGTTGTAGTTCTATGTTAGTGTTATGTTGTTATTTGATTGAGATCTCATATTAACAAGAAACCTTGAGCCAGTCGAACCCCGTAAGAAGAATCGTTTTGGAATGTGGCAACCAGAACTGGGAGTTGTTAAACTATTTTGCATATGAGTTCGAGTTTGGAATGGATTTGTAGTTGTGTACGTTATGATTGTAGCAGTGTAACTCATGTGCCTTTATCGTCTGGAGGGTGTTGGACGGATGTTAAAATTTTGTGTGTGTTGGCAAAGAAATTGTTCTACCAAAGGACGTCAGTAAGTTTCTTGTACCTCTGATTAGTAAGGATCCAAGTGGATAAGTGTGTTTCTCCGGAGCCTGTTAGTTAATTAGTAGTGTTTAAGAATTTGTGGTGTTCCACTGTTGGTTTTGGATTACGCAGTGGAAGGTGACGGATGAACGAGTTATGCCAGAATAATGAGAATTTAGAAGGATTATTGCTTGCAAGTATGCATATAAGGAGATTTTGTGTTAAGTGTGTCACCTTTGGTGTGGCACGAAAGAAAGGAAATATCGGATTGAATGAGTATAGTGTACAACATCAGGCTAGATGGAATTGGTAATTGAGTCGTTTGACAATTAATATTAAAGGAATTATGGTTTTGTGTTGTGACTCGGTAGGAGGGTATAGAATGGTATATTCCTTCCGAAGACAAGATATGACCAAGTGTTTCAGTATGAAGGAACAAATGAATTTTGGAAAAAGAAAAGTTCGAAGTTAAACCGATATTGGAACAAGAGTATAACTAAGGACACGAAGTTTGGTAATTCGTGAAAATAAGGATTTTGAATTATGAAGTCAAGTTGGAATCGGATTATGTCAGAAATTTTAACGGAGGTAGAGATTAAGAGTGGATCTAAGACAGTGATACAAGTTGCGGTTATTGTTGAGTGGAGGAAATTCGGGGGCGAATTTCAATTTAAGGGGGGGGGGGGAGAGTGTAATCCCCATACTATTTTAAATGCTCAATTGGATATCAGATGAGATCAGATGAGTGCCTTTGTGCCATATCTTGGGATAATTGGATTAATGGAATCCTCTAAGTACTTTAAGTATTGACATTTGGGATCAATAGAGCAACTAATGAATTCTGAAGAGATATATTATTTAATAAAGAGACAGATCAATATTTACTTTAATTCAAGAACGGATTTTATGGTAACTCTAATAATTGATCAATTGGTGTAAGACGATAAAATATCAATTGGAGATATCTTACTCTATTGTATTATATTATATAATAAGTTTATATATATATATATATGTTAAGAAAAGAAAGAAAAAGAAAGATAGTAAGAAGAAGAAGAAGAAAGGAGAAAGAAGAGAAAAGAAGAGAGGAAGAAAAGGGAAAAGAGAAGAAGAAGCTTGGATATTGTTCATCATCTTCTTCAATCTCCTCTTCGGTTATCAGGTGGGTTCTAGTTAGACGCTCTAAGTTCTAGAATTAAGGATTTAGAACTTAGGTTAGATTTGAGAGAAAATGATTAAACGGATAAATCAATGAAATCTAATGGATGATTTGATGAAATGCATGTCTAAATGTGTTATAACATGTTATTTTGGGTCATTGGGTGCATTAATATCATATGGGTTGAAGGTTTTGGTCATTTTTAAGTCCCAAACACGTTTTGGGAGAATTCTGGTTCATCCAGATTCGCCAGGCGAACTAGAGGCGAGTCTGCTTCGCCAGGGATTCGTCGGGCGAATTTGGTTGGGACAGCAAAACTTTGTTTTCGTATTTTCGTCATAACTTTTGATCCGTAACTTGGATTGACGCACGGTCGGAAGCGTTGGAAAGCTATTTCAATGCTCTATGTGATGGTGAGGTAAAAACATGGTTATATGCCATGGATTGATATAATAGAGGAAATATTGTGATGACGTGAAAAATGTGGTTTATGTTTCCACCATAAATTCATGAATCGGGAAACCGATTGATATGGGACTTGAGGCCTTGGAAAGAGGATCCAATGTGCTATTAAATGGTATGTGAGACCATGATTTAACCAATGATGCTTGGTAGGGGATAGTAGTGACTTGTTATGCTTTTATGTGTTGTTTTATGTTTGTTATTGTTATATGCCAATTATGTTATACCATGTCTATCTAATTGTTGTGAAACATGATTAAGGGAATATGCATGCTAAAATATGAATTAGGAAGAGTGAGTAAACTTTACCCCAAAACAAATGGCATAGTTAAGATTGTTATAATTCTAGGTTGTGAATAGATTTGTGATAGAAACTCTGGATGACGAAGCTCGTGCATTCACTGACGAGTTCTAGCCTGGAGTAGATAACCTAGATGGCGATGCTCGGGCACTTAATGTATAACGGTGCATCCGTGACGAGTATTGGTATAAAAAGAGTGAGACACTAGTATGGAACATGTGTTTTAACCATTGTGGTTTTGTGAAAAGACAAAGAGGTCTTAAGGCTAATATGGCCTTGTGATTGTCGAATACAATCACATTTGTGTGTATGATCACGTAATCGTAATCGTTTCATGTGAGTGCATTTCATGGGTCTCGAGCTCCTCTGAAACATGGCACAATTACTTGGCAGGTTTGATTCCCGTGTGTAGTACGAATGAAGCCTACGGGTAAAGAGACTTGTGACGGTGTACGGGCTGTGTGAAGTGACGATTTAAGGTGATAATATGTCCCTTATTTCTGAATACATTTCGTATGCCAAGTAACTACAAGGATCCATGACTCGGGTCGACTTCTAGACGTAGAAGCGGACGGGAAAAGGGGATGCCTTGGTGTGGTTATCGATTAGTGATATTTTGAGTTGATGAACTCATGACATGTTTCCATATAGTGTGAGACTGTGAGATTGTGAGATTGTAAACTCAAGGTCATTTCCCTTCCCCTTGACTTGAGTTAGGATTATTTGATCCCTGTAAAGCCGAGAGAATCCATAGGATAGGGAACTCACTGAGATTTGATGTATCTCACCCCACTATTGTTGATTATTTTCAGGTATTGAGTACAGGTTTGATTTTACAAGTGGAGCTATGCTTGGATGTTTCAAGAGAAGCTTAGTTGAGCTTATTTCCGTTATGTATTTGTAGTATACAATTGAGGATATTGTATATTGTTCTTAGATTTTATATTTTTGGCTAGTTTCCATAGCTTGTACCATAGATTATTCTATGTATTAGAAATGGTCAAGTATGTGAATTACTCCAGTAGGCACTTATGATGGTGTCAGCACCAAATAAAATGCTTGTATTGTATTATTCTAGATAAATATTATACATGGCATTACATAATGATTCTGGGTTCGAATTGCATTTAGCACTTAGATGAGATGGTGTCTCCTCCAGCTTAATGATTTTGGTTGGAATCCAGTCTTGGAAGCTGGATTTGTATCCAGTCTTAGTGCCATCAGCCTTCTACTTGACTGTATCCTTTTGCAACTAGCCTTGCCTTATACCTTTCAATAGTGCCATCAGCCTTGTATTTGATTTTGTATACCCACCCGCTTCCAATAGGCTTGGCATTGGGTGGAAGATCAATCAACTTCCAAGTGCCATTGATAGTTAAGGCCTCTAATTCAGATATCATAGCCTGTATCCTATTGTCATCGGTGTATGCTTCCTCATAAGTTTTTTGCTCATGATCAAGAGTGATAGAGAAACTGAAGGATTTGTGACTAGGAGATAAAAACTTTAAAATAATGGAAAGAAGATATAGAGTAGTGTAAACTTGTAGATGAAGGCATGCATTGATTGCTTGAAGTATTGCATGCATAATCCTTAAGATGAGCAGGTCGATGTCTGTTCCTACTGATTCTGGTAGAGCTGGCAAGTTGAGGAACTATGTCAGTGGAGCTGTCAGGGTGAGGAACTAAGTCAGGTTGAGCTAATTGGGTGATATGGTTCTAATATTCAAAAGAGATATCATTATGTCGCGGAGGATGAAAGCTAAAACTACTTCAGAAAACCCATACAATAATGGTTAAAAAAATATATTATCATGCAAGACCGGCCGTTGTTACATAGCGTGTGGTTGTATATGCGTTACTTACAATCACGGTCGTATAACTGTTGTAGAAAACTTGAAAGCGCATGACATATTACCACAACTGATTTAACTAACCATTGTAATATATTAAAGGACTCAAGTTCGATTCTCATCAGGGCCTTTTTGGTGTGTGTGTGTGTGTGTGTGTGTGTATATATATATATATATATATATATTATTCTAGACAGCGTTCACTCTACAACCACGGTCATATTTAACAATTGTCATTAAACTATCTGCTTCTTTAAAAATATATTTTTACTTTTTGAAAATTTTCCATTTTTAACCTGTATTTTTGTGAACCGTATCTGAACAGAAACAACAATTGTATCATAAAAATAATTGTACTGTATTACAACAAATCCATATATTGGATTAAGAACCAAACATTGTATATTAATTACATAAAAAAATGGCACAAAAACAACCTACAACACAATATATAACATCACATAATTGTATCTTAGTGTTTTGGTTTCTTGTCTCTTGGTGTCTTGACTTTAAACACCTATAATTTCAAATAATCATACTTGTTAGTAAATATACTAAGAGATAATAACTTACATTAAATTATGAATAAAGAATAAAATACTTGTTAATTTTCCTATATGTCTTCATTATGATCGATACAAATAACTTGCACACCATCTCTATCAACTTCATCATATGTTGTAGACATTTGTGTTGTGTAAGATGGAGTAGAAGGAATATCAAAACTTTTATCACTACTAGGAATGTATTTTCCTCAGAGAACGATTGACCATTTCCCCGATGTGTCCGAAGGTTCGGTCACATAGAAAACTTATTTTGCTTGTGAAGTCATGATGAATGGTTCAGTCATATAATTTGCATTGCTAAGGTCAACCCGGGTGAATCCTAAGTCATCAGTTTGTACACCATTAATATTATTGGGAATCCACTTGCATTTAAATAAAGGCACTTTGAAGATAACATAATCAATCTCTCAAATCTCCTCAATAACACCATAGAACGCACTAGATGCCAATATTGGATTCTTATCTTTCAAACTAGAGAAATGCATGGATTTGGCCTCAACCACAACCCCACTATTTTGCATTGTACTACGATCATCTTTTGATTTGGTATAAAAGGTATACTGACCAATGTCATATGTAGTCCAAGTTATCACATTAAGTTTTGGCATGTACGATCATTTGGTATCATTTTATTAAACCAATCTAGGAATTTCTTGTTATGCTCGATCAACAACAACAACAACTTGTCACTCATTCGTGGATATCTTTTCTTCAAAAGTCTTTTGTGAGTAGTCACGTAAGGTTGAACTTCTTCAAGATTATTCAATATATAGAAATGTGCCTAAACAACTACATCCCGATAAAGTGAACCATAAAGTCAAAAAATGATGGAGGAAAATACATCTCCAATTGACCTAAGATTATGGCAGCTTCATCTTCTAATTCATCTAATTTTTTGAAATTAAGAACTTTATTACATATGGCATTGAAGAACAAAAACAATCTTCTTATAGTTACTCTCACATTTTTTGGTAGGATGCCACTGATATCCACTGGTAGAAGATGTAGCATCAAGACATGACAATCATGAGATTTCAAACCAATTAACTTGAGATCTTTCATCGAAACAAGTTTTTTGATGTTTGATGATTAACCTTGGTAAACTTTGATACCATGCAAACACTCGCAAAAAAAATTCTTTTCCTTTTCACATAAAGTGTAACAAGCTGGAGGCTGAGAAGTTATTTTCCCTTTTTTTCTATTGGAGCCAATTGTTTTCGTATACCCATCGCATCCATATCAAGACAAGATTGCTTACTATATTTAGTCTTGCCTAGAGTGTTTAAAAGTGTCTCAATCAAACTATCACACACACTTTTCTCCACGTGCATCACATCAAGACAATGTCTTACATCGAGACTTGACCAATATGGAAGATCAAAGAACACAGACCTCTTTTCCATATATTTTTCTCAACTGGCCCTTTTTCTTTTTCTCTCTTTCCAAAGACAACATTAATGTGTTTCTGTCATTGATAAACTTCATCCCCGGTTAAAGGTTTAGGAGCGATATCAAACTCCTGCTCTTCATTAAAAGCCTTCCGCAATCTACGATAAAAATGACTGGTTTTAGAAATTTATGATGTAATACCCCGTAAATTATTTTGCTCCGGATAATATTAGTTGTGATTAACTGAGTCCCAGTGTACTCTGATAAATTATCTGCAGAGATAATTAGGGTAACTGTTGAACATAGAGTAAATCCAATTAATATTACCTGACTCTGAGATATTTAAGTATTTGAACTTTAGAGACTTTTTGGACAATTAGTAGCATTACAATTGATTATGTCTTATTATATTATTCTTTTCCATTCTTTTCCACTTAGAAGGAAATAAGAAAAAGATAGCAAGGAATTTGGAGAGAAAGAAAAGAGAAGGAAAGGAAGAGAAAAAGAGGAAAAGCTCAAGAACAACTCATCAAGAACTTCATCAATCATCTTTCAATCTTCACCATCTTCATCTATTCAAGGTGGGTTCTAGATAGATGCTTTAGAGGTAGAATTCCATGTGTTTTAGAGTTAGGTTAGAATTGTGAGAAAATAAGTGATTATGCTAAAATCATGAATTCAACGGATGAAATGCGATATAATTGTTGTTAAATACTTGTTGTTATGATCATACTATGTTTTTATGATTATAATAAGGTTTGGAGGTGTTTTGATTGGAAAAATATTGGTTTTGGGATGAAGAACAGCGCTGTTGGGAAGTGGAATCTTTCAGGCTTCGCCTAGCGAACCTGGGGCGAGTCGCAGCGAACAGATTTTCAAGGGTTCGCCTAGCGAACCCGTTAGCAAAGGTCAGCGAATATTTGCCAACGACGTTCGCCTAGTGAACTTGGTGCATTTTTAGGGCTGTTTGGTTCTGCCTTGCTTTGCTAAGTTGTTCGCGAAGCGAAGGGCGAGGCGAAGGTTCGCCAGGGAGTTCGTGAAGCGAACTTTATGTCTATTTTGTTCTGTTTGTACATTCGCCAGGAGCTTCGCCTAGCGAAGGCTCGCTGGGACTTTCGCCTAGCGAACATGGCAGGTTATGTAATTTTGTTTCTCTCATAACTTTTGACTCGGTTGTCCATTTTGCGTATCCTTGGTACCAATGTAAAACTATGAGTATCCTCTATATAATGGAAGGGAGAAATACTGGGTTTGATGCCTGATGAAATAAATCGGAGGAAACCGTGAAAATTGTATAAATTGTGATATATTGAATTATGTGTTTCGTTATGTGATTGATGACTAATTTCCTATGTTCGTATTGTTAAGCATGTTTGAATATGTATTCTTGTGAGAATACAAAATAGGTAGAGTGAGGATTATTACCATAAACAATATCGGAAAGTGTGGAATGGCATAATGACAACGATCGTGCATACGGTGCCGAGACGTGTGTCGGATACTATTGTCATAGAATGAATAAGCACTAGTATGGAACATGTGTTTTAACCCTTGTGGTTATGATAAGGCGTCATAGCCTTGGGATCGTCGAATACGATCCCGTTTGTGAGTGTGATCACGTAATCGTAACCGGTTATCTTATGAGTGCGTTTCATGGGTCTCGAGCTCCTCTGAAACATGTGCACAACTACTTGGCAGGTTTGATTCCCGCGTGCAGTACGAATGACGCTCTGGGAGCGTATGCTTGTGACGGTTTATCGCCCGTGTGAAGCGACGGTTCATAACAGTTTATGCCCCGTAGAACCCGAATCCATTCGTATATCAAGTAGGTTACCAGGATCCACAACTCGGGTCGACTTCTAGACGTAGAAGCGGACGGGAAAAGGGGATGCCTTGGTGTGGTTACCGATTAGTGATATTGTGGGTTGATGAACTCATGACGTGTTTCCATATAGTGTGCGTGTGTACTCAAAGTCATCCCCCATCCCTTTTGACTTGAGTTAGGCTTGTTAGAACCTTGTAAAGCCGAGAGGACTATAAGATAGCGAACTCACTGAGATTTGATGTATCTCACCCAACTGTTGTTGTTTACATCACAGGTTCTGCATGTTTGGCGAAGGGTAAGGACAAAGTGGTTTGACTTTTCCTTACGGATCGTAGCTTTTGAGATGGCATGGCTTCCGCTATGGCGTTTATTTTTTTGAGATCATTGTTTTGATCTAGTTCTTAGTGCCTTTTGGACATCTTGTATATATTGTGCCGTAGACTTTAGAACTTTGTATTTAGGGCATTTAATGTATACAATGTGTTAACTAGGAACTTGTATATATATATTTCAGTACCAAATGTATTATTCATGTACCATATATGCTTGATGTATGTATATATATATATATATGGGCGTTACAGTTGGTATCAGAGCAGGTTGTATCCTCGACCTAGCCATGAAATAGTATAAGTGTTTCTTTTCGTTTCATATGTGTTGTGTCGCCATTGGTCTTATGTGTTATTTTTATGGCATTGAGCCTGATCAACTTAATCCTATCTGTATGACATTTAGGAACATGGTTTACCGGCGCAGAAACAATCGTGGTAGAGCGAGAACTACTCCTGCGGGGACAAATCTGCCAGGGGACGAAGGGAATGCCCCTCTGTATCAATTCATGCAACAGATGCAACAACAGCAGAATCAGTTTGTGCAACAAATGGTACAGTAAATGGCTGGTGGCCTGCATCCTCCAGTGGTTGTTCCTGAAGCTGCAGGGGTAACCTTTAGGGATTTCATTCGCATGAATCCTCCAGAGTTTCAGGGAGGATTAGATCCGGTAAAGGCGCATGAATGGATATCCGGTATGGAGCGGATTTTCTTAATCGTTTAATGTATTGAAGAAAATAAGGTTGTTTTCGCTTCTCATTTGTTAAAGGGTCCTGCCATGAGATGGTGGGAAAGTACTTCAGCCTTAATGACAATTCAAGAGGTACTGAAGGTATGGGAGCAGTTTAAGATAAATTTTATGGAGAAGTATTTTCCAAGTTCCTTAAGGTCTCAGAAAGAATTTGAGTTTCCGCAGTTGAGACAAGGCAATCTGTCTGTGGCTTCTTATGCAGAGAAATTTGAGACTATGGCTGCTTACTCTAGGCAGGCCATGTATGCTCCAGATGAGAGGTGGAAGATCGATCAGTTTCTGTTTGGTTTAAGGGCCGAAATTTCACATAGTGTGTCTCAGAGGGAATTTACTAACTATGCTGAATTGTTACGACAGTGTTATGTGGAAGAACATAGTTTGAAGAAGGTACAAGCGGAAGGAGAATTGAGTAGGTCGAATCAAAGTGATCGAGGGAGATCGAATCAACAATTTAGACCAAGGCAACAATCTTTCAAAGGTAAGCAAGTTCAGAGTTCCAGGACTAGTACACCTCCTGTATGTCGTCATTGTGGTAGGAATCATCAGGGAAGGTGTGGTATCGAAGGTGTGAAGTGTTATCAGTGTCAGAAAATGGGCCATTTGGCGAGAGACTGTCCTCAGAAGAGGAATACCGGGCGAGTTTACACATTGGATGCAAGGAAAGCAAAGGGTGATACTTCCTTGATTGCTGGTACGTGTTTCATAAATGGACATCCTTGTTTTGTGTTATTTGATTATGGAGCAACACATTCCTTTATATCGGTGCAATGTACGAAGCGACTGGGGTTGCAAGCTATTCCATTGTCTCCACCCATGGTGGTTACTACTGCCATGGATGAGATTGTTGAAACGCCGTTAGTATGTGAAAATTGTGTCCTATCGGTGAATGAAAGAGTTTTCCAGATTGATCTTATTTGTCTACCGCTTAAGAAAGTGGATGTTGTTCTGGGAATGGATTGGATTTCTGCTAATTCGGTTTTTATCGGTTGTGAAGAGAAGTTAATTATTATTTCGTCTGAAAAGGCTACTCCGAAGGATGTGTTAACTACTATTCTAGAAGGTACGGTAGGAATGATTAATTTCTTGTTTGAGAATGAAAAGTCTGTTCTTATGGTTCTCACTAAGGAAGAGAATGCTAACCTTCAGGTTTTGAGTATTCCAATCGTCTGCGAGTTTCCGGAAGTCTTTCCCGAGGATATCACTTCTCTTTCTCCGGAGAGGGAAGTGGAGTTCTCTATTGACCTGATACCGGGAACGGCTCCAATATCCGTTTCTTCATATCGGTTGGCACCCCTCGAATTAAGAGAATTAAAGGATCAATTGGAAGAATTGATGGCTAAGCATTTTGTGAGACCAAGTGTTTCGCCTTGGGGAGCTCCAGTGTTGTTGGTAAAGAAGAAGGATGGTGGAATGCGGTTGTGTATTGATTACCGTCAATTGAATAAGGTCACCATCAAGAACAAATACCCATTGCCAAGGATAGACGATCTGTTAGATCAATTGAAAGGAGCCTGTGTGTTCTCGAAGATTGATTTACGGTCGGGTTATCATCAGATTCGGGTGAAGAGTTCGGATGTACCGAAAACTGCATTTAGGACTCGTTATGGTCATTATGAATTCCTTGTGATGCCTTTCGGTGTGACTAATACTCCGGCAGTTTTCATGGATTATATGAACCGGATATTTCAACCTTACTTGGACAAATTTGTGGTGATATTCATTGATGACATTCTTATCTATTATCGTGATCCTCAAGAGCACGGAGAACACCTAAGAATCGTTTTATCCATCTTACAAGAGAGGCAATTTTTTGCTAAGTTAAGTAAGTGTGAGTTCTGGATGTCAGAAGTAAATTTTCTTGGTCACGTCATATCTCAAGGAGGTGTGGCGGTGGATCTATTAAAAGTGGAGGCGGTGATTAATTGGGAGAGACCGAAGGACGTGGTAGAAGTTAGAAGTTTCTTGGGGTTAGCAGGTTATTATAGAAGATTCATTAAAGGCTTTTCCCAACTGGCTTTACCGATGACGAGACTCACTCGAAAGGATTGTTCGTATGAATGGAATTTGGCTTGTGAGAGAAGTTTTATGAGTTTGAAGAAAAGGTTGACTACCGCTCCTGTTTTGATTATTCCTGATCCTAGTAAGTCGTATACGGTATACTGTGATGCATCGAAGAAGGGATTAGGAGGTGTGTTAATGCAAGATGGACATGTGGTGGCTTATGCTTCTCGACAGTTGAAAGTCCATGAAGAGAATTATCCGACACATGATTTAGAATTGGCGGCAGTTGTATTTACCTTGAAGGTGTGGCGTCACTATTTGTATGGTGTACGTTTCGAGATGTTTAGTGACCACAAGAGCTTAAAGTACCTCTTTGATCAAAAGGAGTTGAACATGCGTCAAAGGAGGTGGATGGAATATTTGAAAGATTTTGACTTGGAACTGAAATACCATCCGGGTAGAGCAAATAAAGTGGCGGATGCACTGAGTAGGAAAGTGTTGCATAGTGCCAAATTGATGATGTTAGAGTATGCCTTAATGGAAAGGTTTAGAGATCTAAATCTTCAATTTAATTGGACTCCAGATTGTGTGGTGATGGGGAATTTAAATGTCACTTCTACTCTTAGGGAGGAAATCCGACAAGGACAAGAGTTGGATGAGAGGTTACAAGAGATGTTGACTCAACCGGGTTTTGTACGAACCACCGACGGAATCATCGTGTTTAACCAAAGGATTTGTGTTCTGGATGATGCGATGTTGAAAAGAAGGATTTTGGAAGAAGCACATAAGAGTACTTTTACTATTCATCCTGGCTCTTCGAAAATGTATCAAGATTTAAAGAGGGACTATTGGTGGTCCGGGATGAAAAGGGATGTTGCGGTGTACGTGTCGGAATGTACGGTATGCCAACAAGTGAAGATTGAACACCAAAGGCCAGGTGGCTTGTTGCAACCTTTAGAGATTTCGGTGTGGAAATGGGATAGTATTTCGATGGACTTCGCAGTGGGATTACCCCGTGCACAGGGTGGTTATGATTCAATTTGGGTAATTGTGGATCGGTTGACGAAATCTGCTCATTTCTAGGCCGTAAGGACTACTTATAAGGCGAGTCATCTCGCAAGATTATTCATTTCAGAGATTGTGAGATTACATGGTGTTCCTTCTAGTATTATTTCGGATAGAGATCCAAAGTTTACTTCTAGATTTTGGAGAGCTTTTCAACAAGCTATGGGGACGAAGTTGTGTATGAGCACGTCGAATCATCCGCAAACGGATGGTCAGACGGAACGGACAATACAGACCATGGAGGATATGTTGAGAGCTAATGTGTTGGAAAGTGGCAGAAATTGGATAAAACTATTTCTATTGATTGAATTCTCTTACAACAACAGTTATCACGCAAGTATTGGTATGGCTCCGTATGAGGCATTATATGGGAGGAAGTGTAGAACGCCATTGTGTTGGGCGGAGGTTGGCGAAGATAGGATTTTGGGACCCGAGATTATTCACGAAACTACAGAAAAGATTAGAATGATTTGGGAAAAAGTTAAACAGGCCAAAGATCGCCAAAAGAGCTATATGGACAATCGGCGGAGACCTTTGGAATTTGATGAGGGTGATCATGTATTTTTGAAGGTTACTCCGAGATTGAGATTGAAAGGACCATTTAAATCGCGGAAGTTAAGTCCAAGATACGTGGGACCGTATCAGATCTTGGAGAGAATTGGTGAAGTAGCTTACAGATTAGACTTACCGCCTTCTCTGTCCGAGATGCACGATGTTTTTCATGTATCTCAGCTTCAGAAGTTTGTTCCAGACCCTCTTCAGCCAATTCTACCCGATACTATTGAGATAAAAGAAGATTTAACATTTGAACCTCATCCGAGTCGTATCACCGGAAGAGAAACTAAAGTGTTAAGGAATAAAGAGATTCCTCTGGTTAGAGTTCAGTGGGATGAGACGCATCCGGGAGATGCAACGTGGGAACTAGAATCAGAGATGCGAGACGCTTATCCTCACCTTTTCAGGTAATAGTTTTAAATTCGTGGGCGAATTTCTATTTAAGGGGGGGAGGATGTAATACCCCGTAAATTATTTTGCTTCGGATAATATTAGTTGTGATCAACTGAGTCCCAGTGTACTCTGATAAATTATCTGCAGAGATAATTAGGGTAACTGTTGAACTTAGAGTAAATCCAATTAATATTACCTGACTCTTAGATATTTAAGTATTTGAACTTTAGAGACTTTTTGGACAATTAGTAGTATTACAATTGATTATGTCTTACTATATTATTCTTTTCCACTCTTTTCCACTTAGAAGAAAATAAGAAAAAGATAGCAAGGAATTTGGAGAGAAAGAAAAGAGAAGGAAAGGAAGAGAAAAAGAGGAAAAGCTCAAGAACAACTCATCAAGAACTTCATCAATCATCTTTCAATCTTCACCATCTTCATCTATTCAAGGTGGGTTCTAGATAGATGCTTTAGAGGTAGAATTCCATGTGTTTTAGAGTTAGGTTAGAATTGTGAGAAAATAAGTGATTATGCTAAAATCATGAATTCAACGGATGAAATGCGATATAACTGTTGTTAAATGCTTGTTGTTATGATCATACTATGTTTTTATGATTATAATAAGGTTTGGAGGTGTTTTGATTGGAAAAATATTGGTTTTGAGATGAAGAACAACGTTGTTGGGAAGTGGAATTTTTCAGGCTTCGCCTAGCGAACCTGGGACGAGTCGCAGCGAACAGATTTTCGAGGGTTCGCCTAGCGAACCCGTTAGCGAAGGTCAGCGAATGTTTGCCAACGACGTTCGCCTAGCGAACTTGGTGCCTTTTCAGGGCTGTTTGGTTCTGCCTTGCTTCACTAAGTTGTTCGCGAAGCGAAGGGCGAGGCAAAGGTTCGCCAGGGAGTTCGCGAAGCGAACTTTATGTCTGTTTTGTTCTGTTTGTACATTCGCCAGGAGCTTCGCCTAGCGAAGGCCCCGCTGGGACTTTCGCCTAGCGAACATGGCAGGTTATGTAATTTTGTTTCTCTCATAACTTTTGACTCGGTTGTCCATTTTGCGTATCCTTGGTACCAATGTGAAACTATGAGTATCCTCTATATAATGGAAGGGAGAAATACTGGGTTTGATGCCTGATGAAATAAATCGGAGGAAACCGTGAAAATTGTATAAATTGTGATATATTGAATTATGTGTTTCGTTATGTGATTGATGATTAATTTCCTATGTTCGTATTGTTAAGCATGTTTGAATATGTATGCTTGTGAGAATACAAAATAGGTAGAGTGAGGATTATTACCATAAACAATGTCGGAAAGTGTGGAATGGCATAATGACAACGATCGTGCATACGGTGCCGAGACGTGTGTCAGATACTATTGTCATAGAATGAACAAGCACTAGTATGGAACATGTGTTTTAACCCTTGTGGTTGTGATAAGGCGTCATGGCCTTGGGATCGTCGAATACGATCCAGTTTGTGAGTGTGATCACGTAATCATAACCGGTTATCTTATGAGTGCGTTTCATGGGTCTCGAGCTCCTCTGAAACATGTGCACAACTACTTGGCAGGTTTGATTCCCGCGTGCAGTACGAATGACGCTCTGGGAGCGTATGCTTGTGACGGTTTATGGCCCGTGTGAAGCGACGGTTCATAACGGTTTATGCCCCGTAGAACCCGAATCCATTCGTATATCAAGTAGGTTACCAGGATCCACAACTCGGGTCGACTTCTAGACGTAGAAGCGGACGGGAAAAGGGGATGCCTTGGTGTGGTTACCGATTAGTGATATTGTGGGTTGATGAACTCATGACGTGTTTCCATATAGTGTGCGTGTGTACTCAAAGTCATCCCCCATCCCTTTTGACTTGAGTTAGGCTTTTTAGAACCTTGTAAAGCCGAGAGGACTATAAGATAGCGAACTCACTGAGATTTGATGTATCTCACCCCACTGTTGTTGTTTACATCACAGGTTCTGCATGTTCGGCGAAGGGTAAGGACAAAGTGGTTTGACTTTTCCTTACGGATCGTAGCTTTTGAGATGGCATGGCTTCCGCTATGGCGTTTATTTTTTTGAGATCATTGTTTTGATCTAGTTCTTAGTGCCTTTTGGACATCTTGTATATATTGTGCCGTAGACTTTAGAACTTTGTATTTAGGGCATTTAATGTATACAATGTGTTAACTAGGAACTTGTATATATATATTTCAGTACCAAATGTATTATTCATGTACCATATATGCTTGATGTATGTATATATATATATATATATATATATATATATATATATATATATATATGGGCGTTACAGTTGGTATCAGAGCAGGTCGTATCCTCGACCTAGCCATGAAATAGTATAAGTGTTTCTTTTCGTTTCATATGTGTTGTGTCGCCATTGGTCTTATGTGTTATTTTTATGGCATTGAGCCTGATCAACTTAATCCTATCTGTATGACATTTAGGAACATGGTTGACCGGCGCAGAAACAACCGTGGTAGAGCGAGAACTACTCCTGCGGGGACAAATCTGCCAGGGGACGAAGGGAATGCCCCTCTGTATCAATTCATGCAACAGATGCAACAACAGCAGAATCAGTTTGTGCAATAAATGGTACAGCAAATGGCTGGTGGCCTGCATCCTCCAGCGGTTGTTCCTGAAGTTGCAGGGGGAACCTTTAGGGATTTCATTCGCATGAATCCTCCAGAGTTTCAGGGAGGATTAGATCCGGTAAAGGCGCATGAATGGATATCCGGTATGGAGCGGATTTTCTTAATCGTTTAATGTATTGAAGAAAATAAGGTTGTTTTCGTTTCTCATTTGTTAAAGGGTCCTGCCATGAGATGGTGGGAAAGTACTTCAGCCTTAATGACAATTCAAGAGGTACTGAAGGTATGGGAGCAGTTTAAGATAAATTTTATGGAGAAGTATTTTCCAAGTTCCTTAAGGTCTCAGAAAGAATTTGAGTTTCCGCAGTTGAGACAAGGCAATCTGTCTGTGGCTTCTTATGCAGAGAAATTTGAGACTATGGCTGCTTACTCTAGGCAGGCCATGTATGCTCCAGATGAGAGGTGGAAGATCGATCAGTTTCTGTTTGGTTTAAGGGCCGAAATTTCACATAGTGTGTCTCAGAGGGAATTTACTAACTATGCTGAATTGTTACGACAGTGTTATGTGGAAGAACATAGTTTGAAGAAGGTACAAGCGGAAGGAGAATTGAGTAGGTCGAATCAAAGTGATCGAGGGAGATCGAATCAACAATTTAGACCAAGGCAACAATCTTTCAAAGGTAAGCAAGTTCAGAGTTCCAGGACTAGTACACCTCCTGTATGTCGTCATTGTGGTAGGAATCATCAGGGAAGGTGTGGTATCGAAGGTGTGAAGTGTTATCAGTGTCAGAAAATGGGCCATTTGGCGAGAGACTGTCCTCAGAAGAGGAATACCGGGCGAGTTTACACATTGGATGCAAGGAAAGCAAAGGGTGATACTTCCTTGATTGCTGGTACGTGTTTCATAAATGGACATCCTTGTTTTGTGTTATTTGATTATGGAGCAACACATTCCTTTATATCGGTGCAATGTACGAAGCGACTGGGGTTGCAAGCTATTCCATTGTCTCCACCCATGGTGGTTACTACTGTCATGGATGAGATTGTTGAAACGCCGTTAGTATGTGAAAATTGTGTCCTATCGGTGAATGAAAGAGTTTTCCAGATTGATCTTATTTGTCTACCGCTTAAGAAAGTGGATGTTGTTCTGGGAATGGATTGGATTTCTGCTAATTCGGTTTTTATCGGTTGTGAAGAGAAGTTAATTATTATTTCGTCTGAAAAGGCTACTCCGAAGGATGTGTTAACTACTATTCTAGAAGGTACGGTAGGAATGATTAATTTCTTGTTTGAGAATGAAAAGTCTGTTCTTATGGTTCTCACTAAGGAAGAGAATGCTAACCTTCAGGTTTTGAGTATTCCAGTCGTCTGCGAGTTTCCGGAAGTCTTTCCCGAGGATATCACTTCTCTTCCTCCGGAGAGGGAAGTGGAGTTCTCTATTGACCTGATACCGGGAACGGCTCCAATATCCGTTTCTTCATATCGGTTGGCACCCCTCGAATTAAGAGAATTAAAGGATCAATTGGAAGAATTGATGGCTAAGCATTTTGTGAGACCAAGTGTTTCGCCTTGGGGAGCTCCAGTGTTGTTGGTAAAGAAGAAGGATGGTGGAATGCGGTTGTGTATTGATTACCGTCAATTGAATAAGGTCACCATCAAGAACAAATACCCATTGCCAAGGATAGACGATCTGTTAGATCAATTGAAAGGAGCCTGTGTGTTCTCGAAGATTGATTTACGGTCGGGTTATCATCAGATTCGGGTGAAGAGTTCGGATGTACCGAAAACTACATTTAGGACTCGTTATGGTCATTATGAATTCCTTGTGATGCCTTTCGGTGTGACTAATACTCCGGCAGTTTTCATGGATTATATGAACCGGATATTTCAACCTTACTTGGACAAATTTATGGTGATATTCATTGATGACATTCTTATCTATTATCGTGATCCTCAAGAGCACGGAGAACACCTAAGAATCGTTTTATCCATCTTACAAGAGAGGCAATTTTTTGCTAAGTTAAGTAAGTGTGAGTTCTGGATGTCGGAAGTAAATTTTCTTGGTCACGTCATATCTCAAGGAGGTGTGGCGGTGGATCCATTAAAAGTGGAGGCGGTGATTAATTGGGAGAGACCGAAGGACGTGGTAGAAGTTAGAAGTTTCTTGGGGTTAGCAGGTTATTATAGAAGATTCATTAAAGGCTTTTCCCAACTGGCTTTACCGATGACGAGACTCACTCGAAAGGATTGTTCGTATGAATGGAATTTGGCTTGTGAGAGAAGTTTTATGAGTTTGAAGAAAAGGTTAACTACCGCTCCTGTTTTGATTATTCCTGATCCAAGTAAGTCGTATACGGTATACTGTGATGCATCGAAGAAGGGATTAGGAGGTGTGTTAATGCAAGATGGACATGTGGTGGCTTATGCTTCTCGACAGTTGAAAGTCCATGAAGAGAATTATCCGACACATGATTTAGAATTGGCGGCAGTTGTATTTACCTTGAAGGTGTGGCGTCACTATTTGTATGGTGTACGTTTCGAGATGTTTAGTGACCACAAGAGCTTAAAGTACCTCTTTGATCAAAAGGAGTTGAACATGCATCAAAGGAGGTTGATGGAATATTTGAAAGATTTTGACTTGGAACTGAAATACCATCCGGGTAGAGCAAATAAAGTGGCGGATGAACTGAGTAGGAAAGTGTTGCATAGCGCCAAATTGATGATGTTAGAGTATGCCTTAATGGAAAGGTTTAGAGATCTAAATCTTCAATTTAATTGGACTCCAGATTGTGTGGTGATGGGGAATTTAAATGTCACTTCTACTCTTAGGGAGGAAATCCGACAAGGATAAGAGTTGGATGAGAGGTTACAAGAGATGTTGACTCAACTGGGTTTTGTACGAACCACCGACGGAATCATCGTGTTTAACCAAAGGATTTGTGTTCTGGATGATGCGATGTTGAAAAGAAGGATTTTGGAAGAAGCACATAAGAGTACTTTTACTATTCATCCTGGCTCTTCGAAAATGTATCAAGATTTAAAGAGGGACTATTGGTGGTCCGGGATGAAAAGGGATGTTGCGGTGTACGTGTCGGAATGTACGGTATGCCAACAAGTGAAGATTGAACACCAAAGGCCAGGTGGCTTGTTGCAACCTTTAGAGATTTCGGTGTGGAAATGGGATAGTATTTCGATGGACTTCGCAGTGGGATTACCCCGTGCACAGGGTGGTTATGATTCAATTTGGGTAATTGTGGATCGGTTGACGAAATCTGCTCATTTCTAGGCCGTAAGGACTACTTATAAGGCGAGTCATCTCGCAAGATTATTCATTTCAGAGATTGTGAGATTACATGGTGTTCCTTCTAGTATTATTTCGGATAGAGATCCAAAGTTTACTTCTAGATTTTGGAGAGCTTTTCAACAAGCTATGGGGACGAAGTTGTGTATGAGCACGTCGAATCATCCGCAAACGGATGGTCAGACGGAACGGACAATACAGACCATGGAGGATATGTTGAGAGCTAATGTGTTGGAAAGTGGCAGAAATTGGATAAAACTATTTCTATTGATTGAATTCTCTTACAACAACAGTTATCACGCAAGTATTGGTATGGCTCCGTATGAGGCATTATATGGGAGGAAGTGTAGAACGCCATTGTGTTGGGCGGAGGTTGGCGAAGATAGGATTTTGGGACCCGAGATTATTCACGAAACTACAGAAAAGATTAGAATGATTTGGGAAAAAGTTAAACAGGCCAAAGATCGCCAAAAGAGCTATATGGACAATCGGCGGAGACCTTTGGAATTTGATGAGGGTGATCATGTATTTTTGAAGGTTACTCCGAGATTGAGATTGAAAGGACCATTTAAATCGCGGAAGTTAAGTCTAAGATACGTGGGACCGTATCAGATCTTGGAGAGAATTGGTGAAGTAGCTTACAGATTAGACTTACCGCCTTCTCTGTCCGAGATGCACGATGTTTTTCATGTATCTCAGCTTCAGAAGTTTGTTCCAGACCCTCTTCAGCCAATTCTACCCGATACTATTGAGATAGAAGAAGATTTAACATTTGAACCTCAGCCGAGTCGTATCACCGGAAGAGAAACTAAAGTGTTAAGGAATAAAGAGATTCCTCTGGTTAGAGTTCAGTGGGATGAGACGCATCCGGGAGATGCAACGTGGGAACTAGAATCAGAGATGCGAGACGCTTATCCTCACCTTTTCAGGTAATAGTTTTAAATTCGTGGGCGAATTTCTATTTAAGGGGGGGAGGATGTAATACCCCGTAAATTATTTTGCTTCGGATAATATTAGTTGTGATCAACTGAGTCCCAGTGTACTCTGATAAATTATCTGCAGAGATCATTAGGGTAACTGTTGAACTTAGAGTAAATTCAATTAATATTACCTGACTCTTAGATATTTAAGTATTTGAACTTTAGAGACTTTTTGGACAATTAGTAGTATTACAATTGATTATGTCTTACTATATTATTCTTTTCCACTCTTTTCCACTTAGAAGAAAATAAGAAAAAGATAGCAAGGAATTTGGAGAGAAAGAAAAGAGAAGGAAAGGAAGAGAAAAAGAGGAAAAGCTCAAGAACAACTCATCAAGAACTTCATCAATCATCTTTCAATCTTCACCATCTTCATCTATTCAAGGTGGGTTCTAGATAGATGCTTTAGAGGTAGAATTCCATGTGTTTTAGAGTTAGGTTAGAATTGTGAGAAAATAAGTGATTATGCTAAAATCATGAATTCAACGGATGAAATGCGATATAACTGTTGTTAAATGCTTGTTGTTATGATCATACTATGTTTTTATGATTATAATAAGGTTTGGAGGTGTTTTGATTGGAAAAATATTGGTTTTGAGATGAAGAACAGCGTTGTTGGGAAGTGGAATTTTTCAGGCTTCGCCTAGCGAACCTGGGACGAGTCGCAACGAACAGATTTTCGAGGGTTCGCCTAGCGAACCCGTTAGCGAAGGTCAGCGAATGTTTGCCAACGACGTTCGCCTAGCGAACTTGGTGCCTTTTCAGGGCTGTTTGGTTCTGCCTTGCTTCGCTAAGTTGTTCGCGAAGCGAAGGGCGAGGCAAAGGTTCGCCAGGGAGTTAGCGAAGCGAACTTTATGTCTGTTTTGTTCTGTTTGTACATTCGCCAGGAGCTTCGCCTAGCGAAGGCCCGCTGGGACTTTCGCCTAGCGAACGTGGCAGGTTATGTAATTTTGTTTCTCTCATAACTTTTGACTCGGTTGTCCATTTTGCGTATCCTTGGTACCAATGTGAAACTATGAGTATCCTCTATATAATGGAAGGGAGAAATACTGGGTTTGATGCCTGATGAAATAAATCGGAGGAAACCGTGAAAATTGTATAAATTGTGATATATTGAATTATGTGTTTCGTTATGTGATTGATGATTAATTTCCTATGTTCGTATTGTTAAGCATGTTTGAATATGTATGCTTGTGAGAATACAAAATAGGTAGAGTGAGGATTATTACCATAAACAATGTCGGAAAGTGTGGAATGGCATAATGACAACGATCGTGCATACGGTGCCGAGACGTGTGTCAGATACTATTGTTATAGAATGAACAAGCACTAGTATGGAACATGTGTTTTAACCCTTGTGGTTGTGATAAGGCGTCATGGCCTTGGGATCGTCGAATACGATCCAGTTTGTGAGTGTGATCACGTAATCATAACCGGTTATCTTATGAGTGCGTTTCATGGGTCTCGAGCTCCTCTGAAACATGTGCACAACTACTTGGCAGGTTTGATTCCCGCGTGCAGTACGAATGGCGCTCTGGGAGCGTATGCTTGTGACGGTTTATGGCCCGTGTGAAGCGACAGTTCATAACGGTTTATGGCCCGTAGAACCCGAATCCATTTGTATGTCAAGTAGGTTACCAGGATCCATAACTCGGGTCGACTTCTAGACGTAGAAGCGGACGGGAAAAGGGGATTCCTTGGTGTGGTTACCGATTAGTGATATTGTGAGTTGATGAACTCATGACGTGTTTCCATATAGTGTGTGTGTGTACTCAAAGTCATCCCCATCCCTTTTGACTTGAGTTAGGCTTGTTAGAACCTTGTAAAGCCGAGAGGACTATAAGATAGCGAACTCACTGAGATTTGATGTATCTCACCCCACTGTTGTTGTTTACATCACAGGTTCTGCAGGTTCGACGAAGGGTAAGGACAAAGTGGTTTGACTTTTCCTTACGGATCGTAGCTTTTGAGATGGCATGGCTTCCGCTATGGCGTTTAATTTTTTGAGATCATTGTTTTGATCTAGTTCTTAGTGCCTTTTGGACATCTTGTATATGTTGTGTCGTAGACTTTAGATCTTTATATTTAGGGCATTTAATGTATACAATGTGTTAACTAGGAACTTGTATATATATATATATTTCAGCACCAAACGTATTATTCATGTACCATATATGCTTGATGTATGTATATATATATATGGGCGTTACATATGATGCCCAAGGTAAAAAGTCTTTTTTACAAACTCAAGTTAGTGATAAAATATATTAGATTCACAAGTAGGACACACTTTGTGTCCTTTGACACTATATCCAACCAAATTACCATATGTATGAAAGTCATTAATTGTGCAAAATAACATTGCACACATCTTAAACTTTTTACCAGAATATGCATCATCAACTTCAACGCATTCCTCCCACAAAAGTATTAAATCTTCAATTAATGGACTTAGATAAACATCTATGTTGTTTCCAGGTTGTCGTGGTCCAGAAATCATCATACTTAACAACATATACTTACGCTTCATGCAGAACCAAGGAGATAGGTTGTAAATGAAGGGAAATCGTGATCCAAAACGCATCGGAAATTAAAATTTTCCCTTTAGTTATCCTTACGAATGTGCATGATCAGTGATAGAAATTGTTACCACTTGTGACAATGAAACCTTTGTTGCTGAATCGAAGGAGTGATCACAAGCATTGAATGATGAACAACAACGCCTCTATTCAGTCCACATGAATTGATTCCTTTAGTCTTAGTGCTGGCTGCTACGATTAAAGGCTTTGAGTGTGAGAGGGAGAATATGGCTAGGGTTTCACTGTCTAAATTTTCATCAAGAGTGTATGCTTCTGCACAAGGGTTATATTTATAGAACCACTTGTGTGAGCTGCAAGCTAAAAAGCTCATTTAAGTGTATGCGCACCATATCTTATGGTGTACCATATATCACCTAAGTGTGTGGTACCTTACCACATTCCGTATTCTACTTAAGTGCATCGTGTTCTACATTTACTTAAGTGCACTGTACCTTACGGTGCTCCTTATTTACTCTACCTCTTATCAATTTTTCCTTATGTGTGTGACCCTGTAAGTTTTCGTGATGTTGGAAATTATATTAAATCACGCATTTAACATAATAAACAGTGAGCAGTATCTAGCAACACATCACTACTACCCAAGTCACGAAAATGTCATGTGATCTGACAAAACCTTGTCATAATACTTGCGTGTACAATTACCTTTTTGCCCTTATGTCTATATTGAACACAAGGCATATACCGTGTCATCCTTGTCTAGTTCAATATTGGGCCCTTAGACATTTATCCTGTTATGCAGGATGGGCAAATTCCATCTAGGTCACTCATGTCCCTCAGCATGTTTTGTGGAGTACCCATCAACTGTCTTTATGATCATCTAGTTACGGACAATATTAGATCAACAATAAAGTACTCGACTCTACATCTAGGGTCCATAGCGATTTCAGGTCGAAGGGTGGTATACACCACTATCAACACGAGAGTAACTTATGACACGTTGCATAACATTCTATGTAGTACTCTCATAGCGGGTCAATCCAGTATAAATATTACTCATAATATTCATACCTATGTTAAGACTTGATAACTCCTTATCCATGATCCATGAGATGTGATCATCAGTCTATCTACATAATAGTCTTAATGCTTTAAGGTTATCCCACTTCACAGTAAAGCTCGACTACAAATACTTTAAAAATAATGTCCTTATGTTTAATGGGATCTCATGATTAAGTCACACTTAATATTTCATTAAACAGACTAGCTATTCTAGGGATTTTATTAGCTTGGAAAAACAAGCATAATAAAGAAATGTCTTTTATTATTAATAAATAATTTGATACAAGTACCAAAAGTAATGGCCTCTAGGGCTTACACCAACAATCTCCCACTAGCACTAGAGCCAATCAGGCATACCCCCTAATACTCATAGATCTAGTATGGCCATCATGCTTCTACTGCGCAAGAGGTTTTGTTAGTGGGTCAAATATATTATCAAGTGTAGGTACTTTGCATATCTTCACATCTCCCCAATCTATTATCTCTCAAATAAGGTGATAACGCATAAGTATGTCTTTGGATCTTTGGTGAGATCTGGGCTCCTTAGCTTGTGCTATAGCACCATTTTTATCACAATAGAGATCAATGAGATCCACATTGCTAATAACTATGCCAAGTTCACTAATGAATTTCTTGATCCAAACAGATTCCTTTGTTGCATTTGTGCAGCAATGTACTCGGCCTCGGTTGTAGAATCAGCTGTTATTTTTTGCTTTGAACGTTTCTAGCTCACAGTGCCACCATTTAAGCATAACAAATAACCAGATTGCGATCTGAAGTCATCCTTATCTTTCTGGAAGCTAGCATCGTTGTATCCAATTACAGCAAGCTCTTCCTGACCTCTATATACCAAGAATGAGTCCTTAATACTTCTCAAGTACTTAAGGATATTCTTGACAGTTATCCAATTAGCATCACTTGAATCAGATTGGTACCTACTCGTTGAACTTAAAGCATACGAGACATCTGATCGAGTATATAACATGGCATACATGATAGATCCTATTACAGATGCATATGGAATCTTATTCATGTGATCTCTTTCCTCCTTAGTTGAAGGGGATTATGTTTTTGATAGACACGGACCATGTTGCATATGTATGAATCCTTTCTTGGAATCATGCATATTAAAGCGTCTCAGCACTTTGTCTATGTATGTACTATGACTTAGGCCAAACAGTTATTGTGATCTATCTCTATAGATCTTGATTCCTAATATATAGGATGCTTCACCAAGTTCTTTCATAGAAAATAATTTCCCTTACCAAGTTTTCACTTGTTGCAAGGTAGGGAAATCATTTCCAATGAGTAATATGTCATCTACATATAATACCAGGAAGACGATCATGCTCTCACTAACCTTCTTGTAGACACAAGGCTCATCTTCATTCTTTATGAATCCATATAGTTTTACAGTTTCATCAAAACGAAGATTCCAGCTTCTGGAAGCTTACTTCAATCTATAAATTGATCGTTGTAACTTACATATCTTTTGGGCTTCTTCTGGTATGTTAAATCCTTCAGGTTGTGTCATGTACATGTCCTCAAGAAGATTCTCATTAAGGAAATCAGTCTTGACATCCATCTGTCATATTTCATAATCATGATATGCAGCGATAACAAGTAAAATCCGAACATATTTATGCATTGCAACTGGTGAAAAGGTTTCAGCATAGTCTACCCCATGAATTTGTTTATAGCCTTTAGCAACCAATCTTGCCTTATAGGTATGTACCTTACCATCCATGTCAGTCTTCTTTTTGAAAACCCACTTGCATCCTATAGAATTAACTCCTACAAGAGGCTCTACTAAGGTTTAAACCTGGTTTGTGCACATCGAATCCATTTCAGATTTCATGGCTTTTAGCCACTTCTCAGACTCAGGACCAGTTATAGCCTCTTGGTAGGTTACAGACTCGTCCTGATCCATGAGTAATACATCACCTTGATCAGTTACGAGATACTCATATCTCTGTGGTTGGTGACGTATCTTGCTCGACCTACGCTTGTCTTGTTCTACTTGAGCAGGTTGCTCTTCCACAACTATTTGTGATTCCTGCTCTAATTCCTCCATAGGTGTATCAATGCTTTGTGATTCTTGAATTTCTTTAAGCTCTACTTTCCTCCCACTAATTACTTTGGAAATAAAGTCATTTTCCAAGAAAATCGAGCGACAAACACTTTGCCCTCAGAAGGATTGTAAAAGTAATACCCTTGTGTTTCTTTAAAATACCCCACAAATAAGCATTTGTCGAATTTGGGCTCAAGCTTAGTTGAAATTTGTCGTTTCACATAAACTTCACAACCCCAAATCTTCATGTAAGACATATGCGATTTCTTATTATTCTATATCTCATATGGTGTCTTCTCAACCTTTTTGGATGAAACACGATTAAGTGTGTAAGCTGCTGTCAGAAGTGCATGTCTCCCAAAAGAGTTAGGAAGATCGGAGTGACTCATCATGGAACGAACCATGTCTAATAAGGTTTGATTTTTTCTCTCAGATACATCATTCCATTGTGGCGTTCCAGGAGGAGTGAGTTGGTATAGAATTCCACACTCTTTTAGATGATCATCAAACTCTAGGCTTAAATATTCACCTCCTTGATCTGATCGAAGAGTTTTAACATTCTTACCTAGTTGGTTTTGTACTTCATTCTTGAATTTCTTGAACTTTTCAAAGGACTCATATTTGTGTTTCATTAAATACACATAACCACATCCACTGAAATCATCAGTAAATGTGATGAAGTATTGAAAACGTCATATGGCTGGTATGTTCAGTGGTCCACATACATCGGTATGTATGAGGGCCAAAATATCATTAGCCCTTTCACCTTTTCCTGTGAAATTGGACTTTGTCATCTTTCCAATTAAACAAGATCTGCATATCTCATATGATTCATAATCAAAAGAGTCCAAGAGTCCATCTTTATGGAGTTTTAATTTTCTTTCTAGCGGTCACGCTGATGGTATTAATTTGATTTCCAGCCGCAGTGCTGAGACCATTAAGCTTTCTTTCTATCCGTCATGCTGATGGTATTCATTTGTCTCCCAGCCGTTGTGCTGATGTCTATTCAATTTACTCATTTGGTTCCCAGCCGTCGTGCTGATGTGTGTCAAATTTATTCATTTACTTTCCGGTCACCATGCTGATGTTTAACCAGTTTATCTTTCCAGCAGGTCATGCTAATGATACTCATTTTTTCCATCCCTAGGGTGAGATCATAAAGTTTTCTTTTCAGCCGTCGTGCTAACGGTATTCATTTACTTTATATCCGTTGTGCTGATGTTTGTCCAATTTATTCACTTGCTTCCCAATCGTTGTGTTGATGTTTATCCAGTTTATTCATTTACTTTCTGGCCGCCATGTAGATGTTTTATCCGTTTATCTCTCTAGCCGTCGTGTTAATGATACTCACTTGCTTTCCAGCCCCCATGCTAATGTCATCGTTATTTTGTCTACAACTACAGAGTTGATGATGGTCAGTTGTTACCCCAGTCACAGTACTGATGTTGATCATATTTTGTCTCCAACCGCAGAGTTGATGATGATCAGTTGTTACCCCAGTCGCAGAACTATATTGATCATACTTTTATCCATAACCGCAGAGTTGATGACAATCATTTTATCCCCAACCGCAAAGTTGATGTCAATCATTTGGCACCCCAGTCGCATAATTGATGTTGACTAATCCTTTTATCCCTAACCGCAGAGTTGATGTCAATCATTTGTCACCCCAGTCGCAGAACTCATGTCGATCACTTTTATCCCCAACCGTAAACTTGATGACAATCATTTTCACTCCAGCCACAGAATTGATGATATTCATTTATTACCCCATTCGCTGAACTGATGTTGATAATATTATTGTCTCCAATCGTAGAGTTGATGGTGCATACTATTACCCCTGTCGTAGAACTGATGTTGATAATATCTTTGCCTCTAACTGCAGAGTTGATGGTGCATGCTATTACCCCAGTCGTAGTACTGACGTCAATCATATTTTCCCCAGTCACATAACTAATGTTGATCATATCTTTGTCACCAACCTCAGAGTTGATGTCATACTTTTGTTTCCAAACACCAAGTTAATCCATCGTCATCCCAGTCAGCGTACTGATGTTGACCTCAGTCACCATGCTGATATCATATAATTTATTCTCCTAGCCACAATGCTGGTGAATAGTCTCTCTCCTAATCCCCACACTGTCTTTATCGCCCAGATAAGTCTCACTTGCCTTTGTGGAACCTCCAGGAATATCTCAACCACCAACCTGTCAAAGCTCATTAGTAGAGGCAAAACAAAAATCATGAACTCTTTTTAAATATCTCTTTTCTTTGGAATGCAAATTTTTCAATCTTTTTGTATTTTTAATCCTCTTCTACCTCGAATGTCTAAAAGCTATCACCATTCGTACATTCAGGTCCAAGATGATTTAGCTTTAAAAAAATGGATTTTTTCTTTGTATTTTTGAAAATAGATTCTACAAAAATATTTTTCAAAATATTACATGTTTTTCTAAATTGGTTTTTAAAAAATTAAAAGACTAATTTTGACTTACTATAACATAAACATAGATTATTGAAGAACAAAACATAGTCAAAATCACATTTTTTTCAAAAAGTTGTATCTCAAAAATGATTTTTATGAAAAGCTATTTGAAATAGCTTCAAAATTAAGTGATTTTTTGAAATTTTGATATCCAAAAAAAAATTCGATAAAATGATGAAACACCTAAAATAACATTTTAAAAATAACTATTCAAACCAAATATTCATTTAAAACTTTTATGAAAAGTTTATTTGTAAAATTTTTTACCACTAAAATATGTTACACTTTTAAAAAAAGCCACAACAAACGGACCCTAAATAGAGGCAATTGTCATACCCCAAAATTTGCCATATTTTTTTATAAAATTTATCTGGATAATTACTACATCCCTCTGCATACATAGTTCTCTTATTAACCAGTCATTTAGATATTATCATTCATTCATATGCATATGCATGCCTCATTCATTTATGTCATTAATTCATAAGTGCATGCTTAAGTGCCATCATTAGGTTCAAAGGTTCATGGTTTTAGACCTCTAATCATTTTATCTACAAGTCTTGATTCTAGTCCCTGAAAGTCGACCATTGAGGGGTAACTTTTGTTAGCCATTCTCACTTGGTGATCATCTTTAATTTTGTTGATTCATGGCTTGATAGGAGATCAAGAGCTCATGTTTATACAATGAAAGCATAATACTTAGAATACAAGTTACACATTCATTTATTTCCAAAAGCCATTCCATTATCATATATTCATTCAAAAACCATTTTTCATTTCAGAGAACATACAAGCCATTACATTACACAAAATCCAAAATACAAATTCCATACAAGTTACATATTTTGACCTACAGTTGACTTTTTGGTCAACCAATTGACCAAGTCAACTACCTAATCTTATTCCTAAACCCTAAATCCTGCTCTTTCAGTCAGTTGCAAGCCATTCATTTTTCCTCCGTATGCCATAAATTTCTTCATGCCCAATCCATGCCACGTCTTGCCACTTGATAACCTTATCAAAATCTCCATGATCCTTGCTTTACCTCATAGGCCTAACAACCCTGCATCAACCAAATCAACATTTCAGTATGAGCGTCTCACCCAATTCAAAGCATGAGCACATGACACATATGCATACACAACACAGACCCTGCCAAAAACCAAGAAAAAAATCATTCCCAAACCTAATTTTAGCATATCTCAATTCAATTCACAATCATGCTAACTTGCTTCTAACAATTCAATCACCAATCATCATTTAACATTCCATTACCGTTTCACATAACTTGCTAACATAACAACTTGCATATTCTATAACAACTAGTATATGACATTTCACATTAACAATTCCAATCAAGTAGTTTTTCCAAGCTAGCATGCTAACATCTTAGTTAGATTCTAACTCACACTAGCATTCAAGTTCAGTTAATAAGCCAACAATGCATTCAGTTACACAATAAAATCCAAACATTCAAATCATTATTAGCATTTTGCTAATTACAACAACAATTTGATTAAGGCATTCATGATAGCCAACATATCCAGTACATCATTTTTTCTTTTTTTCATAACAATTTAACTCATTTCCAATTCAAATTACCATTGAAAAATTCCACAACGCATTAACCATAATTGTGAGTTTGTTTCTTCACTCCATACACATACCATATGTTAACTTACCAAAACATTCATCACAACAACTCACTGTAACGGTTCAATCAGATTTCTAACAGGATTCCAATTACACTAATCTAGCAATAATAAGTTTCAGTGCTAACAATCAAATAACTCCGTAGATAATTCAAATTGCTTTACTAGTCATCCATTAATTTCAATACTCACCAACTGCATTTCAACTAACCAATATCTAGTTCAAATTAATGGTACGAGCATGCTATTGTCATTAACATTTAAGTTCACAGCCCACTTCATAACTAACTGTCAACATTTCAGTTTCAATAAAATTTCATCACAATTTCTCTACACCAAATCAAACAAATCAATTTAACATTCAGTACAATACAGCAAATACAACTCATTAATAACTAATTCATCATCAACTAACTGCACCTTCTAAACCAACTAACTCTAATTGTTTTATCAATTCAAACAGCTCCAATAACTGATTTTAGAACTAACTCATTCCAACCAACTTAACAATGATAGCAACTATAACTAACATCTGAATTAACTAACTCATTTTTCTAACCTTTCTAACCTGCAATAACAACTGATGCTAACCGTACTGAACCTAACAAAGCTCTAACAGTGTTAACCAAATACTAACTGATTAACACACATTCTAACTAACTGATTCAAAGGCATAACAGACTTAACCAACTCTTAACACTGTTACTAACTCCTAACAACCATACCCTGAGAATTTAACTGAGCCTAAACTGTGCCCTGACCTGACCCCTGACCGAATTGCCCTAATTAGTTACAAGCTTAACCTCTATATATCCAACTTTCCTCTTCAATCATTGGGAAATCACAGTCATAACCATCACTCACCAAAAATCTCTGAGAACTCTCACTCTCTCAGAATCAAATCTCTCACTCTCACTCTCAAATTCGCTCCTCTCAGAATCTCAATCTCTCTGCATCTCATACGCCATCAACAACAACAAGAACAACACAACACATTCATACCTACAGACTAATTGGTGGAGAAGAAGAAGATATCAGAAGATAAGTAGTTTGAAGCGGTTGCCTCTTTGAAGTTTTCTCTGTAAATCTCTTTGGCTTCATCTTCTTTGTTCCAACGATCTCCGGGGAAATTATCGTTCTCGTTGGTAGGTTTCACGCCTTCTCCTCTCTAACTTGTGCCCTCGTTGTTACCACGATGTAGTTTAGTATCCAAGGAGCCAAACCCCTAAGGTTTGGACTCCTTTTAGATTTGATGTACCGTTTAATTTTTGAATGTGTTTCTTAGGGCTCATGTTCTTTAAGCTTCGATTTGGAATATTGGTGAAGAATTAGAGAAAAGCAAGGTTGGATTATGAGAGAGGGAGATACGACGAACATTTTGATGTAAAGTTTTAAGGGTTTGGACCTTCGCCGCCGCCGGATGCGATTTTTGACGGGGCGGAGTTTTTGCTCAGGCAAGGCTCTCAAAACGCGTTTGAAACAAATGAAGCGTTAGAATGGAGATTATGATCTCTCCCTCTCACGGCTGGCCGTTATGGGCTCATAGCCTCCCTTAGCCCACCGAACCTGCTTTTTGCAACTTGTGCTACTGTGCCACACCCCCTCTCTAAAGCCAGGACATGTAAATGTGCTACCTTGCCTCTTTTCTTTTTTTCATTTTTTTTCTTTTTCTTTAAGTATTTGTTTGTTTCTTAAACATATATATTTTTTAATTCTTTTAATTCATTTTAGTAGTTTTAAAATAAACTTTATCACTTTTTTTCCATATTTCTACTTTGTATGAAAATACTTTGAAAAACAATAATATTCTTATATTTGTTATGTTTCATTGTTTTTCCATTTAATCCACGCTTTAAAGAATAATTAAAATATTAATCATTACTTTTAAGAGATTTTTTCACTTTAAATCTTCTTATAGTAAATATATACATGTTCATATTAATTTTAGATTAGATTTAATCCTAGAAATTGATATGCTTGTTAATAATTTGACTTCCTTAGGTTTTTAGATCTAATAAAAATCTTTGTGCTTGATTCATATCTCTAATTGGTTAATTCATCAAAGTCTTCTTTGATCAGTTAATTACTTGACATCTGTCTGATTCTCCGTGTCTAGTCAAGTGATCATAATCCTCTTGGTCACTTGGTGGGACTATCCCTTGGTATTTACAGTGCACTGGATCGTTCAAGTTTAAGGCTTCACATGCAAGGCACTGCAGATAGACTAGACATCAAGGCATTGACCATTGTTGGAATCCATCATTTTCCCTTTTCTTTGTTAATTTAAGACTATAATCTTTTTGCGAATTCAAAAACACTTAAAAATACGATGTGAATTGCGCGCCACGAGCCTTAAGTAGTGGAGAAGGAACGAGAGGGATATATTCCTACCCTTGTTCTGAATACCTTTGGATACGGGACGCTTGACCCAGTTGTTCAAAGTATTCATCTCCACTCATAGAAGTTAGTGTAATTTAAATCAAGACAATCTTTTCTAAGCTAAAATCAATCACAACTCATCAAATTCTCTTTTCACCTTAGGGCATTCCAAAATGATTTCATAAAGGACATGTTATTTTTGTTCTACCACAAACAAATAACTCTTAAGTCTCTCACACACGAGCATACAAGCAACGTTTAACTACTAGAACGTGAACGTTAACATCGTCCAATAAAAACAACCAACAAATCCTTATTTTGTACCACGAACTACGGAGCTCTGATTTTGTCATTGCACTATGTGAATATGTAGGCATATGATTTCGAAATCTTGGCGAGGACATTAATTAAAAACTTATTTGTTTCCCCTTAATTTAAACCAATTGCAAGTAACCTTTAGATAATAACACTCATATGTGCAAAGAACAATCAAAACGGTTCCCGTTGAGTACAACGGATGTGAGGGGTGATAATACCTCCCCCTTGCATAACCGACTTCTTAACCCAAATTTGATTGTGACGACCATTTTCTTCACCTTTTTATTAATATTTTCCCTTTCCTTTGGAATAAATAAAGTTCAGTGGCGACTCCGTATATTTCACGTAACAACAGGGGTTTCTACGCAACTTCTTTGATGCAGGATACCTAAGGAGGCATAATAATAGGCGTGAGGAATTCACTATTATCAGTCCTAATAGTTTTAATTTTGGCAGAAAATTGAGTTTGATAATAAGCAACAAAATTATAAATATGAGCCCTAGTTTCAGATTTATTGTGCATTGAAAATTCAAAGTATATCATATAAAGTCATCCATAATAGTTAGAAAGTATTGGAAACTATCTAATAAATGCACAACAATAGGACTTCATATATCCATATGCAACAATGGAAAATAAGCAGTTGTAATGGAATTACTATTAGGAAAAGGTTGTCTATATTGTTTTGCTAAATGGTAAGCATGGCATAACATATTTTTATGATATTTGATATCAGTAAAAGATGTAGACATGTGTTGCAACACCGCATTAGAAGGATGACCCAATCTGTGGCTCCATATATCAAAACTACTAGATGAAGTATCATTATTCAGGCTATCAATATTACAAGTAAAAGTGGGGACATGGTGTGCGTAAGTGTCTTTGTGCATAATGTAGAGGTTCCTATATTGGACCACTTGACCAATCGTCTTTTTTGTAAACACGTCCTGAATATGACCGGATTTGTATGAGAAGAAGATGTGATATTGATAATTGTGAAATAATTTAGAAATAGAGATAAGACTGAATCAAAACTTAGGAATAAAGAAAACATCATATAATATTAAAGAAGGGTCAAGAATAATAGTGCCTGAGAAACTATAAATGGTGGTGTTCCCATTAGGGAGCTGAATTTGTATAGGTCAATAAGCCTAATCTCAGAAAAGCACTTGATGTAGGGGCATTCATGGTCAGATACCCCTGAATCAAGAATTCACATGGAATACAAGGTTAAATCAGTACCTTTGTTGAAGATACCTGAAAATGGTGTAAGATCTGAGACCCTTGTCGTTAGTGGAGTTTTGAGCATTCTTCTTGGATTTTTGCAGAAGAAGAACCAGATGTTGATAGTCTTCCTTCGAGATTACGTCATCCTTGTTAGCATTGTCGAATGACTTAGAGTCTGAGGAATTTTTTTTGTTCTTTGTACGATATCCAGGGGAAAACCATGCTTAAAGTAGTTGGATTCCACCGTGTGATTGGTTTTGTTACAATGAGTGCACAACATCGAACCTTTATTTGGAGCACTCCCTCTGCCACGACAAGTGTTGGTGGAATTGTTGGCGTAAAGGACGATGGGAGTAGTGCTGAAGGGAGAAGGTGAGGCAACTTTTTATTGTGCAATCAGGGAATAGGCGCGACTAATGTATGGAAGAGGATCAAGAAGGAGGATTTGGGTGCGGATGTTGTGATAGGAATCGTTCAAGCCTTTGAGAAAACACGAAACATACTCCATGTGCTTGTAACTGCGAACAGCTTTAGCCAAATCACATGTGCATGGGATGATGCAAAAACAAGAAGATGTTGGGAAAAGGTCCTTAAGCCCATCCCAAAAAATCTTCAGATCCATGAAATACTGTGAAAGAAAACTGCCACCTTATTTGATGGAGTGAATGTCTCGCAGAAGGTTAGAGAGGCGAAATGGTTGTCCTTGGTGAATCTTTTACGAAGATCGTCCCATAGATCGAACGCTGAATCAAAATAGATGGTATTTTAAGCAATGTATGCTAAAAGAGAGTGATTGATCCACGAGAGTGCAATGCTGTTAGCTGTTCCCATAGCTCAAAATCTTGGTGAGACGAAAGCGGCTTTGAGAGTGTTCCATTGATGAAACCAAGCTTGTTCTTGGATGTGAGAGCACGACGCATGGATTTGCTCCAGTTGTGATAGTTATTGTCATCCAACGGTGGTGCCATAAGAACGACACCAGGGTTTTCACCGGGATGCAGGTAAAATGGGTTTCTGGCATTCAAGATTGGATTTTGAGAATCATTTTTGTTGTTGCGGGATATAGTGGTGGAATCTTTGTTGGTGGAATCCTCATGGTCAGAATTGTCGTCGGAAGCCATGGAAATAGAGGGAAAACGAATTGGGAACGAGGGTGAAAGGAGAAAACCCTAGATATGTAAGGGAAAGAGGAAATGAAATGAAAGGCTGAAATGTTTTACACCTGATACCTTAATACAGGAATGAATAGTGAAAGGCTCATTGGGCTAAAACAGATCTTATTATCTTTGAGAATTTCTTAATGCACCCTAGATCATTCTACTGCACGACTTGAATTTCCACAAATGCCCCCTATTTTCGGAGATGTATCTCCGGACGCACCTTTTGCACACTCAACAAAGATTATTCTGAGAAACACCCCATATGTTGGGTTATATTTATTCCGGAGATGCATCTCTGGAACATTTTAAGAAAGACCATAATTATTTACCAGATTAGTGGATATTCCGGAGATACATCTCCGGAATTATGGGCGACATTTTGAAATTTTCTGTCACCTTTGCATGTCAGGTGTTTTCGAAGATGCATCTCCGAAAATATCTGATATAACAACCAGTTGGATGATCACTCAGCCATTGTTGGCATACTTGGTTTTTAACCAAACCCTTCATCCTAAAAACCCTTCATTCTCAATCCATTTTTCACTCTAAATCTCCATCCTTTTGGTTCAACATATCATAGGGAACAAAAGAAGATAGAATTTAAGGTAAAAAAATTTATTTTCCCTCTTCATTGCTCATATTAATCATCCATTTTTCCTAAAAAATTTCCGTTGTGTCCAGAAATGTATCACATGAACGTGTATGAACTTCTCTAGAGATGCATTTCCGAAAGTTGTCTGTGTTCATTTTTGAAGTCATTTTGCAGTAGTAGTTGACCTTATGTTCTGTTACTGTTTTAATTGTTTTCATTAGATATGGTGCACCCTAATGTTTTCCCAAAACAAGTTGTTTCTCCGAATGTCCAAGGTGTGGTTGCTTCTCCGAATGTTCAAGGTGTTGTTGTGAAGGCAGTAGATGTTGGTAACGACTTTAAAAACAAGAAAGAGTTTGAATCTCGTGATCAAATGCTTGAATGGATTCGTATGGAGACCTATAAACTTGAATTTGGTGTGGTTATCAGAAGGTCTGATAATGGTTTGGATAGAAGATTCACCTTTGTGACAATGACATGCGAAAGAACAGGAAAATATCAAACTCTTCTCCAAAATTTTAAAAGAGATGACATCGGTACAAGAAAATGTGAGTGTCCGTTTAAGATTCGTGGTTACATGTTGGCAAAAAAATTGGATATTTAATGTGATATGTGGTTTGCATAACCATGATTTGCGTTTAAAATTAGCCTGTCATCCTACTGTGTGTCGGCTTAAGCCGGAAGAGAAGGAATGTATTACTGACATGACCTTGAATCTTGTTCAACCAAAAAATATACTTGCAACATTGAAACGGAAACGGCCCGATAATATATCTAATATCAAGCAAGTGTATAATATTTGGTATCTCACTAACAAGGCACTTAGGGGGGATAGAACTGAGATGCAACAACTCTTGAAACTGTTGGATGATAACAGTTACGTGTCCAAGTACCGAACGTGCGATGATGGAGTTATAGTTAGAGATTTTTTTTGAACTCATCCTGATTCCATAAAGTTGTTCAACACGTTTCCTATGGTGCTCATAGTTGATTCAATCTACAAGACGAACAAGTATAGACTTCCATTATTTGAGATGGTTGGTATTACCTCAAATGAGAAGACATATTTTGTTTGTTTTGCATTTCTTGAGTGTGAGAAAGAGGACAATTTTACTTGGGCATTAGAGGTGTGTTGGTCACTGTTGAAGATCTAAGGTGAGATGCCTAAAGGGGTTTGTTACTGACCGCAATACCGCATTTATGAATGAAGTTACAAAGGTATGTCCTTCTTCTTATGCATTAATTTGTAGGTATCACATAACAAAGAATGTGAGAAGTCAGGTTGAACTCGCAGTAGGGACGAAACAAATAAAGTCCGAAGATGGAAAATTGGTGAAGGCGGGTATGGTTGTGGAAAAATAATGGATGCATGGAATCGTATAATAAATTCTTCAACAAAAGAACTATATGCCGATTCTGTTATTCATTTCAGGAAAGTGTTTGAAAATATCCAGATTTGTTGAGATATGTTGAAAGCACAATTCTTGACCAGGGGAAGGAGAAAACAGTTTGTGCGTGGACCAATAATGTTAGACACCTTGGAAATACAACAACTAATAGTGTTGAGTCGACCCATGCTACTTTGAAAAATTAGTTGGGAAATAGTAAGGGGATTTATGTAGAGACTTGGTCTCCATGAACCACATGATTCAAAACCAGTATAATGAGATACAAATAACATTTGGTCGGAGCATCACAGTTTTAGAACACAAATTTAAAGACAACACTCTATATTCTCAGTTGGTTGGTAACATTTCTTGGGCGAGGTTGAACTATATTTTTCACGAGGCTAAACGAGCTGATAATGTAGACTTCGATAGCGCAAAGTGTGGATGCACTATTGTGAAAACATATGGTCTCCCATGTGCTTGTGTTATAGCTAAAAAGGTGAAACTTGGTGAACCAATAAGAATGAATGAGGATTGCACTCATTGAAAAAGATTTAGGTTTGATGATGATGGATGCATGGATGATGGTAAATCGAATATCTCTATTTTGACCGAATGGAAAGTCATAGAAGAGAGATTTTTGAAGGTCGATGAAAACATGAAACTCCACATCAAATAACAATTGAGGAAGATTATCTATCTGGAAACCACTGACATGAAACCTCCTTCTCAACTGGTAAAAGCAAAAGGTGCTCCGAAGAAAATGAAGCCTACGCCGCATGACAACTCGACTACACAATATCCTTCATATTTTAAACACGTTGACAATTTTTTTCCCGACTCACTGACTCCAAAATCTAAAAAAGTGTTGTGAAAGGAGCCCGCATTAGCAAACCACCTCCGATGTCGCTTGCACTAAATATTCCATTCATCGATGAGATGCAGGTTTTTATGCATAAATATATCGAGCGGATCGTCAATGTTGTGGGGGACGTTGATTATGGTTACCAGGTCGTTTCGACTTTAATCGGTAAAGGAGAAGATAGGCATACACTTGTCCGACATCAACTTATCTAAGAGTTGAAGACGCATAAAGAATCATACACACGCTTGTATAGAAAGAAATTTTTTGATGCGGTTTATGAGTATCTTGTTCCTTACTTGAGCGGTCCGGTACCGGAGGCAAAATGGAAGTGCTTCTCGAAAATAGGTCATCTAATAGCATGTGCGTATGATAAAGTTTGTGTTGATCAGACACACTACACTTTTTTGGAAACCTTTTTCCCACTACGCACTACACCACCCCAAAATCCGAATGATCGAATAATGTGTATTGAGTGGCGTTCAAAATCAAGTCATTTTGTTCAAGTTTACTTGAAACCGATATTGCCTTATACCACTTACATCACCGGAGTGGACGACTCATTCAACCATAAAAGTTGAGACTTGACCGGATCATTTTATGGAAAGGATGCAAGAATTCGAGAGATTGAACAACATTGAAAAAGAATCAAATGCACAAAAGTCTAAGGGGGTACCACCTATAGATTTAGCGGGAGACACATGTTTTGATTCGTTTTAATTTCTTGTTTAACCGGACAAATAATTATATGTAATTATGTCTCAATATAAATGAAGTGTTATATATTCACCTTTTGTCTTTATGCATTTTTTATTTACCCCATAACAACATGTGTGTTTTTGTCAATGAAAAAAATGGTTTTGTTATAGTGTTCTGTTTTGAAAATGGTTTAGGACAAGTTATGTAGATGCATCCCTGGAACAAGATAATATGGTGCGGCTCCAGAGATATCTCCAGAATGAATATGCCAGTTAATGAGTGGTCCAAATTGATATACGGATTCTATAAATTTGGGTGTTTTATGTTATATTTCACACAAACGAAAAATGTCTCAAATGTCACAAATAAATATCTATTGGTATGTCGCAAATGTATGCTTCTCCGGCTCTACACCCGGAAAAATGTTCAAGCTCACCGACTTCACCTCCCTCGAAGATATCAAAGACGAAATCCATTATCTCCTACCTTATAAAGACAATTGTAAGATTGTGAAGGTCAAGTACCATTCACGGTCGATTGACCACAAAGGGCGGATTGAGTTCAACAAATTTGAGCTCAAGATGCAAGAAGATGTATGGGCTATGTGGAATACATATTTCCGTTTTGAAGAAAAATTTGCGCTCGAGTTGGAAGCGACAATTTTAAGATTTGTCGAAGATATTCTGAAGATGTGCAAGCTTCCACTGAGATTTTGAAATGTAATATTGTATTTTATATTGAAATCATCATTTTAATGCTTATTTTATGTTATGCATGTCAATTTCATGTTGGAAAATTATTTTTTTGTTGAATTAGATACTGATGTGACTCCAGAGATGTAACTACGGAATTATTCTGAAGATGCATCTCCGGAATACATTAAAAAAAAGAACGTAACTCAAATTGACATTTGTTGAGTGTGTGTTGGGGTGTGTTCGAAGATATATTTACAGAAACATGGGGCATTTGTAGAAATTCACATGATGTATTAAAAACATCTAGAGTGCAATAAGAATTATCTTATCTTTTTAGTTGCAATACAAAGATAACCAAATGTCTTATATAAACACTTGGGCCAGAAAAAATATCCAATAACTACCTAACCCAAGCCCAATAAAAAATAACCCTGTGTATCTAATAACCATTATAAACTAAAATTGAAGTGATCCATTATATTTGTCACTATAAAAACACCATATTCATCTCTACTACAAACACCTGTTCGTATTTTATGAAGAAGAAATAATTAAAATAATGAAATCTATAACTATAAAACTAAAATCTTTATATTTTTTGTTCATATAACTCATAACAACATCTATTTGCAAAGTGATGATACACAATTTTTAATAATGTCAATGTCAACGTCAACATATAGACGACGTGTTTCTCTTAAATTAGTGGCGGAGCCACATTTGACTGCCCTGAAATTCAAGACATCTGCATAATATCATCCGATTACAACTTTAACAATCATATTAAATAAATAAAATCTTATTTGAACCCAAGATTGCATTGAAATCATCTCTTAAATGATATTGCACCTTTAAAAACTATACACACAGATAAAATGTTTTTGTTTTTCTTCTTTATATTACATATGAATAAATATAATTTCAATATAAGTTATTTGTTTTTTCAATTAAAAAAAACAAAACTTACGATATTGATTTTAGTTGCTGATTTTTTGCTTTAATGTAATTGTTATATAATACAAGATATTATTCGTAATTCTTGAATGAAAGAATTATAATTTTTTTATAAAATCATAGATTTAATTTAAATTATTTATATTACTGGTATAAATATTTTTTACACATAAATCAATTATAACTAATTTACGATATCATATCATATATCATTTTCTCTTATAGTATTAATAAAAGTTAAATATTATAAAATTTAAGTTGTATTTAACACTGACTCTATAAAAACCGATTTGTAAAATAAAAATGAGTTTTATATAAATGTGTGTCTAAGTCATATCTTATTTATAACCCATGAAAAAAAATTATATTTTGTCAAAAAAATTTAAAATTACTTCAGAGTCCTAGCGCTGCCAGTGTTTCTAATAGGAATTTCATGAATAAATTGTTGAATTTATTTAATGAGGCAAAACTAATATTGACCACAAAACATTCATCTCACATTACTATTTACATAAGGGGAAAAAACAGAATAGTAATTTATCTATAAAGAGTCAAATTAATACAATGAAGATGCAAATCACATTAAGTGGCAAACAAAAAATTGACTATTTTACATTACACTGAAACAATAGATCTAAAACACTTTAGGGTATAATAAATATCCAAAAAAAAAACTCTTTTTTATTGAGCATGAACCGCATCCTTTGTATAATCCTTGAAAAAACAACCAATTCAAAAAATCATGTTAGACTTGGCAAAGCTCAGGCCCGGCCCATAGGCCAAGGCAAGGGAGGCTTTTGCCTAGGGCCTCAATTTTTTTTTATCTATTTGTATTTTCATGTACCATTGCAAATTGCATTGAAATAAGAATTCAAAAAGTCACTTAATTGTAAGTTGTACTTGCAGCTCTTAAATTAATAATTTCACTGTACTACTTTTTCTCTCACAAAATCAATGAATATTAATACTAATAGATTTATAGAGTAAATTGTATGTTTTGATTCTTTCTCTTTCTCTACTTCCATCTTATCACATCCATACTACACTAAATAGATACAAACAATCGTGTGCTTTCTAGCCTCTTTCTCATCTCTCATTCTATTTTTTTAAAGAAAAAAAACTAAATATTATAAAAAAATTGTAAAGATAAATAACAAAGGCAAGATTAAGGAAAATAAAATAAAAAACAAGTTTTTTTTATTTAAAAATTTATTGTTTAATTTTTTCTTTTAATATTTTTATTTGTTTTAATTTTGTTATTGGTGAATTTTATTTATTTTATATTAGTGTCTCGTGTAAAATATTTATTATTTTATTTTAGAATAGAAGAATATTAATTCGAAAATTTGAATCAATAAGTTGAATTGAAAAAAAAAGAATTAAATCTTTAGGTGAATCACAAAAGGTAATTTTAGATATATTTATTAAAACAAATTAAAAAAAAAGTAAATTTGAAAATTTAGACAATTATTCATTGAATGAATAAGTTAACAACAACGTACAAATGTAATAATTATGCACGTAGATTTAGTAAAAAAACTTAATAATATATATGAAGTTAAAAATTTAGATATTGATGAAAATACAAATAATAATTTATTAATAAAAGAACTTGATAGTGTAAACACAACTAAAAATATATGTGATTCAAGTCTGAGGATAAATATTAGTACAAATTTGAGATATTTATTAGTAGAAAAATATCCCTTAAGTTATCGATATATATTTTCTGAAGGATAAATTCTTAAGACATTTTTTTTCTTATTTTATATTAAAAAATTATCAAACAAAGAAAAACGTGAAAAAAAGATAGCTAATATAGTAAATGAAATTGATTACAATAATAAATGAAATTGATTATAATAATTTAATAAATAATTTTATATCTTAAAATAAATATAAAATAAAATTTTAAATAAAAAATATTGTTAATTTAAAAAGGCCTCATTTTAATAATCCGCCTTAGGCCTTAATATACGTTGGGTCGGCCCTGCAAAGCTAAGACACTATCTTCAACAATATTGTTTGTAGTTTGTTTTGTTGATGCTGGTTTGCTTAAATGACTGTTGTTGACAATATCATACAATTACTTTTTAATAAGTACAATACTTACAAATCTTAGTCTTATGGTCACTATATAGAAGAAATTAAGAAAGTCTATTATTATTCACCACTCAGGAGAAAAATAAGGTGGATGTTTGCATGTAATTTGTTTTTACATGTATTAAAAGTGTCAATGTGACTGCAAAATAATAATGTAATTGTAAAATTCAGAGAAAAACTCTGTCCAAAACTTTTAGAATAATAATGTGATTGTAAAATTCATGGAAGAACTCTGTCCAAAATTTTCAGAATAATAATGTGATTGTAAAATGCATTGAAGAACTCTTGTCCAAAATGTTCAGACTGTAAAATACAGTGAAGAACTCTATCCAAGATTTTCTTCTGTGCCCTGCAAAATACAGTGGAAAAAACTCTGTCCAAGATTTTCTTCTCTTCTTTATTTTTGTCATTTAATGAATATGATATTTAGTGAGGAAAAAATCAATTTATTTTTCAAAAATTTTTTGTCAAAATTTAAAAGGAATGAAAAAAATTAATTTATTAAAAGAAATGTGGGCAGATTTTATCAATAATTGACACTAATGAATTAAACTTAAATAAGTTATAATTATATATTATAATGATTAGGTATTATTTCAAATAATAAAAATATTTAACATTTTTTTTCTTAAATAATATTGTAAGTGAGGAATATTATTATACTAGCCACTTTTTTTCTTCAAATAATCACTTATAATACTCATGCTCTTATTTTATAATATATAGGTTTTATTCAATTGCCATCTAAAATAAAATGGAACTTAAGAAATATGGATAACCATTTAGTTTTATTTAAATTTCACAACCCTTGAGTAAGGTGTAATTTGCCTTTGTAAAACAAAGAATATTTTAATTTACATTTAACTGTGGTCTCAAAATATTATATATGAGATTGGTGGCGTGTCATTCTGTATTATAAAGACAATTAATAAATAATCAAAATAAATAATTATATATCATAAATGATTTATGTATTATAAAGACAATTAATAAATTATTACTGTTAGATCGTTGAAGAAAAACCAAGTTAGGGGTGAAATTATTTGGTTAGCTGTCATTTGGAGCATGTGGCTATGTAGGAATCAAATAATTTTTAACGGCTCTCATTTTGTCATATCAGATTTGTTATGGCGTGAAATTGGTGTGTTGCTAGTGAAAATTCTTATTCCAACTTAACTTTTGTACTTTCTGTCAGAATCCTTTCGTCGGTTAGACTTAATGTTTAGTTGGTCTGGATTTTCCTTCCCCTCTGTGGGCTTTTTGTAAGTTGAGATTGAGTATCCTAATACTCCTTTAATCAATTTTTTTGCTTACAAAAAAAATCAAAATAAATGATGAAGATAACTACAAATCAATAAATGCCAAAAATGAAAACTATTATATTTAAGAACTAGTAATTGATATATGCACTATCCATATAACTGACCTTGTATTTTTTTTTTTACAAATTATGAAATTCTCATATGAGAAAACAAATAATTTTCCTTTGAGTTGGAAGCACTCTAAAATATCCAATGTCACTCCCATCAACTTAAGGTTTCCTAAGCTGAAGATAAAGGCCTATTCAGAGATTTAAAAATGGAAGGGGAGATAGTCAACTCAGTATTACAATTTGCAGATGATACCTTGGTAATCTGTGATGATTCTTGGTGTAACATTTGGGCAACTAAATCAATTCTGAGGGGCCTGGAAGTAGTGACTGGTCTGAAGGTGAATTATAGTAAAAGCAAGCTATTGGGACAGGGATTAGAGGGAGACATAGTTGAAGTTGCAACAACTTTTCTATTTTGCAAGGCTGGAGAGTTCTCATTCAAATTTCTTGGTTTGTATGTGGGAGGCAGACATAGAGTGGAAGAAATGTGGAAACCAATCATGTCATCTATTAAATCAAGACTGCCTACCTGAAGGGGAAGGAGATTATCTATAGGAGGGAGAGTAACATTAATCAACTCAGTCTTATCAAACATTCCAATACACTATTTATCATTCTACTTAGCACCTATCAAAGTGGTAAAGAAAATCAGAGCAATCCAAAGAAACTTTCCGTGGGGGAGTGATTGTGAGAAGAAGTCAATTGCTTGGGTGAGATGGAATCAAGTCTGCAAACCTAGAACAACTGGAGGTCTAGGAATAAAATAGGTACATACTTTCAACAAAGCTCTTGTATCTAAATGGATTTGGAGGGTGATGCATGAACAAGATGCTTTGTGGAGTGGAATCCTGAAAGTCAGGTATGGAGAATCCATTATAAGTATGCTAAACATCCAATCAGAGGTAAACTCTAGACATTGGTCTAGATGGTGGAAAGATATTCTAAACCTTGCCAAATACTCAAATGAACAAGGGATTTTTAAGCAACTGATCTGAAAAGTGGGAAATGGAAGTAAGACTTTATTTTGGAACTCAAGGTGGTTAGGTGGAGAGGCCCTTAAAACTCAATATCCAAATCTGTTTAACTCCTCTTTGAAGCAGAATGTTACAATAGCAGAATGTGGAGAATGGAGTGGTGATAGGTGGTCTTGGGACCTGATTGGAAGAAATATTATTAGACCAGATGAAGGAGGGGAGCATGACTCAGATTTAGAACTTTGCCAGCTAGTAGAAGAGGTGATATTGGATATTCAGAATACTGAGGAAATTATTTGGCCCATGGACATTAACAACAGATTCAGTGTGAAGATATGTTATGCGAATTATGTGCAGAACCAAGAAATAGACTGTGCTGATGTTGATATGTATACAGCTCTTGATTCCATGTGGAATATCAAGATTCCTCTAAAGATTTCAGTATTTGGATGGAGATTACTGCAAAACAAGCTACCAACTCGAGAGAACCTCATGAGGAGAAACATAATCACAGACCCACATCAGAAATCATGCGTGTTATGCTTTCAAGTCATTGAAGATACAACACATCTATTTTTAAACTGTGATAAACCCATACTGGTTTGGAGGGAGGTTACTTCATGGTTAGGAATCAACTTACTTAGAGGCCATAATTGTATGGAGGACTTTATAATTTGGAGTCATCATCTAGGGAAAGGAAAGTTTTTAAGATATTTCTGGATGGTAACATGCTGGTGTCTCTAGAGAGCAAGGAACCAAGTTATTTTTAATGATCTTGTTGCATCCCCAAAACCATTTTTCATGACATTGTCTTATGGTCTTAGAGATGCAGAAAGCTGGATGTAAAGAGTAAGCCAATAGGATCTCTGTATGAATGGTATAAAATGCCTCATGAACCGTTTTTGTATTAGACATAGAGGAAGTTTAAGTGGAGGTGGAATTGCAAACCAATACTAGTCTCTTTTTGGTTTGGTTTGTTTTTCAACTTTCTATTTTCCCTGCACAATTGCAGGCATCCTTGTAATTTGGTCTACACTTAAGACCTAATTAATGATATTTATTTTGATTATTAAAAAAAATTAAGGTTTCCTGTTATAGCACAAAAAAAGAAAATATTAAAATGTCTTTAGATTTCGAAGATGCATCTTCAAATGTACTTTGAGTCAATAGAATTCTGACTTAATATTAAAAAATTATGAAGATGCATCTTCGTAAATATTACAGAGATGCATCTCCGAATGATATTTGTTCTAAAACGCGCCAGAAGCCCTTCTCTTTCCTCACTTCTAAAAAAACAACTCTAAAATATTTCTCAAACTCTCTCAACTCACATTCTCTCAAAATCAATCAACCAAGTTAAAAGTTTCTTCCATCAACATCAAGTACATCGGTAAACTCACAATTTGTGAGTTTTTTTATTTTTGTAAACTTTTTTGAGTTTTTGTATAAATTAGTAGAAATTGATGATTAGGTTAAGAAATATATAGTTTTTGTATGATTGATAGTTTATACATACTAAAAAACGTGTTTGTTGGTTAAAAATAATGATCAATGCATTATTTTTGGGAGGTCGGTGGCCTGCATTACCACCATTAACGAAGCTGAATGTTGCTAGAAATTCCGAAGATGCATCTCCGAAATTTTTCAATGTTTGGATTCCCAGGAATTACTGATATCTTACGAGTAGTCGTGTTTGACATTACTTTTCCGACCTAGGAGCCCGATAAGCAGGGGACCGTATAACCTTTAACCCATCTTGGCCTATTAGGACGTAGTGCGGTGATTATCCAGATGTAGACCTGAAATGATTGTCACGCGATACTACAGTCGGACGAGTTTCTCTTGAGAATATTACTGGTAGGCGAGTAGTCGTTCATATCGGTAATATCCGAAAGATGGAATTATGACTCTGGGAACTCTTTAGAACCTTTTTCTACGGGTGTTTATACCCTTAGTACATGCCTTTGTGGGTTGGTTCTCACCCTTGTCTCCATGCTCGTGACTCAGAACCTTGAACTCGTGTGCCTTGTGTGATCTTTTTTGTGGTTGTTGCTGTAACACCCCCTTTCTATACCCCCAAATAATCACATAAATCATTTAGGCACATAATCAAAAAAATTCGCCAGAGTACGATTAAAACATAGTATAAAAGAGGCATGTCACATCATACGCGCATTTAATACATACAACACCTGCTCAAAATATTGATATGCAACAGTGGGGTAACTTGCCACAGAGGAACTTTGTCCTTACACCCACATCTCAATATTTAGAATAAAAGCGGAAACATCTAAAATATTGAATAACAACCACATATATACACCAACATATATATATATACATCATCCAGTATGAATCACAAGCAACATCGTGTTTATATACACTAATTCATCAGCAAGATACATATGCAAATGTATCACAAAAAGATCAAACGTCCTAGCTACCCGGTGCTACATATCAGAGCCAACCGACCAACAAGGAAAATGAAGACACGCTTCACAAAAAGACCGCCAGATACCTAATCTGCAATGCCTCATAGAGCATCATAAAACAGCAGAAGGGTGAGAAATATTATCATAATAACAATGCATATAATTATGTACTACAACATAAACATATAACACATATTCTCACCACAACTCATCATATATCACAATATAGATATATCATCAAGCATATTCATTATGCATACATTCACCATTATCATCATTCCACATGAACACACACATACTTGTTCATTCAACAATGCATCATTATAAGATACTGTTTATATCATTTCCCATAAACATACATATATCAATGTTTATTCATCAATGCACAAACACAAAGATGATCAATGCAACTCATAGAGACCGACTCTCGACTCTATGCAGATGCATGCGGTACCGACTCATCACCCGAGCTCAATTGAAGAACTCAATGGAAATATCCTCCCTGCCGGGCCTACGATATTTCCCCATCGCTCATACCATCATGGCATCCGATGTTTCTGGATTGTTCACGCAGTCACAATCCGATTGCTCAAACCCCACAAGGGCACACAATCATTCTGAAGATTCCCACGGAATCAAGTGTAACTCATCGTAACGATTACACCCATTGACTACGCAATGTTCAGAGGATCCTCAATGATCATTTGTGTAATCAATCACTCACACCCAACAGGGACGTGATATTACACCCGATTCTCCACGGAATCGCGACACATGAATGCATGTCATGATGTTTCTCATACAAAATGACCACATACACTCATGCAATGCACACATATTTCACAATATAGTCATGCATATACCATTAAATACACACATTGCAATTTCTTGCCTTTCGGCCATAATTCATCACCACCACATGTATTTCATGCAATTTCACTTCACAACAACACGGAAGTCATACCATATCCATACCATCAACACATTGCATGATATACACTAATTACACACAATTATAACCGTAAAATTCGACAAAACAACACATTTTCCAATTTCTGACATAATTTAATCAGCCAACAATCTCAAAATCCATTTTTACAAGAAAGAACATTTCATAAGCTTTCCAAAGATATAAAGAACGTCCCGATCCGAGTTACGGATCAAAAGTTATGAATTTTCAAAAGTCAAGAATTTATTGAGAAACAGCCAAATTCGCCTGGCAACTTGAGAATTCGCCTGGCGAATCCCATTCGCCAGCACTTCGCCTGCCGAGCAAGTGGTGAATCACCAATATAGAAAAACTCCAAGAGTTACAGAAGCTACCCCCTCTCTGTAATTCCAAATTCGCCTGGCGAATGGCGAATCCGCCTGGCGAATCTGCCTTCGCCAGCACTTCGCCTGGCGAGCTAGTGGCCAGACTCAATTCGCCTGGCGAATCCCAAATTCGCCTGGCGAATCACACCAGAACCAGAAAAATGCTGTTACGGGTTACACGACCCAAAACCCCCAAAAACCTCATTTTTCATCCCAAATTAATTCCAACGACAAAACAATTATCAGCAATGATTCATAAACACATGGTAATCATACAACACAAATTATATCGATTTCCGACCGTAAAAACATCGATTCCCAATCATTTTATCGTTTTCGACCTAAAACTCAAAAGCTATGGAAACAAGAAAACGTCCAAGCAAACCCCTACATAATGATACACATTGATAAGATAATAAGGTTTCACACCCTTACCCGATTTCTCGATTCTTGGAAGCTTGATCTTGATGATTTGTAGCTTTTCTTCTTTTTCTCTTCTCTTTTTCTCTCTTGCTCTCTTTTCTCTCTTTTTCTTTCTAACTTTCTATTTCTATTCTTTTTCTTTCTTTCTTATACTTTTATTTCTTTCTATTTCTTTATATTTTCTCAAAATATCTACTAACTAACTAACTATCATTAAATGTGAAATATCTAAAATACCCTCCAACCTAATATTCCCCGCAAACTCTCAAAAACGGTAAAATCACATAATTATGCAAACATAACATATTAACACACCAATATGACAAATAACATAATTATTGCCCAATTAAATAAAAGACTCAACCAACTAGAATCAATCAACACAAAAATGGAAATATCAAAATTGGGCTGTTACAACTCTCCCCCACTTTAGAAATTTTCGTCCTCGAAAATATTACCTGATTCAAACAACTCCGGATACGACTCTCGCATCCCACTCTCTAGTTCCCAAGTCATATTGCCTTCCGCAACGCCTCCCCACGCTACTTTCACAAGCGCAATATCCTTGCCTCTTAGTTTCTTAACTTCGCGGTCCAAAATCCTAACCGGTAAAGCTTCCACCGTAAGGTTATCTCTCACTTCAACCTCGTCCATAGGAATAACATGTGACGGATCCGAAACATACTTCCGAAGTTGCGAAACATGGAATACATCATGCAAATTCGAAAGATTCGGAGGCAACGCCACACGATAAGCCACAGAACCAACTCGTGCAGAAATCTGATACGGACCAATAAAACGAGAAGTCAACTTCTTCGACTTCAAAGCACGACCTACACCCGTAACCTGCGTAACTCTCAAAAACACATGGTCGCCTTCTTGAAACTCAAGATCTTTCCTTCTCTTGTCATGATAGCTCTTTTGTCTACTTTGAGAAGCTTTCATCTTCTCACGAATAAACTTCACTTTCTCCGTCGTTTGTTGTACCATCTCCGGTCCAACTAACGTCCTCTCTCCGGTTTCATGCCAACACAAAGGTGTTCGACATCTCCGACCATACAAAGCCTCAAATGGTGCCATACTTATACTCGAATGAAAACTGTTATTGTAAGTGAATTCAATCAACGCCAAATAAACATCCCAAGCACCACCTTGCTCGAGTACACAAGCACGCAATAAATCCTCCAACGATTGAATCGTTCTCTCGGTTTGACCGTCCGTTTGCGGATGGTAAGCCGAACTCAATCTTAGCTTAGAACCCAAAGCCTCTTGTAAACTCTCCCAAAACCTCGATGTAAATCTCGGATCTCGATCCGATACAATACTCTTAGGAACTCCATGTAACTTCACAACCACAAGAATATAAATCTCTGCTAACTTCTCCAAAGGATAACTAATATCAATTGGAATAAAGTGAGCAGATTTAGTAAGCCTATCAACAATTACCCAAATAGCATTATGACCTCTTTACGTATTCGGCAATCCCGTAACAAAATCCATCGATATACTATCCCATTTCCATTCCGGAATATCCAACGGTTGCATAAATCCACTCGGTTTTTGATGTTCCACCTTAGACTTTTGACAAGTTAAGCATGCATACACGAATTGAGCTACATCTCTCTTTAATCCAGACCACCAAAAGATCTTCTTCAAATCCTGATACATTTTATTCGCTCCCGGATGAATACTTAAATTACTTCAGTGTCCTTCCTCTAGAATCATCTTTTTCAACTCCGCATCATCGGGAATACAAATACGACCACGGAATCTCAAAACTCCAAAATTATCAACCTTAAAATCCTCGTTCTCATTCATCATCAAATCAAAGAACTTCAAATCCAACTTTTGCTTTTCACATACGGTTGCAAGAAAATCATTCGTAACATGTAGCATACCAAGTCTCACACTTCTCGGCGTCATTTCACAAACCAAACTCAAGTCTCTAAAATTCTCCAAAAGTTCCCATTCTCTCATCATCAATGCGGACATATGTAACGATTTTCGACTCAAAGCATCAGCCACCACGTTTGCCTTACCCGGATGGTAATTCAAACCAAAATCATAATCCTTCAAAAGCTCTAACCACCTCCTTTGTCTCATGTTCAATTCTTTTTGATCAAATAAATATTTCAAGCTCTTGTGATCACTAAAAACTTCAAATCTTGCACCATAAAGATAGTGCCTCCAAATTTTCAAAAGAAACACCACGGCCGCCAACTCCAAGTCATGTGTAGGATAATTCTTTTCATGCACTCTCAATTGTCTTGAAGCATAAGCCACAACTTTTCCTTCTTGCATCAAAACACCACCTAAACCCACCAATGAAGCATCACAGTACACTACAAATGGTTCATTAGGATTAGGCAAAATCAAGATCGGAGCCGTTGTCAACCTTCTTTTTAGCTCATTGAAACTCTCTTCACAATGAATATCCCAAATGAAAGCCTTTTCTTTACAAGTCAATTGCGTTAAAGGAAGTGCCAACTTCGAAAATCCCTCAATAAACCTCTGATAATAACCTGCCAAGCCTAAAAAGCTTCGAATCTCCGTAACCGACCTAGGAGCCTCCCATTGTATCACCGCATCTATCTTGGATGGATCAACACTAATACCACTACCGGAAATAACATGTCCAAGAAAACTTACTTCCGACAACCAAAATTCACATTTCGACAACTTAGCATACAATTGCTTCTCTTTCAAAATTCGTAACACAATCCTCAAATGCTCTTCATGCTCCTCTTGAGACTTAGAGTAAATCAAAATATCGTCGATGAACACAACCACAAAACGATCTAACTGTTCATGAAAAATACGATTCATGTATTCCATAAACACACCCGGCGCATTAGAAACCCCGAATGGCATCACAGAATATTCGTAATGACCATACCGTGTCCTAAATGCCGTCTTTTGAATATCCTCTCCTTTCACACCAATCTGGTGGTATCCTGATCTCAAATCAATCTTGCTAAAGACATTCGCACCAGCCAATTGGTCCATCATATCATCGATCCTTGGAAGCGGATAATTGTTCTTAATTGTCACCTTGTTCAATTGTCGATAATCAATGCATAACCGTATACTCCCATCCTTCTTCTTTACCAACAATACCGGAGCACCCCAAGGAGAAACACTTGGCCTTACAAATTTCTTGTCCAACAAGTCTTTCAATTGCTTCTTCAATTCTACCAACTCCGACGCCGACATACGATACAGTGCCATCGAAACTGGTCTAGTACCCAGAACTAGATCAATAGAAAACTCAACTTCTCTTTCCGGCGGTACATCCGTAATATCTCCCGAAAACACTTCTGGAAATTCACACACTACTGGGAACACATCAAGCTCAACTTGACTCTCCACCGACAATGATGCAAACAAACCAAACAATTGAGCTTCATCCGCTAAAAGTTTCTTCAACTCTTTAGTGGATAGGAAACTCTCAAATTCATCATCTTCCAAAGAAGGAAACCTTACTAACTTGTGATAGCAATCTATATGAACTCGATTAAATCGCAACCAGTTCATACCCAAGATTACGTCCAACCCCTCCAACGGCAAACACACTAAATCCATAATGAAGTCTTTACCATACATGGTCAAAGGACAACTCATACACACCAAAGATGTAGTTACTGACCCTGAAGCAGGAGTCTCAATAACCATTTCAGCACCCATCAAAGTTAACGCAAGATTCAAACGCTTCGCGCACTCAGACGAAATAAACGAATGAGTCGCTCCCGTATCAATAACAGCAACTAAAGGTGTACTATTAATAAAGCATGTACCTTTAATCAAACGGTCTGCATTTGTAGTTTGAGTCCCCGCCAATGCAAACACCTTTCCGCCCGCTTGAGCTTGTTTCGGCTTAGTACACTTAGTACTAATGTGACCCACTTCTCCACAATTATAGCACTTCACTACATTCTTCCTACACTCAGTAGTAGCATGCCCTACTCCTCCACAGTTAGAACATTTCACCACAGTCTTCCTACAATCAAATGATTTATGACCCATACCTCCACACTTGAAACACTTTACGGGACCAAAACTTCCTCCTCCAGGCCTCCTATCAAAGCTTCCCCTATGCTTGCCCTTATCAACGGGTGTCACATAAGGTCCACCTCGAGCTTGTTGCTTTCCCTTCCTCTCATTCAAACTCTTGTAATGTGTAGAACGAGCCTTACTATCTTCTTCGAAGATTCTACAACATTCCGTCAAATCCGCAAACCTCCTTATCCTTTGATATCCCACAGCTTTCTTAATCTCAGGACGTAAACCATTCTCATATTTAATACACTTTGAGAACTCAGCAGTAATCGCAGCATAATGAGGATGGAATTGAACCAACTCCACAAACTTAGCAGTATAGTCCACCACGGACATACTACCTTGTTTCAGTTCAAGGAACTCTATCTCCTTCTTCCCTTTCACACTTTCAGGGTAATACTTCCTCAAGAACTCGGTACGAAATAAATTCCAAGTTACCTCTTCATCATCCACCTCAAGAACTTCACGCATACCGACCCACCAATCGTCGGCTTCTTCTTTCAGCATATGAGATCCAAGCCTCACCTTATTCTCCTCTGCACAACCCATAACTTTGAAGATCCTTTCAATCTCTTTCAACCACAGTTGAGCTCCATCGGGATCAAATCTTCCTCTGAAGACCGGTGGTTGATCCTTCCTGAACTCGTCATTAGCATTCACGTTCGGCGCACCTTGCACCGCCCTAGCCATTGCTTCTAAAGCAGCAGCCATCGCATTATCATTTCTACCAGCCATATTCTGATCATTCCCAAAAATTACAACAAGGTTAAACAACAGTTCAACCAACACAACAACAAGACAGACACAACTGACTCAACTCTGGCTCTGATACCACTTAATGTAACACCCCCTTTCTATACCCCCAAATAATCACATAAATCATTTAGGCACATAATCAAAAAAATTCGCCAGAGTACGATTAAAACATAGTATAAAAGAGGCATGTCACATCATACGCGCATTTAATACATACAACACCTGCTCAAAATATTGATATGCAACAGTGGAGTAACTTGCCACAGAGGAACTTTGTCCTTACACCCACATCTCAATATTTAGAATAAAAGTGGAAACATCTAAAATATTGAATAACAACCACATATATACACCAACATATATATATACATCATCCAGTATGAATCACAAGCAACATCGTGTTTATATACACTAATTCATCAGCAAGATACATATGCAAATGTATCACAAAAAGATCAAACGTCCTAGCTACCCGGTGCTACATATCAGAGCCAACCGACCAACAAGGAAAATGAAGACACGCTTCACAAAAAGACCGCCATATACCTAATCTGCAATGCCTCATAGAGCATCATAAAACAGCAGAAGGGTGAGAAATATTATCATAATAACAATGCATATAATTATGTACTACAACATAAACATATAACACATATTCTCACCACAACTCATCATATATCACAATATAGATATATCATCAAGCATATTCATTATGCATACATTCACCATTATCATCATTCCACATGAACACACACATACTTGTTCATTCAACAATGCATCATTATAAGATACTGTTTATATCATTTCCCATAAACATACATATATCAATGTTTATTCATCAATGCACAAACACAAAGATGATCAATGCAACTCATAGAGACCGACTCTCGACTCTATGCAGATGCATGCGGTACCGACTCATCACCCGAGCTCAATTGAAGAACTCAATGGAAATATCCTCCCTGCCGGGCCTACGATATTTCCCCATCGCTCATACCATCATGGCATCCGATGTTTCTGGATTGTTCACGCAGTCACAATCCGATTGCTCAAACCCCACAAGGGCACACAATCATTCTGAAGATTCCCACGGAATCAAGTGTAACTCATCGTAACGATTACACCCATTGACTACGCAATGTTCAGAGGATCCTCAATGATCATTTGTGTAATCAATCACTCACACCCAACAGGGACGTGATATTACACCCGATTCTCCACGGAATCGCGACACATGAATGCATGTCATGATGTTTCTCATACAAAATGACCACATACACTCATGCAATGCACACATATTTCACAATATAGTCATGCATATACCATTAAATACACACATTGCAATTTCTTGCCTTTCGGCCATAATTCATCACCACCACATGTATTTCATGCAATTTCACTTCACAACAACACGGAAGTCATACCATATCCATACCATTAACACATTGCATGATATACACTAATTACACACAATTATAACCGTAAAATTCGACAAAACAACACATTTTCCAATTTCTGACATAATTTAATCAGCCAACAATCTCAAAATCCATTTTTACAAGAAAGAACATTTCATAAGCTTTCCAAAGATATAAAGAACGTCCCGATCCGAGTTACGGATCAAAAGTTATGAATTTTCAAAAGTCAAGAATTTATTGAGAAACAGCCAAATTCGCCTGGCAACTTGAGAATTCGCCTGGCGAATCCCATTCGCCAGCACTTCGCCTACCGAGCAAGTGGTGAATCACCAATATAGAAAAACTCCAAGAGTTACAGAAGCTACCCCCTCTCTGTAATTCCAAATTCGCCTGGCGAATGGCGAATCTGCCTTCGCTAGCACTTCGCCTGGCGAGCTAGTGGCCAGACTCAATTCGCCTGGCAAATCCCAAATTCGCCTGGCGAATCACACCAGAACCAGAAAAATGCTGTTACGGGTTACACGACCCAAAACCCCCCAAAAACCTCATTTTTCATCCCAAATTAATTCCAACGACAAAACAATTATCAGCAATGATTCATAAACACATGGTAATCATACAACACAAATTATATCGATTTCCGACCGTAAAAACATCGATTCCCATTCATTTTATCGTTTTCGACCTAAAACTCAAAAGCTATGGAAACAAGAAAACGTCCAAGCAAACCCCTACATAATGATACACATTGATAAGATAATAAGATTTCACACCCTTACCCGATTTCTCGATTCTTGGAAGCTTGATCTTGATGATTTGTAGCTTTTCTTCTTTTTCTCTTCTCTTTTTCTCTCTTGCTCTCTTTTCTCTCTTTTTCTTTCTAACTTTCTATTTCTATTCTTTTTCTTTCTTTCTTATACTTTTCTTTCTTTCTATTTCTTTATATTTTCTCAAAATATCTACTAACTAACTAACTATCATTAAATGTGAAATATCTAAAATACCCTCCAACCTAATATTCCCCGCAAACTCTCAAAAACGGTAAAATCACATAATTATGCAAACATAACATATTAACACACCAATATAACAAATAACATAATTATTGCCCAATTAAATAAAAGACTCAACCAACTAGAATCAATCAACACAAAAATGGAAATATCAAAATTGGGCTGTTACAGTTGCATCCATGCACTCATGCATTCATGAGCACTTTTTCTCAAGATTTTAAGGAACTTAGAGGTGCTTTTTGCAAATATTCCAGATGTCAATGATTATGGATCTTGGAAGAAGGAATACGCAAAATTATAGTTTCAAGAGTCCTGATCTACGAGAGTTGAGAAAGCTTGGATCTTTGGTATCTAATCCCATGGATTTTAGAGGCTGTTATGGGAGACTTTTGTCCATTCTGAAGACTGATATGGGAGATGGGGTTCTCAACACCTTGATTCAATTCTACGATCCGTTGCACCATTGCTTCACCTTTCTGGACTATCAGTTTGTCCCAACTTTAGAAGAGTACTCTTATTGGATGGGTTTGCCTAATTTAGACAAGATCCCTTTAAGTGGTTTAGAGGAAGTTTCTACACTCAAGGTCATTGCCAAAGCTATTCATCTTAGAGAGTTTGATCTTAAGGGAAAGTTTGTCACCAAAGGAGGTGTAATACCCTAAATTTCGACCAGTGTTTTATCTTTTTAGGGATTTTCTTTTGCTATCGGGGGTGTCGTTTAGGTAGCTTTGGGCTTTTAAGATTGTTGATTTCTAAGCCCATGTTTGGCATCTTTAGTTATAATTTAAAATTTTAGTTTAATTTATTAGATAATATTTTTATTTTATGGTTAGTCATTTTTTTAACGTATTAGGAAGTAAAGTTTTTTTTTAGTTAAAAGGATTTTTTTTGTTTTTGGTTCTTTTTTTTTTGAAAATTTTAAGGGTTATTTGTATATTAATTATGGTGAATTCTTATCTAACCACTTCAAAAAGTTGGGTAGAGTTACCCATAGAGTAAATTAGGCTACATTGCATTAAAAATCTACAAAATTTAAATCATTAAATAAATAATTAAGTATAATAAAATGTTATGACATTAGTGGATTAGTGGATTTGATTTTTATTATTTAAGTTAAAAGTCATTAGAGTTAAATTAAGTTTTAAATTGGTCATTTGAGGAATAATTAACATAGGGTCATTTTTTTTTTACCATTAATTAAGGGACCGGTCCATTACTATTATTAGTTTATAATTATTATTTATTTTAATGGTTATTATTAATTAATATTTATTTTAATATGGTCATTATTTTTATTATTAATATTTATAATGATTGTTTATTTATTTATTTAGGTTGTTGTTGTGTTAATAATAACATTAGGATTAATATATTTATTATTATTGATTAATTTGGTGGTTGTTGCAATTATATTTACGATTTATTTTATTATTTAAAATAGTTGTTGTTATCAATATTTATTAATTATTAGTTATTTTCCTTATTATTTATTTTATGTTTTTTATTATTATTTGTTGGTCAAAGTTGCTGACCCATTGGTGGGTCGTCTTCCCCATTCACAAACCCTAGTTCTGCGCTGAAACAGAGAGAAACAAAATCAAATCGTATCATTTTTATTAAATTTTCAATCAAAATCAGATCATATCAGAATCAATTTCATTAACCTTTTTGGATCAAATTACAAAACGAAATCAAAACAAATACAAAATCGAATCAAATCAAATAAAAATTACATCAAAGTTTCCCTAAAATAGAATCAATCTAAATTAATCCTAAACCTAAATTTTAATTCTATATAAACTCAAGAACAATTCAAAAAAGAGGACGAAAACCCTAAGCTAAAACTGCTGCTGCGCAAATCTCCAACCCTTACTGAAAGCTCGTACAAAGAGGACTAGGGTTCATCATCAGAACCCTAAATCCTTTGACCAAAGCCTATTTGAATACCTGCAAGAGAAACAGAGAAGGAATTAGTGAATCGAAGAAGGAAAAGAAGGAATCGGAGCAGCATAAAAAGGTCACGACAAGGAAGGTAAAAAAAAACACCACTTAGCTCTTGATATTTGCGAACGATTAATTGTTGATTGGATATGTGGTATGATTTGATGGTTTAGGGTATTTCTGGGTTTAAATTGGGTTTAGGGTTCTTGGGTTGATGTTAGGGTTCATGGTTAGGGTTCTTAGGGTTCTCTACGAACCCTGAAGAACATAGGAAATTCTGGGTTTTGTTTGAGAATAGGGTTAGGGTTCATCGTTGAACCCTTAGGGTTCTTAGGGTTTAGGCGTGTTGCTGGGTTTGGGAGGAACCCCGGGGTTAGGGTTCATAGATTCAAAGGATTTGTGTGTGTTTGCATGTTCCGGTTAAAGATCAACCAGAAACCTGGGGGGGGACGGTGGTTCAGAGGGTTTCGCATGGTGGCCGGAGAAGCACACCGACGGTTGAAAGAAGAGAGAAGTGAGAGAGATCAGAAAGTTAGAGAGAGATGGAGTGAGTTAAAGAGAGAAATGAGGATGAGAAATGGGAGGCTTGCGAAGGGGAGAGAGTATTTATACTCTCTCAGCATGTGCTTGGATGGATGCCAAATGGCGTCCTCCCCACGCTTCAGATCAATTAACTTGTGGGGTCAACTGGAGATCATGTGTACGCATGCATTCCACGTTCCCTTGTTTGACTAGTTTGAGAGCCGTCAGATTGGATTACCTAGGCTGGTAATCACAATCAGTGGTCAGGATTCCAAGGCCTGGAGATCTTTTTGATCAGGATCAAACGTCCTAGGGTGAGTCAAACGTTGACTCTTCTTTCTCCACCACCAGCAGGCCTATGGCTAATGGGCCTTGCGCCCAGACTGCTATCTGCGCCCCCAAACGTAAGCCCATTAACTCTACAGCAGAAAACGCACACCCCTGGTTTTTTTTTAAGTAATTAAATTAATGACTTAATTTAATTACTTAATTAGGATTTAATTTGTTTTTTATTAGGGTTTAGAAATAGGATTTTAGGGATTTTAGTGTTAGGATAAATAATTAATTTTTTTTAATTTTTGTATTATTTTAATTTTTGGATTTGTTTATATATTTAAATTAATTTTTTTTAAGTAAAAGTTTTTTATATAATGGAATTTTGTTTCCGATTTTTCCTTGGGGATGGGAGATTTTGAATTTTATAAAAAAATTAGGTTTAGGATTTATTTTGAGAAAATTAGTATTTTTTTAATTTTTATTTAAATGGTATAAATATTGGGTTTGGGATGAAAATAAATTAAGTTAGATTTAATTTAATTTTGTGGGATTAAGTTCTTTTTTATTTTGGGAGCATTTTGAATTTGGAAATTATATTTTTGAAATTGGAATAGTTAGGGACTAATTTTGCTATTTTTTAGTATAATGGCATCTTGGTTTTATTTTTATTTTTCATGGAAATTTAGAATTTTTTTTAAAGGATATAAAAGGTTTTCTAGGATTTCAAAACAAGGGATAAAGCTCTTTGTCTGAGAGCCTAAATAAGGGATGGGATTTAGGGATAACACTCTTAGGTTCCAAGAGTATAAATATAGGCCAAGGGATAAGGGATTAAGGGATAGAACTCTCCATCCGAGAGTATAAACAATGGATAAGGGATTTAAGGGATAAAACTCCATGTCTAGGAGTATAAATAATAGATTAAGGGATAAAACTCTTTATCTAGGAGTATAAATAATAGATTAAGGGGTAGAACTCCTTATCTAGGAGTATAAACAATAGATTTGGGGATAAAACTCTTTATCCAATAGTATAAACAATGGATTAGGTTTTGGGATTAGGATTAGGGGGTAGGAATAGGGGAGGTGAACTACGGTTACTCCGATCCTTCAAATTGAAGGTACGTAGGCATATGGTTGTAAACCCTAGCGAGTACAATAATAAAAAACTTAGGATTCTTTTGTAAATAAGTAAAAAGACAACAAACAAACATACCCTAAAACTTAAGGAGGATCCCATTGAGTACAATGGAAGTGAGGGGTGCCTAACACCTTCCCCTCACTTAACCGACTCCCGAACCTTAGGAATCTCTATCCTTAGGATTAGGATTTTAGGTTTATCATTTATTTTCCTTAAAAAAATATGATGGCGACTCGATATTTTTGCCGGCCGCGACAGCTGGCGACTCTGCTGGGGAAGGGTAACCTAAAGAGAGTTCATCCTAACCTTAGGTTGTAGGTTTTTTTTTTGTTTGTCTTGGGTGTTTATTGTTCTTTTCTTTTATTATTCTCATGTTTTTATGTTTTATATTTTGTTTTTATTTTATTATATTTGCTATTTATATTTATTATATTGCCATTATTGCATTGGTTTGGGATGTGATGATGTGTGAAGCTAAAACCCAAGCTTGGAGTATACCTTAAAAGGTAGGACGTGGAACGAAAATTTTAATGGAAGGGATGTAACATCCCGACTATGCATTGATGCCACACTCAGATAGATCCTCCAAAATTATCTTCCTGGTAAGGCTAGCCCTTAACATAGCTGATAAATTTGGATGTGGTCCAAGATTCTGAGGACCTTTAGAAAACCCAATTAACCCATGGTGATCCTAAGTATTCAACCCTCAGGGGTCGTTACTAGGATCTTCCTAGATATGACTTATCCCGAAGGTTTACCATAGGAAAGCTTGATCCTTCTCATGGTAAAACAAGGGTATAGTCCATAAATTCTAGGGCCGTTATACTGTCCAAAACCGTATATCCTACATGTGAGGGGAATGGGTAGATAAGACTTAGATCTAACTTATTATAGGGAGCCTACCTAGTTAGGGTCATGCTTGCATTTCACCTTACCTTAACCAAACAACATTTAATTAAAATACTTATTCATCATGTTCATGAAATTTTTTTTTGCATCACAGGAATCTTAACATTTTTCTAAAAGAAAAAGAGAGCAAAGCAAGGAAATGGACTCAGGAAAAAGAAAGACTATTCTAATTACTGTAAGGCAATCTGACATTGAAGGGTTAAAAATTTATGCCATGGGGTTATCTGGTGCAAGAAGGAAGTTTATTATCCGAAATTATGGGAAGGTCTTGGACCTTGTAACAGTTTCTGTTCGAGAAGAGGGGTTAACTGCACTAGCTCAGTTCTATGATACCGAATTGAGATGTTTTCAGTTTCAGAATTTCCAAATGGCTCCCACCCTCGAAGAGTTTCGTAAGATTCTGGATTTCCCTATAGCAGGGAAAGTTCCATTCAAGGAGATATGGTATTACCCTTCATTAGGAGAGATTGCAGGATATTTTCACATCCGTGAAGATACTCTGAAGAGTAGTATGAGGTTTCACGAAGGATTCCATGGTTTCTCAAGGAGTTTCTGGGAAAGAAAAGCCAGTGATTATGCCATTAATAACGATTGGAAAATGCTGGATAATGTTATGATGCTTCTCATCTTTGGGCTGATCTTATTCTCGAGCGCAAAGAATTTTGTGGATATAGTTGCCATCAATATGTTCTTGGCTACCACCATCGGTGAACAAGATCCTACAACGGCTCTCTTAGCGGATGTCTACCATACCCTCCACCTAAGGCACGAAAGGAAGAATGAAGCTATGATATGTTGTGCTCCTTTACTATATAAATGGCTCGGTTCACATTTGGTAAAAGGTATGGACGACCTTGGGCGAATGAACAAGTATGTGTGGTCCTAATACTTGGTCTCCCTCATTGATACCGATATCCTGTGGTTTCCAAACGTCTTCAACCGGGAAGACTTGATTCTGAATTGTGGGAATCATCCTAATGTGCCTTTAATTGGGTCTAGATGGTGCATTAATTATAACCCCATCCTAGCTATGAGACAGTTGGGGCACCCCTTAATGTACAAGCCCGAGGATAAAATACTCAAGGGTTTCATTCTGCAAGGTAAGGTAACCAAGGATCATTCTACGATTGTGGAAATCATTCAAGCATGGAGACATTGCATCAAAGGGAAAGGTGGTCTCAAGAGACCGAGGGAGGAATCTAGGGTACCCTACAACCAATAGATAAAGGAAAGAGTGCAAATGGTAAAGTTACCCTTCACTTTGCAACATCCCACTGAACCAAAAGCTCCTGTTATATCTCCATGGAGGAGGTGGAGAAACTCAAGCAGACTGTCCTACAGTTGGGGAAAGAAAAGGAAGAATGGGAGAGAAAATTTTATCAAGCCACAGGGGAGAGCAGTTAATTGAGAAGGAACCTCCATGAAGCTCTGGAGAAGGAAATGGTTAATGAAGGGATAGCCTAAATGGAGGAAGGAAAGAAGGAACGAGCTTACGCCGACCTTCAAGCTGTAAATTCAAGTCTCAAAGACCATAAGGAGCAATTAGATAGAGCCTGGCGTCAAAGGGACGAATGAAGGGACATTTGGATGACATCTACGCAAAGGGAGTTCAAGGAGGAATGTGATAGGCGTATCCAGAGCCTGGAGGCTGAAGTCCAAAGCTTGGCTAATGCTCTTCTCGAGAGCAAAAGGCAAGCCTTATATACAACTGTGCGGATGAGTTCAACTGAAGAACTTCTTGCCCTACGACCCGAAGGATGGAGGGAAACTCAGGAAGAAAACCGAGAGCTTAGAAGACTATACGAGGAGCTTGAGGAGTCTTACGAAGAACTTAGAGAGTGGGGCACCTATGTTGAAGAACATAACCAACAATTAGAGCGAACTACTAGGGAGGACTTAGAGATTATGGCAGATTTGCAAAGAAAGGAGGCGTATTATCGAGAGAGATATCAGAAGTTGGTTATACTATCCAATGATCTGATTTATGAGATCCCTCAAAGCTTAAAGGAGGCGGAATACATGGCAGATATCTTCAAACCAGTAAAAGAGATCGCTGATTTTCTGGAACTGTGTCGGGAAATGGTAGAGGAGTTTAGGGAAAGGATTAGGCGGAGGATTTAGGTTTTCCATGTAATAGTTTCTTTAGTTTGTTTACCTTTTAGTTAAGAATAATTTAAGGGTTTATCCTTAGTTAGGTTTCCTTATGTAATAAATGGGGCTTTGACCCTTGTACTTTCTTTTCATTAATAAAAGTATTTGAATTTCCATTATTCTTGGCTTTGCTCTCAATAAATAAAGGTTTAAGATTCCTATCACAAAATAATTTTTGCATACTCATACATTCATGCATGCATAAAAACATAAATCATTAAAAAAAGCATCCAACGGAAATCATTTTTCAAATATCTTCTCTCAGAATCATCATAACAATCTGACGTCTCGACCCAACACCCGCGCCCACCAAAAGAAAGCTATGGAATAAATGGAACTGAACCACGCTGCTCTAAAGGGGGATGTGGATGCTGTCAAAGGAAATGTAGAGGAAATAAAGGACAAAATCGACCAACTGACTCGGGCTGTTCAGAATCTGATAGCAAGAGATACCGAGGCTAGTAACCGTAGGAGTGTCCCTACCCCTCCTCCCCAGTATGAAGATAATAATCCTCTCTTGGGATTTGTGGCTGACTTGGAACGTGAAGCATTGGAGGCTAGTAAAGGGAAGACTAACACTCAGCCTTCTGTAGGTCTGTTCCTCCACCTGAGCATAATGGAGAATCACGACCTATACAAATACCTGTCACTCGTGAGGTCTCTGATGACTGGCACCTCCAATATGGAGAGGAGGATTCCAGGCAGGTAGTTCGTGAAACCAAACTGGCTTCCATGGAAGGAAGAGAAGTGGATGAAAAGTATAAGATGATTGAAGAACGATTAAGGGTTGTGGAAGGATCCAAGGTCTTTGGGGTTGATGCTTTGGAAATGTGTCTGGTACCCGATGTGGTCATACCTCCTAAATTTAAGGTAATTGACTTCGAGAAGTATAAAGGGGTTAGTTGCCCAAAAAACCACATCCATATGTTCGCCCGAAAGATGGGTGCCCATGCTAAAAATGAGAAGCTGATGATACACACTTTCCAAGACAACCTTAGTGGGGAGTCCTTGGACTGGTATATGCAATTGGAGAGGGCTCACATTAAGACTTAGGAAGACCTTGCAAGCGCCTTTCTGAAGCAGTACCAATATAATGTGGACATGGCGCCTAATCGTATGAAATTACAAAACATGTCCCAAAAAGGGAGTGAATCTTTTAAGGAATACGCCCAGAGATGGAGGGACTAGCCTCTCGTGTGCAACCTCCATTGTTGGAAAGTGAGCTGGTAGATATGTTCATGGGAACATTGCAAGGGCTATACTACAAAAAGATGATTGGGTCTGTCTCAACTGGATTTGCGGATTTAATTATCATTTGGGAAAAGGATCGAGAATGGATTAAAAAGCGAAAAGATTGGAAAGTCGTCTTCCAGTAAACATAACAACAAAAGGTACTCGGGAACAGCTCGAAGAAGAAGGCCAATGCCATTTCTACTGATAGGTATGCTCAAGTACCTTATAACCCTTATGTGGCGGCTACAGCCTCTAATCAAGCGTCTCCTATGCTCCAAGTCCAATAGCCAAGGGCGCCACCTCCTCAAAATCAACAACAACAGAAGTATCCCAAAAGGGAATAAAGGAGGCCATGGAAGGATTTTGACCCTATACCCACCACATATACTCAGATCCTGCCTATGCTAATCCAAAAGGGACTGGTAGAAATCAAGCCGTTAGGGCCCCCTCTTACGCCTCCTCCTCGAGGGTATGATGCTAATGCTAGATGTGATTATCACGCTGGATCGCCGGGGCATACGACTGAAAAGTGTTTAGCCCTCAAGTTTAGGGTACAAGATCTGTTGGATCAGAAGGTTATTAATTTCACTTATGACAATCCAAATTTAGGAGATAATCCTTTTCCAGGGTATGCGGGGCCAACTGTTAACTCCATTGAAGGGCTGGGAGAGGATGTCTTAATCAGAGGGGTAGACCAAGTAAAGACCCCTATGACGAAAGTAAGGGAAGTATTAATTGGGTACGAGCAGTTTGAAAGGTTGGACGATGACTGGGAGGATTGTGCGTCTGATCCCGATAACTGTAAGAAGATGAAGAAGGTCCTCCAACAATTAATGGACCAAGGGATAGTACAGATTGGGTACTTAAGGAATATGAATGAAGTGGCTGCCTTAGAATCCCAGGGACAAGTACCTTCTGAGATTCCGTACCAGAAAAGAGGAGTTGCGACTCCTATTCAAATACCAGTTCCAAGGTCTGCACCAGCGCCTATTCAAATACCAGTTCCAAGGTCTGCACAAGCACCTATTCAAATACCAGTTTCAAGGCCTGCACAGACTCCTGTTCAGATATCAATTCCGATACCCACACGAATGCCAATTCAAATACTTGTTCCTGCACCAGTCAAAGTGCCAGTGCCCGCAAGGTCAGAAGGACCCATCACTTTCCATATTCCAGCATCATTTCCATATTCCAGCACTATTTCCATATGAAAGCACTAAGACTGTAACTTGGAAGTATGACATCACTGCATCCGTGGGAGGAAAGACTATAATACCATCACCAGCTGTTACTAACATAGCTGGTATTGGAGGAATGACCCGTAGTGGAAGAGTGTACTCCTCGGAACAACCTAAGAAGGATACTCCCGAAAGCTCAAAGGGGAAGGAAACCACAAATACAGGTGAGGGATCTTCCAAGAAGAGTATATCTCAAGAAGACGCCGAGGAATTTTTTAGAATCATAAAGAAAAGTGATTATAGGGTGGTGGACCAACTAAATCAAACACCGTCTAAGATCTCCATTCTATCCTTGTTGTTATGCTCGGAGGCACATAGGGAATCCCTGCTGAAGGTCCTAAATGAAGCCCATGTCACCAAAGATATATCAATGATTCAGTTCGACGAGGTAGTCGCCAATATCGCCGCCAACACCTGTCTGGGTTTCAGTAGTGAGGAATTACCTCCCGAGGGGCAAGCACATAATAAGGCCTTGCATATATCAGTCAAATGTCAAGACACTATTCTCTCAAGGGTGCTAGTGGACACAGGGTCTGCTCTAAATGTCATGCCTAAGGACACCCTTATGAAATTAACATCTGTAAGGAACTTTATGAAGACCAGTTCCCTGATTGTTAGGGATTTCGACGGTTCGAAAAGAATGGTAATTGGGGAGGTAGACATACCTACAGTGGTGGGATCACATACCTTCATGATCACTTTCCAAGTCATGGACATCAATCCCTCCCACACTTGTCTTCTAGGACGACCATGGATTCATGCTGAGGGCGCAGTTACTTCCACACTTCATCAAAAATTGAAGTTCATATCTGGGGACAAATTAATAATTTTTGATGGGGAGGAAGACATGTTTGTCAGCCATTTCTCGTCATTCAGATATAGAGAAGTGGATGGGGAGACATTTGAAATACCTTTCCAAGCTTTAGAAGTTGCAACGGTCAGTCGTAAGCAAGTCGTTCGACAAGAGGAAAGGCCAAAAAGGATCACATACTTAATCCAGAATGGGGATACTAGGGGCTGGGGCAAGGTGATAGAGGTACCCGAAAAGAAGGATCGGTTCAGGATGGATTACAAACCAGCTAATAAAGGGGTTCAGAAGTCTCGTCAGATGACATTTCCTCCTCTTGAAGAAACTTTCCATAATGTCGGATTCAGAGATGAAGATCAAGTGACAACAATTGAAGAGGAAAGTAAAAGGATACCGGATTAGGTGTGCCATTGCTCACCAGATACGGTTCTCAACAATTGGAGAGCCATCGAGATTCCTGAAATGATTTATGTTTCAAAGTAATTTACTTGTTTTCTTTAAAATAATAATAAGTCCTTTGTTATGCCCAAGGCAAATGGACAAGCTTTGTAGGGCCACCTTTTGTTTCATTAAATTATTTAATAATAAAATCGCATTTTTGTTTTCAATCAAGATCTTTTTCTTTCTTAGCTGTTCTTTTTTTTCAAATGGCAATACACTTTCTTTCAATACTTCCATTCCCATTAATTCAAAGAAATAATAAACAATAAAAATCTCCCTCCTGCAGATTTAAAAATGAACCTATTGAAAATGACACTGCTATAATTCCTTACAACTTCGAGTTCCCGATTAACCAAGCGGAAGAGGGTGATGAGGAGGATTGTGAACTCCCGGAAGAGTTGGCCAGACTATTAAAGCAAGAGGACAAAGTAATACAACCTCGTCAAGAACCAGTGGATGTGATCAATCTGGGAACTGAAGAAGATAAGAAGGAGGTTAAAGTCGGTGCTTCTTTAAACAAGGACGTAAAGGAAAAGTTGATCAAGTTGCTACAAGAGTATGTGGACGTGTTCGCTTGATCTTACCAATATATGTCGGGGTTGGATACGGATATTGTGGAACATAAGCTACCGCTCAAACCTGAATGCCCGCCGGTTAAACAAAAGTTAAGGCGGACCAGACCGGATATGAGTCTCAAAATCAAGGAAGAAGTTAAAAAGCAGTTTGATGTCGAGTTCTTAGCCGCAGTAAAGTATCCAGAATGGGTGGCCAATATTGTGCCCGTACCAAAGAAGGATGGGAAGGTCAGAATGTGTGTAGACTACTGAGATCTCAATAGTGCAAGTTCTAAAGATGATTTTCCACTACCCCACATTGACGTGTTGGTGGATAACACTGCTCAGTTTTCAGTCTTCTCATTTATGGATGGGTTTTCCGGATATAATCAGAATAAGATGTCTCATTCCGATATGGAAAAGACCACTTTTATTACACCTTAGGGAACCTTCTGTTACAAGGTAATGCCCTTCGGGTTAAACAACGCTGGGGCAACTTATCAAAAGGCAATGGTCACTCTCTTTCATGACATAATGCACAAGGAAATAGAGGTTTACGTGGATGATATGATTGCCAAATCACAAACTGAGGAAGACCACATAGTTAATTTACAAAAGTTGTTTGAACGGATGAGAAAGTTCAAGCTACGGCTAAATCCTGCGAAGTGCACTTTTGGGGTCAGATCCAGGAAGTTGTTGGGGTTCATAGTCACTCAAAGAGGTATAGAAGTTGATCCTGATAAAGTAAAGGCCATTCAAGAAATGCCAGCACCGAGGACAGAAAAAGAAGTGTGTGGATTCCTAGGGAGACTAAATTATATTGCAAGGTTTATCTCACACCTCACTGCTACTTGTGAGCCAATCTTTAAGCTGTTAAGGAAAGGTCAAAGCATCGAGTGGGGTGAAAACTGTCAAAAGGCCTTCGATCGAATTAAAGAATATTGGCAAGAACCACCCATATTGGTGCCACCAGTACTTGGAAGACCGCTCATAATGTACCTAACGGTGCTTGACAATTCGATGGGGTGTGTACTCGGGCAACAAGACGAAATAGGGAGAAAAGAACATGCAATTTATTACTTGAGTAAGAAATTCACAGATTGTGAATCTAGATACTCACTCTTGGAGAAGACCTGTTGCGCTCTTGTATGGACCGCTCGCCAATTAAGACAATACATGGTGTGCCATACTACTTTATTGATATCTAGAATGGACCCCATCAAGTATATATTTGAGAAGCCTGCAGTGACTGGGAGAGTGGCTCGGTGGAAGATGTTACTGACTGAATATGACATCCAGTATGTTACCCAAAAGGCCATAAAAGGGAGCATGTTAGCCGATCATCTCGCTCATCATCCAGTAGATGACTATCAACTTATGCAATTTGACTTCCCCGACGAGGATGTGATGGCTGTAAGAGATGATGATATCCCAGACTCATATGAAGGACCTGAGCCCGAATCTAGGTGGAAGCTTATATTCGATGGTGCCTCAAATGCAGAGGGACATGGGGTGGGGGCTGTCATAACTTCCCCAACAGGATTCCACATACCCTTCACTGCGAGAATATGCTTCACGTGTACCAATAATATGGCGGAATACGAGGCGTGTATCTTGGGAATCAGCGAAGCCATTAACCTCGGAATCAAGGTCTTAGAAGTGTATGGAGATTTGGCTCTCGTCATCAATCAAGTCAAGGGAGAATGTAGGACACTTAATTCTAAACTAATCTGATATCGAGATTGTGTCTGGAAAATGATCACCTATTTCGATGAGATCTCTTTCCATCATATTCCTAGAGAGGAAAATCAACTGGCAGATGCCTTGGCCACTCTGGCATCCATGTTCAAAGTCAAATGGTGCAATGAAGTGCCAGCTGTAAGAATCAATCGCCTGGATAAACCATCTTACTGTGCAGCAGTGGAGGCCGAAGTAGATGATAAACCGTGGTTTCACGATATGAAACAGTTCCTCCAGAAACAAGAATATCCAGCAAATGCCTCAAGTGGGGATAAGAAAACGCTCAGAAGACTGGCCGCCGACGGAGATGTACTTTATAAAAGGAATCACGACATGGTGTTGCTCCGGTGTTTAGATGGACATGAACATGACATGCTTATCAAAGAAATCCACGAGGGATAATTCGGAACCCATGTAAATGGGCATGCAATGGCTAAAAAGATTCTCCGAGCAGGGTATTATTGGTTGACTGTGGAATCGGACTGCTTCAAGTACGTTAAGAAGTGCCACAAGTGTCAAATCTACGCGGATAAAATTCATGTGCCACTAACCCCTTTGAACGTCTTAACTGCTCTGTGGCCTTTCTCTATGTGGGGAATAGATATAATTGGGATGATCAAGCCAAAAGCATCGAATGGGCACCGATCCATTCTAGTTGTTATTGACTAATTCACTAAATGGGTAGAGGCTGCCTCCTACACTAATGTGACAAGACAAGTAATCACACGATTTATCAAGAAGGAGATAATCTGTCGCTATAGGGTTCCTAACAAAATCATCACGGATAATGGGCTAAATTTGAATAATAAAGTGATGGATAAGCTGCGCGAGAGTTTCAAAATTGATAACCATAACTCGTCGCCTTATCGCCCGAAGATGAATGGCGCAGTAGAGGCAACCAACAAGAACATTAAGAAGATTATCCAGAAAATGCTGAAGACTTACAAGGATTGGCACAAAATTCTCCCTTTCGCATTACATGGCTACAGAACCTCAGTTCGAACCTCGACAGGAGCTACTCCTTTTTCCCTGGTATATGGTACAGAAGCGGTACTTCCCATTGAAGTAGAGATTCCTTCACTAAGGGTCATAATGGAGACTAATCTGGATGAAGCAGAATGGATACAAAACAGATTTGATCAACTGAATCTCATAGAGGAAAAACGCATGGCTGCTGCATGTCATGGTCAATTATATCAGCGGAGACTCAAAAAGGCATTCGACAAGAAAGTTCGTCCTCGCTTATTCGAAGAAGGAGGCTTGGTGTTAAGGAAGGTGCTACCCATATATAAAGATCCTCGTGGCAAATGGGCCCCGAACTATGAAGGACCATATGTCGTAAAGAGCGCATTCTCTGGTGGAGCTTTAATATTGACTACTATGGATGGAGCGGATTTACCGCGACCGGTAAATTCTGATTCAGTAAAAAAACACTATGCTTAGAAAAAGAGGATAAAAGCCCGCTAAGTCGAAAACCCTAAAGGGAGACTTAGGCAAAAATTAGGGAGTCCCGGTGGATTGAAAACTTGAAAGAGCAATCTAGGCAAAAATTAGGGACTTAAGTAAAAAATGATACCTGACAAGTCGAAAACCCTAAAGGGCGGCTTAGTTAAAAAAAATGGTATATCATCCTGATGGACTAAGACTCAAAAAGAAAGGTCCAGGGAAAATTAAGGATATCCAAAAGGCATATGATTGATAGCACTTATGGTCACACAACGGGAATTCAGAAGGGAATGATCAATCCAGTTGTCATCTTCAGAAGCGAAGTGTCATGGCCTCAGAGACTTAGGGATATTAGTTTGTGTTTGAATTCAATAGGGACATAGATAAATTTGTTTTTTTCTTGCCATTTTCCATCTTTTGTAGTAACTCTTCCTTATGAGGATTACTTTCCTTATGTACTATTGCCTGTTTATGGGCCCATTTCAATAAATAATATTTTCTCTGCTTTCCAATTACTCCGCTTGATTACAAAATGCTGATTAATTGTAGAATAATGCATTGAAATATTGGGTATAATCAAAAGCTTTTAAAAGGAAAATGTATTTTACTTCAATTTTGAAAAAGTAAAGGGATTATATTCTTCTAATCTAAGTACAGGATTTATATGTTAACAGTCACAATTCAATCATTGTGGGAGTTTATTCGAGAAAATAATGCGCATCTCCAAATATCAAGAGCATACGATTGGTCACACTCATCAAGGGGTCAAGGGTTTAAGGGTCAGGAAGTGGGAATGTTACAGAAGATATTGGTTTCCGCAAATACATGAACTGCATATCATAAAAGAGGTGTTAGCCCAAATAAGGCATCATGCATAAGAGCACACATACTTTTGAACATGCATACACGGCATAAGGTTTATAACTATTTTCAGGGATACCAGGGTTTAATCGGATATTTCATCACGGGTTTATTACTAGGGATCTTAGGATAATCAGCGTAGTACCTATCGGACTCTGCGGTCAAAATTAGGGTCCTTCTTGTATTTAATCATCTCCTCTTCAAAAGAGGAAGACACATCATCATCCTCTTTCTGATTCGAAGACGATTAAATAGGGGCAGTTGTAGTACCCTAAATTTTGACCAGTGTTTTATCTTTTTAGGGATTTTTCTTTTGCTATCGGGGGTGTCGTTTAGGTAGCTTTGGGCTTTTGAGATTGTTGATTTCTAAGCCCATGTTTGACATCATTAGTTAGAATTTAAAATTTTAGTTTAATTTATTAGATAATATTTTTATTTTATGGTTAGTCATTTTTTTAACGTATTAGGAAATAAAGTTTTTTTTGAGTTAAAAGGATTTTTTTGTTATTGGTTCTTTTTTTTTAGAAAATTTTAAGGGTTATTTGTATATTAATGATTTGTTTTGATTTTTGTTATTTAAGTTAAAAGTCATTAGAATTAAATTAAGTTTTAAATTGGTCATTTTAAGGGTCCGGTTCATTACTATTATTAGTTTATAATTATTATTTATTTTAATGGTTATTATTAATTAATATTTATTTTAATATGGTCATTATTTTTATTATTAATATTTATAATGATTGTTTATTTATTTATTTTGGTTGTTGTTGTGTTAATAATAACATTAGGATTATTATATTTATTATTATTGATTAATTTGGTGGTTGTTGCAATTATATTTATGATTTATTTTATTATTTAAAATAGTTGTTGTTATCAATATTTATTAATTATTAGTTATTTTTCTTATTATTTATTTTATGTTTTTTATTATTATTTGTTGGTCAAAGTTGCTGACCCATTGGTGGGCCGTCTTCCCCATTCACAAACCCTAGTTCTGCGTTGAAACAGAGAGAAAAAAAATCAAATCGTATCATTTTTATTAAATTTTCAATCAAAATCAAATTATATCAGAATCAATTTCATTAACATTTTTGGATCAAATTACAAAACGAAATCAAAACAAATACAAAATCGAATCAAATCAAATAAAATTACATCAAAGTTTCCCTAAAATAGAATCAATCTAAATTAATCCTAAACCTAAATTTTAGTTCTATATAAACTCAAGAACAATTCAAAAAAGAGGACGGAAAACCCTAAGCTAAAACTGTTGCTGTGCAAATCTCCAACCCTTACTAAAAGCTCGTACAAAGAGGACTAGGGTTCATCATAAGAACCCTAAATCCTTTGAGCAAAGCCTATTTGAATACCTGCAAGAGAAACAGAGAAGGGATTAGTTAATCGAAGAAGGAAAAGAAGGAATCAGAGCAGCATAAAAAGGTCACGGCAAGGAAGGTAAAAAAAAACACCACTTAGCTCTTGATATTTGCGAACGATTAATTGCTGATTGGATATGTGGTATGATATGATGGTTTAGGGTATTTCTGGGTTTAAATTGGGTTTAGGGTTCTTGGGTTGATGTTAGGGTTCATGGTTAGGGTTCTTAGGGTTCTCTACGAACCCTGAAGAACATAGGAAATTCTGGGTTTTGTTTGAGAATAGGGTTAGGGTTCATCGTTGAACCCTTAGGGTTCTTAGGGTTTAGGCGTGTTGCTGGGTTTGGGAGGAACCCTAGGGTTAGGATTCATAGATTCAAAGGGTTTGTGTGTGTTTGTAGGTTCCGGTTAAAGATCAACCGGAAACCTGGGGGGACAGTGGTTCAGAGGGTTTCGTACGGTGGCCAGAGAAGCACATCGGCGGTTGAAAGAAGAGAGAAGTGAGAGAGATCTCAGAGTTAGAGAGAGATGGAGTGAGTTAGAGAGAGAAAGGAGGATGAGAAATGGGAGGCTTGCGAAGGGGAGAGAGGATTTATACTCTCTCAGCGTGTGCTTGGATGGATGCCAAGTGGCGTCCTCCCCACGCTTCAGATCAATTGACTTGTGAGGTCAACTGGAGATCATGTGTATGCATGCATTCCATGTTCCCTTGTTTGACTAGTTTGAGAGCCGTCAGATTGGATTACCTAGGCTGGTAATCACAATCAGTGGCCAGGATTCCAAGGCCTGGAGATCCTTTTGATCAGGATCAAACGTCCCAGGACGAGTCAAACGTTGACTCTTCTTTCTCCACCACCAGCAGGCCTATGGCTAATGGACCTTGCGCCCAGACTGCTATCTGCGCCCCCAAACGTAAGCCCATTAACTCTACAGCAGAAAATGGACACCCTGGTTTATTTTAAGTAATTAAATTAATGACTTAATTTAATTACTTAATTAGGATTTAATTTGTTTTTTATTAGGGTTTAGAAATAAGATTTTAGGGATTTTAGTGTTAGGATAAATAATTAATTTTTTTTAATTTTTGTATTATTTTAATTTTTGGATTTGTTTATATATTTAAATTAATTATTTTTTTAAGTAAAAGTTTTTTATATAATGGAATTTTGTTTCTGATTTTTCCTTGGGTATGTGATATTTTGAATTTTATAAAAAAATTAGGTTTAGGATTTATTTTAAGAAAATTAGTATTTTTTTAATTTTTATTTAAATGGTATAAATATTGGGTTTGGGATGAAAATAAGTTAAATTAGATTTAATTTAATTTTGTGGGATTAAGTTCTTTTTTATTTTGGGAGCATTTTGAATTTGGAAATTATATTTTTGAAATTGGAATAGTTAGGGGCCAATTTTGCTATTTTTTAGTATAATGGCATCTTGGTTTTATTTTTATTTTTCATGGAAATTTAGAAATTTATTTTAAGGGATATAAAAGGTTTTCTAGGATTTCAAAACAAGGGATAAAGCTATTTGTCCGAGAGCCTAAATAAGGGGTGAGATTTAGGGATAACATCTTAGGTTCCAAGAGTATAAATATAGGCCAAGGGATAAGGGATTAAGGGATAGAACTCTCCATCCGAGAGTATAAACAATGGATAACGGATTTAAGGGATAAAACTCCATGTCTAGGAGTATAAATAATAGATTAAGGGATATAACTCCTTGTCTAGGAGTATAAATAATAGATTAAGGGATAAAACTCCTTATCTAGGAGTATAAACAATAGATTTGGGGATAAAACTCTTTATCTAAGAGTATAAACAGTGGATTAGGTTTTGGGATTAGGATTAGGGGGTAGGAATAGGGGAGGTGAACTACGGTTACTCTGATCCTTCAAATTGAAGGTACGTAGGCATAGGGTTGTAAACCCTAGCGAGTACAATAATAAAAAACTTAGGATTCTTTTGTAAATAAGTAAAAAGACAACAAACAAACATACCCTAAAACTTAAGGAGGATCCCATTGAGTACAATGGAAGTGAGGGGTGCCTAACACCTTCCCCTCACTTAACCGACTCCCGAACCTTAGGAATCTCTATCCTTAGGATTAGGATTTTAGGTTTATCATTTATTTTCCTTAAAAAAATATGATGGCGACTCGATATTTTTGCCGGCTGCGACAGGAGGAATTCTTGGGATTAGTGTCAAGTTTTTGATGGGGAAAGCTTCTACCTTTACTACTATGGGAAGTGTGGACGCTTTTGAGGCTATTCCTGCCTTACTTATCTATGGTCTTGTGTTTTTTCCTAACATGGATGATGTTATCGATGTTCAAGCTATTAAGATCTTTTTTATTGGGAACCCCATGCCTACTTTACTAGGGAACACTTACCATTCCATCCACCATAGGACTTCCAAGGGTGGAGGAGAGATTACTTGTTGTGCACCTCTAATGTACAGGTGGTTTATTTTGCACCTGCCACCGTCTCAACTCTTCAAGGATAACAAGGATAAGCTCAGATGGTCTCAGAGGCTTATGTCCTTCACTCATGCAGACATGACTTAGTACTGTTCAGCGTATGATACTGGAGTGATTATTGATGGTTGTGGAGAGTTCCCCAATGTGCCACTTCTTGGTACACAAGGAGGAATTAGCTACAACCTTATTCTTGCTAGGCACCAGTTTGAATATTGCTTGAAGGACAAACCTAGTAGTCTTCCATTATCGGGTTTCTTTTTCCTTGATGGATTAGAGAGATTGGAGTTAAAGAAGAGGATTGTACATTCTTGGCGCCATGTCCATAGGAAAAAGAAAGTTAAGTTAGGAAAGCAGCATCGTGCTGCTTTTGAGTGTTACATTCAGTGGGTCCATGAAAGAGCTTGTCAACTCAAGATGCCTTATCCTCTTGAGAAGCGATTATTTCCTGTTATTACACCATCATCTTCTCTTGTTCCCGTTGATGATAGAGGAAGTCTTCAAGAAGCTTTGGCTAAAATGAAGTAAGAGAAAGAGATGTCGGAGAGCAAGTTTTATACTTCAGACAAATAGAAGACGAAGTTGCAGAAACAGCTAATGGAGAAGGATGCCTTGATTGAGTTGCCTGAGCAGAGAGATACGAAGATATCTAGAGATCCAAAGGATTTATTTTCCTCTAGCACTTCATCATTTGCTCATCTTCATGCCTCTGGAGCATGGAAGGGCGTTGTAAACCGACTCGTGATGGAGAAGGACACCATGGAGAGCCATTACAAGAAGGGGGTCAAGGGGCTTCGTGAGAAGTATCAGCCTAGGATTGAGTCATCTTCTGACATGATTTCATAGATCTAGTTTTATTCCTCTTATGTATTTAGATTCTTTGAGATCGTATTTCAGACTTTGTAATCCTTTTTCCAATATCAATGAAATGAGATTTTCAGTATTTCAAATTGTGTCATTTCAATAATATTTGCAATTCACTTTAAAGTTACTTGAAAACTTTTCATTTTTGCATATCATGCATCATTGTGCATTGTGTCTTGACTTTCCCAAGTGTCTTATTTGTTTCCTTTTCTTGGTCTTTGTTCAGACAAGTTATCGCATCACTACAATACTCGGGTTAATCAAATAAAGAAGATAGATTAGTTGTAACAAGAAAACCGTGAACTTCGTGAAGAGGTAACCACTCTGAAGGACAATTTAGAGATACTTTTTGCAATGATGGAGACTTTGGTGGCTGCTCAAAATCAGCCACCACCGCCTCCTCCTTCTCAGGCTCCTCTACAAAGAACAGTGATTTCATAGATCATCTCAATGCCCATTTCTGTGGCCCCAGTCAATACTTCTCAACACTCTATGCCTCCTAGTTTTCCCTGAGGCATGCCTTGGAACTTTATTCCTGAAGGGTACGTACCTGCTGCTGAAGTCACCACTGTTCAACCGGTGATGTCAATTCCTCCTCCTGTGGTACATACTATTCCACAGACTGATGAACCAATATTTCATGCTGAACCAAGTGAGAGTTTGGATGTCCTTGATCGTATGGATGATTTTCAAGATTAGTTTGTAGATATGCAAAAAGAAATCAGGGCTTTAAGAGGGAAAGAGTTGTTTGGAAAGAATGCTCATGAGCTATGTCTTGTCCCAAATGTGAAGATTCCCCCAAAGTTTAAGGTTCTGGATTTCAAAAAATATAAAGGTAACACTTGTCCACAAAGTCATCTGGTCATGTATGTTAGAAAGATGTTCACCCATACTGACAACCATCAGTTGTTAATTCATTACTTCCAAGACAGTCTTACTGGTGCTGCACTAAAATGGTACATGGGACTTGATAGTTCCTAAATTAAGACGTTTAACGACCTCAGAGAAGCTTTCGTCCATCAGTATAAGTACAACTTAGATATGGCGCCGGACTATGATCAGTTCCGCGCTATGTCTCAGAAAGAGAAGGAAACCTTTAAGGAATACACCCGAAAGTGGCGCGAGATTGCTGTGCAGATCAGTCATCCGCTTGAAGAGAAGGGGGTGAATAATATTTTCCTGAAGACGTTGAGCTCATTTTATTATGAGAGAATAGTTGAAAGTGCGCCTAGTGACTTCACCGAAATGGTGAATATGGGTATGCGCTTAGAAGAGGGATCCGTGAAGGACGTCTGATAAAGGAAGGTGGTTCTGGAAGTGCAAAGAGGTTTGGTGCTAGTTTTTCTAAGAAAAAGGACGGAGAAACCAATGCCATCTCTCAAGAGAGATCTAGAAGATACAGGGGAAGAAATAATAATGGTAATCATCGTCAGCAACAAGTAGCTTCTGTTACACTAGTCATCAATGCTACTCATGCTGCTCAAGCTACTCTGAATTATCAACCACAGTTCCAACAGAGAACTGATCAGAATAATCAACAAAATTGTCCACAAAGAAGAATCAGTTTAATCTCATTCTAATGCCATTTGCTGAATTCTTTTCGGCCTTGATAAAGAAGAATTTGGTTCAGACTCGTGCTCCGCAAGTTGTTCCTGCAGAAATTCCGTGGTGTTATCCTATGAAATACGAAGATCAATATCTTATTAGAAGTGGAATTTTGTCATTTGAGGACACCAATCCTAATGTGCAATTAAATCCGTTGCATAAGCATGGTAACGCCTCTGTTAATATGGTATATGGGTGTCCTAGTACATACCGTATTTTTGATATTCGCTGGACCCGGAGGTCACTTGTTGAAATGCATGCTACTCTGAGTGAATACAACCATTATAAACATGATTATGCCGCTTGTTGTATTTGTTCTATGAACCCCCGTGGGCGTGTGATTGTGAAAAGGGATTTACAAGAGAAGATTGATCATAATATGATTCAAGTCACTGCAAATTGAAATGAAGTTGAGAATGAGATGAATGTCATAGTTCTATACTTCAACACCAGTAATTCCTGGGAATCCAAACGTTGAAAAATTTCGGAGATGCATCTTCGAAATTTCCTACAACATTCAGCTTTGTTAATGGTGGTAATGCAGGCCACCAACCTCCCAAAAATAATGCATTGATCATAATTTTTAACCAAAAAACACGTTTTTCAGTATATATAAACTATCAATCATACAAAAACTATTTATTTCTTAACCTAATCATCAATTTCTACTCATTTATGCAAAAAATAAAAAACGTTTACAAAAAATAAAAAACTTAAAAATTGTGAGTTTACTGATGTACTTAATATTGATGAAAGAAACTTTTTGTTAATGTGTGAGGCACTTTTAGTGAGGAGAGAATAGAGAGGGAATAAGGAAATAAGGATTTGTATTATTGAGTTGTGTAAATAATGATACAAACTAGGACTATTTATATACAACCCTAATTGAGCTTGGGCTAACACAACTTGGATTATATTTAAATATTAAATCTAATCAAATATAATCAAATCTAATCTAATATTTCAACACACCCCCATAATCCAAGTTGTCGAGCCAACGCTAGTCATAGTCGATCTAAACTATTCCTAATTTCTTTCTCAAATTCAGGAATCTGTCGATCTTCAATCCTTTGGTGAAAATGTCGGCCAACTGTGCTTCACTTGAGCAATGCCTAACTACAAGTTCACCTCAATTTACCTTTTCCCTCAAGAAGTGAAATCTGGCTTCGATATGCTTACTCCTTCCATGCAGAACTGGATTCTTCGCCAAATTTATGCACGACTTGTTGTCGATTTGTAACACAAGAGGTTTCTTCACTTTGACCTCCATTTCTTCAAGTACTGATCTAATCTAAATTGCTTGACATACAACATAGGATCCTGCTATATATTCTTCTTCACACGATGACAATGCCACCACAGGTTGCTTCTTCGAACACCATGAGATTGGGGGACCAAATACTTGAAAGAAATAGCCAGTTGTACTTCTTCGATCTTCCTTATCTTCGCACTAATCAGCATCTGAAAAGCAATTAACTATTGCTCCTTTTCCTTCAGAATTTCATCGAAATAGAATTTCAAAATCTGTTGTTCCTTTTAAGTATCTCTGAATTCTTCTTGCAACTTTCATGTGTGACACTCTTGGTTCACCCATGAATCTGCTCACTAATCCGATTGCAAAACCTATATCAGGTCGACTATTGCACACATATCTCAGAGATCCAACTATTTGTTTGAGGAAAGTTACATCAACTTTGTCTTCCTCTCCATGCTTCTCCAACTTCAAGTTTTGTTCGACAAGTGAGGATGCAGGATTCGAATCATCCATTCTAAATTTCTTGAGTATCTCTTTGACATACTTGCTTTGATGTTGCACCATACCTTGCTTCAGCATTTGAAATTCCATGCTTAGGAAATAAGACAATTTTCCCAGATCCGACATCTCAAATTCCTTCATCATCAGCTCTTTAAACTTCGACAAGTTTTCCAAGCTATTTCTAGTTACCAACAAGTCATCGACATATAAGCAGATGATTGTTATATCTTGTGCTACAACCTGAACATAGACACCAAACTCAGACTTGCATTTGACAAATCCAAATTCGACTAAGTATGAGTCGATATTCTTGTTCCATGCCCTAGGTGCCTGCTTGAGGCCATAGAGCACTTTGTGCAACTTATATACTTTACTCGCTTCCTTCTGAATCACAAACCCAGGAGGTTGTGTGACATAGTGTTGGAGCTAGAATAGCAGCAAGCAAAAATATATAAGTAACCCAGATTTGTCATCTCCACAGGGATCAGTTCCAGGGAAAGAATGCCATTCAACGGTTTCTACATTTCTAAGCTCATGGATCAAAAGTTTTGGTTTAAGACGGAACCAAAAGCAAATGCGGAAAACGTAAAGACAGAAAATATAAAATAAAGACTGAATTATAAATGGAGCCTTGTTGGAATTGGATCTCATCAATTGATAACACATGCATTCTTCTAATCAAGTAAACACAAAGCAATCATTCGCCTAATATCCTCACGTATCAATCACAATAGAGGTTATGTCTAGCGCAACGTCGAGAGAACAATCGTATTGTCTCATTGGTGATGTCTCACGCAACTCAACAACACAGAGAAGTAAGAACTGATACTCATGCAAGTGTTAAGCCTAAATCTATGTCTAGAGTTCAGTCCTAACAGATATTACTATAACATCTATATCAAATAAATGATTTCTTCATATTTAAGCAAGATCAAAATACGTACACACGCTTAACCCTTTTTACACGTATTCAACTAATTTTCCCAATGAATGTGAATATCCTTCTTCACCACTATTATCACGCATCCTCGCGATACCGTATCGATCCTACTCGTGCTACCCATGCTACTTAATCAACACAATACAACAAAAGATAAAATGAATATCAACTCACAAAACCATGTCAAAAGCTTGCTCATTGATAGATGAAAATTTAAGATCAAAGATTTGTAAAGGTTTTGTCAAGACCACAAATAATCAACCAAAGACAACAACAATAGAAAATCAGAATTCAATTCACAAACATACATTAGATGAAATACATAAGGTATCAAGATATTACATCCAACACCAACAAGAAAGCAAAGATCCTACCTTTTCTCCCTTGAAAATGAAAGAATACAAAGTTTCTCTATCTGAAATTACAACCACATAACCTAAAAAGTGAAAATTGTATTTATACAATTCAGGAATTCGCAGGTTCGCTAGGCGAACCTATTTATTCTCTAAGCGAATGGTTAAAAATAGGCGCTTCAGGTCCCTCAAACAGTTAAACCGCCCCAGAAATTCACGTGCATTCGCTAAGTGAAGGAGTCGTTCGCTAAGCAAACATTCGCTTTCCAGCTCGCAAAGCGAATTTTGGTTCCTTTTTCCTCTGCCAAAATCTGGGTCCATTCGCTGGGAGCTTCGCCAGCGTTCGCGAAGCGAACGTTCGCTGGGACTCGCCTACATTTCGCTAGGCGAACTAACTGATATCATTCTCTTTTCTTTAGCAGCTTGCACCCTTTCTTGTGTCTTACTACATTTGGTGTTTATGCCTATTTTTTGCACAATAGCACACATATTACAAGCACCAAAGGTATTTTCAATGTTTAGAAGAATAACATCAATCAAGAGTAAAACGAATGAAAGCATGAGAAAAAAGTGCAAAGAAAGATATGTCATTTTTAGGTCAAATCTGCACCTAACACATAAACCTCTTTGGCTAACGGACCATTCAGAAATGCGGACTTCACATCTAAGTGAAATGTCGACCAAACTTGGTTACATGCCAATGCTACCACTAGTCGAACAATCTCCAGTCTTTCTACTGGAGCAAATACTTCAGAGTAGTCAAGTCCTTCTCTTTGAAAAAACCCTTAAGCTACTAATCTTGCTTTATGTCTTGCTATCAACCCATCAGCATTGTGTTTCAACTTGAACACCCACTTTACTTCGATAGCTTTTGTATGTGCTGGAAATTCGACTAACTCCCATGTGTTGTTTCTTTCGATTGCCGTAACTCTTCGACCATAGCTAACTTCCACTGTTGAATTTTTAAAGCTTCACTATGGTTGATTGGTTCAGCACCTGCAAGTAAAGAAAAATGAACTAATTCTCCATCTGGTGTGACTTCATCATCACCAGTCACTTCATAATCATGAAGTCTTGTTGGAGGAAATCTATTTCGCCGAGGTCTTTTGCTTGTTTCATCCACAACCTCTGTGTCGAGAATGTCAGCAACTACTTTTACTTCGACTTCGACTGGATTCTCAACAATTCCTTCAACTTCGACTTCATCAGTTTCTTCGTCGAAATCAAATCTCATCAATGGCTTGTTAAATGAATGACTAGAATTCCAATCCCAGGAAGGATTTTCATCAATCACAATATCTCGACTCAACACATTCTTCTCATTAATTGGATTGAATAGCCTGTATGCACCAGTCTTATGATATCCTACCAGAATAATAGGTTCACTCTTGTCATCAAGCTTCCTTCTTCTTGCATCAGGAACATGCTTGTAACACGTATAGCCAAACACCTTCAGATGACTCATTGATGGTTGTTTGCCACTCCACACTTCTTCAGGAACCTTGTTCTTCAATTTCTTGGTATGACACCTATCCAGGATATAAACTGTAGTCGAAACAGCTTCACCCCATAAAATTTTTGAAAAATTCTTCTGCTTGAGCATACATCTTGCCATATCCAATATGGGTTTGTTTCTTCTTTCAACAATTCCATTATGTTGAGGAGTATAAGGATCAATTACCTCATGATCAACACCATGTTCTGCACATAATTTTTCAAACATCTTCGAAGTGTATTCGCCTCCTCCATCGGTTCGCAGAACTTTGATCCTCTTCTCACTCTGGTTTTTGACAAGCATCTTGAATCTCTTAAAGATTTCAAATACTTCATCCTTTCTCTTGATCACATAGATCCACAACTTTCGACTAAACTCATCGACAAACGAAACAAAATATTTGTTTCCACCAATGGTATGTTCTTCGAACGGACCACATACATCTGAATGTACAACTTCGAGTATGCAGGTTGATCTCATTGGCATAGTCGAAACAAAATAATTTCTGGATTGCTTTCTGATAAACAACCTTCACAGAGTTTGTCAGGCATCTCAAGACTTGGAATACCAAATACCATATCTTGAGTAATCAGCTGATTGAGTGATCGAAAGTTCAAATGTCCAAACCTCAAATGCCACAACCAACTATCCTTGTGGTCGACAACAGTTTTTAGACATTGTACTTCAATCGAACTGATCACGGTCTTAAACGTCATGTTCTTCGACAACGGAGATTTCAAGACCAAATTGTTCTGGGTGTCGAACAATTTCAAAACTCCATTTTTCATGACAACTGAGAAGCCTTTTTTGACCAGTTGTCCAACACTTAACAGGTTGCATTTCATTTCAGGTACATAGAACACATCTCTGATCATAGCTTTCACTCCATTACTCAGTTGAAAAACTATGTTGCCAGTACCTTCTGCTTGCAATGAACTGTTATCAGCAAGTTTTACCTTGCTCTTCTTCGACTCGTCAAAATCTGCCAACCACTCTTTTCGACCAGTCATGTGATTTGAGCAGCCTGAGTCGAGGAACCAGATCCTGGATTCGACATGGTTATCTTCCATTGCAGCCATAACCTCCATACCATCTTCAGAATCATCTGAATCTTGGCGTGCAAGGTTCACTCCTTCATCCTTGCCTTTTTTCGATCCATTGTCTTTCCTGTACCAACAATGTTTATCCAGATGACCCCACTTTTCACAGTTATAACATTGCATACCTTTCTTATCTTCTTTGTCCTTTCGATAGTTTCCTCCTCCTCTTTTCGAGGATTCAGAAGCTCTATCTTCGACCTGATTCTTGTGAGGGTTCGACCAAGACTTCTTTCCTTGAGTCTTGTCGACTTTGCCTTTGAATTTGTTAGAACCACCATTTCTTTTCCATCACTAAGCTTACAGTGCTTGTATCGAATCCTGGACTCCCTTTCTTTTGACAATCCTCATCTCATGCGCCTCCAACGAACCAACCAAATCTTCCACTTTTAGGGTTTCAAGATTGTTGGATTCTTGAATAGCTACGATAACGTGATCAAAGTGAGAGGTCAACGTTCTCATTACCTTCTAAACTATCATCTTATCAGTTATGGTTTCGCCACAACCCTTCATGAGATGGACGAGTTTCTGAACCTTCGACACATATTCTGCAACTTTTTAGTCTTCTCCCATCGACAATAACTCATATTATCGACGCAAGGTTTGCAACTTGACAACCTTGACTTTCTCACCTCCTTCATAATACTTAACCAGAATATCCCATGCCTCCTTCGCCGTTCCAGCATGAGAGATTCTGTCGAAGTTAGCAGCATCGAATGCCGTCTAAATGCAATAAGCAGCCTTGCAATCTTTCTTCTTGACTTCGTTGTGGGCTTTTTTCTGTTCTTCGGTTGCATTTTCACCCAACACAGGAACACCGCCGGTAACCACTTCTAGGGTATCATGGAAGCCAAATAAGGATTGCATCTGTTTTTTCCATCGGATCCAATTCTTGCCGTCAAGCATTGGAAGGGAATTCGGAATGCTCTTATCACCAGTCATCTTCGCAGCGGTTGATTCACTTGTCCTGGAAACACGATCTCTGACGTGAAGTTCTTGAAAACTCGATCAAGAACAATAACCGGAAGCTCTGGATACCAATTTGTTAGTGTGTGAGACACTTTTAGTGAGGAGAGAATATAGAGAGAATAAGGAAATAAGGATTTGTATTATTGAATTGTGTAAATAATGATACAAACTAGGACTCTTTATATATAACCCTAATTGGGTTTGGGCTAACACAACTTGGATTATATTTAAATATTAAATCTAATCAAATCTAATCTAATATTTCAACACTTTTAACTTGATTGATTGATTTTGAGAGAATGTGAGTTGAGAGAGTTTTAAAAATGTTTTAGAGTTGATTTTTTAGAAGTGAAAAAGGAGAAGGGCTTCTGGCGCATTTTAGAACAAATATCATCAGGAGATACATCTCCGTAATATTTACGAAGATGCATCTCTGTAGTTTTTCAATGTTAAGTCAAAATTTTATTGACTCAGGGTGTGTCTGAAGATACATATTTATAGTTTTTTAATATTAAAGTCAGAATTTTATTGACTCAAAATATATCTGAAGATGCATCTTCGAAATTTAAAGGCATTTTAATATTTTCTTCTTTTTGTGCTATAATAGGAAACCTTGAGTTGGTGGGAGTGACATTTGATATTTTAGAGTACTTCAAACTCAAAGGAAAATAATTTGCTTTCTCATATGACAATTTCATGATTTGTCAAAAAAATATACAAGGTCAGTTACATGAATAGTGCATATATAAATTAGGCTTAATATCCTTTTTAGTCCCTTACCTATACCTCTGGGTCCATTTTGATCATCTTTCTTTTAAAAGTTCCATTTTGATTCCTTACGTTATCAAACAGAATCAAATAAGTCCTTTCCGTTAAATATTGATAAACGGTGTTAGAAATAAGGGACGTGGCAGCTAGCTGAGATGACAGAATTATTATTTAAATTAATTTTCACAAACTTTGAGATAAAATATTTGGGCTTGAAGCCCATGTTCTTTACACTAGAAGCCCATTAATCAAGATTTATTATAAGATATGAACAAGTGCTTTATAAACACTCAACATTGATATTGCAAATTCGATGTGGGACTTTAAGAAAAACTTCTGCAACAAAACCCAATCCACTCCTTCTCGTGTTGCTTTCACTGTTACCAATTCGCATGCAAACTTCCATTAAATTCTTGGCCTGCATTATTTGTATACTTTGTCCTGCATTTTGGATGACTTGCTAGATTTTCGTTTAATGTTTTAACCAGCTTACAATTGCCTTGTATCAAGATACAGCTGAATGGAGCTTTAAAGCCTATAGTTTTCTAATTGGTTGTTATTTTCTTAATATGGACTCATTTTAAGTTCACCTTCCTGCATCATACGTGGGATTTCATTAGTTTTTAATTAACATGTTGATAATGGGTCTTGTTTGTATCTACATCATAAGATGGGGGATATTTCATGATGCTACATGTTATCTCAGAGCCACTAATACTTTTTAACTTTTAAACATTTCAAACTATCATGAATGTTATATCCAAATCTGAATTTTTTATTTCACAGGTTAATCAAGGACTTAGTGTCTATGGAAATAAAGGAAGAACAGATCCACATGCGTGAGTTGTTATTCTATTTTTAAGTTTAGTTTATATAATGTTTGGTTTTAACAAATTTTTTAAACTTTTGATCCAATAAGAGCTATATTTAACAAATACGCATATAACAAGACAAACTTCCATTAAATTTTTGGCTGCATGCAAATTGCAAGATGTTTGACATGTGCCTGTTTTGATCCAACAAAGATACCATATATGACACAATGCATGCTTCATAGAATGCCAATGAAAAGTGATGCGTCATTACTTGCATATGCTTAGTCACCAAACCACAGTAAATGAATTCACTAACCATCAAAACATGTCTCGGTGACGGTAGTACTTATAGATGCAATACAAATCAAATTTTTTATTTACAACTACCAATGTAAGTAACTATTGTTTGATCTACAAGAAAGGCAGGAAATTAAAAGGCATAAATATGGAAGAAAATAGTAAATTATGGCATTGCAATGAATGAAATGAATATTTGCACACCGAGGACTCAATCAAATCTAGCTTACAATTTATATGGAAAATATAATTGCAACGTTATTAATCCAGAGAAAGAAGTGCAACACTGAATAATGATGGCAGTGATAACATTTAGATCACCCAAACGGGACATCAATCCATCGGTATTATATATGAAATTCAAACTAGATTGGTTAACTTTTCCTTTTGAAACTATAATGAATAGTTGATGCAGAAGCAACATCTCATGAGTCATAAAGTACAAGTCATATAGAATACAAATACGCATAGAACAAGACAAACTTTCATTAAATTCTTGGTTGCATGCAAATTGGTAACAGTGAAAGCAACACAAGAAGGGGTGGATTGGGTTTTGTTGCAGAAGCTTTTCTTAAAGTCTCACATTGAATTTGCAATAACAATGTTGAGTATTTATAAAATACTTGTTCACACCTTTAGGGCCGGCCCAACACATATTAAGGCCTAAGACGGATTATTAAAATGAGGCCTTTTTAAATTAACAATATTTTTTATTTAAAATTTTATTTTATATTTATTTTAAGATACAAAATTATTTATTAAATTATTATAATCAATTTCATTTATTATTGTAATCAATTTCATTTACTATATTAGCTATCTTTTTTTCACGTTTTTCTTTGTTTGATAATTTTTTAATATAAAATGAGAAAAAAAATGTCTTAAGAATTTATCCTTCAGAAAATCTATATCGCTAGCGTAAGGGATATTTTTCTACTAATAAATATCTCAAATTTGTACTAATATTTATCCTCAAACTTGAATCACATATATTTTTAGTTGTGTTTACACTATCAAGTTCTTTTATTAATAAATTATTATTTGTATTTTCATCAATATCTAAATTTTTAACTTCATATATATTATTAAGTTTTTTTACTAAATCTACGTGCATAACTATTACATTTGTACGTTGTTGTTAACTTATTCATTCAATGAATAATTGTCTAAATTTTCAAATTTACTTTTTTTTTAAATTTATTTTAATAAATATATCTAAAATTACCTTTTGTGATTCAACTAAAGATTTAATTCTTTTTTTTTCAATTCAACTTATTGATTCAAATTTTCAAATTAATATTCTTCTATTCTAAAATAAAATAATAAATATTTTACACGAGACACTAATATAAAATAAATAAAATTCACCAATAACAAAATTAAAACAAATAAAAATATTAAAAGAAAAAATTAAACAAAAAATTTTTAAATAAAAAAAAACTTGTTTTTTATTTTATTTTCCTTAATCTTGCCTTTGTTATTTTTCTTTACAAATTTTTTATAATATTTAGTTTTTTTTTCTTTAAAAAAATAGAATGCGAGATCAGAAAGAGGCTAGAAAAAAAGCACATGATTGTTTGTATCTATTTAGTGTGGTATGGATGTGATAAGGTGGAAGTAGAGAAAGAGAAAGAATCAAAACATACAATTTACTCTATAAATCTATTAGTATTAATATTCATTGATTTTGTGAGAGAAAAAGTAGTACAGTGAAATTATTAATTTAAGAGCTGCAAGTACAACTTACAATTAAGTGACTTTTTGAATTCTTATTTCAATGCAATTTGCAACGGTACATGAAAATACAAATAGATAAAAAAAAATTGAGGCCCTAGGCAAAGGCCTCACTTGCCTTGCCTATGGGCCGGGCCTGAGCTTTGCCAAGTCTAACATGATTTTTTGAATTGGTTGTTTTTTTAGGGATTATACAAAGGATGCGGTTCATGCTCAATAAAAAAGAGTTTTTTTTTGGATATTTATTATACCCTAAAGTGTTTTAGATCTATTGTTTCAGTGTAATGTAAAATAGTCATTTTTTTGTTTTTTTGTTTGCCTCCCTAAGAAAGAAGGTGGCCTTGGTGTGAAACATTGTGGAAAGTTCAATATTGCGCTTCTTAGCAAGTGATAGTGGCGGATATTGAACGAACAAAACTCTTTATGGACAAACTTTCTTTCTTGCAGGTACGGAGATATCAAAAGAGCTATGCTACACGCTCCCTCGTTTCATTCTAGAAGTAAAGTATCTCTTTGGTGGAGGGACTTATGCACGATGGACAAGGATTCAAATTGGTTCTCAAATTCTATTTCCTTCAAGCTTGGATCGGGTTTGTTTTTGGAATTTTGGTATGATAGGTGGTTAGGTACTTCTTCTTTCGACAAACTCTTTCCGGAGTTATTCTCTTGGGTTGTGGATCGTCATGCCAAGGTGTCGGATATGGGCTTTTGGAGTGGGGATGAGTGGAGGTGGTCGATTTCGCCCTTGGGTTATCCGGATAATTCTGGGGCAGCATTGCAACGGTTTGTGTTGATGGATCTTCTCCGAGAAGTGTGGCCAAATTCATCGTTGGAGGATGGTGTGGTGTGGTGGAAAAATACTAAAGGTTTTTCGGTTAGTAATGCCTATCTTTTCATTATGTCTTGTGACTTTAGAATTTCGGAGTTAAATGTTGTTATTTCTTTAGCATTGAGTCGTCTTTGGCTCTCAAAAGTTCCTAGCAAGATTGCAATATTTGGTTGGAGATTAATTTGGAATAGACTTCCAACAAAATTGGAATTGTCAAAACGTGATATTTTGGTGGGAACACATTCTTTGGTTTGTCCTCTTTGTTTTTGTGTTGAAGAGAATTTGGATCACCTTTTCTTTGAGTGTGCCATTTCTAAAAGATGGTGGGAGTTGTTTTGCTTGTGGCTTCAGGTGGATGTTACTTCATCGACAAATTCTTTCTTGGATTAGCTCATTCTTTTTGACATGAATTGTAAGTTGGTTTGGAAGAAGGATTTGGGTTGGTTATTTGGCTTAGCTATGGCTTGGGTTATTTGGACTAGTAGAAATGAGATTCTTTTCAATGATAGACTTTTGTCTAACTTTGATGGTTTGGGGCTTGTGAAAAGGCTTTCATGGGATTGGTTTTCGGTGTTATTTAGTAGCGATCCGAGCGTGTCTTGGTCGGAATGGTGCTTGGATCCTACTAGTGATTTCTAGTGTTCTTTGAGTAGGTTGTTTTGCTTTTGATCTCTTGTTGGTTGAGTTTGTATTTTTCTTTGTTCTATTGTTTGTACTTGTTGGGTTAAAGCACCCCTAGTGCTTTTTATCTATATCCAAATTTGCTTATCAAAAATTTTTTGACTCTTTATAGATAAATTACTATTCTGTTTTTCCCCTGATGTAAATAGTAATGTGAGATGAATGCTTTGTGGCCTATATTAGTTTTACCTCATTCAATAAATTCAACAATTTATTCATGAAATTCCTATTAGGACTCTGAAGTAATTCTAAATTTTTTTGACAATATAATTTTTTCAAGGGTATTAAAGAATATTTTGTTAAAAGTCAAGATATGACCCAATCACGTGTTTATATAAAAATCATTTTTATTTTACATATTGGTTTTTATAGAGTTAGTGTTAAATCCAACTTAAATTTTATAATATTTAACTTTTATTAATACTATAAGAGAAAAATGATATATGATATGAAAATGTAAATTAGTTATAATTGAGTTATACCTATAAAAATATTTATACCAATAATATATATAAATTAAATTAAATTTATGATTTTATAGAAAAAACATAATTCTTTCATTCAAGAAATACAAATAATATCTTGTATCATATAACAATTATATCAACTACCTACCTAAGATTGGAAGGTGCTTAAGCACTCCCTAAACTACCCTTTTCTTCATTAAAATTTTACACTACAAAAAGCCCTTTTTGGTAATTGACTAACTCATTATTCTTCCACCAATCACACTTCTCCCTTTTTGGTAATTTGCCACTACACTTCCAAATTTCAAACATTGTCAATCAGTACCTTCCCTCTCTCTTTCCCTCTCTCTTTCCCGTCACAACCTTCCCCTTTCTCTCTCTCTCTCTCTCTCTCTCTCTCTCTCTCTCTCTCTCTCTCTCTCTCTCTCTCTCTCTCTCTCTCTCTCTCTCTCTCTCTTATTTTCTCTCTTTTCCTCTCTCTTTGGCCATCAAACCCTAGCCCTCCGCCGCATCTCTGTGAATGGGAAGACGAAGCGATCTCGAAAACCGCGGGAATTCCCTCCACCACTTCCTTTCCATTCCCCTGTCTATTTCTTCGTTTTCTCTGTTTTTGTTGTTGTTGTTCTTCTCAATATTTCTTTTTAAAATCACATAATGCAAAGAAGAAGATGGTGATATGTTTATGAAAGATGGAGATCTGGGCGTGTTTCGATTTCATAAAATGTTTCAGATTGAGTTTGAGAGGAGGCTAGATCTAACAGGTAGAAATTACTATCATAAGGATGTTGTATTGGCCCTTAAAACCTATTTTCATATTCTTTCAGTTGTATTTTTCGATTGATTGATAAATTTTCAAACAATTTATGATTTTTATACTAAACCCTAAATGCAGGTTTTTCTACTGGAACTAGGGTGTTTTTCTTATGTGATATTTAATAATAAACATGAGTTTAACTTGGGTGATTTAAGGTTCCATAATTCAATTTATGACTCGATGCTTTAGTTTATGAATTATAACTGCTGTATTGATATAATCATATTCTTCTTGTAGGCAGTTGAATTGTGGTTTGTCGCTACATGCTTCTGTTGTTAATGACTCACCAAATGGCATTAGGTCTCTTCCGATTTATGGCTTCTATTGTAGGCAGATGAGGATGTTTCTGGAGCTAATTCAGCTTCAGTTCCAAATGATAAGGTTGATCTAACAGAAAGAAGCGGTCAGGTATCGTTGGTTGAAGATTCTGAACCAGGTGCTACAGAAGATATCTCTGACAGACATGAATTGCATGTTGATGTTACGAATGCTGCTGCTGATAATGAGATTAGACTTTCTGCTTCTTCTGATGAAATAAATAATTTTTTAGCTGATCACAATCAAGTAAAGATGGCTGTTGGAGCAGTGGTGTTGCCCACTAAAACCAAGCCGGTTAATGTAAGAAGAGGCCTTATTGATACCACACCTCCATTTGAATCTGTCAAGGAAGCTGTTTCTAAGTTTGTAGGAATTGTGGATTGGAAGGCGCATAGAATCCAGACTGTGGAGGTATATTTGTCTTCATTATTTTTGTGTGATCATTATTTTCAGTTTACATTCTTCACATTTATTACATAAAATTTCAAATCCTTATTGCTTTTATTGCTTTTCAAGGAGGGAATTATGTTGACTATTGTGGTTGCTTCTTAAAGTTTATACAATATCTATCAGAAATAGTCTTCAATTCAATATCAATTTGGTTATCAGTGGTAATTGTTGTAGTTATGCTACGACTGCAATACTGATAGGTTAAGAGGATTGCTTTGGTGGCTGTTTGCATGTTGGTGTGTTGATAATAATCATGTGAAATCATCTGTCAAAATCGAAATGTATTCACTATCTTACAACATAAGACTATTAGTATAACAATTGCTTGAATAGTTATGCCTCATAAGAATCATGTGGCCAAAACTTCAGAAATTGATTTTGTTTCAGGTTGGTATTCTGGTACAACTTGATTGGTCTAGACATTTTCTGATGCTCGGTTACTACACATTTCTCGCAACCTTTGCTGATCCTATTGTGAGGTAATATATTTATTCTACAAGAATGCATACAAGTTCAATAATATGATATATATTTTATTCTCACATGTTCCATTCATTGCATTGGAAGGCCATTTCTAAATACACTACCATCCAAGACGAGTTTCCAGTGGAAACGACATCTTCAGGCTTGGAAATATGGGTCTGGTCTTGATTACAAACTATAGAAACTAATTTTAACCATGGGGGTTTAGTGTAATTTGGTTGATGAGGTGGTCGTGGTGGGTTTTTATAATTTGAAGGTTGTTGGGATATTATTTAGTCTATTCGCACTAGGCTTGGATGTGTACCTACGATAATAGTGTTCGATCTAATGAGAAGTAATAATGATTCATAAAGTTTGATTAGGCATTGCAATGAGTCCTAGGTGTCACCTTTGAGACTTCATTCCTAAACAAAGAATGGGAAGATGTTATATTATGCATATTGCTTGGCATATCCTTAAAATTTACAGGGTCAACTTTATGACTTCATTCATAAACAGGGAATTTGAAGATGTTTGATTAGGCATCTTGCGTGACATATCCTTGAAATTCTGAGAGCTAATCACCTCTAAGCCTAACCATATTCAAATATTTTATCATTAGAAAAATTGCTAAATGTAAGAAATTTTGTTCTCTTACACTATCCATATAGCATTTTATTTTCACTTCAGAAATTGATTTTGTTTCAGGTTGGTATTCTGGTACAACTTGATTGGTCCAGACATTTTCTGATGCTCGGTTACTACACATTTCTCGCAACCTTTGCTGATCCTATTGTGAGGTAATATATTTATTCTATAAGAATGCATACAAGTTCAATAATATGATATATCTTTTATTCTCACATGTTCCATTCATTGCATTGGAAGGCCATTTCTAAATACACTACCATCCAAGACGAGTTTCCAGTGGAAACGACATCTTCAAGCTTGGAAATATGGATCTGGTCTTGATTACAAACAATAGAAACTAATTTTAACCATGGGGGTTTAGTGTAATTTGGTTGATGAGGTGGTCGTGGTGGGTTTTTATAATTTGAAGGTTGTTGGGATATTATTTAGTCTATTCGCACTAGGCTTGGATGTGTACCTACGGTAATAGTGTTCGATCTAATGAGAAGTAATAATGATTCACAAAGTTTGATTAGGCATTGCAATGAGTCCTAGGTGTCACCTTTGATACTTCATTCCTAAACAAAGAATGGGAAGATGTTATATTATGCATATTGCTTGGCATATCCTTGAAATTTACAGGGTCAACTTTATGACTTCATTCATAAACAGGGAATTTGAAGATGTTTGATTAGGCATCTTGCGTGACATATCCTTGAAATTCTGAGAGCTAATCACCTCTAAGCCTGACCATATTCAAATATTTTATCATTAGAAAAATTGCTAAATGTAAGAAATGTTGTTCTCTTACACTAGCCATATAGCATTTTATTTTCACTTATCTTTACCACTCTTTCCAATGGGCTTTGCTTATAGAATTTTGTTTTGCTCTTGGGGTATATGATTAATGAGTCAACAATGTTGTGATATTGCTCCACATATACTACTGGTTTAATTTTGGATATATGATACTGCTATCTATTGGTTTGGCTTCATGTCTGCAATTGTTGGTTTTCCTTCAGGTTATCTTGAGAAAGAAAAGAAGTCGGGTGTTCTTTCTTTGTTATTTGAATATGCATCGCAATGAAGTTCCCCAAGCATTTGCCTTGAAGCCCTTCAGGTAATCTTGTCAGAGAACATATTTTTAGCCTAAGTGGCTGAGTGAAATGTGCAGTCTCCGTTTTGTTAAAGTGTCTCTGCATGTGTTGACATTGTTGCAGTTTATAAACACTTTCTTTTATCAGTCTCATAGCATCCTCAGTAGTATTCTTAAGCGACTTATAGTAAGAAGCGATTATTCATGTGGCATTCTTACAAAATTTCTTAATTTATCCAGAGATTTATCCATAGCTTGAGAAGATTTTCTTTACTAAATCATCTTAGTGTTCAAAAGGTGTTTCTGGCTCTATTATCCTGTCAGAGTTTATCATGTACACATCTTCCATTAATATGAAGAGAAACCTGCAGCATCTTGTAAGTAGTAGCTTTAACTTTTGCTGGCCCTTGGTAGATTCTCTTTTACTATTAATATTGTTGTTGTTCTCTTTATTTTTATTAGGTGATTCACATATATTCTCTCCTTCTCTATTATATGGCAGCCTGATAAAACTGTTGTTGTTCCAAAGTTTGGTGAGTGGGATGGGAATGACCCTGCATCAGCTGATGGCTATACTCACATTTTCGATAAAGTGCGCAAGGAGAAACAAGCCACGGCAATCCATGGCAGGTATGCTTGTGTTAAATACTTCAATAGTGGCCAGTTTTCTGGTTATGTGTGGGTTGAAAATGAAGTATTGTTTTGTTTGGTAATGTACTGTACTTTGATCCTTTTCATCACAGTCTTTTGTGAAATGAAAAAGATTTTGAGAAATGAAAAACACAGAGGATACACCCCTGTTCTTGATGAAACACTTGATCCTGAACATCAAATTCATGGTACTATACTTTAATCACCCTTTTCATTTTGTTGCATATGTATGTTATAGATAAAAATTTCATTTTTTTTGAAATATTTTTCACTGTTATTCAAGTAGGGGATTACAAAGAGGGTTTTTATATTGGAGTTGAAGTAGATGAAGATGATCCAGAATCAAGTAAACCCTTTTATGGGACTAATAAATGGCTTAAACCAGGTAAAAAGAATCATTTTTTTGGTTTTTCAGAAGAAAAATCTAATTTTTATCTAATTGGTATTCCATTTTCTTGGATTTTTTTTGTTTGGTTTAATGTATTTTTTTTCTATACTTTTTTGCTGTGAAGATGTTCTTCCAGGATGGAGGGAAACTATGGAAAAGTTTCATAGAGAGGCATTGTAAGTGTCAATGATGTTATTTTTCTGTCATAAGATTAAGATGCAACTTGTGTAGGATTGTGTTTTATTGTTACTTGGAGTCAACTTGTGTAGTAGTGTATTATGATTGACATTTATTAGTCTAAAGGAACAGGTGTTCACATATTTGTCATTTTTTTCGGTTAACTGTTTTATTTAATGGTCAGCAGCTGGCTGTTGTTTCAGTAAGTTAATAATTCATATCTTATTTGTGGCACCTATTTTTGATTACTTAAAACTAGGAATGGAATTGTTTCTGATTTTTTTGCATCATTTCTAATGTGCACGAGTAGCCCTAGGATATATAGTTTGGTACAAGATTTTATAATTTTGTTAATGCCGACATCTTAATATAGAATGCCATACCATACTGATATGGAGATACAGAATAATATATAACTATTTCCTCCATTTTGGTGTACAGGTATTGGTATTGATTTGATACCGGTACGTCCGACATTGAGTTATGCTGGTTCTTCTCTATTTTACTTCAACCACATACTATTCCTCTGCCAAAATCTACACTGTTGCTACAATTTTTCCAGTGCTCATCATGTTGTTACTGTCTTTTTTAAAATTGCATATTACTAGACTTGATATTAAGGACTTGATATTACTAGACTTTGAATATTATATTTCCTAAATATGTCAGTTTCTATCATGTTTAGTTTTGGATGGACATCCAGAAACTATTGGCATTCCAAGCACACAACATAAATCAAGTTATCTCAGAAACATGAGTATAGCATTCAACACTGCATTACCTGATAGGTGTGGTGTAGTTTGTTAAGCGGTTCACGGGAGGGAGGACTGTGTTTGTATCCCCGCAAAACATACACTAAAGGTGTAAAGAGACTTAAGCTGAACCAAAGCACCTGAGCAAAGATTAGTTTCATAAAGTGTCCGAAGTACCTATGGCGGTTTTCGGGCTAGACGACATTGCGACTTTACCCGCTATAACGGCTTTAGGGTCGCGGATGGATTTTGGCTCTCCTACATAGACCACCATCTGCCATCGACAACACTAATTAACCGTCTTTTCTTCTTATATGTACTTCAATTATTTTGAGTTCAAAATTATACTGTTAATTCATGTTCATATCTTGGAGCTTGACTTAGTTTAGCATGAGTTTTGAGTTTGTCTATATTTCCTTGACTTAGTTTAGCATGAAAATGAATCTTTTTGGAAAAAGCTAAATTAGGAAAATCTATTGCACATCTTTTAACCAAGTTTTGCTGAAAACTCCCTCTTATGGTTGATTTGACACTTGGTATACCTTGAACTGGTTTGAACATGTTGATAGGTTTTTCAACTCTCTCATAGTCTATATTTAGAGAAAGTCATTAAATGTTATGAAATTGTATATATCAAAGTAATGATATTTATCTATGTGTAGCATCTAGCTCATTGTTTAAGTTTGTTTTATTTTGCAGGCCATGGTTGCTTGTGGGGACCTTGGAGCTGAACTTCCAATAGAAGAAGTTCCTTTATTGCAGGTAATCTCATTCTCAGAACATGATATGTATGTCATAATGACATGTAAATAGGTTTTTTCATCAGATAATCTACCAAATGTGTTTTTAAACTATTTATTTGGAACTTTCATTTTTCTCTTCATGATTTATTATGTCATATATCATGGCCATGTTCTTATCATTCCCTATTACCTTATAGTTTTATTTGATATTGAATATGCAATCTTTTGATCCACATGTCACGACTGAGTTTTTGACCGATTTCAAATTTTAGGGTCTTCATCTTTTTTTTTTCTATTCTTCCTTATGCATAATAGCTATAGTTTTTTTGCTCTTTATCTCAACAAACCTGTATAACTTTATTTTTGTTTTGTTGTTTTAGCTTTCGCAAAATACCCATGAGTAGAAACAAACTCCACTAGATGGAGAAGAACAACTAAGGTGAAATTAATTTATCTTTATAAATCAGTTTATTTTTCTTAGTTTTGTGACCTCCACATGTTTGATATTATGCTTCTATGAGCTTTGAAAAAGATGTGACCAACACATCTTTATAAATCAATGTTGTCAAAGACGTGACCTATTGTGATGTGGATTTGTGAGGTTGTATAAATTCATGATTTTTGTAGGCTTTTTATGGTAACATATTTATCATTCTGCAGCTCATGACCAACCCTGTTGCTATATCATATAATGAGCGATTAATAGCATTGATCTAGCTGGAAAAATAGCTCATGAACCCTGTTGCTAAATTTGATGATGCAGGCAAAGGTGTTCACATATTTGTCATTTTTTTCGGTTAACTGTTTTATTTATTTGGGGAATCCAGAGAAGTCGGGAAAGCAGTTGGAAAGATAGTAGCCCTTGCACTTGATTTGGATGTCAATTTTTTCGAAAAACCAGAAATGCTTGGAGAGCCAATTGCAACCCTTGCACTTAGTGTTGCTGTTGAATAATGGAAAGTGTTAAATAATAGGAATGTATGATAGTGTTGAATATTGAAAAATGTGGGCAAAAAATGCAGAATATGTATATGGTTGAGTAGATTTTATGTTTTTGCTATCATCTTTTGAGGCCAGTCAATAAATTTATTTTTTTTATATTGTTATTTAATACAATTAAATTTATATGATCAACTTTAATTTAACTTTTATCACTGAAATTTATTATTTTCACGGGACACTAACACCACAATACTTTTTTTTTTATTTTTTATTTTATTTTAATCAACAACGTATTCGTAAATATTTATATTATATTAGTCATATTTGTAAATATTTACAAAATTACATTTATTTATTTATCAATTAATATCTTCTAATATTATTCTTTTTTCTAAACATCATTATAAATACATTTTCTTTTATATAAATTATTCTATTAACAATTTATGATTTTAAGTTATGTATATTAAATAATAATTTTTTTTATATTTATTTTAAATTTTACATTGTAAATAAACGCACTGGTTTCTTATTAGTTAAAACAAAACATTGGCAACCAAAATCAATACCGTAAGTTTGTTTTTTTTTTTTTTTTAAATTGGAAAAACAAATAACTTATATTGAAATTATATTTATTCATATGTAATATAAAGAAGAAAAATAAAAACATTTTATTTATGGTAAACAAATTTTTTTTCTTCTTGCATTTTACTGTATGAATCTGCGTGTATAGTTTTTAATGGTGCAATATCATTTAAGATGTGATTTCAATGCAATTTTGGGTTCAAATAAGATTTTATTTATTTAATATGTCTGTTCAAGTTGTAATCGGATGATATTATGCACATGTCTTGAATTTCAGGGCAGTCAAATGTGGCTCCGTCACTAATTTGAGAGAAACATGTCGTCTATATGCTGACAGTGACATTATTGAAAATTGTGTATCATCACTTTGCAACATAGATGTTGTTATAAGTTATATGAACAAGAAATATAAAGATTTTAGTTTTATAGTTATGGATTTCATAATTTTAATTATTTCTTCTTTATAAAATAAGAACAGGTGTTTGTACTAGAGATGAATAAGGTGGTTTTTATAGTGACAAAAATTTAATGGATCATTTCAATTTCAATTTACATTGGTATTAGATGCACAGGGTTATTTTTTATTGGGCTTCGGTTAAGTAGTTATTGGATATGTTTTATATAAGTGATCGTGAAGGCTGAATCAGATCTTGTGGAATCAGGCCGTCAAGTGCGTCAGGGATGTTGGTCGTATGGAGAGGAGGAGGGAGTGTACCTGCAAGGCACTCCGACGCTCAAGTAAGAAAGGGTCAGAGAAAAGGGGCAAGTACAAAGTATGGATTCTTAGGGTGAATATTTGATACCTGACCCTCTCAAGCGAGAGGGTTTATATAGAGCCCCCAGCGCGTGGCCAACGGTCCTATTTTCGGGGCGAAATAACCGTTTTCCCCAAAGAATAGGTGACTGCCCAAACTAGCCGTTAGGCCGGGCAGGGTGCTCGAAACTAGCTGTTATATCGGGCATAAACGCAGTTTCGGGCACCTGTCCTTTGTTGTCCGGGCAGCGAGGAAGCCGTGCGTAACGGGCATCAACGCCGGGGAGGAATGTTGCGTTCCTTGCCCGGTTGGAGGGGCAGAAAGGTCACTTTTGCCCCTCTGTGGATTGGACTTAGGCAATTTGGGCCGCTCTGGAGCAGAGGCGGATTGGGCCAATTCTAGCCATTGGTCCAGTCCAGAACAGGAGCCCCCCAATTCGTTGCTCCCGAGCATGGGAGTGATGACTTAAGGACTGCTCGTTGCTCTGGGGAGCTAGCATAGAGTCGTCGTTTGTAGGCGAGGAAGGTTGTCTCAAAGTGCTCGTGACCTCAGTTGTTCGTGAGATTCGTGGTCGTGACCATGTTGCCCGGTGTACGGGGAAACTAATGGTTAGACAGAATTTGAAACGCTGGGGCGCCACGTGTACCTAGAGCTCCATGTAGCAGTTAATAGGCAATGATGGCTAGCGGGTAGTCATAATGGCCTATGGGCGCGTGGTTGCACGTGCCCCTTTGTATAAAAAGGGGGGAAACCGTTTCATTTGAAACTTTTCCTTTCTGATTTCTCTCCGTCTCTTTCAGTTCTTGCCCGTCACCGTCTTCAGGCTTTCCGACCACCGTCACCAGCTTCGAGCAGCTTCTAACTTCTTCCAAAATCAAGTAAGTTTTCTGATCTGTAACTTGTTTTACTCCCTTTTGTTGTTAGTGGTAGATTGTATGCGGCTAGGGTTAGCTTTAGACGACAAAATAGGTGGATTTCTGGCGAGTGTTGGTGGTGGACGGTGGTTCTGCCATTTTGCTGCCTCCAGCACTTCGCCGGAGTAGATAGTGCGTTCAGCGAGTAGGATGGTCCACGGCGTGGTTGCGGTAGTTGTGCATGCGTGACCACCGTATCTGTTCCTCTTCAGATAGAGCGATAAATTTTTCGGTAGAACGTTTCCAGATTCCGGTGAAGCTTTGCGGTTTCCGGTGGAGCTTCAAACGGAATCTGAGCATGAGTACGGGGAAGCTCCTTGGAAGAGGATGATACGTTTCGAGCATCTCCTCGCGGGGAGGTTTTAGTTTTCTTTCGATGTTAGGGCTTAGGCCGGGGACGTTGTCCTCATCCTTTTGCGCGCCCTTTCACTTGACTTGGCAGTGGAAGGGTGGATTTGATTTCCTGTCGAATTCACTGTCTTTCTTTGCTTTTCAGGTGATCGTAATGGCGACGGGGCCATACAGAGAAGTTATTCTAGACACGTCCGAGGAGGAAACTGCCTCCGAGGAAAATAGTAGCTCGACGGCTTCGAGCTCGGCGGCCTCAAGTTCGTCCAGCAATGTCGGGGAGGAAGAAGAGGTTCGGGATGATATGGAGGAGGATGACATCGAAGGGTTCTCCGCGGAGGAGTGGGAGGTGGCCGAACCTTCCGAGCATATTTCTACATTCGCAAAGTCTTTGGCAGATGTCTTTACGAAGGTAGGACCAGAAGGGGAGTGGAAGGTGCACTTCCCTACTTTGAACGAGCGGGTCTGCACGGATTTCGGGGACCGCTTTACAATGTACGAGTACGCCTTCAAAGAGCTGGGACTGAGGCTGCCTTTCACTGATTTCCAACGGTCGGTGTTAGAGCACCTGAAGCTGGCCCCTTCTCAACTTCACCCTAATTTGCTGGCCTTCATCCGGGCTTTTGAATTGGTTTGCAAGCATCTCTCTCTGGGGACTACTCTCCCTCTGTTCTTTGTTGTTTTCCATATTCAAAGGCAGCTGACGGGGAAGAAGTACGGATGAGTTTCTTTGAAGCAACCCAGAAAGTTATTTAAGCCGTTCTCGGAGTCAATCCGGACTTTCAAGGATCGGTACTTCGTCGTTGAACCCGTGTCCGAGGTGGCCCAGGATGGCACATACGTCTGGGAAATCGAGGTTGATGAGGATGGAAATGAGCTTCTTAACGAGGAGGGGGAATATATTGGGCAGAGGCTCTACAGGTTCCCCATCCGCTGGGCACCCGACCATTTCTCCAAGAAGCCCAGCGATTATGTCTTTCAGCCGAGCGATCTGCGCGGGCAGGACGCCGTGGCGTACGAGAGGCTGGTGAACTGGGTCAACTCCTTCAATCTTGCAAGCTGCTGGACGAGCAAGGGCAGCCCTATCTTCGAGGAGGATGGGAGCCAGAGAGTTGAGCGCAGATTCATCAATGTCAAGGCGCTGCTGGAGTGCAAGACTCCCGCGGACGCTGAGAAGCTGCTCGGTAGTCTTAGTTATTTAGATTTTGTTTGTGTTATCTCTTTTCCTCGTAGCTAACGTGCTCGTTTTTTCTTTATTTGTGCAGGTGAGATGCCTCAGGCTCGCGACCGCGTGGTGAGGAATGCTATGGCGAGGAATAAAGATGGAGTGGCTCCTCCTAAATCTCAGTCTGCTGGTGCCCGTGCTCCTCTTCCTGTTCAAACTGTCACGGGGGCCTCTTCCTCTCCCTCTCCTGCTCCACGGGGATCTCCTCTGCCCTTGACTGGGCGGTCGAAGCGGCCAAGGACATCAGACGCTGTGGACCTTACCCGCGTGCCGGAGAAAGGGAAGTTTGAGCTTCCTCCGTGTATCCTTGATAGGAGGTTCTTTAAAGGTAACTCTTTGGTCGTCCCCCGGGCGGAATCCCTTTGCTTGGAAGGCATGGATCGCCCGAGCAAGAGGGCGCTGGTGGGTCAAGATGCCTCTTCCCTGGTCAGGATGCTGGAGATGGCTGCTGTCTACGCAGAAGGGGACTCTGCACTTGAGTCCGAACTTAAAGCTTCCCGGGCTTCTAAGGCGGCCCTTAAGGAGGAAGTTAAGAGTGCCCGAGAGGCTCGGTGGAAGGCCGAAGAGGATACGGTCGGGCTGAAGGAGGAGGTTTCCAAGCTGGCGGCGGAGAAAAAGGCTGTCGAGGAGCTGAACAAAGAGTTGATGGAGGCCAGCGCCCCGGGTGCCGACGAGCCGAATGATGTAAAAGAGTTGAAGACTAGGTCTGAGCTGGTTGCCCGCATCCTGCTGGCCGAAGATGACGGCATCGCCGTGGCAGAGGAGTCTTTTCAAAGCGCCGTGGCTCAATTGCGGGTGGTGAACCCTGGGCTTGAGATCTCTGCCGAGGGTACTCACTATCCTGCGCGTGTTGAGGATGGTCGCATTGTATTGCCCGAAGGTCTCCTCGTTGTTACCCCCCGAGGATCAGCCTGCAGAGGAGCAGGGACCTGAGCTAGAGTCGACCGAGGACGCCAATGAATGAGGAGTTTGTTATTATTTTGGATGTTGTTGTAATATGCCCGGCCTGCGTGCCGTATTATTGTAATTTATTTTGGGGGGGGAGGGGCGTGGCCCCCGTTTTATGTAACGACGCACAATAGTGGTCCTCGTGGCCACCCACTATGTTAAGTTATTTTATTCCTGGCTTTGCATGATTTTACTTGCGTTTATTTTTGCTAAGCGTTGTATGCATGCTGTGAATGTATGTCCGCCTGTAATAAGGGGTACTTGACTTGTGTGACTATTTCTGGGGGGTTGCTCGTAATAGATGTGTTCGGCAGTGTGGGGAACTGGTCGAACTACCGGGGAATATCCTGGCGGGGAGCGGAGCTCAAGTCGCGTTTGAGGCCTGAGTTCGCGGCGTGAACGTCCCATCGTGAGCTGGGGTTTTGCCAATCGTGATACTTTGACGACGGCGATGCTCGATCGAGGACCGCTGTCGAGCATTTACCCGGCTCGTTACTGAGCTAGGCTATGCTTTAATCGTATGCGACGCTTGTACCTAGATGTGCATAGTGGTCGGTGGCTGACGTTCGTCGTCGCGACGAGTCGGACCGAGGATTTAGCTGTAGTATTGTTTTACATTTTCAGCGTTCCATGGTCGAGCGAGTTTTTCCCCAATGAGATGTTCTAGGTAGTAGGCCCCATTTTCTGTTTTTGCCCGGATGCGATAGGGTCCCTCCCAATTGGCTGCTAGTTTGCCTTTGCGAGAGTCTTTGTGGTTTCTTCTTAGGACAAGGCTTCCCACGTCGAACTCTTGTCGTATCACTTTGGCGTTGTGCCTGATGGTGATCTTTTGTTTCAGTGAGGCCTCGCGGAGAGCTGCCCCGGTTCTGATTTCCTCGACGAGGTCGAGCTCTTCCCTTAAAGATTCGTCATTCATCTCTTCATCTAGGGGCGACTCTGTCCGCCTAGAGGGCACGTGAACTTCGACGGGAATTACAGCCTCGGTTCCGTATGCTAAACGGAAAGGTGTTTCCCCGGTCGTTGAATGGGGAGTTGTACGGTATGCCCAGAGCACGTTGTGTAGCTCCTTGACCCATGCCCTCTTTGTTTCGTCCAGCCTTTGCTTGAGGCCTCATAGGATGACTCGGTTAGCCACCTCAGCTTGCCCGTTTGTTTGAGGGTGTTCGATGGATGCGAAGTGTTATTTTGTGCCTAGTCGGGCGACGAAGTCCTGAAACTTCCTGTCCGTGAATTGCGTCCCGTTGTCCGTTACTATCGCTTGTGGAATACCGAAACGTACAAGGATGTTTCGTTTGTAGAAACGCAGGATGTTGAGCGCAGTTATTTTGGCTAGAGCTTCTGCTTCTATCCACTTTGGGAAATAATCTACGCCCACTATGAGGTACTTGTTCTGACTTGATCCTACCACGAAGGGTCCTAGGATGTCTAGGCCCCACCAGGCGAATGGCCACGGGGAGGACATAGCCTTGAGCTCGTTGGGCGGAGCCAGGTGCATGTCCCCGTGCCGTTGGCATCTGTTGTATTTATTCACGTGTTCTTTCGCGTCGTTCTGCATGGTCGGCCAGTAGTATCCTGCTCAGAGAGCCTTGCGAGCAAGGGACCTTCCGCCGAGATGTTGGGCGTTGATTCCTTCGTAGATTTCGCACAGGATGTGCGCGACCATCTCTTCCTCGACACATTTGAGCAGCGGAATGGAGAATCCCCGTCGGTATAGTTTGTCTTCGACCAAGACATAAGAGCAGACTCTTCGCCTGACTATGCTGGCCTCCTTTGGGTCGGACGGGAGTTCGTCCTTGGCGAGGTAGTTGTAGACTGGGGTCATCCAATAGTTGTTGTCGCTGATCACCTGCACGTCGAGTGTCAGGGAGGCCTTCTCGATGCTGGGTCGAGGAAGTACTTCCTGTATGACGGATTTGTTTCCGCCTTTCTTCTTTGTGCTAGCCAGTTTAGACAACACGTCTGCTTGTGCGTTATGTTCGCGGGGAACGTGTTTCACTTCTACTGTTGTGAACTTTGCCATCTCCTTCTTTACCAGGGCCAAGTATTCGGTCAGGTTGTCATTTTTGGCTTGGTATTCACCTCGGACCTGGAGGGCCACGAGTTGTGAATCCGTGCAGATGACGACTTCTTCCGCTCCCAGGTCCTCGGTAAGGCGTAGCCCAGCGAGGAAGGCTTCGTATTCAGCCTGGTTATTGGAGGTTGGGAAAGACAGTCTGAGTGATACCTCGACGATAGTCCCCTCGTCGCTTTCCAGTATGATGCCCGCGCCGCTTCCTGCCGAACTCGAAGAACCATCGACGAAGAGGGTCCATTTGCGCGCTTCGCTCGCAGGGAAGTCCGCGAATGTCATTTCCGCGACGAAGTCGGCCAGAGCTTGGGCCTTGAGGGCCTTTCTGCCTTCGTATTGAATGTCAAATTCGGATAGTTCCAGCGACCACTTGAGCATTCTGCCAGCCATATCTGGACGACCGAGTAGCTGCTTTATGGGCTGATCTGTCCGAACCACGATCGTGTGAGCCAGGAAGTAGTGTCTCAATCTCCTGGCTGCGTTGATGAGGGCTAACGCCACTTTCTCTATCTGCTGGTAACGTAACTCTGGTCCTTGCAGCGCCTTGCTCGTGAAATATATGGGCTTCTGCCCGTCAGGTGTCTCGCGGATGAGGGCGGTGCTCACTACTTCGGCAGCTACGGTCAGGTATAGGTACGATGTCTCGCCATTGTCCGGGCGAGAGAGGACCGGCGGCTCCGAGAGTGCTCGTTTTAGATGGAGAAGGGCCTTGTCGCACTCCTCGGTCCATTCGAACGCAGCCTCCTTGCGGAGGAGCTTGAATAATGGTAGGGCGTGCTGGGCGGACTTGGCCACGAAACGAGAGTGTCGCGAGCATCCCGTTGAGGGACTGGATGGATTTTTTGGACTTGGGCGTAGGAAACTCGGAGAATGCCCGACATTTGTCGGGATTGGCTTCGATTCCTCGTTCCGTCAGGTAGAAGCCGAGGAATTTGCCTGCCCGGACTCCGAACGTGCACTTCTCTGGGTTAAAACGCATTTTGTATTTCCTAGCCTGTTCGAAGACCTTTCGCAAGTGGGCAGTATGATCGGTTTCCTCGTGGGACTTAACGATCATGTCGTCCATGTATACTTCGAGCATGTCGCCTATTTCTCCCCGAAATACTTTGTTCATCATTCGTTGGTACGTTGCTTCGGCGTTCTTCAGGCCGAAGGGCATTACGTTGTAGTAATAGTTCTCCGATTCGGTCATGAAGGTCGTGTACTTTTTGTCGGACATTGCCATTGGGATCTGATTGTAGTCCGAGTAGGCGTCCATGAATGATAAAAGTTTAAAACTAGCAGAATTATCAACAAGTTTATCAATATTGGGGAGGGGGTAGGCATCCTTCGGGCATGCCTTATTGAGATCGGTATAATCAATGCACATGCGCCATTTTCCATTAGATTTTTTAACCAATACAACGTTGGACAGCCAAGTGGTGTACTTGGCCTCCGAAATAAATTTGGCCTCGAGGAGGTCCTTTACAGCTTTTTCGACAGCCTCCATTTTCTCCGGAGACTGCTTCCTCCTACGTTGTGCTACGGCCTTGATGGCTGGGTCAATGGTCAGCTGGTGACATGCGACGGATGGATCCAGGCCGGGCATTTCTGCGGCGCTCCACGCGAAAAGATCGGTATTCTCTCAGAGGCACGCTTTGAGCTGCTTCCTCGCGACGTCAGACAGGTCTTCTCCGATCTTCACTCCCTGTTGGAGGTCTTCGCCGAACAGGACTAGCTCGAAGTTGCCATCCGGGATTGGGCGCATCGGATGGGAGCTGCTGCTGGATGACGCGGATGGGCTGGCTGAAGCTGCTCGTTCCTCCTGTTGGTCCTCGGGGAAGTGACTGTCGAGGTAGACAGAGTCGACCTAGGGCAGAGGCTTGGCCTCCTCAGAGCTGCTCGGCAGTGCTGGCTTGCTCGACGCTTTAGGCTTGGGCGTGATGGCGTTGAGCCCCTTTGTAGCTGATTCAAAACATCGTCGGGCAGCTTCTATATCACCGTGGAGGGTGGCGACCATTCCTTTCGAAGTGTAATACTTCATCTTCAGGTGGACGGTCGATGGCACTGCTACCAACTCGGCTAGAGTTGGCCTTCCAAAAATGCATTGGTAAAGCGACGGGCAGTCGATTACCAGGAATTACACCTTGATGGATCTGGCCATTTCAGCTGCTCCGAAGGTCACGATCAACTCGCCATAACCCCATGGCTTAGTCACAGACCCGTTGAACCCCTGCAAATCGGACCCTACGTAGGGGGTAAGGTGCGATTCGTCCAGCTGCAGCGTTGAGAACAGCTGGGAGTACATGATGTCGACCGAGCTACCCTGGTCGACTAGGATTCGGCGAACCCCGAAGTTTGCCATTTGGGCTATGATGAGCAACGAAATGCTTAAGTTCGGGGAGCCGCCGAGGAGTTCCTCCCTGTAGAAGGAGATGGGGACAGAACCCTTTGGGGCCTGATCAAGCGTGGTCACTTTGTTCGAGCTGGTGCTGATCAGGTGCTCGAACTTCCGTTTCACGGAACCCACAGTGACTTTGTTGAATCCCCCGCCAGAGATGACCATGGCGGAAGGAAAAGTCTCCCACGGGCCGTGGGCCGCGAAATATGCAGGGGCGTTGAGCCCGTCTGGGACGTAGAAGTCCTCTGGCCGTGAGATGGACATCGCGACCTGTACGTTGGCGTCGTCTGAGGAGGGTACCTCTTCCTCGACCTTCTTGGACTCCCGGGCTTCCTGCCGAGGAGTGTCCTTATTCTTTGCGAACTGTTTCATGTGCCCGTCCCTGATCAGTATCTCTATGGCATCCTTCAGATGGATACAATCCTCCGTAGTATGGTCGTGACTTTTGTGGAAGCGGCAGTATTTTGACTTGTCCATGTTTGGTCTGTTCGGCAACTGTTTGGGGAAACGGACCCCGACTTGTTTGAACTCCGAATTGGCACATTCGGACATAATCTTTTCCCTAGAAACGGTTAGGGGAGTGTAATCATGGAAACGCCCGGAGGGCCCTTTGCTGTCGCGGGAGTCGCGGGGACGGTCCTCGTGTCTTCGTTCACCTCGACGTGACGTCGAGGCTTCTTCTCCTTTAGAAGCCCGGGCGTTCTCCTGGCGGCGAGACGGTCGGATGTTACTGGCCGCAATCTTCTCCTCATACTGAATATGAGATTGGACTTTGAGAAGGAGGGCGTCCAAGTTCCTCGGTGGCGCGAGGCCAATGGCTTTGGCGAACTCAGAGTCCGGGAAGACCCCTTGTTCGATCAGGAACTTCTTCATCTTATCTGTCGTCGGGACCTGGACAGCTTCCTTGTTGAACCTCTCGATATATGCTCGGAGAGGTTCGTCTTTCACCTGGATTATGGCTCCGAGGGAGGCCTCAGTTTTGGGATGGCGGCGAGATGCCGTGAAGTGCCGCGAGAACATTCTGCCGAGCTGTTTCCACGAGGTGATGGATTCCTCGGGTAGTTGTTTATACCATGTCATTGCTCCCTTTCGGAGTGTGGTCGGGAACAGTCTGCACTTGATGGCACCCCGTACGCCGCCGTAGTCTAAGAGCGCATCGATATTCTCGATGTGCTCGTCTGGGTCAGTGGTCCCGTCGTGCGTGCCAAGTGACGGGGGTTTCTCCAAGCCTTTTGGGAGACGGGTAGCCAGGATCTCTTGGGACAACGGGCCGCGAGGCTCGTCGTCGTCACTAGAACTGGTGTATGATGGTGACCGGACGGGTTGCTCGCGTCGGCGGTTCCTTCGTGGAGAAGGTGAGCGGTTCCTTCGAGGAGAAGGTGAGCGGTTCCTTCGCGGGGAAGGTGAGCGTGCCCGTCCTTTGGACTTGATTGGAGACTCCTCGTTCCTTCGAGTCCTTTTGTGGTCATGAGCGTGCTGGTCACGCGGGGAGATCTGGTCGCGCTTTCGGGTTACGCGAGGATCGTTCTCTTGGCGCAGTCTACGGTCGATTTCCCTCTGTGGCTGCAGGCTTCTTGATCGTCTCTGATTCCTCCACGTAGGAGGGGATCTTGGACGGCGAGACTCTTCCAGTGCCCCGATCCTCTCGTTCTGCTGCAGGATCAGGGTGTTAGTCTTGTTGAGCGCCTCCAGGAGAGCTGCCACGGCCGGGTCGGCGTTGGGCGGAACGGGAATGGACTGGAGGTCAAGAGAAGGTTGATCGTTGTTGCGATCAGCAGGGGTAGGGGAAGGAGAAGCAGTGGCTCCATCCCTAAGAAAACAGGCATCTCGGAGGAGAGATGATTGGCCGTCAACGTCAGATTTGTTGACGGGGTGGATGATGGAATGAAGAGCATCCTGGGTGCGATCTTAGAAGGCCATGATCGTGATGATGTTCGAAAGTTGTTTTGATCTTCGGTTAAAGAAAGAAGGGGAGAACAAAGGTTCCCACAGACGGCGCCACTGATCGTGAAGGCTGGATCAGATCCTGTGGAATCAGGCCGCCAAGTGCGTCAGGGATGCTGGTCGTATGGAGAGGAGGGGGGGTGTACCTGCAAGGCACTCCGACGCTCAAGTAAGAAAGGGTCAGAGAAAAGGGGCAAGTACAAAGTATGGATTCTTAGGGTGAATATTTGATACCTGACCCTCTCAAGCGAGAGGGTTTATATAGAGCCCCCAGTGCGTGGCCAACGGTCCTATTTTCGGGGCAAAATAACCGTTTTCCCCAAAGAATAGGTGACTGCCCAAACTAGCCGTTAGGCCGGGCAGGGTGCTCGAAACTAGCCGTTATGTCGGGCATAGACGCAGTTTCGGGCACCTGTCCCTTGCTGTCCGGGCAGCGAGGAAGCCGTACGTAACAGGCATCAATGCCGGGGAGGAACATTGCGTTCCTTGCCCGATTGGAGGGGCAGAAAGGTCACTTTTGCCCCTCTGTGGATTGGACTTAGGCAATTTGGGCCGCTCTGGAGCAGAGGCGGATTGGGCCAATTCTAGCCATTGGTCCAGTCCAGAACAATAAGATATTTGGTTATCTTTGTATTGTAACTAGAAAAATAAGAGAATTTTTTATTGCACCTGTCGCTCCCGAAAGATTCGCATCCAATGGTACAAACGCGAGAGTGGCGCAGAAAAACACAGAGTCGCCAGCAATGTGTATTTATCCCAAGAGAGGGAAAGGAAACACCGCATAAACCTGAAGAGAAAGGGAAAGAACATGGTCTCATGACCAAGAGAAACGGGTACGAGAGTCGATTACGTGAAGGGAAGGTGTTAGCACCCAACACGTCCATCGTACTCGATGGGATCCACGCTTGTTGTCGGCATCAAAGGGTGTCGTCGTCTGGAGCTCCACTGCTACTGGACCGGAGAAGAACGAGAACAGAAAGAACAGAGAAACGAAGAAGAAAAGAAAAAAAGAAGTGACTCGATAGGACGGTATCGTTGCCCTAGGCCTACGTACTCCCTCAGTGCAATGGGAAAGTCAGAGTCAACGTAGTTCGGACGGGAACTGTGGGGGAAGGTTGCTCGCCAAGACAATCGTTGTCTTGTGCCTACATATCCTCAATCGGACGAGAGAGAGGAATCAGAGCTAATGTAGTTCGTGGGTACGACCACGGATGGGTATGTGTTTTTTACGTGAGCAACAAGCTCTTTTCTGAAAAAAAGAAGTTTGAAACCCAACAATCCCGAAGGATAAAAAGATTTGAATTTGTTTGGTGCTTTATAGACAGAAATGTCTTTTAAGTTGTTTCGTAACTTGCATTGAACCCAAGTCTTAAGTATAGGAACGAATACTTCGCGCATCGTCCCCAATAGGACGTACACTAGGTATCCTAGAAGAATGAGGGGAAGCCCCTCATTCCCCACTTCCCACATAGAAGGCTCAAGCGCAATACACGTTAACTTTTATTACGTGTTTTGAAGAAGTTTTGAGATGAGAAGAGAGAAGACACAAAGGAAACTCTAAAGGGAAACTAAGAGTCCTAATGTTATCATGCATGGATGACCTATGGTTAGTGAGGCTTAGGAGAGACGACTACCTAAAACCTAATGCTAATCCTACTCCAAGCTTAATCAAAAATTAAGTTGGACTAGGTAGCTCTAAGGGAGAAGAATCCAAGACTTAATCAAGTCTTGAGATTCATGGGATGAGAAAGAGTGAGAGAGGGGAGAAGCATCTTAAATGCTAAAGAAAACATAAGTATGAAAGCTTAAAAGAGAAAGGAGAAGTTAGAATGTGGATAACTATCCACATCCCATTCACTTACCATTAGCCCCTACATGGTTAGCAAAAACAAACATAAGCAACAATAAGACAAATGAAACCCAAACAAGTCACAACCCAAAGAGAAATGGTTACAAACCAAATGAAACTCATCCAAGTCAGAATGTACATCTTAAGGGTGACCCATAATGTTTACCAAACAAACTCAAGCAAAGAGAATGCAAACAAGTGGCAAAACATCCAAGAAAGTCATCAAAGAAGAGGTAGAAGAAGAATGAGTGGATGTGCAAGGTGATCATGGAAGAATGCTTCAAATAATACCCAAGTCAGAATGTGGATGACCTAAACATGTGCCTAAACATGTCATACAAGTGTCACACAAGGCACACAAGCATGTATCCAAGCATTAGGAACCATTAGAAGAAGAAGAAGAAAGAAGCATGTAAATGAAACATGTTAAAGGATGCAACATGGAACATGAATAACATATGACATGAATACAAAGCTTCAAGGTCAGAAACATACATCAAATGATATTCAAAGAAGTGATATGGCATGGCATACACAAACCAAACACAAACCAAGAAGAGGCAAAGATGAGACGAAGTGAAAAGATAAGTCAAAAGAGACATGTAAATCAAACATTGAACATGTGCACAAAATATGCAACAACCTCACACCAATGGCCTATAATTGAAATAAGATGATCTATAATGATTCAAACATGGTTCATGAAGTCAAAGAAACAATCCCAAACAATGGCACAAGTGCCTTCTCAAACAAGTAACCAAACATGATCCAAAGATGTGCATAAAAGAGACCTCAAACAAAGAGCAATCAAACAATTAGCAAATCATCTTTAGAAATTACCAAATTAATTTTCAAAATACCTCAACCAGAAGCAAACATCATATTAAAAACTCATGTAAAAATTCACAAGATAAGTCCTTCAAACAATCATGCAAGGTCACATAGGAATTATGAACTAATATGCAAAAGAGAGGGACCAAAATGCAATATGAAAAGAGTTTAAAAATATGAGAAAAATGTTTTTATGCACTTCAATAGGTTGGTGAAACAATGCAAAAAGAATGGGTTCAGAATGTTTTATATGCTATGAGAAATAAAATCTACAATGCAAAGTATGCACATATGAAACAATTTAAAAAAGAAAATCAATTAAACAATTAATTCAGACACCAAAAATAAAATAAAAAGGAAAATAAGATTTAGGAAAATTTTATAAAATTCTAAACATGCTTCATGATTTTTTTCATAATTTTTTGATGCTTGAAACTATTTTTAAAAAATAAAAATGAAATGCCACAATTAATGAAAATAAAAATAAAGAAATAAACTCAGGGGGGTGCAAACAGCAAAGCAATCACGTTGAAAAAGGAAGATGGGCTGAACAGGGGGTGGAAAAAGTAAACCAAAGCCAGGCCCAGTCCAAGGTGCGTGCCAAACAAACAAACAAACCAGTCAACAAAATTGACTCACCATCAGCCCCAAGATCAATCCAACATTCCACACTTAGTCAAACAAATGCCAAAGTAAACATGATGAAGGGCTCAGATTCACACGCACACCATAACAAAGTATACACGCGCACATCAAACACAATCAAAAATTAAAAACCAACACGTGATTGGCACATGCATTTTAATGCGTTGGCAATCAAACAACCATCAGATACATCATACACTCCAGATTAAGTCAATCAATTCAAATATTATGCAAGATCAAGGGTTGAGATCAAACGTACACGATAATACACATATGCTGGCACACATACAATTAATGAAATAAAAAGCAAAAATTAAAAACGTGGCAATACACGGACCGTTGGATCAAAACAAAGAAAGGCTGAGATTACGTCTTCTCCACAAACCCTGGCCAGACGGAGAAAAGAACTAGACGCTGGAGCTAGGGCTCCGGTCGTCTTCTCCGGTGAAGAACAACATACATTTTTCCAGAAATTGCTCATGAGTATACCATTCGAACCAGAAATAAACAAGGATTCTAAATATGCAAACCATTTCACCAAAAGATCAACACATAAAGCAAATCGAACAAAAGAAAGTTTAGATCCAAAACTTAAATCTCAAAATTCATCCATGATACACGTCGAAATTCAAAACAAAATAGATCATCATGCTCAGTGAACTTCATAGATCATCATGCATACTTAAAAATCAAGTTCTATGACCATGAAAAGTGAGCTTACCTGAGATCTGTAGAGCTTGAAATACCACAAGAACGCCTTCCAAAAGCTGCAGATCTTCCACTTTTGAGCTCTATTTACAAAATAAATGCAAATAGAGGCTTGAATCTGGCTAGATCTAAGACTTTGAGCTTGATCCCTCTTGAGATGCACTTGATGAAATCCTTGCTTAAAGCTTGAAACAATGGTGGATTCACACTCCTTTCAACTCACTGATCAAGAATATGCCAAGAGATTTTCAAGAACCCTCAAGGAATGAGAGATTCGAAGAGAGAAAAGTGAGAGTTAAATTTTTGATTCTGAGCAAATGAGAGTGCATGACCTAGCTGTGAGGGCATGAGTTAGCTTATATACTCTTGGTTATTCCCCTGATTATGATTAGCAAGTGATTAAACCCTTGGTTAATGAGTTTTGGATGATTTTGCAAATTTTCACTTTGAGCTCAACCCACTAATTCTCACGTGCCAATGCCACAAAATGAGCATGATCCACTCACATTTCCTCTGCTGATCACAAATGAATTGTACTTGGGCCTTGCACTTGCTTGGTTTGTGAGTTCTTGATCCATTTGCAAATTTGTACAATGTGAAATAAATGAGAAATATAGCATGGAATGACTTGGTTCAAAGGCCAAAAATAATCCTTATGATGTGTACTTGAATGTTGTAATGAGACATGAACCAATAAAACCAATTACAAGTCCATTTGTGCCAAAATGCAAAAGGTGGAAAAAGTGGTATATGGAAAACCTCAAAATGCACCTTGCATTGTTTTGGCCATAACTAGAGTTCCACAAATGATATGGAGATGTTCTAGTACTTTTTGTAAATGGGAGAGAAATATCTTCAACTTTCATGTTGGAGGAAAATTCATTTGGAGCTTCCTTGATGATGAAAAGTCAAGTTGAATGTAATGGAAAAATTGCCAAAAATGGAAAGTTCTCATTATAGGTCATTTTCCAAATTTAGTAACTTTTGCACAAACCCTTGATTCTTGATAAATGGTATGAAACTTAACCCTTGAAGACCATATGAGGATGTGAGACCTTGAAAACCATGAAAATAACCTCAAAATTCCACAGGTGACTATCTCCTTTACAGTTGACTATTGCTTACTTCACAAGTAACTGATCCATTGAACCTCCTCCACAATGAACCACTAGCCAAGTCTCTATCCATGAACACTTGTGAGCATATGGAATGCCATAAGAACATGCTTGAATCCACAAAGCCCTCCAAGAAGTCCTTTGGGTCAAAAACCCTAATTGGTCCCTCTGGTTAGGAGGGAAAGATCCACTTGAAATCCTTTACCATTCTTGATCTTATGAAGATATGATGAACCCCTCAAACCATCTTGAGGCTTGAGACTCCTTTGAAATGAACCAGGTACCTTGATCCCATGCTAAGAACCAATGCTATGCACGAATGCTAATGCAAGAAATGCAAAGAAACATAAGCCAGTTAGCTAGAAACAAGAAGGCAAATTTTGGGGTGTTACAACACCTTAGATGTTTCTAATACATCATGTGAATTTTTACAAATGTCCTATATTTCTGTAGATATATCTCCGGACGCACCCCAACACACACTCAACAAAGGCCAATTTGAGTTACGTTCTTTTTTTGTTTAATGTATTAATTTCGGAGATGCCTCTACTGTTACAACTTTGGTAATTCATTTGCCTGGCCCGGTACCGTATGAGTCAGATAAAGTTGTTTCCTATAAATACAATGCTACTATGTTAGAGGATGGAAAAGAGGTTCCCATTCCTTCCCTTCCCTCAGTCATAACTATTGCAGATGTAGGTGGTGTGACCAGAAGTGGTCGAATATTTGCTACTGTACCCTCGAAGACAAGTGAAGATGTTGTGGGTAAGCAAGCTCAGTTGAAGACTTATGTTGAGTCCGGTCAATCAAGTGATGTAAACCAAAAATCAGATAATGATGAGATGCTAAAATTGATCAAAAAGAGTGAATATAATGTGGTGGATCAACTTTTACATACACCATCAAAAATTTCGGTGCTATCTCTGTTGATGAGCTCCGAGGCTCATAGAGAATCTCTGCAGAAAGTATTGGAGCAAGCTTATGTAGACCATGATGTGACGGTTAACCATTTTGATGGCATCGTTGCCAATATCACTGCGTGTAACAATATGAGCTTTTGTGATGAGGAATTGACTGAACATGTAAGAAATCATAATTTAGCTCTCCATATTTCCATGAACTGCCAAGAGGACGCTCTGTCTAATGTGCCGGTTGACACCAACTCATAATTGAATGTGATGCCAAAATCCACTTTAACTAGACTTTCATATCAAGGTACTCCTATGAGGTTCAGTGGAGTCGTTGTGAAAGCCTTTGATGGCTCGACAAAGATTGTGATTGGAGAAGTTGATCTCCCTATCAAGATAGGTCCGTGCTTATTCCAGATTAATTTTCAAGTAATGGACATTCATCCTACTTACAGTTGTCTTTTTGGTCTCCCTTGGATTCATGAAGCTGAGGCAGTTACCTCAACACTTCACTAGAAGTTGAAATTTGTCCAGAATGGGAAGTTAATAATTGTTGGTGGTGAGCAAGCCATGTTGGTAAACCATCTTTAATTTTTTTCTTATATTAATGTCGACGAAGATGTTGGAACTCCGTTCCAGGCTCTTTCTGTCGTTGATAATGCTGTTAAGAAGAATGGGGTGCCCATGTCTTCTCTGAAAGATGCTTAACACGTGTAGGAGAGTGGCCAAGCTGATGGATGGGGCCGAGTCATTAAAGTTATTCAGAACAAGGATATAACTGGTTTGGGTTTCACACTTGGTTCAACCCGCAAAGAGCTGAAAAATATTCAAGAGGTTTTTCGTAGTGTTGGGTTCATCCATGCAAAAGATCACTCTACTGCTGCAATCATTGAAGATGATCAAGAGGAAGAAGTGCCCAAATTTGTGACGCGTGGAGTGGTATGCCAAAATTGGGTCGCTGTTAACGTTCCTACTTGTAGCGGGGAAATTTGTGAGTGTAAGCTATTGATTAACTTAACTAAAAAATGCAAGAGTCGCCACCGCACTTTTATTTTATCCAAAAAGGAAAGGAAAAAGAGTGAACAAAACCTAAAGAGTTCTAAAAAAACAAGAACAAACAGAGAATGGGTAAGGGGGTTGGTTACGTTAAGGGAAGGTGTTAGCACCCAAAACGTCTATAGTACTCTATAGGAGCCCTTTGAAATATCTATGCTTTTTGGTTTGAAAAGGTTTGTTTGAAAAGAGATTGGGGAGGTGAGAGGAGAAATATTTTTTAATATTTTTGTGTTTGGAGAGACTTATCGGCTTATGCCTACGTACCCACGAAGTGCAATGTAGGATCACAACCTCGTAGTTCGTGGTACAAATAACAAAAATTATTGGTTATGATTCATTTTATCTTGAAAAGACAACGCGTCATTCTCAAGAGAGAATACTCAACTAATTACCCAAATGTGTGGGAAATAGGCATTTGCATCACATTAAGATGGAGGATTTGCTTGGATTAAAATCAACAAGACTATCACTTCAACATCATAGTGGAAAATGGGCATGCTTTACACAACACACCATGGTTAGGAGCTTTACATCTCAACAAAGAAGATGACTCATGTCTAATTCCTTTTGAAAAATTTAAAAGAAAAAAGGTGCATAAAAGCACAAAAAGTTTGAATGAGTTTTGTATTTTTTATGTTTTTTTTGAAATGGTCAAAGTATGATTAACATTGATTGACATTTATTAAAGAAAACAAAGTTTGAAAATCACTTGACCAAAGTCAATGTTTTATTATGAAACCGATTTTGAAGTTTGAAAACAAGAAGATTTTGTAAAAGAGAGGAGATTTTGAAAATTTAAGAAGGGGTGGAGAAGAAGTGATTATCCTAGTGCATAAAATAAAAGCTAAGGTAAGAAAGATCTAACCACATGGAGGCACTCTTCAACGCATAATAAGAAAAGAATTCCATCCTCTTGAGCCAATAAGCAAACCAAATAAAGGCTAGAATACCAAACTCCATAATGATCCAAAGCACAAGGGAGAGAAACCTAATTCTAAGTCCATAAGTCCATAATCAAGCCAAGAAGTTTAAGAGTAGAGATCCTCCAATGCAAGGGATAGTGGCCATAGTCCAACAATTAAGAGCACAAGTCTTTTAGTGGTTTAAGCCTTTATTAATGTTTTTGAGTCCAAATGGACAAAAGAAAAACAAAAGCCCAAGATAATATGGTCCAAATGGACAAAAGAAAAATGACATAAACATAAACATGATATGATATAATGGTATAAAGCATAAAAAAAATAAAGAGAGATAGGGAGCAAGAAGTAAACATAAACAATATAGTAATAAAATAGTATACACATAATAGTAGCACAAAGGCACAAGTGCCAAGAATCCTCAAAAAGGCAACACCGAATATTCCGTCTCGCGCCTTGAACTATATGGTTGAATAATGTGCTTAGGTCAAGGTTAATGAAGACTTGTCAGAAGATTGATAGAATCAAAGCCTCTACGCAACAAGCTTCAAAGATTATGAACCTAATACAAAAGAACAAACATGCTTAGGCGGACGATCATAAGTTCGGGCCACGAAAGTTCAAGTTCCGATTCGGATGGGGAGGGACAAATGTAGCGCTATGTTAAGCAATCGCCAAGTGACTTATAAAGAAGTCACCCTACTCGAGGCCAGTCAATAGTCATTTTTGTTCTAATGCATGCTAGATGAATGATATGTAAACCGTCATCTGAAAGTAATACCGCACAAAAAGAAAATAGGCAGTGATCTAGTCTTGATCAAGAATTCAACAAAGAAATTCTAAGATCCATAAGACTTTCATCGATCAAAATAAAAAAGGAAATAGATGAAGAGAAAGCCAAATTGAATTACACTTTCAAGATCCTTTCATCTTTAAGTTCAATCACCTTTAATTGATAGATTTAAGTATGAAAACATATCACTAATTCAAAGCACCTCAAATGAATTTAACAATTCATTTAAAGATTGATTTGAACTAGTGAATGTTTAATTACTTTAACCATATTCAAAGTCCATTGAAATTGAAGAGAAATTAATCTCAACAATGCATTTCAAGGCTAAAACAAGAAGAAAGGGGAAGAAAAAGGAAGAAAAGCCAAAACAGTCCCAAAAAACAAGTGAAAAACGACATTCTGACTCAGAGTAACTGGTTACTCCATATAGGATAACCGGTTACTCTGCGCGCAGAGTAAAATAATAGTGCAAAATTCAGCATGATCATCTTTCAAAACTTTCTTCAAACACCTTATGATCATGGAATTAAATTTGCATGGAATTTTAAGTAAAACAATAGTGAAAACCAACAATCAAACACAATTACAAGATCCAAAGGATTAAGTAACAAGGATCTCCAAAGATCTACATTATGGAAGATGAAGATGAAGCTTCAACAATGGTGAGAGATGAATTACCACTTCAAATATGAAAATTACTCCAAATTGCTTCAAGATCCAAACACCAAAGCCTTGATCTACAAGAATTGATGAAGAAAACAAGTTTGGATGAAGGTTTAACTCAAAGTTGAATAAGATTCAATGTGAATTCTTGTTAACTTTCAAAAGAAGAAAAGTGAGCTTTGAGTGAATTTTGTGGTTGGGAAGAGAATTTGCAAGAGGCTTGTTGGCTCTCAAAAGCTTGTGAAATGAATGAAATGAGGCCTCTATTTATAGGATTTAGGCTTGGAAATTTGGTGGTTTGGAATTTGGTTTGGAAATTAAAATTAGGCTTGGAATTTGAATTTTGAGGGAAATTATCAAAAGAGTGGTGATTAGTGGAGGTACATGGTGGGAATTAATTATGATGATGTAGCAGAATTAAAAATGAGATAGTCTAGAATATTCCACATGTGATCAAAATGATGAAAGCTGGTGCCAATTGCTGCAGAATTTAAATTTGCTGCCATTCTTCAAATTTTCACGAGGGTAACCGGTTACTCTGATTGAGGTAACCGGTTACTCAGTGTAAATTTTGAAAAAATGCCCTTTTTGAGTGCACTGTTGTGGTTCGGCTTGATTATTTTGCTTGTCAAAGAAGGCATGAAAATAAACACATGAACCTTGGAGTCTCTTGAATAATAATCAATTAAATCTTGGAAACTCTTGATCAGATGGTTTTTGAATTACTTGCAGATCGACTTTGACTTTGTTCAGATGAAATTCATTCGAGCTGAGGAACTGATTTTGATATCCTTGATCCAAATTCTTCATGTAAAAGTTAGTAAAAGGGAAAAAAACATATTTGTGGATTTTAATTAATGGTTAGTAAACATAAACAAATACAAACATCAAACAAACAAGAGAATAGGGGTGTTTGGCGATCTCACTCAAGAACAAACCTTCAGAGGAGGGTAAGCGAACCAAAGCTTATGATCTTGTTTGTGGTATGAGATGCAAAAGGACATGTGGGATCTTAGGGGTAAAGATTAGGGTATTACAGTTGCCCCTATTTAAGTTTCTTCTATCCAGAGATACGAAGATGGACATCTTTGTTTCAACGAGATAGAAGAGACTTAAATATAACAACAACCAAATTTTTGGCCCTAAGAGACCACAAAATGATATGATTATGCAGATGATATGAAGACACAAGACCTCCGTGGGGAGAAACGCCACAGGAGACAAACAAAAAGCTGGGGAGAAAAGAGAAAAAGACTCCACCGGGGAAAACAAAATAGGGAAAACACAATCCCAACGAGAGAGGAAACAATCTCCGTTGGGGAAGAATAAAGAGTAAGATTCCACTGAGGGAAAATTACCAACACCAGGAAAGAAAGAGGGATAACTCGTCCCAACAAGGAGGAAAAATAAATCTCTATTGGGGAAAAGGTCATCTACTACCCGACATCCGGTAATAGCATGATCAAAAGGAAAGATTGCCAACTACCAACTAAGTGATAGCTACAACAAGGCAGTCAACCAAAAGGATATGAGAAATATTACCTACTACCAATAAAAGGTAGGACGACAAAGGTAATGATCTCAAAAGATACGAGAAATATCACCTACTACCAACTAGGGGCAGGACGACAAAGGCGATAAACTCGAAAAAGGAGAGATTACCAACTATCAACTAAGTGATAGCTTCAACAAGGTAACCAAACTGGGCTATATTACCTACTACCAATTAAATGGGCAGGACGACAAAGGTAATAAGCCAGCTATATCACCTACTACCAACTAAATGGGCAGGACGACAAAGGTGATAAGCCAAAAAGAGGGATTACCAACTATCAACCAAGTGACAGTTAAAACAAGGTAATCAACCAAGGGTATGAGAAATATTACCTACTACCAACAAAGTGCAGGACAACAAAGGTAACAATCTCAAAAGATCCGAGAAATATCACCTACTACCAATAAAATGGGAAGGACGACAAAGGCGATAAACCCAGATAGGGAGAGATTACCAGCTATCAACCAAGTGACAATTATAATAAGGTAATCAAACCCGGCTATATTACCTACTACCAACAAAGGGCAGGACGACAAAGGTAATAAGCCAACTATATCATCTACTACCAACGAAATGGGCAGGACGACAAAGGTGATAAGCTTCCATTGCCAGAGCAAGGGACCAAAATTCAATCCGGGAATAAACGAGAGAGTAACGGTCAAACATGACTCATCCCGAGGAGAAAATATCTCAACTGGGGATTAATTCCATCCAGACAAATGAACTGGGGAGGAAGGCTAAAACAAATATCTTCCACGAGGCATAAACTCAGTGGGGAATTAACAAAGATAGAAATTTTCTGCTTACATGTCGACACTCTAAATGGAGAGAGGACACACGCTCTGCGGGGATAACAGCACCAGAGAGCAAAGAAGCACCAACACAAATACAAAATGCACAATGCAAAAACAACATGATATGCACAGTAAAAGAATGCACATGCAATGAGTATGAGTATGAATATGCTGACAAAATAAACATAAGGATAAACAAAGGGTGAAATAAACAAAACAACACCACTGAATACTCAGTTAATCTCAACAAAAATGAAGATATCATTAACAGCCCTGCTAGGGATTCAACTGAAGAAATCCGGCAAGAGATAAACAAAAGCCATCAAAGGAGAAAAAAAAATCCTATTACAAGGCTCAAATTTTGCTGGAGAAATGAAGATACTCCTTGGAGAGAAACCCAAATATCAATCTTCTAACAACAACGATCCACAAAGAGGATAACAACATAAACTCTGCTTTGAGGATGGCAAGAAGCTGTTGGGGAATCAGAACAACCTAAACCTTCTGATTCTTCCTGGGGATAAAAATTCACATGAACTTCCACTTCAATAAGATGAGGAGGTCTGCTGCGGAAAAATAATGAATCCGCTGGGGATTGTAGACATATAAACATCTACGCAAAATCCACTGGGAAAACAAGGCAGATCTACTGGAGACGCGAGAACACTCTCAAGGGGATTAACCAATTCTGAGCAAAGCATCCTGGACTTGCTGAGGAAAATAGCAAAAGGTCAAGTTGTGGGGGATTTTAGATCAATACTCATCATAAATGAGAGAAAACCCAACATGTGACTAAAAGAGATATCATCAGCGACTTCACTGGGGAACATCCGAAATAATGATGCACAATCTTCGCTAGGAGGACAAATCTCTGGAAAAATAATCCGGAGAGAAGTACATCCTGGACTTGCTGGGGAAAATAAAAAGTTAACATCACTGCTCTATGCTTGGGAAACAATCGAAACAATAATGCACTGCCTCCGTTGAGGAATCGACAAGGATAAATCTCAGGGTAGAACAACCTAGAGAGAAATACATCCACAAGGTAAGATAAAACCGGACAAGTGGCCACTATGTCAATGCTTCTTAAAAGGAAACAACATTACTTTCTGTTTGGGGACGTCCAAAGCAATAGAAACACATCTAGAGGATGAAACTCTGAGTGAGGATTCTTCATATGATTTTTTGCTGGGGATAGCAGAAAAGAATCTCTGCATGGGAATTAACACCAATGAGAGAGGGTTTTCAAAACTGCTAAACTTCCTGACCGTAACATAATCAGCTGGGGAAAGTCTGGCTCGAGACATAGCTGGGGGAAAAACCGAACATCACTCATCTGGAGAAAACTCAAACCGGTATACCATCAACTTGTTAACAACTGGTTAAATGAACAAAACTCTGCTGAGGGAACTACAACAACTCTATTGGGGAAACATCGACAAAACTCTACTGGGGAGTTGTCAATAAACCCTATTAGAGGAGTAAGAACAAACCCTATTGAGGAAAACATTGATCTTACCATTCTTGGAATAACCGTTGACATTCCTTTTAGCATTCATAAATCAAAGGGAAATGTTTTTTTAATTTTCAAAAAATTTAAATCAATTATTCACATTTTGTTTCAAAAATCATCATAAAAAATAAATGAAATTCTGCGAACAGAAACAAAGTAAGAATTGCAAACAAAGGGACAAAGGCCCAAATTTTATTAATAGAATGGTAGTCCACAAATGGCGTAACTCCATGGATCATTACAAAGTTTGAAAAATGGTAAATACATGGAAAGGGTTACATTGGAATACAATGACTGTAGCGCGATTTTTGTGGTCTTGAAGCACTATCACTCGGGAACTACAGTTCGATTCATTTTTTATCCTGTTAAGTTGATTAAGGAAGGGGAATATATGTCTCCAATTAACCCTGCTCGCATACTGAGTTTAAACAGCTGACTGTTATTTTACAGATGCTATTAAGATGTGGGCCGCTCTTCGGTTATTTTGTTAAGAACACAGTGTCTGGACTATTTGTGAGGTTTTTGGTAATGTGTTTAGATTTGATGCTTTTGGGTTGATTTGACGGAGATACTGGATTTTGGGTTTTTGGTTAGTATGCTCGCTAAGATTGTTCAATCTTATGCCTACGTATTCCCGTTTAATGAAACAGGGAAATCAGAGCGATCGTAGTTCCTCTTATTTTATGGGAGGAAAAGGGTTGTTTTGGTGTCTTGTTCAAAGCCCAAGACATGAAGCTAAATGTGATTTGTATCTTGTTCAAAGCCCAAGATGTGAAGCTAAAAGGGTTTGGCTAAGAGAGAATTTGTCATCTCTAAAGAGGAGTTGTTGATGTTTGTATGTTGTGAGCAAGGCACAAGTTTGATGCTAAAAGGTTGATTGACTCAACCGAGGTTTCCTTATACAAAGCCTAAGAGGAGGCGATTGACCCAACAAGAGGGTGCTCATACGAAGCCCGAGATATAGGCTAAAAGGGTTGACTCAACAAGAGAGTCTTTTATCTGTCTTATATGAAGCCAAAGACGGAGGCTAAAAAGGTTTGACTCAACAAGAGAGTCTTTTATACTCAACAAGAGAGTGATTTAGTGTCTCGTACGAAGCCCGAGATGGAGGCTAAAAGGGAAGTGACTCAACAAGAGAGTCATTTATACTCAACAAGAGAGTGTTTTGCTGTCTCGTACAAAGCCCGAGATAGAGGCTAAAAGGGGATTGACTCAACAAGAGAGTCTTTTATACTCATCAAGAGAGTCTGAAAAGGTTAGCTCCACTGGGGAGAATCATTGTACAAAACCCAAGAGGAGGCTATCTTACTGCCGGGGATTCTGGAGATCCTGAAGCGAGTCCAAGTGTGGGAAACTCTCATGAGAGAGACCGGGTTTTTGCCTATGTTTGAAGGGAACTTGAGAATGTCTTTGAGACTCAAGGGTCTTAGACTGTCCAAGCCTAGAGTTTTATCTTTTGTATAATGCCCAAGAGGAGGCACGGGTATTAAGGGATTGGTATCAACCCTACAACGGCCGGAGTTTTGACGCTGGAAAGACTGCTCTAGCAAAGGATGACTAAGTTATGTCTTATACCTTTAAGAGGTCATCAGGGTCCTTGTATTAAGTGCAAAAGAAGACATGAGAACTTCTAAGAAGCCGAAGGGTTCTTGTACAACACCCAAGAGGAGGCGGAGATGCTTTTAGGAAGCCTGTGGGTCCCCAAACCAAGAGAAGTTTAAGACATGCTATTCACATAGAATAGATCAAGCCAGGAAAGTTCGAGAATTTGGAAGAAACTCAAGAGATACCATTCACGGAGAAAAGATCATCTTTGGGGAGTAGAGTTTCTTTGACAATTTCTAAGAGTGACGGTCTGAGAAAGGGTCCACCGAGAATGCTGCCTTTCACGTGTCCATATTGTTTAACCCCAAGAGGAGGGAAGACTGTGTCTGGTAATCCTATGGGGGATCTAGTTTTGTTTGTATTTATGAGTGACCAACAGGCTTTACCTAGTTCTAGACGCAGTTGCCGGGGAAAACTCTAAATAACTATACTAGTATTACACAGTGGATATATGACAAGTATATAAAGGATGTGAAAGAAGACTTACAATGAAGCAGCCCCACAATATAGTTATATACATATGAAAGCGATAAATGAAAGCGGATAAACACTTACCCGTTGTAGAGCTTCCATGTTGTTTTGTTAGTTGTTCAACAAAGAAAGCTTTGATAACAATGTTATATTCAAAATCAAAGGAGAAAGTGTTTTGAAAAGTTTGTTGGGGCTTACAGCTCAAGGAGAGGTCCAAGGTTTTAACGATGATCGCACCGCTGTTTTGAAAACTGTATTGAGGGACTTATACAATATGTGAGGCCCACAAAGTTTTATGTACAAGGGGATTGGGTCTTACACTCTATTGGAGGCCCAAGAGTTTTTTTTGTACAAGAGATGGGACTTACAACTCAAGGAGAGGCCCAAGGTTATTTGTTTGAAAATGGCGATCGCGCCGAGATTTTTGAAAACGCAGTGGGTCTTATACAATGGATGAGGCCCAAAAATGTTTTTGGTTTTCAAAGGGGTTGGTTCTTACACTCTATTGGAGGCCCAAGTGTTTTAAAAAGATTTGTGAGGGTGAAAATCAGAGAAACCCTAATTTTGTTTTCCTTAAAAAGTAAATATTCAAAGAAAATCAATAAAAATGATAAAAATACCAAATAAGTTTGAATAAACCACTTGTGATTTTTGTTTAAGGTGAAATTCTGGTACCAGATATGTGATGTTAAGTGTGATGTCATAACATCAATATATGCAGTATGAACAAGATAATAAACGCACTGAATATCACATAAGGATTGTTCACCCAGTTCGGTTCAACAACCTACATCTGGGGGCATACTAAGCCAGGAAGGAAGTCCACTATTAGTAGTATCAAATTACAGACTCAACAAACCAGTTGACAATCTACCTAATTTAATCACTACCCAATGACCCTTCTATCTAAGTCCACCCTAGATAAGAGACTCCATCTCACTCCCAATCATCGCAATGATGTCTAGCAGTTAACATCTCCGCCACTGCATCAACAACTTGATTTCCAACAGTTCTTCAATCACATAGAAGACACACTCACATGACACATCTTGGAGTTGCTTCAAAGCTTCCTCCAAGAACAATATAAAACCCATTACCTATAGGTTTCTCAGTTTGAACACAGTGACCATCTCACAACCCGAGTGGTTCACTTAGACAAAGCCCTAATGATCTACATCTTGGGCCCGTACCTATTCTAGATTACAAGCATTCTATTTATAACTTTTTCCCAACTGGATTTTGGGCGGCCTTCAAATCAAAACAAATCTTCTTCTCCAAATCTCCAAAAGATTCTACTACTAAATAGATCTTCAATTAAATCTTCAATCAGCTTTTATTAATTAACTCTTAATTATTCTCCATATCTTTTTGTATTAAATTAGCACCAAACTAATCTTCTTCATAACTAATTGCAACAGAATATATCTCACCCATGATATTCGCCTGCAATCTCTGATTCTCTTCAACAGAATATCTCTTTAACCCCAGAAATACGCGCAACCCTAATTAATCATCTCAGACTGATGTTCACAACTGATGTCACGACATCGGGTTTAACATCAGCACCCAACTGCAACTTTAACAACACAAGAATGTAAACTAAACATAACTGTAATGTTAGACGCTCATGTTGAAACATCAACCATGACATTAACATTGTTTTCCCAAAATTTCAGCCAATCACAAGAACTAACATAAGGTTTTAAAAATGAGGTTTTAATCACAAGATGATTTAGAACTCATTTGGTTTTGATTTTCAAAATAAATATTCACTTTTAAATGTTTAAAAACAATTAAAAATGAATTTATTCACAAAAATACTAATTATATTAAATAAATAATATAAATGTGATTTTTTTGTGGAATAAAATATTTCAACATTATTGTGATTTTTTGCAAAAAGAACTAATAAAAAATAATTAAAATTGAGGGAGTTATTAATTTTTCAAATCATTAAAAATAATATGAAAAACATTAAAAAGTGGTCTGGGGCGAGGGGGATTCGAACCCCAGACCTCTTGTGTGCAGCATGCGCGCCTTACCACTGGGGTGGTGATACATCCGTGTATCAAACCCCAGCCATAAATATACAAGGCTTGCCTTGTTCTTGGCCTGACCAAGACAAGGTTTTTGGTCAGAAACGTGAAGGTCATAACTTCTTCATTTCCCCATGGATGGAGACAAAATTTATATGCATCTGGCCTAGAATTTCACAAGGAATCCAATGGTGGTAGTGGTTTTTCCAGAAAATCAATTCTCCTCAAAACCCGATAGTGGTTTTGAAATAGGCCATAATGTGCATTTTCTGTGCTACCTCTTGGTACAACCATGAATTACATGATGAATTGGTTCAAACACAAGACATATAAGATGTTTAAGAGATGCATGAGCAGTGGACCTCAAAGCAAGGCATATTTTAAAGAGTTCAAGTTGAGATGCTTACCTCCTTTCAAGCTTTTTGGGCTATCTGCCAAGTGCTTTGTTCCAGAAATGTTTTGATGCTTTGAACACTCTCAAATGATCCCTTAGAAGCTTTTAGGATGATTGGAATCAGCTGGAAACCTCAGGAATGGAAATTGGCCCTTTCTTGCAAAAAGGGCAAAAGTGGCTAAAATAGCAACTCTCTCAAATGACATTCCAGATGTGTGGAACCATTTGGGATAGTTCAAGGATGATATTTGGAGTGTGTTTGAGGCTTTATCTGGTTTTGAAAGTGACTGAATCAAGACATGGCTTGAAAGATGCAAAAAGGCCCTATTTTGAGGTTTTGAGAGGGGACTTTGTGATTTTGGTGTTACAGGTCACTTGTGAGTGTTTGGATCACTTCTATATGATGTTTATGAGGTGTGTGTGTGATTGGTTTGGTTGGAATTGCTCTCAAACTCAAAACCCGATAGTGACTTGCTTTGGAAGGCAAATTTGGAAGTGAGAAGGTGATTTTGAGGAAAACATCTGTTTGATGGCTTTGGTGTACTCAAACTGAGCACAAATGAGCTCTATTTATAGTAGAGCAAGTTTGTTTTGCAAGCAATAGTGAATGGTAACTGCAGCAGAGGTTTGGCCAATGGTTGCATTTTGGAATCTCAAGTCTCCTCTAGCCATTGACTAGAGGTTAGAGCACAGGCTGCTGGTTCCCTAGTTCTTGGATATGTCTTGACTGAATTCACTTGGAAATGGTTTAGTCCAAGCCACCTTGGTGCATCCATTAAATGCTCCAAACTAAAATTGGAGTCTTGTCCCCTCTTTTGGGATTTCTAGGTTTGGCATGCTATTTTTAGTTCCAAAGACTTGGGAGGCATATGGATCAGTGTTTGTCCCTCCTTGGTCGCTCATTGAGGTGTTCAGATGGATAGACATGTTTGTCATTTACACAAATTTGGCAAATCGAGCAAAATGCACAAATCTGCCTTGCCATGACAGTTTGCAGCAAGGCATATTGGCATGGTCATATCTCATGGCTCAAGTGGAATTCCATGGAGTTCTTGGCCATTTTGGAGAGCTCTCATATGATACAACATATGTGTGATCATAGTTTGTTTTGATACCTTTTGGATCCAAGTGCAAAATGCCTCTACATTTGGAAAACAGTGAAGGCAGATTCTGACTTAGTGAGAATTTCACTAAGTGTTGGAAAAAGTGACATTTCATGTTTTCAGCCATTTTGATCATTCCATAACTCAAAATCCATGATGAATTGGAATGAGGTGTAGTTGACACTTTTAAAGTATGCAATGAGAGCTACAAATCCATCTTTGGATCAGCCAAAATGGTTGCTTGGATCTCAAGTTATGATCCTTGGAAGTTGGTACCCTAGCCACATTGTTCCATAACTTAGAAAATTTCTAAGTTTTTTATGGTTACCCCTTTTACAAGTTATCCCACTTTTCTTGATTTTTCCTGATGAACGATGATTCTAATCACACATTAACATCATTTTAGGGTCAAAGAACCATATTTGTGAAAAATCTCAAAAAGTCAAAGTTGACTTTTGTGCATAGTTGACTTTTTGTCAGATGAATTCCAAACTGTGCGATCCTCTATGAAATCAAGTCCTTGACCTAAATCAAACTTGCTGGAGTGATTTCATAGGTGTTATAGGATGTATTGAATCATGTTCCAAGGTTTGGGAGCATGCTTGGGTCAAAAGTCAAAGGCACCGTTGACTTTTCCCGCGAAACCCTAATTGTGGTTCTGATGAATTTGAAACTTGTTGATCAAGCTTCTTGGACCAATCCATTGTTGCAAATGGATCAATATAGTGGGTTAGAGACCCTAAAATCATGTCTTGAGGTCTTGGCTCATGTTTTGTCCCAAAAGTCAACTTATGGGTGAATTAGGTCAAGAAACCCTAATTCCTGATTTTTGATGAATGCATCCCCTGAGGCTAAATTGACTTGATGATTGGGTTTATGATGTCCCATGAAGTATCTTGAGTTATGCTTTGAAGTATTGGTTCATGCCCAGATGAAGCTTTTCATCTGGAGGCCCTGGTCGACCAAAACCCTAATTTGGTGACACTGGCGATCTTGAGGCTTAATCCACCTGGAATGCTGCAACCTTGTGCTTAATTCTTGCTGTGGGAGTCCTCTTGATCCATTTTGGATGTTTGAGAGGTTAGACAAGTTGAATATCATGTCAATTCTTGATTGATCCTTTATCTAAGAGCTCTGAGAGGGCTTGAAACCCTAAATTTGATTGTAGTGGATGGTCACCCATCCTTGGGGATACTAATGAGGCATGATGGTCCATCCATATTGTGATGATGGTTTACATAATGATGGGAAATCTTAGTGGTCAAAATTTGGGGTATGACAGATGCCCCTATTTAATCTTCTTGGATCCGAAGGCGTGAATGGCGAAGGTATTCGGGCATTCGGGGTGCAAGATGATTAAATATCGGAATACCTAAAATTTTGATGGTGGTTATGAATGGTAGCTTACGGATTCATCTTCCTTTGCTAAGAAATGATGCTTAGAAAAGGTAAACTTCCCCTCGATCTTGGTCTTCCGCCAAGGAACTGGTCTAAATTTCTGAAATAAACTTCCCCTCGATCCTGGTTTCCTACCAAGGAACTGGTCTAAGTTTCTGAAATAAACTTCCCCTCGATCCTGGTTTCCTACCAAGGAACTGGTCTAAGTTTCTGAATTAAACTTCCCCTCGATCCTGGTTTCCTACCAAAGAACTGGTCTAAGTTTCTGAAATAAACTTCCCCTCGATCCTGGTTTCCTACCAAGGAACTGGTCTAAGTTTCCGAAATAAACTTCCCCTCGATCCTGGTTTCCTACCAAGGAACTGGTCTAAGTTTCTGAAATAAACTTCCCCTCGATCCTAGTTTCCTACCAAGGAACTGGTCTAAGTTTCTGAAATAAACTTCCCCTCGATCATGGTTTCCTACCAAGGAACTGGTCTAAGTTTCTGAAAAAACTTCCCCTCGATCCTGGTTTCCTACCAAGGATCTGGTCTAAGTTTCTGAAACAAACTTCCCTTCGATCCTGGTTTCCTACCAAGGAACTGGTCTAAGTTTCTGAAATAAACTTCCCCTCGATCCTGGTTTCCTACCAAGGAACTGGTCTAAGTTTCTTTTGTCAATAAACTTTCTTGACAAGGGACGCTATGCGTAGCGGTTTTTCTCAAACTTCTCGCCGAATTTTCCTGGGGAGATGCCATATGATGGGAAAACTTTTGATGTCAGACCTGCTGGGGAACCCAGTCGTCTGAGTTGTATAGGTGTACAAACTTCTCTATTGGAGATGCCATCTGTCGACCCTACTGGGGAAAACGAGTCTCTTGAGAGACTGCTTCCAGCTTGGGGATATTATATCATACTTTTCTCGAAGATCTTCTCGGAGAAATGCCCTATGATGTGATCCAATTTTGAGGTGCTGATGACCTTTTTGTCAGCGGATTTTTCAGAGAAAAACCGTTGTATTACCGAATCTCTGATTAAGAGGCTTTCTCTGGGGATTTTCCTTAATCCGGGAAAGCGAGGATATCATCTTCAATGGCGAAGAGTGATGTTTGTCGAAAGTTCTCTGGTTTTTAAGAGGTTCAAGTTATCAAAGGGGTCAAGGGCCAACTCTAATCCAAAAATAAACTGGAGGAGATAGATAGTTCAGACACAACACTTCCTGACGAGGAAAAGACTGACAACTCGATTGAGAGAACTGTTATCACTAAGGGATACGACCGACTAGAGAGATAGTGATGCAATATAATCATGAATGTAAATCAATAATGCATGATGTATGTATGTTTATGCTGACAAAACTGACGCGACATACAGACTAGTAGATGAACACGACTGGATACTCGGCCACAGTGGGGGATGTAAAGTATCACTGGTTCACGATAGCAATTCTGCCTTGCTTAGGAGAGAGATGGTTCCTGCGGGGAACAACGTTGGTCGGGCTTAGGAGATAAGAACTCTGCCGGGGGGTGTCAGATGAAACATGGTCTCTACACAACTGATCCTTCGTTCAGGCGTACTGGTTTAGAAGGAGTACTTTGATTCTGCACTTTGAAGCTCGATTACTTCAGGAGAAGCGACTGATGTTCTTTCGATGTTCAACAATCAAAAGAGATTGCCATCTTTATTTTAAAAGCAGAAAAGTTTGACAAGTAAATTCATTTTTATTTTATTTCAAGAATCGTTGATCATGTTAAAAATGTCGTTCTGTAAAGCTAAAACAAATAAGAATTGCAAACAAAAGCACAAGGGCTCAAATTTTATTGATGGGATGGAAATCAGCCAAACACGTGATCCCATAGAGTATTTACAAAGTTAGAAAATTGTAATTTAAGGGAAAAGGGCTACATTGAAACATAACGACCACTATCCTTCTACCAACTTTGAATTCTGGGCATCCTGAGCTTCCGTCGAAGATGACCCTAACTGGAGTTTTCCTGACTGATGGCATTACTGCTGCTAGGGGATTTGCCCCTTTGTTGGACATAGTTACTTGTCATCATCCCTAACTTTTGCCTGGATCGTACTTTGAGATTTCCAATCCATCGAAATGATTTTTTTTCTTATGTCTCTAATTTTTGCCTGGACCGCCCTTTCGGGTTTTCAATCCACCGAGACGTTTTTTTTAGTTTAGGCGAAGTATTTCTTGACTACATCAACATTTGTGGGGTAGGCAAATTCTTCTCCATCCATGGTTGCGATTCTCAAGGCGCCGCCTGAGAAAGCTTTCTTGACCACATAGGGGCCGTCATAGTTCGGAGTCCACTTTCCCCGAGAATCAGTGAGAAATGATTGTATCTTCTTGAGCACAAGTTCTGCTTTCCTGAACACGCGAGGTCGGACCTTTTTGCCGAACGCCTTTTTCATTCTTTGTTGATAAAATGACTATGGCATAGTGCCGTTATTCGCTTTTCTTCTATCATATTCAGTTCGTCGTGTCGACTTTGACACCATTCAACTTCTGTAAGCTTAGCTTCCATCAATACCCGGATTGATGGGATCTCTACTTCGATGGGGAGCACTGCCTCAATGCCATATACTGGAGAGAAAGGGGTTGCCCCTGTTAAAGTGTGGACAGATGTGCGATAACCGTGAAGAGCAAAGGGTAGCATCTCGTGCCAGTCTTGATAGGTTACGATCATCTTTTGAATGATCTTCTTGATGTTCTTGTTAGCCGCTTCTACCACTCTGTTCATCTTGGGTCGGTAGGGAGATAAGTTATGGTGTTCGATCTTGAATTCAGCGCACAATTCTTTCATCATCTTATTATTCAAGTTGGATCCATTATCAGTAATGATCTGGCTAGGAACACCATAACGGTAGATGATATTGTTTTTGATGAATCGGATCACCACTTGTCGGGTTACATTGGTGTATGACACTGCTTCGACCCACTTGGTGAAGTAGTCAATGGCTACTATGATGAACCGATGTCCGTTCGAAGCCTTGGGTTCAATCATGCCAATCATGTTGATTCCCCAAATAGAAAAAGGCCATGGGGAAGAGAGAACTTCGAGATGCGTTGGCGGTACATGGATTATGTCGGAGTATATCTGACACTTATGACACTTCCTCATGTACTTGTAGCAGTCGGATTTCATGGTCAACCAGTAGTACCCTGCTCTCAGAATTTTTCTCGCCATTGTGTGTCCGTTGGCATGAGTGCCAAAGGATCCTTCATGAATTTCTTTTATCAGTATGTTTGCTTCTGGTCTGTCTACGCATCGAAGCAAGACCATGTCAAAGTTTCTCTTATAGAGTGTGTCACCACTCAGGAAGAAGCTGCCAGCCAGTCTTCTGAGAGTTTTTCTGTCTTTCCTTAGTGCCCCAGGTGGGTACTCTTATTTCTGAAGGAAGCATTTGATATCGTGATACCATGGTTTGTCGTCTATGACTGCTTTAATTGTGAAGATATAAGCGGGCCTCTCAAGGCACATTATGTCAATCTTAGGTAAGTCGTTCCATTGACCTACACTAATCATGGAAGAGAGGGTGGCTAATGCATCAGCCATGTGATTCTCTTCACGAGGGATATGATGAAACTCGATTCTGTTGAAGAAGGGTAACAACCTTCTCGCATAATCCTTGTAAGGAATCAGTCCTGATTGGTATGTGTTCCAATCTCCTTTGATCTAATTGATGACCAGAGCTGAGTCACCATATACATCCAAGTTTTTTATCCTTAAGTCGATCGCTTCTTCGAGACCCATGATGCAAGCTTCGTATAAGGCCTCGTTGTTTGTGCACTTGAATGTTAGTCGGGCAGTGAAAGGAATGTGGGTACCCTGAGGTGTTATGATGATTGCCCCAATTCCATTTCCATAATGATTGACAGCTCCGTCAAAGATTAGTCCCCATTGGGAACCTGGTTCTGGCCCTTCACTGGGTAATGGTTCATCACAATCTTTCATTTTCAAATACATGACATCTTCGTCTGGGAAGTCAGACCCGATTGATTCTTGATCGTCAATCGGTTGATGAACCAATTGATCGGTTAAAACACTTCCTTTGACGGCTTTTTGAGTATGGTACTCAATGTCATATTCTGATAACAACATCTACCAACGGGTAATTCCCGTGAGAGCAGGTTTTTAAAATACATACTTGATTGGATCCATTTCGGAGACCAACCAAGTAGTGTGACGAATCATATACTGGCAAAGACGTTTGGCTGCCCAAGCCAGAGTACAACAAGTTTTCTCAAGCATAGTGTACCGAGTCTCGCAGTCGGAGAATTTCTTGCTCAGATAGTAGATGGCAGACTCATTCCTTTTGGTTTCGTCTTGTTGGCCAAGTACACAACCCTTTGAGTCCTCTAGGACTGTTAAGTAAATGATCAGTGGTCTTCCTTCCACTGGAGGTGATAGAATCGGTGGGTTCAATAGATATTCCTTGACACTGTCGAAGGAGGTTTGGCAGTCATCTGTCCAAATGCAGTCCTGATTATTTTTTAGTAATTTGAAGATCGGCGCGCATGTCGCGGTCATGAGGAATATAAATCTGGAAATGTAGTTCAAACGTCCCAGAAATTCCCTGACTTGTTTTTCAGTTTTCGGGGAAGGTATTTCTTGAATGGCTTTGACCTTGTCAGGATCAACCTCAATTCCTTTCTGGCTGACGATGAACCCTAAGAGTTTCCCTGAACGGACACCGAATATGCACTTGTTGGGATTAAAGTGGAGTTTTTACTTTCTCAGACGCTCGAATAGTTTTAACAGGTGGGGCACAGGCTCCTATTCTGTCTTAGATTTGGCAATCATATCATTGACATATACCTCGATTTCCTTGTGTATCATGTCATGAAACAGAGTAGTCATGGCCCTTAGATAGGTTTCCCCGGCGTTCTTCAAACCGAATGGCATTACCTTGTAACAAAAGGTACCCCATGGGGTGATGAAGGAAGTTTTCTCCATGTCTTTCGGCGCCATTTTGATTTGATTATAGCCCGAGAATCCATTCATGAAGGAGAAAACTTTGAACTTTGTTGTACTGTCTACCAGCATGTCAATGTGTGGTAAAGGAAAGTCATCCTTCGGACTAGCCTTGTTTAGATCTCTGTAATCGACACACATTTTGACCTTTCTGTCCTTTTTTGGAACGGGTATAATGTTGGCTAACCATTGAGGATATTCTGACGTGGCGAGGAAACTCGCGTGAATCTGTTTCTGTACCTCCTCTTTGGTTTTGATGGCCATGCCCGGGTGAGTCCGTCTCAACCTCTGTTTTACTGGCGGACATTCTGACCGTAATGGTAAATGATGTTCCACGATGCTGGTATCCAACCCTGGCATGTCCTAGTAGGACCAAGCAAATACATCAGGAAATTCTTTGAGAAGCTTTGTCAAATTCTCTTTGGCAGTTGGACTAAGCAGTGCCCCAATCCTGACTTCTTTTCTCTCTTTTTCCGAACCCAAGTTTACTGTTTCCAACGGCTCTTTGTGAGGTTCAATGGACCTTTCCTCTTGTTTGAGTAATCGGGAGATCTCTTCTGGAATTTCGTCGTCATCTTCTTCTTCGGCCCCAAATACTGGGAATTCAAAGTTGGGAGAAGGCATCGGATCGTATGTTTCAACGGGGTTTAAAACAAGCAATCTGCATGACGTGACAATTTGTTTTAGAAGAGATAGAGAGAATGCAAGAGTCTGTGCAGTGTTTTTCTGAGAACTGCTTGTTTTTATTATTTGAATTATTTTTTAGGATTACCATTTTCTGAAAAAGCAAAAAGAGAAAACAGCAATTAATGCGGAAATTACAGAACGACGTTATTTTATTTATAAACAAATCGATTCTTGAAACTACAGTCCTATAAAACAAAACTCTGTCGCTTTGGGCGAAGCGAAGAGGGATATTTACAGAAAGTGAGCCCTATCAAAACATCCATTTCACCTGGGTCGGGTGAAAGGTTAAGATAAAGACGACTATTACTTAGACTTATGAACGATCTTCGGAACATCGACTGTAACCCATTGGCGGCAAACTCCTCGGTGAATCACAAAGTCTGGTACCTTCCTTGATTTGTCTTCAGAAATAACGCTGATTTCTGGCGGAGCAGGATCATTGGAATCTGTCTCCCAGGCAGAGTTATCGTAGGAGGATTACTTTGTTGTATTTTGCATAGTATTTGTGTTCTCAGGTAAATCTCCCTATCCAGTTGGCTGGATGTCTTTGAGCCTGATACGAGAGCTTTCAGGAGCAGTGTACTTGACCATAAAGTAATATTTTCCACTTGGTTGTCCTAAGGTGTCCCACACTTCTGTGGAACTGGAGGAGTCATCCCTTTCGATGATGTTGGCCTCAGGAAAAGCATAGTTGATGAATTTTAGTCCGACAAGCTTTGCCAATTCATCGTCGTACTGGATGTTTTCTGAATGCCCTGAGTAATGATCCCATGACATGGTGGGGACGCAGGTATTCTTTTCAATGATGCTCAGCTGATTTTCATTGTTCGGCTGATCTTCTTGCCCTGAGTTTCCTGGGTATGGCTGCTAGATAGGTAGGTCATCCATCGGGCCATAATAGTCGTGGTCAAAGTTGTATTTCATTAGAGTGTCCTCCTCTAATGCGTTTGGTGGAGCACGACATCCTTCAGGATCACAATCTCCGTATATCGTTCTGACATCTGACCCGGGTATAAATCTCAGACTCTGTGCGGGATAGCAAAATGGCGTAGGCACCTCTTCCTGAGAGATATAACTGTCCTTTTTAATATAGGACTTCCACTCCTCATCTGTATCAGAGGAATCTCCCTCGTTGACGGTATGGGCTGCTTGAGGCACTGGGTGAAGGAAACCTCCACTGTGGAAGAAGTCCTGAATGGGATGAAGACTTTCATCGTTAGTAGCAGTCTGGGTACAGGTTGAAGAAAAACCAAGACCCTTCTTTGTTTTATTATCAGTAGGAATGACAAGCTGTCCTCATCCCCTTGTATTGTTACTTTGGATCACTTCGAGAGCATCTCTTTATGAGGAAATAGAGGTTCCCTTCTCTGATTGATTCTCATTGCTCACTGAAAGTTCTTGGAACTGGGTTCCCACAACCTCCTCTGGTTCTACACGAGTAGATAATGACAGGTTACTCACGATTAAGGCTTTTTCTCCACAAACCGTGACGAATTGATCATTCTTGACGAACTTCAATTTCTGGTGCAGTGTCAAAGTGACTGCCCCAGCCTGATGTATCCATGGTCTTCCTAATAAATAGTTGTACGCTGCCCGGACGTCCATGACCTAGAAAGTGATTACGAAAGTGTGAGGACCGATAGTTATGAGAAGGTTGACTTCGCTGATAACTGCTTTCTAAGATCCGTCAAAGGCTTTGACGATGACCTCACTGCCCCTCATCAGGGATCCTTTGAATGATAGTCGCATTAAAGTGGACTTTGGCATAACGTTGATGGCCGATCCTGTGTCTACCAGTACGCTGGATAAAGCATCATCCTGGCAATTGACTGTGATGTTAAGCGCCATGTTGTGACTTTTGCCCTCTTCTGGAAATTCCTCATCACTGAATCCTAAGTTGTTGCAGGAAGTGATGTTAGAGATGATGCTGTCGAACTGTCGAATTGACACATCCTGTTCCACAAAGGCCTGCTCTAAGAATTTCTGCAGAGCCTCTCTGTGGGCTTCGGAACTGAGTAAAAGTGATAGCACAGAGATCTTTGAAGGAGTTTGTAATAGCTGATCAATAATGTTGTATTCACTCCTTTGGATGAGCTTCAGCATCTCATCATCGTTCTTTGAAAGGTCGAGATCACTGGATGGATCGACTGGTGGATTAGGAACTTCTGTTGGAGGTTAATTTTCTTAAGGAGGTTCTCCAACTCCTCGGTTGAAGATTCGACCGCTCCGTGTTACTCGACTAATGTCTGCAATATTCACGGCGGAGGGTAATGGAATTTCCTTTCCATTCTCAATTATTATTGCTCCGTATTTGTAAGGGATAACTTTATCAAATTTGTACGGTACTGGTCCCGATAGATAGATAACTACAGGAGCCTTTCGATTCTTTTGACTTTCGTAAGTAACTTCAATCAGTTCCTGGTTAAGAACTTTTGATTCGTCAAGTAGAGGGATGATGGTACAAACATCTTTGGTCCTTTCATGATCAGAGATTGTGACAACATTCTTAATTTGATCAGAGAAATAGTTTGGCATCCAGTTGATGGACCCCGAAACTGGATATTGTTGCATCTCTTTGCGGTCCAACTGACCTTGAAGGGCTGCTCGCACGAGGTAACATCCTTGGTTATTTTCCGAGCAAACTCTACATCATTCATAGTTATGTGGTGGCACCTGGCCACGTCCGCTTTGAATACAGTGTAACCTTACTAGATCTGTTTCCATTGATCGAGCATCCTGACTTTGATGCCTAGTAGGGTTCCCATTAACCACACTGACTTGTTGCGTGTCTTCGTCCATATAGATCGGAAGCCACCAGTGGTTTAACAAGTTTTGTAAAGTTATTTGAACGAGAGCACATCCCTAGTCACTCTCACAACATCCTTTACAGTTCTGATAATTATGCGAAGTTAGAAAACCGAGCTGGACTTGCTTAGCGTGTAATTCTACCAAGCTGGTATTCATCAAGCAAATATCGAAGATCTGAATCATGTTAATCTGATAAAGATTTTTATCATGGTAGTCCTGGATCCACCCAAGATCCATCTGATGGCCTCTTGTACAAAAGAGCATCCCTGATTGTTTACCGAGCAAATTAGACAAGAATCATAATCGTGTCGTGGCAGATCATGATGTTGGCTTTACCTTGAGTGCATTGCCACCAGGTTGGCATTCATTGCACGAATGTCGTGGCTCTGAATGATGCTGGAATTCATATAAGTCATGTTGACCCCACGAATTCGGTGCTCTTGGATCCACCCGAGATCTAATTGTTCCTGTAGAGCTGATTGCACCACAGAACATCCTTGATTGTTCTTAGAGCAGATATCACACTGGTGATAGTTATGAGGTGGTACATGGCCATACCCGCTCTGTTTGCGACGTATCTTGACTAGATTGGTCCTCAATAAGAGTACATTATGAATTTGATAGCTGTCGTTAGACTCTTCTTCTATCAAATTGACTACAGCTTTCTCGTGTTGAGGCAACGGGTTCGTGAGAACATTTGAATTCGTATATTTGAAAGATAAGACCTCGCTCCTAATAAGATTTTGTACATCGGATTTGAAACTGAGAGAGTTTTCTATGTTATGCCCTGGTCCTCCTTGATGGTAAGGACAAGTCTGATCCGCTTTGATCCAAAAAGGCAGATTTTCCACTACTGTAAGAGGAAACTTGGTTTGGACGTGCCCCTTGACCAGTAGTAACAGAAATAGTTCTGCGTACAACATCGGTATAGAGTCGAACCCTGGTGGTCGCGTTGTATGGTTGTTATTGTACGGAGGACGAGCCTGCTGAAGAGGTTGTTGTGTCCTTTGCTGATATTGCTGTTGATTAGGTTGGCTCTGCGCAACCTGAGGTTGATACGTAGGAACAGGCGCAGGGTTGATAGCAGTAATTACAGCTGCTACTGGTTGGTAACGTCGCCTTTGCTTTCCGAGAGAGATATTCCCAATATCCTGCTCTTTTTTCTTAGGGAGAGCACTACCTTATCATTTCGTACTTCTTGATGGTCCGGCGTCTTTAACAAGACGTCCTTCTCGGACGTCTTCCTAAAGACGAACTCCCATGCCCACCATCTCAGTGAAGTCACTGGGCGCACTGGCGACCATTCTGTCGTAGTAAAATGAGCTTAAGGTTTTCAAGAAGATCTTTGTCATCTCTTTTTCCTCGAGAAGTGGACAAATCTGGGCGGAAATTTCGCGCCATCTCTGAGCGTACTCCTTAAAGGTTTCCTTGTCCTTTTGTGACATCGATCTGAGCTGATCTCTGTCTGGTGCCATGTCCAGGTTATACTTATATTTTTTAACAAAGGCAGCGCCAAGATCTCTGAAAGTGGCGATCTTAGTGCGGTTTAAACCCATGTACCATTTGAGTGCGACACCGGTTAAACTATCCCGAAAGTAGTGAATCAGTAGCTCCTGGTTCTTTGTCTGAGCTGACATTCGCCGAGCGTACATCACCAAATGACTTTGAGGGCAAGAGTTACCCTTGTATTTTTCAAAATCGGGTACCTGAAACTTGTGCGGAACTTTCACATTGGGGACAAAACAAAGGTCTGCGGCGTCCTTTCCAAATAGATCCTGACCGCGAATGGCCTGCAATTCTTTCTGCATCTCCAGGAATTGTTCCTGGACCTCATTCATTCTGTCAAACATACTTTCGTTTCCACCAAACAGTATCTGTGGAATCTATCCTTCTGGGACAGTGTGTATCGCGGGTGGTGGTATAGTCATTACGGCAGAGACTCTTGGTGCCTCCCGAAGTTTGTAACCTTCAGGAGTTGTTGTCATGCCCCTGGCATCTTCGCTTTCCCGAAGTTTGTAACCTTCAGGCCCAGTGGTTCCTGCTGCATCTTCCAGATCTTCCATGATCGGCGGGATATATCCTTTCGGGATATAGTTGAGTGACATGCCCCCGGGACGATCTTTCGGCATTTTGTACCTAGGATCAGACTTATACACTATGGGCATTGACGTGGTCTCTGAGATCACAGTCCGTTGTTGTTGCATCTGAGCTTCTGCTAGAGTTTGCATGTTGTTATGAAGCTTTCTTAGATCTTCTTTCAGGGTGTCGATTTCTTCTCTCAACTCTCTGTTCTCCTCCTCGAGATCATCCATTTTCTTTTGTCGATTGGCCCGAGTATTGTACGAATGAGACAGTTTGACTCTAGAATCGAAACACAAACGTGAGATTCGTAGAGAAGAAGAATACGTTTATGGGAGAATGATGAATGATATGCAATGATTTTATTAATTATTTTTTTGTTTAATCAAAAGAAACATCAACAATTTGGATTGCAAATATCATACAGTGGGGAAACCCCGTTTTATTGAATTCAAAGATTGCGGAAATGGAAATACAGTAGATTACAAAGTGCTGAAAAAGGAAATGTCTAAACTAATGGATCCTGAGTCCTCTCTGAAGAGAGTTCAGGTGCTGGCTCTGGTGCTTTCCTTTTCTTTGACCGGGACTCTTCAGCCGTTGTAGGGTTGTCATCCCTTTGCCAAGTGAAAGGAACGAGGAAGTTCCTTTGGTCTTCTTGGTTCTCTACAGCATGTTGCTCTAAAATCTCAATAAGAGCATCCTTATCTTTCAATAGCTGCTGTAGTTTCTTACACTCTACATTAAGAATATGGTACTTGTTCCGCCAAGACCTCCTCTCCTGTTGAACTTTGTTGAGAGTAACTTGAAGTTTTTCCGTGTCGGACATGAAATAAAGGACATAGTCCCTTAACGGAAGAACTTCCTGACGAGGGTAAGGTATCCTCAGCTTGAGAGCTCTAGTTTGTACCCAGTGGAGATAAGACTCCACCGAGACACAGTCCGACTTCCCTAGAGACTCTCTTCCTTTTCTATGAACGTGTTTCCAGGCATGCACTATTTCTGTCTTTAGTGCCCTGTCGTTTTCTCCTTCCTTGAAGAAAAGACCTTCCAGATGAGCACTCCGTGGGACATGCCTCATTGGGTATCCAAATTGACGACGGACTAACACCGAATGATAATTGATTCCTCCCTTAGTTCCTATAAGGGGTACAATTGGGAAATTCCCACAACGGTCAATGATTCTGATACCGTCGTAGATTCGATTGTACCAATCGATGTCAGAGTTGGTAAGAGACATGATTCTCTGCGACCAACGTAAAGTATTCTTTTGATCCCAAAATGCAGCAGACTTGGGTAAGTGGGAAATGAACCATTTGTAAAGCAAGGGTACACAACACGTGATCATTCCTCCGCTGTATAAATTCCTTAAGTGTACCGAATGATACGCATCTGCGAGTAAGGTTGGTACGAGATTTCCAATCAGACATGTCTTAATGGCATTGATATCTACAAAGTTATCGATGTTGGGAAACAAAAATAACCTGTTGGTGAGCAAAACAAAGATGCTCTCGAAAGCGGCCACATTCCCTATACTGACAAAGTACAGGGCTTTCTTTATCAAGAATTGGGCTGGAAAACCTTGGATGCCACCCTTAGTGGTCATGTGAGTCCTGACTTCTGACTCGTCCAAATAAATTGCTCTTGCAATGGTTTGATCTTTTGGAATTTCTTCCAGTTCAGAAAAGGGAGCTTGATCAGTGATATGCAGATCAGTCAGGTGAGAATACTCCCCTAATGTTGGTGCTAGCTGATAATCTGGGAATATTAAACAGTGATAGACCGGATCGTAGAACTGAATTAGTGTGGACAAGATTCCCTCAATTACATGGACCCTTAACAGAGATAGCAAGCCTCCATACTTGGCTATGAAAGCCTCAGGGTTGTTGATCATCCTCGCCAACCCTCTCAAATCCTCTAACTTTGGAACCTTGAAGGTATACTTATGAGTATTTCTTCTACCAAAATCCAAAACGCAATCTCTTTATTTGACATTTGCAATCATTGTCTTAGTTTAATTTGAAAAAGAGAGACTAGAAGAGAAGATTTACTTTTTTGAGTGTTTTTTAAATGAATGTATGAATGCAGCACACAAAAACATAGAAAAAACATGGGGTCAAAGGGTCGGTGTCATGAAGTCAAGGATCTACCCCCCCAAAAGGTTTATACTAGAGATTTTTTGTACCTGCCCACAAGATCATTGATCCCTCTTGGGATAACAACAGCAAGCGGATCGCCAGCGAGCTGGTGTATCCTAGAGTGATCTCAAATGAGGGTAGTATCGCGTGACAACTATTTCCAATAGCTTCCGCACTACAAAATGGTTTCAGTCTGCTAAAAACCTCAGCTTCTCAGATAACCCAGTCGACCACACTACTTTCAACAATCGAAGTCGTATAGGCAATGTATCTGTAAAGGGAGCTCCACTGAGTTTGATGGTCGACCGGGGACTCTTAACTGGGATTAACTCCCCGTAAGATTACCCGTATTGCCATCACCTATCTTAGGTGTATACTCAATCTTTCCACATATGGCATCACACGTATTCCCATTAGTAGAAAAATAAATACAGATATCAATTAGGAAGAGCAGTATATATATTTGTCTTAATCATCCTAGACCTCTAGTCTTATGATCCTATACAGACAATGACTCCCCAACAGAGTCGCCATTTCTATGATACTTTGTGAACTCAGGGTTTTCTACCTAAGATTGTGAACTTAAGGTTTCTACCGAAGGTTGTAAGAAAGAGAAGAAGGCCCCACGGTGGGCGCCATTTTTCTGTAGCGCGATTTTTATGGTCTTGAAGCACTATCACTCGGGTACTACAATTCGATTCATTTTTTTTATCCTGTTAAGCTGATTAAGGAAGGGAAATAGATGTCTCCAATTAACCCTGCTCGCAAATTGAGTTTAAACAGCTGACTGTTAGTTTACAGATGCTATTAAGACGTGGGCCCCTCTTTGGTCAGTTTGTTAGGAACACAGTGTCTGGACTATTTGTGAGGTTTTTGGTAATGTGTTTAGATTTGATGCTTTTGGGTTGATTTGACGGAGATACTGGATTTTGGGTTTTTGGTTAGTATGCTCACTAATATTTTTCAATCTTATGCCTACGTATTCCCGTTTAACGAAACAGGGAAATCAGAGCGATCATAGTTCCTCCTATTCTATGGGAGGAAAAAGGTTGTTTTGGTGTCTTGTTCAAAGCCTAAGTTTTGAAGCTAAAGGTGATTTGTATCTTGTTCAAAGCCCAATATGTGAAGCTAAAAGGGTTTGGCTGAGAGAGAATTTGTCATCTCTAAAGAGGAGTTGTTGATGTTTGTATGATGTGAGCAAGGCACATGTTTGATGCTAAAAGGTTGATTGACTCAACTGAGGTTTCCTTATACGAAGCCTAAGAGGAGGCGATTGACCCAACAAGAGGGTTCTCATACGAAGCCCGAGATATAGGCTAAAAGGGTTGACTCAACAAGAGAGTCTTTTATCTGTCTTATATGAAGCCTAAGACAGAGGCTAAAAAGGTTTGACTCAACAAGAGAGTCTTTTATACTTAACAAGAGAGTGATTTAGTGTCTCGTACGAAGCCCAAGATGGAGGCTAAAAGGGAAGTGACTCAACAAGAGAGTCTTTTATACTCAACAAGAGAGTGTTTTGTTGTCTCGTACAAAGCCTGAGATAGAGGCAAAGGGGATTGACTCAACAAGAGAGTCTTTTATACTCAATAAGAGAGTCTGAAAAGGTTAGCTCCACTGGGGAGAATCATTGTACAAAGCCCAAGAGGAGGCTATCTTACCGCCGGGGATTCTGGAGATCCTGAAGCGAGTCCAAGTGTGGGGAACTCTCATGAGAGAGACCGGGTTTCTGCCTATGTTTGAAGGGGACTTAAGAATGTCTTTGAGACTCAAGGGTCTTAGACTGTCCAAGCCTAGAGTTTTATCTTTTGTATAATGCCCAAGAGGAGGCACATGTATTAAGGGATGGGTATCAACCCTACAACGGCCAGAGTTTTGACGCTAGAAATACTGCTCTAGCAAAGGATTACTAAGTTCTGTCTTATACCTTTAAGAGGTCATCAGGGTCCTTGTATTAAGCCCAAGAGAAGGCATGAGAACTTCTAAGAAGCCGAAGGGTCTTTGTACAACGCCCAAGAGGAGGCGGGGATGCTTTTAGGAAGCCTGTGGGTCCCCAAACCAAGAGAAGTTCAAGACATGATATTCACAGAGAATAGATCAAGCCAGGAAAGTTCGAGAATTTAGAAGAAACTCAAGAGATGCCATTCACGGAGAAAAGAGCATCTCTGGGGAGTAGAGTTTCTTTGATAATTTCTAAGAGTGACAGTCTGAGAAAGGGTTCACCGAGAATGCTTCCTTTCACGTGTCCATATTGTTTAACCCCAAGAGGAGGGAAGACTGTGTCTGGTAATCCTATGGGGGGTCTAGTTTTGTTTGTATTTAAGAGTGACCAACAGGCTTTACCTAGTTCTAGACGTAGCTGCCGGGGAAAACTCTTAATAACTATACTAGTATTACACAGTGGATATATGACAAGTATATAAAGGATGTGAAAGAAGACTTACAATGAAGCAACCCCACAATACAATTATATACATATGAAAGCGATAAATGAAAGCGGATAAACACTTACCCGTTGTAGAGCTTCCATGTTGTTTTGTTAGTTGTTCAACAAAGAAAGCTTTGATAACAATGTTATATTCAAAATCAAAGGAGAAAGTGCTTTGAAAAGTTTGTTGGGGCTTACAGCTCAAGGAGAGGCCCAAGGTTTTAACGATGATCGCACCGCTGTTTTGAAAACTGTACATAAGGACTTATACAATATGTGAGGCCCACAAAGTTTTATGTATAAGGGGATTTGGTCTTACACTCTATTAGAGGCCTAAGAGTTATTCTTGTACAAGAGATGGGACTTACAACTCAAGGAGAGGCCCAAGGTTATTTGTTTGAAAATGGCGATCGCGCCGATATTTTTGAAAACGCAGTGGGTCTTAACCAATGACTGAGGCCCAAAAATGTTTTTGGTTTTCAAAGGGGTTGGTTCTTACACTCTATTAGAGGCCCAAGTGTTTTAAAAAGATTTGTGAGGGTGAAAATCAGAGAAACCCTAATTTTGTTTTCCTTAAAAAGTAAATATTCAAAGAAAATCAATAAAAATGATAAAAATACCAAATAAGTTTGAATAAACCACTTGTGATTTTTGTTTAAGGTTTGAAAAATGATATTTTAATCACAAGATGATTTAGAACTCATTTGGTTTTGATTTTCAAAATGAATATTCACTATTAAATGTTTAAAAATAATTAAAAATGAATTTATTCACAAAACTACTAATTATATTAAATAAATAATATAAATTTGACTTTTTTGTGGAATAAAATATTTCAACATTTTTGTGATTTTTTGCAAAAAGAACCAATAAAAAATAATTAAAATTGAGGGAGTTATTAATTTTTCAAATAATTAAAAATAATATGAAAAACAATAAAAAGTGAAAAAAAAACATTAAAAAGGGGTATGGGGCGAGGGGGATTCGAACCCCAGACCTCTTGTGTGAAGCATGCGCGCCTTACCACTGGGGTGGTGATACATCCGTGTATCAAACCCCAGCCATAAATATACAAGGCTTGCCTTGTTCTTGGCCTGGGCAAGGCAAGGCAAGGCAAGGTTTTTGGTCAGAAACATAAAGGTCATAACTTCTTCATTTCTCCATGGATGGAGACATAATTTATATGAATCTGGCCTAGAATTTCACAAGGAATCCAATGGTGGTGGTGGTTTTTCCTGAAAATCAATCCTCCTCAAAACCCGATAGTGGTTTTGAAATAGGCCATAATGTGCATTTTCTGTGCTACCTCTTGGTACAACCATGAACTACATGATGAATTGGTTCAAACACAACACATATAACATGTATAAGAGATGCATGAGCAGTGGACCTCAAAGCAAGGTATATTTTAAAGAGTTCAAGTTGAGATGCTTGCCTCCTTTGGAGCTTTTTGGGCTATCTGCCAAGTGCTTTGTTCCAGAAATATTTTGATGCTTTGAACACTCTTAAATTATCCCTTAGAAGTTTTTAGGATGATTGGAATCAGCTGGAAACCTTAGGAATGGAAATGGGCCCTTTCTTGCAAAAGTGGCCAAAATAGCAACTCTCTCAAATGATGTTCTAGATGTGTGGAACCATTTAGGATAGTTCAAGGATGATATTTGGAGTGTGTTTGAGGCTTTATCTGGTTTTGAAAGTGACTGAATCAAGACATGGCTTGAAAGATGCAAAAAGGCCCTATTTTGAGGTTTTGAGAGGGGACTTTGTGATTTTGGTGTTACAGGTCACTTGTGAGTGTTTGGATCACTTATATATGATGTTTATGAGGTGTGTGTGTGATTGGTTTGGTTGGAATTGCTCTCAAACTCAAAACCCGATAGTGACTTGCTTTGGAAGGCAAATTTGGAAGTGAGAAGGTGATTTTGAGGAAAGCATCTGTTTGATGGCTTTGGTGTACTCAAACTGAGCACAAATGAGCTCTATTTATAGTAGAGCAAGTTTGTTTTGCAAGAAATAGTGAATGGCAACTGCAGCAGAGGTTTGACCAATGGTTGCATTTTGGAATCTCAAGTCTCCTCTAGCCATTGACTAGAGGTTAGAGCACAGGCTGCTGGTTCCCTAGTTCTTGGATATGTCTTGACTGAATTCACTTGGAAATGGTTCAGTCCATGCCCCCTTGGTGCATCTATTAAATGCTCCAAACCAAAATTGGAGTCTTGTCCCCTCTTTAGGGATTTCTAGGTTTGGCATGCTATTTTTAGTTCCAAAGACTTGGGAGGCTTATGGATCAGTGTTTCTCCCTCCTTGTTCCCTCACTGAGGTGTTCAAATGGAAAGACATGTTTGTCATTTGCACAAATTTGGCAAATCGGGTAAAATGCACAAATCTTCCTTGCCATGACAGTTTGCAGCAAGGCATATTGGCATGGTCATATCTCATGGCTCAAGTTGAATTCCATGGAGTTCTTGGCCATTTTGGAGAGCTCTCATATGATACAACATATGTGTGATAATAGTTTGTTTTTATACCTTTTGGATCCAAGTAAAAAATGCCCCTACATTTGGAAAAAAGTGAAGCCAGATTCTGACTTAGTGAAAATTTCACTAAGTGTTGGAAAAAGTGACATTTCATGTTTTCAGCCATTTTGATCATTCCATAACTTAAAATCCATGATGAATTGTAATGAGGTGTAGTTGACACTTTTAAAGTATACCATGAGAGCTACAAATCCATCTTTGGATCAGCCAAAATGGTTGCTTGGATCTCAAGTTATGATCCTTGGAAGTTGGTACCCTAGCCACTTTGTCCCATAACTTAGAAAATTTCTAAGTTTTTTATGGTTACCCCTTTTACAAGTTATCCCACTTTTCTTGATTTTTCCTGATGAATGATGATTCCAATCACACATTAACATCATTTTAGGGTCAAAGAACCATATTTGTGAAAAATCTCAAAAAGTCAAAGTTTACTTTTGTGCATAGTTGACTTTTTGTCAGATGAATTCCAAACTGTGCGATCCTCTATGAAATCAAGTCCTTGACCTAAATCAAACATGATGGAGTGATTTCATAGATGTTATAGGGTGTATTGAATCATGTCCCAAGGTTTGGGAGCATGTCTGGGTCAAAATTCTAAGGCACAATTGACTTTTCCCGCGAAACCCTAATTGTGGATCTGATGAATTTGAAACTTGTTGATCAAGCTTCTTGGACCAATCCATTGTTGTAAATGGATCAATGTAGTGGGTTAGAGACCTTCAAATCATGTCTTGAGGTCTTGGCTCATGTTTTGTCCCAAAAGTCAACTTAGGGATGAATTAGGTCAAGAAACCCTAATTCCTATTTTTTGATGAATGCGTCCCCTGAGGCTAAATTCACTTGATGATTGGGTTTATGATGTCCCATGAAGTATCTTGAGTTATGCTTTGAAGTATTGGCTCATGCCCAGATGAATATTTTTATCTGGAGGCCTTGGTCGACCAAAACCCTAATTTGGTGACACTGGCGATCTTGAGGCTTAATCCACCTGGAATACTGCAACCTTGTGCTTGATTCTTGTTGTGGGAGTCCTCTTGATCCATTGTGGATGTTTGAGAGGTTAGACAAGTTGAAGATCATGTCAATTCTTGATTGATCCTTTGTCTAAGAGCTCTGAGAGGGCTTGAAACCTTAAATTTGATTGTAGTGGATGCTCACCCATCCTTGGGAAGACTAATGAGGCATGATGGTCCATCCATATTGTGATGATGATTTACACAATGATGGGAAATCTTAGTGGTCAAAATTTGGGGTATGACAATGACCACTATTCTCCCTAACAACTTTGAATTCCACTGTGCTCAAAACTTCAGCTGAGGATGATTAAAGCAGAACCCTTGATAAACAATGTTGCTTTCAATGATCAAGACTGGCCAGATACAGTTACTTTCCATAATCCCTAACTTTTTCCTAGATTGCCTTCTCGGGTTTTCAATCTACTAGGATGATTATTTATGTTTTTGTCTCTAATTTTTGCCTGGACCGCCCTTTCGGGTTTTCAGCCCACCGAGACGCTCATTTTTGCCTAAGCCGCCCTTTCGGGTTTTCAACTTAGCGAGCTGTTCTTTTTTATTTTTAGGCAAAGTATTTCTTGACTGTATTGGCATTCACAAGACGAGTGAACTCTTCACCATCCATAGTTGTAAGAAGTAATGCACCACCAGAGAAGGCTCTCTTAACAACATATGGGCCTTCATAATTAGGAGTCCACTTGCCCCTAGAATCATTGGTAAAAGTCGAGATCTTTTTGAGCACGAGGCCGCCTTCTCTGAACACACGAGGTCGAACCTTCTTGTCAAAATCTTTCTTCATTCTCTGTTGATATAACTGGCCATGACACAAGGCCGTCATTCTTTTCTCTTCAATCAAATTCAACTGATCGTATCTACTCTGACACCATTCAACCTCAGACAATTCAGCTTCCATCAAAACTCTCATAGAAGGGATTTCAACTTCTACCGGGAGTACTGCTTCCATACCATAAACAAGAGAGAAAAGGGTTGCCCCTGTTGAAGTACGGACGGATGTACGATACCAATGCAAAGCAAAAGGGAGCATCTCATGCCAATCCTTGTAGGTAACAACCATCTTCTGAATAATCTTCTTAATGTTCTTATTAGCAGCTTTAACAACCCCATTCATCTTAGGTCTGTAAGGCAAAGAATTATGATGCTCAATCTTAAACTCATCGCACAATTCCTTCATCATCCTATTATTCAAATTTGACCCATTATCAGTGATAATCTTGCTCGGAACACCATATCGACAGATGATTTGGTTCTTGATAAACCAGACCACTACTTGTTTGGTCACATTGGCATATAATGCCGCTTCAACCCACTTGGTAAAATAGTCAATAGCCACCAAAATGAAACGGTGTCCGTTCGACGCTTTAGGCTCATTCATTCCAATCATATCAGTGCCCCACATGGAGAAAGGCCATGGAGAAGAGATAACGTTGAAGGGAGTTGGAGGTACATGAATTTTGTCAGCATAAACCTGGCATTTATGGCATTTCTTCACATATTTGCAACAATCAGATTCCATTGTCAGCCAATAGAAACCTGCCCATAACATTTTCTTAGCCATTGCATGCCCATTGGCATGGGTACCAAAGGATCCTTCATGAATTTCTCTCATCAACACATCTGCTTCGTGTTTATCCACGCATATGAGCAAGACCATGTCATAATTTCTTTTATACAGCACATCATCATTCAAGAAGAAACTACCAGCCAATCTTCTCAAAGTCTTCTTATTTTTCTTGGATGCCCAGAGTGGGTATTCTTGATTCTGAAGAAAACATTTAATATCATAATACCAAGTTTTATCATTAACAACCTCTTCAACCGCAAACACATGAGCTGGTCTATCAAGACGCATAACATCGATTTTGGGCACATCATTCCACCAATTCACTACAATTATGGAGGATATAGTTGCTAAAGCATTTGCCATTCTATTCTCTACTCTGGGTATGTGGTGAAACTCAACCTTATTGAAGAAAGTTGACAACCTTCTTGCATAATCACGATAAGGAATTAAATCAGGTTGACGTGCCTCCCATTCCCCTTTAATCTGATTAACCACCAGGGTTGAATCTCCGTATACATCAAGAATCTTAATTCTTAAATCAATAGCTTCTTCTAAGCCCATAATACACGCTTCATACTCAGCCGCATTATTTGTGCAAGTGAACATCAACCTTGCGGTAAAAGGAATATGAAAACCCTGAGGAGTAACAATTATTGCCCTAATACCATTTCCATACTCATTAACAGCTACATCAAAAATCAAACCCCAACAGGATCCAGGCTTAGGTCCTTCATCAGGTAATGGTTCTTCACAATCTTTAACCTTTAGATACATCATGTCTTCATCAGGAAAATCAAACCTGATAGGTTGATAATCATCAATTGGCTTGTGTGCCAAATGATCATCCAAAACACTTTCTTTTATTGCTTTTTGAGTTCGGTACTCGATATCATATTCTGACAACAACATTTGCCAATGAGCGATCCGCCCAGTCAAAGCAGGCTTTTCAAAGATATACTTGATTGGATCCATCTTAGATATCAACCAAGTTGTATGATTTAACATATACAGGCGGAGGCGCTTGGAAGCCCAAGCTAAAGCACAACATGTCTTTTTAAGCATTGAGTACCGAGACTCAAAATCGGTGAACTTCTTTTCGACCAGATTCATCTTGTTGACCCAGAACACAGCCCATAGACTCTTCCAGCATAGTCAAATACATGATCAAAGGTCTTCCTTCCATAGCAAGAGACAAAATTGGAGGTTCAAGCAGATACTCTTTAATACTTTCAAAAGCTTTTTGACAATCCTCTGTCCAGACACAACTCTGATCTTTGCGAAGAAGCTTGAAGATCGGCGTACATGTGGCAGTCATATTAGATATAAATCGGGAGATATAATTCAAACGTCACAAGAATCCTCTTACTTGTTTTTCTGTTTTGGTCGCAGGCATCTCCTGAATAGCTTTAACTTTACAAGGATCAACTTCAATGCCTTTTTGGCTGACAATAAAGCCTAACAACTTTCTAGAACGGACACCAAAAGTGCACTTATTAGGATTCAAACGGAGCTTAAACTTTCTCAAATGTTGAAATAGCTTCAATAAGTACTCAATATGTTCTTCTTCAGTCTTTGACTTACAAATCATATCATCCACATAGACCTCAATTTTCTTATGCATCATATCATGGAACAAAGTGGTCATAGCTCTCTGGTACGTCGCACCAGCATTTTTCAAACTAAAGGGCATCACCCTGTAACAGAATGTTCCCCAGGGTGTAATGAATGTTGTTTTTTCCATATCCTCGGGTGCCATCTTTATCTGATTATAACAAGAAAATTCGTCCATAAAAGAAAAGATATGGAACTTAGCAGTATTATCTACCAGCATATCAATGAGTGGCAGTGGAAAATCATCTTTCGACTCACACATTCGGACTTTTCTGTCTTTCTTTGGAACGGGCACAATATTGGCCACTCATTGAGGATACTCAGAAGTCATAAGAAAACCAGCATCAATCTGCTTTTGAAACTCCTCTTTGATCTTCACAGCCATGTCGGGATGAGTTCTTCTCAATTTCTGTTTAACAGGCGGACATTCGGGCTTCAACGACAAATGTTGCTCCACAATATCATTATCAAGACCAGGCATGTCCTGATAGGACCAAGCAAACATGTCAACATATTCTCTAAGAAGCTCTACCATTCTCTTCTTAACATCTGACTGAAGCAGTGCCCCAATCTTGACTTCTTTCTTACCATTATCTGAACCCAAATTGACCAATTCTACCGGCTCTTCATGAGGCTGAATGGCTTTTTCCTCGTACTCAAGCAACTGAGAAATTTCATCTGGAACCTCCTCAATATCCTCTTCTTCAGCTCCAAACACAGGGAAATCAAAGTAGGGAGAGGGCATAGGGTCATTGTTTTCATTGGGTTTAACAATCAATCTGCACAATGATTTATGTTTGATTTTAGAAAATGAACAAGAAGTGCAAGTATTATGCAGATAAAAGTGATTATCACATGATTATTATTATTTTTGGTTTTTAATGTTACCATTTTTTCAGAAATAAAGTAAAAAGGGAAAACATAATATGGATAAACAAAATAACATTTTATTGATGATGATAAAATTTGAAACAAAGCCCTCACAAATTCACTTTCACCTTGGGCAGAATGAAAGGATTTTTGAAAGAAATAAAAACAATTACTTTGAAATATGAATAACAGTGGGAACATCAACAACTATCCAATTCTGGCAAATCTGTCCATGTGTCACAAAATTGGGAAGTTCTTCCTCTTCATCGTCTTCAATGATGGCACTGACTTCATATTCAGGTTCCTTAAACTTCTTCTGAGGGGAATAAAAGGGCACATATGTATCCTCTGGGGACATAAACCCGGGGTCTTCCAAATAAGGCTCCAAATCTTCAGCAGGAATGAGATCACTTTCAGAACCAAACGGGATGTAGCCTTCAGAGTCTTCTTCGAGAATCGCAACTGTAGAATGATCTTTACTAGGACAATCTTGAGCCATATTGACAGACGCCTTGCCATGATTAGGTAGCGGATTCGATTTTACATTAGGATTGGAGTATTCAAAAGATAAAATACCACTTCTAACCAATCTTTGCACTTCCATCTTTAATGGATAACAGTTCTCAGTATCATGCCCAGCTCCTCCTTGATGAAAAACACAATGAGCTTCAGGCTTATACCACCACGACGAATCTTTTGGAGCAGCAGGTGGTGCACGGGTCTGAACAAGATTCTTCTGAATTAAACAAGGAAGCAAATCTGTATATGTCATTGGAATCAGATCAAAATCTTTCTGATAACGACCTCGTTGATTGTTTTGTTGATTAGAGCGTTGTTGATGAGCAGGGGCTGCCTGAACAACAGGAGTCGAATTGATAACAGGAGTAACGGATGCAACATGTTACTGACACTGGTTATTCTTACCATAACTCTTTTTGCGTCCTCCACGGGAAATAGCATTGGTCTCACCTTCTTTCTTTTTGGCAAGTCCTCCCCCATATTTCTTGGAATTACCTGTAGAATTATCATCTTTTGACAAACGTCCCTCACAGACACCTTCTTCTAATCTCATCCCCATATTAACCATCTCAGTGAAGTCACTCAGGGCACTAGCAATAATACGCTCATAATAGAAAGGACTCAGAGTTTTCAGAAAAATCTTGGTCATCTCTTTTTCTTCCAAAGGAGGATTAATCTGAGCAGCAATATCGCGCCACCTCTGCGCATATTCTTTGAATGTCTCCTATCTTTCTGAGCCATTGCTCGAAACTGATCATGATCAGGAGCCATATCCATGTTATATTTATACTGCTTCACAAAATCCTCACCCAAATCTTCAAAAGTGCGAATTCGAGTACTGTCGAGTCCCATATACCATTTCAAGGCTGCACTAGACAAACTGTTTTGAAAGTAGTGAATGAGAAGCTGATTATTATCGGTCTGAGTCGACATCTTACGAGCTTACATAGTAAAATGGCTCAACGGACAAGAGTTACCCTTATACTTTTCAAAGTCAGGGACCTTGAACTTATGTGGGATCTTCACATTAGGAACCAAGCATAACTCATGAGCATTCTTCCCAAACAGCTCTTTACCCCTCAAAGCTTTGATTTCTTTTTGCATCTCAGCAAACTGGTCTTGAATCTCTTCCATTCTATCATAAGCATCAACACTCTCGCTCGGAGCAGTGTGGAAAATCTGTTCTTCACCAAAAGGAATGGTATGAACCACATGCGGTGGTACAATCATCACAGGTTGAACAGTAGGAACAACTGGAACTTCAGGAGGTGGTGGTGGTTGATAACCTTCAGGAACAAAGTTATGAGGCATGCCCTAGGGGAAGCCAGGAGGAATGGAGTGTTAAGGAACACTAGCAGGCGCCACAGAGATGGGCGTAGAGATAATTTCAGAAATGATTGTCCTTTGCACAGGAGTTGAAAGCGGAGGAGGAGGGTGTGGCTGATTCTGAGTAGCAACCAATGATTCCATCATAGCAGTGAGTCTCTCCAAACTATCCTTCAAAGTTGTCACTTCCTCACGAAGCTCATGGTTCTCTTATTGCAACTGATCCATCTTCTTCTTTAGATTAGCCCGAGTATTATACTGGTGCGATAACTTGGCTGAATGAAGACCAAAGGGAAATATAAGACACCTGGAAAAGGCAAGAAACAATGCACGATGATGCAAATGCAAATGCAAAATGCAAATGTTTCATTCAATTTCAAGGATCTTTAAAATATAAAGCAATTGCAAACATCGTAAAGAAATAACACTTTTGAAATACTGATAAATATCTCATTTTATTGAATATTGGAAAGAGCTACACTTGGAAGTTCAAGTTATAAAGGATCAAAATACAATAAGAAAAAGCTAGATCCTAAAGATCATCTGATGACAATCCAAACTGATACTTCCTTCGGAGTCTACTAATCTCTCTCTCATAGTTGTCCTTCATGGCGGTCTTCTCTAACACGAGCCGATCCACGATACCCTTTCAAGCACCGGAAGTAGGAGGATGAGATGACGAAGTAGTAGAGGTAAATAAATCCTCTCCATGTCTCTTCACAACACGTCGCTCAAGCAACTCAATCAAGTCATCTTTCTCCTTTATCTGCTTTTAACACTCTAACTTCTCAAGGTTTGAAGCATGAAACTTGGATTCCCAAAGATCTTTTTCTTCCTTCATCTTGGCCAAAGAATCTTGAAGAGTCTTCATATCATCCAAAGGAATAAGGAGTGGTGTAGCAACCATTATAGCCATAGGTTTCTCAAAAGAATAAGGCATTTTGACCTCCTTAGCTCTCTCCTTTACCCAAAGCGTATAAGGTTCCAAGGCAATGTAAACTTGTCTCCCAAGCTGTCCTCTACCCATCTTTTGAATCTTAGTCCAAGAATTAGCCATTCTTTTCCTCAAACCAAGAGAGTCATTCCCTCCTTGGAAAAACAAACCCTCTAAATGAATATTCTTTGGCTTTTCCTTCATCATATAGCCAAGCTGACGGCGAGCTAAACTCGGGTTGTAGTTAATTCCACCTTGTGTGCCAAGAAGAGGCACATTGACGAATTCCCCACAACTATTAATAATCTAGACACCATCATAAACAAAAGAAGACCAAGTAATGTCAGCACGAGTAAGGTACAAGATCCTCCGAGACCACCTTAAACAACTCTTGTTCTCCTTAAAAGTCGATGACTGTGGCAAGTGCGAAATAAACCACTTGTACAGCAGAGGTGCACAAAAAACAATGGTACCATTCCCCTTAGAAGTCCTATGATGGATGGAGAAGTAAGTATCACCAAGTAAAGTCAGAACAGGGTTCCCAATCAAGAAAATCCGAATAGCGTTAACATCCACAAAGTTGTCAACATTAGGGAATAAGACTAGTCCATAGATAAGCAAAGCAAATATAGCCTCAAACGCCAATGTGCTACCAGAATTAGCAAATAAAGTGGCTTTCCCAATCAATAACTTAGAAGTCAAACCCTTGATGCCTCCCTTGACCTTAAGGTTAACATCTATATCGGATTTCATCAAATGGGTAACTGCAGTTATTTCTTGGGGCTTAAGAGCTTCCTCCAAACCAGTATAAGGAACCTTATCAGAAACTGGTATACCCAACAGATAAGCATACTCTTCCAAAGTCTGAATGAACTGATAATTGGGAAAAGTAAAGCATCGGTAGATAGGATCATAGAACTGCACTAGGGTGTTCAGAATTCCATCTTCAATGTCGGTAGAAAGAATAGATAGAAGTCTCCCATGATAAGATCTGAAACCTGCACAATCAACTACCAAGGACACTAGCTTTTTCAACTCTGTAAGATCAGGAGCTTTGAAACAATACTTCTGAGTGTTTCTCCTTCCAATATCCATGATCACAATATCTGCGATGTTTGCAAAGGAAAATCTCTAAGATCCTTGAAAACTGATGGAAATAAAAATGTCCATGAATGTATGAGTGCATGATGCAGCAACCACAAACAGGATCACACAAGGCACACGGGCTCAAGGTTCCCAGTCACGAGCATGGAGTCAAGGGTAAGAACCTCCCATAATGGTATGTACTAGGGTTATATCACCTATATAACAAGGTTCTAAAAAGTTCCCAGAGTCATAGATCCATCTTTCGGATATTATCGGCTTAAACTACTACTCGTCGGCCAATAATATTCTCAAGAGAAACTCGTCTGAGTGTGGTATCGCATAACAACCGATTCAAGTCTACACATGAATAGCCACCGCACCACGTCCTAATAAGGCCAAGATGGGTTAAGGGTTCTACGATCCTCAGCTTCTCAGGCTCCCAGGTCGGAAAAGGTAACGTCAATTACGACTACTCGTATGGCATCAGTAATCCCAAAGGGGCTTCCACTGAGTGGGGGATCTCAAGTTAGCTTAGTAAGGACTACTCCACATAAGACGAACAAGACTATACCACCCTCCTATCATAAGTGCACTCAAGTCCGGGTATAAGACATATCTCACCACACAGATCACCAAGCACCCTGACAGAACAAGCAACAACAAACAAATCAAACAAAAAGCGATAAATAAATCAAAGTAGGCTAAACCCACTAGGAACTAGATTTCCCCAACAGAGTCTCCACTTTTCTGTAGCGGGGAAATTTGTGAGTGTAAGCTATTGATTAACTTAACTCAAAAATGCAAGAGTCGCCACCGCAATTTTATTTTATCCAAAAAGGAAAGGAAAAAGAGCGAACAAAACCTAAAGAGTTCTAAAAAAACAAGAACAAACAGAGAATGGGTAAGGGGGTTGGTTACGTTAAAGGAAGGTGTTAGCACCTAAAACGTATATAGTACTTTATAGGAGCCCTTTGAAATATCTACGCTTTTTGGTTTGAAAATGTTTGTTTGAAAAGAGATTGGGGAGGTGAGAGGAGAAATATTTTTTAATATTTTTGTGTTTGGAGAGACTTATCGCCTCATGCCTACGTACCCACGAAGTGCAATGTAGGATCAAAACCTCGTAGTTCGTGGTACAAATAACAAAAATTATTGGTTATGATTCATTTTATCTTGAAAAGTTAACCCGTCATTCTCAAGAGAGAATACTCAACTAATTACCCAAAGGTATGGGAAAGAGGCATTTGCATCACATTAAGATGGAGGATTTGCTTGGATTAAAATCAACAAGACTATCACTTCAACATCATAGTGGAAAATGGCCATGCTTTACACAACACACCATGGTTAGGAGCTTTACATCTCAACAAAGAAGATGACTCATGTCTAATTCTTTTTGAAAAATTTAAAAGAAAAAAGGTGCATAAAAGCACAAAAAGTTTGAATGAGTTTTGTATTTTTTATGTTTTTTTTAAATGGTCAAAGTATAATTAACATTGATTGACATTTATTAAAGAAAACAAAGTTTGAAAATCACTTGACCAAAGTCAAGGTTTTATTATGAAAGCGGTTTTGAAGTTTGAAAACAAGAAGATTTTGAAAAAGAGAGGAGATTTTGAAAATTTAAGAAGCGGTGGTGAAGAAGTGACTATCCTAGTGCATAAAATAAAAGCTAAGGTAAGAAATATCTAACCACATAGAGGCACTCTTCAAAACATAATAAGAAAAGAATTACATCCTCTTGAGCCAATAAGCAAGCCAAATAAAGGCTAGAATACCAAACTCCATAATGATCCAAAGCACAATGGAGAGAAACCTAATTCTAAGTCCATAAGTCCATAATCAAGCCAAGAAGTCTAAGAGTAGAGATCCTCCAATGCAAGGGATAGTGGCCATAGTCCAACAATTAAGAGCACAAGTCTTTTAGTGGTTTAAGCCTTTATTAATGTTTTTGAGTCCAAATGGACAAAAGAAAAACAAAAGCACAAGATAATATGGTCCAAATGGACAAAAGAAAAATGACATAAACATAAACATGATATGATATAATGGTATAAAGCATAAAAAAAAAAAGAGATAGGGAGCAAGAAGGAAACATAAACAATATAGTAATAAAATAGTATATACATAATAGTAGCACAAAGGCACAAGTGCCAAGAATCCTCAAAAAGGCAACACCGAATATTTCGTCTCGCGTCTTGAACTATATGGTTGAACAATGTGCTTAGGTCAAGGTTAATGAAGACTTGTCAGAAGATTGATAGAATCAAAGCCTCTATGAAACAAGTTTCAAAGATTATGAACCTAATACAAAAGAACAAACATGCTTGGGCGGACGATCATAAGTTCGGGCCATGAAAGTTCAAGTTCCGATTCGGATGGGGAGGGACAAATGTAGCGCTATGTTAAGAAATCGCCAAGTGACTTATAAAGAAGTCACCCTACTCGAGGCCGGTCAATAGTCATTTTTGTGCTAATGCATGCTAGATGAACTATATGTAAATCGTCATCCGAAAGCAATACCGCATGAAAAGAAAATAGGTAGCGATCTAGTCATGATCAAGAATTCAACAAAGAAATTCTAAGATCCATAAGACTTTCATCGATCAAAATAAAAAAGGAAATAGATGAAGAGAAAGCCAAATTGAATTACACTTTCAAAATCCTTTCATCTTCAAGTTCAATCACCTTTAATTGATAGATTTAAGTATGAAAACATATCACTAATTCAAAGCACCTCAAATGAATTCAACAATTCATTTAAGGATAGATTTGAACTAATGAATGTTTAATTATTTTAACCATATCCAAAGTCCATTGAAATTGAAGAGAAATTAATCTCAACAATGCATTTCAAGGCTAAAACAAGAAGAAAGGGGAAGAAAAAGAAAGAAAAGTCAAAACAGTCCCAAAAAACAAGTGAAAAACGACATTCTGACTCAGAGTAACCGGTTACTCTATATAGGATAACCGGTTACTCTGTGCGCAGAGTCAAAAAATAGTGCAAAATTCAGCATGATCATCTTTCAAAACTTTCTTCAAACACCTTATGATCATGGAATTAAATTTGCACGAAATTTTAAGTAAAACAACAGTGAAAACCAGTAATCAAACACAATTACAAGATCCAACAGATCAAGTAACAAGGATCTCCAAAGGTCTACATTATGGAAGATGAAGATGAAGCTTCAACAATGGTGAGAGATGAATTACCACTTCAAATCTGAAAATTACTCCAAATTGCTTCAAGATCCAAACACCAAAGCCTTGATCTACAAGAATTGATGAAGAAAATAAGTTTGGATGAAGGTTTAGCTCAAAGTTGAACAAGATTCAATGTGAATTCTTGTTAACTTTCAAAAGAAGAAAAGTGAGCTTTGAGTGAATTTTGTGGTTGGGAAGAGAATTTGAAAGAGGTTTGTTGGCTCTCAAAAGCTTGTGAAATAAATGAAATGAGACCTCTATTTATAGGATTTAGGCTTGGAAAATTTGGTGGTTTGGAATATGGTTTGAAAATGAAAATTAGGCTTGGAATTTGAATTTGGAGGGAAATTATCAAAAGAGTGGTGATTAGTGGAGGTACATGGTGGGAATTAATTATGATGATGTAGGGGAATTAAAAATGAGATAGTCCAGAATATTCCACATGTGATCAAAATGATGAAAATTGGTGTCAATTGCTGCATAATTTAAATTTGCTGCCATTTTTCAAATTTTCACGAGGGTAACCAGTTACTCTGATTGAGGTAACTGGTTACTCAGATTAAATTTTGAAAAAAAATGCCCTTTTTGAGTGCACTGCTGTGGTTCGGCTCGATTCTTTTGCTTGTCAAAGAAGGCATGGAAATAAACACATGAACCTTGGAGTCTCTTGAATAATAATCAATTAAATCTTGGAAACTCTTGATCAGATGATTTTTGAATTACTTGCAGATCAACTTTGACTTTGTTCAGATGAAATTCATTCGAGCTGAGGGACTGATTTTGATATCCTTGATCCAAATTCTTCCTGAATAAGTTAGTAAAAGGAAAAAAACATATTTTTGGATTTTAATTAATGGTTAGTAAACATAAACAAATACAAACATCAAACAAACAAGAGAACATGGGTGCTTGGCGATCTCACTCAAGAACAAACCTTTAGAGGAGGGTAAGCGAACTAAAGCTTATGATCTTGTTTGTGGTATGAGATGCAAAAGGACATGTGGGATCTTAGGGGTAAAAATTAGGGTATTACACTACTGTTGTTTATGTTTCAAAGTAATTTGTTTTTATTTTCTTTCAAAAATCCTTTCACTCTTCCCAAGGTGAAAGTGAATTTGTGAGGGCTTTGTTTCAACTACTATCGTTATCAATAAAATGCTATTTTGTTTGTCCATATTATGTTTTCCCTTTTGGCTTTATTTCTGAAAAATGGTAACATAAAAAATAAAAAAAAATAATAAAATGATAATCACTTTTATCTGCATAATACTTGCATTTTTGTTCATATTCTAAAATCAAACATAAATTATTGTGCAGATTGATTGTTAAACCCATTGAAAACAATGTACCATATGCCCTCTCCTAAATTTGAATTCCCTGTGTTTGAAGCAGAAGAAGAGGATGATGAAGAGATTCCAGATGAAAATTCTCAGTTGCTTGAGCACGAGGAAAAATCCATTCAGCCTCATGAAGAGCTGGTGGAATTGGTTAATTTGGGTTCAGAGGAAGATATAAAAGAAGTCAAGGTTGGGGAACTGCTTGGTCTAGATGTTAAGAAGAGAATGGTAGAGCTTATTAGAGAATATGTTGATGTATTTACTTGGTCCTATCAAGATATGCCAGGTCTTGATACTGATATTGTAGAGCATAGATTTCCGTTGAATCCTGAATGTCCGCATGTGAAACAGAAGTTGAGAAGAACTCACCCTGACATGGCTGTTAATATTAAACAGGGGGTTCAAAAGCAGATTGCTGATGGTTTTCTTGTGACTGCTGAGTATCCTCAATGGGTGGCCAATATTGTGCCTGTTCCAAATAAAGACGAAAATGTCCGAATGTGCGTTGACTATAGATATTTGAATAAAGCAAGTCCGAAAGATGATTTTCCCCTACCACACATTGATATGTTGGTAGATAATACTGCTAAGTTAAATATCTTTTCTTTTACGGATGGATTTTCTGGTTATAATCAAATAAAGACGGCACTCGAGGATATGAAAAAAAACAACATTTATTACACCCTGGGGAACATTCTGTTACAGAGTGGTGCCCTTCTGTTTGAAAAATACTGGTGCAACATACTAGAGAGCTATGACAACTTTGTTCCATGATATGATGCATAAAGAAATAGAGGTCTATGTGGACGATATGATTTGTAAGTCAAAGACTGAAGAAGATCATATTGAGTATTTGTTGAAGCTGTTTCAACGTCTGAGGAAGTTTAAACTCTGCCTGAATCCTAATAAACGCACTTTTGGTGTCCGTTCTGGAAAATTGTTGGGCTTTATTGTCAGCCAGAAAGTTATTGAGGTTGATCTTGGTAAAGTCAAAGCTATTCAGGAAATGCCCGCGCGCAAAACAGAAAAACAAGTAAGAGGATTCTTGTGACGTTTGAATTATATCTCCCGATTTATATCCAATATGACTGCCACTTGTGCACCGATCTTCAAGCTTCTCCGTAAAGATCAGGGTTGTGTATGGACAAAGGATTGTCAGAAAGCTTTTGATAGTATCAAAGAGTATCATCTTGAACCTCCGATTTTGTCTCCTCCCATGGAAGAAAGACCGTTGATTATGTATTTGACTGTGCTGGAAGAGTCTATGGGTTGTGTTCTTGGTCAACAAGATGAATCTAGTTGAAAAGAATTTACCATGTATTATTTTAGCAAGAAGTTCACTGATTGTGAGTCTCGGTACTCAATGCTTAAAAAGACATGTTGTGCTTTAGCATGGGTTGCCAAGCGCCTTCGCCAATACATGTTGAATCACACTACTTGGTTGATATCCAAAATGGATCTAATCAAGTATATTTTTGAAAAGCCTGCTTTGATTGGGAGGATTGCTCGTTGGCAAATGTTGTTGTCAGAGTATGATATCGAGTACCGAACTCAAAAAGCAATAAAAAGAAGTGTTTTGGCTGACTATTTGGCACACCAGCCAAATGATGATTAACAACCTATCAGGTTTGATTTTCCTGATGAGGATGTGATGCACCAAAAGCCTAAAGATTGTGAGGAACCATTACCTGAAGAAGGGTTGGAGCTTGGATCCCGATGGGGTTTGATTTTTGATGGAGCTGTTAACGCTTATGGCAATGGTATTGGGGCAATAATTGTTACTCCCCATGGTTCTCATATTCCTTTCATTGCAAGGTTGATGTTCACTTGCACAAATAATGCGGCAAAGTATGAAACGTGTATTATGGGCTTAGAAGAAGCAATTGATTTAAGAATCAAGATTCTTGATGTATACGGAGATTCAACCGTAATGATTAATCAGATTAAAGGAGAATGGGAGACACGTCAACCTGATTTGATTCCTTGTCGAGATTATGCAAGAAGGTTGTCAACTTTCTTCAATAAGGTTGAGTTTCACCATATACCCAGAGAAAAAAATCGAATGGCAGATGCTCTGGCAACTTTATCCTCCATGATTGTGGTAAATCGGTCAAATGATGTGTCAAAAATCAATGTTATGCATCTTGATAGACTGGATCATGTGTTTACAGTTGAAGAGGTCGTTGATGATAAACCATGGTATTATGATATTAAATGCTTTATTCAGAAACAAGAGTACCCACTTGGGGCATCCAAGAAGGATAGAAAAACTTTAAGAAGGTTGGCTGGCAATTTCTTCTTGAATGATGATGTGCAGTATAAGAGAAATTATGAGATGCTCTTGCTCAGATGCGTGGATAGACACAAAGCAGACATGTTGATGAAAGAATTCATGAAGGATCATTTGGTACCCATGCCAATTGACATGCAATGGCTATGAAGATGTTAATGGCAGGTTACTATTAACTGACAATGGAATCTGACTGTTGCAAATATGTGAAGAAATTCCATAAATGCCAAATTTATGCTGACAAAATTCATGTACCTCCAACTCCTCTTAATGTTATCTCTTCTCCATGGCCTTTTTCAATGTCGGGCATTGATATGATTGGAATGATTGAGCCTAAATCATCGAACGAACATCGTTTCATTTTAGCGGCTATTGAATATTTTACCAAATGGTTTGAAGCAACATCATATGCCAACGTGACCAAGCAAGTAGTGGTCTGGTTTATCATGAACTAAATCATTTGTCGGTATGGTGTTCCAAGCAAGATAATCACTGATAATGGGTCAAATCTAAACAACAAGATGATGAAGGAATTATGTGACGAGTTTAAGATTGAGCATCATAATTCTTCTCCTTACAGACCTAAGATGAATGAGGCTGTTGAAGTTGCTAATAAGAATATTAAGAAGATCATTCAGAAGATGGTTGTTATATACAAGGACTGGCATGGCATGCTCCCTTTTGCTTTACATGGGTATCGTATATCTGTCTGCACTTCTACAAGGGCAACCCCTTTCTCTCTTGTTTATGGTATGGAAGCAGTGTTCCCGGTAGAAGTTGAAATCCCTTCTATGAGAGTTTTGATGGAAGCTGAATTGTCTGAGGCTGAATGGTGTCAGAGTAGATACGACCAGTTGAATCTGATTGAAGAGAAGATAATGACAGCCTTGTTTCATGGCCAATTATATAAACAGAGAATAAAGAAAGCTTTTGACAAAAAGGTTCGATCTCGTGTGTTCAGAGAAGGCGACCTCGTGCTCAAAAAGATCTCGAATTTTACCACTGATTCTAGGGGCAAGTGGACTCCTAATTATGAATGCCCATATGTTGTTAAGAGAGCCTTCTCTGGCGGTGCATTAATTCTTACAACTATGGATGGCGAAGAGTTCAAAAAGATCTCGACTTTTACCACTGATTCTAGGGACAAGAATTGACATGATTTTCAACTTGTCAAGCCTCTCAAACATCCATAAAAGATCAAGAGGTTTACCACATCAAAAATCAAGCATAGGAATGCAACATTTTAAGTTAATCAAGCCTCAAGATCACCAGTGTCACCAAATTAGGTTTTTGGTCGACCAAGGCCTCCAGAGGGAAATGTTCATCTGGGCATGAGCCATTACTTTAAAACATGATCAAACTTGCCCTTACCATCAAGGAGGGTCAGTTCATAACATTGAGAATTGCGTCAGCTTTAAATCTAATATGCGGAAACTCGTCAGAAACGAGGTTTTATCTTTCAAAGATACTAATCTGAATGTTCAAACGAACCTGATGCCGCAACACAAAAAGACTACGGGGAACTTAATAGATGGAGAACACGGCAGCACTTATCAAATTCACGATGTACGCCTATTGGGAACAAATCTAGTGAAAATGCATTGCAGAAAGAGTGGGTACGACCATGTGTTATCTCACAACTATCATAAGTGTAATATTTGTTCCAAAAAAAATCAAGGATGTGCCATAGTACAAGCAGCTCTTCAAGAACAAATGGATCTAGGCAGGATTCGTGAAGTAAACATAGCCCATGCACATCCAAACATTGTTCAAAATTATGACATCCGTGCAATAAACGTCAATCTAGTGGCAATGCATTCAAGACAAAGTCAATATTACAATTTGCCGTGGCACGATTACATCACTTTCCCGATTTGCTCAAAGGACAATCAGGGGTGCTCTTTTGTACAAGAGGCCCTCCAACGTCAAATGGATCTCGGATGGATCCAAGACTACCGTGAAAGGAATGATCATCAGGTAAACATGGTTCAGATCTTCGACATTCGCTTAATGAATACCAGTCTAGTGGAATTGCATGCCAAGCAGGTCATACTTAGTTTCTTGACCCCACATGATTATCAAGACTGCAAAGAATACTCCGAAAGCAATCAAGGTTGCGCACTTGTACAAAGAACTCTTTAACATCTATTAGACCATTGGTGGCTCCCAATCTACTAGGATGAAGACACGCAACAAGTTAACATAACTAATGGAAATCTTGATAAACACCAAAGCTGTGATATCCGCTTACTAGAAATAGATCTGGTAAGGATGCACTGCATACAAAGTGGATACGAACGGGTACCACCTCACAATCATGAGCCAGTGGAATATGTTCAGAAAATAACCAAGGATGCTACCTCGTGCGAGCAGCTCTCCAGCATCAATTAGACCGAAAGGAAACTCAACCATGCCTGAATTCTCAATCAATCAACATGGTGCAAAGTTGCCTCACTGTTCAAAACAAGGACCAAGGACTACTAGACAAAAGCAATGTCTCAGTCTCGAATAAAAAAGAACCTGTCTATCAGGGAATTACCAAGGATGTTTGTACCATAATTCCTCAGCTCAATGAGTCAAAGATCCTTCTTAACAGTAGAAAAGTTCCCAGCCTAGAGCCGATTGAGGTTTCTTATGATGGTCAAAAGGCCTAAAAATCCCTTGTGGTCATCTACTTACTAGGACCAATACCGTACAAATCAGAGAAAGTTGTTCTGTACAAGTACAGTGCGACTACAATAGAAGATGGAAAAGTAATTCCACTGCCATCCGTTGTGGACATCGCTGACATCGGTCGAGTTACCCGGAGCGGTCGAATCTTCAACAAAGGAGTTGGAGAACCTGCAAAAGAAAAGGAACCTCAAGCTGAAGTTCCTAATCAACAAATCAGTCAATCCAGCAACACAGAACCTGTAAAGAACAACGATGAAATGCTAAAGCTCATCCAGAAAAGCGAGTACAACATTGTGGATCAATTGTTTCAAACTCCATCTCAAATCTCTGTGTTATCTCTCTTTCTCAGTTTAGAAGCTCACAGATAAGCTCTACAGAAAGTCTTAGAACAGGACTTTGTAGAACAAGATGTGATAGTAGGACAATTAGATAGCATTATCTCCAACATCACTTCCTCCAACAATTTGGGATTTAGTGATGAAGAACTTCCAGAGGAAGGCAAGAACCATAACATGGCACTCAATATCACAGTCAATTGCCAGGACGATGCTTTGGCTAGCATACTGGTAGATACAGGTTCATCCTTGAACGTCATGCCAAGGTCAACTTTGGTACGACTATCCTTTCAAGGTTCTCCGATGAGAGGCAGTGAGATCATCGTTAAAGCCTTTGACGGATCCAGGAAAACAATTATCAGAGAAGTCGATCTTCCCATAACCATTGGTCCTCACACTTTCCAAGTCACTTTCCAGGTCATGGACATCCTGAAACAGTTTTATCTTTTCTCCATAACAACTATGCACCCTTTTAAAATTTGAAGGAAATTTCAAAGGAAATGGTAAAGAAAGCAAACCCGGAGTATGCAAAGTTTTAGTTTCTGGTTCTGTTGTGGTTATCCCTTCCACCATCTTCATGTTCTTCTTCTCAATCTCTGTGATAGCCCATTCAGGGTTCCAAGAAACAAGCTCTAAAAACTCAACTTCATCAAGAGAAGGCTTCACCACACGAAAAAACTGAGGATACTGATTCACCCAATGAGTTCTAAAATCCATAGGCAACCCAAAATCTCTTCTAAAATGCACAATTTTCTCCACCTGAAGACGTTTATCAACCGACATCATAAGAAACCTAGTAACATATTCCGCAGCTTTATCCTCATTTTCCTCGACAACCCTTTTGTCTTCTTCCATCAAGTCTTCAGCTTTATACGTCAAACCGCACCACAACACACCATTACGATCCTTATAGAGTTCAAAGAGTTTCGGGGTTTTGCGGAGAAAATCTGAGATTCTGTGAGGTTTGGGAAGGTTGATTTGTTTTCTGTAATGAGAAAGGGATCGAACGGGAATAACCATTTCTGGTTCTTGTTTGAGAAGTTCCATTAAGAAGATGATTTTGGATGTTATCTTGCATTTCTCTGTTGCTACTTCAAGTTCGTGAACCCTTTTCTTCTTACAAGGGTTAAACTGGAGATTATGGAATAAGGGAAAGAGAGTATTACCTGTCAATAGTTGAACGGACATCGTGGATCGAAGATGTGTTGGAAGGTGCGTATTAAGAAGCGGCACTGTTTGGACCGATTGGAGGGTTGTTCTCTGTCTTTATAAGAGAACTCATTTTGTTGTTTGCGATTTGCAACTGTATGCTGGGATAAGGAAGAAGAAAATCGAAGTAGGGCAAATGTCTAGAATATGAAAACATCGTTCTTTCTTTCGATTTAGTGACGAAACGACTTGGAAGAATAAGAGGAATATTGTGATGCTAAACGGTCGAAGGAGATAGGGTTTGTGATTTCAGGAGAGAGAAGAATGATTAATATTTTTTTTATGAAGAAAATATAACAAAAAATGAAGGTGAAATAGGGATAAAGATAAGATAATAGTTAATAATTTTACTATAAATCGTAAAGCTTAATTTTAATTCTAATTAAATTGTTAAAACATGTATAATTACTATTAGAAGTTATTTTAACTTATTTATAAATTAAAAAATTAATTTTAAACTCTTATAACATAAATTTGTATCATTAAAAATTATAATACAATCAAAATTTGATTATTGGCCAAAATAGTCACGACAGTTCACCTTAACGGTCGCGAGTGTGAAAAGAGGATATTTCTTTGGTAACTGTCACAATTATGCTACTCTGCATGTCTAGAAATTCTGCGACGGTTGGCCCTAACTGTCATGTCAACTATCGCAAAACAAAAATAAGGGAAGTTTTGTGGAAAATGTCGCAACTCATGTGTCATAAATTCCTTTTTTTCTTGTCGTCCAGACGGTTTTGTGATAAATATCGTGAAAACTGTCGCAGTTCAGTCCCTAACTATCGTGACAACCGCCGCAGTCCAGGAATTAGGACGGTTTTGTGATAACTGCCGCAAAAAATCTGCGACAGTTGACTCTAACTGTCGTGACAACCGTCGCAGTCCAGGAATTAGGACGGTTTTGTGATAACTGCCGCAAAAAATCTGCGACAGTTGACTCTAACTGTCGTCACAACCGTCGCAGTCCAGGAATAAGGGCGGTTTTGTGATAACTGTCGCAACTCAAGTGTCGTAAATCTCCTTTTTTCTTATAGTGTTTGGTGAAAACCATCACAGATAGCATTCCTTGTCAAGAGGAGGACTCGACAAAAAGAAACAGAGACCAGTTCCATGGCTAAAGACTAGAATCGGGGGAAGTTTATTTCAATAGAAACTGAGACCAGTTCTGTGGCTGAAGACCAGGATCGAGGGGAAGTTTATTTCAAAAGAAACTAAGACCAGTTCTGTGGCCAAAGACCAGGATCGAGGGGAAGTTTGACCCATTTCTAAGTAGCATTACTTAGCAAAAGAAGATGGGCGAGCAAATCAGCTACCATTTACAACCACAATCAAAATTTCAGGTATTCCGATATTTAATCCTCTTTTACCTTGAATGTCCGAACGTCTTCGCCATTCACACCTTCAGGTCGAAGAAGATTAAATAGGGCATCTGGAATACCCTAAATTTTGACCACAAGATTTCACATCATTGTGCAAATCATCACCATAATATGGGTATACAAATATCCCTCATCAATCCTCTCAAAGATTGTTGAGCATTTTCCTCAATCAAGAATTAGGGTTTTGAGCCCTCTTAGAGCACTCAAGCAAAGGATCAATCAAGAATTGACATGATCTTCAACTTGTCAAGCCTCTAAAACATCCATAAAAGATCAAGAGGTATCCCACATCAAAAATTAAGCATAGGAATGCAACATTTTATGTTAATTAAGCCTCAAGATTACCAGTGTCACCAAATTAGGGTTTTGGTCGACTAAGGCTTCTAGAGGGAAATGTTCATCTGGGCATGAGCCATTACTTCAAAACATGATCCAAGAAGGTCAAAGAGACCTCATGGATCCAATAATAAGTTCAAAATAGCCTCAGGGAATGCATTCATCAAAAATCAGGAATTAGGGTTTCTTGACCTAATTCACCCCTAAGTTGATTTTTGGAGCAAGACATGAGCCAAGACCTCAAGGAATGTTTTGAAGACCTCAAATATCTAATATTGATCCTCTTACAAGTTCAAATTAACACAAAGAGCTTATTTCATTAGCAATATAAAGATTCAAATTCATCTGGACCACAAACCAGGGTTTCTGAGAAAAGTCAACCATACCTTTGACTTTTGACCAAGACATGATCTCAAACCTTAGGAAATGATTCAAAACACTCTAAAACAACTATGGAATCCATCCATTAGGTTTGATTTAGCCCAAGGACTTGATTTCATAGAGGATCATAAAGTTTGAAATTCATCTGATAAAAAGTCAACTATACCCCAAAACCAAGTTTGACTTTTGAGATTCCTTGACAAACATGGCTTCTTCAAGTAAAAAACAATGTTAAATTATGATTTGGACCATCATCCATCAAGAAAAATCAAGAAAAGTGAGGTTACTTGCAAAAGGGGTAATCTTAAGAAACTTAAAATTTCACTAAGTTATGAAAAAGGATGATTTTTACCCAACTTTGCAAGACCATAACTTGTGATCCAAGTAACCATTTTCTTCCATCCAAAGCTCAAATGAAATCTCTCATTACATACTACAAAAGTGTCCTCCTGACCCATAGTCAAAAGATGCATGGATTTTGAGTTATTAAGCCATGAAGTTAGGGTTTCATGAGATTTTCACTTTAACACTTAGTGAAATTTTGGACAGAATCTGTTTGCATTTTTTCCAAATTTGAGGTCATTTTTCTCCATGATCCACATTGATCCAAGACCAAAGTTAAACATGAAAGTTGAAGTATGATATGCAAGCTTTCCAAAGAGTACAAGAACATCATCAAACTCCATTTGAGCAAAGAGATATGGAGTGACCAACATGCCTTGCTACAAACTGTTTTGCAAAATCAGTTTGGTCGTTACTTGCCATACATGATTTTCTTGTCAAGTGCAATGATCAATGACACTCACATTCATTGCATAACAGAAGAAATCATAGCAAACCTGCAAATTTGAGTCAAAGGGTCAAGAAATGCTTCAACTTGGAGTAATGGCTTTTGTCACATTATGCCTTGAATTCAAAGGCATTTATGTGCAATAGTGCACATTCAACAAAAGGATATTCCTCAGTCAAGATGCTCACATAAACCACTATAAAAATGACTGAGGAATTTGGAATTGGTCAATTGGTAGCGGAGCTATTTAGACACATTAGTGTACCTTGCATTAGGGGTAATGATACCATTCCAAAACCATTGAACCAAGTTCTTATCTTCCAATCTGAAGTTGTTCATCCAAGACAAACTCATTCACCTATAAATAGAGGTCATTTTTGACTGACTAACACACCCCAAAACATCTCCACTCATGTTTTCCTCCAAATCACTCTTCAAAACCAGAAAATGCTTCTTTAGCAAGTAACTTTCGAATTTTTCAATAGAGCGCCATTCCACCACAACCAATGACCCTAACACCACACATATATCATATAGAAGCTGTCCAAACACTTCTCCATCATCTGTAACATCAGAATCACAAAGCTCAAAATCCAACTTAGGCCTAATTGCAGTTGAAGTGCCACAACAAGATCCAGGTGTTTTCATTCCATTCCAAATTTCTAAACACACTACATAACGTCCATTGAAGTTGTCCAGATCATCACACAACATCTGTAACACCTCTACATCAAAATTCAAATTCCTCTTGAACAAGTAAGCCTGAAGCTCTCAAACTCTATACTCCATGCATCATAAATTTATTTTCAAGTTACCAACATGTTTCTGGTAGTTCATAGAGTGATAACCCTCAATCAATTGCATGTTATCTTTCGTGTATAAGATTTCACTATGGTTTTTGCAAAAACTAGGGTTTATGTGTTCATACGAAGTATCTCACTCCACACTTAAAATAAATGAAATTAAATACCACTATCATGTTCCTTGATCAAAATCGAGCAAGATTGATGTTTATTTCATTTGATTTCATCACGTATTCAGTGAGATAGAGAGGGTTTTGCAAATCTGGAAAACCAGAGCATGCGTGAGCAAGAACAAGTGTTCTTGGCGCCTTTTTTGAATATTTGAGTTTTTGAATTTTTGTTAATTTTCTTAATTGATTTCAAAAATTAATTTCTCTCTCAATTTTAATCATTTCTGACTGGTTCTTTTTTTCAAAATTCATAAAAATGTTAAAATATTTTATTCAACAAAAAATCAAAATAATATTATTTATTTAATACATTTTTAATTTTTGTAAAGAATTTCTTTTTAATTGTTTTTAAACATTTTTAATGAAATCTTTCTCTTGATTTTCCAAACTCAAATGGATTTCAAGCTTTCATATGGATAAAACATGTTTTTTAAAACATTTTTCAAAGTTCACAACATATTTTTAAATATATTTGATATTTTATATAATTTTTTATTTAATTTTCTTTGAAAATTTGTATTTTTAATTAAAATTAGGGTTTTTTCCTTGATTTTAAATTTTCAATCTTCATTTGAAACACTTTTAGGCCTCTAATAGAGTGTAAGACCCAACCCCTTTTGTAAATAAATAATCTTGGGCCTCTGTCATAGTATAAGTCCCGGTGCGATTTTCAAAATAACGGCGCGTTCATTATTTTTCATATGGGCCTCTCCTTGAGTATAAGCCCCACTTTTCTTTCTTTACAAACAATTTTGGGCCTCTAATAGAATGTAAGACCTAAACTCCTTTGTAAATAAATAAATGTTGGGCCTCTGTTATAGTATAAGTCTCACAACGTATTTCGGTATCGCAGTGCGATCCCTGTTTTCAAAACAAGTCATCTGGGCCTCTCCTTGAGTATAAGCCCCAATCTTTTGTACGTAAACTTTGTTTTAAACAATAAACAACTTCCATGGGCCTCTCCTTGAGTTATAAGCCACATACCTCTGATTTCAAAATCATCTGTCTGTTTTAAACTGGTACTAAGAGGAGCATTATTCCCGGTGAAACTGCTCTTAGACCACTTGGGTCTCTCTTTGAGTTATAAGACCCAAACATTCTTTTCTTTTAAACAACTTTGTTTTAATTCAAATTTAAATTCAAAGTTTTCTCTAAACTTTCTTCAATTTCTTAAAACCCTAATTATACAGTTGTAGTCAATACAATTACTCACAATACACTTGGGCCTCTTTTCAGAGTGTAAGACCCAACATTTTTAAATTCAATGCATACTTGTTTATGTACCTGTTAATTCACTTATCTGTATATACTTGTGCATATATGTTTAGAGTTTCCCTAACAGTTAGGACTACACTTAGGTTAAACCAGAGGTTACTTCTAACATAGTCAATAACTAGTTCCCTCATAGGAAACTTCCCTCAATACTGTCTGCCTCCTCTTGGGCTTTATTCAATATGGAACAGAGAAAGGCATTATTCCCGGTGAAACTTTTCTCAAGACTGTCAAAACTTAGAAATATATATATATATATATATATATATATATATATATATATATATATATATATATATATATAAAAGAAATTCATTTCCCCAAAGAGGATTAATTCCCGGTGAAACCTCTTTTGAATTTCTTCAAACCTTAGAACTGTTCAACAAAGAAATGATTAATTCCCAGAGAAACCTTTCTTGAACTTTTCTTAGGCTTAGACCCACAGGCTTCTTAGAAGATCCCCAGCCTCCTCTTGGGCTTAGTACAAGGACCACCAGGCTTCTTAAAAGTTCCCCCAGCCTCTTCTTGGGCTTAGTACAAGGACCCAAAGGATTTCTAAAAGTATATGATAGAATTTAGTCATTTCTACTATTTCAATCCCCAGGAGAGTCAAATTTCCAAAACATACAGTCAGTCAAGAGTTATTCTCTATATCTATAACCCACAGCCTCCTCTTGGGCATCATACAAAGATCTCTCTACACCAGAGTCTACCATTTTTTAAAGACTTGAATAGTCTCAGCCTCTTCTTGGGCTTCATTCAAGTACACTTAGAAAGTCTCATTATTATAGTCTCCTTTTGGACCTCACACAGAGACCCTCAGGCTTCCTAAAAGTATAGGATGAATCCTGATCATTTTACCAATACAACAGTCTCCAGCAGAGTTAAAAATCTCTAAGGTTTTCAAACTCACCTTTAAACTCCTCTGACCCCCAACAAGGCTTAACTTTCACCTTGAAAATCCCAGCCAGGGTTAATTTACCATCAACAAAGCCCTAACAGAATCAGAGCCTCGTGGCATATGGTACTTCAACTCTTCCCTAACTCCCCAGCAAGGATGAGTCCCCTTTTTGGATTCCCCAATATAGTTTAAACCTTCTCTTGGATTTCAAGAATCCTCAGCAAAAGTCAGCCTCCTCTCAGGCTTCATATAAGAATTTTCCCCAGTCAGCCTCAATCTTGGGCTTTGTACAAGATAGATAAAACCTCCCCCCTAGAGGAGTCAGTTTCCTTTAGCTTCAACCTTGGGCTTTGATCAAGGAACACAAAAAAACAACATCCCCTTAGATGAGACCATGAGTCCACTCTGTAGGAAGATACCCTTTCTATACATCACATATCAAAAACAAACAATCAAAACCCTTGTCCAGATAATTGTTGTAAGTGGCACACTTGTTGATTCAAAATCCAAACTGGAGCCCTTCCCTTATCCTGGCTAAAATTTATCTTTCATCTAACTACTGTAAGTGGCAAGCCTCTGGATTCCATATATCCAAGCCAATGTCCCTCTCTTAGCATGAAAGACTAATAAGGAAACAGTGGCATTGCTCTATAATGAGTTAAAGCTTCTTCCTTCATGACATCTCTCTTATAAAGGAAATTATGGCATTGCTGGATTCCACACATCTCAGTTAAAGTAATTTCCCTTATAACCAACTGCTCAACATTTTGTGATGAATAGGTGAGATATCTCCCTTTAGAGATGACAAATTCTCTCTGAATCACCCTTTTAGCTTCAATCTTGGGCTTTAAACAAGACACAAATACTCAGGTAGCTTCAATCTTGGGCTTTGAACAAGACACCAAATATCTTTCCTCCCATAGAAATAGGAGGAACTATGATCCCTCTGATTTCTCGAATCTCTTTACGGGAATACGTTGGCATAAGATTGCGAAATCTTAGCGAGCATACAAATCAAAAAACTTAGGTCCAGGTACCTTCCCAAAAACAATAGAAAACCCAAAAACAACAAAAACATTCTCTCAACACTCCCAAAGGAGAAACTTTCCCAATCCACAACAGATAAACACAAGAAAGCATTTCAAAAAGTAGAAATACATGCAAAAGAAGGTTCCTATAGATTACTATAGACACTCTGGGTGTTAATAACTTCCCTTTGTATAACCAGACCCCGATCCTCGATCTCTTAACATTTGTTAAAGAAAACATTGCGTGCAGGGTTAGTTTAAGATATCTTCCCCTTCCTTTCAAGCATCATAGGATAAATACAAAAATTAGAAAGTGGCACCAAATCATGGGTAGGTGGTCGCGTCACAAAAAAACTGACGCTACAACCGCACCACCATGTAATACCCTAAGATCCCATATATCATTTGCATCTTTGCACACAAACAAAATCACAAGCTTTGGTTCTCTTGCCCTCCTCTGTGGTTTTGATTCTGAGGGAGATCACCAAGCACCCCTGTGTTTCTTACTTGCTTTATGTTTGTTTATATTTTACTAACCCTTAATAAAAAATGCCAAAAAAATATGTCTTTGTTTCCTTTTGTTTCTATTGCAAATTAGGTAAGGAAGACATCAAAGATATTAAGCTTAGTTCCTCAACATTATTCAAGCTCATTTTGATAAGGAACATCCCAAGGTTTAATAACTTGTCTCTCAAGAAAGTCAAAGGTTCATGGGTTTATTTCCATGCCTTCTTAAACAAGTAAACCTCAAGCCAAGGTCAAAGCAGTGCAGCAACAGGCCAATTTTTTCATTTTTTCACTGAAGTAATCGATTAACACAATTAGAGTAATCGATTACACCGCCTCAAAAAGGCGCAGAATTTGAATTTTTCCAGCATGTAATCGATTACCTGATTCATGTTAATCCATTACACCCTTGAATTTTGGCCAAAAACAACAGTTTTTTAGTTCTGCATCAGCTGAAATTTCATTACACTTGCATGATTCACTCTTACACCAGATGGAACATTCTAGAGCAGCAAAATCACAGCCACACATTATTCCCCTACATCATCATAATTAAATTCCACCATATTCCTCATTTACATACCCATTTTGAACCAATTGATCTTGGATTTGCACTCCAAACCAATTTCCAAGCCTCATTGTGCTCCAAACCTAGCTTCTATTTAAACAAATTCCCTCCATTCCAAGAGGTTCCAATCATTTTTCCCTTCAATTTTTCTGAATTTTCTACACTTCACATTCCAATTCTTCATTTTTTCATCTTCCCCAACCTTACTAATGCTCTATCCATTGAAAGTTAACATCTCTCACCATGTAATCTCTTGTGATTTGTGTGTTTCTTGACCTATTTGATTTGAATTTTGGATTGCATTGGTGTTTGATTGTTAATAATTGCTAAAATTTCCGTGCTCAATTGCATACATTATCAGTTGGTGATTGGATGTGGAAGTGATTGTGGAAAAATGCTTTTTAAAACTCTGTTCCTGCTATTATAGCAGGTGTAATCGGTTAACACATTTGGTGTAATCGATTACACCACTTTGCTGCGCACCATGATGTGTTTTTCTTCATGGTGTAATCGATTAACCTTATTGGTGTAATCGATTACACCTGTGCTGTAGGCAGTGGTTAGTTTGTTTTTGGGACAACTTTGTTTCCTTTTCTTCTTTCTTCTCTTTTTCCTTTATTTTACATTGGATTATAATTTTGTTGATCAAATTTCTCTTCAATTTCCATGGATTTTGGGTGTATGATGAAGTTGGATAAACCTTCTTTGGTTCAAATCTATCTTTAAGTGGATTTGATTCATTTTAGGTGCTTTGAATTAATGATAGGTTTAGTACTTTAATCCACCAAGAAGAGTGGTAGAAATTGAAGATGGAATGATCCAAATGATGTGATTCAATTTGGTTCCCCTTCTCCCCCTCTTTCTTTCTTTTTTCTTCTTTTTGGTTAATGAAAATCTTAAATATCAAGGGACATTTTTTTAGTTGTTGATCAAGATGAGACCATTCCTATTTTTCTTTTAGTGTGGCAAGCTTTAGGAGAGTGACTTATATATCACTTATCTAGCTTGTATTAGCACAAATAGTGTTATTGACCGGCCTCTCATAGTATGACCTTCTTTATAGGTCGTGCTACGATTACTTAACATAGTGCTACATTTTTGTCCCGAATTGAAAATCAAGTCGTCTTTGTAAGTTAGATCGTCAATCTCCTACTCTCCATAGTATGGTGTGAAATAGGTTGTCTCTTTGTCATTAAGAGAGATAGTGGCATACTTGTCGATTTTATCCAAGTTAGAGCCCTTCTCTTAATGATGTATAGATTCATGTTTTCATGCTTATGGTTGACTAGTCGAGTATTCTATGAAAAATGACAAAATGTTCTTCCTCACTAATACTAACCTATTAACTATATTGTTGCACTAACTTTAATTTGTGCCATTGAATTCTTGCTCTTTAATTCTTGTCATTTATTTTATGCTTTTACTTTTAGCATTTAATATCGTATTATTATCTGGTTTTTCTCTTTGTCCACTTGGACCTTTGTTTATGCTTATGCTATTTTCATTTTGTCCACTTGGACCTTCTTCTTATTAAGACATTAATAAATATCAAAACACTTAAAAAACTTGGTTCTCTTAATCTCGGACTGTTGTGACCTTGTGATTGGACTTGGACTTTGGACTTAGATCTAGGATCCTTGCCCTATGCTCTTGGAGATTTGAGACCTTGAACCTTTGTGTTGCCTTTGTCTGTTTGTTGGGAAATTTTCTGTGTGCAGGTGTTAATACTTTGACATTGTGAAAATCATTTGATGCACGACTCTCCTAATTGACTTTTCACTCTGGGGAAGACCTTACTTTGACTTTGATATGGCTTAACTTGGGACTTCCTCTGATGCTTTAATTCATCTGGTTATTATGCTTGTGACTTAAGTCCAAAAAGAAAAGGAATGCTCATGTTGACTTGTTGTCAAGTGTTTACTCCTTAGGTGGTTAGATTTTTCCTTCTTTAGATTTCATTTTGTGTTTTAAGGTAGTCACTTCATCTCCTCCCCTTCTTCAATTTTCAAAATCTCCTCCCTTTTTCAAAACCTTTTTATTTTCAAACCATATCCTATTTCACAATAAAACCTTGACTTTGTCAAGTGCATTTTCAAAACTTTTTCTTTAATAAATTTCAATCAATGTTAAGTATACTTTGACCATTCCAAAAAGACTTTAAAAAACACTTAAACTCATTCAAACCTTTGTGCCTTTGTGCACATTTTCATTTAAAACTTTTCATAAAGTTTAGACATGAATAATTTTCATAGTCGAGATGTTGACATTTTCCACTTAGATCTTGAGTGATAGACTTGTTGATTTTTATCCAAGAAAAAATCCTCCATCTCAAGGTGATGCAAATGTTTTTTTCTTATACTTGTGGGCGACTAGTTGTAGTTTTCTCCTTAAAATGACAACCTGTCTTTTCATTTGAAATGAATCAAACAAACCAATTTTGTTATTTGTAGCACGAACTACGGAGTTTTGATCCTATATTGCACTTTGTGGGTACGTAGGCATGAAGCTCAAGAAGTCTTTCCAAAGACAAAAATATTAAAAAATATTTCTCTTCTCATCTCCCCAATCTCATTTCAAACAAACATTTTCAAACTAAAAAGCGTAGATATTTCAAAGGGTTCCTATAGAGTACTATAGATGTTTTGGGTTCTAACACCTTCCCATAGCGTAACCAACCCCATTACCCCGTCTCTGTTTATTTGTTCTTGTTTTAGAACTTGTTTAGGTTTTGTTCGCTCTTTTTCCTTTCCTTTTGGATAAAATAAAAGTGTGGTGGCGACTCTTGCTTTATGAGTTAATTTAATCAATAGCTTACACTCACAATTTTTGTCGTTACACACCCCAAAATCCAAATGATCGAATCATTTGTATTGAGTGGCGTTCAAAATCAAGTCATTTTGTTCAAGTTTACTTGAAACCGGTATTGCTCTATACCACTTACATCACCGGAGTCGACAGCTCATTCAACCATAAAGCCGAGACTTGAACGGATCATTTTATGGAAAGAATGCAAGAATTTGAGAGATTAAACAACATTGAAAAAGAATCAAATGCACAAAAGTCCAAGGGGGTACCACCTATAGATTTATCCGGAGACACATGTTTTAATTCATTTTAATTTCTTGTTTAATTGGACAAATAATTGTATGTAATTATGTCTCAATATAAATGAAGTGTTATATATTCACCTTTTGCTTATATTTTGTCTTTATGAATTTTTTATCTACCCCATAACAACATGTGTGTTTTAGTCAATGAAAAAAGTGATTTTGTTAGTGTTTTGTTTTCAAAATGGTTCAGGACAAGTTATGTAGATGCATCTCCGGAACAAGATAATAGGGTGCGGTTCCTGAGATATATCTCCGGAATGAATATGCCACTTAATGAGTGGTCCAAATTGATATATGACTTCTATAAATTTATGTGTTTTTATATTATATTTCACATAAACTGAAAATGTCTCAAATGTCACAAATAAATATCTATTGACATGTCGCAAATGTATGCTTCTCTGGTTCTACACCCGGGCGAACGTTCAAGCTCACCGACTTCACCTCCCTTGAAGATATCAAAGACGAAATCCATTATCTCTTACCTTATGAAGACAATCGAAAGATTGTGAAGCTCAAGTATCATTCACGGTCGATTGACGACAAAGGGCAGATTGAGTTTAGCAAATTTGAGCTCAAGACACAAGAAGATGTATGGGCTATGTGGAATACATATTTCCGTTTTGAAGAAAAAATTCCGCTCGAGTTGGAAGCGACAATTTCAAGATCGGTCAAAGATATTCTGAAGATGTGCAAGCGTCCACTGAGATTTTGAAATGTAATATTGCATTTTATATTGAAATCATCATTGTAATGCTTATTTTGTGTTGTGAATGCCAATTTTATTTTGAAAAATTATTTTTCTGTTGAATTTGATACTGGTGTGGCTCCGGAGATATAACTACGGAATTATTCCGGAGATGCATCTCTGGAATACATTAAACAAAAAAAAATGTAACTCAAATTGGCCTTTGTTAAGTTTGTATTGGAGTGCGTCCGGAGATATATTTACGGAATCATGGGATATTTGTAAAAATTCACATGATGTATTAGAAACATCTAAGGTGCAATTAGAAATTCTCATCTTTCTAGTTGCAATACAAAAATTACCAAATGTCTTATATAAACACTTGGGTCCAGAAAAGATATCCAATAACTACCTAACACAAGCCCAATAAAAAGTAACCATCATCATAAATTGAAATTGAAGTGGTCCATTAAATTTTTGTCATTATATAAACACTATATTCATCTCTAGGACAAACACATGTTCCTATTTTATGAAGAAGAAATAATTAAAATTATGAAATCCATAACTATAAAACTAAAATCTTTATATTTCTTGTTCATATAACTCATAACAATATCTATGTTGCAAAGTGATGTGATACACAATTTTTAATAATGTCACTGTCACTATAAGCATATAGCCGACACGTTTCTCTAAAATTAGTGGCGAAGCCATATTTGACTGCCCTGAAATTCAAGACATAATATCATACCATTACAACTTTAACAAACATATTATACACACATATTCATCTCTTAAATGATATTGCGCCTTTAAACACTATACACACATATTCATACAGTAAAATGCAAGATGAAAAAAAGTATATTTTTTACTATAAATAAAATGTTTTTGTTTTTCTTCTTTATATTACATATGAATAAATATAATTTTAATATAAGTTATTTGTTTTTTCAATTTAAAAAAAAAAAAAACTTACGATATTGATTTTGGTTGCAGATTTTTTGCTTTAATATAATTGTTATATAATTCAAGATATTATTTGTAATTCTTGAATGAAAGAATTATGTTTTTTCTATAAAATCATAGATTTAATTTAATTTATATATATTATTGGTATAGATATTTTTTTAGGTATAACTCAATTATAACTAATTTACAATATCATATCATATATCATTTTTCTCTTATAGTATTAATAAAAGTTAAATATTATAAAATTTAAGTTGGATTTAACACTAACTCTATAAAAACCAATATGTAAAATTAATACAATGAAGATGCAAATCACTGTAAGTGAGGCAAACAAAAAATTGACTTTATGGTATAATAAAAATCCAAAAAAAAAAAAAAACTTTGTCAAAAGCATGCAATTACTTTTTAATAAGCAGAATACTAACAGATCTCTGTCTTATGGTCACTATAAAGTATATAGAAATTAAGAAAGTCTATTCTTATTCAGCACTCAGCAGAGAAAAATGAGGTGGATGTTTGCATGTAATTTGTTTTTGCATGTATTAAAAATGTCAATGTGACTGCAAAATAATAATGTGATTGTAAAATTCCGGGAAGAACTCTGTCCAAAATTTGCAGAATAATAATGTGATTATAAAGTACACTGAAGAATTCTGTCCAAAATTTTCAGACTGCAAAATACAGTGAAGAACTCTATCCAAGATTTTCTTCTGTGACTGCAAAATACAGTTAAAAAACTTTGTCCAAGATTTTCTTCTCTTCTTTATTTTTGTCATTTAATGAATATGATATTTAGTGAGGAAAATGTTAGACTATGGCTATGGATCTAGAAGGGGGGTTGAATAGATCCTTCGAGTTTTACACGCGAAATTGAATTTTAAAAATTGTTTGATTGGAAGCTACCACTGGATTAAAAGTCTACAACGAACCTTCTACCAAAAGGATCGGATATGCGCGAATATATATTGCGAAAGAGTATGGAAGAGAAAAATTCAGTTTTATTAATGTGATCAAACGCAATCAACAAATTATAGTGTGTTTATGTATAATCCAAACCAATGAGGCAAACAATGAAACACTAACGGTGTTTGAGTTTGCTTTGCGACAAATTATCAAACACTTGGTGTGTACACACACACAAAGTGCAGAATTTCTATGGTTAGTAATTTCAAGCTGCTCTTAGAAACAATTCAACGAATTGTATCACTTTAACCAAAACAATTTTTCAGCTTTAGATTACAACACCTCAGAAATTTAGACAACTTGAAAACTTGGCAAATTCAAACAATGCAGAAAAAATGTAAAGAGTTAAAGGAGAAAGAGAACGAACGCGATTTGATTAGGCAGTTCCCCAATCGTCCTCGCTATGGGTACATCTGCCCCCAATTCCGAACATGGAATTGAGATATATATATATATATTATCGTTGTAATTGAGAGTTTATACAAGAGAAAACTTCTGAACAAACAAATCTTCGAACGTCTTCGAATTGTTGATGTAGAGCCTTCTCTTCCCTTGATTCAAGATGAATCAAGTGCTTCTGATTCAATTATCGTCCCGCGCTACTAAACCGAAAGAAAACACCGAACATACAAATGAAGAAAGTGAGCATACTATAGGCAATAAACAACAACAATATTACTCAATCATGGTACATTTAATTTCTAATGAAAGAGAACGATATTACCTTGATCGTTTTTTATGATGCAAGACCTTACATATGTGGTAATAGCTTTTGAAATTGTTAGTGACAAAAGTATAAATGTGCATATAGATAAAGTAAGGATACGACATTTTATAGAGAAATTAAGCACGATCCGAAATGTCGAGAATGCCAAGTTCCATACGGATATGAAAGAAAGGCTCAGTGGCTAAAGGTTTTGTGAAAATGTCAGCAAGTTGATTTTTTGAATCAACATGCTCAAAAATCACATCACCTTTCTCAACATGATCCCTAAGGAAGTGATGACGTATTTCGATATGCTTGGTACGTGAATGTAATACAGGGTTCTTAGTTAGATTTATTGCACTAGTGTTATCGCACAAAATTGGAATCCGCTCAAGTTTTAGATTGAAATCAAGCAATTGTTGTTTAAGCCATAGGACTTAAGCACAACAACTACCGGCGGCAACGTATTCCGCCTCGGCTGTTGACAAAGCAACAGAAACCTGTTTCTTGCTATGCCAACTCACCAAGGAATTTGCGAAAAGATGACATGTGCCACTAGTACTTTTCCTATCCAACTTGCACCCGACAAAGTCGGAATCGGAATAACCAACTAAGGAACAAGCACTACCTTTGGAATACCACAGACCATACTTTGGAGTACCAGAGAGATACCTAAGTATGCGTTTAACAGCTTTTAGGTGGGATTCCTTGGGACGTGCTTGATACCTCGCACACATGCACACACTAAACATTATATCGGGACGTGATGCAGTAAGATAAAGAAGAGACCCTATCATACCTCGATACCTTTTTACCTCAACATCCTTACCTTTTTCGTCACGATCAAGATTAACACTCGTAGGCATAAGAGTATCTATAGCTTTGCAGTTCAGCATATCAAAACGTTTTAGTAACTCAAGACAATATTTCGTTTGACTCACGAATGTGCCCTCTTCAAGTTGTTTGATTTGCAATCCGAGGAAATAGTTAAGCTCCCCCATCATGCTCATCTCAAACTCCCCCTGCATCAAACTAGAAAACTCCTTGACCAAGGTCATATTAGTAGACCCAAATATAATATCGTCAACATAAATTTGTACCAAAATTAAGTGTTTTCCTTGACGTTTAATAAAGAGGGTTGTGTCAACCTTTCCTCTTGAATACCCTTGATCAAGTAGAAATTTGCTTAGACGTTCATACCAAGCCCTAGGGGCCTGTTTAAGTCCGTACAAAGCTCGCTTAAGTTTATAGACATAATTATATATCCGTTAAGGAATGCACTTTTGACATCCATTTGGAATAGTTTAAAGTTCTTTGTGCAAGCGTAGGCAAGTAGTAGACGTATGGCCTCGAGTCGAGCAACCGGCGCATAAGTTTCCTCATAGTCGATTCCTTCCTCTTGGTTATAGCCTTGTGCTACAAGCCTAGTTTTGTTACGCGTTATTACTCCATTTTCATCAAGTTTATTCCTAAACACCCATCGGGTGCCTATTACTCGATGGTCTCGCGGAGGGGGGACAAGGTCCCAAACCTCATTTCTCCCGAATTGATTTAGTTCATCTTGGATTGATAGATACCAATGCTCATCGAGTAACGCTTCCTTAGAGCTTTTAGGTTCAACTTGGGAAACAAAAGCAGAGTAATAACAAAAGTTACTAAGTTTAGAGCGAGTAGTTACTCCCTTAGAGATATCACCGAGAATGTTGTCAATTGGATGGTCTTTTGAAGACTTCCAAGCTGGAGGAAGTTCATCTTTCTTAGCATGATGATCATCCTCACTTTTCACTGGTTGGTGCTCCTTTTCCTCCTCAATATGCACTGCTTCAGGCTGATCAATTCCCTTATCAGTGTCCTTGAGTATGTCTTCAGTAGGTACACCTGCACCATGAAAAGAACTTTGCCGAGAATCTGTCCCTTGTTGTTATCTCCGTAGGTGACAAACCCCTTTTTCTTCGCCACAAAGTCGATGAAAAGGGATATGTCTCCGGTCATATGTCTTGAGCACCCACTATCTAGAACCCATCTTCCTTCGGTGGTCTCAAGACTTTGTACCTCTCTTCCTTTGTTGTGACGTGCCATGAGACAAAGGTTGACGGATTCACTTTCGTCACTTGAGGAGTCATCTTTCTCCGATTCGCTATCGCTTTCCCAAGCGATGTATGCTCGTCGAGACTTGTTGGACTTTTTGTTTGAGCGACTCTTGTCTTTATCCTTATCTTTGTCTTTCTTTAGGGATGGACAATCCGGCTTGTAATGCCCGGATTTTCCACAGTTGTAGCACGTCCCCTTCACCTTGCCATTTTTATTTCCTTCACTTCTAGATTGCTTCCGGAACTTGACAAGATTTATGTCCGAGTGCTGAATATCATTCTTACGAATATATCTATTATATCTTTTCACAAATAAGCTCATATCATCACCGGATTCTTCATCTTTGTCGTTTTTGGCTTCATCATCACTTAGCTCTTGATGTGTGGACTTTGAACAAGAAGCCTTAAGAGCTATCGACTTCTTCTCCGTATCTTTTGGCTTCTCTTTCTTTATACTCTTCTCATGTTTATCCAGACTAATGAGCACTTGCTCATGCTCATCGAGTTTACCAAAGAGTGTTGTGAGGTCTAGAATAGCAAGATCATTGGCCTCCTTGATAGCGGTAACCTTCGGTTGCCATTCCCTGCTAAGACACCTTAGAATTTTATTAGTAGAAACCTCATTTGGAATTGGTTTACCAAGAACATGCAATTTGTTGATAATGTGAGTGAATCGTTTTTGCATATCCGCAATGGTTTCCCCTTGCTTCATGTAAAACAAATCAAACTCTTGCATTAGAGTATTAATACGAGCCAATTTAACGTCATTAGTGCCTTCGTGGGTTACTTGTAAGGCATCCCACATAGCTTTGGCTGTTTCACAATGGGAGACTCGATAATACTCATCAACTCCCAAAGAGGAAATGATCATATTACGAGCCTTCCAATCATAACTGTACTTTTTCTCGTCCTCCTCATTCCATTGGTCTTCGGGTTTAGGAACGACAACGCCTTCCACGTTAGTCATAGTGATTGCCATGGGACCGTTTAAAATAACGTTCCAAACCTTCCGATCTAAGGAGTTAATATGAACGCGCATACAATCCTTCCAGTAGCTGTAGTTTTCACCTGTAAAAACTGGAGCTTTATTATAAGCCCCCTTAGGTTCGTTCGCCATGATCCAAGAAGTTTTACCGAAGCACCAGAATGAACCGGAGCTCGTGATACCACTTGTTAGACTATGGCTATGGATCTAGAAGGGGGGGTTGAATATATCCTTCGAGTTTTACACGCGAAATTGAATTTTAAAAATTGTTTGATTGGAAGCTACCACTGGATTAAAAGTCTACAACGAACCTTCTACCAAAAGGATCGGATATGCGCGAATATATATTGCAAAAGAGTATGGAAGAGAAAAATTCAGTTCTATTAATGTGATCAAACGCAATCAACAAATTATAGTGTGTTTATGTATAATCCAAACCAATGAGGCAAACAATGAAACACTAACGGTGTTTGAGTTTGCTTTGCGACAAATTATCAAACACTTGGTGTGTACACACACACAAAGTGCATAATTTCTATGGTTAGTAATTTCAAGCTGCTCTTAGAAACAATTCAACGAATTGTATCACTTTAACCAAAACGATTTTTCAGCTTTAGATTACAACACCTCAGAAATTTAGACAACTTGAAAACTTGGCAAATTCAAACAATGCAGAAAAAATGTAAAGAGTTAAAGGAGAAAGAGAACGAACGTGATTTGATTAGGCAGTTCCCCAATCGTCCTCGCTATGGGTACATCTGCCCCCAATTCCGAACATGGAATTGAGATATATATATTATCGTTGTAATTGAGAGTTTATACAAGAGAAAACTTCTGAACAAACAAATCTTTGAACGTCTTCGAATTGTTGATGTAGAGCCTTCTCTTCCCTTGATTCAAGATGAATCAAGTGCTTCAAATATGGTTGATTCAATTATCGTCCCGTGCTACTAAACCGAAAGAAAACACCGTTCTTCGATTACCTTCACTCGATCAATTGCAATCTACCAAAGATTCAAACCCAAGCCTCTCTTCTACGATCCTCTGATTATAGCTACTAAACCGATCTCTTCGGTTACCTTCGCCCAGCTGAATCCTTGTAGAACGAAGCGACTTGTGCAAAACCCCCAAAATCCCTTTGATTCTTGGAGGATAAAACCCTAAGGTTTTATTCAAGAAACACCTACCACAAATCTCAACTCAGAATCGAAGATAGCACTTCCTGAAATCTGAACCTTATCACTTCAAATCAATGAACACAATAAACAAAAATTGGTTATGTGTAGTTGTTTGAATGCTCAAGGAAGAAGATGAAATTGATGAGAGAAATGGCATAAAATCTTTCACGTTTCTTGTTTCTCAAAAGAAAAAATGAACTAACAAGATATATATATTATGCTATGTAATAATGTGGAAATAACAGAATTTTAAGATGAAAATACAAGTGAGAAAATTGGCAGGAATCAGCGAGCGGTCGGCCTATACAGAAGGTATAGGCGACCTGTGCAAGCCCGCGCACACAACTACGCAAAAATGCATACTGTGCGTCGACCGGAACAGGGAGTGCGTCGACGCATACCTCCCAGTTTTCTACACTATCAAACGCAGACTGCATAGGTCGACCTATGCAGGGTGATGAGTCGACGCATACCCTAGAAACATGCAAAAAAATCAGGATTTTGAGATTCCTAAGGTGTTGGGACATCTATAATGAACCTAGATCATTTCTAATAATAATCAAACATATGTGCAATACTTAACTACTTGAGTTTTTCATATAAACCACTATGTTCTAATCATGAAGGTTTTGACATCATTAAAAATAAAGTACATAGAGAGAATCTTCCCTCACAGAAAAGACCAATTTATTTTTCAAAATTTTTTGTCAAAATTTAAAAGGAATGAAAAAATTAATTTATTAAAAGAAACGTGGGCAGATTTTATCAATAATTGACACTAATGAATAAAACTTAGATAAGTTATAATTATATATCATAATGATTAGGTATTATTTCAAATAATAAAAATATTTAACATTTTTTTTCTTAAATAATATTGTAAGTGAGGAATATTATTATACTAGCCACTTTTTTTCTTCAAATAATCACTTATAATAATCATGCTCTTATTTTATAATATATTTTTTTTGGTAAGCAAGATAACTATTAACATTAAAGGAGGTACTAGGGGTACCCTAAACCCAATTACAAAAGGACCATAAGGTTTAATTCAAACCTTACAAAAAATCAAATGGATATAAATGCCATTGATAAAAATTACAAGGCATATTTCCCCTATGTAATAAAAGAAGCCACCACCAAGATTGAAATTTAATCCTATTTACTATTCCTTCCGGATCACATATACCATCCTGAAAAATAATTTGGTTTTTGGCCCACCAAATTCCTTCACAAACTAACAACCAGAAACTAAAAGCAACTTTACTCGATTTTTTGTTTTTCACATTCACCAGCCAGCGTATAATAAGTCTAGGTGGAGTGGATTCACTAAAGTAGTTTACATCCAACCAGTCACAATTTTTTTTCCAAATGAGAGTTGATTTGGAACAAGAGAAGAAGAGATGCTCAGTATTCTCAAGATGTAAAAAACAGAAAGGACATACCGTTTCGTGAGGATTTGAAATAATGTTACGGCGAAGGTTACATCTTGTAGGAAGTCTATCTAGAAGCAAACGCCAACCGAAAATCTGTACTTTCAATGCAACCGGGCAGCCCCACATCTCTTTCAAAATCGTCTTAATTTCGTCTTCAATATGCGTTCCACTTCCCCCTCTAATCAGCTCTTGATAGTACGATTTTACCGAATAATGGTTAGACCGACTTTTGAACCAAACAAATGAATCTTCCACCTCTCTTTGAATGGACATGCCATGAAGTAATTGTAGCATCTCATTGTATTCCGCCAAAACATCCGGTGATGTATTGGCCAGTTGAAAATCTCAGATCCAGTAATTATTTTCCCACTTTCCCATATCAGCCACCACCCCATCTTGATTTTCCACAGAAAGAAAAACAAGAGGAAAACAGTCTTTCAAAGGGATATTCCCAATCCATCTTGCTTTCCAAAACAATATCGATTCACCGTTTCCCAACCTGCAAGAAATATAATTTCCAAAAAGGGCAGACTCTGGGATGTTCCTCTTATACCAAATATCTCTCCACCATTGTGAATCTTTTACACCTATACCATGATTTTCATTACTCGCGAGAATTTGAGTTGGTCTCCATAACGCTCTCTCATTATTGGACTCCATATAGCCTCCTTCTCAGTTAGGATTCTCCATTTCCACTTGGATATAAGGGCAACATTAAATAAACCAAGATTCTTCACCCCCAAACCGCCCTCTTCTTTACTTTTGTACGTATCCGACCAACTTATCCATGTAATACCCTTTTTGAATTCACAACCTTGCCATAAAAAACCTCTCTGAATACTAGTCAAAACTTTCAAAACTTTGGTAGGTGCCTTATAGAATGAAAGACTGTGAATAGGCAAGTTTGTGATAACAGAATTTAACAAAGTTACTCTCCCTCCAATGGAAAGTAACCTGCCCCTCCACCCAGCCAGCCGGCGCTTGAAATAGCTTACTATAGGTTCCCAATATGACAGTTTTTTATGGTTATCCCCAACTTTAATTCCAAGAAATAAGAAAGGAATCTTACCTGATTTGCAATTCAAAAACTATTCTGCAGCACTGATAAAGGAGTTCTCCACATTGATTCCACAAACACTGCTTTTACTCATATTAACATTCAACCCAGAAACCAAAGCAAATCCTTTCAATATTGCCTTAATCGCCCACAAGTTGTACCATGCTCCATTACAAACAATTACCGTGTCGTCAGCGAACTGTAGTAACTTGTAAGCTGTACCACTATTAACATGAAAACCCTGCAGCAGTCCCTTGGAAGAAGCTTTTTCAACTAAACATGCCAGACCTTCAGCAGCTATTGCAAAAAGAAACGGAGAGAGTGGGTCGCCTTGGCGTAACCCACGATGTACCTTAAAATCAGAAGTCAGACTCCCATTAACTAACACAGACATATAGCTCGTAAAAACTCCACCGTCTAACCAATTTAACCACCGCTGCCCGAAACCCATCGCAACTAAAATTGTTCTCAAATAATCCCAGTCCACACAATCATAAGCTTTTGAAAAATCAACCTTAAACAGAACACAACTTTGCTTTTTCTTTTTCGCAACATCTATAACTTCATTTAAAACCAATACTCCATCTAACAGTTGTCGACCAGGTATAAACGCTGTCTGAGATTTCGAAATCACCTTATCTATAACCATCCTTAGTCTTTCTGCCATCAATTTTGCCACAAATTTATATACACATCCAATAAGCCATATTGGCCGATATTCCGACAGATTCTGGGGGTTCTCCAATTTTGGGATCAGAGTTAAGAAAGATGAACTCATTGCCTTTGACAACTTAGACGAAATGAAGAATTCTTGAACACAATTGATGAAATATTATTAAACAATCGCCCAACATTTCTGAATAAAACCGAATGAGAAACCATCAGGTTCGGGGCTTCGATCCGGAGCACAACTGCGAACAGCTTACAGAATTTCATCATTTTCGAAATTCCTTTCCAACATCAAGCTCTCCTCCACAGACAATCTCGGTAAACCATCAAAATTAAGAAGTGGTCTTGTCACGTTTTCCTTATAGAACATTTGGCTAAAGTGTTCCAACACTGCCGACTTCACTCGATCAACATCCTCGAATGTCTCACTCCCAACTGTCACAGAATTGATGTTATTCTTCCTCTGCCTCGATTTGAGTAAACAGTGAAAGTACTTTGAATTGTTATCTCCCTGCTTAATCCATCTTACTCTAGATTTCTGATGTAGCAAACTCTCCTTCATCTGTAGTGATTTCCATAGGTCTCTCTGAGCCATTCCTCTATCATTAAGATTCTCAACAGATGCCTTCCCATCAGAATCAGCTAATTCTCCCTCAACCCTGTTTATAGTCTCTATACTCATGTCAGCTTGTAAATCAACCCATCCAAACACGTGAGTGTTCCACCATCGCAATCTTGCACGTAAGAGCTGGAACTTCTTGGTAAGAACATAAGAAGCAGTCCCCTCAATCTCAAATGACTCCCATTCCTCCTTTACGAATTCCAAAAAGTTTGGATGATCAAACCAAGAATCAAATACTTTGAAGGGCTTAGGTCCCCAATTGGTATTTCTCCCTCTAAGCCACACGGGTCAATGATCTGAAATATCTCTTAATCCCACATTTTGGTTTATCGTATTCCACATATTCGCGATATCTCTCGAAATGATATATTTATCCAGCATACTCATACATGATCCAGAATGATTACAATATGTAAACTTGCTCCCCATTGTAGGCAAGTCTACCAAGTCCATTATATCCAGAAAATCTCTAAACTCCCTCATCTCTGCCTTGTACACAACCCCTCTGCCAATTCTTTCCCCTGAATTTTTAATAGTGTTGAAATATCCTCCAATCACCCAGCTTGCCCCTTGATGTTTAGCATTCAGTTCAATTAAAGATGTCCAAAGGCTTCTTTTGTCTGATATATTACATCCAGAATAAATGTTGATAAAGAAGATATTTTTTTCTCTATATTGAATTAATGCACAAGTAACCTGGTCCCCTAAGGCTTGAAACAGGTTCAATAAAACCTTTTCTCCACATTGTGACCATCCCCCCCTGATAGTCCTTCTGAATTACTTGCTGACCACTCTACATCATCACCACCCCATAACCTTTGAACTATTTTGTCATTCATTAATTTGCACTTTGTTTCTTGTAAATAACATATGTCTGCACTTCCTTTCATTATAATACTTCTGATTTTCCTAACTTTTAGACTTCCACCGCACCCTCTTATATTGAATGAGATACAATTCATTTCACCCCTTTAGCTGACACCTTCATTTCCTCATATTGTATTCTGTCTTTCTCTTCCATCATTCTGATTTTTTCCACCAAATGATCTTCATCCTCTAAGCCACCAATTCCTATGCTCTTCATAACAGACCGTAATTTATCCGGAAGGTCTTCAACAGTTTTTTTATTCGATGGTTACTTTGGACAACATCTTCATCGCTTACTGATTCGCAGCAGAGAATGCTTCCCCCTGAGAATCTTGAATCAGAATCTTCAGCCTCCACCATATGCTTTCCATTTTCCATGAGAGGTTCAATCTGTTTTGGTTGCTCAGAATGTAACAAAGCATCAAAATAAGAAGGAGAGAAAGGTATTTGCATGCTGGAATAGATATCCTTGATGGATTTCTTCCTTCTACTCTTTGAGACCCTCAATTCTTCAACCACCTCCAATCTCTCATTTTGATTTTGGCTCACCCTTACCTGTACAGAATTTTTATTACAATCCTCAGGACCACTCTGAATTACCAAGCATCCACCCTTTTCGCACTCCTTATTCAATGAATTTTCTCTTAATTCTGGGCTTCCATAGTCCTGTCCAAGGTATCCCCTCGCACCCTCTGATAATGTTTTCTCCACCATTCTATCCTGATTTATATTCATATTTGTAGTAGATATTATCTCCAAACTGTTCAGACTTGAAATAATGTTTTCTTCTGAGTCTGCAACCTCCTTATTGTTTTTTCCACAACCTATCACAACCCTTCCACCCAAATTCTCAACCAACTGACCTCTTAAGTTCACCTCTTTACTGATAGTTTGTTCTTGCTTCTCATGATTGTTTTGTGACATTGTATCCTCATCACTATCACCAACATCTCCTTCTTCTGAATTGTCCCAACCTTTTCCTCCCTCTCTATGTTCAGCCTCACTACTGAACTCATCATCCTCTTCTTCATTCACAGATTCACTCACCATTTCGTCTCCCTCCTCCACCATAATCCTCTTAGGCCCATGAAATTCTTCAATAATTTTGATATTGTAGATATCGTCGTTTACACCTAAATTAAATGACTCATTCAAGTTTAGAACATATTTTGTTTTGATCAAGAATCTTGCGACATCAAACAACTCAAGCTTCTCAGTTTGGACGTCGCTTCTGATAAATTCACCAACAGTTCCAGAAATCAACTTGAAAGTTTCTTGATTCCAGGCGTGGCAGGGTAATTCGTAACAGCGTACCCACGTAAGTCTCTCGTTATCCACATCACTTGGACACCATGGATGGATTTCAGAAAACCATTTGGTTATCCAAGCACTGTCTTCCTCTATCAGCTCCTTAACTTCACCTGCATCTATGTCTTCTAATAAGCACAGGTTCGCCCCCAATGGTATAGCTCTGATTCTAAAGCAACCTTTCGAGTGCAGAGCATCTTGTATGTTATAAGTATTTCCACTTTGATTGACTCTCCCAACAAAGCATTTCTCAAATCTAGCAAGTTCTCTATCAGTCACCTTTACTTCTAGATGAGCAAACTTTGGTTTTTTGGACCCATCGAATTCCTTTGCTTCCTTAAAATTAATCTTTCCACCCCCATTCTTTGTTCCAAATACCATCTGGGAAAAAGACACATTTCCTCTAACATTATGCCAAGTTCTTCCTTCTTGATGAGGTCTCACACCCCCCATCAAATCTCCTATCACCCACTTTCTTGTTGTTTCCTTCATATCCATTAGTCACATTTCTCTCAAATCGTGGTAAATTTGCGAAGATTTTCCTCCCAGAGATGAAGATGTTATCTAGCTGAATCCCCAATAATCTAGGGTTATCTACTTCCCTAAATCTAACAAAACCAAATCGTTTACCCCTTCTATCTCTTCTAGACGAAATAAATACTTCCTCAACTACCCCATACTATTTGAAGATACTGAACATTTTTTTAGCATTGTAATCGTTCGGAAATTCAGTGAAGAAAAAACTGGTAATAGAAGCTGAGTTTTCACTCTTACCTTTTCCCCCATTTGCCTTCCATATTGAAGTATTTTCCTTCTTGTTGAACTCTGGTTTTTTTCCTCATTTCTCAATCCAAACACCCATTTCCAACCACACAAAAAACCTAATCTAACCAGACCACAAGAGAAGGGAAACTAGCTCAGAGGAAGGAAGGTCCCTAATCCTAAGATTAGGACTTTAAATCAAATCCTCCGACCTAATCACATACTCCTTCTCAGGGATCGAGCCTAGTGGTTCAAGTGGGATTAAGATTGAGTATTCAACCAAATATGTTGAAATGTTTTCCGTCGCCGCCGCCGCCGAGTTAAGACTTGCTCAATGTACTAATAGCATGACAAAGTATTCTAACATTCACTAAAAGCTGTGAACTTTTATCATCGGCAAGTGTGACAATGAAAATCAGACAACTATAACACCAAAGACATGCCAATGAATTGTTAATGAGGGCAATAAGAATGGATTTGGTGGTTCCCTACCTTTCATCATATAGTGAGCTGGTATACATAATTAGCACAATCTTCAGTTTCTTCAGAATTAACTTCCCCTTATTTTATAATATATAGGTTTTATTCAACCTATCGTTTGTATATTTTTTTTATATACAATGGGTTTGAATTCAATTGCCATCTAAAATAAAATGGAACTTATGAAAAAAGGATAACCACTTAGTTTTATTTAAATTTCACAACCCTTGAGGAAGGTGTAATTTGTCTTTGTAAAACAAAGAATATTTTAATTTAACTGTGGTCTCAAAATATGATATATGAGATTGGTGGCGTGTCATTCTGTATTATAAAGACAATTAATAAATAATCAAAATAAATGATGAAGATAACTACAAATCAATAAATGCCCAAAATGAAAACTATTATATTTAAGAACTAGTAATTGATATATGCACTATAGTAATTGATATATGCACTATCCATATAACTAACCTTGTATTTTTTTTGACAAATTATGAACTTCTCATATGAGAAAACAAATAATTTTCCTTTGAGTCGGAACCACTCTAAAATATTAAATGTCACTCCCACCAACTTAAGGTTTCCTGTTACAGCACATAAAAAGAAAATATTAAAATGTCTTTAGATTTTAAAGATACATCTTCAGATATACTTTGAATCAATAAAATTCTGACTTAATATTAAAAAATTATGAAGATGCATCTTCGGACCCTTGAGTCAATAGAATTCTGACTTAACATTAAAAAACTATAGAGATGCATCTTCGTAAATATTACGGAGATGCATCTCTGAACGATATTTGTTCTAAAACGCGCCAGAATCCCTTCTCTTTTCTCACTTCTAAAAAAACAACTCTAAAACATTTCTCAAACTCTCTCAACTCACATTCTCTCAAAATCAATCAACCAAGTTACAAGTTTCTTCCATCAACATCAAGTACATCAGTAACCTCACAATTTGTAAGTTTTTTATTTTTGTAAACTTTTTTGAGTTTTTGTATAAATTAGTAGAAATTGATGATTAGGTTAAGAAATAGATAGTTTTAGTATGATTGATAGTTTATACATACTAAAAAACGTGTTTGTTGGTTAAAAATAATGATCAATGCATTATTTTTAGGAGGTCGGTGGCCTGCATTACCACCATTAACGAAGCTGAATGTTGTAGGAAATTCCGAAGATGCATCTCCGAAATTTTTCAATGTTTGGATTCCCAGGAATTACTGATGTCATACGAGTAGTCGTGTTTGACATTACTTTTTCTGACCTGGGAGCCCGATAAACAGGGGACCATAGAACCTTTAACCCATCTTGGCCTATTAGGACGTAGTGCGGTGATTATCCAGATGTAGACCTGAGATGATTGTCACGCGATACTACACTTAGACGAGTTTATCTTGAGAATATTACTGGTAGACGAGTAGTCGTTCATATCGGTAATATCCGAAAGATGGAATTATGACTCTGGGAACTTTTCAGAATCTTTTTCTTACAGATGTTTATACCCTTAGTACATACCTTTGTAGGTTGGTTCTCACCCTTGTCTCCATGCTCGTGACTCGAAACCTTGAACTCGTGTGCCTTGTGTGATCTTGTTTGTGGTTGTTGCATCCATGCACTCATGCATTCATAAGCACTTTTTCTCAAGATTTCAAGGAACTTAGAGGTTCTTTTTGCAAATATTTCAGATGTCAGTGTGTTTACTGCGAATTTTAGTAAACAACCTCTGGTCTATCAATTTTAAATAAAACTGACTAACTTGCAGGATTGACCACACAAATCCTAGGACATGTGCTAAGTTTAAGGGAAAATGTAACTGACAATGATAAATGCAAGAAATGTAAATTGAACTCCACGTTCGACAGTAAAAGAAAACTACATGAACTCCACGTTCGACTACTTGCAAATAAAGTAAAGGCTTGGAAATGTAAAAGGCTGTAAATAGATGATGCAGAATTTAAAGGCGTCGAAGGTAAAAGACAAAAAGGTAAATGACTTTTGAAAAATAAAAGTGCAGGAAGATAAATAACTGTCGAACGTAAACAACAAGAAATGTAAAAGTGCTTGAATTCCACGTCCTTAAATGTAAAAGGTGCAGAAAGTGTAAATGACTGTCGAAAGTAAAGGGCAAAAATAAATGACTGTGAAGGTAAATGCAGTAATGTAAAAGCTTTTGAAAATAAAATGCAATGAACTCCACGTTCTTGAAAATAAAGACTGAAACGTAAAGGTGCTGTCGAAAGTAACTGCAGGAAGTTTAAATGACTTTAAAAATAAAAGAATTTGAAGATAAAAGACAAGAAATAAAGATGAACTCCACGTTCTTGGAAATAAAGACTTTAAAGGTAAATGCTTGAATATAAAGGTGCAGTCGAAAGTAGATGCAGAAAGTTTAAATGAAAGTTTAAAAACAAGACTTTGAGTAAACCTGACATGAGAAGTAAAATTCAGGAAAACGTAAAGACATGGAAAGGAAATGCTTGAAGCTTAAACATGCTGAAGATAAATTGCATTGATGAAAGAAAGTGGTGTTACATTACGTACATTCTCACGAACTCGTTTCTCTACACGCGGGTACTTTGAGTTTCTTTGAGTAACTTGTACAAAATTACGAACACTCTTATTACATAGAACTAACTCCTATTTATAGTGCTAAGAAATAACTACTAAGTGGTGGTTATTGCTTCAAACGTGTCTCTCTGGCGCCTTCTCCTTGGCCTCAACTGTTCCCACGTTCACAACTGCTCCTACTTGAATTTCAAACATTGGAAATTCCCTCCAGCCTTAGTATAACAACTGCAGCGCGCGTTTCCATATTCCCATGGTCGAAACCTTTCCCAACACTTAGCCATTTTTGAGGCTTCTAAAACCCCTATTCGACTCAGGCTTCACCAAAACTGGGTCGAAGCCTTCTTTACGTTAAAAATAATTTTTTAACTTAAAATAGCTTTGATTCTTTCTAGCGTCGAAAATGAGGGTTAACAAATTGCCCCCAAGGAATGTCCTTTCGCCAGAATTGGTAGGAAGGTCATTTCTTGATATAATAACCATTTCGACGCTTGTTTGCATGGCTTCAACTGAATAATCCACTACTTACTTAGTGGCTGAATTGTTCAGTTTCTCTAACCCACGCTTATGACGTCATACCATCATGACAAATCCTTAAACGTCTCTTCAGCCGTATTCATCATAACACTTTTCTTGAATACAGATGTTTGCAGTCTGAACATAACTGCTACCATTCATCACGTCTCCAGGAAAAGAACATGTGTCCCACTAATGCTTCAACTTCAACGGTAGATCCAAGGCTCTTGGGATTTTCAAACGTCTATAAATACCCATTTCCACCATTTTGTGAACTTTCCACACTCTCATATTCTCAAGCGAACATCTTCTTCTCTTTAGTTTCTCTTACGCAGAACCCAGAAAAACACCATCTTTTCGTCTTCTTCAACAATGGCGTCTTCCCAAACCAATCCTTAACCAAAGAAAACTCAAAGAGGCAAGGCTACTCCATTTAAACAAGCCATTCCTCCATTCGCTAATATCCCAGGCCCCCAAATAGTAGATAACTGTTGTTGCATGCCGGAACCCACCACTGAAGAAACACGAGCCATATATAAGTCTCAGGTAATGATTCCTTTAATTGTTTCTGACAAACCTTATGCGCTATCTGGTCCTCTAGCTGATGTTAACATTTCCAATGAGAAACTAAGTGAGTTTCTCCCCTCTTACCGGAAAACAAGGCCATTAGGGCAAAAAAGCTTTTTCAAAATTAACGTTTCTGACGAAACCTCTCCTGAAGAAACCCCCTTGCCCAAAATCAACGTTGGCTATCTCACTGATGGAACCAGGCTGGTGAGAGTTGTCAATCCCTTGAAGGAATTTGACCAATGGATGGCGAAGATGGAGAAGGTCAAAGCTGAACATTGGAAGAATATAGGGATTTATGACCTTCTTATGCTGTCGAAGACCAGCATACCATACTGTCTGAACATGTTGGCAGCGTTCTTATACTTTTGGGACAACACCCATTATACCTTCCATCTGCCATGTGGAATGGTTACCCTAACCTTGTTCAACATAGCTGCCATCACAGGTCTTCGCCCAGATGACCTTACCTATAACCCTGATGTTGATGCTGAAGACACCATCAATATTTCAGGCTCTAAACTTACATACACTCTCTTCATCAAACAACTCTTCCACTTCATAAGCTCTATTAGAGAAAACTTGTATGACTTGGAATGGACCTTCCCACTTAGGAGACCATTTGCCTAATGTTCTATCCTTTCGATCCATAGGCAAAATCACTTTCCAAACTAAATCCCCACTTGCAAAAGATTTAGACTTAACCTTTTTGTTGTAAGATTCTTCGACCCTTTTCTTCTGTCTTCTTAACAACTCCAAGGCTCTAAGCCTTTCTTCATCCAAATCCACTAATTCATTCATCATCATTTCCCAATAATCCTCAGAGGGAATCTTATGATGTCTTTGAACCCTTATAGATTGTAAATAAATCTCAACAGGCAATACTGCATCATGACCAAAAGTAAGTCGAAATGGGGTAGTATTGGTAGCCTCTTTAGGGGATGTTCGACATGCCCAAAGAACTTGGTATAATGTCTTATGCCAATTTCTAGGCCTCTTTCTCACATGCTTCTTAATTAGTCCAATCACTACCTTATTGGCAGCTTCGACTTGCCCATTGGCCTGAGCATAATAAGGTGTAGAAGTCAATAACTTAAAACCTATTTCTTTGGCAAACTCCTGCATCTTTCGACCAGTAAACACTGATCTTTGATCCGTAGTGATTGTTTCAAGAATACCAAATCTATAAATAATGTGATTTTGAATGAATTCGATAACATCTTCTTGACCTATATTCGCCAGTGGTATTGCTTCAATCCACTTGGTGAAATAATCAATTCCCACCAAAATATATCTTTGGTTCTTTGAAGATGCTGGTCGAATCTCTCCCACTATATCCAAAGCCCATCCTCTGAAAGGCCATGGTTTTACTATGGAATGTAATTCACTTGCAGGGATATGCTGTATGCCAGCATGAATTTGACATTCTTGGCAACCCTTAGCAAATTCTATGCAATCATTCAACATAGTAGGCCAATACATGCCTTGTCGAAACAACAACCATTTCATCTTCTGGCCAACTTGGTGTGCTCCACATGCCCCACTATGTACTGTCGAAAGAGCCAAATATGCCTCTGCTTCACTAAGGCATTTCAATAAGACTCCCTCAGGGGTCTTTTTAAACAATTCATTACCCAAAAGTACATAGCTTAAAGCTTGATACCTGATTTTTCGCTCTGTCGAAGCAGTTGGATTTTGCAAATATTCAACTATAGGCTTCCTCTAGTCTTCATCTGTCAAATTATCTATAGCAAAAATTTCAAAATTTTTGCCATCTATGCATCCAAGCTTAGTTGTTTCTAAGTCTGATGAGCACAATCCAACAACCACCACTTTACCTCTTGCTTCAATTACTTCTTGAAGATTTTCCTTCGACACCTTGTATCCAGAGGCAATTTGAGCCAAGTCATTAGCAACTTGATTCTCTATTCTAGGTACGTGTTGGATGGTCACTACCTCAAATTTCTTTAATAATCTATTGGCTATCACAAAGTACATAATGAGATTTTCTTTAACACATTTATATTCCTTTGTGATTTGTTTTATAACCAATTCTGAATCTCCCATTATTTCGACTCTAGTTGCCCCTAATTCTAACAAAATTTCAAGGCCAGCAATTAATGCTTCATATTCAGCCTCATTGTTAGAGCAAGGTCCTTCGACCTTATACTTGAATTTTGTTGGAATTTTTTCAAGAGAAATAATGTATATTCCCACTCCTGTTCCATTTTTATGACTTGATCCATCAAAGTATAACTTCCAGGATTTTAATTCAACATAATTCAAATCATTTTCATTTATGGAGTGGTCAACTATAAAGTCTGCAACTATTTGCCCTTTCACAGCTTTTAAAGGTTGATATGTTAGAGAAAATTATGTTAATGCTAATGCCCATTTGCCAATTCGACTATGCAAGATAGGCTTAGATAACATATGTTTTACAACATCAAAGTGAGAAGAAACATACACATCAACTGGCTTTATATATTGCTTCAATTTAGTACAAGAGAAATACAAGCATAAGCATAACTTTTCAATCATGCTATACCTAGTTTCAGCATCATTTAAAACTCGACTAAGGTAATAAATGGCTCTTTCGACTCCATTTTCATCCTCCTGAGCTAACATGCTCCCTAGAGTTTTATCTGATGCAACTATATACAATCTCATACTCTTGTTTCTACAAGGTGGTGAAAGAATTGGAGGGTGGCTTAGGTACTCCTTGATTTTGTCGAAGGCTTCCTGCTGTAATTGCCCCCACTCAAAACCATCTTTGTTGAAACGAAGCAATGGCGAAAAAGCTTGTGTTTTGCCACTCAGGTTGGATATAAACCTTCTTAAGAAGTTGATCTTGCCCAGCAACGACTGCAACTCCTTTTTAGTTGATGGCGCTTTCGCCTCCATTATGGCTTTGGTTTTATTCTGATTTATTTCGATCCCTTTCTTGTGGACCACAAAGCCTAGGAAATCCCCTGCCTGCACACAAAAAGCACATTTGAGAGGATTCATTTTAAGACCATATTTTCTCATCCTTTCAAAGGACTGCCGAAGATGGTCAATGTGACTCTTCCCAGAAATAGATTTTATAACAATATCATCAATGTAAATTTGCATGAATGTGTCTATAAAATCATGGAAGATTGAATTCATCGCCCTTTGATAAGTGGCACTAGCATTTTTGAGACCAAAAGGCATCACTACCCATTCATAGGTGCCTAAGGCTCCAGGGCATCTAAAAGCAATTTTATGAACATCTTCCTCAGCAATGAATATTAGGTTGTAGCCAGAATATCCATCCAGCATACTAAGATATTCATGTCCTGCTGTAGAATCTATTAACATTTCTGCTACTGGCATTGAATATTCATCTTTAGGAGTTGCAGAGTTTAAATCTCTAAAATCAATGCAAACTCTCAAAGACCCATTCTTTTTAATAACAGGTACTATATTAGCCAACCATTCGACATACTTTGCCGTGCGAATGAATTTGCAACGAAGCAGTCTTTCGACTTTCTCTTTGATCTTTGACAACATCTCTGGTGCAAACCGTCTTGGGTTCTGCTTGACTGGTTTTTTCCCAGGTGTCATAGGTAACCTGTGTTCGACTAACTCTCTGCTCAAACCAGACATCTCATCATAATCCCAGGAGAAGCAGTCTTTGAACTCCTTCAACAACTGAACCACTTCAACCTTCAACTGGGGATCAAGGTTGGCACTGATGTAGGTAGGCCTTTTGGTTGTCCCCTCACTGAGGTCAACTTCTTCTAAAGGATCTTGTGCTAGCATTTTGATATTATTCGCCAACGGATCCTTCTCAAATCCCAAAGGCTCATCTTCATAGATGGCGTCCAGCCTCTGGCTTTGCTCTCCAGTTTCAGTCTCATCTGGAGGTTTTGGGTCGAAGTCCTTACCAGGACCTTCTTGATAAAATTCAGAAATAGCTTCGCCAGCCATATAGTCATTGGCAGCTTCCAAAGCCGCTTGTAGTTTCGTTTCAGCCACATAGGCCGAAATTCTTTTTAAAGCTTCGAACTCAGTCATGATCACTGAATTCATCTCCCCATCCTGTGGGCTCTATTGGAGGTGAGCCTAAGCATGACAACCTTCCTCCTGGTACTTCCCTGTCCCATCTGAAACCTTCGACAGGGTGTAAATACAATGAATAGAACGTTTCTTCATCAGGCGTAAACTCAAAGTCAGCTGGAGGACATGGAGCAATGTTCGCCAAATGTTTCTCAAACTGTCTACTATCCACATGATTAATAGGCACCTTAAAGTACCCTTGATCAGCTTCAATATTTTCAACTATCCCATCTGGCCTCCAAATGGTGATTCTTTGATGCATAGATGAAGGTACAACTCCTATCCCATGAATCCACTCCCTTCCCAATAGTAGATTGTAGTTAGCTTTCGTCTCAACGACCATAAACACTGTTGGCCTGATAATGGTTCCCACAGTAAGATCCACTTGAATTACTCCTAGAGTGGAACCAACTTTTCCTTCATAGTTCGACAGAACCATGTTGTGGGGTTTGATATCAGTCTCAAACTTCCCAATCTTGCTCAGCAAAAATCTTGGCATTAAATTAATAGTTGCACCACAATCCACCAAGATTTTGTTAACATGAACATTCTCTACTTTTCCAGTAATGTAGAGAGGTTTCTGATAACCCTTCATTGCCTCTGTGGGGCGTTCAAAGAAAGCATTATGTTCTTTGACGCACCCATTATTCATGATGTAATAACACACAGGCTTGTGTGCCAACATTTATAATTCAGCAGTTTGATCCAAGTCTTCGACCTCTGAAACTTGACCAAATTCTTTTGGCATTACTGATACCACATTCACAAGAATATCTAGAGAAGCTGCTGACTCACTGTCGAAATTATCAGTCATATTCTCATCATCTTCAACTTTCTTCTCTGGCTGAACCTTGAACAGCTTTTGCCTTATGGGCATCTTCTCAATTGTCCAAGCTTGATTGTCAATATTGGTGCTTGACTCTCCTTGTACCTGAGCCTCCCTGATAGCCTTTCGCCTACGTTGCTCTCTTCGCCATTGTGATCTAGACATGGGATTTTTACCCTTGTAATTTTGAGAAATGTATGCTGACTTGTTGGTGGTATGGTTCTCTTTTCTATACTCAAATGAAGAACCTCTTTCCACATCAAATTTCTCCCACTTCTTCTTCTGTCCTCTTCCTTTGATAGGCTTGATCCAACTACCTGTTGGCACATTCGCAGCTGGTTTGAATCTACCTGGCCTAACTCCTGGTACTTGGTTTTTCAACCCTGTCAAAAGTCGTCTGTGGTCAAAACTTCTGGGACCTTTTATTTACCTTCTGCCCCCCAGCTTCCACCAGCTTTTTTGACACCTTTTAACTTGTGGGCAGCTTTCTCATCAAAAATGGCGCTGCATCTAGGACATAGCATTACTCCAGAACCTTTCTTCTGGCAACGGTGCAGAAAATCCACAATTGTCTCCTCTTGCTTAGGATAAGCTATTTTGTTGCGCTCTTCTTGTTCATCTGCCTTACTCACTTGTTCAGCTTTTTGATCTGTAATTTCGACCATATTGACATCAATTCGATCCTTTAAGCGCATCTTGGAGAAATGAGCTCCAAGACTTTCAGTGGTCTTCGCCAGACATCCACCACTTGCTGCTGCTTTTGTAGCTTTTTGGGAAGCTTCTTGCCAAGCAGCTTTTCCAGCTTCAACCATTTCTTCAGCATTAACCTTTTCGACATTAGGAGACATCTTGAAAAACTGTTCAGCAGCCATACATATCCAGTTTTCCACCAAACAACCATCCATGTCTATCATCTCTCCTACCAATAGCATGTCATCTTCCAATTCTTTAACAACTTGGACTTTGGGGGCATTTCTACCCATAGCCTCATTGGTGCTGATGCTATCTGAGCTAGAATCAGATTCTTCAACCAATTCGACCAGGTTAATGCCTTCAGTGGCATTTATCTTCAATCCACTCACTGCCATATCCAAAACCTTGGCAGCATTATCCATTTCAACAAACTTGTCAGCAGTTTCTTTGGTTACCAACATTAGACTGGTACCATCAACATTCAGGCCATTTGCAGCCTTATTAAAACCTTCAGTCTCTGCAACCTCCACCATGTTGACTGACTGATCAAATCCTTCTGTGGCTTCGACCATTTGGACCTCGTGAGGCTCTGTGTAGTTAGCCTCTGCAACTTGCAATGGGTTAGAGTCAATTTTCATCTGGGCTTTGCCTTTGTCACCAAACTTCAGCCTTCCTTCTTGGATAGCATTTTGCACCAAATCCCTGAAAAGAAAACATTGAGAAGTTTTATGACCCAAAAAATTATGGTACTTACAAAAACCTCTTTTCTTTCTTTGTTCTAAAGGTGGCATCTTAGCACCAGCAGGCACTATCATTTTCCCATCTTTAACTAATAAATCAAACATTTTGTCACATTTAGTGACGTCAAAAGTGTATGTTTTCTTAGGAAATTTGTCATTAGATTCGACAGGATTTTTTCCATTTGAAGGGGCTAATAATTTGCAGGCATAAGGTGGACCTTGCTTTAACTCAGCAACATCAACCTCATTTCCGTCGAAGTAAGATGTTTCATCATATGAATTCTCCACATCTTCACTACATTCGACAAAGGCCACTTTTTTACCCCTGCTGAATTTAGCCTTTTCTTCTTTCAGCCTTTCTAGTTGTCGAACCCTATCAGCCAACTGGGCCATATCTCTAAGATATTGAGTATCTAATTTCTTCCTAATGGAATAATCAAGACCCCCAGCAGCCATTTCGATCAACTTATGTTCTGGCACTTGTGTAAAGCACCTGGCTTTAAGAAGTCGAAACCTATTCCAGTAATCATCAATTGGCTCAGTAACTTTGCGTTTGATGCTAGCCAATTCTTTCAAACTAATCTTAGTTTGCCCCATGTAGAACTGTTCATGAAACAAACGCTCTAACTGGGTCCAATTGTATATGAAATTTGTAGGCAAAGTAGTGAACCATGTGAAGGCATTCTTGGTAAGGGAACTTGGGAAGTATTTGATCCTAAGGCTTTCGTCAGCTGCAATTTCGCCTGCTTCAATCAAATACCTAGCCACATGTTCGACGGTAGATTAAGTAGTATCTCCTGAAAACTTGCTGAACTTTGGAACCTTCGTCCTAGGGGGTAATTCTGCTTGGAGAATATAATCCACTATAGGCGAAGTATAATTTGGCCTTGTGAAGCCAAGATTCACACCATTTCTGGTCATTATCCTTTCCACTATGGCTGCAAGATTATTTTCTTCTGCTTGATTTCGATGTCGAACCTGTCTAAGTAATTGATCAGCATATTGGTTCCTGTTCACCATCATTACTGGCTCTTCCTCCATCTGGATTGGCATCTGGTTTCTTGGTGGTTCGACTCTAAAATGATCAATCATCTCTTGATCTTCCAAGTGCACCTCAGGTACATGACGTGGATGACGTCTTGGGATATCTTCGACAACAGTTGCTCTTCGATCCACCGCTGGTACTCCCATAAAGTCAGCCATATGTGCCAATTGTGCAGCCAATTATTGGTTAGTTTGAGTCGTATTCTGAATCAAGGGTTGAAAAACTTCTCCCATTGTCTGAGACAACGTATGCACCATTTGCATGTTACTTTCATCCATCTGCTGTCTCAAACAATTTATGGATGTATTTGTAAGACTAGGCGTTTGAACAGAGTAACCAACACCTATACTCTGATTGTTTCGACCCCCTGATCCTGAACCTTGTAATGGCGAAGACACTACAGTCTCTAAAAATACAGGTGGAGCATTCTGCAGATTTTGCATCAGTGATGTAGGCATACCATTGGGTTGACTCCTTGACCCTGGATGTGGAAAACCTGGAGGAGGATACTGCCTGTACATTGAATTTCCTCCTGGGGGTATTGGTGAATTAGGACTTTATGGTCCTATGTATTCTAACACAAGTTGAGTATATGATTTTGTATATGTTGATCCTGGTTCAGACACTACTAATGGAGATGACGTTTGTCCTCCTGTCGAAGGCACTGGTGATGATGTGCTTTGAGACCCCATACTGCTACTTGACTGAGTGTTTGAAATACTCCCTTGAGGATCAACTTGTTGGTTGGCATTAGTTGCCATTCTCTTAGTGTATCTTCTCTTTGGTATTCCTTCGTTTGTTGTGGCTAACTTCCCACTTCTCAATAACATACAACGAAAGTATTTCTTCACCAAGAAAGATAAGATCAACAAAAAGTATAAATCTTAGCACTAGGTCCCACTGGGCGTGCCAATTTGTTTACTGCAAATTTTAGTAAACAACCTCTGGTCTATCAATTTTAAATAAAACTGACTAACTTGCAGGATCGACCACACAAATCCTAGGACATGTGCTAAGTTTAAGGGAAAATGTAACTAACAATGATAAATGCAAGAAATGTAAATTGAACTCCACGTTCGATAGTAAAAGAAAACTACATGAACTCCATGTTCGACTACTTGCAAATAAAGTAAAGGCTTGGAAATGTAAAAGGCTGTAAATAGATGATGCAGAATTTAAAGGCGTCGAAGGTAAAAGACAAAAAGGTAAATGACTTTTGAAAAATAAAAGTGCAGGAAGATAAATAACTGTCTAAAGTAAACAAGAAGAAATGTAAAAGTGCTTGAAATCCACGTCCTTGAATGTAAAAGGTGCAGAAAGAGTAAATGACTGTCGAAAGTAAAGGGCAAAAATAAATGACTGTGAAGGTAAATGCAGTAATGTAAAAGCTTTTGAAAATAAAATGCAATGAACTCCACGTTCTTGAAAATAAAGACTGAAACATAAAGGTGTTGTCGAAAGTAATTGCAGGAAGTTTAAATGACTTTAAAAATAAAAGAGTTTGAAGATAAAAGACAAGAAATAAAGATGAACTCCACGTTCTTGGAAATAAAGACTTTAAAGGTAAATGCTTGAATATAAAGGTGCAGTCGAAAGTAGATGCAGAAAGTTTAAATGAAAGTTTAAAATCAAGACTTTGAGTAAATTTGACATGAGAAGTAAAATTCAGGAAAATGTAAAGACATGGAAAGGAAATGCTTGAAGCTTAAACATGATGAAGATAAATTGCATTGATGAAAGAAAGTGGTGTTACATCACGTAGATTCTCACGAACTCGTTTCTCTACACGCGGGTACTTTGAGTTTCTTTGAGTAACTTGTACAAAAATACAAACACACTTATTACATAGAACTAACTCCTATTTATAGTGCTAAGAAATAACTACTAAGTGGTGGTTATTGCTTCAAACGTGTCTCTCTGGCGCCTTCTCCTTGGCCTCAACTGTTCCCACGTTCACAACTGCTCCTACTTGAATTTTAAACATTGGAAATTCCCTCCAGCCTTAATATAACAACTGCAGCACGCGTTTCCATATTCCCATGGTCGAAACCTTTCCCAACACTTAGCCATTTTTTAGGCTTCTAAAACCCCTATTCGACTCAGGCTTAACCAAAACTGGGTCGAAGCCTTATTTACGTTAAAAATAATTTTTTAACTTATAATAGCTTTGATTCTTTCTAGCGTCGAAAATGAGGGTTAACACAGTGATTATTGATCTTGGAAGAAGGAATGCGCAAAAGTATAGTTTCAAGAGTCCCGATCTACGAGAGTTGAGAAAGCTTGGATCTTTGGTGTCTAATCCCGTGGATTTTAGAGGCCGTTATGGGAGACTTTATCCATTATGAAGAATGATATGGAAGATGGGGTTCTCAACACCTTGATTCAATTCTACGATCCGTTGCACCATTGCTTCACCTTTCCTGACTATCAGTTTGTCCCAACTTTAGAAGAGTACTCTTATTGGATGGGTTTGCCTATTTCAAACAAGATCCCTTTCAGTGGTTTAGAGGAAGTTTCTACACTCAAGGTCATTGCCAAAGCTATTCATCTTAGAGAGTCTGATCTTAAGGGAAAGTTTGTCACCAAAGGAGGAATTATTGGGATTAGTGCTAAGTTTTTGATGGGGAAAGCTTCTACCTTTACTACTATGGGAAGTGTGGACGCTTTTGAGGCTATTCTTGCCTTACTTATCTATGGTCTTATTTTTTTTCCTAACATGGATGGTGTTATCGATGTTCATGCTATTCAGATCTTTTTGATTGGGAACCCGATGCCTACTTTACTAGAGAACACTTACCATTCCATCCACTATAGGACTTCCAAGGGTGAAGGAGAGATTACTTGTTGTGCACCTCTACTGTACAGGTGGTTTATGTCGCACCTGCCACAGTCTCAACTCTTCAAGGATAACAAGAATAAGCTCAGATGGTCTCAGAGGCTTATGTCCCTGATGAGTGCCAAAAAGTCATGTTTTTAGTAGTATTTTTGTGGCACTTATCATTCTAATTGTATTGAATAAAACCCCACTTTGTATGTAAATGTGTATATTTAGTGTATAATCAAGTTTTAGTGTATTTGTGTACCGTTTGATAGTTTTCTACTCATTTTGTAGGTATTGAGGTGTATTTGGAGCATGAGCAATAAAGTGTCGAAGACACGGCTTCAAACGCGCGATTTTGAGCAACTCATTAACGAATAAGACTCAAAATTAGGATGATAAAAATACCAATTTGATTGATATTTGAGCATTGTTAGATAGATCATTGAATAAGCTTTCCAACGCTTCAAACCGGGCGAAAAACGGAGTTACGGTTCAAAAGTTATGAAGAAAACAAGTGCAGAAATTTTTCATTCCCGAACAGACCGAGCTAAGCGTGCCGGACCACGCTTAACGCGTTTTTAAGGCGGTTTAACATTAATAATGGTGCGCTTAGCGCCCAAACCGGGCTAAGCGCGGTCTGCGATGATGACATAAATAAATACGGGTAAAAACACATTTTTTAGGTATGGTTTTGGGGTTTTTTGCTCCCAACTCCATCAACTTCATTTTTTCATTAGATTAGCTTAGAAAACATCATGGAAGCTTCCATTTGGATGATCCGGGGTGGATTTCTCATCGATCGGCTCTGACAACCCGTGAAGTGTTTGGTTCATTTCTGATTTTCATCATGTCTTTCTTCTTTGTTGGGTTTGTATATGTTTTCACTTTGATCTTATGTACATTTGTCGCCCATGGCGTTATATTTAATTTGCTTTATGAATCTCTATTGGTGATTGTTCTTGATTTTTGCTTAAATGCGCGGGGTTTGGGTCGTGTTAGAAATAAACTTCACAAACTTCGATTAAGGATAATTATCTGTTAGTTTCTGAACTCTAGAGATAGATTTAGAGCTAACAATCTATTTGGGTGTCGGAGCTTAATGCCTTCCGTGTTATTTGAGTCGAGTGCGAGAGTGTCGACGAGAGTAATACGGTTTTTCTCTCAGCTCGGTGTGTCAGAGATGAACACTATTGAGAGCGATGATGGATGATATTGAGGAGTATTGTAGGTTGAGTATAACTGGTCGATACGTTTAAATTTATGACGAGTAGAATATATACATGCTTGATAAGTCTTTTCTCTCTGATGAATGAATTTTCTTGTGTTAATATTTACTTTTCTGTTTTCATGTTTCAACCATTTTAATCCAAACTCATAAACTTAGAGATTATCGAACGGCAGTTCAGTAGCACCGATCTCTGTGGACACGATAAATTCCCGGAAAAATACTTCCAAAACTTTTGTTGCTTGCCGCTATTCCTGTCCAACAAAATGGCGGTAATAATTTTTTTAAAGAAAAACATCTTTGCCCGTTTTGGCACTCCTCGGGTTCTTATAAGTGATGGCGGGTCACACTTTTGCAATACATCCCTTGAAAGTGTTTTGAAACATTATGGTGTATCGCATAAAGTGGCGACCCCTTACCACCCACAAACGAACGGTCAAGCCGAGGTGTCTAACCGAGAGGTGAAAAGAATTCTGGAAAAAACCGCGTCGAGTGCAAGAAAAGATTGGTCACAAAAATTGGATGAGGCTTTGTGGGCGTATCGTACCGCTTACAAGGCTCCAATTGGCTTAACTCCGTTTCAAATGGTATATGGTAAAACATGCCATTTACCAATTCTTTGGTCTATGGTAAAGCAATCGCTTCAACCCACTTCGAAACATAATCAACCGCCACTAAAATATACTCATTTCCAAAAGAGGGTGGGAATGGACCAACAAAATCTATGCCCCAACAATAAAAAATTTCAACCTCTTGGATATTTTGAAGGGGCATTTCATCTCTTTTTCCATTTCCACCAGTTCTTTGGCAAGTATCACAACTTTTCGCATGGAGATTTGCGTCTTTAAATAGAGTAGGCCAATAAAAGCCTGATTGCAAGACTTTCGTGGCCGTTCTCGAACAATTAATATGGCCTCCATAAGGCGAGTTGTGACAAAAAGACAGTTGGAAGGTATAGAATGCCTTACCTTCAGGAGATGCGCCTTTCAACTTTAAGACTTGGTTGAGGGGCAAAGAGATCGACTTCTCTAGAGCTGCAATTAATGACTACCTTTCACCTTTTCCTTATACAACCAACTAGAATGATATGCGGCATTCTGCATTTCCTCCAGTTCATGTAGTTGTATTTTCCTTTTTTCTCCGGCCAAGTTTTTATCAAAATTTAACAGTTTCAGGGCCCACAATGCTTTGTGCTCCATTTCAACTAGTAAATGGCATGTTTTACCATAAACCATTTGAAACGGAGTTAAGCCAATTTGAGCCTTGTAAGCGGTACGGTACGCCCACAAAGTATCATCCAATTTTTATGACCAATGTTTTCTTGAACTCGACACGGTTTTTTCCATAATCCTTTTCACCTCTCGGTTAGACACCTCGGCTTGACCGTTCGTTTGTGGTGGTAAGGGGTCGCCACTTTATGCGATACACCATAATGTTTCAAAACACTTTCAAGGGATGTATTCCAAAAGTGTGGCCCGCCATCACTTATAAGAACCCGAGGAGTGCCAAAATGGGCAAAGATATTTTTCTTTAAAAATTTTATTACCGTTTTGCCATCAGCCTTCAGTGAAGCAATCGCTTCAACCCACTTCGAAACATAATCAACCGCCACTAAAATATACTCATTTCCAAAAGAGGGTGGGAATGGACCAACAAAATCTATGCCCCAACAATAAAAAATTTCAACCTCTTGGATATTTTGAAGGGGCATTTCATCTCTTTTTCCATTTCCACCAGTTCTTTGGCAAGTATCACAACTTTGTGCATGGAGATTTGCGTCTTTAAATAGAGTAGGCCAATAAAAGCCTGATTGCAAGACTTTCATGGCCGTTCTCGAACCATTAAAATAGTCGTTCTTCGATCACATGAGTGCCAAAAAGTCATGTTTTTAGTAGTTTTTTTGTGGCACTTATCATTCTAATTGTATTGAATAAAACCCCACTTTGTATGTAAATGTGTATATTTAGTGTATAATCAAGTTTTAGTGTATTTGTGTACCCTTTGATAGTTTTCTACTAATTTTGTAGGTATTAAGGTGTATTTGGAGCATGAGTAATAAAGCGTCGAAGACACGACTTCAAACGCGCGATTTTGAGCAACTCATCAACGAATAAGGCTTAAAATGAGGATGATAAAAATCACCAAGTTGATTGATATTGGAGCATTGTTAGATAGAGCATTGAATAAGCTTTCCAATGCTTCGAACAGGGCGAAAAACGGAGTTACGATTCAAAAGTTATGAAGAAAACAAGTGCATAAATTTTTCATTCCCGAACAGACCGGGCTAAGCGCGCTGGACCGCGCTTAGCGTGCTTTTAAGGTGGTTTAAGATTAATAAGGGCACGCTTAGCGCCCAAACCGGGCTAAGCGTGGTCTGCGATAATGACAGCAATAAATAGGGGGTAAAAACACATTTTTTAGGTATGGTATTGGGGTTTTTTGCTCCCAACTCCATCAGCTTCATTTTTTTCATTAGATTAGCTTAGAAAACATCATGGAAGCTTGCATTTGGATGATTCGGGGTGGATTTCTCATCGATCGGCTCTGACAACCCGTGAAGTGTTTGGTTCATTTCTGATTTTCATCATGTCTTTCTTCTTTGTTGGGTTTGTATATGTTTTTACTTTGATCTTATGTACATTTGTCGCCCATGGCGTTATATTTAATTTTCTTTATGAATCTCTATTGGTGATTGTTCTTATTTTTGCTTAAATGCGCGGGGTTTGGGTCGTGTTAGAGATAAACTTCACAAACTTCAATTAAGGATAATTATCTGTTAGTTTCTGAACTCTAGAGATAGATTTAGAGCTAACAATCTATTTGGGTGTCGGAGCTTAATGCCTTCCGTGTTATTTGAGTCGAGTGCGAGAGTGTCGACGAGAGTAATACGGTTTTTCTCTCAGCTCGGTGTGTCAGAGATGAACACTATTGAGAGCGATGCGGGATGATATTGAGGAGTATTGTAGGTTGAGTATAACTGGTCGATAAGTTTAAGTTTGTAATGAGTGGAATATATACATGCTTGATAAGTCTTTTCTCTTTAATGAATGAATTTTCTTGTGTTAATATTTACTTTTCTGTTTTTATGTTTCAACCATTTTAATCCAAACTCATAAACTTAGAGATTATCGAACGGCAGATCAGTGGCACCGGTCTCTGTGGACACGATAAATTCCCGAAAAAATACTTCCAAAACTTTTGTTGCTTTCCGCTATTCCGCTACCAACAAAATGGAGTCGTTGCCGGGGATTAGTGTTTTTATTGAATCGCATTGCGATAGTTTCATTGTTTTTGAGTTTTGTAGATATCGTATATATTGTCTATTTTCACTTGCTTATATTGATACTTGTATATGTTTACCATATTTGTGAATTTTACATGTTTTCCATACTTGTAAATTTAGTATATATGTTTGTTTCTCTTCACGTTTGCTAAGTGTTTGGTTAGGTTTTGTCGTCGGTGAGCACTAACGGTGTAAAGAGGCAACTTGGAGAAGTGTGTATAAATAATAGGCGTCGAACTTACGACGTAAAACAAGCATGTTTTATCGTTTTTTGTTCCGTTATTACTTTTTCATTATAGTGTAGGTAGTGTGGTGAACATTCATTAAACAAGTTGTACTCGGATTGTTCGTAAAATTCTCAAATCTTCACTTTATAACTTGTTTAATTCATTTTCACCCGGTCTTTCTGGACCAATTTTTGTATATGAGATTGTGTAGGTGTTAAGTGGAGGCCTACACCAGAACCTTGTTGTTGTACTGGTTTTTCTGGTTCTGGTGTAGCGCGCTTAGCGCGCCCTGCTGTGCTGAGCCAGTGAATTCTTTTAATTGTTCATTTGGCTCCCCCTTCTCCCCACTTCCACCAAGGCCTTATATATTAGTAATTATTAGTAATTTTTCTAATTCTTTTGTTGTTGTTTGGACTCAAATTTTATCCCGATATATTGAAGTCGCATTTGGTGATTTTTTCGATTTTGAGTGGTTTAACTTGCGAATGCGTGGTAATGATAGTGTTTAAAGTTTTGTACACGTTCAAGGTATGTGTTTATATCTTTCTAGACTTTAGCATATTCATGATACTTAGGCTTTTTACAACTTCTATGCCATTCATTCTTTTATATACTTGTTCGTATGTGAATCACTTTAGTTCCCACCCTTTTTGTGAGGAAGCCTTCCATTGTTCATATATGCTCGGAGTACTAATATTCTTGTTTTAACTGGATTTTATTATGCTTAATCTTTTGTTTGTGTTGATTATTTGAAAGCATGAAAAGGATTAAGGCACTTGTTTCATTTTGAGCACAACTAACTTAGCCAAATAGTCAATTCACCTTGTGAGTGTGTGATCGTTTGTAAACCCTTTGAGCCTTTGGTCATTATCCATGTTGTTTGAGTTTGATTCTTGTCTATGAGTGTCAAATTCATTTTCTGTGTGGATCTTGATTGTTGTTTTTTTCTTGAACCCTTAACTTTGTGTTGTTGTATGAGTTTTTACCTTGCCTTAGAAAGTAGGGAGTATTCACATGATGATGTGGTTGAATGCAAGTTGGGGAAAGCAATGTTTTCTTACTTTTGTTATTGGTTGCTATGAGGTTAGAAAAGAAAAGAAAAAAGAGAAAAATATGCAAAAGAAAAGAAAAGAAAAAGAACGAAAAAAAATTGAAAAAGCTTTGAAAAAGAAAAACAAAAAGAGTAGAATAATGTTGTGCTAATAAGTTCTATGCGTTTGGTGTAACACTTGGATTTTGGAAGAAGTTTGATTGAAGTTTTGTGTTTGACCTGTTGTGAGTTGATCACTCCCTTAGGTTTAGGCAAGTTTTTGTTTCGATTAGCTTTAGGAATTATTCCTTGTTTGTTCACCCGACCACATTACAGCCCTGAAAGTCCTTTTGATTCTTGCTTTTGTGTTTTCAGCATGATTTTTGGATGATTGCATAATTTAGTCTTTTGTTTGCAAGATTGTTGCGTGAGTGAAAAATCCCTCATTTTATGTTTTTCATCTACCGATGATTGTTTTTGCTAGGTGTGATTCACATTTGAACTTGTGTTGTTTTAGAATGTTTGGCATGACTTTTGTATTTAGCATTTGTTTCGTGATTATCTTATCGTTGAAGTTTAGTGGTAAGTATTTACTTTGTGTGTACCATTTTCGATTGAACCATTGCATTTGTTTTCCGTTTTCAAAATTTGTTGTTGCGTGATTTCTTGGATTTCGCTTTTGTTCCTTTAGATGTTGGCTTTGTTTGAGGACAAACAATTATGTAAGTTGGGGAGAGTGATGAGTGCCAAAAAAGTCATGTTTTTAGTAGTATTTTTGTGGCACTTATCATTCTAATTGTATTTAATAAAACCCCACTTTGTATGTAAATGTGTATATTTAGTGTATAATCAAGTTTTAGTGTATTTGTGTACCGTTTGATAGTTTTCTACTCATTTTGTAGGTATTAAGGTGTATTTGGAGCATGAGCAATAAAGTGTCGAAGACACGGCTTCAAACGCGCGATTTTGAGCAACTCATCAACGAATAAGACTCAAAATGAGGATGATAAAAATCACTAATTTGATTGATATTGGAGCATTGTTAGATAGAGAATTGAATAAGCTTTCCAACGCTTCGAACTGGGCGAAAAACGGAGTTACGATTCAAAAGTTATGAAGAAAACAAGTGCAGAAAATTTTCATTCCCGAATAGACTGGGCTAAGCGCGCTGGACCGTGCTTAGCGCACTTTTAAGGCGGTTTAACATTAATAAGGGTGCGCTTAGCGCCCAAACCGGGCTAAGCGCGGTCTGCGATGATGACAGCAATAAATAGGGGTAAAAACACATTTTTTAGGTATGGTTTTGGGGTTTTTTGCTCCCAACTCCATCAACTTCATTTTTTCATTAGATTAGCTGAGAAAACATCATGGAAGCTTGTATTTGGATGATCCGGGGTGGATTTCTCATCGATCGGCTCTGACAACCCATGTAGTGTTTGGTTCATTTCTGATTTTCTTCATATCTTTCTTCTTTGTTGGGTTTGTATATGTTTTTACTTTGATCTTATGTACATTTGTCGCCCATGGCGTTATATTTAATTTGCTTTATGAATCTCTATTGGTGATTGTTCTTGATTTTTGCTTAAATGCGCGGGGTTTGGGTCGTGTTAGAAATAAACTTCACAAACTTTGGTTAAGGATAATTATATGTTAGTTTCTGAACTCTAGAGATAGATTTAGAGCTAACAATCTATTTGGTGTCGGAGCTTAATGCCTTTTGTGTTATTTGAGTCGAGTGCGAGAGTGTCGACGAGAGTAATATGGTTTTTCTCTCAGCTCGGTGTGTCAGAGATGAACACTATTGAGAGCGATGATGGATGATATTGAGGAGTATTGTAGGTTGAGTATAACTGGTCGATAAGTTTAAGTTTGTGACGAGTGGAATATATACATGCTTGATAAGTCTTTTCTCTCTGATGAATGAATTTTCTTGTGTTAATATTTACTTTTCTCTTTTTATGTTTCAACCATTTTAATCCAAACTCATAAACGTAGAGATTATCGAACGGCAGTTCAGTAGCACCGTTCTCTATGGACACGATAAATTCCTAGAAAAATACTTCCAAAACTTTTGTTGCTTGCTGCTATTCCGTTCCAACAGTCCCTCACTCATGTAGACATGACATGGTACTATTCAGCGTATGATACTGGAGTGATTATTGATGGTTTTAGAGAGTTCCCCAATGTGCCTCTTCTTGGTACACAAGGAGGAATTAGCTACAACTCTATTCTTGCTAGGCGCCAGTTTGAATATTGCTTAAAGGACAAACCTAGTAGTCTTCCATTATCGGGTTTCTTTTTCCTTGATGGAGTAGAGAGCTTGGAGTTGAAGAAGAGGATTGTACATTCTAGGCGCCATGTCCATAGGAAAGAGAAAGGTCAGTTAGGAAAGCAACATCGTGCTACTTCTGAGTGTTACATTCAGTGGGTCCATGCAAAAGCTTGTTAACTCAAGATGCATTATCCTCTTGAGAAGCCATTATTTCCTATTATTACACCATCATCTTCTCTTGTTCCCTTTGATGATAGAGGAAGTCTTCAAGAAGCTTTGGCAAAAGTGAATTAAGAGAAAGAGACGGGAGAGCAAGTTTTATACTTCAGACAAATAGAAGACGGATTTGCAAAAACAGCTAAAGGAGAAGGATGACTTGATTGAGCTGCTTGAACGGAGAGATACAAAGATATCTAGGGAGCCAAAGGATTTATTTTCCTCTAGCACTTCATCATTTTCTCGTCTTCCTACCTTTGGAGCCTGGAAGAGCGTTGTAAACCGACTCGTGATGGAGAAGGACACCATGGAGAGCTACTACAAGAATGAGGTCAATAGGCTTCGTGAGAAGTATCAACCTAGGATTGATTCATCTTCTGACATGATTCCATAGATCTAGTTTTATTCATCTTATGTATTTAGATTCTTTGAGATTGTATTTCAGACTTTGTAATCCTTTTTTCCAATATCAATGAAATGAGATTTTCAGTATTTCAAATTGTGTCATTTCAATAATATTTGCAATTCACTTTAAAATTACTTGAAAACTTTTCATTTTTGCATATCATGCATCATTGTGCATTGTGTCTTGCCTTTACCAAGTGTCTTATTTGTTTCCTTTTCTTGGTCTTTGTTCAGACAAGTTATCGCATCACTATAATACTCGGGCTAATCAAAGAAAGAAGATAGATTAGTTGTAACAAGAAAACCGTGAACTTCGTGAAGAGGTAACCACTCTGAATGACAATTTAGAGATATTTTCTACAATGATGGAGACTTTGGTGGCTGCTCAAAATCAGCCACCACCGCCTCCTCTTTCTCAGGCTCCTCTACAAAGAACAGTGATTTCAGAGATCATCTCAACGCCTATTTCTGTAGCCCCAGTCAATACTTCTCAACACTCTATGCCTCCTGGTTTTCCCTGGGGCATGCCTCAGAACTTTATTCCTGAAGGGTACGTGCCTGCTACTGAAGTCACCACTGTTTAACCGGTGATGTTAATTCCTCCTCCTGTGGTACATACTGTTCCACAGACTGATGAACCAATATTTCATGCTGAACCAAGTGAGAGTTTGGATGTCCTTGATCGTATAGATGATTTTCAAGATCAGTTTGCAAAGATGCAGAAAGAAATCAGGGCTTAAGAGGGAAAGAGTTGTTTGGAAAGAATGCTGATGAGCTACGTCTTGTCCCAAATGTGAAGATTCCCCCAAAGTTCAAGGTTCTGGATTTCGAAAAGTATAATGGTAACACTTGTCCACTAAGTCATCTGGTCATGTAAGCTAAAAAGATGTTCACCCATACAGACAACCATCAATTGCTAATTTATTACTTCCAAGACAGTCTTACTAGTGCTGCACTGAAATGGTACATGGGACTTGATAGTTCCCAAATTAAGACGTTCAACAACCTCGAAGAAGCTTTCGTCCGTTAGTATAAGTACAATTTAGATATGACGTCGGACCGTGATCAGCTCCCTGCTATGTCTCAGAAAGAGAAGGAAACCTTTAAGGAATATGTTGGAGTAAGCCCTAATAGCCAATCAGTATTGGTTGTATATGCTTTTGTATCATGACCTTGATATATATTGTTTGTTAATATATATACTTACTAGGCATCGTATTTATTGTGTTATTTGTATATGACATAATAAAGTCCTTAGAATAATTAGTCTATTAATGTCCTGTTAAGTGTGACTTAATCGTGAGACCTCATTAAACATAAAGACGTTATTCTTAAAGTATCTGTAGTCAAGCTTTACTGTCAAATAGGACAACAGTAATGCATAGAGACTATTATGTGAGTAGACTGATGATTGTATCTCACAAGTCATGGATATGACATATCAAGTCTTCACGTAGGTATAAATATTAGGAGTAATATTTATATTGTATTGACCCACCATGAGAATACTACATAGTTTGTTATGTAAGTGTCATAAGTTATTCTCATAGTAATAATGATGTATTCCACCCTTCGACCTGAAACCACTATAGACCCTAGATGTGGAGTCGAGTACTTTATTCCCAATCAAACATTGTCCGTAATAGGATGACCATAAAGATGGTTTATGGGTGCTTTACAAATCATGCTAAGGGACACGAGTGACCTAGATGGGATTTGTCCCTCCTACATATACGGGAGTAATATCTGTGGGCACCTTGATAGAGTATGACTGTAAAATGCATGGCCGTGCTCAAATGAGTCAATATGAGATATTGGACTTATTTGATGTTATCAAATATACTCAGGGATCAAGGAATAAAATATTGGACTATACAAGGGTGACACATTCTATGCCTTGTATTCAATATAGATATAAGGGCAAAAGGGTTATTATACATATGATCATTATCACATAAAGGTTGTGTCATATCACACGACATTCTCGTGACTTGGGTAGCAGTGATGTGTTGCTAGATACCGCTCACTGTTTGTAATATTAAATAGATAATTTAATATTATTGCCAACGTTACGAGAACCTATAGGGTCACACGCAAAGAGTACTGATAATGGAATTGACAATTAAATTAAATAAGATTTAATTTAATTATGTGTTAATAGTATTATAATTGTTTTGTACATTAACACATATATAATTTATTTGATTTAAATAAATAAATGAGAATTGCCAGTTGATTAAAGTAAATATGATTTAATTTAATTAATATTTTATTTTATTTTATTAAAAGAGTTTAATTAAATATTAATAATATCTATTTAATTAAAATAGTTTTAATTAAATAAGATTGGGCTTATTTTGGAAAAGCCCAAAATAAGAGCATTAGGGTTTTAGAAGCTCTCTATAAATAGAGGAGTTATTTCCCCCCTACTAATCTTAATTGTCAATTTTCTCAGAACTAGAGACGGCTAGCACCGCGTTCCACTTTGTACTCGCGTGGACTACGTAGAGACGATGGTATTTTCCACGTTCGTGATCAAAGTTAAAGCACGCTTCAATAGGTAATTCGGAATCCTTATTTTGTGTTTGATTTGTGATTGATGGTTTAATCAAGATCCCTTCATCGGGATTATTCCGTTAAGAGGATAAAATTTTGAAATATCCCTCTTAACTCCCAACAGTGGTATCAGAGTCTGGTTTAGATTAAATCGTTAAATCCAAATTTTATTAACATATAATAATGTTTATGACTTTATATATTCATTGTTCTATGCATCCATTTGAATAACTAAGTTTGATAGTTATCAGAATCATATTGTTTGATAATATGGATTAGTGTAATCCTTATGCTAAAATAGCTTGCGGTTTTGAATCATTGTCGTAATGAAGTTGTTATGCCGAAATTGTAATACCCTGTGTTTTATAAACGCTCTGGATATTATTAGTTGAGACCAGTTGAGATCCAGTGTGCTCTGAGTATTTATCTGATAAGATAATTAGAGCAACCGATGAACTCAGAGCTGATCAGATTAATATTATCTAACTCTAAGGTTTAATTAATTGGTGCATTTGAGATAATTTTGGACATTTAGTAGTGTTACTAACTTATGAGTATTTTCCTATATCAATTCTTTTCTCATTTCCAAAGTTAGAAACATTTGGAGAAAGAGAAAGTAGAGATAAGGAAGAGGAAAGGAAGGAAAAGAAGAGAAAATTTCCAAAGAGCTCAAGAACAAGAATCATCAGCTCATCTTCATCAATTCATCTCATCTTCTTCATCATCATCTTCTAATCTAGGTGGGTTCTAGATAGAGACTTTAGTTGTAGAGTTTCTTGAGTTTTGGAGTTAGGTTTGATATTGTGAGAAAATGAGTATTTTTGCTAAATCAAAGAATCTAACGATTGAAAATCGATATTAACTGCGTTGTATAGTCGTAATATGTATATGATCATTTGTTGATACTTGTTTTGTGGTTTGGAACTGATTGGGTGTGGAAAAGGTGGATTTTGAACCCTTGAACCATGGAAAAATGCAGCAGAAATTCTGCTCCTGGTGTAGAGCGTCGGGCGGTGCTCAGAGAGCCGGGCGACGCGAAGTGTGCGCCCCTGCTCCGTCGGGCGATGGTCAAGAGGCGCAGCAGGGAACGCTTCTGTAACTTGGGAGTTTGGATGGGGGATTTACGCCCCTGTTTTGCTGGGAGAAGTAAAGGCGAGGGGCCATCGCCGGGTGATATTTGGAGCGCCGGGCGCTCCTGGGACTTTTTCAAATGCTTTTCTTTTCTTTTAAAATCCATATCTTTTGACTCGGGTGTCCGTTTTAACCGTTCTTTTGATCGATGTGAAGCTATGAAAGATTTCTATGCTATGGAAAGTGAAAATATTATTTATGAGATGAATTTTAGTCGATTGTGGGAATTAGTCAGAATTACGTGTTTTATTTAAAACAGAACTTTTGAAAATTTAAAAGCTTCAAATGGTGAGCTAGTGAGGAAACCTTAATACACTAGAATGACTTAGAGAATTGTACGACAATGCTTACATCGATACTATAAGAGTATCTTTGTTAAGTAGTTGTGAGTGGAGGACCGTAATTCCTCCGGTTTGTAAAGTATCCCTTAATAAATATTAGTGACAAGTGTTTAATCCTCTGGTGTAGGATGGCCGGGGAAAGTATTTATTAAGCATGTATCCCTTAATAAATATTAGTGACCCGTGTTTAATCCTCTGGTGTAGGATGGCGGGGAAAGTATTTATTAAGCATGTATCCCTTAATAAATATTAGTGACCCGTGTTTAATCCTTTGGTGTGGGATGGTTGGGGAAAGTATTTATTAAGTGAGTAACCGTGACCTGTGTTTAATCTCCTTGTGCGGGATGGTCGGGGAAAGTTACTTAGTGGTTGGTACCGTGACCCGTGTTTAATCTTCGTGTGTGGGATTGCCGGGGAAAGTACCAATTGTAGATAACCGTGACCCGTGTTTAATCTCTTTGAGCGGGATGACTAGGGAAAGTTATCTACGTTTAGGATCCGTGACTCGTGTTTAATCTCTTTGAGCGGGATGGCCGGGGAAAGATTCCTTAACTAGTTGTTGTGTTGTGTGTTGTGCGATGGTTTTCTCTAGTCAGAAATGTTTGAACTCAAGGTCTAGTTCCTTTTCCCCCGACTTGAGTTAGGTTTTGGTTAGAACCTTGTAAATCCGAGAGAATCCATAAGATAGAGAACTCACTGAGATTTGATGTATCTCACCCCACTATTGTTGAATATTTCAGGTACTTCAGGTTTCGCAAAGGGTAAGGATAAGGCCGTGTGATTATCCTTACTTGTCTGATGGCGTAGCTTCCGTTGTGGAGTTTTATTTTGGAGATCGTTGTCGATCTAGTTCTTAGTATTTATCTTTGGAACATCTTGTATATATATTTATGCCATAGTTTTTTTGTATTAGGCTTTTTGGGCATGTATATGTATAATGTGTTTACTAGGGACTTATTGGTATTTCAGTACCAAACGTGGTTTTCATGTATAATATATGCTTTGATGTATGTATTTATATATGGGCATTACAGTTGGTATCAGAGCAGGTCGTATCCTCGACCTAGCCATGAAATAGAATAAGTGTTTCTTTCCGTTTCATAGGCGTTGTGTCGCCATTGGTCTTAAGTGTTATATTTATGGTATTGAGCCTGATCAACTTAATCCTATCTGTATGACCTTCAGGAACATGGCTGACGGACGCAGAAGCAACCGTGGTAGACCCCGCACTACTCCCGCTAGGACGAATCTGCCAGGCGGCGATGGGAATGCTCCTTTGTATCAGTTTATGCAACAGATGCAGCAGCAATTGAATTAGTTTATGCACTAATGGTACAACAAATGAATGGAGGTTTGCATCCTCAGGTGGTTGTTCTAGAAGATGTAGGTGGGATTTTTTGGGATTTCTTCCGTATGAATCCTCCAGAATTTCATGGCGGATTAGATCCTGTAAAGGCTCACGAATGGATAGCGGGTATGGAAAGAATTTTCTTGATTGTGCACTGTAGTGAAGAGAATAAGGTGGTATTCGCTTCGCATTTGTTGAAGGGTCTTGCCATGAGGTAGTTGGAAAGTGCTTCGGCTCTTATGACTATTCAGGGTGTGCCCAAGGTCTGGGAGCAATTCAAGGTAAATTTCATGGAGAAATATTTTCCTAGTTCCTTGAGGACTCGAAAAGAGTTTGAATTTCAACAGTTAAGACAGGGTAGTATAACTGTGGCCAGTTATGCTGAAAAGTTTGAGGACATGGCTGCTTATTCTAGGCAGGCTATGTATGCTCTAGATGAACGGTGGAAAATAGATCAATTTCTTTTTGGACTAAAAGCGGAAATCTCTCATAGTGTATCTCAGAGGGAGTTCACTACCTATGCAGAAGTTCTAAGGCAATGTTATGTGGTGGAGCGTAGTTTGAAGAAAGTCCAAGCTGAAGGTGTTGCAAGTAGGGTGAATCAGGGTGATCATGGGAGACCAAGTCAGCAATTTGGGCCTAGACCACAAGCTTTCAAAGGAAAGCAGGTTGCTAGACCGAATGCTATTCCTCTGTGTAGAGTGTGCAACCAACGTCAATTTGGGAAGTGTGCCAATGGGGGTCTTAGGTGTTATAATTATAATGGATTGGGTCATGTGGCTAGAAATTGTACTCAGAATAGAAACCAAGTGCAGGGAAGGAATACTGGAAGGGTTTATACCTTGGATGCAAGGAAGACGAAAAGTGACAACTCTTTAATTGCAGGTACGTGTTTCATAAATGGACATCCTTGTTTTGTTTTATTTGATTGTGGGGCAACACATTCTTTTGTGTCTATGCGATGTGTGAAGCGACTTGGGTTGCAAGCTATTCCTTTGTCTCCTCCTATGGTGGTCACTACCGCCATGGATGAAATGGTTGAGACACCGTTGATGTATGAAATTTGTGTTTTGTCTGTGAATGGTAGAGTTTTTCAGATTGACCTTATCTGTTTACCGCTTAAGAAAGTTGATGTCATTTTGGGGATGGATTGGCTTTCTGTTAATTCGGTGTTTATTGGGTGTGAGGAAAAGCTAATCATCATTCCATCTGCCGAGGCTACCCCGAAGGATGTGTTAACAACTATTTTAGAAGGTACGGTGGTAATGATAAATTTCTTGTTTGAGAAGGAGAAATCTGTTTTACTGGTTCTTACTAAGGGGAAAGTAGTGACCAGCAAGTGCTGAGTATCCCTATAGTCTGTGAGTTTCCTGAAGTTTTTCCTGAGGACGATACTTCTCTTCCTCCGGAGAGAGAAGTTGAGTTCTCTATTGACCTGTTACCGAGAACGACTCCTATATCCGTTTCTCCTTATCGGATGACACCGCTTGAATTAAGAGAATTAAAGGACCAATTGGAGGACTTGATAGCTAAGCATTTTGTTAGACCTAGCGTTTAACCGTGGGGAGCCCCAGCGTTGTTGGTGAAGAAGAAAGACGACATAATGCGTCTGTGTATTGATTATCGTAAGTTGAACCAAGTCACCATTGAGAACAAGTACCCCTTACCCAGGATAGACGACCTGTTGGATCAATTGAAAGGAGCCTGTATGTTCTCGAAGATTGATTTATGGTCGGGTTATCATCAGATTCGTGTGAAGAGTTCCGATGTGCCTAAGACTGCATTTAGAACCCGTTACGGCCATTACGAATTCTTAGTGATGCCTTTCGGTGTGACTAATGCTCCAGCTGTTTTTATGGATTACATGAACCGTATATTTCAAGCTTACTTGGACCAATTCGTCGTGATCTTTATTGATGACATTCTTATTTATTCTCATACTCCACAAGAGCACGGAGAACATCTGAGAATTGTCTTATCGGTATTGCAAGAGAAGCAGCTTTTTGCTAAGTTAAGCAAGTGTGAGTTTTGGATGACGGAAGTTGATTTTCTTGGTCATGTTATATCTCAAGGTGGTGTGGTAGTGGATTCGTCAAAGGTAGAAGCAGTGATTAATTGGGAGAGACCGAAAAATGCTTCGGAAGTTAGAAGTTTCTTGGGATCGGCAGGTTACTATAGAAGGTTCATCAAAGGTTTTTCTTAATTGGGCTTACCAATGACAAAACTTACTCGAAAAGATTGTGCTTATGAGTGGGATTCAGGTTGTGAGCAAAGTTTTATGAAATTGAAGGAAAGTTTGACGACGGCTCCTGTGTTAATCATTCATGATCCTAACAACTCTTACGAAGTATTTTGCGATGCTTCTAAGATGGGATTAGGAGGTGTTTTGATGCAAGGCAGTCAAGTGGTAGCTTATGCTTCTCGACAATTAAAAGTTCATGAGAAGAATTATCCAACTCATGATATGGAGCTAGCAACAGTTGTGTTTGTACTGAAGGTGTGGCGTCATTATTTGCACGGTGTACGTTTTGAAATGTTCAGTGACCATAAGAGTTTGAAGTATTTGTTTGACCAAAAGGAGTTGAATATGCGACAAAGAAGGTGGATGGAGTACTTAAAGGATTATGACTTAGAATTAAAATATCATCCAGGAAAAGCAAATAAAGTAGCAGATGCATTAAGTCAGAAAATGGTTCATAGTGCCGAATTGATGATTTTGGAGTATGCTTTGTTGAAAAAGTTTAGAGATCTTAATCTTTAATTTGTGTGGACTCTGAATGGTGTAATTATGGGAAATTTGAATGTCAATTCTACTCTAAGAGTTGAGATTCAACAAGAACAAGTTTTAGAAGGGAAGTTTCAAGAGATGTTACTTCAACCGGGTTTTACACGAGCAGCGGATGGGATTGTCCTGTTTAACCAAAGGATTTGTGTTCCGGATGACACGATATTAAAGAGAAAGATTTTAGATGAAGCTCATAAAGGTACTTTTATGATACATCCTGGTTCTTCGAAGATGTATCAGGACTTAAATAAGGATTATTGGTGGCCCGGAATGAAAAAGGATATTGCGGTGTATGTGTCAGAATGTGCAGTGTGTCAACAGGTGAAGATTGAACACCAAAGACCGGGCGGTCTATTGCAACATTTAGAGATTCCAGTTTGGAAGTGGGATAGAATTTCTATGGATTTTACAGTAGGTTTACCCCGTACACAAGGTGGTTATGATTCTATTTGGGTGATTATGGATCGACTAACGAAATCTGCGCATTTCTTAGCCATGAAGACCACTTACAAGGCAAGTTATCTTGCAAGGTTGTTTATTTCTGAAATTGTGAGATTGCATGGTGTTCCCTCTAGCATTGTGTCCGATAGAGATCCAAAGCTTACTTCGAGGTTTTGGAAGGCTTTTCAATAAGCTATGGGTACGAGGTTACGTTCGAGCACGTCGAATCATCCTCAGACGGATGGTCAGACTAAGCGAACAATACAAACAATGGAAGATATGTTAAGAGCTTGTATGCTAGAAAGTAGAGGAACTTGGAAAGAACTTCTACCATTGATTGAGTTTTCTTATAACAATAGTTACCATGCGAGTATCGGTATGGCTCCTTATGAAGCATTGTATGGGAGGAAATGTAGAACACCTTTGTGTTGGGCGGAAGTTGGTGAAGATAGAATTTTGGGACCCGAAATCATTCAAGAGACTACAGAAAAGATTCGAATGATCAGTGAGAAAGTTAAACAAGCACAAGATCGTCAAAAGAGTTATGCGGACAATCGTAGGAGACCTTTAGAATTTGAGGAAGGTGACCATGTGTTCTTGAAAGTTACTCCGAGATTGAGATTGAAAGGACCATTTAAGTCACGCAAGTTAAGTCTGAAATACATGGGACCGTATCAGATCTTAGAAAGGATCGGTGAAGTCGCGTACAGATTAGCCTTACCACCCTCTTTATTAGAGATGCATGACGTCTTTCATGTATCTCAGCTCCGGAAGTTTATTCCTGATCCTCTTCAGCCGATTCTACCGGAGTCAGTGGAAATAGAAGCAGACTTGACTTTTGAACCCCAACCGAGCAGTATTGTAGGAAGAGAAACAAAGGTATTAAGGAACAAAGACATTCCTCTTGTTAAGGTGCAATGGGATGTGATGCATCCGGGTGATGCTACTTGGGAACTAGAATCGGAAATGCGGGATGCTTACCCTCATCTGTTCAGGTAATCTTTTAAATTCGAGGACGAATTTCTATTTAAGGAGGGGAGGATGTAATACCCCGTATTTTATAAACGCTATGGATACTATTAGTTGAGACCAGTTGAGATCCAGTGTGCTCTGAGTATTTATCTGATAAGATAATTAGAGCAACCGATGAACTCAGAGCTGATCAGATTAATATTATCTAACTCTAAGGTTTTATTAATTTGTGCATTTGAGCTAGTTTTGGACATTTAGTAGTGTTACAAACTTATGAGTATTTTCCTGTATCAATTCTTTTCTCATTTCCAAAGTTAGAAACATTTGGAGAAAGAGAAAGTATAGAGAAGGAAGAGGAAAGGAAGGAAAAGAAGAGAAAATTTCCAAAGAGCTCAAGAACAAGAATCATCAGCTCATCTTCATCAATTCATCTCATCTTCTTCATCATCATCTTCTAATCCAGGTGGGTTCTAGAGAGAGACTTTAGTTGTAGAGTTTCTTGAGTTTTGGAGTTAGGTTTGATATTGTGAGAAAATGAGTATTTTTGCTAAATCAAAGAATTTAACGGTTGAAAATCGATATTAACTGCGTTGTATAGTCGTAATATGTATATGATCATTTGTTGATACTTGTTTTGTGGTTTGGAACTGATTGGGAGTGGAAAAGATGGATTTTGAACCCTTGAACCATGGAAAAACGCAGCAGAAATTCTGCTCTTGGTGTAGAGCGTCGGGCGGTGCTCAGAACGCCGGGCGACGCGAAGGGTGCGCCCCTGCTCCGCCAGGCGATGGTCAAGAGGCGCAGCAGGGAACGCTTCTGTAACTTTGGAGTTTGGATGGGGGGATTTACGCCCCTGCTTCGCTGAGCTAAGTAGAGGCGAGGGGCCACCGTCGGGCGATATTTGGAGCGCCGGGCGCTCCTAGAACTTTTTCAAATGCTTTTCTTTTCTTTTAAAATCCATATCTTTTGACTCGGGTGTCTGTTTTAAGCGTTATTTTGATCGATGTGAAGCTATGAAAGAGTTCTATGCTATGGAAAGTGAAAATATTATTTATGAGATGGATTTTAGTCAATTATGGGAATTAGTCGGAATTACGTGTTTTATGTAAAACGGAACTTTTGAAAATTTAAAAGCTTCAAATGGTGAGCTATTGAGGAAACCTTAGTACACTAGAATGACTTAGAGAATTGTGCAACAATGCTCACATCGATACTAGAAGAGTATCTTTGTTAAGTAGTTGTGAGTGGAGGACCGTAATTCCTCTGGTTTGTAAAGTATCCCTTAATAAATATTAGTTACCCGTGTTTAATCCTCTGGTGTAGGATGGCCGGGGAAAGTATTTATTAAGCATGTATCCCTTAATAAATATTAGTGACCCGTGTTTAATCCTCTGGTGTAGGATGGCCGGGGAAAGTATTTATTAAGCATGTATCCCTTAATAAATATTAGTGACCCGTGTTTAATCCTTTGGTGTGGGATGGTCGGGGAAAGTATTTATTAAGTGAGTAACCGTGACTCGTGTTTAATCTCCTTGTGCGGGATGACCGGGGAAAGTTACTTAGTGGTTGGTACTGTGACCCGTGTTTAATCTCCGTGTGTGGGATGACCGAGGAAAGTACCAATTGTAGATAACCGTGACCTGTGTTTAATCTCTTTGAGCGGGATTGCCGAGGAAGGTTATCTACGTTAAGGATCCGTGACTCGTGTTTAATCTCTTTGAGCGGGATGGCCGGGGAAAGATTCTTTAACTAGTTGTCGTATTGTGTATCGTTCGATTGTTTTCTCTAGTCAGAAATGTTTGAACTCAAGGTCTAGTTCCTTGTCCCCCGACTTGAGTTAGGTTTTGGTTAGAACCTTGTAAAGCCGAGAGAATCCATAAGATAGAGAACTCACTGAGATTTGATGTATCTCACCCCACTATTGTTGAATATTTCAGGTACTTCAGTTCCGCAAAGGGTAAGGATAAGGCCGTGTGATTATCCTTACTTGTCTGATGGCGTAGCTTCCGTTGTGGAGTTTTTTTGGAGATCGTTGTCGATCTAGTTCTTAGTATTTATCTTTGGAACATCTTGTATATATATTTATGCCATAGTTTTTTTGTATTAGGCTTTTTGGGCATGTATATGTATAATGTGTTTACTAGGGACTTATTGGTATTTCAGTACCAAACGTGGTTTTCATGTATAATATATGCTTTGATGTATGTATTTATATATGGGCGTTACAGAAATAGCTTGCGGTTTTGAACGTTGAAAATTTGTTTCGTTTAATTGCAAGGTCTTGGTTTCCAACTGTTTGGTTGCAATGTTAATACTACTACTACTACTACTACTACTACTACTACTACTAATAATAATAATAATAATAATAATAATAATTGATTATTATAAATAATAATAAAGTGTTTATTATTTAAAATTAAATATTAATATCATGTGTTTGTATAATTTGGATGTTCGTTGTTGACTATGCTTCGGAATCCGACATTAGTATGGTGAAGCAGCGATACTTCGATCATCCATAAGTGATACAAATATAATTGATAAATTTATATACGATATAAATATTTCTAATGCGAAGTTAGTGTATTTGATACACTATTTTGTTTCGTCAATTAATTAGTGTAATGATTGTTATACATTTGAAAGATCAATGTGGATTCTGCTTTGGAATTCGACATTTGTATGATGAAGCAATGACATTTTGATCAATCATATTGAATAGTCAATCATTATGTTTTGATGGTATGAACATTTTACATTAGGGTTTGTGACGGCGCAAGAGTTGTGCCTTTAGGATTCACAAAAAGCGTCATGTGCTGATGCATCAATATTTATAATTTGATAATATATTATTATTTATTGTTTAATTATTTATTATTAAATACATTGGTATACGGTTATGACCTTAGATTTTGGCGTTTGTTTATTTTAAATACGACCTGCGTGTTGTGGTTTATTGTAATTAAATACGATCTGCGTGTCGTGCCATTTAATTATTATTTTATTTATTTAAATATTATAAATTGTTCGAGTTCAAGAGTTGAAGAGAAGACAACGTCAAACAATGATGCCGGTGGAGAGGCTTGAGAAGCTTGCTCGTAGGTCAAAGAATTGTATTAAATTAGTTTATTTAATTCTTGCATTTTAGGTGGTCATAATCATATTACCAAGTTTTATTTTATGTATGTGATGCGTGTGTCGCTCCCGGGATTTTCATCCTAGTACAAACACGAAAGTGGCACCGAAACAGAGTTGCCAGCAATGTGTATTTATCCCAAGAGAGGGAAAGGAAACACCGCATAAACCTGAAGGGAAGGAAAAGCATGGTCTCACGACCAAGAGAATTGGGTTCGGGAGTCGGTTACGCGAGAGGAAGGTATTAGCACCCCCACGCGTCCATCGTACTCGATGGGATCCACGCTTGCTTGTCTCGATCAAAGGGTGTAGGAAACTGGAAAAATAATGGAAAGAGAACGAGAAATAAATGTAGAGAAAATAAAAGAAGTGCTCGAATGGGCCCTACCCCACTGCCTACGTATCTCATCGGGAACCTGAGAATCAGAGCGACGTAGTTCCCCTCACTAGGGATGGATTGTTTGTGTTTTTTAAGGAACGGCTAACGTTCTGGCTCGGGTGTTGCAGACTCGCTGGTCTGAGTGCGTTACCATCTTGCAAGAGAACGAGAAGAAGCGCGTTCAAACATTGAGAATGAGTGAGATGAGAAAAGAATTCCCGAAGGAAAGACGTTATTGTTTGTTGTTGTCTTTTAAGAAAAAAGTGTTTTGATTATTTTATGTTTTGTAACTCACATTGTATTTAAGCCCCTCATGTAAGATCGAATGCCTCGCATATCGACCCAAGACGGGACGCATGCTAAACATTCCAAGTAAGTGAGAGAAGACCCCACACTTCCTTGTTCTCATATGAAAGGCCTAAATACAATATTTGTTTTGCCTTTATCAGGTGTTTTTTACTTTTGTTTGAAGATGAGAAGAAGTGACTCAAAAAGAGGATCAAAGGTGAAAATCTAATGAGGGAGACTAAGACTCTACCTTAATGTTATCATACATGGTGATCCTATGGTTAATGTGGTCCACAAACTTAATTCTACAAGAAAGAAGAAGAAGAGCACAAGAAACAACTTACTTCCAAAATGGAAGTTAAGTTGATCTTAAAGAGGGATGAAAGAAAAGTTACTCAAAGGAAGCATGTCTATGCTTATCAAAATCACAATTTGAATTATTAAAAGAAATAAGAGAGGATGAAAGAAAGAAGTGCATGTGGAAGCATATCCACACACTTACTTACCATTTGCACCTACATGAAAAGGTTAGTTCAAAAACTATTCACAAAAAAATCCTAAGTAAAAGAACTTGGTCAAACAAGCAAATGGAAGGAAATAATGAAAACAGCAGCTATTACAGCCCACATGCAACAGAACAACAGTAAATTCAGCTTCATATACCAAACAGCAAACAACAGCTCATGTCCAGCATACAAAATGGGTGTAACAAGCATTTGGCAGCACATACTACAACATATATGTGTATAGACAGCAGTGGAAGATTAGAGACAGCATGCATAATCAAACAATTTCAATCATGAACAACCACTATCATGCATCAAGCCTTGCACATTCATCAAACAAACACAATCACAATCACATTACGACTCATGGTAAACAATCCTTGAAACCAAACATGCACATTACAGAAGAATTCACATAGTCAAGTATATGAGCAAGTCAAAAACAAGTATACATCTCTTGAAATGGAAAGCAAATGAACATGCACATAGTAATTCCAGCAACATAACATCAACTAGCAATTAATAAGCTCAAAGTGTGTTCATCATGTGTTCATCACATCAACTAACCTACAATGCAAACATTACGTTCAATGATGAAAAACAAAGGCACGTGCGTCGTAAAATCAAGTTCATACTGTTATGTGAGTTAAGATATATAAAAAATAATCCACCAATCATCAATGCATTGATCCATGAAGTTTAAACATGTTAAGAATGTCAAATAAGCAAGAAAATGCAAGAAAATAACATTCTGCTTCAGTGGTAACCGGTTACAGCATAACTGATAACCGGTTACATAGTTCAAAATGCGCAAACAGGCTGAAAATACACAGTGTAACCGGTTACAGCATAATTGCTAACCGGTTACACTGGAAGAGTGGTCAAAAAAATTAGTTTCAAAAGCACTTTTCAGCAGCAAATCACTTCTTCAAACTTCCAAACGAACATGTAATCAATTAGGCACGAAATTACATTGAATTGCAGTCAACAAACATCAATTGGATTCAATTAACAACCACATCAAGAATCAAATTCAAGCACATGAATCCAAATCGAAAATCCACAAAAATCTACATCGAATAAGTTGCGATTAAGCTAAAAACAGTGTAAATTTAGAGAAAACCAACCTACAAAGCGGAGACTTGCTTTGGTAATTGTTGCAAAGTAATCTTGGTGCAAAAAATGAAAGAAAACCAGAGATTCTTCAATCAATAGCCGAAATGCGTCGAAACCGAACGAAATCGCGAAAATTCACCAAAATCTAACTTGCACCAAAATAAATGGTGAGAAACCCTTGGATTGAAGAAGAACAAGCTAAAATTCCAGAAAATCCAACCAATGCAAACCAAGAGATGAAGTTTAGCTCAAGAATTAATCACTTTTCAATGTAAAAAGTGATTATTCTTCAAGAAATAAGAGCTTTTGTGTGTGGTTTTGGAAGAAAGAAGTAGAAGTTGTAGCAAAGTGAAGAGAGAAAATGAGAGTGAAATGTGAGAAATTTGAGAAAATTGTTGAAGCCTTGAAAATGAGTGAAGCATCTCTTAAATAGATTTTAGGTTTGGAGTATGAGAGGTTTGGAGTAAGGTTTGGAACTAGGTTTGGGTTTGGAGCTAGGGTCGGAGTTAGTTAGACTCAACTCACCGAGTCAAGTTAGTTAACTCGGTTAGTTAGGATTAACTCAGTTGCTTGGACAACAAGGAACCACAATTGGTGCATGTGTGTGTGACTTGGACTGCAAGCAAGGCCTTGTGACTTGTGAACTTTCAGCATGAAACCCCCATGTTCGAGCCCTCATATGACCTTCATAACTTGTTCAAATGAAAAAATGTTCAACATCAAAGTCGAAGAGGACATGGAGATGAACAACTTTGATGTTCAACAATTTTTCATTTGAAGCCTTATTGATGGAGAAAATTGGCTTGATATTCGGCACGCCAACTGTTTGATGAAATTATGGCCTATGGGCATGCACTTGCCTTGCCATGACTTGGTTTTTGCCTTGATTTTATCAAACTTTGATTGATCATAACTCCCTCAATTTTGATCCGATGGAAGAGTTCTTTATATGAATTTGAAGCTTGAAACAAGATCTTTTGTTGTGGCCTGGTGGATTTTTGATTTGATGCTTTGAAATTGAGAAAGCCTGACTCAAAGAGAGGTGCTAAAATGGCCAAAACTTACTATTTTTGGAAACCCCAAAGTTTCTATTTTTGGCAGTTTTGTGATTTCTTGATTTTTCATTATTCCTCCATCATTTCTTGATCAAATTTTGTCCATTGAACATATATAACATGAATTTCATGAATTTGACCTTAGAAAGTCAAGAGTTGACTTTTTCACTGCACAATTGACTTTTTCCCCAATTTCTTGATTATCAAACAACTGACCAATTGAGACCCTTCTGAAACCAATTGATGAGCAATTTTCCATCCATCCACACTTAAGAACATAGGGAATACCATGAGATCAAGTTTTACCCAAAAAATCAGAGATAAACTGATTTTAGGTCAAACCCTAATCCTGACACCCTCTGGTTAGGAGGAAATAACACATCCTCCAAATCTAAATTCCTCTGAACATGATGTGTATTCTTTCAAACAATGATGAGATATGCCCTTTGGAGATGATAAAAACTCAAAGAGCTTGCCCATTTGGGGGTCAACTCCCCAAATTTGGCTTGCCTTGTATAGGAGATAATGCACTGCCCAATCTTCTTGATGAATTCTCCTCTTCCCATGCCTTGTGGATCAAGTAGGGATGACATATGACTTAAGAAACCCTTGGCTCTTATGAGAAACACTTGGATCTTATTCTTTAGCTTTAGATGATCAACACCTTAGAGAATCACCTGATCACATGCCCTTATGCAAGATGCAACGCTAAATGCTTGCTGTTTTGTTTTTTCTATGCTTGAAAGCAATGCAATGAAATGAAAGCTCATGCTAAATGCTATGAAGAAATGAGAGGGAAAATTTTGGGGTATTACACCTGCCCCTATTCAATCACTGTAGACCTGAACGGATGATAGCGATTGCTGTCAGACTTTCAAGGTATGGAGGGATTGAATACCAAAAATAACCCAGAAATTTGCACTCTGTAGAGAAGAAGAAAAGGGATATAAACCCAACCAAATAAACTCTGCTTGAATAAAACTCTGATGAGAAGAATAATACTGAAGAGATGTCTTTTGTACAACGCCAGACGACTACTGGCTTGCCACACTACGGGTGGACTTTAGCAACGTCTTTTGTACAATGCCAGACGACTACTGGCCTTCCACACTACGGGTGGACTTTAGTAATGTCTTTTGTACAACGCCAGACGACTACTGGCCTGCCACACTTCGGGTGGACTTTAGCAACGTCTTTTGTACAACGCCAGACGACTACTGGCTTGCCACACTATGGGTGGACTATCTTTTAACACAACGCCAGACGACTACTGGCTTGCCACACTACGGGTGGACTTTCGCCAATCTATGGTTGGACTTTGCAGCTGAATTGCCACCCTTGGATGGTCTTTTGCCAATCTATGGTTGGACTTTGCCTTGCTTTGCCACCCTTGGATGGTCTTTTGCCAATCTACGGCTGGACTTAGCTGCGGTCTTTTAAAAGGAGTCAGACGACTACTGACTTGCCACACTACGGGTGGACTTCTGCTAAGCTACGGTTGGACTTTAAGAATTTGCCACCCTTGGATGGACCTTTTGCTAATCTACGGTTGGACTTTAAAAATTTGCCACCCTTGGATGGACCTTTTGCCAATCTACGGTTGGACTTTAAGAATTTGCCACCCTTGGATGGACCTTTTTCCAATCTACGGTTGGACTTTAAGAATTTGCCACCCATGGATGGACCTTTCGCCAATCTACGGTTGGACTTTAAGAATTCCAATACCGGACTACTCTCTACATCCGTGTCAGACATCTCTGCTGACTCTGCTGAGGAACAATAATTAATGATTTGACTTTAGAGACTCCTGAAAGGATAATATCTTTGCTGGAGAATGAATGAACAATCCGTTTGCTTCGAATTGTCAAGTTTGCCAAAAATAAATTGGACTTTGAAATATGGGGAAATGATGATTCTGCCAGGAATCACTCCATCTGCTTGGGGAATGAATTCTGGTCACAGCAACTCCGTTGGGGATGAGAATTTTTGCATGACGTCCTGCTAGGGAAGAAAAGTCATTAAAACTCTGCTTGGGGATCTATCAAATTCGAGATCCTTTGCGGGGATTATCAGCCTTTGACTCGGCTGGGGAAAGAATGTACTATCACTCTGCTGAGGAATAGATTTTGTTGATCAATAAGCCTCTTGCGGAAAAAAATAACTCAGCTGGGGAGTATTGTTGATAAGACTCAATGCTGAACTCTGTGGGGATGCCATTACCAGAGATACGATCTTCCTGGGAATCAAGGCTATTCTGTCGGGGATAAGCGAATCCTGGTTAGAAGACGTTCTGCTGCAACATGCTGGAAGAGAGTCCTTAGATCTGCCGGGGAAACCCAAAGCAACTCCACGGTAGTCTGCTGAGGTATAAGACTGTTGAGGCTAAGATAAGTGCCATAATGCCCCATGTTAGGCGAACTTTCCATTTGATGACTCCATTGGGGATGATGAGTTTATACCAACTCTGCTGGAGAAAACCGCTTCAAAGCGTCTCGTGCTGGGGAATGCCTTTTGAGAGGATTTTACAGAAGACCAAATGTCCTCAAACTCTACTGGGGATAATAGATCTGGAAAATCTCCTGCTGGGGAAATTCCAAATGCCCCGTGCTTGGGAAGGTCAACAACTTGCTTTTTTCTCCATGATACAAGACTGCTCTGAAGAAATCGTCCTAAGAGGATTTTACAGGAGATTAAGCATCTTCAAACTCCTGGCGACTTCACTGGGGATTAACCATCAACTTCGGTGTCTGCGAAGCAACTCTACTGGGGATTCGCAACCGTTATCGACACAGAAAGGCTTGTAACTGTTGGCAGTAATGAACGAGAGAATCGACTTAATAAGATACAACACTATCCAATTGAACTCCATTTACCAATATCGAAACGTCGTGACCGACCGCCGACCGAATGATGGACTCAATTAGTAAACGTTGTGACAAAAGGGTGACATATGAACCCTTCCCCGAACCTGATTGCCCCAGTCTTATGCTTAGGGATAAGTGATTACTCGTCTTGTGCTTGAAATCATCCGAACCTGTTACCTGCAGCAAAATCATACACACACATTCCCCGGAATATTGCGTGGTTTGAATCCACCATCCAGGATTGTTCAACATTCAAAGTAATTTTAAATGTTTTTCTGCGCATGTTATTGTAAAGCCACCATGCTTTTAAATGCAACGTTTTATCAAAAATTCGGACGTTTTTGCAAACAAAGCAGTAAAACAAAACAAAATAAGAAGCTTTTTACTGAAATTCAATTTATTGAAGAAAAGCCCAGAATAGGCAATTACATCCGGAAGCAATCCCTGGAAAGAGGCGATCGCTGAAAATTGAGAAAAGAAACTATCCTAATGGCAATGTGAAAACGTCATTCCACTGAGTTTCAATTCTGCTATGGCCAGTATGTCTTCAAAACTCCCCGACCTTGCCTTCTGAGGAATGATCAAACCGATTCCTACCCTTTGGACTGTCAGTTGTTGAAACGGTGGTGGAGTATAGATAACTCAGACCGTAGTCGTTCACTTAAATCCCTCTTTTGCGTGGACCGCCCTTTCGGGTTTTCAATCCACCGGGATACCCTTTTTTGCCTGAGTTGTCCTTGCGGATTTTCAACCCACCGGATGTACAATTTTTATTTATTATCCCTAATTTTTGCCCGAACCTTTTCATTCTGTTTTTGTGGTTCGCCGGGATGCCCTTTTTTGCCTGGACTTTTTCTTTTTTTTTTGTCCAGCGGGTCTATTTATGCGAAGTATTTTTTGACTACGTCTGAGTTGACAGGGGATGAAAATTCTTCGCCATCCATGGTTGTAAGTAATAAGGCTCCGCCCGAGAAAACCTTCTTAACCACGAATAGACCTTCATAGTTGGGAGTCCATTTACCCCTGTGATCTGTACTAGGAGGAAGGATCCTTTTGAGTACCACATCTCCCACTTTGTAAACCCGAGGGCGCACCTTTTGGTCAAATGCTTGCTTCATCCTCTGCTGGTATAACTGCCCGTGACATACAGCTGCTAGTCGTTTCTCCTCAATAAGGCTCAACTGGTTAAACCTGGAGCGAACCCACTCAACTTCGTCTAACTTAACATCCATCATGACTCTGAGGGATGGAATCTCAACTTCCACCGGTAGTACTGCCTCCATACCGTATACAAGTGAGAATGGTGTTGCCCCAGTGGACGTGCGCACTGACGTTCGATACCCATGCAAAGCAAATGGCAACATCTCATGCCAATCTTTATATGTAACAATCATTTTCTGCACAATCTTCTTAATATTCTTGTTGGCCGCCTCCACAGTGCCATTCATCTTTGGGCGATATGGAGAAGAATTGTGGTGTTCAATCTTGAAGTCCCGGCACAGCTCAGCCATCATTTTGTTGTTCAAATTAGAACCATTATCAGTAATGATTCTCTCGGGCACTCCATAGCGACAAATGATATCCCGTTTCAGGAAACGAGCTACCACCTGTTTAGTGACATTGGCATAAGATGCTGCTTCAACCCATTTAGTGAAATAATCAATGGCGACCAAGATGAAACAATGTCTGTTTGAAGCAATAGGCTCAATTTTCCCGATCATATCAATGCCCCACATGGAAAAGGGCCAAGGAGAGGACATGACGCTCAACGGATTTGGAGGAACGTGCACTTTGTCTGCATAGATCGGGCATTTGTGACACTTGCGGGCGTACTTGCAACAATCTGACTCCATGGTCAACCAATAATACCCTGACCTCAATAATTTCTTAGCCATTGCATGTCCTCCTGCATGGGTACCGAAAGAGCCTTCATGTACTTCCTGCATTAACAGGTCTGCCTCGTGTCTATCCACGCATCTGAGCAGAACCATGTCAAAATTCCATTTGTACAGCACGTCATCCTGATTCAAGAAGAAACTACCAGCCAGCCTTCTCAACGTCTTCTTATCTTTAGCAGATGCCCCTGGCGGGTACTCTTGTCTTTTCAAGAAACACTTGATGTCATGAAACCATGGCTTGTCATCAGGATGTTGCATCAACAACAAACACAAATGCAGGTCTGTCGAGACGAGACACTTCGATCTTAGGTACATGATTCCATCCTTGCACTTTAATCATGGAAGACAAAGTATCCAGGGCATCAGCAAACTTGTTCTCATCTCTGGGAATATGGTACAATTTCATAGTTGTGAAAAATGTCAGCAATCTCCTCGTATAATCTCTATATGGCACTAGATTTGCTTGGTGCGTGTACCAACTCCCCTTCACCTGATTGATTACCAGAGCTGAATCGCCGAAGATATCAAGGGTCTTGATTTGTAAATTAATCGCCTCCTCAATTCCCATTATACAAGCTTCATATTCTGCTTCATTGTTGGTGCATCCGAAAGTTATTTGGGCAGTGAAAGGCACATGAACACCTTCCGGCGTGATAAGAACTGCTCCAACTCCGCACCCATTCATGTTGACAGCCCCATCAAACATCATACTCCATTTGGATTCAGGGTCTGGCCCCTCCTCTGGGAGTGGTTCCTCGCAGTCTTTAACTTTGAGAAACATGATGTCCTCATCAGGGAAATCAAATTTCATGGGTTGGTAATCATCAATTGGCTGTTGCGCAAGATAGTCCGACAAGATACTTCCTTTGATGGCCTTTTGGGAAGTATACTGGATATCATACTCTGTCAAAACCATTTGCCACTGTGCAACTCTGCCCGTTAGTGCTGGTTTCTCGAAGATGTATTTGATAGGATCCATTTTGGAAATCAACAAGGTTGTGTGCCTAATCATATATTGCCTCAATCGCTTAGCGGCCCATGCAAGTGCACAACATGTCTTTTCAAGCATTGAGTATCGGGACTCACAGTCATTGAACTTTTTGCTCAGGTAGTATATAGCATGCTCTTTCCTACCTGTCTCGTCGTGTTGACCGAGAACACAACCCATAGAACCTTCAAGCACTGTCAAATACATTATCAAAGGCCTTCCTGCCACTGGAGGCATGAGAATTGGAGGTTCCTGCAAGTATTCTTTTATTTTATCGAATGCCAATTGGCAATCGTCATTCCACCTGACCGTTTGATCTTTTCTTAGCTACTTGAATATCGGTTCGCATGTGGCTGTTAGGTGAGATATGAACCTTGCAATGTAGTTCAACCTACCCAGAAAACCATGAACCTCTTTTTCTGTTCTTGGTTCAGGTATATCTTGTATTGCTTTCACTTTGGCAGGATCAACCTCAATCCCTTTTTCGCTCACAATGACACCCAACAACTTTCCAGAACGCACCCCAAAAGTGCACTTGATTGGATTCAATCTTAAACGGAACTTTCTCAACCTTTCAAACAACTTTTTCAAATTAATCAGATGTTCTTCTTCCGTTCGCGACTTGGCAATCATGTCGTCCACATAACATTCGATCTCTTTGTGAATCAAGTCGTGAAATAATGTTACCATTGCCCGCTGGTACGTTGCCCCTGCATTTTTCAACCCAAAAGGCATCACCTTATAACAGTATGTACCCCACGGAGTAATGAACGTGGTCTTCTCCATATCCTCAGGCGCCATCTTAATCTGGTTGTATCCGGAGAAACCATCCATAAACGAGAACACTGAAAACTGAGTTGTATTGTCGACCAGCACATCTATGTGGGGTAGTGGAAAATCATCTTTCGGGCTAGCTTTGTTAAGATCTCGATAATCCACACACATTCTAACATTTCCGTCTTTCTTTGGCACCGGCACAATGTTGGCAACCCAGGGAGGATAGTTAGTCACAACAAGAAACCCTGCATCCCACTGCTTCTGAACTTCTTCTTTGATCTTTATGGCCATATCAGGATGAGTCCGACGAAGTTTCTGCTTGACTGGCGGGCATTCTTCTCTCAATGGCAGCCTGTGCACAACAATATCAGTATCCAGCCCTGGCATGTCTTGATACGACCAGGCGAAGATATCAACATATTCACACAACAACTCAGTCAAAGCTTTCTTCACATCTGCTTTCAGGCTGACACCAATCTTGATCTCTTTCTTAGCATCCTCAGTACCAATATTGATGATCTCTATGGTCTCTTGATGAGGCTGGATGACCCTTTCCTCTTGTTTTAACAATCTGGCCAGTTCCTCAGGGAGTTCACAGCCCTTCTCATCCCCTTCTTCGGCTTGATAAATCGGTTTGTCAAAGTCATACATGGCCATAGCATAACCGTTATCAATGAAATCCGGAGGATCAAGTCTGCACGAACGGGTTCATGCTTTATTTTAGAATTTATTTTAAAACAAAAAGAAACGAAACATTGCCATTTTATTATTTTTTTGTGCAAAAATAAAAAAAACTGAAAGACAGAGAACAGAATTTGAGTGCAAAAACGTCCTTTATTGATGATTAAAATTGCAAATGCAAACAGGGTGGCCCTACAAATGAATCTATATGCCGTGGGCAGAGTGCAAGATTTTAACATGCATTATGGTTAGAAAAACAAAGAAAATTACTCTGTCTGGAGAGTAACCCGGATGACTTCTTCAACGGACCAATTCTGCAATGGTTGCCCTGGAGCACGTGGGCGTACCCAGTTGTCCAAGGCACAGTCACTATCAACACCGTCTTCTGTAGCTGCACAAGACTGCTCTGGGTAAATGATTCCTCCACTACTGAAAGTGATGGGCCCACTGTTTTCTGCAACTGAAGTCATAGAGGGACGATAGCCAATACCGAATTTGTCCTCCTTCATTGGTGTCTCTATCAGCTTGCCCCAACCCTGGGCGTTTCCTGCTCTGACGACCTCAACAGCTTGCTTATAGGACGGAATGGATGTACCGGCTCTTTCTGGTGCAAGGGAAGATTCAGGCACGTTGTCAATATTCACCGCTTCAAACGACTGGTAAAGCATCTCGTGAATTTCCCCATCCATTTCGATATACTTGAACGTGGACAAGTGGCTAACAAAAATATCTTCTTCACCACACACTGTCACAACTTGTCCCTCGAACTTGTATTTCAGCTTTTGGTGTAAGGTGGATGTAACAGCCCTGACTGCATGAATCCAAGGGCGACCCAGTAAGCAGCTATACGCAGGTTGTATGTCCATCACATGGAATGTAGATTTGAACACCTGCGGTCCAATTTGCACGGGCAATTCTACTTCACCAAACATAGATATTTTAGTCTCATCGAACACTCTGACAACCAACTCACTTGGCCTTAATATCAAACCATCAACTTCCAGCTTCATTAGTGCCTTCTTAGGCAAGACATTGAGCGAGGAACCAATGTCCACCAGTACATGCGACAACACTGTACCCCTACACTTCATTGTAATGTGCAAAGCTTTATTGTGGTTTCTCCCTTCAGACGTCAAATCTCTGCTTGTGAAACCCAATCCGTGGCTGACATTGACGTTGGAAATCACACCTTCAAGCTGATTAACAGTGATTTCCTGGGGAACATATCCTCTCTTCAACACTTTCAATAAAGCCTCCCGATGCGCATAAGAACACATCAACAATGACAAGATTGAGATTTTCGAGGGCGTCTGGTTCAGTTGATCAACAATCTTATAATCGCTTTTCTTTATTATCCTCATGAACTCTTCCACCTCATTATCAAAGGTAATCTTTGTCTCTGTTTCAGGTACAGGCACACTCTCGACCACCTATTTTCCTTTAGCTTTTGCTGCAGCTTCAGCTTCTTTATCGCTGCGCAAAGTTTGGGGAGCAAACAATCTTCCGCTTCTTGTAAAGCCTCCTACACCACCCACATTATCAATATTTGAACTGGCTGATGTCCCGACTTCTTGCTTTTTCCCTTCATAATACACGTCTGCCCCATAGTGCCATGGGATTGCCTTTGTAGTTGTAAATGGAACTGGTTCTGACATCGTGATGGTAACAGGACTGGGTCTTTCTTGCACAACACTTGCTACGGGAGCTGTACTAGCAGGTACCTGGATCTCAGCGGGAGTGTAATAAATGGTCACGGTTGACACCTCATCCGTATCTTTCACAACCCTATGAAACTGTAGACGGCCATCATTGATCAGATTCTGCAAACCTACTTTCAACTTAACACAGCCATTCTCTTGATTCGAACACTCAGAACAGTCTTGATCACAACCCGGGAACACCTGTCCTTTCAACAAACGATCCTTCACCACTGGCAACGGAGTCTTCACCTGACTGATATCCATTACCAAATTTAACCTCTTTCCGTCTTCAATAACATGTACATTTGCCGCACCATGACCAGGCATGGGGTTCTGGAGAACATTAGGAGGTAACGAAAAATTGATCGCTTTAGCATCAATCAAGTCTTGCACCTTATGATGAAACGCCCAACATTTTTCAATGGTGTGCCCCTGAGCACCTGAGTGGAACTCGCAGCGAGCGTTAACATCAAAATTAGGTGGCAAGTTGCCAACAGCAGGAGGTCTCATAGTACGAAGCTCAACCAACTTCAACTTGAGTAACTGTGGTAGCAACGCTGCATAAGTCATAGGAAGAGGGTCAATCTTACGATCCCTCTGCCTAGATCTCTGTTGGAAAGGAGGTTGCTGCTGCTGCTGCTGAGCTTGCTGTTGTGGTTGTTGTTGTTGAACAGATGGTGCTGGGATTGTCACTGCACCTACTTGATGCTAACCCTGAGAATGTCCTCTGCCTCGTCCTCTATATACAACATTTATATCACCTTCTCTTCTTTTCTGACCACTAGCAAATGGTTTCTTCGTCCCAGAAGAGCCAGCTCCACTTACGTCTTGAATCTTACCAAGCTTCAACAGACTCTCTATTCTTTCTCCAGCAATCACGATATCAGCAAATCCGGTTGATGGACATGCAACCAATCTTTCAAGGTATGCCCCTTGCAGGGTGCTCATAAACATGTCTGCCATTTCTCTATCCAGCAAAGGAGGCTGAACCTGTGCAGCCATTTCTCTCCACCTTTGAGCATATTCCTTGAAACTTTCCTTAGCATTCTGTGACAACCCCTGCAATTGAGTGCGATTGGGCGCCATATCAATATTGTATTGGTACTGCTTTAGGAATGCTTCTGCCAGATCCTTCCAACTTCTCACAGCAGTTCAATTCAATTTCATATACCAGGTCAAAGGAGCTCCAGCCAGACTGTCTTGAAAGTAATGCATCCATAACTTCTCATCATCCGTATGGGCTGAGATCTTCCTAAAATAAGCTTGGATATGTGTCTGGGGACACGTATTGCCATGATATTTGTCAAAAGTGGGCGACTTGAATTTGGGAGGAATTCTGACTCCTGGTACCAGTCCCAAACTAGTAACATCAATACCCATAGAATTTTTGCACTCTATGGCCCGAATCTTCTCAGCTAACTCATCATACCTGCGGTCACCGGGGTTACCCATATCAGCATCCAGTAGGGTGAAATGGTCTTCCTGAGCATCTTCCTGAACAACACCAGCATTTCTGACATTTCCATTACCCAGATTGCCCACAGGAGGAGGATTGCCAACAGGAGGAGGAGTGCCATAAGTCTGTGAATTGTCATTCTGATTACCTCCTGGCATAGTCTCTGGACGCTCGACCAGAAGCCTCAATCTCTCTTGAGTTTGTACCATACCAGTCATGAGAGTCATGAACTGGTCCATGCGCGCCCTCATTTCAGCCAAATCATTCTGCATTTGATCCATAATCCTTGCTTGATTTCTTCGAGTTGAGTATCGGTGAATATGATTCTCAGCTATAATGCCTGAAACCAAATAAAGTTTAGAGATCTCCTTCAACAAGTACCTACACAGCAAACAACAGGATGCAAAATGATATGCAATGCACATGCCATGCAAATGCCATGTTTATCATCGCCAGGGCGTTTTACCCCCTGATTCTAGTCTTAATCACAATAATCTCAATGATATTCACACAGTATTGAGAGAAAGACATGAAGAACTGCGCTGTGATAATGTGCTGGTGAATAACGTGATGCCGAAGAAACCCCTTTGAATAAACCATTCATTGAACAGAAAGCTAATAAGTGCTGAAACATTTTACAATAAGTTCGTAAATGGGAAATACATCAAAGAAATGACTCCATCAACAAGCCTGATGGTAGCCAACAATACATCAACAAAAATACATTAAAAAAAAGGGAAAGTAAGATCACACATCTAACTCCAAAATTTTCAATTTCTCACTAGAATGCTTAATTTATTCAAAAAGGATCCTAGTGCGCTGATGACCCGGCTTTTCAATCAACTCCTTGATCAAAATGTCTCTCCTATTCAAGGCTTCAGTTAATGAATCTGCGTGCATCAGGAGAGCTTCATCAGTACTCATTTCCTTGGATCTTTTCACCCCAACTTGTATTTTGAGTCTTCCCATCTCTACCATGGCATCTTCAATTCTTTTCTTGGACTTCTTCAATTCATCATTACTAATCTCCAGTTGCTCCTGGCTCTTTGCAAAGTCTTCTCGATGCTTTCGCCGTTGCTCATGTGCTCTAAGGAGTTCGCCATCTTTGGCCTTTAACTGTTCCTGTAGCTCTGCATTCTCGAGCCTGACTTCATCCCAGGCTTGCTGAAACTTGGCTAACTTTTCTTTGTTCTGCGCTAAGTCCTGTTTGGTCTTCTTGTGAGCTTGAGTAGCAGCATCAGAACCTTTACTAATCTTTTGGAAGTGTTGGGCTCTTTCGGCAAAGTCCCTTTCTTTTGCTGCTAAGATTCGTTCCGCGTCTTGAGCTCTCCGTTCCAGCTCTCTGTTGGCATGTAGAGAATTCTGAAGAAGACTACTTGTCATACCCCAAATTTTGACCACTAAGATTTCCCATCATTGTGCAAATCATTAGCACAATATGGATGTACCTTTGTACCTCATTAGTCTCCCCAAAGGTGGGTGAGCATTCACTACAAACAGGATTTAGGGTTTCAAGCCCTCGCAGAGCTCTTAGACAAAGGATCAATCAAGGAATGACATGATCTTCAACTTGTCTAGCCTCTAAAATATCCACAATGGATCAAGAGGACTCCCACTTCAAGGATCAAGCACAAGGCTGCTCCCTTCTAGGTGGATTAAGTCTCAAGATCGACAGTGTCACCAAATTAGGGTTTTGGTCGACCAGGGCCTCCAGATGGAAATTTTTCATCTGGGCACAAGCCAATGATCCAAAACATAACCTAATATGCTCCATGGATCCTCATGGACCCAATCATCAAGTCAATTTTCCCTCAGGGTATGCATTCTTCAAAAATCAGGAATTAGGGTTTCTTGACCTAATTCACCCCTAAGTTTACTTTTAGGGCAAATAATGATCCAAGACATCAAGAGAGGGTTTGAGGGTCTCTAATGAACTATCTTGATCAATTTCCAACAATGGATTAATCCAAGAAGCTTGAGCAATAAGTCTCAATTTCATCTGCACCACAGTTAGGGTTTTAAGGAAAAAGTCAACTGTAACTTTGACTTTTGACCAGGACATGCTCCCAAGCCCTATGACATGCATCAATATACCCTATGACACCCATGGAACATGTCCATCAAGTTTGATTTAGGTCAAGGACATGATTTCCTGAAGAATTGCACAGTTTGGAATTCATCTGATAAAAAGTCAATTGTGTACAAAAGTCAACTTTGACTTTTTGAGATTTTTCACCAAAATGGATTTTTAACCCTAAAATGATGTTAATGTATGATTTGAATCATCATTCATCAAGAAAAATCAAGAAAAGTTGGGTAACTTGTAAAAGGGGTAACCATAAAAAACTTAGAAAATTTTCTAAGTTAAAAATAAAGTGGCTAGGGTACTAACTTTGGAGGGTCATAACTCCTAAACCACAAAGCCATTTTCTCCCATCCAAGGCTTGATTTGTAGATCTCATTGCCCTCTACAAAAACTTCAACTAGACCTAATTCCAAATCCTCATGGATTTTGAGTTATGGAGTGATCAAAATCAAGAAAAGTCACTTTGTTCCAACACTTAGTGAAAATTTCACTAAGTCAGATTTTACCCTACTTTTTGCCAAATGTAGGGGGATTTTTCACTTGGATTCAAAAGAGATCAAAACCAAATATGTTCAAGCAGTTGTTGTATCATGTAAGGGCTTTCCAAAATGGCCAAGAACATTACCAAATTCAATTTGAGTCATGAGATATGACATTGGAAAGTTGCCTTGCTGAAATCTGCCAAGGCAAGGCAGAATTTGCATTTTTGCTCGATTTGCCAAAATCAGCCAAATCCAAATGCTCCTATCCACTTGGACACATCTGAGAATTGAATCTAAAGGGGACAATCACTGAGCCAAGCCTCTAAAGTCTTTGGAACAAGAAATAGCATGTTGAACCTAGAATGGCCAAAATAGGGACAAGACTCCAATTTTGGATTAGAGCATTCAATGGAAGCATCAAGGTGGCATGGACTGAGCCATTTGCAACTGAATTCAGTCAAGACTTATCCAAGACCAAGGGAACCACAACCCTGTGCCCTAACCTCTAGTCAATGGCTAGAGGAGACTTGGATTTCCATTGACCAACATTGAACAAACACCTGCTGCAGTTGCCATTCACTGTGGATCCCAAAACAAACTTGCTCTACTATAAATAGAGCTCAATTGTGATCAGTTTAAGTACACCAAAGGCCTACAACACTTGCCTTTCTCAAAAACCACTTCTCACTCTTAAAAATGCCTTTCTTAGCAAGTCACTATCGGGTTTTTCATTAGAAAGCAATTCCACTCAAACCAATCACACACACACACCTCATATACATCATATGTGAGCTTATCAAACACTTAAACAATAACTGGAACACTGATTTCTCAGAATCACCAGTCAATTGCTCAAGGTTTTAACCAAGTTGCAGTTGAGATGCCATGAAGTGATCCAGCCATTCTCAGTCAAGTCCAAGCATTCAAACACACTCCATAGGGTGTAGGGAAGCTGTTCAGATAATCACAATTCATCTGTAACACCTCCTACTCAGAAATTAATTTGCTCTTGCTGTCACGACCTAGAGGTAAGCTTAAACTTTGTCATCTCTCAATCTATGCATATTTCCTCGCACAATACTTTTGCCAAATGTTCATAATCATGCATGGAATGTTTCCCCTCAAGTAATTGCTTAGTTTGAATCGTGTATTAAAAATCCCAGCTTTCATGCAGAAATTAGGGTTCATAAGGATTTATCGTGATTTCTTGTTTTATGCTTAATTTAAATGAAATTAATTGTCATAAACTTGATCGTGAGGTTGAGACGAGCATATTGATATGTGGATAGCATTATATAATCAAGTATTCAGTGAGATTGGATAGAAAATGCAAATCTAGGCAAGGCAGAAAACGCGCGTGTTCTTGGTCCATGTTCTTGGCGCCATTTTCATAAATTCAAATATTTGAATTTTGTGATTTTATTTAATTGATTCAAAAATTAATTTCTCTCTGAGTTTTAATGATTTTGAGTTGATTCCTTTTTTAATAATTCACAAAAATGTTAAAATATTTTATTTTCCCAAAAAATACCAAAAATATTATTTATTTTGTATAATTGATATTTTTGCAAAGAATTAATGTTTTAATTGTTTTTAACATTTAAAATATTTTTTCCACCTTGATTTTGCAACTTTTAATGCTTTCTAATTATTTTGTAGGTCAATACTTAATTTTTGATGCATTAATCCAATATTACAATTTGTTTTTCCTATGTTAAACAATTTTGATCATTTTAATTGAATTTTTATTCAATTAAAACACATTTTGAAAACAAATTAGGGTTTTTTGGATTAATTCAACCCTCATAAATCATTCAAAACTTTTTGGGCCTCTAATAGAGTGTAAGACCCAATCATTTTTTGACCAAACCATTTTTGGGCCTCAGTGTATTGTATAAGTCCCGATACCGTCAAAAACAAATGGCGCGATCGTCGCCTTTTGAAAAATCAAACCTTGGGCCTCTCCTCGAGCTATAAGATCCATTTAAAACGTTTTGGGCCTCAGATATTGTATAAGCCCCTCTGCGTTAAAAGAACCTCAGCGCGATCGCCGTTTTAAACGGAAAAATCATCTGGGCCTCCCCTCGTGTTGTAAGCCCCATTTCTTTTCTTTAAACTTTTGGGCCTCTATTAGAGTGTAAGACCCAACCCCTTGTGTACAGAAAACTTTTTTGGGCCTCATTCGTTGTATAAGTCCCTCTGTACATTTTCAAAATTAACCACTTGGCCTACCCTCGAGTAGTAAGACCCATTTCCTTTCTTAAAAACTCTTTGGGCCTCTTGAGAGAGTGTAAGACCCATCCCTTTGTACAGAAAACTTTTTGGGCCACAGTCACTTGTATAAGTCCCTATGTACAAATTTAAACAGTGCACTCACTGATAAAACCCTGGGCCTCTCCTTGAGCTGTAAGCCCCAAATCTTTCTTTTTCAAAACACTTTCTCCTTTGATTTTGAATATACTGTTGTTTTCAATCTCTCTTTGTTGAACAACTAACCAAACAGCATGAAAGCTCTACAACCGAGTAAGTGTTTATACGTTTTCATTTACCGCTTTCATATACATATAACTGTATTGTGGGGCTGTTTCACTGTAAGTCTTCTTTCATAAACTCATATCAACTGTGTAATAATAGTATAGATATTTCGAGTTTTGCCGGCCACTACGTCTAGAACTAGGTGACGCCGTTTATTCATAGAAATAGACACCTAGATCCCCAAATAGGATCACCAGATACAGTCTTCTCTTCGGTTGTCCTCATTAGGAATTGTCAAGAAACTCTACTCCCAGAGATGAATGTATTCTCCGTGAATGGCATCTTTGAGTTTCTTCCAAATTCTCGAACTTTCCTGACTTGATCTATTCCTTGTGAATAGCTTGCCTTGAATTTCTCGGGGTTTGGGGACCCACGGGCTTCTTAAAAGCATCGGCCTCCTCTTGGGCATCGTACAAGGACCCACATGCTTCCTAAAAGCAACCCCGCCTCCTCTTGGGCTTAGTACAAGGACCCGTCGGCTTCTTAGAAGTATTCACAGCCTCCTCTTAGGCTTCGTATAATGATCTCTTCCTCCGGGAATGATAGCCTTCTCTTGGGCTTAGTACAAGGACCCATCGGTTCTTAAAAGTCTCCAGCCTCCTCTTGGGCTTCGTACAAATTGTCCCGACGACCTCCTAGAGGTATAGGAATAGAACTTAATCATCTGCATAGACAGTCCTTTCAAAGAGTCTACTACTGTTTCTCAAAGCATAATACAAAAGATGAAACTCTAGACTTGGACAGTCTAACTTCCTTGAGTCTCAAAGACATTCTCAAGTGACCCCTTCGTTAAATAGGAAGGAAACCCGTAGACTCGGACAGTCTCAATACCCTTCGGATTTCCCGCTTCCTCAAAGAGAAGGAAATATCCCTGATCCTCAAATCAAATCCCTGAGTACAGTGTTGCTCATATAAGAACTGATTTTCTCTTTAAAATCAGTATACTGGACCTGTCACTCAACTGAAACAGTAACCTTAGACTCCTCTTAGGCTTTGTATAATGATCCTTCTTCAATGAAGTTAGCCTCCTCTTGGGCTTTATACAATGATTCTCCCCAGCGGAGTCAAACAACGTTTAGCCTCTCTCTCGGGCTTCGTACGAGACACGTAAGAGACTCCCTCGTTGAGTCAATAACCCCTTTCGCCTCCATCTCGGGCTTTATACGAGATACAAAAAGGTTCTTATTGAGCCAAACAAATAACAGCCTCCATCTCGGGCTTTGTACGAGATACAAAAAACTCTCTTGTTGAGTCAAATAGCCTTCATCTCGGGCTTTATACGAGATACCAAAAGACTCCCTCGTTGAGTCAAAAACCTTTTAGCCTCTCTCTCGGGCTTCGTACGAGACACATAATAGCCTCCTCTTAGGCTTTGTATAAGAAAACCACTGGTTGATCCAATCAACCTTTTAGCATCAAAGTTGTGCCTCGTTCACAATACACAAACATCAACAACTCCTTTTCCCTTCATCTAATTGCTGTAAGCGGCAAGCCTCTGGATTATCTACATCCACGCCACTGTCCCTCTTTTAGCATGAGAAATTCCTAAGGAAAGATGGCATTGCTCTACACTGAGTTAAAGTCTTCTCCTTCAGGTAAAACTCCCCTATAAAGGAAATTATGGCATTGCCGAATTCGCATATCCCGGTTAAAGTAATCCTCCTTTACAGTCAGTCACCCAACAGTTGTGACAGACAAACCCTTCTTTAGAGATGACAAATTCTCTCTAAAGTCGAGGTCCTTCAGCTTCACGTCTTGGGCTTTGAACAAGACACAAATAGACTTTTTAGCTTCACATCTTGGGCTTTGAACAAGATACAAATCACCTTTCGCTTCACGTCTTGGGCTTTGAACAAGACACCAAAAACACCCATTTCCTCCCATAGACTAGGAGGAACTACGAACGCTCTGATTTCCCTGTTTCAGTAAACGGGAATACGTAGGCATAAGATTGAAAGAAAAATCTTAGCGAGCACAATCAACAAAAAACCCAAATCCCATATCTCCATCAATCAAAAGCAGTAATTCAAAAGCATCAGTCCTAACATCCTAATCCTTGTTCCCCGCCAGAAACTTTCTGTCTAGATAAAAAGAAAGAAACTGTATTGGCGAAAATACAAATAACCAGTACAAAGGCCCCCCCCCCCCCACATTGATAGCATCCGTAACCTAACAGACCGCTGTTTAAACTCAGTATGCAAAGCAGGTTTTAATTGGAGACATCTATTTCCCTTCCTTCATCAGCTCACAATAGGATAAAAAATGAATCGACCTGTAGTTTAAGCTCAACCGCAGAGAGCGACCAGCGCTTAAGAACCGCGTCCAAAATCGCTCGCTACAGAAAAATGGCGCCCACCGTGGGGCCGGTTCTTTCTTCATTACAATTTAAACCTTGGGTAAGTCATTTTCATGGCGGTGGCCGCCAACAGAAAAATGGCGCACACCGTGGGGCCGGGTCTTTCTAAAACTTTTTTTTTCCTTTTTTCTCTTCACTTATGTGAAAACCACAGATTGGGGCTTCCGCCGGGGAACCCATTTCTGTCAGGAACTTAGGATTCTTAGCTTTATAAGTCTAGGATGATTAGGATAAATATATATACTGCTTTTCCTAATTGAATATGTGTTTATTTTTCTGCTACTGGGAATGCGTGTGATGTCGCATGTGGTGAGATTGAGTATACACTTAAGATAAGTGATGGCGACGGGGTCGACCATCAACCTCAGTGGAGGCATCCTAATGTAACCATTCTCTCACCTAGACAATGGGTCGGTTGTGATGCCTGAGAAGCTGAGGAGCCAAACCCTTTCGTAGTGCGGAAACTATCGGAAATAGTTGTTACGCAATACTACCCTCATTTGAGGCTGGTGATCTATTCTCGGTGAATGACACTTACTCTAAGATTGCACTACAACTCGCTGGCGATCCGCTTGTTGTTTTGCTTTCCTGGGAGGAGCTGATGATAATGAGTACAGGTACAAAAATCACCTTAGTATACACCTTTGGGGATGGGTAGAGCCTTGACTTCATGACAACGACCCTTTGACCCCATGTTTTTTCTATGTTTTTGTGTGCTGCATTCATGCATTCATTAAAAAAAACATTAAAACATTCAAAAAACTTCTCTTCTAGTCTCTCTGTTTTTCAAATTAAACTAAGACTGTGATTACAAATATCAGAGTAGAGGATTACGCTAATGGATTTCGGTAGAAGGATAACTCATACGTACACCTTCAAGGTTCCAAAACTAGGGGATTTGAGAAGGTTAGCAAGGATGATCACTAGCCCTGAGGCTTTCAGAGCCAAGTACGGAGGTCTGCTACCACTGTTAAGAGTCCATGTGATTGAGGGAATCATGGATGCGCTCATTCAATTTTACGATCCGGTTTATCACTGTTTCACATTCCCGGATTACCAGCTCGCACTAACGCTGGAGGAGTATTCTCATTTGATTGATCTACATATCACTGATCGAGCTCCATTTTCTGGACTGGAAGAATTTCCAAAGAATCAGACCATTGCAAGAGCAATTCATTTGGACGAGTCTGAGGTCAGGACTCACATGACTACTAAAGGTAACATCCAAGGTTTGCCAGCCCAGTTCTTGACGAAGAAAGCCCTGTATTTTGCTAGTATAGGGAACGTGACTGCTTTTGAAAGCATCTTTGTCTTGCTCACCTACGGGTTATTTTTGTTTCCCAACATCAATAACTTCGTCGATATTAACTCCATTAAGGTTTTTCTCATTGGAAACCCTGTGCCGACTTTACTCGTAGATGCATATCATTCTGTACACTTGGGAAATTTGTACAGCGGAGGGGAGATCACATGCTGTGTACCTTTGCTTTATAAATGGTTTATCTCGCACTTACCCAAGTCTGCTGCTTTTTAGTATTGCAAGAGTGTCTTACGTTGGTCGCAGAAGATCATGTCTCTCACCAACTCTGATATAGATTGGTGTAATAGGATTTTTTAGGGAATCAGGATCATTGAACGTTGTGGAAACTTCCCCAATGTACCCCTCATAGGAACTAAAGGAGGAATCAACTATCATCCGGTATTGGTTCGTCGTCAATTTGGATACCCGATGCGGCTTGTTCCGCGCAACGCTCATCTGGAAGGTCTTTTCTTCAAGGAAGGGGAAAATGATAGAGCACTAAAGATGGAAATAGTGTAAGCTTGGAAGCATGTTCATAAGAAAGGACGAGAGTCTCTAGGAAAACCGGACTGTGTCTCAGTGGAGCCTTATCTCCATTGGGTACAAACTAGAGCTCTCAAGCTAAAAATGCCTTATCCTCGTTACGGAATTTTTCCGCCGAGGGAATCTGTCATGTACTTCATGACTGAGACTGAAAAGCTTCAGGTTACTCTCAAAAAAGTTCAACGGGAGAGAAAGTCTTGGAAGAACAAGTACCGCACCCTCGACGTAGAGTGCATCAAAATACAGCAATTACTGAAAGAGAAAGACGCTCTGATTGAGATTTTGGAGCAACATGCTGTGGATAATCAGGATGACCAAAGGAATTTGCTCGCTCCTTTCACCTGGCAAAGGAATGACAACCCGACTACGGCTCAAGAGCCCCGGTCAAAGAAAAGGAAGATACCAGAATCAGCACCCGATTTCTCTTCAGAGAGGACTCAAGACCTATTAGTTTAGGTTTTTGTTTCTGCACCTTGTAATCTACTGTATTTCCATTTCTGTAATCCTTTTAATTTCAATAAAAAGGGGTTTCCTCACTGTTTGATATTTGCAATCTAATTGTCGAAGTTTTTTTTTATTAAACCAAAAAACAATTAATATAATCATTGCATTCATCATTCTCACATCGCGAATTCTTCTTCTCTACGAATCTCACGTTTGTGTCTCGGTTCTAGAGTTAAACTGTCTCATTTGTCAATACTCGGGCCAGTCATCAGAAAAAGATGGATGATCTTGAGGAAGAAAACAGAGAGTTGAAAGAAGAGATCGACGCTCTGAGAGAGGATATGAGAAAGCTTCGTGACGACTTGCAAGCCTAGGCAGAAGCTCAGCTACAAAGAACTGTGATCTCAGAGATCACCTCAACGCCCATAGTGGAGAAGTATGATCCTAGGTATCAGATGCAGAAAGATCGTCCCTAGGGCATGCCTGTCAACTATATCCCGGGAGGATATGTTCCTCCAATCACTGAGGATCAGGGAATCACAACAGAAGCCGCTGGGCCTGAAGGTTACAAACTTCGGGAAAGCGAAGATGTCAGGGGCATACTGAAGACTCCTGAAGGTTACAAACTTCGGGAAATGCCAAGATTCACTGCCGTAGTCACGGTACCACCCCCTGTGGTGCACACTGTCCCGGAAGGACAGATTCCACAGATACCTTCTGGTAAGAAGGAAACTATGTTCGATAGAATGGATGAATTCTAGGAACAGTTCTTGGAAATGCAGAAGGAACTGCAAGCCATTCGCGGTCAGGATTTATTTGGAAAGGACGCCGCAGACCTCTGCTTGGTCCCCAATGTGAAAGTCCCGCACAAATTCCAAGTGCCCGACTTTGAAAAATACAAGGGTAACTCTTGCCCTCAGAGCCATCTGGTGATGTACGCGCGGCAGATGTCAGCTCAGACGGAGAATCAGGACCTACTGATTCACTATTTCCAGGATAGTTTAACCGGTGCCGGATTAAAATGGTACATGGGTTTAAACCGTGCCACGATCAGCACTTTCAGAGATCTTGGCACTGCCTTCGTCCAACAATACAAATACAATTTGGACATGGCACCCGACAGAGATCAACTCAGATCAATGTCGCAAAAGGACAAGGAAACCTTTAAGGAGTATGCTCAAAGGTGGCGTGAAATTGCCGCTCAAATTTGTCCACCTCTTGAGCAAAAAGAGATGACAAAGATCTTCTTAAAGACCTTAAGCTCATTTTACTATGACCGAATGGTTGCCAGTGCGCCCAGTGATTTCACCGAAATGGTGGGCATGGGCGTACGACTTGAGGAAGCCGTCCGAGAAGGACGTTTGGTAAAAGACACTGGATCGACGAGCGGTACTAAAAAATACGGTAGTGCTCTCCCTAAGAAAAAAGAGCAAGATATTGGGAATATCTCTCTCGGAAAGCAAAGGCGTCGGTATCAACCAGTAGCAGCTGTAACTCCTGCTATCAGCCCTACGCCTGTTCCTACTTATCAACCTCAGGTTGCGCAGAGCCAACCTGACCAACAAAGGACACAACAGCCTCTTCAGCAGGCTCGTCCTCCATATAACAACAACCGTACAACACAGCCACCAAGGTTTGATCCTATACCTATGTCGTACGCAGAGCTGTTTCCATTACTGTTAGCTAAGGGGCACATTCAGACTAAATCTCCTCTTATAGTACCGGAAAATCCGCCTTTCTGGTTTAAGGCGGATCAAACTTGCCCTTACCACTAAGGAGGATCAGGGCATAACATAGAGATTTGTCTCAATTTCAAGTTCGACGTGCAAAAGCTTGTTAGGAGCGGGCTCTTATCTTTCAAAGATACGAATCCCAATGTTCTCACGAACCCGCTGCCTCAACATGAGAAAGCTGCAGTCAATCTGATTGAGAAAGAGACTAACGATGTCTATCAAATTCATGATGTACTCTTGTTAAAGACCAATCTGGTTAAGATACATTGTAGACAGAGTGGATATGGCCATGTGCCACCTCATAATTATCACCAGTGTGATATCTGCTCTAAAAATAACCAAGGATGTTCGGTAGTGCAATCAGCTCTACAGGAACAAATGAATCTCGTATGGATCCAAGAGCACTGAGTTCGTGGAGTTAACATGGTCTACACGAATTCTAACATCATTCAGAACCACGACATCCGTGCAATGAATGTCAATTTGGTGGCAATGCACACAAGGCAAAGCCAGTATCATAATCTGCCGCGGCATGATTACAGTTCTTGTTTGACTTGCTCGGTAAACAAACAGGGATGCTCTTTCATACAAGAGGCCCTCCAGCGTCAGATGGATCTTGGATGGATCCAGGACTACCATGATAGGAATTCCTATCAAATCAACATGGTTCAGATCTTTGATATTCGCGTGATGAATACCAACCTGGTAGAGTTACATGCTGAGCAGGTCCGACTCGGATTCTTAATATCACATGACTATCAAAGCTGTAAAGCGGGTTGCGAAAATGATCGAGGTTGTACCCTTGTCCAGGAGGCACTTCAGCACTTGTTAAATCACTGGTGGATGCCAATCTATATGGATAAAGATACTCAGCAGATTAGTATCAGTAATAGAAACCCCACTCGGCGTCAAAGTCAGGATGTCTGATCAGTGGAAGCTAACCTAGTAAGGTTACATTGTATTCAAAGTGGGCGTGGCCAGGTGCCACCACACAATTACGATCGTTGTAGCGTCTGTTCGGAAAGTAACCAAGGGTGCTACCTTGTGCGAGCAGCTCTTCAGGGTCAGGTGGATCGTGGAGAAATTCGTCCATATCCAGGTTCTGGACCCATCAACTGGACGCCGAACTACCTTGCTGATCAAGTTGAGGATGTTGTCACAATCTCTGGTCATCACAGGACCAGGGATGTTTTTGCCATCATCCCTCTACTTGACGAATCTAAGGTTCCCAACCGGGAACGGATCGAGATTACTTATGATGGTCAGAAAAATCAGAAGGTTCCCATAGTCATCTATCTGCCGGGACCACTACCGTATGAATCAACTAAGGCTATCCCTTACAAATACGATGCAACAACAATTGAGAATGGAAAGGAAATTCCATTACCCTCCGTCGTGAATATTGCAGACATCAGTCGTCTAACACGGAGCGGTCGAATCTTCAACCGAGGAGTTGGAGAACCTAACAAAGAAAAGGAACTTCAGACGGAAGCTCCCGATCCACCAGTCGGTCAATCCAGTAATCCCGACCTTTCAAAAAACAATGATGAGATGCTGAAGCTCATCCAAAGGAGTGAATATAACATTGTTGATCAACTGTTACAGACTCCTTCAAAGATCTCGGTATTATCACTGTTACTCAGTTCAGAAGTGCATAGGGAGGCTCTACAAAAAGTATTAGAGCAAGCCTTTGTGGAACAGGATGTAACCATCAGACAGTTCGATAGCATTGTCTCTAACATCACTTCCTGCAACAATTTGGGATTTAGTGATGAGGAATTACCCGAAGAGGGTCGCCGTCATAACATGGCGCTCAATATCACTGTTAACTGCCAGGACGATGCTTTAGCCAGCGTACTGGTAGACACAGGGTCAGCCCTGAATGTTATGCCGAAGTCCACTTTGATGCAATTATCATTCAAAGGCCCTCCGATGAGAATCAACGAGGTCGTCGTCAAAGCATTTGACGGATCCAGAAAAGCGGTTATCGGTGAAGTTGATCTTCCCATAACTATCAGTCCTCATACTTTCCAAGTCACTTTCCAGGTCATGGACATCCGGGCAACGTACAGTTGTTTATTAGGAAGACCTTGGATACATCAGGCTGGAGCGGTTACTTCAACCCTCCACCAAAAGCTAAAGTTCGTCAAGAACGATCAACTTGTCACAGTCTGTGGGGAACAAGCCTTGCTCGTGAGTAACTTATCATCATCTACTGGTATAGAACCCGAGGAGGTTATTGGAACGCAGTTCCAAGCACTATCGGTGAGCAAGGACAATCAGTTCAAAGAAGGAACTTCGATTTCTTCATACAACGATGCTATCAAAGCGGTCGAGAGTACCGATACAACCGGATGGGGACAGCTTGTCATTCCTACTGACAATAAAACAAAGAAGGGTCTTGGTTTTTCTGCAACCTGTACCCAGACAGCTGCCAACGATGAAAGTCTTCATCCCCTTCAAAACTTCTTCCACAGTGGAGGTTTCCTTCACCCAGTGTCTCAAGCAGTTCATGCTATCAATGAGGAAGATCCCTCTGACACAGATGAAGAATGGAAGTCCTACCTCAACAAGGACGGTTATATGTCTCAAGAAGAGGTTCCTATGCCTTTTTGCTTTCCTACAGAAAGTCCGAGATTTATACCAAGATCAGACGTCGAAATGATATACGGGGATTGTAATCCGGAAGGATGCCGTGCTCCGCCAAATTCATTAGAGGAAGACACTCTGATGAAAGACAACTTTGACCACAATGGCCCGATGGATGGCCTGCCAATGTGGCAACCTTACCCAGGAAACTTGGGGCAAGAAAGTCAGCCGAATGATGACAATCATCTGAGCATCATTGAACAGAATACCTGTGTCCCCACCATGTCATGGGATCAACACTCAGGTCATTCAGAAAATACTCAACATGAAGATGAATTCGCAACGTTCGCAGGACTTGAGTTCATCAACTATGCTTTTCCTGAGGTCAACGTCATCGAGAGGGATGACTCCTCCAGTTCCAAAGAAGTTTGGGATACCTTGGGACAACCTAGTGGAAAATACGACTTTATGGTCAAGTACACTGTGCCCGAAAGCTCTCGTATCAAGCTCGAAGATATCCAGCCAACTGGATGGGGAGATACAGCTGAGAGCACAACTACTCTGCAAAATGCAACTGAGGAATCCTCCTACGACAACTCTGCTTGGGAGACAGATTCCAATGATCCTGCTCCACCAGAAATCAGCGTCATTTCTGAAGACAAATCAAGGAAGGTGCCAGACTTTGTGATTCACCGAGGAGTTCTCCGCCAATGGGTTACTGTCGATGTTCCGAAGGCCGTTCACCAGTCAAAGTAATTGCCATCTTTAACCTTTCACCCTGCCCAGGTGAAACGGATGTTTTGATAGGGCTCGCTTTCTGTAAATATCCCTCTTCGCTTAGCCCAAAGCGACAGAGTTTTGTTTTATAGGGCTGTAATTTCAAGAATCGACTTGTTCATTAATAAAATAACGTCGTTCTGTAATTTCCGCATTATTTGTTGTTTTCTCTTTTTTCTTTTTCAGAAAATGGTAATTCTAAAAAACAATTCAAAAATAAAAACAAGTAGTAAAATAAAACACTGCACACTCTTGCATTTTCTCTATCTCTTCTAAACATGAATCATCACGTCATGCAGATTGTTTGTTTTACACCCCGTTGAAACATACGATCCGATGCCTTCTGCCGACTTTGAGTTCCCGGTATTTGGGGCTGAAGAAGAAGATGACAACGAAATTCCAGAAGATATCTCCCGACTACTCAGACAAGACGAAAGGTCCATTGAACCTCACAAAGAACCGTTGGAAACGGTAAACTTGGGTTCAGAGCAAGAGAGAAAAGAAATCAGGATTGGGGCACTGCTCAATCCAACTGTCAAAGAAAGTTTGATAAAGCTTCTCAAAGAATTCCCCGATGTATTCGCTTGGTCCTATCAGGATATGCCAGGGTTGGATACCAGCATCGTGGAACATCACTTACCATTAAGGTCGGAATGTCCGCCAGTAAAGCAAAGGTTGAGACGCACTCACCCGGACATGGCCATCAAAATCAAAGAGGAGGTACACAAACAGATTGACGCAGGTTTCCTCGCTACATCTGAATATCCTCAATGGTTAGCCAACATCGTACCCGTTCCCAAAAAGGACAGAAAGGTCAGAATGTGTGTTAATTACAAGGATCTGAACAAGGCAAGTCCAAAGGACGACTTTCCTTACAACAAAGTTCAAAGTATTCTCCTTCATGGATGGATTCTCGGGCTATAATCAGATCAAAATGGTGCCGAAAGACATGGAGAAAACTTCGTTCATTACCCCATGGGGTACCTTTTGTTACAAGGTAATGCCGTTCGATTTGAAGAATGCCGGGGCAACCTATCAAAGGGCCATGACTACTCTGTTTCATGACATGATACACAAAGAAATCGAGGTATATGTCGATGATATGATTGCAAAATCAAAAACAGAGAGTGAGCACGTTGAACATCTGTCAAAATTGGTCGAACGTCTAAGAAAATTCAAGCTCCGCTTGAATCCTAACAAGTGCACCTTCGGTGTCCATTCAGGGAAACTACTAGGGTTCATCGTCAGCCAAAAGGGAATTGAAGTTGATCTTGACAAGGTCAAGGCCATTCAAGAAATGCCTTCTCCGAAAACTGAAAAACAAGTCAGAGGATTCCTGGGACGTTTGAACTACATCTCCAGATTCATATTCCTTATGACCGCGACATGCGTGCCGATCTTCAAGTTACTCAAAAAGAATCAGGATTGCGTTTGGTCAGATGACTGCCAAACTACCTTCGACAGTATCAAGGAATACCTGTTGAATCCGCCGATTCTATCACCTCCAGTGGAAGGAAGACCACTGATCATTTACCTCACAGTTCTGGAGGACTCAATGGGATGTGTACTTGGCCAACAAGACGAAACTAAAAGGAAAGTGTCTGCCATTTACTATCTAAGCAAGAAATTCACTGACTGTGAAAATCGGTACACGATGCTTGAGAAAACTTGCTGTGCTTTGGCTTGGGCAGCCAAACGTCTTCGCCAATACATGATTCGTCATACTACTTGGTTGGTCTCCGAAATGGATCCAATCAAGTACGCTTTCGAAAAACCTGCTCTTACGGGAAGGATTGCCCGTTGGCAGATGCTGTTATCAGAATATGACATAGAGTACCACGCTCAGAAAGCGGTTAAAGGAAGTATTTTGGCCGATCATTTGGCTCATCAACCGATTGACGATCAAGAATCAATCGGGTTTGACTTCCCAGACGAAGATGTCATGTATCTAAAAATGAAAGATTGCGATGAACCGTTACCCAGTGAAGGGCCAGAACCAGGTTCCCGATGGGGACTTATCTTTGACGGAGCAGTTAATCATTATGGAAACGGAATTGGGGCAGTCATTGTTACCCCTCAGGGTACCCACATTCCTTTCACCGCCAGACTTACGTTCAAGTGTATAAATAACGAGGCCGAATACGAAGCATGTATCATGGGTCTCGAAGAAGCGATTGATTTAAGGATCAAAAACTTGGATGTATACGGCGACTCAGCCTTGGTTATCAATCAGATAAAAGGAGATTGGAACACATACCAATCAAGATTGATTCCTTACAAAGACTACACAAGAAGGTTGTTACCTTTCTTCAACAGAGTTGAGTTTCATCATATCCCTCGTGATGAGAATCACATGGCTGATGCTTTAGCCACTCTCTTTTCCATGATTAACGTAGGTCGATGGAATGACTTACCTAAGATTGACATCATGCGCCTTGAACGGCCCACTTACGTCTTCATGATCGAAGCAGTCATAGATGACAAACCTTGGTATCACGATATCAAATGCTTCCTTCAGAAACAAGAGTACCCACCTGGGGCACTCAGAAAAGATAGAAAAACCCTCAGAAGATTGGCTGGAAACTTCTTCCTGAGCGGTGACACTCTCTATAAGAGAAATTTTGACATGGTCTTGCTCCGATGCGTCGACAGACCAGAAGCAGACATGCTTATGAAAGAAATTCTTGAAGGATCCTTTGGCACTCATGCCAACGGACACACAATGGCGAGAAAAATTCTCAGAGCAGGGTACTATTGGTTGACCATGGAATCCGACTGCTACAAGTACATAAGGAGGTGTCACAAGTGTCAGATATACTCCGACAAAATTCATGTACCGCCATCACATCTCAAAGTTCTTTCTTCCCCGTGGCCTTTTTCCATGTGGGGAATCGACATGATCGGCATGATTGAACCTAAGGCTTCAAACGGACATCGGTTCATCCTAGTAGCCATTGACTACTTCACCAAATGGGTCGAAGCAGCGTCGTATGCTAATGTAACCCGACAAATGGTGGTCCGATTTATCAAAAACAATATCATCTGCCGTTATGGTGTTCCAAGCGAGATCATTACTGATAATGGATCTAACTTGAACAATAAGATGATGAAAGAGTTGTGTGCTGAGTTCAAGATCGAACACCATAACTCATCTCCCTACCGACCCAAGATGAATGGAGCGGTAGAAGCGGCTAATAAGAACATCAAGAAGATCGTTCAAAAGATGGTTGTAACCTACAAAGACTGGCACGAGATGCTACCCTTTGCTCTTCACGGTTATCGAACATCTGTCCGCACTTCAACAGGGGTAACCCCTTTCTCTCTAGTGTATGGCATGGAAGCAGTGCTCCCCATCAAAGTAGAGATCCCATCAATCCGAGTACTGAGGGAAGCTAAGCTCACCGAAGCTGAATGGTGTCAAAGCCGATACGACGAATTGAATCTGATCGAAGAAAAGAGAATAACGGCACTATGCTACGGTCAGTTGTATCAACAGAGAATGAAGAGGGCGTTCGACAAAAAGGTCTGACCTCGTGTCTTCAAAAAAGGAGACCTCGTGCTCAAGAAGATACAATCATTTCTCACTGACTCTCGGGGCAAGTGGACCCCGAATTATGATGGCCCCTATGTGGTCACGAAAGCTTTCTCAGGCGGTGCCTTGAGACTTGCAACCATGGACGGAGAGGAATTTGCCTACCCCACGAATGTTGACGTAGTCAAGAAATACTTCGCCTAAAAAAAACGTCTCGGTGGATTGAAAACCCGAAAGGGCGGTCCAGGCAAAAATTAGAGACATGGAAAAATCATCCCGGTGGATTGGAAATCTCATAGTACAATCCAGGCAAAAATTAGGGATAATGGCAAGTAACTATGTTTAATAGAGGCAAGTCCCTCAGCAGCAGCAGTTACATCGTCCATCGGAGGAAAACTCCAGTCAAGGTCATCTTCGACAGAAGCTCAGGATGCCCCGAATTCAAAGTTGGTAGAAGGTTAGTGGTCGTTATGTTTCAACGTAGCCCTTTTCCCTGTAAATTACCAATCACGCGTTTGGCTGATCTCCATCCTATCAATAAAATTTGAGCCTTTGTGCTTTTGTTTGTAATTATTTTTTGTTTTAGCTTTACAGAACGACGTTTTTAATATGATTAACGATTCTTGAAATAAAACAAAATGAATTTACTTGTTAAAACGTTTTCTGCTTTTAAAATAAAGACGGCAATTTCTTTTGACTATTGAACATCAAAGGAACATCAACCGCTTCTCCAGAAGTAAGCGAACTTCAAAGTGCAGAATCAAAGTACTCCTTCTACACCAGTGCGCCTGATTGAAGGATCAATAGTGTCAGATGCGACTAATCCATCTGACATCTTCGGCCGAGTTCTCATCTCCTAAGCCCGACCAGCGTCGCCCCCAACAGGGACCGGTTCTCCTAAGCAAGGCAGAATTGCTATCTTGAACCAACGATATTTCTTCCACGCCCCGCGATGGCCGAGTATCCAGTCATGTTCATCTTTTAGTTTGTATGTCGTGTCAATTTTGTCCGCATATACATACATACATACATCATGCATTATTGATTTTTATTCACATTCATATTGCATCACTATCACCCTAGTCGGTCTTGTCCCCTAGTGATAAAAGTCCTCTCAATCGTGTTGTCAGACCTTTCCTCGTTAGGAAGTGAATCATCTAAGCAATCTCTCTCAAGTTTATCTCTGGATTAGAGACGGTCCTTGACCACTGTGATAACTTGAACCTCTGAGAAATAAGAAAACTTTCAACAAATATCACTCTTCGCCATTGAAGATGATATCCTTGCTTTCCCGGATTAAGGAAAATCCCCAGAGAAAGCCTCTTAATCAGAGATCCAGCGGTACGGCAGTTTTTCTCCGAAAAAGACCGCTGATGAAAAGGTCATCGGCACCTCAAAATTGGATCCCACCATATGGCATTTCTCCGGGAAGATCCCGAGAAAAGTATGATGTAAGAACCCAAACGAAAACAGTCTCTCAAGAGACTCGCTTTCCCTAGTAGAATCGACAAATGGCGTCTCCAAAACAGAGAAGTTTGTGTACCTCTACAATTCAGACAAATGGGTTCTCCAGCAAGTTTGACATCAAAACTTTTTCCACTCAAATGACATCTCCCCAGGAAAATTCGGCGAGAAGTTTGAAGGAAAACCGCTACTAACAGCGTTCCTTGTCAAGAAATTTTATTGACAAAAGAAACTGAGACCAGTTCCTTGGTAGGAAACCAGGATCGAGGGGAAGTTTATTTCAGCAACTAAGACCAGGTCCTTGGTAGGAAACCAGGATCGAGGGGAAGTTTATATCAGAAACCGAGACCAGATCCTTGGTAGGAAACCAGGATCGAGGGGAAGTTTACTTTAGAAACTGAGACCAGTTCCTTGGTAGAAAACCGGGATCGAGGGGAAGTTTATATCAGAAACTGAGACCAGATCCTTGGTAGGAAACCAGGATCGAGGGGAAGTTTACAAAAGAAACTAAGACCAGTTCCTTGGTAGGAAACCAGGATCGAGGGGAAGTTTATTTCAAAAGAAAATTGAGACCAGCTCCTTGGTTGAAGACCAGGATCGAGGGGAAGTTTACCTTTTATAAGCATCTTCGCTTAGCTAAAGAAGATGAATGCGTGAGTTACCATTCATAACCACCATCAAAATTTCGGGTATTCCGATATTTAATCCTCTTGCACCCCGAATGCCCGAATACCTTCGTCATTCACACCTTCGGGTCCAAGAAGATTAAATAGGGGCATCTGTCATACCCCAAATTTTGACCACTAAGATTTCCTATCATTGTGCAAATCACCAGCACAATATGGATGTACCTTTGTACCTCATTAGTCTCCCCAAAGGTGGGTGAGCATTCACTACAAACAGGATTTAGGGTTTCAAGCCCTCGCAGAGCTCTTAGACAAAGGATTAATCAAGGAATGACATGATCTTCAACTTGTCTAGCCTCTCAAATATCCACAATGGATCAAGAGGACTCCCACTTCAAGGATCAAGCACAAGGCTTCTCCCTTCTAGGTGGATTAAGTCTCAAGATCGACAGTGTCACCAAATTAGGGTTTTGGTCGACCAGGGCCTCCAGATGGAAATTTTTCATCTGGGCACAAGCCAATGATCCAAAACATAACCTAATATGCTCCATGGAACCTCATGGACCCAATCATCAAGTCAATTTTGCCTCAGGGGATGCATTCATAAAAAATCAGGAATTAGGGTTTCTTGACCTAATTCACCCCTAAGTTGACTTTTAGGGCAAATCATGATCCAAGACCTCAAGAGAGGGTTTGAGGGTCTCTAATGAACTATCTTGATCAATTTGCAACAATGGATTAATATAAGAAGCTTGAGCAACAAGTCTCAATTTCATCTGCACCACAGTTAGGGTTTTAAGGAAAAAGTCAACTGTAACTTTGACTTTTGACCAGGACATGCTCCCAAGCCCTATGACATGCATAAATATACCCTATGACACCCATGGAACATGTCCATCAAGTTTGATTTAGGTCAAGGACATGATTTCCTGAAGAATTGCACAGTTTGGAATTCATTTGATAAAAAGTCAATTGTGCACAAAAGTCAACTTTGACTTTTTGAGATTTTTCACCAAAATGGATTTTTAACCCTAAAATGATGTTAATGCATGATTTGAATCATCATTCATCAAGAAAAGTTGGGTAACTTGTAAAAGGGGTAACCATAAAAAACTTAGAAAATTTTCTAAGTTAAAAATAAAGTGGCTAGGGTACTAACTTTGGAGGGTCATAACTCCTAAACCACAAAGCCATTTTCTCCCATCCAAGGCTTGATTTGTAGATCTCATTGCCCTCTACAAAAACTTCAACTAGACCTAATTCCAAATCCTCATGGATTTTGAGTTATGGAGTGATCAAAATCAAGAAAAGTCACTTTGTTCCAACACTTAGTGAAAATTTCACTAAGTTAGATTTTACCATACTTTTTGCCAAATGTAGGGGGATTTTTCACTTGGATTCAAAAGAGAACAAAACCAAATATGTTCAAATAGTTGTTGTATCATGTAAGGGCTTTCCAAAATAGCCAAGAACATTACCGAATTCAATTTGAGTCATGAGATATGACATTGGAATGTTGCCTTGCTGAAATCTGCCAAGGCAAGGCAGAATTTGCATTTTTGCTCGATTTGCCAAAATCAGCCAAATCCAAATGCTCCTATCCACTTGGACACATCTGAGGATTGAATCTAAAGGGGACAATCACTGAGCCAAGCCTCCAAAGTCTTTGGAACAAGAAATAGCATGTTGAATCTAGAATGGCCAAAATAGGGACAAGACTCCAATTTTGGATTGGAGCATTCAATGGAAGCATCAAGGTGGCATGGACTGAGCCATTTGCAACTTAATTCAGTCAAGACTTATCCAAGACCAAGGGAACCACAACCCTATGCCCTAACCTTTAGTCAATGGCTAGAGGAGACTTGGATTTCCATTGGCCAACATTGAACAAACACCTGCTGCAGTTGCCATTCACTGTGGATCCCAAAACAAACTTGCTCTACTATAAATAGAGCTCAATTGTGATCAATTTAAGGACACCAAAGGCCTACAACACTTGCCTTTCTCAAAAACCACTTCTCACTCTCAAAAATGCCTTTCTTAGCAAGTCACTATCGGGTTTTTCATTAGAGAGCAATTCCACTCAAACCAATTACACACACACACCTCATATACATCATATGTGAGCTGATCAAACACTTAAACAATAACTGGAACATTGATTTCTCAGAATCACCAGTCAATTGCTCAAGGTTTTAACCAAGTTGCAGTTGAGATGCCATGAAGTGATCCAGCCATTCTCAGTCAAGTCCAAGCATTCAAACACACTCCATAGGGTGTAGGGAAGCTGTTCAGATCATCACAATTCATCTGTAACACCTCCTACTCAGAAATTAATTTGCTCTTGCTGTCACGACCTAGAGGTAAGCTTAAACTTGGTCATCTCTCAATCTATGCATATTTCCTCGCACAATACTTTTGCCAAATGTTCATAATCATGCATGGAATGTTTCCCCTCAAGTAATTGCTTAGTTTGAATCGTGTATTAAAAATCCCAACCTTCATGCAAAAATTAGGGTTCATAAGGATTTATCGTGATTTCTTGTTTTATGCTTAATTTAAATGAAATTAATTGTCATAAACATGATCGTGAGGTTGAGACGAGCATATTGATATGTGGATTGCATGATATAATCAAGTATTCAGTGAGATTGGATAGAAAATGCAAATCTGGGCAAGGCAGAAAACGCACGTGTTCTTGGTCCATGTTCTTGGCGCCATTTTCATAAATTCAAATATTTGAATTTTGTGATTTTATTTAATTGATTCAAAAATTAATTTCTCTCTGAGTTTTAATGATTTTGAGTTGATTCCTTTTTTAATAATTCACAAAAATGTTAAAATATTTTATTTTCCCAAAAAATCTCAAAAATATTATTTATTTTGTATAATTGATATTTTTGCAAAGAATTAATGTTTTAATTGTTTTTAACATTTAAAATATTTTTTCCACCTTGATTTTGCAACTTTTAATGCTTTCTAATTATTTTGTAGGTCAATACTTAATTTTTTAAGCAGTAATCCAATATTACAATTTGTTTTTCCTATGTTAAACAATTTTGATCATTTTAATTGAATTTTTATTCAATTAAAACACATTTTGAAAACAAATTAGGGTTTTTTGGATTAATTCAACCCTCATAAATCATTCAAAACTTTTTGGGCCTCTAATAGAGTGTAAGACCCAATCCTTTTTTGACCAAACCATTTTTGGGCCTCAGTGTATTGTATATGCCCCGATACCGTCAAAAACAAATGGCACGATCGTCGCCTTTTGAAAAATCAAACCTTGGGCCTCTCCTCAAGCTATAAGACCCATTTAAAACGTTTTGGGCCTCTAATAGAGTGTAAGACCCAACCCCTTTTAACCAAAATCACTTTGGGCCTCAGATATTGTATAAGCCCCTCTGCGTTAAAAGAACCTCGGCGCGATCGCCATTTTAAACGGAAAAATCATCTGGGCCTCCCCTCGTGTTGTAAGCCCCATTTCTTTTCTTTAAACTTTTTGGGCCTCTATTAGAGTGTAAGACCCAACCCCTTGTGTACAGAAAACTTTTTTGGGCCTCATTCGTTGTATAAGTCCCTCTGTACATTTTCAAATAAACGACGCGATCGTCGCCCTTTTCAAAATTAACCACTGGGCCTACCCTCGAGTAGTAAGGCCCATTTCCTTTCTTAAAAACTCTTTGGGCCTCTTGAGAGAGTGTAAGACCCATCACTTTGTGCAGAAAACTTTTTGGGCCACAGTCACTTGTATAAGTCCCTCTGTACAAATTCAAACAGTGCACTCACTGATAAAACCCTGGGCCTCTCCTTGAGCTGTAAGCCCCAAATCTTTCTTTTTCAAAACACTTTCTCCTTTGATTTTGAATATACTGTTGTTTTCAATCTGTCTTTATTGAACAACTAACCAAACAGCATGGAAGCTCTACAACCGAGTAAGTGTTTATACGCTTTCATTTACCGCTTTCATATACATATAACTGTATTGTGGGGCTGTTTCACTGTAAGTCTTCTTTCATAAACTCATATCAACTGTGTAATAATAGTATAGATATTTCGAGTTTTCCCAGCCACTACGTCTAGAACTAGGTGACGCCGTTTATTCATAGAAATAGACACCTAGATCCCCAAATAGGATCACCAGATACAGTATTCTCTTCGGTTGTCCTCATTAGGAATTGTCAAGAAACTCTACTCCCAGAGATGAATGTATTCTCTGTGAATGGCATCTTTGAGTTTCTTCCAAATTCTCGAACTTTCCTGACTTGATCTATTCCTTGTGAATAGCTTGCCTTGAATTTCTCGGGGTTTGGGGACCCACGGGCTTCTTAAAAGCATCGACCTCCTCTTGGGCATCGTACAAGGACCCACAGGCTTCCTAAAAGCAACCCCGCCTCCTCTTGGGCTTAGTACAAGGACCCGTCAGCTTCTTAGAAGTATTCACAGCCTCCTCTTAGGCTTCGTATAATGATCTCTTCCTCCGGGAATGATAGCATTCGCCTGGGCTTAGTACAAGGATCCATCGGCTTCTTAAAAGTTTCCAGCCTCCTCTTGGGCTTCGTACAAATTGTCCCGACGACCTCCTAGATGTATAGGAACAGAACTTAATCATCTGCATAGAACAGTCCTTTCAAAGAGTCTACTACTGTTTCTCAAAGCATAGTACAAAAGATGAAACTCTAGACTTGGACAGTCTAACTTCCTTGAGTCTCAAAGACATTCTCAAGTGACCCCTTCGTCAAATAGGAAGGAAACCCGTAGACTCGGACAGTCTCAATACCCTTCGGATTTCCCGCTTCCTCAAAGAGAAGGAAATATCCCTGATCCTCAAAATAAATCCCTGAGTACAGTGTTGCTCATATATGAACTGATTTTCTCTTTAAAATCAGTATACTGGACCTGTCACTCAACTGAAACAGTAACCTTAGCCTCCTCTTAGGCTTTGTATAATGATCCTTCTTCAATGAAGTTAGCCTCCTCTTGGGCTTTATACAATGATTCTCCCCAGCGGAGTCAAACAACGTTTAGCCTCTCTCTCGGGCTTCGTACGAGACACGTAAGAGACTCCCTCGTTAAGTCAATAACCCCTTTCGCCTCCATCTCGGGCTTTATACGAGATACAAAAAGGTTCTTATTGAGCCAAACAAACAACAGCCTCCATCTCGGGCTTTGTACGAGATACAAAAAACTCTCTTGTTGAGTCAAATAGCCTTCATCTCGGGCTTTATACGAGATACCAAAAGACTCCCTCGTTGAGTCAAAAACCTTTTAGCCTCTCTCTCGGGCTTCGTACGAGACACATAATAGCCTCCTCTTAGGCTTTGTATAAGAAAACCACTGGTTGATCCAATCAACCTTTTAGCATCAAAGTTGTGCCTCGTTCACAATACACAAACATCAACAACTCCTTTCCCCTTCATCTAATTGCTGTAAGCGGCAAGCCTCTGGATTATCTACATCCACGCCACTGTCCCTCTTTTAGCATGAGAAATTCCTAAGGAAAGATGGCATTGCTCTACACTGAGTTAAAGTCTTCTCCTTCAGGTTAAAATCCCCTATAAAAGAAATTATGGCAATGCCGGATTCGCATATCCCGGTTAAAGTAATCCTCCTTTACAGTCAGTCACCCAACAGTTGTGACAGACAAACCCTTCTTTAGAGATGACAAATTCTCTCTAAAGTCGAGGTCCTTCAGCTTCACGTCTTGGGCTTTGAACAAGACACAAATAGACTTTTCAGCTTCACATCTTGGGCTTTGAACAAGATACAAATCACCTTTCACTTCACGTCTTGGGCTTTGAACAAGACACCAAAAACACCCATTTCCTCCCATAGACTATGAGGAACTACGAACGCTCTGATTTCCCTGTTTCAGTAAACGGGAATACGTAGGCATAAGATTGAAAGAAAAGTCTTAGCGAGCACAATCAACAAAAAACCCAAATCCCATATCTCCATCAATCAAAAGCAGTAATTCAAAAGCATCAGTCCTAACATCCTAATCCTTGTTCCCCGCCAGAAACCTTCTGTCTAGATAAAAAGAAAGAAACTGTATTGGCAAAAATACAAATAACCAGTACAAAGGCCCCCCCACATTGATAGCATCCGTAACCTAATAGACCGCTGTTTAAACTCAGTATGCAAAGCAAGGTTAATTGGAGACATCTATTTCCCTTCCTTCATTAGCTCACAATAGGATAAAAAATGAATCGACCTGTAGTTTAAGCTCAACCGTAGAGAGCGACCAGCGCTTAAGAACCGCGTCCAAAATCGCTCGCTACACTACTCAAATCGGAATTCTCGACCCGAAGTTCGTTCAATGTAGCTTGCAGTTTGTTAAACTCCTCCATGGGAACGGTGGTAGGTTGTTACGGAATTGCTGGATACAGAGGTGGCTCTCTTGAAAAGGGTAAAAGAACTTCTTCAACCTTTCTTTGAATCCATTCCGTATACTGTGGATAGGCTCTACAATCACCTTTTCCAAAGACAATCTTTCCAGTCCTGTGTAGGTGTCCCCAAGCATGCACAACCTTTCTTAACACCTATGTGTCTTCATCCCCATTGAAGAACAAAGACTCTTCTATGTGTTGGTCTTCAGGAGGGTTCCTTGAGGCATACCTAAATTGTCTGATAGCCAGGATTGGGTTGTAGTTAATTCCCCCTTTCCTGCCTATCAGAGGTACATTCGGGAATTTTCCGCAGCTGGTAATGATCTCCACTCCTTGCAACTAACGGTCAAACCAAACAATGTTATCAGCAGTTAACCCCATTATTCGTTTAAACCACATTAAAGAATCCCTAGTATCCACAAACGCACCAGATTGAGGCAAATGTTTCAGAAACCAGTCAGACAAAAGTGGAGTACAGCAGTTGACAGGACCCCCTCTTCTTTTCTCATTTTTGAAATGTACTGAGTGGTAGAAATCACCTAACAAAGTGGGAATGGGATTCTTTCGGACAAAAACCCTCACAGCATGCATATCCACAAACTGAGGTTGATTAGGAAACAGAACAATGCCGTAGATACACAAGGCCAGGATAGAGTTATAGACCTTCCAATTCTTGGCACTGGCAAATTCTTGAGCTTGATCTATAAGAAATTCCAAGTGAAAACCTTTGACTCCACTCTTACTGGCAACATTTCCCTTCAGCACTGACTGTTCCACCTGTAGAGCCGTTGCAATTTCCTCTATACTAGGATGAGCTCCAGAAAGAAGGGCACATTTGATTTGACTGAAACACCCAAGATGAACGAAAGCTCCTCCAATGTAGGCATCAAGATATACCCCGGAAAGACAAAACATCTTAGCGGCGGCTCGTAAAACTGTAGTAGAGTGTGGAGGGCATCATGCTCATACTTTGTAATGTTACGGACCATCCTCTCCAATCTCCCATATTTCTTCTGGAAAGTGATAAGAACACGTGGGTCAGCCATGGCTATCATCTTGTGAAATAGATCCAAGGTCGGCTCTGGAAATTTGTAAGCAACATTATTCTTTCTCTTAGTATTCGTCTCTGTCGAATCTATTGACTGGAATCAGAGGTAAAATAAGCACCTGGAAATGACAAACATGAATGTTATGTTATGATAATGCAATGCAAAAGGCATGGTATCAGTGCTCTGTGTCGGTGCTGGACTGTGTACATGGTGTCTGTACAAATCTGAGGATAATACTGCAGATAGAAACCCACTGACTGTAACAAGTCACATCATCTGTCTGCGAATACATCAGAGCATCAAGGTATGTAGGAAGCATGGTTACCTGCAAACCTGTAAACACCCGTCCATACTCACATGTAGGTACTAGAACAGCGGTTCCTCAGCTTTGGATTCTCAATTTGAGAAGCAATAGCACATTCAGCCCGTAGGATACAATGCTATCGCCAAACAAAGAGGTCGTCCACTGATTCCCCAAAAATAAGGTCATCTTATAGCAAGTTCTCAGCATTGGGTCCTCGGATCGAGAATGTACAATGGGTTTGCCACATAATGTGGTCTGCCACTGTCACATCTCAGAAGGAGTGCCGCAACTGAGTCCTCGGGAATGGTCACCAGAGTCGACAGCTTTCTAGGTTAATACCCTGAAATGCACAAGACGCACAAATCAGAACATCTCCCAAGAAAACCTCATCTGGTTGTGGATTTCGTATAAACCATACATAACAAGATGCTACGTAGGCCACACTACCATCCACTCTAATCCTATGTATGTACTCAAGCCTGTGTAATGGGCTTATCTCTCAGAATACCCATCCCGTCAAACAGAAAAACCAGTACAGCACAGTCCAGTATAGCATAATATAGCATATGAAATGAAAATGCTTAAAATGCGGTAAATACAATAATATACAGTAAAGCAGTAAAACAGTAAATAGTAATACAGTAAAATAGTAAATACAGCATCAAAGTAAACACCTAATGAAAGAAAAACAGACAAGCGCTAGGATTGACTCGCTAAGGAAACCAGAGATTCTGGGTTCTTCCTCAGCAGAGTCGCCAGCTGTCGCTCCCGGGATTTTCATCCTAGTACAAACGCGAAAGTGGCACCGAAACAGAGTCGCCAGCAATGTGTATTTATCCCAAGAGAGGGAAAGGAAACACCGCATAAACCTGAAGGGAAGGAAAAGCATGGTCTCACGACCAAGAGAACTGGGTTCGGGAGTCGGTTACGCGAGAGGAAGGTATTAGCACCCCCACGCGTCCATCGTACCCGATGGGATCCACGCTTGCTTGTCTCGATCAAAGGGTGTAGGAAACTGGAAAAAGAATGGAAAGAGAACGAGAAACAAATGTAGGGAAAATAAAAGAAGTGCTCGAAGGGCCCTACCCCACTGCCTACGTATCTCATCGGGAACCTGAGAATCAGAGCGATGTAGTTCCCCTGACTAGGGATGGATTATTTGTGTTTTTTAAGGAACGACTAACGTTCTGGATCAGGTGTTGTAGGCTCGCTGGTCCGAGTGTGTTACCATCTTGCAAGAGAACGAGAAGAAGCGCGTTCAAACGTTGAGAATGAGTGAGATGAGAAAAGAATTCCCGAAGGAAAGACGTTATTGTTTGTTGTTGTCTTTTAAGAAAGAAGTGTTTTGATTATTTTATGTTTTGTAACTCACATTGTATTTAAGTCCCTCATGTAAGATCGAATGCCTCGAATATCGACCCAAGACGGGACGCATGCTAAACATTCCAAGTAAGTGAGAGAAGACCCCACACTTCCTTGTTCTCATATGAAAGGCCTAAATACAATATTTGTTTTGCCTTTATCAGGTGTTTTTTACTTTTGTTTGAAGATGAGAAGAAGTGACTCAAAAAGAGGATCAAAGGTGAAAATCTAATGAGGGAGACTAAGACTCTACCTTAATGTTATCATACATGGTGATCCTATGGTTAATGTGGTCCACAAACTTAATTCTACAAGAAAGAAGAAGAAGAGCACAAGAAACAACTTACTTCCAAAATGGAAGTTAAGTTGATCTTAAAGAGGGATGAAAGAAAAGTTACTCAAAGGAAGCATGTCTATGCTTATCAAAATCACAATTTGAATTATTAAAAGAAATAAGAGAGGATGAAAGAAAGAAGTGCATGTGGAAGTATATCCACACACTTACTTACCATTTTCACCTACATGAAAAGGTTAGTTCAAAAACTATTCACAAAAAAATCCTAAGTAAAAGAACTTGGTCAAACAAGCAAATGGAAGGAAATAATGAAAACAACAGCGATTACAGCCCACATGCAACAGAACAACAGTAAATTCAGCTTCATATACCAAACAGCAAACAACAGTTCATGTCCAGCATACAAAATGGGTGTAACAAGCATTTGGCAGCACATACTACAACATATATGTGTATAGACAGCAGTGGAAGATTAGAGACAGCATGCATAATCAAACAATTTCAATCATGAACAACCACTATCATGCATCAAGCCTTGGACATTCATCAAACAAACACGATCACAATCACATTACGACTCATGGTAAACAAACCTTGAAACCAAACATGCACATTACAAAAGAATTCACATAGTCAAGAATATGAGCAAGTCAAAAACAAGTATACATCTCTTGAAATGGAAAGCAAATGAACATGCGCATAGTAATTCCAGCAACATAACATCAACTAGCAATTAATAAGCTCAAAGTGTGTGCATCATGTGTTCATCACATCAACTAACCTACAATGCAAACATTACGTTCAATGATGAAAAACAAAGGCACGCGCGTCGTAAAATCCAGTTCATACTGTTATGTGAGTTAAGATATATAAAAAATAATCCACCAATCATCAATGCATTGATCCATGAAGTTTAAACATGTTAAGAATGTCAAATAAGCAAGAAAATGCAAGAAAATAACATTCTGCTTCAGTGGTAACCGGTTACAGCATAACTGATAATCGGTTACACAGTTCAAAAATGCGCAAACAGGCTGAAAATACACAGTGTAACCGGTTACAGCATAACTGCTAACCGGTTACACTGGAACAGTGGTCAAAAAAATTAGTTTCAAAAGCACTTTTCAGCAGCAAATCACTTCTTCAAACTTCCAAACGAACATGTAATCAATTAGGCACGAAATTACATTGAATTGCAGTCAACAAACATCAATTGGATTCAATTAACAACCACATCAAGAATCAAATTCAAGCACATGAATCCAAATCGAAAATCCACAAAAATCTACATCGAATAAGTTGCGATTAAGCTAAAAATAATGTAAATTTAGAGAAAACCAACCTGCAAAGCGGAGACTTGCTTTGGTAATTGTTGCAAAGTAATCTTGGTGCAGAAAATGAAAGAAAGCCAGAGATTCTTCAATCAATAGCCGAAATGCGTCGAAACCGAACGAAATCACGAAAATCCACCAAAATCCAACTTGCACCAAAATAAATTGTGAGAAACCCTTGGATTGAAGAAGAACAAGCTAAAATTCCAGAAAATCCAACCAATGCAAACCAAGAGATGAAGTTTAGCTCAAGAATTAATCACTTTTCAATGTAAAAAGTGATTATTCTTCAAGAAATAAGAGCTTTTGTGTGTGGTTTTGGAAGAGAGAAGTAAAAGTTGTAGCAAAGTGAAGAGAGAAAATGAGAGTGAAATGTGAGAAATTTGAGAAAATGGTTGAAGCCTTGAAAATGAGTGAAGCATCTCTTAAATAGATTTTAGGTTTGGAGTATGAGAGGTTTGGAGTGAGGTTTGGAACTAGGTTTGGGTTTGGAGCTAGGGTCGGAGTTAGTTAGACTCAACTCACCGAGTCAAGTTAGTTAACTCGGTTAGTTAGGATCAAATCAGTTGCTTGGACAACAAGGAACCACAATTGGTGCATGTGTGTGTGACTTGGACTGCAAGCAAGGCCTTGTGACTTGTGAACTTTCAGCATGAAACCCCCATGTTCGAGCCCTCATATGACCTTCATAACGTGTTCAAATGAAAAAATGTCCAACATCAAAGTCGAAGAGGACATGGAGATGAACAACTTTGATGTTCAACAATTTTTCATTTGAAGCCTTCTTGATGGAGAAAATTGGCTTGACATTCGGCACGCCAACTGTTTGATGAAATTATGGCCTATGGGCCTGCACTTGCCTTGCCATGACTTGGTTTTTGCCTTGATTTTACCAAACTTTGATTGATCATAACTCCCTCAATTTTGATCCGATGGAATAGTTCTTTATATGGATTTGAAGCTTGAAACAAGATCTTTTGTTGTGGCCTGGCGGATTTTTGATTTGATGCTTTAAAATTGAGAAAGCCTGACTCAAAGAGAGGTGCTAAAATGGCCAAAACTTACTATTTTTGGAAACCCCAAAGTTTCTATTTTTGGCAGTTTTGTGATTTCTTGATTTTTCATTATTCCTCCATCATTTCTTGATCAAATTTTGTCCATTGAACATATATAACATGAATTTCATGAATTTGAACTTAGAAAGTCAAGAGTTGACTTTTTCACTGCACAATTGACTTTTTCCCCAATTTCTTGATTATCAAACAACTGACCAATTGAGACCCTTCTGAAACCAATTGATGAGCAATTTTCCATCCATCCACACTTAAGAACATAGGGAATACCATGAGATCAAGTTTTGCCCAAAAAATCAGAGATAAACTGATTTTAGGTCAAACCCTAATCCTGACACCCTCTGGTTAGGAGGAAATATCACATCCTCCAAATCCAAATTCCTCTGAACATGATGTGTATCCTTTCAAAAAATGATGAGATATGCCCTTTGGAGATGATAAAAACTCAAAGAGCTTGCCCATTTGGGGGTCAACTCCCCAAATTTGGCTTGCCTTGTATAGGAGATAATGCACTGCCCAATCTTCTTGATGAATTCTCCTATTCCCATGCCTTGTGGATCAAGTAGGGATGACATATGACTTAAGAAACCCTTGGCTCTTGTGAGAAACACTTGGCTCTTATTCTTTAGCTTTGGATGATCAACACCTTAGAGAATCACCTGATCATATGCCCTTATGCAAGATGCAATGCTAAATGCTTGCTGTTTTGTTTTTTCTATGCTTGAATGCAATGCAATGAAATGAAAGCTCATGCTAAATGCTATGAAGAAATGTGAGGGCAAATTTTGGGGTATTACAGCGTGAAATGTATGTTTATATGCGTGTGTATAAGATACACAATTATGTGAGTGTATGAGATACACAAACCAGTTAGATCAAATTTAATTAAAATCCCTTCAATTAAATATTAAGTTAATTGCTTTCCAAAATTTAGCACTTATCAAGACTACTATCGAATAATGTAGATTTCGCCTAATGCGATGTGCATGTTTTATATTAGTAAGGTGCGATGGGATAAATGTAAAATCCAACTGCTAAATTTTTGGGTTTGACTTAAATAAACTAATTGTAATAGGATTATATATGTTTAGAAGCAAGAGTTGAGAACAATCTATAAGATGGATTAGAATAAAGAGTTATTCACTCGACTAATAAAATTTGAGAGTTGTATTAGATACAATTGGAAAGAGTTCCTACCTAAATAACAGAGTTTTGTGTAATTTGCCCACGCGGACTTAAAACAAAGTGAAATATGGATCTCGACCCACTAGAAAATCTTCCAACGGGATTTTCCGAATCAAATGTTGAGGGTCATTTAGTTTGAGTAAAAATAGTGGGAGCATTTTAATAAAAGTCCTTATTAAAATGGTTTTGATACAATATTTTTTACACGTTTTGTATTTAGAATTTCTTTTGCATTTTATTTTTTTTAATTTACTGTGAAATGTCCTTATGAAGGATGTAAGGATCAGGAAGGAGTTTCTAAGTTGGTACGGAAATTGAGAATTGTTCTCAAGCACGAGAAAAATTGTATGTTCTCAAGCAACCAATTCCTAACAACCGAATATAACTAGATTCGAAGAATGATATGATCATAGTTATAGTCCTCACAAAGAATGATATGATCATTAACCTTGAGGATTTTCTTTTAAATAAGAAATACAAGATATGAGAAATGTAAAACTTTTCAAGGTCTTTTCTATACAAGTTAAGAATCCAAATGAATCTAAAATAGTTTTGAGATTTAAAATTTGGATTTCTTATAGACCAAATAGTTGGTCACAAGTTCTATTTGAGATTGTCTCGGATAGGTAGATAAAGTTCATTATGAGTGTATTTTAAATATATGTACCACATCTTGTTGAAAAGAAAAAGGAAGTAGTTTGTGATGCTAAATAGATGAATCATAAAAGGAATGCAATTCATTTTATATTTCTTTGAATTTTAGCATAAAAATACGATTCTAAAGGAAGTCAGTGATTTCATGTGTTGAAAGAAGAAAACTGTTAATGGTTATAAAAGGAGTCAAAATAGAAGAAAGAAGTAAGAATTTTTCTTTATATGATTTGTTATAGAAAATCAAATTGTCTACTTCTACATCTTAGGTATGTGATACTAGATGTTAATCTCACATTTATAAGAACGTGATGAGTCTTTTAAGAAGTCGGGCATTGATTGTAATTTGAGTCAGCTTACGTCTAGAATGGAACAATGTGTTTCACTGACTAGAAGAGATTATGATTAAACTTAAATTAGAGCTTGGAATGAAACCAAATAATTGTTATTAAGTTTCATTTAGTAATAAACACTAGTTCTAAATCTTGTATTGACAAGATTAGGAGTGCATATTTTGATAATGGACAAGTGTTGTTATGATTATCTAAAATAGTGGTTTCAATACTAAATCAAGTAGTGTATTTGAGTTATACAATCTTGATAAGCTCATCTATAACAAATGTGGGATGGATCAAATAAGATTTGAATCTTATGTATATCAATAGCATTAATGTTTAGTCCAATAAGTGAGATATGCATTTTCAAAGTCTATGAGAATAGATTGTTGGATTCATTTGGTTTTGTATCATTTGATATATGTAAGTCTTGATTTTGGAAGATATATCTAATATCTCAAATCATCGACTAAGTGAAAGGAAATATGATATATCTTGTTTATATACATGTTTGATGTATATGGACCTCTAAACATATTTGCTAGATGAATTTTGTTTCTCTTACTTCATTTATATTACTGACATACTCAATAATTAAGGATTTGTGTATGTGACACGAGTTAGAATTCTTTTGAGAAGAGTTCAAGAATGAAGTAGAAGGAAACAACTCGAAAAGGTATTAAGATCATAGGAATTATTCGTTGTGGTAAAAACTTATAAAAGGAATATAATGACCATTTAAATCGTATCATGTTGACATTGTTCGATCTAATATAATTCAATTATATCTTTGTGACTCTTCTTTATAAATTATTTTACATACAATTATTCCTATCCATAACCAATTCCATTTAAAGTAGTCGTATAGGCACCATACTTGATATGGAGGTAAGAGTACCTAGTTTGTCTTTATGATCATTTGGGTTGTAAGGTTTATTAAGCAAACTTGATCACAATCTAGATGAATATGTATTTATGGATATATCCCAATAGAAATAAGGGACACATATTCTATATCACGTTATGGGACAAAATTGTTTTGTCAATGGAACTGAAGTTTTCCTTTAGAGACATTATGTATCTAAACGAACCAGTGGGAGTGATGTAGAACTTGAAGAAATTCAAGCACTAGAAAATACATATATTTATGAGAATGGAATATGAACCAATTCAACAAGGCAGTTGTTGTTGGACCATTGGTTCATGTAGCACAATATCTAGAGAAGATCATAAATGATCTTGATTCTAAAGGAAGTTTAAGTTGTTTAAATCCAATTATGGATTATAGCAAACTTATTGGAGATGAATCCATTTATTAATGAAGTTTTGCGAAAACTTGGATTAATAAATGTCAAGTTTAAATCTTGTGCACACAAGAAGGTTAGTAGGAGTATTTGCATTAATCTAGTATAGTATGTAGGAGACATACTGATCATCAAAACAAATTCCCTACAACACCAATGTAGGACATGGTTAAGGAAATGGTTTTGATGAAATTTTTTGGTGAGGTTTCTTAAAAAGTTAGGAATCCGAATATATAGAGATAGATGGTTAATGAATCTCAATCCTAGTACAAGTACATATCCCGAAGAAGTGTTGTGACACCCAATATGCATAATCTCACATTAAGATTATTGCATGTGTGGCATGATATTTTGTCTAATAGACAATGTCTTACCTCATTAGATGAGAAAAAGGACACCATGATATGTGTTGCACTAGATGCATCGTATGCTATGAGCATAAATAATAAGTACCAAAATGATTGAAGTGTTCATCACTAGATCACTATCAAGATGATATGTGGTTATCTTAAAAAGATCTGGTGTTCCTTTTCTTGAAAGTAGATGAGAATAATCATTGTAAATGAGTTATAATGATGTTATTCCAAAATTTATGAACTATATATTCATATCACAGTATAAATTAAATGTTATGCTTTGATGACAACTGTATAAGTTGAGAAAGGCTTCAGATAGTTGTCCTTTCTAGTACAAAGGTCATATATATATATATATATATATATATATATATATATATATATATATATATGATTTGGGTCACTTTTCTAATTCCTGGAAGAAAGTTGTGTTTCTTGTATTGTAGATCCTGTTGATCTCATTCACGATGATAATGGGTTAATCTTGCAAGCTCAGAAAACAAGATCTCACTAGCAATCCATGCATATATATATATATATATATATATATATATATATATATATATATATATATATATATATATATATATATATATATATATTGACACTTCAATTTATTTCGATAGAAGATCAAAAGTTGAAATCGAAAGAGGTGTATATTACCAACATAGGAAAGGGTTCCTTATAACCTAACAAAGTATCATGCTTAAATAATGCTTGACGCACACAATGGGCAGATAGATGTGAAGTTAATATCTAATTGGCTCTAGTGCTAGTAGGAGATTGTTGGAGTAAGCCCTAATAGCCAATCAGTATTGGTTGTATATGGTTTTGTATCATGACCTTGATATATATTGCTTGTTAATATATATATATATATATATATATATATATATATATACTTACTAGGCATTGTATTTATTGTGTTATTTGTATATGACATAATAAAGTCTTTAGAATAATTAGTCTATTAATGACCTGTTAAGTGTGACTTAATCGTGAGACCTCATTAAACATAAAGACGTTATTCTTAAAGTATCTGTAGTCAAGTTTTACTGTCAAATAGCACAACAGTAATGCATAGTGTAAAGACCATATAATAATACATGCATCAAATCATATATTATACATGAGTTTCACTTTTGGTACTGAAACATAATAAGTTCCTAGTTAACACATTATATATATAAATGCCTCTAATGCAAAACACCTAAAAGTCTAAGGCATTACATATACAAGATGTTCCAAAATGATAAAAACTAAGAACTAGATCAATACAATGATCTCAAAACATAACGCCATAGCGGAAGCCATGCCATCACAAAACCACGATCCGTAAGGAAAGTCAAATAACCTTGTCCTTACCCTTCGCCAAACCTGCAGAACCTGTGATGTAAACAACAACAGTGGGGTGAGATACATCAAATCTCAGTGAGTTCCCTATCTTAAAGTCCTCTCGGCTTTACAAGGTTCTAACAAAGTCCTAACTCACGTCCAAGGGGAAAGGGGAAAGACCATGAGTACACACACACTATATGGAAACATGTTATGAGTTTATCAACTCACAATATCACTAATCGATAACCATGCCAAGGTATCCCCTATTCCCGTCCTCTTCTACGTCTAGAAGTCGACCCGGGTCATGGATCCTTGCAACCTACTTGACATACGAATGGATTCGGGTTCTACGGGCCATTAACCGTTATGAACCGTCACTTCTCACGGGCCTTATACCGTCACAAGCCTACGCTCCATGGGCGCCATTCGTACTAAAATGAAATGCGGGAATCAAACCTGCCAAGTAGTGGTGCATATGTTTCAGAGGAGCTCGAGACCCATGAAACGCACTCGCAAAACAATAATAACCGGTTACGATTACGTGATCTCACAAAGACTTGATTGTATTCCACAATCTCAAGGCCATTATGCCTTATCACAACCAAACGGTTAACACACATGTTCCATACTAGTGTTCAATCATTTATATTTTTCCGACACTGCTTAGGGTAATTGTCCTCACTCTACTTATTCCATATTTTAATCATGCTTACATTTTCAACAACCAATACACACCAAAATCAACAAAACGACACAATTCCAACAATTCCGATATAATTAAATCGGCCGTCAATCTTAAAACCAATGTAATAAGAAAGTACATTTTATTACCTTTCCAACGATACCAAAATTGTTCCATTCCGAGTTACGGATAAAAAGTTACGGCATTGGAAACAATCGATCGGGAAAATAAATCACAACAGCAGGATTCTGTAACTCTCCTGGCCGTACGCGTATTGGTACTCCCCGTACGCGTATTGCCCAAATGCTCGCCCGGCCATACGCGTATTGCCCCAAGCGATACGCGTATTGCCCAAAATCTCCGGCCATCCATACGCGTATTGCCCTTGCCGTACGCGTATTGACCAGCTCCATACGCGTATTGACATGCTCCATACGCGTATGGGCAGAGGAAAAATGCAGAAGTTCCTGCAGAATTTCTCTGCTACGGGTTGATCCAAAATCAACCCCAAATCCCATTTTCATCAATCAAAATGCATCAAAACATGTTATAACCTCACAACCAGTATAACATATAATCAAACATTGCATTTATCAGTTAGATTCACGAATTTTGTGCAAAAAGATTCAATTTTCACAATTTCTAATCTAACTCTAAACTCAAAATAATCCTACTCTAGAGAGTCTAACTAGAACCCACCTGGATTTCTAGACGAGGAGATTATTACTGAGACGATTTAGATGAAGAATTGTTGCTTGATGATGTTCTTGAGCTTTGAGAGAATTTCCTCTTCTTCCTCTTTCTCTTCCTTTCTTTCCTTCCCTTTTTCCCTTCTCCTTCCTTTCCTTCCTTTTCCCTTTCTCTTTACTATCTTTAGCTTTGTTTGTTTCCAAATGAAATGGAAGGAAAATAGATAGTATAGAACTATCACTTTTAGTAACACTACTAATGTCCAAAATTAGCTCAAATACATCAAATTATAAAAACTCAACGTTAACTACTATTAATTAAATCGACTCTGAGTTCGTCAGTTTACTCTAATTATTTTATCAAATAATTACTCAGAGTACTCCGGAACCCAGTTGATCATAATAATATTAACTCGAGCGTTTATAAATTTACGGGGTATTACATCCTCCCCCCCCTTAAATAGAAATTCGTCCTCGAATTTAGAATATTACCTGAACAGATGTGGATAAGAATCTCGCATTTCCGATTCTAGTTCCCAAGTAGCATCGCCCGGATGCGTCATATCCCATTGCACCTTAACAAGTGGAATATCTTTGTTCCTTAACACTTTTGTTTCCCTTCCCACAATACAACTCGGTTGTGGTTCAAAAGTCAAATCTGCTTCTATTTCCACTGATTCCGGTAAAATCGGCTGAAGAGGATCAGGAATAAACTTACGGAGCTGAGATACGTGAAAAACGTCATGCATCTCCGATAGAGAGGGTGGTAAGGCTAATCTATAAGCAACTTCACCAATCCTTTCTAAAATCTGATACGGTCCCACGTATCTCGGACTTAACTTACGTGACTTAAACAGTCCTTTCAATCTCAATCTCGGAGTAACTTTCAGAAATACATGGTCACCTTCCTCAAATTCCAAAGGTCTCCTACGATTGTCCGCATAACTCTTTTGACGATCTTGTGCTTGTTTAACCTTCTCGCGGATCATTCGAATCTTTTCCGTAGTCTCTTGAATAATCTCGGGTCCCAAAATTCTATCTTCGCCAATTTCAGCCCAACACAAAGGTGTTCTACACTTTCTCCCGTACAATGCTTCATACGGAGCCATACCGATGCTCGCATGATAACTATTGTTATAGGAAAACTCAATTAACGGCAAAAGTTCTTTCCAATTCCCTCTACTCTCTAACACACAAGCTCTTAACATATCCTCCATCGTTTGTATTGTTCGTTCAGTCTGACCATCCGTTTGAGGATGATTCGACGTGCTCAAACACAAATTCGTACCCATCGCTTGTTGGAACACTTTCCAAAATCTCGAAGTAAACTTCGGATCTCTATCGGACACAATACTGGAAGGAATACCATGCAATCTCACAATCTCAGCAATAAACAACCTTGCAAGATGACTTGCCTTATAAGTAGTCTTTACGGCTAAGAAGTGTGCAGATTTCGTTAGTCGATCTACAATCACCCAAATAGAATCATACCCACCTTGGGTACGGGGTAAACCCACTGCAAAATCCATAGAAATACTATCCCACTTCCAAACTGGAATATCCAAAGGTTGTAACAAACCGCCCGGTCTTTGGTGTTCAATCTTCACCTGTTGGCACACCGCACATTCTGACACATATCCCGCTATATCCTTTTTCATCCCAGACCACCAATAATCCTTCCTTAAATCCTGATACATCTTCGAAGAACCAGGATGTATCGTAAAAGTACCTTTATGAGCTTCGTCTAAGATCTTCCTTTTCAATGCCTCATCTCTCGGAACACAAATCCTTTGATTAAACAGAACAATCCCATCTGTCGCTCGTGTAAAACCCGGCTGAAGTAACAATTCTTGTAACTCTTCCTCTAACAATTGTGCCTGTTGAATCTCAACTCTCAAAGTAGAATTGACATTCAAATTTCCCATAATCACACCATTCGGAGTCCACACAAACTGGAGATTAAGATCTCTAAACTTTTCCAACAATGAATACTCTAAAATCATCAATTCCGCACTATGAACCATTTTCCGACTTAAAGCATCCGCTACTTTATTCGCCTTTCCTGGATGATACTTCAATTCTAAGTCATAATCCTTTAAGTACTCCATCCACCTTCTTTGTCGCATATTCAACTCCTTTTGATCAAACAAATACTTCAAACTTTTGTGGTCACTGAACATTTCAAAATGTACACCATATAAATAATGACGCCACACCTTCAGTGCAAAAACCACTGCAGCTAGTTCCAAATCATGAGTCGGATAATTCTTCTCATGAACTTTTAACTGTCGAGAAGCATAAGCTACCACTTGACCACCTTGCATCAGAACACCCCCTAATCCCCTCTTAGAAGCATCACAGAATACTTCATAAGAGTTGTTAGGATCAGGAATAATTAATACTGGAGCACTCGTCAAACTTTCCTTCAAATGCATAAAACTTTGTTCGCAACCTGAATCCCATTCAAACGTAACATCCTTCCGAGTAAGTTTCGTCATTGGTAAGGCCAATTGAGAAAAGCCCTTGATAAACCTTCTATAGTAACCGGCCAATCCCAAGAAACTTCTGACTTCTGAAACATTTCTCGGTCTCTCCCAATTAATTACTGCTTCTACTTTTGATGGATCTACCACCACACCACCCTGAGATATAACATGTCCAAGAAAATTAACTTCCGACATCCAAAACTCACACTTGCTCAACTTAGCAAACAATTGCTTCTCTTGCAAGACCGACAAGACAATCCTCAGATGTTCTCCGTGCTCTTGTGGAGTACGAGAATAAATAAGAATGTCGTCAATAAAGATTACCACAAATTGGTCCAAGTAAGTCTGAAATATTCGATTCATGTAATCCATGAAAACAGCTGGAGCATTAGTCACACCGAAAGGCATCACTAAGAATTCGTAATGACCGTAACGTGTCCTAAATGCAGTCTTTGGCACATCGGAACTCTTCACTCGAATCTGATGATAACCCGACCGTAAATCAATCTTCGAGAACACACATGCTCCTTTCAATTGATCTAACAAGTCGTCTATCCTTGGTAAGGGATACTTATTCTTAATGGTAACTTTATTCAACTTACGATAATCAATGCACAAACGCATTCCCCCATCTTTCTTCTTTACCAGTAACACTGGAGCTCCCCACGGTGAAACACTAGGCCTAACGAAATGCTTAGACATCAAGTCCTCCAATTGGTCCTTTAATTCTCTTAATTCAAGCGGTGACATCCGATACGGAGAAACGGATATAGGAGCCGTTCCCGGTATCAGGTCAATAGAGAACTCAACTTCTCTCTCCGGAGGAAGAGAAGAAACATCCTCTGGAAACACTTCAGGAAATTCACACACTATTGGAATACTCAGAACTTGCTGTTCACTACCTCCCTCCTTAGTAAGAACCAATAAAACAGATTTCTCTTTCTCAAACAAGAAATTTATCATTCCCACCGTACCTTCTAAAATCGTCGATAAAACATCTTTCGGAGTAGCCTCAGCAGATGGAATAATGATTAACTTTTCTTCACACCCAATAAACACCGAATTAGCAGAAAGCCAATCCATTCCCAGAACAACATCCACTTTCTTGAGCGGCAAACAAATAAGATCAATCTGGAAGACTCTTTCGTTCACCGACAACACACAATTTTCACACATCAGTGGTGTTTCAACCATTTCATCCATGGCAGTAGTAACCACCATAGGAGGAAACAAAGGAATAGTTTGCAACCCTAGTCGCTTCACACATCTCAAAGACACGAAAGAATGTGTAGCCCCACAGTCAAATAAAACAAAACAAGGTTGACCATTAACAAAACACGTACCCGCAATCAAGGAATTATCACCCTTTGCTTTCCTTGCATCCATGGTATATACTCGGCCAGTAGTCTTCCCTTGTGTCTGATTTCTACCCTGAGGACAATCCCTCGCCAAATGGCCCACCTTCTGACACTGGTAACACCTCACACTTTCAATACCACATCGGCCGTAATGATTCCGACCGCAAGTACGACACACCGGAGGTACACTAGTTCTAGAGCCCTGTACTTGCTTCCCTTTGGAAGACTGATGCCTTTGCCTAAACTGTTGACTCGACCTTCCACGGTCACCTTGAGTTACCCTGTTCGAATCCACCTCCATTTGTATCTTTTTCAAGCTATTTTCCGCCACATAACATTGTCTTAACATCTCAGCATAAGTAGCAAATTCCCGTTGAGACACGCTGTGTGAAATCTCAGCCCTTAATCCAAACAGAAACTGATCTATCTTCCACCTCTCATCAGGGGCATACATGGCCTGTCTAGAATAGTCAGCCATGATCTCAAATTGTTCCGCATAAGAAGCCACTGACAAATTTCCCTGTCTCAACTGTTGGAACTCAAACTCCTTTTGAGACCTTAAAGAACTCGGAAAATATTTCTCCATAAAGATTACCTTAAACTGTTCCCACACTTTCGGCACTTCCTGAGTTGTCATCAATGCTGAAGCGCTCTCCCACCACCTCATGGCAGGACCCTTCAACCAGTGAGAAGCAAAGACCACTTTATTCTCCTCACTGCAATGAACTATCAGAAAAATCCTTTCCATACCTGTTATCCACTCGTGTGCCTTCACCGGATCTAGCCCTCCTTGAAACTCCGGAGGATTCATACGAACAAATTCCCTGTAGGTTCCTCCTGTAACTTCCGGAACAACCACTGGAGGATGCAGACCATCAGCCATTTGTTGCATCATTCCTTGCATGAACTGATTCTGCTGTTGCTGCATCTGTTGCATAAATTGGTACAACGGGGCATTCCCTTCATCACCTTGTGGAACTGTCCCAGTTGGAGTAGTTCTTGGTCTTCCACGGTTGTTTCTGCGTCTATCAGCCATGTTCCTGAATTCCATATCAATAGGATTAAGTTGATCAGACTCAATACCATAAATATAACAGACAAGACCCATGGCGACACGCCGCATATGAAACGGAAAGAAACACTCATTCTATTTCATGGCTAGGTCGAGGATACGACCTGCTCTGATACCAACTGTAAAGACCATATAATAATACATGCATCAAATCATATATTATACATGAGTTTCACTTTTGGTACTGAAACATAATAAGTTCCTAGTTAACACATTATATATATAAATGCCTCTAATGCAAAACACCTAAAAGTCTAAGGCATTACATATACAAGATGTTCCAAAATGATAAAAACTAAGAACTAGATCAATACAATGATCTCAAAACATAACGCCATAGCGGAAGCCATGCCATCACAAAACCACGATCCGTAAGGAAAGTCAAATAACCTTGTCCTTACCCTTCGCCAAACCTGCAGAACCTGTGATGTAAACAACAACAGTGGGGTGAGATACATCAAATCTCAGTGAGTTCCCTATCTTAAAGTCCTCTCGGCTTTACAAGGTTCTAACAAAGTCCTAACTCACGTCCAAGGGGAAAGGGGAAAGACCATGAGTACACACACACTATATGGAAACATGTTATGAGTTTATCAACTCACAATATCACTAATCGATAACCATGCCAAGGTATCCCCTATTCCCGTCCTCTTCTACGTCTAGAAGTCGACCCGGGTCATGGATCCTTGCAACCTACTTGACATACGAATGGATTCGGGTTCTACGGGCCATTAACCGTTATGAACCGTCACTTCTCACGGGCCTTATACCGTCACAAGCCTACGCTCCATGGGCGCCATTCGTACTAAAATGAAATGCGGGAATCAAACCTGCCAAGTAGTGGTGCATATGTTTCAGAGGAGCTCGAGACCCATGAAACGCACTCGCAAAACAATAATAACCGGTTACGATTACGTGATCTCACAAAGACTTGATTGTATTCCACAATCTCAAGGCCATTATGCCTTATCACAACCAAACGGTTAACACACATGTTCCATACTAGTGTTCAATCATTTATATTTTTCCGACACTGCTTAGGGTAATTGTCCTCACTCTACTTATTCCATATTTTAATCATGCTTACATTTTCAACAACCAATACACACCAAAATCAACAAAACGACACAATTCCAACAATTCCGATATAATTAAATCGGCCGTCAATCTTAAAACCAATGTAATAAGAAAGTACATTTTATTACCTTTCCAACGATACCAAAATTGTTCCATTCCGAGTTACGGATAAAAAGTTACGGCATTGGAAACAATCGATCGGGAAAATAAATCACAACAGCAGGATTCTGTAACTCTCCTGGCCGTACGCGTATTGGTACTCCCCGTACGCGTATTGCCCAAATGCTCGCCCGGCCATACGCGTATTGCCCCAAGCGATACGCGTATTGCCCAAAATCTCCGGCCATCCATACGCGTATTGCCCTTGCCGTACGCGTATTGACCAGCTCCATACGCGTATTGACATGCTCCATACGCGTATGGGCAGAGGAAAAATGCAGAAGTTCCTGCAGAATTTCTCTGCTACGGGTTGATCCAAAATCAACCCCAAATCCCATTTTCATCAATCAAAATGCATCAAAACATGTTATAACCTCACAACCAGTATAACATATAATCAAACATTGCATTTATCAGTTAGATTCACGAATTTTGTGCAAAAAGATTCAATTTTCACAATTTCTAATCTAACTCTAAACTCAAAATAATCCTACTCTAGAGAGTCTAACTAGAACCCACCTGGATTTCTAGACGAGGAGATTATTACTGAGACGATTTAGATGAAGAATTGTTGCTTGATGATGTTCTTGAGCTTTGAGAGAATTTCCTCTTCTTCCTCTTTCTCTTCCTTTCTTTCCTTCCCTTTTTCCCTTCTCCTTCCTTTCCTTCCTTTTCCCTTTCTCTTTACTATCTTTAGCTTTGTTTGTTTCCAAATGAAATGGAAGGAAAATAGATAGTATAGAACTATCACTTTTAGTAACACTACTAATGTCCAAAATTAGCTCAAATACATCAAATTATAAAAACTCAACGTTAACTACTATTAATTAAATCGACTCTGAGTTCGTCAGTTTACTCTAATTATTTTATCAAATAATTACTCAGAGTACTCCGGAACCCAGTTGATCATAATAATATTAACTCGAGCGTTTATAAATTTACGGGGTATTACACATAGAGACTATTATGTGAGTAGATTGATGATTGTATCTCACAAGTCATGAATATGAGATATCAAGTCTTCACGTAGGTATAAATATTAGGAGTAATATTTATATTGGATTGACCCACCATGAGAATACTACATAGTTCGTTATGTAAGTGTCATAAGTTATTCTCATAGTAATAGTGATGTATTCCACCCTTCGACCTGAAACCACTATGGACCCTAGATGTAGAGTCGAGTACTTTATTGCCAATCAAACGTTGACCGTAACAGGATGACCATAAAGATGGTTTCACTACGCCAAAGAAAGGAAAAGACAGCACTATTTTTGGTCTTTAACAACGCTTAAAAGCGCTGCCGAAGGTGGTGCAGCCGTAGGTAAAGATAGAGCTTTTTTTTTAATGAGAAAGCGCTGCTAAAGGCCTACTTTAGGCAGCGCTTTACCTTTAAAAGTGCTTTCTAAAGTAGGCCTTTAGCAGTGCTTTTAACTGAAAAAGCGCTTTCTAAAGTGGGCCTTTAGCAGCGCTTTTTCTACCCTTTTATGCTTTCTATTGGCATCTTTAGGCAGCACTTTCTCAGGAAAAGCGCTTTCTATTTTTCACCTTTAGACAGCGCTTTTGAAAGCGCTGTCTAATTTTTTTTTATTTTCACTTTAAGGCAGCGCTTTTAATTGAAAGCGCTTTCTTTTTTATTTTTTATTTTCACTATAGGCTGCGCTTTTTCTTAAAAGCGCTTTCTTTTCTTCACGTTTTTTTAATGATTTTTTTTAAAAATCACATTTTCCTTCTTTTTTATGCAGAAACCTGTATATTTTCCTTCACATTTTAAGCCATTTCCATTAACCATTTCTAATCCTTATAAATCACATAAACCATTCTAATCCATGATTCACATTTTAGGCCATTTCCATTAACCATTTCCATAATTAAACCATTCTAATCCATAAACCATTCACATAATAATTAAACCATTCTAATCCATAAACCATTCACATAAATCATTTCCATAATTAAACCATTCTAATCCATAAACCATTAACATAAACCATTCACATAATTAAACTATTTTAATCCATAAACCATTCATGTAATAACCCGTATTTTAATTACTCTGGATAACATTAGTTGTGATCAACTGAGTTCCAGTGTACTCTGAAGAATTATCTGCAAAGATAATTAGGGTAAACTTTTGAGCTCAGAGCAAATCCAATTAATATTATCTGACTCTGAGGTATTTAATTATTGGAACTTTAGAGACTATTTGGATAATTCGTAGTGTTACTAATTAACTGATATTTTTGCTATATCAATTCTTTCCACTCCTTTTCCTTCAAAGAAACAAAAGAGAAGAAAGATAGAAAGAAGTTAGAGAGATGGAAGAGAAAAGGGAAGAAAGAGGAGAGAAAAACCTAGAAGGGGGGAAAGAGCAAGATCACCATCCAATCTTCATCAAATCATCTCATCTTCTTCATCATCATCTTGTTATCAAGGTGGATTCTAGATAGAAACTTTAGTGGTAGAATTCTTGAGTTTCTAGAGTTAGGTTAGGTTTTGAGAAAAATGAATAATTTTGCAAATCAATGAAATTTAACGGTTAAAAATCGATATAAATTGTGTTGTATGATCACTATATGCTTATGAACATTAATTATGCTTGTTTGTGTTGTTTGGAATTGTTTTGGGTTGATAAAAGTGGATTTTCTAGCTTTTGGAACCATGGAACCCGTAAGGGGAGAATTCTGGTTCTGGTGCGATTCGCCAGGCGAATCAGAATTCGCCAGGCGAATCAGAATTCGCCAGGCAAATTAAGTCTCGCCACTGTCTCGCCAGGTGAAGGACTGGCGAAAGGGATTCGCCAGGCGAAATCCAGATTCGCCAGACGAATTTGAAGAGACAGAAATGTATTAGCTACTAGACCTTTTGATTTTCTAAAATTGGGGATTCGCCAGGCGAAGTGCTGGCGAAGGGGGATTCGCCAGGCGAATCTGCCTGGGATCAAATATTTTCTTTTCTTCAAAAATCCGTAACTTTTGACTCGTTTATCCGATTTAAGAGTTCTTTATATCGATGTGAAGCTAAGAAAATATTCTATACATTGGAGGTGGAAAATGTTAATTTTACTGCCCGATTAAATAATCGGAGAATTTCCAAAGTGGTATATTTATGTTTTACTTGTCATATATTATTCTATTGTGCAATTGTGATATATCTTACCTATCCTATTATTGTTTAGCATGGTTGTGAGTGCATGTGCATGAAAAAATGAAAACCTAATAGGAAGAGTGAGGAAATTTTACCCCAAAACAAATGATATGATTCTAGGTTGTGACTAGGATTGTTAGATAATCTAGATGGCGATGCTCGTGTGTTCGATGCCTAGGTGTGCATCTTCGACGAGTAATGGTCTAGAGAGAGTGAAACACTAGTATGGAATATGTGTGTGAACCTTTGTGTTCTTTGTGATGAAGGCAATTGTGGCCTTGTAATTGTCGAATACAATCACATTTGTGAGAGATCATGTAATCATAACTGTTTATCTTGAGTGGCTATTTCATGAGCCTCGGGCTCCTCTAAAATGTATGCGTAACTACTTGGCAGGTTTGATTCCCCGTGCTGTACGAATGGCGCCCGAGGGGTGAATGCTTCTGACGGTATAAGGCCCGTGTAAAGTGACGGTTCATAACGGTAAAAGGCCCGTAGAACCCGAATACATTCGTATGTCAAGTAGGTTACAAGGATCTATGACTCGGGTCGCCTTATTGATGTAGAAGCGGATGGGAAGAGGAGATGCCTTGGTAAGGTTATCGATTAGTGATATTTTTGAGTTGATTGATTCATGACATGTTCCATATAGTGTGAGATTTAATATGTGAACTCGAAAGTCCTTTCCCGTCCCTTGGACTTGAGTTAGGATTGTTAGAACCTTGTAAATCCGAGAGAATCCATAAGATAGGGAACTCACTGAGATTTGATGTATCTCACCCCACGTTGTTGAATATATTTCAGGTACTTCAGGTTCCGCTAAGGGTAAGGATAAAGTCGTGTGATTTTTCCTTGCTTGTTGATGGCTAGCTTCCGATGTGGAGTTATTTTGAGATCATTATTGATCTAGTTCTTAGTTTTTATCTTTTGAACATCTTGTGTATATTATGCCTTAGACTTTTAGTATTTTGTAGTTTGGGCATTTAAAGTATACAATGTGTTAACTAGGAACTTATGGTATTTCAGTACCAAACTTGGATTCATATATATTATTTATGCTTTGATGTATGATTTTATATATGGGTGTTACAATTCACATAAACCATTCACATAATTAAACCATTCTAGTCCTTTAACTTCTAAAGATCTCCTAATACACAACAACTTCCAAAACTATACAATTACACTCCATAACTACACACCAACTTCTATACCTTATATGATTCTTTTCTCAATAAGGTATTCACACAATTCCTCCTTGATTTCTTCCAATTTATCTTTCGTGTAATGAGCACACGTGTATTCATCAAAGTACTACATAACAAAACACAATATGCATGATTTAGTTTAAAATAATAAATTATATGAAATATCCGATAAGTATTAAAATAAATCCTAAGTTATAAATCCATACCGTGATGGGAATCTCTAATCGATCCAAATGAAGGATTTCTCTCATAAACCTCAAAACAAAATAACCGCAGTCTATACCATTACGCTGACGAGGACACTACCCATAGAAAAACAAATAAGAATTAATATATAGTTGTCTTGTGTTATCAAGTAGCATCACTATTATAAGCACCATTGTGAAAATTAATATACCTCCACTTTGATCCATGTAATGTTGTTTGCTTTAGACCGTGATACTCGAGCTTCTCTTTGTGCTCGGTATACTAGTATTGTTCTATAAAAGAAAACGTAAATTTACAACAATCTCACAGAAATAATTAAATATACAAATACACACGAATATTTAGAACAATCTCACTTACGTATCAACCAAATCCTTCATATTCTGATATGTTGTCCAATCATGATCTAATGAATTCAGATAATACACCACTTCTCTAGTAGGATTAATAGCAACCAACAACCAGTGTCCACTGTAAAATATAACAAAAGTTTAAATGGATAATTTCTACGCAAAAGATACAAAGATTAGAATGAAAATCTTACCCGTTTCCAGTATTATACGGTAAAAGATACAAACTTTCTGTACTGCTGGCCATAAATCTCTCGAGTAAGTGATTTCTTACTGAATTTGGATCAATAGCAATTGCCGGTGCATTGACACGGGCGCAAGACAAGAAATAGAATCTGTTTGACAATTAATTCCCACGCATCAATTTCTCATACAAGCACCTTAAATAAAAACATAATAAACATTAGACTATTTTCATTGAAATGTGTAAATAAATTGTTCAACTAATTAAATAATATATTGATCGGAGTACCAGATGTATGAATGCATAACACCGATGCCTAATTCAAGATGCCGAAAAATCTGTTCCATGTCCTCTTTTGCAATTATTTCGGAATGAGGAAAACCAAAAACACCTTCCTCCATGTCTATTTGACGAATAGCACCATCCATCAAATTTGATGTTGCCACAAGTGTTTCAAGACACATCCGAAAGCGAGGTGTAAGAGCTCTTTTTGCCTGCCCGGTCTTTGTAGGAGCTCTTTTCTTGCTGGCTTGTTGTAAAACTTGAGCAGGAACCTAAAAATCATATAAGTTAGGTAAAGTATAAAAACATGAAGCTTTTGAATTCGGATCATAGAATAACACTTTCAATGTACCTCTTTTTGTGATGCAACAGACTCGTTGTGCGGAAAAATCCCTTAATCCTTAGATGCGGGTTTTGTAGGAGTCTAACATTACCATGTAAAAAAAATGTACGTAATGGCTCAAAATGATTTTCATAATGGTTCAGAATTGACATTTGAATACTAAAAGATTCATAATGGTTTTCAACATACCTCATCATCTATGAAAATGAGGTCTGACGGCCATGCAACAAACGATCCTATTGCATCCCGCAACAATGTTGTCTCTGAAACAACGTCAGGTATCGGTAGCAACGCATCCAGCTCTAATACAATATCAACCGATACTTTCAGATATCCATCAGGTAGCAGTTTATGGTGAAGTAAATCTCCCAAAGTATTATGCACTTTTCCCTTGCCAACTATGCGATAAGTCGGTGACGATAAATACAGCTGACAAGATGAAATACCCTAAACCAATAATAAATATGTTACTGTTAATGTGTATATATGTCAATTAAAATGAACGGTCTAATTTAATTTCATAATAACATATATAATTACCTCGGGAATTTTCTTTTGACAATTGATACTAGCTTTGTCACTAATATCTTTCAACTCTGAACCGTGCTTTTCCGCCTTATATCTCTCTTTATCCTTTTGCAATTCACGGACTTGCGCTTTTAATTCCTCCAACGATTGCGTCACTTCTTGATTGCTAGGAATTTTTCTCTTTGGATGCATATACAAGGAAGATGGAGTCACACCAAATCCTTTACCCCTCACCCGACCGGAATACTCGGGAACATTTAGTACTCGACTAAGTATGCTCCTGCAATCCTCCTCACCTGTGGTTAAGGATTTAGATAGAGTCTCCTGAAATTCATTGACATATCGAAAATTATTAGTGGGGATTAAAAATTAATTATATTTTAATAAAATTTCGATTAACTTAAAGACATAATGTTATACTTACACATTCGTCATAAACTTGCTGAACATCTTCCCTAACAACTCCATCCTTGCCCACACGAGCTTCCTTCCACAAAACATGGTCCGGAAGTGATGTTTCTTCACTTTTCGTCTCATCTAACTACACATTGAGATAAATAATAAGATCATCAATTATAACACAATAAGACAATTAATAAAATCATAGCATTTATATATACTTGCCATTTTTTGCTATAAGCGTGCATATCCCAAACGCCCTTTTCTGTATGGATACGCGGGTTTTGATGCTCTTTTGCGATTAATGGCACTCAATTCCTGGATAAACAAATTTAAGTCATATCAGAACAAACTAATGCAACAAGTATATAATAAAATTAATAGACATGACAAATTAACATTACATTGAATTTTTCGGTTTTTCGTTTGGATACAAAAATGCCCCATTCTTCAGGTGTAATCAAGTCCGCATATAACTGTGGAAGTTCTGCTTCAACAAATTTTTTTTTCTCATCCCTAAGATATTTGTTTGATAACATAGCTCGAAACCCTCTGTGTCTTTTTCTGGCCAATTGAAGACAATACTTTTTTCGGCTTTCAGCAATATTAAAAGACCTCTACAAAAAAACATACACATAGAGTGTGTTAGTATAAGTAAATTAAAGACTTACTCGTCAACAAAAATCTAATAACATCAATCATATTTGGTAAGTACCTGTATCTCAGTCCATATTTTATCTTTACCGACTTGCAACAATTGATTCCTCCAATTATCACTGGTGATTGGAATGTGCTGACGGACAAGGGAACCTATGTAACTAGTCAACATTGAACCGTTTGGCTCAATTAGTTGGTTTTCATCACTCCAATGTAAATCAAATTTGATCCCTTTATCTCCTGCACGGATGATTGACTTCATAATAGTTATTCCTCGTTTAATTTCACTTTCTACATTTTGAGCTTCATTTGTATCATGTGTCTCGTGTGAGTCTTCCTGGTTACTAGCCATTTGACCTGTAAGAAAGAAAAAAACAAAAATTAAATGAAAAATATAAAAATCCATAATCCATAATCCATTGAATATATATAACATGACAACTATTTAATATTATTGAATGATATAAGCTATAATTTTATAACAAGTACCTTTTTCACTAACGTCTCTTTCTTTTCTTGGTTGGAATATGTTCTACCCGTCTCTTAACAACACGGACGATTGGATTGATCCAAATACCCTCATTATGATCATTTCTAGTATATGATTCATTCGCTATAATATTTTCATCTTGATCATTTCTAGTAAATGATTCAATATCAACATCAATATCACCTTGATCTCCAATGTTTTCATCAATTACTTTGTTAGATAAAAGCACTATAGAACATTTTGTACTTGTCGGATCAGTGACATAGAACACTTGTTTAGCTTGAGAGGCTAGAATAAAAGGCTCATCTTTGTACCCCACCCTATTAAGATCCACTTGCAAAAATCCTGACTTATCCATTCGTATGCCATTATTATTTTCAACCCACTTGCAACGAAATATAGGAATCTGAAAATTCTCATAATCAAACACCCAAATGCGCTCGATAACCCCAAAATATGACAGATTTACAAATTTGGGGTTTAAGTCCTTCACACTTGAAATGTGCATTGCTTCAGCTACCACGGTGACACCACTATTTTGCATAGTACTTTTATCATCTTGTTCTTTGGTATAAAATGTGTATCTATTAATTGCGTATGTGCTATAAGAAAACACAACCAAACTTGGACCATATGCTAAACATCTCAACCTTTCTGTTATTGAAGCGGGATCTGAATAATACTTTGAATAAATATGATCCTTAAACCAATGTATGAAACTTCGATTGTGCTCTCGTACTATCCAATTCTCATTTCTATTCGGATTTAAACCTCGGAGAACATCCTTGTGCATTTCAACATACGGCTCAACCTCATTCTCATTGTGCAGAACATACAAATGCACTTGATCCCGTTCGACCCTTGATACTGTCACAACTTCATTTCCAATTAACTTTTTTCCTTCTTTTTTTTTTCGACAATATGAGATTTGGGGAGTCCAATTGATTGTACATTGGACAGATATTCAGTACAAAACTCAATCGCTTCTTCAACAATATATCATTCGGCAATACAACCCTCTGGTCGACTTCGATTTTTCACATACCCTTTTAATATTTTCATATAACGTTCAGCAAGGTACATCCATCTCATATAAGCCGGTCCACACAATTGTTTCCCTTTCACCAGATGAACAACTAGATGAACCATTATGTCAAAAAACGAGGGAGGAAAATACATTTCAAGATCACACAAAGTAATAACTATTTCTTTTTGCAATATTGGTAAGATCGCAGGATCGATCACCTCACTGCAAATTGACTTGAAGAAAAAACACAATTTAGTTATTGCGCTTCTTAATTTTTATGGAAGAATAGAACGTATACCTATTGGTAGAAAATGTTCCATTATAACATGGCAGTCATGCGTCTTTAAACTCTTTAACTTGAGGTCTTTCATAGACACAAGTCTTCTAATATCTGAAGAGTATCCTTCTAGAACTTTAACTTCACTTAGAAACTTACACAATACTTTTTTCTCCTTTCTAGATAGAGTATACGCAGCAGGTGGTAGATATGTTTGTTTTCCTTTCTTCAAGGGTCCTAATTCAGTTCTTATCCCCATCGCTATCAAGTCCTTTCTTGCTTTAAGGACATCCTTAGACTTTCCTTGTATATTGAGTAACGTACCAATAACACTGTCAAATACGTTTTTTTTCAATATGCATAACATCGAGAAAATGTCTTACATACAACGAATTCCAATATGGCAGTTCAAAAAAAATGACCTCTTCTTCCACCCTCTTTTGACAAGTGTATGTGCAAAAGGCTTGCCAAACTGAGTACTCACATCTTTCACCTTTTCAAAAATTTGATCACCTGTCAATATAGGTGGAGCTCTACCTTGTTCTGGCTCTCCATTGAATGCTTTTCTCCACCCACGGTAGTGATGATTAGAATTTAAGAATCTACGATGACCGAGAAAGACATTCTTCTGACCAAACTCCAATCGCGTCGAATCTGTTTTATCTTCACAAATAGGACACGCACATTTACCTTTTATGTTGTACCCTGATAGATTTTCGTATGTTGGAAAATCATTAATTGTGCCAAACAACATCGCCCTCAAGTTGAAACTTTCTTTCCTATACCCATCATAAACCTCCACACCGTTCTCCCACAAAAACTTTAAATCTTCGATTAAGGGTTCCAAGTATACGTCTATGTCATTCCCTGGTTGTCTAGGCCCAAAAATTAACATAGATAACATCATGTACTTACGCTTCATACATAACCATTGAGGTAGGTTATAAATCATAATGATCACAGGCCAAAGTGCTATTTGAGATACTTTGAGGACCGTGTGGGTTCATTCCATCAATAGATAATGCCAAGCGAAGGTTTCTTGCTTCTTTTCCAAATTCAGGATAATCATCATCAATTTTCACCCACTGTGGTGAATCTGTCGGATGTCGAAACTTTCCATCAATAATTCTTTCATCTGCATGCCAAGTCAAGTGTCTTGTATCGGTCTCACTACGAAACATGCGTCTAAATCTCAGAATTATAGGAAAATACCATAAGACTTTTGCTGGAGACAACTTTTTATTATATCGAGAGACACCACATTTAGGACACTCATTTAACGATGCATACTCATTTCGAAACAAAACGCAATCGTTTGGACATGCATGTATCTTATCATAGCTCATGACAATAGAGCACAACATCTTTTTAGCCTCATATGTTCGATTGGGAAGAACATTATCCTTTGGAAGCATATCTTTCATAAGGGCCAATAACTCTGTGAAACTTTTATCCGACCATCTGTTGCCCTCCTTTAAGTTGTACAACTTTAATACGGCAGACAATCTTGTGAATTTAGTGCAACCATTATACAACGGTTTCTCTGCATCGCTTACCAACCTCTCAAACATTTTGGGACAAACCTTAAGATCTTCTTCAAGAGCTTCTGCAATCTCTTCGACTCGATCATAATCGTATGTATCTGTGCCATTGTCCTTTGAAGCATAGGTCGTATTATCCCCCGGTTCAACATTCCCGTTAATTTTCTCACCATGCAAATTCCAACATGTATAACTTCTATCAATTCCACGCCTCTTTAAATGCAATGCCAACTGAACCGCGTCAACCCGACTCCCAAAACAGCAACCCAAGCAAGGACATATCATTCTACTGGGGTCTTCGGCGTACGCAACAGCAAACTTAATGAATTCTGATACCCCATTCTCGTACTCTTTTGACAATCGACTTGAAGACATCCATTTCTTATCCATAGTTATACTAATTAAGCTAAACAAAAACAAAATAAAAAATATTTACCTGTAGGGAAACGATCCGACTTTCACACTTTGATCACAAGTAACCCCTATATATAGCAAATTCAATAAGTGAGTTCTCAATCATTGCAAGCAATGCTCATCCATCATAGCAGTTCATTCAAAGCAGTTCATTCAAATGGTTTTACTAATTAAGCTAAACAAAAATGTTAATTATTCACGCAACTATAGCAAAAGAACAACCAATTACCTGTAGAGAAGTAATAAAGTTCTGGACCCACACAATGTAAGATTCCTCCAACGATCAGACTTTCACTCTGCACTTGTAAAACAATTATACTATCAATATCAATCCAACTTTTCACTTTTCAATGTCTCTTCAACAAGATATATCCTATGCCAAATTCTAATAGTAATTTATTCAAGAATTCTACATAATATATATTGACTCAATCCTATGCCTCAACAAATTCTTCAATCTAAGCTATGTTGTATTTTATATTTTCAACAAATATGTCATTCCAATAATGTTTTCTAGAACCAACATGTGTGTTACAACATATGAACCCTCAAGAACCTATGCATATTTCTATTATTTCCTATACATACACAAATAATGAGGTCATCGTAATTTTATATGTCTGTGTCGTGTGAATACTAGAACAAGATAGTTGGCTCTAGTACTAGCATTATACACATTGTTCAGTTACAAACTAAAAGTTGGATAACAGATTTATGGTTCTTAATATGAACATTCAACATATGTATGAACTAAGACATGACTACATATTTTGCATTTCAACATGAAAATTATTCTTTACCTATAATACCCAAAAATTTAAAAGAAAAAAACAATAACCAGATGACCATATCAAACTAAATTTATACATATAGGTCAAAAAAATTTACATCTGTATAATCCTCCTTCCATATCTGTCAAACTTAATTCAAAAGAGGAGAACGACAATCAAATTGGTTCAAAATAAAAACCTCAACTAAAATCTGAAAAAACATAAACAAATTAATATTCAAAAATATATAAATTATTTTTCTATAGAAAAACTTATCATTATATATTGCAGTTCTTTGCAAAACATGAAAGATAGAGAAAATATATACATATATAAAAAATGGTTAAAGTATGTTCAATGGAATTATTATTCAATTAGGAGTTCAAAAAACAAATGAAATTCCAATAAATTTTTTATATTATTGGAGGATTTCCTCTTCAGCACCAATAGCATGACTTAGTACATGATTTATAATTCGAATCATGTCTGCAAATTGGTAACAAGATTGGACTAAGAATGGAAATTGGTTCATCAGTGCAAATATTTTTTAAACATGTTAAAGAAAGAGCATGAACTTGTTATAATTTAGGCTTGTGTTTACAATATCAAATGCAAAAGCCATAACAACCCTTAAATCGAATGCTAATATAACAACCCTAAACAACACAGAGTCAATACAACATGATTCAATACAACATGAGCAACATTCAAGAGCCAAAATTTCTTCGTTCAAGAACCAACATTCAAGAACCAATATTCAAGAACCTAAAATATGATGACAGTAACTCTCAAGAACCAACATTCAAGAAAATAGGCTAAACTTAAACTCTAACATCTCAAGAAAACCTGGTCGGAGAAGAATGCGTACCTGCACGATAACGGTCGGAGAAGAATACAGAATGCCTCTTCTTCGTTTTCGTTTTCCGCTTCTTCTTCTTCTTCTTCGAACGAGAGAAAGGAGGAAGGAGAAAGGAAGAACAGTCGCGAGAGTGAAAATGATTAGAAAAATTGATTAGGGCGCTCTTCTGAAAATGTGGTGTTTCTTAATTTTTAATCAATAAATGACCTAAGACAGCGCTTTTGAAAAGCGCTTTCTTAAGTGCTATATTTAGCAGCGCTTTTTCTTTATAAGCGCTTTCAAATGTGGGGCCAATTTAAGGCCTTTTAGCAGCGCTTTTTCAAAAGCGCTTTCTAAGGTTAACATTTAGCAACGCTTTTAGAAAGCGCTTTATAAGGTTATACCTTTAGCAGCGCTTTTAGAAAGCGCTTTTTAATGTTATACCTTTAGCAGCGCTTTTATAAAAGCGCTTTCTCAGGTGGTGTCTATGTAAGGCCTTTAGCAGCGCTTTTAGAAAGCGCTTTCTAAAGGTAGCCTTTAGCAGCGCTTTTATTTAGCGAATTTTTTCCAAAACTTATAGCAGCGCTTTGTAATAAAAGCGTTGTCTTTTTTGTGCTGCCAAAAGCGAATTTTGGCGTAGTGTTTATGGGTGCTTTACAAATCATGCTGAGGGACATGAGTGACCTAGATGGGATTTGTCCCTCCTACATATACGGGAGTAATATCTGTGGGCCCCTTGATAGAGTATGACTGTAAAATGCATGGTCGTGCTCAAATGAGTCGATATGAGATATTGGACTTATTTGATGTTATCAAGTATACTCAGGGATTAAGGAATAAAATATTGGACTATACAAGGGTGACACATTCTATGCCTTGTGTTCAATATAGATATAAGGGCAAAAGGGTAATTATACATATGATCATTATCACATAAAGGTTATGTCAAATCACACGGCATTCTCGTGGCTTGGGTAGCAGTGATGTGTTATTAGATACCGCTCACTGTTTGTAATATTAAATAGATAATTTAATATTATTGTCAATGTTACGATAACCTATAAGGTCACACGCAAAGAGTATTGATAATGGAATTGATGATTAAATTTAATAAGATTTAATTTAATTATGTGTTAATAGTATTTAAATTGTTTAGTACATTAACACATATATAATTTATTTGATTTAAATAAATAAATGAGAATTGACAGTTGATTAAATTAAATATGATTTAATTTAATTAATATTTTATTTTATTAAAAGAGTATAATTAAATATAAATAATATCTATTTAATTAAAATAGTTCTAATTAAATAAGATTAGGCTTATTTTGGAAAAACCCAAAATAAGAGCATTAGGATTTTAGAAGCTCTCTATAAACTAGTGGAAAACCCGTGCGTCCGCACGACTTTCGGTGTGGACCACGGATACGTCATCAGTTACGTTATGAAATATATAAAAAATTGAAAATATAAAATTTTTGTTGTAAATAAAAAAAATTAAAATCATAACACCCAATAAAAAAACAATCGTGTTCAAAATTTTGATCAGCAACTTTATGTCCATTTTACACAACTAAGAATTTTGATCAAAAACTTCATGTTCCCGTTAATTTTCAATATTTTGATCAGTGAGTTCATGTTCCCATTAATATTCAATATTTTGATCAGAAACTTCATGTTCCCGTTAATTTTCAATATTTTGATCAGTGAGTTCATGTTCCCGTTAATATTCAATATTTTGATCAGAAACTGCATGCTCCCGTTAATTTTCAATATTTTGATCAGAAACTTCATGCTCCCGTTAATTTTCAATATTTTAATCAGTAACTTCATGTTCCCGTTAATATTCAACATTTTGCTCAGTAATTTCATGCTCTCGTTAATATTCAATATTTTGATCAGTAACTTCATGTTCTCGTTAATATTCAATATTTTAATCAGTAACTTCGTGTTCCCGTTAATATTCAAATTTTCTATCAATAACTTCAAATTCCCATTAATATTTAATATTTTGATTAGTAACTTCGTGTTCCCGTTAATATTTAAATTTTCTATCAGTAACTTCAAATTTCCGTTAATATTTAATATTTTGATCAGTAACGTTATGTTCCCGTTAATATTCAATATTTTGATCAGTAACTTCATGTTCCCGTTAATATTCAATATTTGGATTAGTAACTTCGTGTTCCCGTTAATATTCAAATTTTCTATCAATTACTTCAAATTCCCGTTAATGTTCAATATTTTGATTAGTAACTTCGTGTTCCCGTTAATATTCAAATTTTCTATCAGTAACTTCAAATTTTCAATATTTTGTGTTTTCATGTCAACTTGTTTTTTGATAGTTTAGTTCACATTTTTACTAATGGGCACCCATTACTTTACAAACGACATAGTTTAGTTCATTTTGTTTTAAAGTTTAATACCAATTGTTATATTTTACCGGTGAGGACCGCTGAAATGACACTAGTAAGTTTTTTAAATCAAAGTTACAAATATAAAATTTAAAATAGAAGTGTTTACAAAAAAGTTATTATCCAAAGGTATATACATCAACATATATAAAATGATATAAAATAAAATTATGAATCTAAGGTATATACATCAAAATGAAAATAAATATAAAAAAAATAATTGTGAAAAATTATATAAAAAAGAAAATGAAATAAAAGAAATAATAAAGCATTTATAAATGAGATTAATTAATAAAAAAAATATTAGTATGTTAAAACAATAAATGACTTAGAAAAAAAAAAGAAAATGGAAAATAGGAAAAAAATTAAATATTTATTGTCAAAAAAAGAAAGGCAAATTATGTAGATAAATGTTTCACCACAGGATAATAATTGCATCAGTTAATACTTAAAAGAAAGGAAAAACAATGCAGAATAAAAATTTTAATGCTTAAACACTCGCACAAAACTATATGGTACAAGAATAAAATTATCAATGCTTCCCAGGATCTTCAATGACAACTAATTTGGTTTTTTATGGAGGAAAACAGTAATAAATCACAAACGGGATACCACGTCTCTTCAGTTGTTGAAATTATGGTATTTGATTCCTTTATGGTCTTTGGAACTCGAACTATATCCCTGTGTCAAAAGAGCAGCTAGGTGATAAATAAATAAATAAATAAAATGCTTAAGGAGAAAAATAATGAGGTTCATCTTCTATTTGTGATTGATATAGTAATAGAGGTTTCAATAATAATTGTTCCAAACCTTGAATATATCGTCTTCCAACTTTTGTATCAGTTTTTGTTGTTCATTAACCTTAGCTGAAAGTTCTGCTACCTTCACCTCTGCAACAACCAAACTTCCAGAATTTTTGCTTGCTATTTTACAAGTTTTTTCAAGAATTGTGAGGTGAAGAAAATAGATATTTAAGTCCATTTTCACTTGAAACTGCATAAATCTTTTGCTGGTGCACATGTTCTTCCATTTAGCTCCGAAAATACAGAAAAAAGTGAACTGAAGTTTTTGCACTGATGTTTAGAAAACCAGAGCAATCCTCTTCATTGACTATTACCTATGGCAGATACCAAGAGCAATCCCAATGTTCAGGTTCTTGAAGAGCTCGAGGCTCTGAGTGATACCCTTTACAAATCACACGTCCGCCATAGCTCGAAGAACAGCTTCGCTTGTCTTGCTGCGAACTACTCATATTCCATCTATTGAAGATGATGATGACAATGACAGACACGTGATTGAAGCTTATGGTGAAAGTAGTAACAAATAGAGATCCCGCCGTATGTCCTTGTCCTCGTGGCGATCAAGATCAAAGCTTGAGGATGGAAATTCAAAGACAGAAATCAAACAAGTGGGGCAACTAAGACATCAACAACTAATTTGTGAGACAATGAGAAGAAATGGATTCGGAAGTGAAAGCCTATGCGGGCACTTTCACATATTTGAATGCAGAAACTGAGCTGTTTATTTTCTGTTGAAGTGATTGCTGCTGAAGACCTTCCTTCTTCCATGAATAGATTAAGGTTAGTTGTTTGTGTTAGGAAGTAGGAAACAAAGGATGGGGCTGTTAAGACAATGCCATCACAGGTTTCACAAAGAGCTGCTGATTTCGAGGAGACCTTTTTTATCAAGTGCCATGCTTATTACACCAATAACAACCATGAAAAGAGGCGTAAGTTTGAGCCACGTCCCCAAACCAAAACACCAACCATTTGTTAATAATGGTTTATAGACTGGCAGTTTCATTTAAATCATAGAAACCAAACGAAATCACCTGCCATATTGCCATTAGATCACCCAAGAGTGAGCAGGCCAAGATGAAATATGTACTCGACATTAACTACACCGATGTTTTTCATTCCATTTCCCTGCAATATTGTTGAGAATGCAACATGTTTAAGAATTCAGCTCGCATCAAACAAGTGCAACATGTTTGAGAAAATGCAAACAATGGATTCAAATTCTGCAACAGTAGCGATATGTTTGACTTTATGTTAAGCCAAAACAAACTCTTCTAACTTATATCAAGTACAAACTGGACCATGAAGCCATGAAAACTCGAAAAAACATAGATTGATATAAAGTATAAACTGATATAAATAATCTATTAAATATGGCCACATTGAAAAATCAGTAAAGCAAAAATTAAGGAGAGGGTTTTGACGAACATACAAATAGAGGATGAATGATGTAGGGAGTTCAACAGTAGATATGCCATAAAAGTACAATGAACTTCTCAATGGGAGCATATGCCACAAAAGATTAAAGATTCACCAAAACTGCACTAAATTGAATTCATTTAAATTAAGAAGTAGATATAAAATATGATATAGGTTGTTCAACAGTTAAAAGCACTAACTGTATCTACTTAATGTAGCTTTTATATTAACATTTCACCTCTTGAAAGGAGGAAAAATTTGATTAAGAAGCATTTGCAACCTACAGGTTTGAAAACATAAAAATTTGATGAAAATGATCCATTGACATTACATATTTATGAACTCTAAAGCCAAGTAAGTTAGAGACAAACAAACCATTTAAGGTAGGGTGCTATGATCTCCTGATCTCCACAGGTGAATGAAGCTTCCATACTAACAATTCACCTCCTGAAAATAGGAAAAATCTGATTAAGAAGCATCCACTCGGTAGTTTATCACAATCCAGAATCAAGAGTCCAGATGCTAATTAAAAGTGCAATAATGTCCAAAGCTTGGGAATCTTAATCACCAATCTCAAAGAGAACTTACTTAGATGTAATTCACTCAATAAATGGTGTCAAAATACTCCACCAATACTGGTACAATCAATATAAATTATTAGACTGAAATTTGAAGTTCATTAAGAAAAACCAGAAAATTAAACCAAAGACAAAAAAAAAAATAAGAAGAATAAAACTTACACTTATAAATTCAAATTCCATCTTGTGTAGATCCAGAATCTGAAAAAACAAAACTTTTATGTTAAAGCTTACACTTTTAATATAGATCTACAACCTGGAAAAAAAAACAATAAAACTTAAAATTTGAAATCAAATTTACGTCTTCATGTAGATTCACAACCTGAACACCTTCAACGAATAACTCAGAAAATCAATTGAAACCCAGAAAATCAAGAAAACAAACCTGAAAACTCAACAATATTCTACCATATTCATTCAATATTCAACCGAAATCCAGAAAGTCATCCCTCCCAAGAACTTCATAAACAAAAAACACAGAAACTCAACAAAACTATAAGATCTTCATGAAATCATTAGAAAGTATTTTGAAGTGGAACAAAAATGAATAAAAATGTAATTTTTTTTAACACACAGACATGAAAAGGTGGAAAGGTGAAATCTTTCCTAAAAAAAATAGCAAAAATGAGTATGAAATTGACATGCAGTAAATAAAAATTTTAAAAATGAAACCTTTGTTAATCTTGATGGCTACGGTTGAAGAAAATCGATGAAGAAGAAAAACCTGAAAAATATAAACATAATATATTAGTAAATGGACGAAGAAGTTGTAGAAGAGGAAGAAAGTCGACAGAGAGGAAGAGAAAAGAGAGAGAGAAAGAGAAAGAAAAATGATGAGAGAGAGAGAGAGAGAAAGAGAGAGAGAGAGAGAGAAAGAATAGAAGGAAGGCATTATGGGTAAGTGTAAGAGGAAAGCAAAGAAAAATTTGAATTAGCAAATGTGGTCTCCTAAGGTTGACATGTGTCCTAAAGGGTATAAAAGTAATTTTAGTGGTACCATATTTTCTTATATGGTAGATAGAGGAGCTCTTTCCCCTACTAATCCTAATTGTCAATTTTCTCAGAACTATAGACGACTAGCACCGCATTCCACTTTGTACTCGCGTGGACTTCGTAGAGACGGTGGTATTTTCCACGTTCGTGATCAACGTTAAAGCACGCTTCAAGAGGTCATTCGGAATCCTTATTTTGTGTTTGATTTGTGATTGATCATTTAATCAAGATCTGTTCATCGGGATTATTCCATTAAGAGGATAAAATTTTGAAAAACCCCTCTTAAATCCCAACAGATTACACCAAGAGGTGGCGCGAGATTGCTGCGCAGATCAGTCCTCCACTTGAAGAGAAAGAGATGACTAAGATTTTCCTGAAGACATTGAGCTCATTTTATTATGAGACAATGGTTGCAAGTGCGCCTAGTGACTTCACCGAAATGGTGAATATGGGTATGCGCTTAGAAGAGGGAGTCTGTGAAGGACGTCTGACAAAGGAATGTGGTTCTGGAAGTGAAAAGAAGTTTGGTGCTGGTTTTTCTAAGAAAAAGGACGGAGAAACCAATGCCATCTCTCAAGAGTGATCTAGAAGATACAGGGGAAGAAATAATAATGCTAATCATCGTCAGTAATAAGTAGCTTCTGTTATACCCGTCATCAATGTTGCTCCTGCTGCTCTAGCTACTCCGAATTATCAACCACAGTTCCAACAGAGAACACATCAGAATAATAAACAAAATCGTCCACATAAGAAGAATCAGTTTGATCCCATTCCTATTCCATATGTTGAATTATTTCCGGCCTTGATAAAGAAGAATTTGGTTCAGACCCGTGCTCCGCCGACTTTTCCTGCAAAAATTCCGTGGTGGTATAAGCCAGGAGCCCATTATGCATTTCATCAAGGCTCCCCTGGGCATGATATTGAAAACTTTTATCCTTTGAAATACGAAGTTCAAAATCTTATTAGAAGTGGAATTCTTTCATTTTAGGACACCAATCCTAATGTGCAATCAAATTCGTTGCCTAAGCATGGTAACACCTCTGTTAATATGGTATATGGGTGTCCTAGTACATACCATATTTTTTATATTCGTTGGATCCGGAGGTCACTTGTTGAAATGCATGCTACTCTGAGTGAATACAACCATTATGAACATGATTATGCCGCTTGTTGTATTTGTTCTGTAACCTCTGTGGATGTGTGATTGTGAAAATGGATTTACAAGAGATGATTGATCAGAATCTGATTTATGTCACTGCAAATAGAAATGAAGTTGAGAATGAGGTGAATGTCATAGTTCCATACTTCAACATCCCAGAGCGAGTTGTAATTTCTTACAATAGTAAAAAATCTACTATTACACCTTTGGTCATTCATTTGCCTGTCCCGGTACCATATGAGTCAGATAAAGTTATTCCCTATAAATACAATGCTACTATGTTAGAGGATGGAAAAGAGGTTCCCATTCCTTCCCTTCCCCTAGTCATAACTATTGCAGATGTAGGTGGTGTGACCAGAAGTGGTCGAATATTTGTTATTGTACCCTCGAAGACAAGTGAAGATGTTGTGGGTAAGCAAGCTCAGTTGAAGACTTGTGTTGAGTCCGGTCAATCAAGTGATGTAAACCAGAAATCAGATAATGATGAGATGCTAAAATTGATCAAAAAGAGTGAATATAATGTGGTGGATCAACTTTTGCATACACCGTCAAAAATTTCGGTGCTATCTCTGTTGATGAGCTCTGAGGCTCATAGAGAATCTTTGCAGAACGTATTGGAGCAAGCTTATGTAGACCATGATGTGACGATTAACCAATTTGATAGCATTGTTGCCAATATTGTAACAATCTGAGCTTTTGTGATGAGGAATTTACTGAACATGGAAGAAATCATAATTTATCTTTCCATATTTCCATGAATTGCCAAGGGGACGCTCTATCCAATATGTCGGTTCACACTGGCTCATCATTGAATGTGATGCCAAAATCCACTTTAACCAGACTTTCATATTAAGGTACTCCTATGAGGTTCAGTGGAGTCGTTGTGAAAGCCTTTGATCTCAAGAAAGACTGTGATTGGAAAAGTTGATCTCCCTATCAAGATAGGTTTGTGCTTATTCCAGATGAATTTTCAAGTAATGGACATTTATCCTGCTTAAAATTGTCTTCTTGGACGTCCTTGGATTCATGAAGCTGGGGCAGCCTCAACACTTCACCAGAAGTTGAAATTTGTCCAGAATGGGAATTTGGTAATTGTTGGTGGTGACCAAGCCATGTTTGTAAGCCATCTTTCATCTTTCTCTTATATTGATGCCGACGAAGACGTTGGAACTTCGTTCCAGGCTCTTTCTATCATTAATAATGTTGTTAAGAAGAATGGGGTGCCCATGTATTCTCTAAAAGATGCTCAACACGTGTTGGAGAGTGGCCAAGGTGATGGATGTGGCCGAGTTATTGAAGTTATTGAGAACATGGATATAACTGGTTTGGGTTTCGCACCTGGTTCAACCAGCAAAGAGCTGAAAAGTATTCAAGAGGTTTTTCGAAGTGTTGTGTTCATCCATGCCAAAGATCACTCTACTGCTACAATCATTGAAGATGATCAAGAGGAAGAAGTGACTAACTTTGTGACGCGTGGAGTGATATGCCAAAATTGGGTCGCTATTGACGTTCATACTGTTGTTCATGTTTCAAAGTAATTTGTTTTTTATTTTCTTTCAAAAATCCTTTCACTCTGCCCGAGGTAAAAGTGAATTTGTGATGGCTTTATTTCAACTATTATCATCATCAATAAAATGTTATTTTGTTTGTCCATATTATGTTTTCCCTTTTGGCTTTATTTCTGAAAAATGGTAACATAAAAAACCAAAAAAACAATAAAATGATAATCACTTTTATCTGCATAATACTTGCATTTTTGTTCATATTCTAAATTCAAACATAAATTATTGTGCAGATTAAACCCATTGAAAACAATGTCCCATATGCCCTTTCCCAACTTTGAATTCCCTGTGTTTGAATCGGAAGAAGAGGATGATGAAGAGATTCCAGATGAAATTTCTCAGTTGCTTGAGCACGAGGAAAAAGCCATTCAGCCTCATGAAGAGCCGATGGAATTGGTTAATTTGGGTTAAGAGGAAGATAAAAAAAAAGTCAAGGTTGGGGCACTGCTTGGTTCAGATGTTAAGAAGAGAATGGTAGAGCTTATTAGAGAATATGTTGATGTATTTGCTTGGTCTTATCAAGATATGTCAGGTCTTGATACTGATATTGTGGAGCATAGATTTCTATTGAATCTTGAATGTCCACCTGTGAAACAGAAGTTGAGAAGAACTCACTCTGACCTGGCTGCTGAGATTAAACAGGAGGTTCAAAAGAAGATTGATCATAGTTTTCTTGTGACTGTTGAGTATCCTCAATGGGTGGCCAATATTGTTCATGTTCCAAAGAAAGACGAAAAAGTCCGAATGTTCGTTGACTATAGAGATTTGAATAAAGCAAGTCTGAAAGATGATTTTCCCTACCACACATTAATATGTTAGTAGATAATATTACTAAGTTCAATATATTTTCTTTTATGGATGGATTTTCTAGTTATAACCAAATAAAGATGGCACTCGAGGATATGGAAAAAAACAACATTTATTACACCCTGGGGAACATTTTGTTACAAAGTGATGCCCTTCGGTTTGAAAAATACTGGTGCAATGTACCAGAGAGCTATGACTACTTTGTTCCATGATATGATGCATAAAGAAATAGAGGTCTATGTGGATGATATGATTTGTAAGTCAAAGACTGAAGAATATCATATTGAGTATTCATTGAAGCTGTTTCAACGTCTAAGGAAGTTTAAACTCCGCCTGAATCCTAATAAATGCACTTTTGGTGTCCGTTTTAGAAAATTGTTGGGCTTTATTATCAGGCAGAAAGGCATTGAAGTTGATCATGGTAAAGTCAAAGCTATTCAGGAAATGCCTGCACCCAAAACAGAAAAACAAGTAAGAGGATTCTTGGGACGTTTGAATTATATCTCCCGATTTATATCCAATATGACTGCCACTTGTGCGCCGATCTTTAAGCTTCTCTGAAAAGATTAGGGTTGTGTATGGACAGAGGATTTTCAGAAAGCTTTTGATAGTATCAAAGAGTATCATCTTGAACCTTCGATATTGTCTCCTCCCGTGGAAGGAAGACAATTGATTATGTATTTGACTGTGCTTGAAGAGTCTATGGGTTGTGTTCTTGGTTAACAAGATGAATCTAGTTAAAAAGAATTTGCCATTTATTATTTGAGCAAGAAGTTCACTGATTGTGAGTCTCGGTACTCAATGCTTGAAAATACATGTTGTGCTTTAGCATGGGCTGTCAAACGCCTTCACCAGTATATGTTGAATCACACTACTTGGTTGATATCTAAAATGGATCCAATCAAGTATATTTTTGAAAAGCCTACTTTGGCTGGGAGGATTGCTCGTTGGCAAATGTTGTTGTCAGAGTATGATATCGAATACCGAACTAAAAAAGCGATAAAAGGAAGTGTTTTGGCTGACCATTTGGCACACCAGCCAATTGATGATTATCAACCTATCAGGTTTGATTTTCCTGATGAGGATGTGATGCACCTAAAGGCTAAAGATTATGAGGAACCATTACCTGAAGAAGGGTCGGAGCCTGGATCCCGATGGGGTTTGATTTTTGATGGAGATGTTAACGCTTATGGCAATGGTATTGGTGCAATAATTGATACTCCCCATGGTTCTCATATTCCTTTCACTGCAAGGTTGATGTTCACTTGCACAAATAATATGGCAGAGTATGATGCGTGTATTATGGGCTTAGAAGAAGCAATTGATTTAAGAATCAAGATTCTTGATATATACGGAGATTCAGCCCTAATGATTAATCAGATTAAAGGAGAATGGGAGACACGTCAACCTGATTTGATTCCTTATCGAGATTATGCAAGAAGGTTGTCAACTTTCTTCAATAAGGTTGAGTTTTACCATATAACCATAGAAGAAAATCGAATGGCAGATGCTCTGGCAACTTTATCCTCCATGATTGTGGTAAATCGGGGGAATGATGTGCCAAAAATCGATGTTGTGCATCTTGATAGACCGACTCATGTGTTTATAGTTGAAGAGGTCATTGATGATAAACCATGGTATTATGATATTAAATGCTTTCTTTAGAAATAATAGTACCCACTTGGGGAATCAAAGAAGGATAGAAAAACTTTAAGAAGGTTGGCTGGCAAATTCTTCTTGAATGATGATGTGATGTACATGAGAAATTATGACATGATCATGCTAAGATGCGTGGATAGACACGAAGCAGACATGTTGATGAAAGAAATTCATGAAGGATCCTTTGGTACCCATTCCAATGGACATGCAATGGCTAAGAAGATGTTAAGGGCAGGTTACTATTGGCTGACAATGGAATCTATCTGTTGCAAATATGTGAAGAAATGCCATAAATGCCAAATTTATGCTAACAAAATTCATGTACCTCAGACTCCTCTCAATGTTATCTCTTCCCCATGGCCTTTTCCATGTGGGGCATTGATATGATTGGAATGATTGAGCCTAAAGCATCGAACCGACATCGTTTCATTTTGAGGGTTATTGACTATTTTATCAAGTGGGTTGAAGTGGCATCATATGCCAACGTGACCAAGCAAGTAGTGGTCGAATTTATCAAGAACTAAATCATCTGCCGGTATGGTGTTTCGAGCAAGATAATCATTGATAATGGGTCAAATCTGAACAACAAGATGATGAAGGAATTATATGATGAGTTTAAGGTTGAGCATCATAATTCTTCTCCTTACAGACCTAAGATGAAAGGGGTTGTTGAAGCTGCTAAAAAGAATATTAAGAAGATCATTCAGAAGATGGTTGTTACATACAAGGAGTGGTATGAGATGCTCCTTTCGCTTTACATGGGTATCGTACATTCGTCCTCACTTCAACAGGGGCAACCCCTTTCTCTTTTGTTTATGGTATAGAAGTAGTGCTCCCGGTAGAAGTTGAAATCCCTTTTATGAGAGTTTTGATGGAAGCTGAATTGTCTGAGGCTGAATGGTGACCGAGTAGATATGACCAGTTGAATTTGATTGAAGAGAAGAGAATAATGGCCTTGTGTCATGGCCAATTATATCAACAGTGAATGAAGAAAGCTTTTGACAAGAAGGTTCGATCTCGTGTGTTCAGAGAAGGCGACCTTGTTCTCAAAAAGATCTCGACTTTTACAACTGATTCTAGGGGCAAGTGGATTCTTAATTATGAAGGCCCATATGTTGTTAAGAGAGCCTTCTCTGGCGGTGCATTAATTCTTACAACTATGGATGGCGTAAAGTACACTCGCCCTGTGAATGCCGATGCAGTCAAGAAATACTTCACCTGAAAAAATAAAAGAACAGCTCGCTAAGTCGAAAACCCGAAAGGGAGGATTAGGCAAAAATGAGCGTCTCAGTGGGTTGAAAACCCAAAATGGCGGTCTAGGCAAAAATTAGAGACAAAAAAACAAATAATCATCCTGGTAGATTGAAAACCCGAGAGGGCAATCTAGTAAAAAGTTAAAGATTATGGCAAGTAACTTCATTCGGACAGTCTTGATCACTTGAAAGCAATATTTCCTGTCAACGATTCTCATTCAACCATTCTCAACGAAAGATTTGAGCACACTGGGATTCAAAGTTGTTAGGGAAACTAGTGGTCATTGTATTTCAATGTAACCCTTTCCATGTATTTACCATTTTTCAAACTTTGTAATGATCCATGGAGATACGCCATTTGTGGACTTCCATTCTACCAATAAAATTTGTGCCTTTGTCTCTTTGTTTGCAATTCTTATTTTATTTCTGTTTGCAAAATTTCGTTTATTTTTTATGATGATTTTTGAAACGAAATGTGAATAATTGACAGAAATTTTGAAAATTATAAAAACATTTTCCTTTGATTTATAAATACAAAAAGGAGTGTCAATGGTTATTCCAAGAACGGTAAAATCGCGAAGCACAAATCCTAGTGTTTTCCTCAGCAGAGTCTGTTCTTGTTCTCCCCAATAGAGTATGTTGATAATTCCTCAGCAGAATTTGTAACCAGGTTTCCCCTTTAGTTGTTAACAAGACGGAGGGTTTCGTCAAGATTTGTTACGACGTGTTGGACTCATGAAATCCAATATTCCTCAGTTGAATACCAGTTCGGGTTTTCTCCAGACAAGTACTGTTTGGTTTTTCCCCAGCTAAGTCTTGATTTAGATCTTCTCCAGCTGAATATGTTTCTTTCCTCCAGCCAGTTTGTGATCAGGCTGTTGAGCAGTTGTTGAGTTTCCACCTCTCCTTAATGTGAAATCCTCACCTAGAGATTCATCCTTTCTGATCCCCAACGGAGGTTGTGTATTATTTATTTTGGATGTTTCCCAAGCATAGAGCAATGTTATTGCCTTCTAAGAAGTGTTGATATAGCGGTTACCTGTCGGGTTTTCTCTCACCTGTGTTAGGTATTGATTTAAAATCCCCCACTGCTTGACTTTTGCTATGATGTTAACTTCTTATTTTCTCCGGCAAGTCCATAATGCTTTTCTCAGAGTTGGCTAGTCTTCAGAGATTTTTCTTGTATCCCCAAAGATCTGCGTTGTTCCCTAGTGGAGTTTGTGTAGCTGTTTACATGATTACAATCCCCAGCGGATCCATCATTTTCTGTGGTAGATCTCTCAATCCCCTTGAAGCGGAGTTCATGTTGTTATCCTCTTTATGGATTATTGATGTTAGAAGATTTATTTTTGGGTTTCTCCCAAAGCAGTATCTTCCTCCCCCCAGCGGGATTTTAGCCTTGTAGTAGGATTTATTTCCTTTGATGGCTTATGTTGATCCCTAGCGATATCTTTATTGATATCTTCATCTTATTGAGATTAGTCGAGTATTCAGTTGTGTTGCGATGTTTATTCATCCTCTGTTTATCTTTATGTCTGTTTTGTCAGCATATTCATACTCATATGCATTGCATGCGCATTCATTTGTTATGCATAACATGTTATTGTTGCATTATGCATTTAGCATTTTTGTCAGTGCTTCCCCGCTCTCTGATGTTGTTATCCCCGCAGAGTGTGTGTGTGTGTGTGTCCTCCCTTCAATAGAGTATTGCCCCGTAAGCAGAAAGTGCCTGTCTTTTCTAATTCCCCACTGAGTTTATGCCTCGTGGAAGATGCTTGTTTTAGCTTTCCTCCCCAGTTTATCATCTTGATGGAATTAATCCCCAGTTGAGATATTTCCTCATCAAATGGAGTCTTGTTTGATCGTTTCTTTCCAGTTTGTTCCTGGATTGAACTTTGGTCTCCTGAGTTTATTATCTTCTTTTGAGCTTCCCAGTGACAGGTAGCTGATCATATATTTCTCTTCCTACCCAGTGACAGGTAGTTGAAGTTATTTCCTACCTAGTGATAGGTAGTTGACATTTATTTTCCTTTTCCTACCAAGTGACAGGTAGTTGATTATCTTTACTCCGAGTCTTAATACCCTTGCTAAGCTACTCAGTGACTAGTAGTTGGTAATATCTCTCTTCCTGCCCAGTGACAGGTAGTTGATATTTCTTTCCCCGAGGTCTTTACCTTCGTTAATATACCCAATGACAAGTAGCTGATTATATATTTCTCTTCCTACCCAGTGACAGGTAGTTGATTTATGTTTACCCTACCCAGTGACTGGTAGCAGGTATTCCTTTTGAGTTTATTGCCTTTATTTTCTACCCAGTGACTGGTAGTAGGTGACATTCATCTTCCTTTTTGGTTAGTTACCACATTTTCTACCCAATGACTAGTAGTCGGTAATCTTTCCTTGTGAGTTCATTGCCTTCATTTTCTACCCAGTGACAGGTAGCCCGTAATGTTTCTTCACCTTTTGAGTATATTACCTTTGCTTTACCCAGTGACCAGTAGCAGGTAATATTTCTCATCATTTTTGGTTGGCTATCCTAGTTTTTACCCAGTGATCGGTAAAAGGTAATCCTTCCTCCCGAGCTTGTTGCCTTTATTTTCTACCCAGTGACAGGTAGTAGGTAACATTTGTCTCCCCCTTTTTTTATTAGTTACCGTTATTTTCTACCCAGTGACTGGTAGTCGTTAATCTTTACATGTGAGTTCATTGCCTCTATTTTTTCTACCCAGTGACAGGTAGTCGGTAATGCTTCTTCACCTTTCGAGCTTGTTGCCTTTATTTTTCTACCCAGTGACAGGTAGCAAGTAACATTTGTCTCCTTTTTTATTAGTTACCACTATTTTTCTACTCAGTGACTGGTAGTTGGTAATCTTTCCTTTCGGTTTATTACCTTTGTTTTCTACCCAGTGACAGGTAGAATGTAATTTACCTCTCTTCTGTAGGTGAGTATCTTTGTTATTTGCCCAGTAACCGGCAATTGATATCTCTTCTCCAGTTGAGTTGTATTACTTTCCCTTATTAGGATGGGATGTCCCTCTTTTATCTCTTGTGTTGGTAATTTTCCCTCTGTGGAATCTTACTCTTTTGTTTTCCCCTGCGGAGTCTATTCTTTTTTCTTCTGCTCTCCAGCATTTGTTTGTCACTTGTGGTGCTATATTCCTCACAGAGGTCTCGTGTTTGCATACCATTAGCATAATCATATCATCCTGTGGCCTCTTATCACTAAAAATTAGGTTTATTTCTATATTTAAGTCTCTTCTATCTGGTTGAGACAAAGATGTCAATCTTCATATCTCCGGATAGAAGAAACTTAAATAGGGGCAGTTGTAATACCCTAATTTTTACCCCTAAGATCCCAAATATCATTTGCATCTTTGTACACAAACAAGATCACAAGCTTTGTTTATCCTACCCTCCTCTGTGGTTTTGATTCTAAGGGAGATCACCAAGCACCCCTGTATTTCTTACTTGCTTTATGTTTGTTTATATTTTACTAGCCCTTAATCAAAATGCCAAAAAATATGTCCCTGCTTCCTTTTGTTTCTATTGCAAATTAGGTAAGGAAGACATCAAGGATATCAAGCTTAGTTCCTCAACATTATTCAAGCTCATTTTGATCAGGAACATCCCATGGTTTAATAACTTGTCTCTCAAGAAAGTCAAAGGTTCATGTGTTTATTTCCATGCCTTCTTCAACAAGTAAACCTCAAACCAAGGTCAAAGCAGTGCAACAACGGGTCAATTTTTTCATTTTTCTCACTGAAGTAATCGATTAACACAATTAGAGTAATCGACTACAGCCCGTCCAAAAGTCTCAGGATTTGAATTTTTCCAGCATGTAATCGATTACTTGATTCATGTTAATCAATTACACTCTTGAATTTTAGCCAAAATTAGTAGTTTTTCAGTTCTGCAGCAGATGACCTTTCATTACACTTGCAGGATTCACTCTTACACCAGATGGAACATTCTAGAGCATCAAAATCACAGCCACACATTATTCCTCTTCATCATCATAATTAAATTCTACCATACTCCTCATTTACATACCCAATTTGAACCAATTGATCTTGGATTTGTACTCCAAACCAATTTCCAATCCTCATTGAGCTCTAAACCTAGCTTCTATTTAAACAAATTCCCTCAATTCCAAGAGGTTCCCAATCATTTTTCCCTTTAATTTTTCTGAATTTTCTACACATCACATTCCAACTCTCTCTCACTTTTTGTTGAATTCTTCACTCACTCTCTCCATTTTTTCATCTTCCCCAACCTAACTAAAGCTCTATCCAATGAAAGTTAACAAACTTTTCATTGAAGCTTGTTAATCTTTGTGCTAAACCTCTATAAAAACACTTCTTCTACATCAAGTTCTGTTGAATCTATGCTTTGAAGATCATTCCTTGAAGTTGATTGGAAGCAAATTCAGATTTGGTTGGTAATTCTTGGATCTAACTTTGTTTAAACTTAATCTACATCTCTCACCATGTAATCTCTTGTGATTTGTGTGTTTCTTGATCCATTTGCTTTGAATTTTGGATTGCATTGGTGTTTGATTGTTGATAATTGCTAGAATTTTCGTGCTCAATTGCATACATTATCAGTTGGTGATTGGATGTGTAACTGATTGTGGAAAAGTTCTTTTTAAATGTAACACCCATATATAAAACTCATACATCAAAGCATAAATATTATATATAGATCCAAGTGTTTGGTACTGAAACACATAAGCTCCTAGTTAACACATTATATACAATTAAATGCCCTAAAGTACAAAGTACAAAAACCTAAGGCATATTATACACAAGATGTTCAAATGATAAAAACTAAGAACTAGATCAACAATGATCTCAAAATAAACTCCGCTACGGAAGCTAGCCATCAACAAACAAGGAAAAGATCACACGACCTTATCCTTACCCTTCTCGGAACCTGAAGCACCTGAAATACATCAACAACGTGGGGTGAGATACATCAAATCTCAGTGAGTTCCCTATCTTATGGGTTCTCTCGGATTATCAAGGTTCTAACAATCCTAACTCAAGTCCGGGGAAAAAGGGGAAAAGGACCCTTGAGTTCACACTTTATAATTCTCACACTATATGGAAACATGACATGAGTTCATTAACTCACAACATCACTGATCGATAACCATACCAAGACATCTCGTCTTCCCGCCCGCTTCTACGTCTAGAAGGCGACCTGAGTCATAGATCCTTGTAGTTACTTGGTATACGAATTGGATTCGGGATCATCGGTCTGTTAACCGTGAACCGTCACTTCTCATAGCCTGTTAACCATCACAAGTCTCTACCCATAGCATAGGTTCCAATCGTACTACACGTAGGGAATCAAACCTACCAAGTAATTATGTACCCGTTTCAGAGGAGCTCGAGACCCATGAAACTACACTCAAATATACCGGTTACGATTACATGATCACACACAACAAAATTACGATTGTATTCGACAATCACAAGACTACACCGCCTTAAGGCATCTCTTGCCTTTTCACAACCACCAAGGTTAACCACATGTTCCATACTAGTGTTCACTCTCAACTAGGCCAATAATCGGCAAGGATGTATCTTCCAACAACACGTACCCGAGCATCACCGTCTAGAGTTGTCTATAATTCCTAGTCCCTTACTATATTCTCCTATAGTTCAAGTTTGAGGTTTCCTCACTCTTCCTATATCATTTTCATATTTGCATGCATATTCACTTACAATCATGTTAAACAATAATAGGATAGGCAAGACATGTCATAATTGCATAGTAGAATAATATATAACAATTAAAACATAAATATATCACTTTTGGAACTTTCTCAATTATTTAATCGGTCGTTAAAATCGACACATTTCATCTCCATTGCATAGAATATTTCCTCGGCTTTACATCGATATAAGGAATGATCGATTCCGATAAACGAGTCAAAAGTTATGAATTTTCTCGCTTAAGGAATAAAATCCCAAGTCCCAGGTCGCGCTAAGCGCACCCTCTTGCCCGCTGAGCGCGCAATCTTCTGCCTGGAGGGGTTGCAGGAATTCAAAACCGCGCTGAGCGGCCTCCTGCGCGCTAAGCGCGCTCTGCGAAACTCAGAAAAAACATGCTATAACAAAAATTTCCCACACCTCCAAACCTCCTCCAAACCACAACCAACCACCAACAGAGGTACAATAACATAGTTTGAGCATGGTTTGAACAACAACATTCTTAAAATCTACATTTCTCAAGAACATAACATTTCCATAAACCCTATAATTTTCCCATCAATTCAAAGAAATCAAAGCATCAAAACAAGCATCAATATATGTTCCTACAAGCATATTGATCATTCCTTTCAATTTATATCGAATTCTAACCGTTAAAACATCAATTTCCATAAATTCGACATAAACCAAACAATTCCAAAACTTCTAAAAATTGGTACTAACTAGAACCCACCTTGGATAGATGATGAAAATGATGAAGATGAGATGATTGGGCAAGGATTGGATGAATGGGTGATGATTTGTTCTTGAAGTTCTTCAAATTTCCTCTTCTCCACTTTTCTCTCCTTCCTTTCCTTTCTTTCCTTCTTTCTTCCTTCTCTCTCTTTCTTACTAACTTTTTCTTTTTTTTGGAAAATGGGAGGAAAAGGAATTATGTAGTAAACTAGTATTAGAAATAATACTACTAAATGTCCAAAAATTCTCTTAAGTTCAAATAAATAAAATACCTCAGAGTCAGATAATATTAATTGGATTTATTCTAAGTTCCACAGTTACTCTATTTATTTTATCAAATAAATCCTCAGAGTACACTGGGCTCAGTCGATCACAATATAATATTATCTGGAGGAATAAAAATACGGGGTATTACATTAAAATTCTATTTCTGCTGTTATAGCAGGTGTAATCGGTTAACACATTTGGTGTAATCGATTACACCTCTTTGCTGCACACCAGGATGTGTTTTTCTTCATGGCGAAATCGATTAACCTTATTGGTGTAATCGATTACACCTGTGTTGTAGGCAGTGGTTAGTTTGTTTTGGGGACAACTTTGTTTCCTTTTCTTCTTTCTTCTCTTTTTCATTTATTTTACCTTGGATTATAATTTTGTTGATCAAATTTCTCTTCAATTTCCATGGACTTTGGGTGTATGATGAAGTTGGATAAACCTTCTTTAGTTCAAATCTATCTTTAAGTGGATCATTTGATTCATTTTAGGTGCTTTGAATTAATGATAGGTTTAGTACTTTAATCCACCAAGACGAGTGGTAGAAATTGAAGATGGAATGATCCAAATGATGTGATTCAATTTGTTTCCCTTCACCCCTCTTTCTTTTTGTTTTCTTTTTGGTCAATGAAAATCTTAAATATCATGGAACTTTTTTTTAGTTCATGATCAAGATGAGACCATTCCTCTTTTTCTTTTAGTTTGGCAAGCTTTAGGAGAGTGACTTATATGTCACTTCTCTAACTCGTATTAACACAAATAATGTTATTGACCGGCCTCCCATAGTATGACCTTCTTTATAGGTTGTGCTACGATTGCTTAACATAACTTTACATTTTTGTCTCGAATCGAAAATCAAGTCGTTTTTGTAAGAGAGATCGTCAATCTCCTACTCTCCATAGTGTGGTATGAAATAGATTGTCTCTTTGTCATTAAGAGAGCTAGTGGCATACTTGTCAATTTTATCCAAGTTGGAGCCCTTCTCTTAATGATGTATATATTCATGTTTTCATGCTTATGGTTTACTAGTCGAGTATTCTCCGAAAAATGACAAAATGTTCTTCCTCACTAATATTATCCTATTAAATATATCGTTGTACTAACTTTACTTTGTGCCATTTAATTCTTGCTCTTTAATTCATGTCATTTATTTTATGCATTTACTTTTAGCATTTAATATCATATTATTATCTGGTTTTTCCCTTTGTCCACTTGGACCTTTGCTTATGCTTATGCTCTTTTCATTTTGTCCACTTGAACCTTCTTCTTATTAAGACATTAATAAATATCAAAACACTTAAAAAACTTGGTTCTCTTAATTCCGGACTGTTGTGACCTTGTGATTGGACTTGGACTTTGGACTTAGATCTAGGATCCTTGCCCTATGCTCTTGGAGATTTGAGACCTTGGACCTTTGTGTTGCCTTTGTCTGTTTGTTGGGAAATTTTCTGTGTGCAAGTGTTAATACTTTGACATTGTGAAAATCATCTGATGCATGACTCTCCTAATTGGCTTTTAACTCTAGGGAAGACCTTACTTTGACTTTGCTATGGCTTAACTTGGGACTTCTTCTAATGCTTTAATTCATCTGGTTATTATGCTCATGGCTTAAGTCCAAAAAGGAAAGGAATGCTCATGTTGACTTGTTGTCAAGTGTTTGCTCCTTGTGTGGTTAGATATTTCCTTCTTTAACTTTTATTTTGTGTTTTAGGGTAGTCACTTCATCTCCCCCTTTCTTAAATTTTCAAAATCTCCTCCCTTTTTCAATACCTTCTTGTTTTCAAACCATAACCTTTTTCACAATAAAACCTTGACTTTGTCACGTGCATTTTCAAAACCTTTTCTTTAATAAATGTCAATCAATGTTAAGTATACTCTGACCATTTCAAAAATACTTTAATAAACACTTAAACTCATTCAAACCTTTGTGCCTTTGTGCACTTTTTCATTTAAAAAATTTCATAAATTTTAGACATGAATAATTTTCATAGTCGAGATGTAATTCTCCTATTCCCCATAGTATTTAAGATTTTGACATTTTTCACTTAGACGTTGAGTGATAGATTTGTTGATTTTTATCCAAGCAAAAATCCTCCATCTCAAGGGGATGCAAACGTTATTTTCTTATACTTATGGACGACTAGTTGTAGTTTTCTCCTTAAAATGACAACTTGTCTTTTCATTTAAAGTGAATCAAACAAACCAATTTTGTTATTTGTACCACGAACTACGGGGTTTTGATCCTATATTGCACTTTGTGGGTACGTAGGCATAAGGCTCAAGAAGTCTATCCAAACACAAAAATCTTAAAAAATATTTCTCTTCTCATCTCCCCAATCTCATTTCAAACCAAAAAGCATAGATATTTCAAAGGGTTCCTATAGAGTACTATAGACGTTTTGGGTGCTAACAACTTCCCATAGTGTAACCAACCCCCTTACCCTGTCCCGGTTTATTTGTTCTTGTTTTAGAACTTGTTTAGGTTTTGTTCGCTCTTTTTCCTTTCCTTTTGGATAAAATAAAAGTGTGGTGGAGACTCTTTCTTTATGAGTTAAGTTAATCAATAGCTTACACTCACAATTTTATCGCTACACACCCCAAAATCCAAATGATCAAATCATGTCTATTGAGTGGCGTTCATAATCAAGTCATTTTGTTCAAGTTTACTTGAAATCGGTATTGCCCTATACCACTTACATCACCGGAGTGGACGGCTCATTCAACCATAAAAGTCGAGACTTGACCGGATCGTTTTATAGAAAGGATGCAAGAATTCGATAGATTGAACAACATTGAAAAAGAATCAAATGCACAAAAGTCCAAGGGGGTACCACCTATAGATTTAGCCGGAGACACATGTTTTGATTAGTTTTAATTTCTTGTTTAACCAGACAAATAATTGTATGTAATTATGCCTCAATATAAATGAAGTGTTATATATTCACCTTTTGTTCATATTTTGTCTTTATGCATTTTTTTTATCTACCCCATAACAACATGTGTGTTTTTGTCAATGAAAAAATGGTTTTGTTATAGTGTTCTATTTTGAAAATGGTTCAGGACAAGTTCTGTAGATGCATCTCCGGAACAAGATAATAGGGTACGGTTCCGGAGATATATCTTCGGAATGAATATGCTAGTTAATGAGTGGTCCAAATTGATATATGACTTCTATAAATTTAGGTGTTTTTATGTTATATTTCACACAAAATAAAAATGTCTCAAATGTCACAAATAAATATCTATTGGTATATCGTAAATGTATCCTTCCCCGGCTCTACACCCGGGTGAACGTTTAAGCTCGCCGACTTCACCTCCCTCGAAGATATCAAAAATGAAATCTATTATCTCATACCTAATAAAGACAATCGAAAGATTGTGAAGCTCAAGTACCATTCATGGTCAATTGACGACAAAGGGCAGATTGAGTTCAACAAATTTGAGCTCAAGACGCAAGAAGATGTATGGCCTATGTGGGATACATATTTTCGTTTTGAAAAAAAAAATCCGCTCAAGTTGGAAGCGACAATTTCAAGATCGGTCGAAGATATTTTGAAGATGTGCAAGTGTCCACTGAGATTTTGAAATGTAATATTGCATTTTATATAGAAATCATCATTGTAATGTTTATTTTATGTTATGAATGTCAATTTAATTTTGGAAAATTATTTTTCTGTTGAATCTGATACTAGTGTGGCTCCGGGGATGTAACTATGGAATTATTCCAGAGATTCATCTCCGGAATACATTAAACAAAAAAATAACGTAACTCAAATTGACCTATGTTGAGTGTGTGCTGGGATACGTCCGGAGATATATCTATGAAAACATAAGGCATTTGTGAAAATTCACATGATGAATTACAAACATCTAACGTACAATAAAAAATTCCCTTATCTTTTTAGTTGCAATACAAAGATAAGACAAGGAGACATACATCAATGTTCCATGAATATAATCACATTTAACATCCGTGGGAGTAACTCTTCTATTAAGAGAAGGAGAGTTAAACAACTTTTGGAGAGGGAAAAAATCGAGGTCTGCCTTCTTCAAGAAACAAAGAGCAAACAATAGATGACAAGTTTGTAAACAGCATACGGGGAGGAGGTGATTTTGAATGGTCTACAAAGGGTTCAAATGGACAATCTAGAGGTATTCTAACTGTTTGGAATAAGAAATCTTTTAAATCTGTGTTTAGCTTTTATGGACCTGGATTTCTTGGGATCCATGGGCTTTGCAACTATAGGGCAATCTATATTGTGAATATATATTCATCTTGTGTTCTGATTGAGAAAAGAAGAATATAGGAGGAGCTTATCAGATTGAAGTCTAATTATCCTAGCGGGGATTGGATCTTAGGGGGGGACTTTAATGCTGTTAAGAATAAGGGGGAAAGGTTAGGGAAGGGGAACTATAGGTTTGTAGAGATGGAGGAATTTGGTTTATTTATTGAAGATATGGAATTAATAGACTTGCCTAGTGTGGGGAATAGGTTCACTTGGTTTAGTTCCAATGGTGCTTGCATGAGTAGACTAGATAGATTCCTGATTTCAGAAGATCTATATAGATGTTGGAAGGCTTGTGCTCAAAGGGTTGGGAACAGGGAGGTCTCAGATCATAGGCATGTCTCCCTTATTGTAAATGATAGGAACTGGGGTCCTAAACCATTTAAAACAATCAATGCTTGGTTGGAACATCCAGATTTCCTTAAATTCGTGAAAGAGGTTTGGGAAACTTACCTAATTTCAGGAGATGCTTTTAACATTCTATTTCAAAAGATGAAGTGTTTAAAAGCAAGATTGAAATGGTGGAATCACAATGTTTTTGGGATTGTGGACCTCAAAGTGGAAAATGACATTGAGAAGCTTAACGAGTTAGAAGGTATTATGGCTGAGTGTGAGACTAGCATACCTGATAGTATTCTGAAGGAGAGAAGTATATTGATTGAAGATGTTTGGAACAAACTTCATTTAAAAGAAAGTCTGCTACATCAGAAGTCTAGAACCAAATGGATTCTGGATGGTGATAAAAATTCTAAATTCTTCCATTCGGTGATTAATTCTAGAAGAAGAGACAATTATATTTCAGCAATGAATGTTGGATTGAATGAGCAAGAGAAGGTGGAATCTGTAAAACAACATATTCATGATCATTTTGAGAACAAATTCAAAAGTAAGATAGAAGGTGGTTTTAATATGGATTTGAACTCTTTGGAAAAGCTCAATGTGGAGGAGAATCATAACCTGATAGAATCTTTCTCACCTGAGGAGATTCAAGAGGCAATTGAATCATGTGATGGTAATAAAAGCCCTGGGCCAGACGGGTTTAATTTGAAGTTCATAAAGAAGGCTTGGGAGATCATTGGAGGAGACATAATCAACTGTATTCATGAATTTCAGAAGAAGGCAACTCTACCAAAATCCTTTTCATCATCCTTCTTTGCCCTGATTCCAAAGAAGGATAATCCTCAATCTCTGAATGAATACATACCTATTTCCTTGATAGGAAGCTTACAAAAGATCATCTCAAAAATAATGGCAAAATGATTGAGCAGGATCATTGGAAAAATTGGTTTCTAACTCTCAAACAGCTTTCATTCCTGGCAGACAACTCCTGGATGGAGTTTTAGTGGCTAATGAAATATATGATTACATGATGAAGAGGAAGAAAATAGGATTCATGTTTAAGGTCGATTTTACACAAGCTTATGACTGTGTAAATTGAAGTTTTTTAATCAAAATTTTGGAAGCCATGAACTTTAGTCCTACTTGGATTGGTTGGGTTAAAGGACTTGTGTGCAATAGTTATGGATCTGTTTTCGTAAATGGCAGTTCATCCAAAGATTTCAAAATTCATAGGGCCCTCAAACAAGGAGACCCATTATCTCCTTTTCTTTTTGTACTTGTAACAGATGGGCTGGCTATGTTGGTTAGGAAAGCTTAATCTAGTAGTTGGTAATATCTCTCTTCCTGCCCAGTGACAGGTAGTTGATATTTCTTTCCCCGAGGTCTTTACCTTTGTTAATCTACCCAATGACAAGTAGCTGATTATATATTTCTCTTCCTACCCAGTGACAGGTAGTTGATTTATGTTTACCCTACCCAGTGACTGGTAGCAGGTATTCTTTTTGAGTTTGTTGCCTTTATTTTCTACCCAGTGACTGGTAGTAGGTGACATTTATCTTCCTTTTTGGTTAGTTACCACATTTTCTACCCAATGACTAGTAGTCGGTAATCTTTCCTTGTGAGTTCATTGCCTTCATTTTCTACCCAGTGACAGGTAGCCGGTAATGTTTCTTCACCTTTTGAGTATATTACCTTTGCTTTACCCAGTGACCGGTAGCAGGTAATATTTCTCATCATTTTTGGTTGGCTATCCTAGTTTTTACCCAGTGACCGGTAAAAGGTAATCCTTCCTCCTGAGCTTGTTGCCTTTATTTTCTACCCAGTGACAGGTAGTAGGTAACATTTGTCTCCCCCTTTTTTTATTAGTTACCGTTATTTTCTACCCAGTGACTGGTAGTCGTTAATCTTTCCATGTGAGTTCATTGCCTCTATTTTTTCTACCCAGTGACAGGTAGTCGGTAATGCTTCTTCACCTTTCGAGCTTGTTGCCTTTATTTTTCTACCCAGTGACAGGTAGCAAGTAACATTTGTCTCCTTTTTTATTAGTTACCACTATTTTTTTACTCAGTGACTGGTAGTTGGTAATCTTTCCTTTCGGTTTATTACCTTTGTTTTCTACCCAGTGACAGGTAGAATGTAATTTACCTCTCTTCTGTAGGTGAGTATCTTTGTTATTTGCCCAGTAACCGGCAATTGATATCTCTTCTCCAGTTGAGTTGTATTACTTTCCCTTATTAGGATGGGATATCCCTCTTTTATCTCTTGTGTTAGTAATTTTCCCTCAGTGGAATCTTACTCTTTTGTTTTCCCTTGCGGAGTCTATTCTTTTTTCTTCTGCTCTCCAGCATTTGTTTGTCACTTGTGGTGTTATATTCCTCACAGAGGTCTCGTGTTTGCATACCATTAGCATAATCATATCATCCTGTGGCCTCTTATTGCTAAAAATTAGGTTTATTTCTATATTTAAGTCTCTTCTATCTGGTCGAGACAAAGATGTCAATCTTCATATCTCCGGATAGAAGAAACTTAAATAGGGGCAGTTGTAATACCCTAATTTTTACCCCTAAGATCCCAAATATCATTTGCATCTTTGTACACAAACAAGATCACAAGCTTTGTTTATCCTACCCTCCTCTGTGGTTTTGATTCTAAGGGAGATCACCAAGCACCCCTGTATTTCTTACTTACTTTATGTTTGTTTATATTTTACTAGCCCTTAATCAAAATGCCAAAAAATATGTCCCTGCTTCCTTTTGTTTCTATTGCAAATTAGGTAAGGAAGACATCAAGGATATCAAGCTTAGTTCCTCAGCATTATTCAAGCTCATTTTGATCAGGAACATCCCATTGTTTAATAACTTGTCTCTCAAGAAAGTCAAAGGTTCATGTGTTTATCTTGATTAAGGATTGTGGGGAGTGGTCAGGAAATGAATGGAATTGCGATCTGGTAGTCAGAAATGTGATTATGAATGAAGAGGAGGGTGGATCAGTGTCTGATTTTCTTCAAATCATTGAAGAGATGAGTCTGAATTTTCAAGAAGAAGATGTCATAATATGGCCAAAAGGAGTTGATAATAAATTCAATGTGAAGGTCTGCTATTCAGAATTGAATCAAAAATTGGAGGGAGAAGTACTTAGTCAAAACCTTGTGGATGCTTTGGATCTTTTGTGGATGATTAGAATTCCTCTCAAAATCAAAATATTTGGTTGGAGATTACTACTTAACAGGCTTCCAACTCGTAAAGCTCTGGAATGTAGAGGTATTATATCAGACTTTCATCAGTTGCAGTGCGTTTTCTGTTTACAAGAGATTGAAGACATAACTCATTTATTCATTTCTTGTTCTAAAATAAGGAAACTGTGGAAAGATATTGAAAACTGGTTGGGAGTTTCATTTCCTATTGAAACAAACTACATTGATTCCTTCATTCAGTGGGCAAAATGGCCTGGGTTAGGAACGATTCAAAGCTTCATTTGGTTGGTGGGTTGTTGGACAATTTGGAGAAGCAGAAATTTAATCATTTTCAAAGAATGTACTGCAGAATTTAAGGAAATGTACCATTCTGTCATTACTTCTGCTTGGAGTTAGAAGATTTTAGATAAAAATGTAAAGAGATGGACTTTATATGAGTGGTACAAGTTGCCATTGGGGATATAGTGTTGTTTGACTGTAACTAGACTGGTGTATTTTCTTTGTAGGGACTTTTTGTTATGCTGCTGGTGTGTTGGTGATGCAGGGTGTTACCATGTTATCCTGTTTCATTTTATAGAATTGGAACTAGGTTCATGTTTTGTGTAAGTTTCAAAATGTATTTGCTGGGATAATTTTCCCATGATAATATAATTGAGTATTAAAAAAAAAACAAATGTCTTTATATATAACCAAATGTCTTTATATAAACACTTGGGTCCAGAAAAGATATCTAACCCATACCTAATAGAAAATAACCCTGTGCATTTAATAACCTTCATAAATTGAAATTGAAGTGATCCATTAAATCTTTGTTACTATAAAAACACCATATTCATCTCTAGTACAAACACATGTTCCTATTTTATGAAGAAGAAATAATTAAAATTATGAAATCCATAACTATAAAACGAAAATCTTTATATTTCTTGTTCATATAACTCATAATAACATCTATGTTGCAAAGTGATGTGATACACAATTTTTAATAATGTCATTTTCACTAATAACATATAGACGACATGTTTCTCTCAAATTAGTGGCGGAGCCATATTTGACTGCCCTGAAATTCAAGACATGTGCATAATATCATCCGATTACAACTTTAACAAACATATTATATAAATAAAATCTTATTTGAACCCAAGCTTGCATTGAAATCATCTCTTAAATGATATTGTACCTTTAAAAACTATACACACAGATTTATACAGTAAAATGCAAGAAGAAAAAAAGTATATTTTTTACTATAAATAAAATATTTTTGTTTTTCTTCTTTATATTACATATGAATAAATATAATTTCAATATAAGTTATTTCTTTTTTCAATTTAAAAAAAAAACTTACGATATTGATTTTGGTTGGCGATTTTTTGCTTTAATATAATTGTTATATGATACAAGATATTATTTGTAATTTTTGAATGAAAGAATTATGTTTTTTCTATAAAATCATAGATTTAATTTAATTTATATATATTATTGGTATAAATATTTTTTTAGGTATAACTCAATTATAACTAATTTACAATATCATATCATATATCATTTTTCTCTTATAGTATTAATAAAAGTTAAATATTATAAGATTTAAGTTGGAGTTAACACTAACTCTATAAAAACCAATATGTAAAATAAATAAAAAAATTTCTGAATGCCAATGGAATTAATAAAGGAACACAAAATGTGTTCCAAAAAAAAGTTACAAGAACAAAAAGGAACAGAAAGAAATTCCCAACCAACTCAATATGTAAAATAAAAATGATTTATATATAAACACGTGATTGGGTCATAACTTGACTTTTAACAAATTATATTGTCAAAATAATTTAGAATTATTTAATAACATTCATCTCACATTACTATTTACATAAGGGGAAAATCAGAATAGTAATTTATCTATAAAGAGTCAAATTAATACAATGAAGATGCAAATCACATTAAGTGAGGCAAACAAAAAATGACTATTTTGCATTACACTGAAACAATAGATCTAAAACACTTTAGGGTATAATAAATATAAAAAAAAAAAACTCTTTTTTATTGAGCATGAACCGCATCCTTTGTATAATCCCTGAAAAAACAATCAATTCAAAAAATCATGTTAGACTTGGCAAAGCTAAGACACTATCTTCAACAATATTGTTTGTAGTTTGTTTTGTTTGTTGACAATAGCATGCAATTACTTTTTAATAAGCACAATACTAACAAATCTATGTCTTATGGTCCCTATAATGTATATAGAAATTAAGAAAGTTTATTCTTATTCAGCACTCAGCAGAGAAAAATGAGGTGGATGTTTGCATGTAATTTGTAGTAATAATGTAATTGTAAAATTAAGTGAAGATCTTTGTTCAAAAATTTCAGAATAATAATGAGATTGTAAAATACACTGAAAAATTCTGTCCAAAATTTTCAGACTGCTATATATACTGAATAACTCTATAACTCTGTCCAAAATTTTCAGACTGCAAAATACAATGAAGAACCCTGTCTAAGATTTTCTTAATACAGTGGAAAACTCTGTCCAAGATTTTCGTCTCTTCTTCATTTGAATCATTTAATGAATATGATATTTAGTGAGGAAAAGACCAATATATTTTTTTAAAAAATTGTGTCAAAATTTAAAAGGAATGAAAAAATTAATTTATTAAAAGAAATGTGGGCAGATTTTATAAATAATTGACACTAATGAATTAAACTTAAATAAGTTATAATTATATATCATAATGATTAGTATCATTTCAAATAATAAAAATATTTAACATTTTCTTTTCTTAAATAATATTGTAAGTGAGGAATATTATTATACTAGCCACTTTTTTTTCTTCAAATAATCACTTATAATACTCATGCTCTTATTTTATAATATATAGGTTTTATTCAACCTATCGTTTGTATTTTTTTATATATACATTGGGTTTGAATTCAATTGCCATCTAAAATAAAATGGAACTTAAGAAATATGGATAACCACTTAGTTTTATTTAAATTTCACAACCCTTGAGTAAGGTGTAATTTGCCTTTGTAAAACAAAGAATATTTTAATTTACATTTAACTGTGGTCTCAAAATATGATATATGAGATTGGTGGCGTGTCAATATGAATATGAGATTGGTGGCGTGTCATTCTATATTATAATGACAATTAATAAATAAGCAACATAAATGATGAAGATAACCATTGAAACTACAAATCAATAAATGCCCAAAATGAAAACTATTACTCTCTCCGTTCCATATTATAAGCAAATTTTACTTTTTAGATACATTGAATAATTAATGTATTTGATCTATATATAAATCAGATATATTAATTATTCAATGTATCTAAAAAGTAAAATTTGCTTATAATATGAAACTGATGGAGTATATTTAAGAGCTAGTAATTGATATATGCACTATCCATGTAACTGATCTTGTATATATATATATATGTTTTTTTTACAAATCATGAAATTGTCATATAAGAAAGCAAATTATTTTTCTTTGAGTAGGAAGCACCCTAAAATATCAAATGTCACTTCCACCAACTCAAGGTTTCTTGTTACAGCACAAAAGAAGAAAATATTAAAATGTTGTTAGATTTCGAAGATGTATCTTCGGATGCACTTTGAATCAATAAAATTCTGATTTAATATTAAAAAATTATGAAGATGCATCTTCGGATACACCCTAAGTCAATAGAATTCTGACTTAACATTAAAAAACTACAGAGATGCATCTTCGAACGATATTTATTCTAAAACGCGCCAGAAGCCCTTCTCCATCCTCACTTCTAAAAAACAACTCTAAAACATTTCTCAAACTCTCTCAACTCACATTCTCTCAAAATCAATCTGTAGCGCGGTGAGAATCAGAGACCAAGCTATTGGATTAACTTGACTCGCAAATCAAATATCGTCACCGAACTTTAATTTATCCAAGGGAACAGGAAACGATCTAAATAACCCATAAATATGTGAAACAATGCAATACGAGATCTAAGGTTCGGGGTAGGTTATACTAAGGGAAGTACTAGCATCCTAAGTATCTATAGTATCCTATAGGAACCTCTTAAAATATTTGTGTTATTTGCTTAAGTTATTTCCTATTGATTGGGAGAGTTGATTGTTTTTTGAGTGAGTGATGGGAGTGAGAAATGTTTTTTGTTTTTTTTTTGTAATGTATATGAATAAAGGGGTGAAAATAAAAAGGTGTGCACGCTAGGATCTTGCAATCCTATGCCTTCATATCCTTAGAGGAAGTCATATCATTTGTAGTTTGGGAAACTACGAGAAAAAGCAATGTTTGTTGGGTTTTTAGGAGAAGAGACAAGTTGTCATCTTCAGAAGGATTGCTCAACTATACCACCAGAAACATAGAAAGACAGGGGATCGTTGCATAATAAGAAAAGGACTTCAACTTGGATATAGAATCAACAAGTATGCCACTTACATCATTTAAATGAAAGAGTGTCTTTGCACCATAATAAGAGAGGGACATCAACTTGGATATAGAATCAACAAGTATGCCACTTACATCACTTAAATGAAAGAGAAAGTTTCAAAAGTTTGATTTATATTGTGGGGATATAAGAGATATCTCTTCTACAGAGATCACTCATGTCTAATCTCTTGGGGAAGAGTTTTGAGTTTGAAGCCAAAGATGGCTAGGGTTTGATTGAAGTTGAATTTTGAGGGGAATCCTAATGTTTGAAGTAAGTCTAAACAAAGGGTGAGGGGGATGCAATAACTTATATGTATGCATATGACATAAAGTCAACAAATATCCTTTCCCTTGGATCTACTACAATTGAAGTGTTATAGCATAAAATTAATCAAAGTTTAATGCAAAGAGGAAAATCACATAGCAATATGATTCTATCAAATTTGGGATTAGGGTATGATGAACATAAACACTAATGTCAAGAGAAACTTAACAGATAAAGTTTATCAAGTGTCAACAAGTATAACATCAAGAATGAAATGAATATACAAGTATGATTAAGCATGGTATCAAGACGTGTGTATAACAGGCAAATCATAAGATAAATAGACATGCTTGACATTGTGGAAGTTTATGAAGGAAATACTTGAATATGTGAGCAAAGATTTAATCAATTGAAACATCACAAACAAATTTAAGCAAGTACATGTTCAAAATGAATCATGGATCAGATGAACATGGTAAGGCAAAACCCTAAAGAGAATTTATGAAGGGAACATGTCATTTGTTTCATAAATTAATCAAGGTAAGTAAATGAAATATTATTTTTGGTATTTTTTGATGTATTCTCAAAATAGAGGGGATAAATGATAAGTGTACAAAAAATCATTCAAAAATAATTAATTTTGCATATAGAATCAATTAAAAGAAAATGGGAATAAAGCATAAAAAATTAGTGTTAAAAAAAAGGGATGCTGCCTAGAGGTGTTGAACTCGTGACCTTGAGGTTGCAGACCCAAAATCTTAGCCATTGGGCCACGCACTGCATGGTGTTCAATATCTCGCGCAGGCAATAATATAGAAAGCTTCCAAGTGAAAAATTGCAAAAAATAAAATAGAAAAAGTCTAGGGCGATGGGGATTCGAACCCCAGACTTTATGCTTGCTACACACACAAAACCAACCCTTTAACCACCAAGCCGCAATGCCAATTCAGTATATAATGTGCATCCATTAAACAATATATTAAAACAACAATTAAAATATGAATTTTGGCGCCAACTATTGTTGTCTTCTTCCCCATGAGCATTCTTCATTTTTCAATTCCTCAAAATGCTAACTTCCTCAATTCTTGATGAAATCGCATGATGTAAACATCAAAGTTACTTGAAATTTTGTGAGGAATCTGATAGTGTTAATAAATTGTATTTATTTTGCCTAGAATTTAAATTATCACGCAAGAACACAAAAAACCTTAAAACTAAATATCAACTATGAAATTATGTATGTTACTGATACATGGCAATTAACATGGGGAAATTGATCCCTACATCATGACAAGTAGGTTTGTAACAAGAATGACTCAGAATGATGCATGAATCATAGAGTTTGAGAAAATGCAACTTACCTTCAAAAGTTAAAACCGTGTTTCTTCTTAGAGGTGTTCTAGATGCAATTTAATGATCCTCAAAGCTTCCTTGACCTCCAAGGAAAGTGTTGAAGTGCTTAGATTGGATTGAAACCTTCTGAAACTCCCTATCCAAATCAATTTGCAGTTTGAAGAAAGTGAGTTCTGCTCTTATGGATTTAGGTGTTACAGATGTATTTCAAGGATTTGGATCACTTATATTAAGTGTATAGAAGGTGTTTGGATGCTGAAATTGAATGGAAAGTGTTTGGAATTGAAGTTTTAAATTCTCACTTCAATGGGGTTTGAAATTTGCAAGAACATGCAATTCTGATGTGGAGATGTTTTGGTGTCTTGTTGTGTTCTTTAATTGATGAGAAATGACCTCTATTTATAGAAAAACAAGTTAGTTTTTTTGGATGAAAAGTTTTGGATTGAGATGCATCCTATTATCCAATGTATTATGACATGTTCCTAAACTTGAAATCCAAGGTACAAGTAGCTTCCTTTCTAGCATGGCTAAATCTTGACAATTTGGACCATCATCATTCATATTGCAAATTAGTCTTGAGAAAATCTTGATTTGGTGGATAAGTTTCTTGACTAATTGGCATTTCACTTAATGCACCAAAACAAAACTTAAGTTCATGCCATGGGATGAGGTTTTCTACTATGCAAAGGGATAGAACTTCAGCAAATTTGGTACTATCTTGAAGATCTCATGGGATACTACAAGATTCATGTTGATTTTTTGCATAGATAAGGCTTGCAAAGTCATCAAAAGTGTATCCAAAATCGTGTGCCACAAGAATCTGTCTTGCATTCAGCTTCATCAATGTCTCTTGCAAAAATCATAACTTCTAGCTCAAGTAAGATAAATCTTTGTTCTTGGACTCTTTAGAAAGCTTGAAACATCCTCTACAACTTTCATGTTGACAATGTTTCTTGATTCAATTGGGATCATGGTGAAAAATGCTTATAAAGTCAGTCACTTGGCATAGTCAGAACTTGTTGAAAATTTTTCTAAGTGTTTTTGTTCAAAAACTAATGGACGATCCACTTTATGGCCTCATATCTCTTTATCCATGCATTTTTTGGAATCCATCCCCTAGGGAAAAGTTGGAGTATGAAGCAAGATCTTCAATTTGGTCTTTGGAGCAAAGAAAATGGTTGCTTGAGGAGGAAGTTATGGACTTGGGAAGTAGGGCAAAAATCATAGGATTTTCATAACTTAGTGATATTTCAAAAACCTTAATTTTGCAATTTTGATCTTTTATTTGATTTTCTTGATTGATCATGATCAAATTTATCCACCAATCATATCTTCATGATATTTGACTTGAGGGAATCATATGTGACCCAAAGATGCCAAAAATCAGGCTTTGATTTGATCAATTGTTTCACTTTGTATCAGATGAATTCAACTTTGTAATTGCCAATGAATTAAGCTTCTTGGGAAATTAGGATCTTGTGAAAGGTCTTCAAAGATTTATTTGAGGTCCTTGAATCGTGTTTTGAAGTGTAGGATCATCCTCAGATGAAAAAGTCAATTGTAAGCCTCTCTCAGTCAAAACCCTAATTTGGTGCATCTGATGATTTTAAAGCTTGATGAGTTTGAAATGATGCAATCTTGTACTTAATAGTTGATGAAGGGAAACTCTTGATCTTCATGAATAAATGAGATATTTGAGATGTTGAAGATCACACCAATCCATGGCTAATCAGCAGCTTAAACATCTTGAGGCACAACCTAACTTGTAAAGCAAGCAAGCACACATTTCTTGTATTTGTAATGGGTTAGTGATGCATAAAGACACACACATGTAATGCTAAATGTAATGCAAATGATGTAAATGATATGGAATCTTAGGGGTAAATATTAGGGTATGATACAATCAACCAAGTTAAAAGTTTCTTCCATCAACATCAAGTACATTAGTAAACTCACAATTTGTAAGTTTTTTATGTTTGTAAACTTCTTTTAGTTTTTGTAGAAATTAGTAGAGATTGATGATTAGGTTAAGAAATAGATAGTTTTTGTATGATTGATAGTTTATACATACTGAAAAACGTGTTTGTTGGTTAAAAATACGATCAATGCATTATTTATGGGAGGTTGGTGGCCTGCATTACCACCATTGATGAAGCTAAATGTTGTAGGAAATTCCAAAGATGCATCTCCAAAATTTTTCAACCTTTAGATTCCCAGGAACCGGAGATGTATCTCCGTAATTTATCTGTTTAATTTTTTTCTTTTCTTGCTTGTAGGGATGCTTGTAGTAATTGTGTGACATTTGTCTGGTTTACTTACATGCATTATGGTTGATAGAGACGACCGACTGAGGCAAGGGAAAAGATTCAGGTTTTAGAGGCTATTGTTCCCTCTATCCTAGTTCATGCGGAGGCATCGACTTATGGGGCTCATATATATCCACATTCTCCTTCCCGTAGGAGGTGGGTGTCACATAGTGATGCATCACTGCCTCCATCTTTCTGAAGGTGACATGTTTCATCTATTCAGGTGTCAGAGGTACCCAAGTCATTGGAGGTACCTGAGGTACTAGTGCCACCCCAGGCATCGGAGGGACCTCATGTTGATGAGCTAGTACCACATCAGGCTGATGAGGCTGATGAGCCAGTGTTATCTCAGGTTGTTGAGGTTGATGAGCCAGTGCCACCTCAGGTATTTAGAGGAGGCCCTGTAGATTTATCACTGCTACCTCTTTACCCGGACCATACTGTCAGACATATTTGGGACGAGGAGGTAAAATTACTTAGATTCATTCTTTTTAAATTACATTTATTATTATATTATACGTTTCTAGCGATTTATTTTTATGCAGGACCGTGATCCACTGAAATTCATTAACCATGGGCGAAAGATTACTGGCTTGCCTCATCCTAATGACGAGTGGTTTTAGGCTATTTTGTCCCTATCTGAGGGAATGACTTATGCAAAACGTGTTATGTTACAGTCAACCACGATATGTTTAATGCCTTCGTGGAGAGATGGCACACTGAGACCTCATCATTTCTTCTACCACTTGGTGAGATGTTTATCACACTCAACAATGTGTCGTGTGTGCTGCATCTTCTGATTAGGGGGAAACTTCTAAATCATTTGAGGATTAACAAAGATGGGGTAATCGAGTTGATGGTAGACTATCTGGAAGCTGACCCAGAGGTTTCCTTGAGGGGATGGAAAAACCAGAGGGGCTCATGCAAGGTTTGAATTCCTGAAAAGGTATATACAGATTAGCTCCTTATAGCAGAGCAGGCTAAAGGTGATGGCGAACAGGTGGGCTACATAGAGCTTATTCTATGCAAGTATACCTATTATATTTGGTTGGCATTTCCATTTTTGTGGACAAGAGTTCCACTTATGTGGATGTATTCTACCTATAGTACTTTGAGGACTTCGAGCGGATCCATGAGTACAACTAGGAGGCCGTTTGTTTGGTCTACTTGTACTCTAAGTCATCATAGGGTTGTAGGTGGAAGACAAAGCAGGTGGCAAACAACATCACACTACTGACAATAATACTTATTGGTCTTTTAGTGTTTGTATGTCATTTTCATTACATTTTTGCAATGCCCTTAGTGATGATTTGTGTGTTCCAATAATTTTCAGGCTTGGATCCTTCAACACTTCCCGAGCCTATCTGATTGGTCGTGTGTAGTGACCTATACTGAGGATATGCCACGTGCTTCTGTATTTTCTCAACTCAGAGGGAACCATACAATAGAGACGTTTTGAGTGTATCTTGACTGCTTAGTAGCCGAGAACATACACTTTAACAACTATGTTGATCACCGTGAGACGCGACCATTTGACGACATAGTGTTATACTCAGGATGGTTAGCTTGAGGTTCACGTCTGATGTTTCCTCATCTGCATGAGCGCGTCATGTGGAAATTTGGCTACACTCAGACTATTCCCAGACACATTATTGTCTCTGCTCCTCATGTATAACACGTAGAGATTTGGATGCCAGGTTTGATGATTATCTCAGTCTTCTGGTATTGAAGGTGGCCCAAAGTACCATAGCTAAGAGAGACTAGAGCTATGTCGATGGGTACATCAGGTGGTTCTTCATGATGTCACATATATATGGTGCGGGCTGCTCTAGGAGATCCACCTAGGCCAGCTCATCAGGAGATACTAGAGGAGGAACAGGCACGGTTAGATCATACTAATGATGTGATGCCTAGATATTGTCGTATTGTGGAGATTGCATAGACAGACATTGACAAAGGTATATTTCCTGATGGTTCTGAGGTTAATGAGGTCCTAGATGTCATTATGACGGAGGCACGAGAGGCACTGATGTACCGGATACAACGTCGGGGGTGGGGGCAAAGGACGTTGAGGATCTCGATGAGCTCTAGTCTGGCATATGTAGTAGTTGATACTATTGGTACTTTGGATTTATTATCGATTTTATTTTATTTTGACTTATTTCGACTATATTGTGTATTCCGACTTCATTGTGTATCGGCTGATGACTTATTATGACCATCTGGATTTATATATGTCATTTTTGCATATTGATTGTATGGTTTAATGCTCATCACATAACAGTGGCCTTAACATTTATAAATCGTCATGTTCATCTGAGTAACCATAAAACTAACTTAACTTGCACTGTTTTGAATATTTACGGAGATGCATCTCCGTAAATCCTAAACAGAGATGCATCTCCAAAACCATAAACGTGTAAAATGGGACTTTTAAAGTGGTATGCAAGGGGTGTGTTTTGAAATTTTCCAGAGATGCATCTTCGTATCAGTTAACGTTTTGACTTAAGACACAGTGCGTGTAGAGACACATCTTCGGAATCTGATGGACATTTTGAGTTTTCCATATGATATTTTTCCACCCGAAGCATTTTTATTAGCCCCTAATTGCTTATGGTTAACAAGTCACACATGAGAACAATTGTTTCACCTTACAGTGACATATAACATTGGACCTCAAAACAAAAATGAAAACTGATGGGCCATTTAAATGCATTTTAGTTCTTTTTTTTTAAAAGATATTTTGTAAATTGATTTTAAAAAAAAAAGTATTTTCAAGGAAAAATAAAAGAAAACATGTTTGGTAATATAACTTTTAAAAATTGTTTTAAAGTTGAACAATATTACAAATTTGTACGAATTTGTCATTAATGAAAAGTATAACATTTTTCTTATTTTTTTCCTCTTCCTAATTTTTAAAACTAAAAAACAAAACCAAAAACATCCAAAATCTATTTTAGTTTTTTAGTTTTTAAAACTCTTAAATAGAGAATAGTTTTCAAAAATAGTTTTGTAAAACTAGACTACCAAACAAATTTTAGGATCTTCAAATTTTTAAAACTAAAAAACAGTTTTACAAAACCAAATCAAATGGGCCATGTATCTTCAACTATTTAACATTGCTCCAAGTAAGGTTGTTGGAAAATTCAATATGCTTCTTATTATTATGCTTAGTGTAGTAATTTCATGCTATGAATCCAACTTAATCGAAGTTTTGACTATTCCTTTTGCTAGAGCTCTCTCTTTTAGCCTTCTAATTCTTGGTGGTAACCCACAAACATATTCATGTGCCTTTCGTCTTTCACCTGAAAGTCTGGTTATGTCTGCCACCTTCCACCTTCCCACTAGAAACTCAAATATGTTGGTATAGTCTTTGGTAGTGTAGAGTTACCACGATGGATGGAACGGAGTTATCACGACTAATGAACTCTGACACAGTCAAAAAATATTATGCCTAGAAAAAAGAGGATAAAAAACCCATTAAGTTGAAAACCCAAAAGGGTGACTTAGGAAAAAGTTAGGGCGTCACGGTGGGTTGAAAAGTCAAAAGAGAAATCCAGGAAAAAATTAGGGATTTAAATAAAAAATAAAACCCGATAAGTCAAAAACCCTAAAGGGAGGCTTAGTAAAAAAGGGTATATCATCCCGGTAGACTAAGACTCGAAAAGAGCGGTCCAGGAATAAATTAGGGATATCCAAAAGGCATATGACTGTAAGCACTTAAGCCATACTACAACAGGAACTCAGACGGAAGGAACAATATAATCACCATCTTCAAAAGCGAAGTACCGTGACCTATAAGGCGTAGGGATAGTAGCATGTGTTGAACTCAGTAGGAACATGAATAAATCTTTTTTCATTTCCATTTTACATCTTTCAAGCTTTTCGATAATCACCCCTTACGAGAATTACTTTTTTTGAACTATTGCCCATTTACGGGTCACAACCTTAATAAATAAAGTTGTTTTTCGAATCTAATTATTTACTTTTTAATTTTTCCACTTGATTACAAAGTGTCAATTATTTGTGAATAATGCATTAAAACATTGGGCATAATAAAAAGCTTTTGAAAACATCTTTTACTTCGATTTTGAAACATTAAAGTGATCATATTCTTCCAACATTGTATCCCAAGAAAGATGCAGGGTCCATAAATAAATAGTCACAATCTAAACTAGCACGGAAGTTTCTTCCTTTCAATAACATGTTCCCAGATATCAATAGCATTGGGGCCCGTTCCTTGAACATTATCAAAGTCTCAAAGTTTGAAGAGTCGGAACATTATGGAAACATCGGTTCCCACAAAGACATACATTGCATGCACATATCATAAAAGAGGCGTTAACCCCAAATAATGCATCATGCATAAAAACATACATCATTTCAAAACATGCATACACATGAACATTCATACATGACATAAGATTTGTGACCACTCTTAGAGGTCCAATCCCCAGCTATACTAGTACAACTCTCCAAACTAGGGACACTTATTGGCCTTCCCCAGTAAGTAACTTTTCCACAAGCACATTTTCAACAAAGGGTTCCCCTAGCAAATTTACTCACTGTGAGTCTTCAAAAGAATATATCCTGTAGCAGGTTATCCTGAATGATCTCTATCAACCAGTGAGCAGGTCTTCACCTCTCACATTCCCAGCTTAGTAACCTATCCCACACACGGGATACATTCCATCAAATACACCAGGGGTTTTATCAAGGGGGTTTAAACAGAGTTTTTTTAAGGGATTTCATCAAAGAGTTTTATCAAGGGTTTCCATCAAGAGTGATTGGGATATCATTAGAGTCCTACCCGATTCTAGTAAAATGATCAGATGATCATAGGAATCGTATGCAAGTTTCAACCGGAGGGGTTGAAACTGATCAAAAGGGGTTTCATCAAGGGTTCCATCAGGAGTTATATCAGGGATTCCACCAGGGTTCCATCGAGAGTTTCTTCAGGAGTTTTACTAGGGGTTCCACCAGGGGTTTCATCAAGGGGTTTCATCAGGGCTTCGCCAGAGATATCATCTATAAACTATCGGAGGATCGTCAGAGTCCTAACTGATTCTGGTAGAATGATCAGATGATCATAGGAATCGTATGCAAGTTTTACCCAAAGGGGTTGAAGCTGATCAAAGGGGTTCTACCAGGGTTTTATCAAACAACGACCGGAGGATCGTTAGCGTCCTACCCAATTTCAGTAACATGAACTGATGATCATGGAAATCGTATGCAAGTTTCACCCGATGGGCTGGAATTAGTCACCAAGGTATTATTAGGGTTGGTTTGGATACCAACAAAGCATCAAAGATTGTTCAATCATTGCTCATCCCTAGAATATACTAACTATGTGTTCAAAATTAGAGTCTCTCTCTATATTTAATCATATTCCACCATGAGAAGATGAAGGCTCACCGTCATCATCCTCTCAGTCTGAAACTAATTAAATAGGGACAGCTGTCGTACTCCAAATTTTGTCCACCTTTTCATTTTTCGACTGACACTAACACATCTAGAGCATACCAGTCATCTGGTCAACTCCAATAATCTAAAAATTCAAAGGGGGACCATTTTGACTTTTTAGTCCCTCTTAGTAGTTGATCTTAGTTTAGGGGTATTATTTAATTTTTTTGAAGTAACATAATTTGTAGGATTATGCTAAAAAGGGGTATCACTATTAATTTTTATGGAAATAAATAGGATTAGTAATTAGGATAATATACCGTATTAGATTATATCACTTAAAAATTAATTAACTATAAATATTATTAAGGGTATATTATTTTCTTAATGAAATTATAGATTGATGAAATTATAGATGTTTTAATATTATTAAAAAATATTATAGGTTAATATTTTTAATTAATTTCATTAGAGATAGAATAATTTATAATATTATTATTGATTAGGTAGGGAGTACTATCATTCGTTAAGATTTTATTAAATAAATCTCGTTCTTAGTATTATTGTTAAAGAAATTAATTAGGAGTATATTAAGTTGTAATATTATGATTAGTTAAGGTTAAGTTAATATTTTGTTATTTATCGTATTTTATATTATTAGTTTTATTATATATTATTTTTATCAATGGTAAAGGTCGCATCAAGTTCTTTATTATTAGAAATATTATGATTGAGTTGAATCTCGTCAAAATTGTTGACTAGATTAAGAAACCCTAATTCACGCACAATAGAAATCAGAAATGGATCAAAAGAGGAAGTTTTCAAATTCAAACCAAATCAAAATTTGTCTTCATTACAAATCAAAGTGCAAATTACAATCAGATACGGATCCAAAAGTTTATTTTATATAAAAATCTAAACCTAAAAAAATAACACAATCTGAATTAAATTTCAATCAAATCAAATTACAACAATCAGATGAAAAATTTCTAAAAGTAAATCCATCAAATTAAATTACATAAACCCTAAAAAGACTCTATAAATACATCAAAATATGAGAGGAGAAGACACAACGAAAAAACCCTAAAAAATACTCTTGATGTTGTGAATCTCCTCACCAAAGCTCCTAAGATTCTTGATACTAAGGGTTTTACACTAAAACCATAAGCATCTAAGCTTAGCTTCCACCCAGCAATACCTCGAAATAAAAGAAGAAGAAAGAGAAGTCAGAGGAAACGAGGACAAGAAAAAAAGAGAGGAAAGAGCAAGGATTGAAGTGAAATTTCTTGCCTTATTAGAGAAAATCTCATCTTTAAAGGTTGGTATCTTTAATCCCTTTCCTTGATTACCATTGAATGCTTGTGTTTGATGTTTGTGTTTGGTTCATACTATTGAATAGAGTTAGGTTTCAGAATAGAAGAATTTAGGGTTCGTGGTTGTTCTCTTTGATATGTTTGTTTTAGGGGTTTGCTTAAGGTTAAGGAGATCACAAGCTACGATTTGGTGTTTGTTTGGGTGTTTCTGGAAAAGTTTTAGGATTAAGGTTCCTTGCCTTAAGGGTTAGGGTTCATATGGTGAACCCTAGGGTTTATCAAGGTAACAGGAATGGTTTAGGGTTCACGGGGTTTCATTAGGATTCATGGGATTGCTAGGGTTCAAGTGGAACCCATGCTAGGGCTCTTGAGAGATGAAGTTTTCGATTGAGCTTCAACCGGAAACTAGGGAGGCGGTGGTTTAGAGGGCGACATTTAGTTAAAAGGTTGGTCGGACGTGAGGGTTCGGGTGGGAGAGTAAAGAGAGATCTGAGAGTGATGAAGAGTAAGAGAGAAGAAGAATGGAAAAATGAAGTGAGTTGAGAGAATCTTAGGATAAATACCCCCTTCATGACCCCTTAGATGTATGCCAAGTGGTCCTCTATGACGCCTCTAGATCAGTTGACTATCCTGGTCAATTGATATTCCCATGTGCACAATCTTACCATACACCCTCTGTTGACTATAAATCACAGCCTCCCATTATCTATACCTTGACCAGTCATTCAAACTAAAGGTTGAGATTAAACGTGGTGACCTTCCCCTTATCATGATCAAGAGGACCAGAGAGAGTCAACTTTTGACTCTCTCCTTCTATGGACTCCTTCTACGTTGGGCTCCATGAGCTTATTGGGCTCCCCTTGCTATTTACATCCTCCAAACCTCAGCCCATTACTTGTTCAAACTAATTTACACCCTCCATCTTGTTTATTTATTTTATTATTATAGTTAATAATTAATTAGGATTATAAGTTTAATTAATTAAAATAGGTCAATTAGGATAATTAATATATTTAGGGATTTTCTAATTAGCATAACAATTAGGTAATGATTTAGTTTATAATAATGAACATGAAAGAAAACACAAAAATATATTTACCTAATTAAATAGTTTAATTGATTTCTTGATTAGGTTAAGATTAATTTTGTTTGAAATAATTAAGGATAACTAAAGGTAATCAACTTCTTTCAAATTAATAATTTATGTGTCCCTGTGCAATATAACATTAATCTTTATTATAATTAACTTGTTTTTCTCACTTAACATAAAATAATTATAAATCTATTATTAGTTTAGTTTCTTAAATTAAACTAATTATTATACTTTTGCAAATTAACCGACAATTAAAATCAACTCACACACTCAAACCTTAAGTCCTCTGTCCTTGTGCATTGAGGCATTTTTCAAATCAAAATCTTCTTTGTCCCCGTTGCATTGAGAATATTTTCAAGATCTAAAATCAATAAAACAAACATTTTTCAAGAATAACTATGGTGCTTTGATCCTTCATTAAACATGAGGGTACGTAGGCATAGAGTCGTAGCACTCTTGCGAGTACAATAACAAAAACATTTTCTTTGTCCATTTGTTATTAAAATATTTATCTCAATTATCTAATTTCCCATTAATAAATAAGTAATTAAGCAATAATGGATAATAAAGTAAACATTCCCTTAGGCTAGAAATAACCCTAGATTTGAGAAGGATCTCATTGAGTACAATGGAAGTGAGGGGTGCCTAACACCTTTCCCTTGCTTAATCAACTCCTAAAGAAGCTAATCCAACTTACAGGACAGCCCAAACTCGTTCCAAAAGAAGCTTATCTGTATCAATTTCAGCGTCTCTTAGCAACTCACGCCATTGATACGATGATGCAACTCCACATAGCTCCCACCTCTTCACAAGATACCCAAATTACACCGGTACCACATCCTGATCCATAATTTCAGATGCTTCTGGAATGTTATTCTTCTTTGTTCACGATTCTTAAGGCACTTCCTCCACCGCGTCATGTGGATCATCGCATTCCTCTTAAAACGGGAGCTGACCTAGTCAATGTAAGGCCATATCGTTATCCACATTTCCAAAAGCAAGAAATTTAAAACCAGATTCATGAGATGCTTAACAATGGTACTATTCAGCATAGCTCTAGTGCGTTCTCTTCACCGGTGTTGCTGGTGCGTAAGAAATACGGTATGTGGCGCTTATGCGTTGATTATAGAGCTCTCAACACTATCACTGTGAAGGATATATTTCCCATCCCAGTAATTGATGAATTGTTGGATGAATTATATGGTACTGATCAGTGGTTTTCAAAACTGGATCTTCGCTCAGGTTACCACCAGATCTGAATGCACACTACAGACATTCACAAAATGAATTTTCAAACACATCAGGGTCATTACGAATTTTTAGTGGCGTCGTTTGGCCTCTGCAATGCTCCCTCGACTTTCCAAGCAACTATGAACTTAATTTTTGAGCAATATCTTTGTCAATTCGTGATTTTTTTTTCTTTGACGATATCCTAGTTTATAACCTTGAGGTGATGTTTCAATGCTTGATTGATAATGAGTTTCTCTCTCATGTTTTTTGTATCATTTTGATAGAGTTTTGTTGTTGATTATGATTCTTATAAATTCAATATATTATTAATTTCTAATGAATTACATTTCCAAATCAAAAAGCAAAGTAAAACTTTTTTTTTGCTTGAAAAAATTTATGTCATTTCATTAATTAAAATGTGTTCACTAAAATGTGGTTGGTATTTTTATCAAAAATTGGAAGCTAGTTAGAGATGTGGTCGCCTTAGTTAAGCTATGAACAACCTCATTCGTTTGTCTCTTAATAAACTCAATACTAAATTTATTATAATAGGTAGAGAATAAATCTTTACGACGACTAATAATGTTACTAGATTTCGTATAATCTTTTTTGGATAAGAGAAATTATTCACCACAATTTTAGAATCAAATTCAAAATCAATTGGATTCATATTAAGCTTGTAAAACCAACTAAGAGCCGAAAGTAAGCCAATAACATCTCCATGTGAACATCACAAATTGGAGTGATCCATTCGGTTTTTGGAGATTTTATCTTGTCACCCTCAAAATCTAACTTGACATCCCACATAAGCATTGTTATTATCGTTATGCCTTACTTAATAATTCTGAATTTTTTAAATTACCGTAAAATACAAAAAAATTCAAAGAAATATATGATTTTTTACGTTTATATGAAGAAATGCCGAATATTGCAAAAAATACAAGATATTTAAGATTTTTTTGAAGAAATATTAGAAATTTCTAATAAAAACACATTGATTTCAGATAAATGTTTGAAGAAATACTGAATTTTTTAAAATATTTTATAGTTTGCTGGATTTATGAAAATTGTTGGTAATTCATACTCGATAGAGAAAAATATTTAACACTAACGGATTTTTCAAAATGTTTTTATAGTTTTCGGGCACTTTTTAAAAAATATCAGAAAACTACAAAACATTTCAAAAAAAATCTAATAGTGTTAATTTTTTTTTGTCAATCGAATACGAATTAATGATTTTTTCAAAAATTTAAAAAATTATCAAAGATACCAAATTTATCACAAAATTTGATATGTTAATTTTTTTTTTAAAATCTTATAAAAGATACAAACTAAACTTTTTTAATATATTATCATATTTTTTAATTTATACCAAATTTATAACTTTTTTCTATCTGATTTTTCGTGCTCATTATTTTATTAAAATTTTGTCAAGGCTAATATAGATATTATTAAATTGTGGAGGTGTCAACTTAAATTTTAGAGGTGATGGTATAAATTAGTTTTTGCCACCTCAAAATTACCATGTGCGTATCTTATACAAACACCTTTCTTGCAAAGGGATGATAAGGTAAACAGTGCTCAAATAAATCACAATGTTTAATAATGTCACTGTCACTATAAACATATAAACGACATATTTCTCTCTAATTAGTGGCGGAGCCACATTTGACTGCGCTGAAATTCAAAACATGTGCATAATAAATTATCTTTGGACCCCAGGATTGCATTGAAATCATCTCTTAATTGATATTTCGCCTTCAAAAACTATAAACAAAGATTCATACAGTAAAATGCAAGAAAAGAAGTCTATTTTCTACTATAAATAAATGTTTTTGTTTTTCTTCTTTATATTAGATATGAATAAATATAATTTCAATATAAGTTCTTTGTTTTCTTCAATAACTAAAAAACTTCTGATTTTAAATTTTTTTTTATAATGGAGGATCTAGGTCCAAAAAAATCTACAATTGAACAAATCTATTAACAGAATTCTCAACTAAGTTACTTTCAATCAGGTGCACAATAGATAAAGGACACGCATCAAACAGACAAGTTCCTCTAGAGAGATGAATTCCTTGCTTAGCGAGGGCATCAGCACACCGATAAACTTCCCGAAAGACATGATAAACATGAATATCCCTATCCGGTTGGAAGTACTCCTTAATTTCCGCCACTAGTTTGCTCCCTAATAGTTGCTAGAGTGGCTAGCCTTAATATCTTGGACAACCTGAAAACAGTCCACACAAACATCAATCTTAGAAAACCCCAACTCACTTGCAAGATTAAGGCCTTCTAACACCCCCCACAACTCCGCACTATACACAGCACAAACTCCAATATGCTTTGCAAAACCTCCAAGTCACTCTCCATCATTTCCCCTAATAACTCTTCCACATCCCGCTATTCCTCGTAATGATATTCACTGATAAAACCAAATTTAAAAAGTTTTTTTGTCAAAATTTAAAGGGGAATGAAAAAATAATTTATTAAAAGAGATGTGGCAAAATTTGATAAATGATTGGCACAAATGAAATTATTCACAATAACATGCGATTACTTTTTAATAAGCCAAAAAACCCGATATTGCAATATTTCATATTCCCTTAAATGCTCAATTGAGTGTCAATTGACTGTCAATTGAGATCAACTGAGTTCTTATATACTCTATCTTTTTGTCAGTTGGAAAAATTAGTGCTCATATGTGCTCTAAATATTGTCAATTAGGACCAATAGAGTGGCCAGTGGACTCTGAAGGGATCAATCTTTATTAAAAGAGACAGACCAATATTAATAAGTATGAGAGAAGACATTTTGGTGACATTAATAATTGGTCAATTGGTAATAGATGACAAAATATCAATTGGGATATTTCATATCATTATATAATATTATATATATGTATGTGTGAAGGAAAAAGAAAAGAAGAAAAGATAGAAAGGAAAAGAGAAGAAGAAGAAAAAGAAAAGAGGAAGAGAGAAATAGGAAGAGGAAAGCTTGGATCATCATCATCATTTCACCTCTATTTCTTCATCTATCTTCATCATCTCCATGTGATAAGGTGAGTTCCATAGATAGTTTAGCTTTGGGGGAAAAAGCATGGAAATATTGGGTTAGGGTTTTGTCTTAATGATTAGATTATTCTTGCTTCTATGTGGTTGTTGTTGTTTCTTGATGTTGAATTCATGGCATAATATGTTTGAATATGTTAGCCTATGATTAATGATATTTTAGAATGGTCATGAGTGGAAGAAAGCGTGGATTTGACCATTTTTCCCTTCGAAATGCGTTTCTGGAAATTCTGGAAATCGTCGCTCTCGTCGGGCGAGCTTTGGCAACCTTGAGGCGAACTATTTTCTATCAGCTTCGACGCGCGAGGTTTGGCGAACTGAAGGCGAGCCAGCTCGCTAGCTGCTCGTCGGGCGACCATGGTGCATTTTTTCCACTGCCTGGGCCTCTCCTAGAGTTCGTCGGGCGAACCGAATGCGAGCTAGCCTCGCTGACTGCTCGTCGGGCGACCATGATAGCATGCAGAAAGTATTTGGTTTCTTGTTTTCCCCATAACTTGAGAACCATAACTCGGAATGAGGCACAATCGGAAGTGTTGTAAATCTATTCCAATGCTTTATGTGGTAGTGAAGTAGAAACATGGGTATATGCCATTGATTGATAGGATATAGATGAAAATAAAGTGAATATGAACATTATAGTTATTATTTCCATCATAATTCATGAATCGAGAATTCGATTGATATGAGACTTGAATCATTGGAAAGATAATCCAATGATCTATTAAATGGTGATGGAAGACCATGAACTAACCAGTGATGCTTGGTAAATGATAGTAATGATTTATATGTCTTAATGTTGTATGTGAATTACTTATGGTTGATTATGTTTGACATGTTGTGCAAATATATGTGTTTCATGTATGATATTGTGTTATGCTATTATATATATATATTGATAGGAGGTGCAATTAGATATTTTAATTAGTATTACTATTATGTTAGTTGTTATTTTATTTTGAATGTTTTGTTGAATTGGGCTTTTCATTTGCGCCTTCTAGTTTAGTATCACTATGATTACTATATATGTAGTCCTTAGAGACATTTGGAACTAATCAATGAAAAATCAAGTTATCTTTTATCTCTATTTTCTTAGTTTGTTTACTTGCTTCTCTTAGTTTTGTAAGTCTTGTTAGGGTTAGCATTTTTCATCCTAACAATTGGTGCTTTCATCAATGTACTCAAATCCTCCTATGGATTATCATACACCTTCATCTCATCAATGGAGCATTCCTCCTACCTATCCCACAAACCCCTCTTTTATATCTCCAATCACTTCCTCATTCCCATCTTTTCCATGGGAAATCTTTTCACCTTAATACACAAATCCATATGTTGCAACTCCATCTCCTTGCTTGTATTTTAATCATGGGTATACACCACCCCCATCTCTCCCATATTCATCCTATTATACTTCTCATTATTCATACCACTACAACAATCATCACATACAAGTAAAACCAATAACCACCTCTTCTACAATTAGTCCTAAATATCAAAATCATTCTAGTATTAGAAGAGATTTTGAAAAACATTTGCAAGTATCTCATCTCAATTTTAAGAAAAACTCAAAAAAAAAAAAAGAAATAAAAAAAACCCTAACCAAAACCCAAGCTCGAATCTGTGAAGCTTCAATGGGGACGGCGAAAGCAAAAGGTAAGCATCGTTTGGACAAGTGGTACCACTTAGCCAAAGAAACCAGTTACAAATCCAGAGCATCGTTTAAACTCCTTCAAATCAATGGAAAGCTCAGTTTCCTCAGTTTCGCATTCGCCATCCTCGATCTCTGCGCCGCTCCCGGAGGTTGGATGCAGGTGGCTGTCAAAAACGTTCCCCAAGGCAACCTTGTCATCGGAGTTGACCTTGCCCCTATCGCTCCCATGATTGGAGCCACTGCCATTCAGGAGGATATCACGAGACCTGAGTGCAAGTCACGGATTACGAAAATCATGAACCAAAATGGTTGTAGTGCTTTTGATGTTATTCTTCATGATGGTTCACCAAATGTCGGTGGTGCTTGGGCTCAAGAAGTTACGAGTCAGAATGCTCTTGCTATTGACTCTATTAAGTTGGCTACACAGTTTTTAGCACCAAAGGGCACGTTTGTCACCAAGGTTTTCAGGTCGCAGGATTACAGTGTCGTTGTGTATTGTTTGAAGCTGTTGTTTGAGAAGGTTGAGGTGGATAAACCTATTGCCAGTCGATCTGAATCTGCTGAGATATATCTTATGGGGCTTAAGTACAAGGCCCCTACTAAGATTGATCCTCGCCTTGTCGATTACAAGCATCTCTTTCAGGCATCTGCTCAGTAGCAAGCCAAGGTGGTGGATGTACTTAGAAACAATTTTGAAAGTGGAATGGAGTTGCGAGCCGAGCGCATAAAAAACAGCAATGAAGATTGCTAGTCGGTCAAATACTTCGTAAAAGTGGATTACATATGATGAATTTGGAAGAAGGTTTTATGTGGCTGGATCAGATGAATGTCATGGCAAGGAAAAAGCAGAACTCGGTGAACCCAATTTCAATAGTACAAGAGCTCAGATTTGGTTGATCAATCAGGATAAGAACAAGTACAACACCCCGAAGTACCGTTTTGTTGCTCGATTTACCAACAAAGATATTGTTGCACAAATCGTATCTGCTAGCATTGTTGGTGATATTGTTCTTCCTGTTGCATATTCATATAATGCCCACCATAAGTTTAATGAAATACCTCTTCCATCTATTCTCCGTGAAACCGCCACCGACTACACCCTGTTCGAAGCTCATGGAGTCGACGAAATTGAACAAGAACATGTTGTATTTACTGAAGGAAGGGCCTCACAGTCTCTCCAATCAAATCGGCAGATTCCTTTTGAATATAGAAGTTCTCAAGTGGAAGTGGAGATGGATGTTCTCACCGACGACCCTGCAGAGAGTATGAGGCTTTTGAGTGTGGCTACATGCAATCTGAACCAATGGTCTATGGACTTTGATACCAATACTAAGCATATCAAAGACTCCATTTCCAAATCCAAACAAGCTGGTGCCATCATCCGCCTTGGACCAGAGCTCGAGATTAACGGTTGTGGCTGCGAAGACCACTTCTTAGAGCTCGACACCGTTAACCACTCATGGGAATGTTTGAAGGATATATTGGTTAGTGATTGGATTGATGGCATTGTGTGTAGTATTGGAATTCCTATTATGAAAGGTTCTGAGAGATATAACTGTCAGGTTTTATGTTTCAACCGTAAGATTATTATGATAAGAACCAAAATATGGCTTGCAAATGATGGTAATTATAGAGAACTTTGATGGTTTACCGCTTGGAAACAAAGAGATCAACTTGATGATTTTCAGTTTCCTCTTCATGTTTCTGAAGCATTGGGCCAAAGATCTGTTCCTTTTGGTTACGGCTTTGTTAAGTTTCATGACACAACTATTACAGCTGAAGTTTGTGAAGAGCTTTTTACTCCATGTCCTCCTCATGCCGAGCTTGCATTAAATGGAGTTGAAGTGTTTATGAATGCAAGTGGAAGTCACCACCAACTTCGAAAGCTTGATCTTCGTCTTCAGGCTTTTATAGGTGCCACTCGTACTCGTGGAGGGGTCTATATGTATAGTAATCACCAAGGTTGTGATGGTGGTCGCCTTTCATATGATGGATGTGCTAGCGTTGTGTTAAACGGTGATGTTGTTGCTCAGGGTTCCCAATCTTCTTTGAATGATGTTGAGGTTGTGGTTGCTCAGATGGATCTTGATGTGGTTACAAGCCTTAGAGGTTCTTTAAGCAGCTTCCAAGAGCAAGCAAGTTGTAAAGTTAAGGTTCCTTCTGTAGATGTACCATATAATCTATGTCTTCCTTTTGATCTTAAAATACGCCTTTCTGTCCCACTTAAGATAAAATATCATTCTCTTGAGGAAGAAATAGCATTTAAACCTGCTTGCTGGTTATGGGACTTTTTACGGAGAAGTGGAGCATCTGGTTTTATGCTCCCTCTTTCTGGCGGAGCAGACAGTTCCACTGTTACTGCAATTGTTGGGTGTATGTGCCAGATGGTTGTGAAAGAAATTGCAAGTGGGAATGAACTGCATGGTTCTGAGGTGAGTGTTCTTGCCGGTTTGTGAGAGTAATAGGTTTGACCATGCTGTTGAGTTGGTCAAGGAGTTTGGGGACTTGGGGTTGGGTCCTTTGGAATAAGCTTATGGTGATTTTAGAACCTTGAGGACAAGGTTCAAGTGAACCCCGCGACAATGATAGGAGGTGCAATTAGATATTTTAATTAGTAATACTATTATGTTAGTTGTTATTTTATTTTGAATGTTTTGTTGAATTGGGCTTTTCATTTGGGCCTTCTAGTTTAGTATCACTATGATTACTATATATGTAGTCCTTAGAGACATTTGAAACTAATCAATGAAAAATCAAGTTATCTTTTATCTCTATTTTCTTAGTTTATTTACTTGCTTCTCTTAGTTTTGTAAGTCTTGTTAGGGTTATTACTAGGTAAGTGAACTAGAAAGATAACTTAGGTTATGAAAAATGACTTAGATGGCGATATTCGGACGTGAAGGTACCTCGGTGTGTATCGTGGACGAGTAATCGCTAGAATTGTAACTTAGTTACGGTATAATATACTTTGTTCAGAACATGAGTTGATAACATGTGAATGGGTGAAGATGAACACCCATTATTTTGATGAACACCATGAGGTTGGTTTGATATTTGGTGAGAAACCTTTGTTCCAAAAGTCCTATTTGGTTAGGAGCCTTGCTCCGAAAGTCCTATTTCTTGTTGACACCTACTCACGTATTCAGATGTGATTGTGCACATACCACTTCAAAGGCTTAGGTAAAGAGGTAAGTGGAGATGTGAAACCAATGATTCATGCCCCAATTGGGTTTGAGTCCTAACCATGGCGGACATAGGGAAAAGGTGGACACCTAAGTGGGTTAGAGTCCCGTACGGTGAAAGATACCCTAAGTGGGATAGAGTCCCATACGGGTGGCGGTCGCTTGAACTAATTTTAAGTATCATAGAGGGCCCGATATCCACTGTGAAAGTCAAATCATATGAGTATGCGTGAACTTTGAATGGCTTAGACGTAGGTTCGTTCGAGGATTGATGTTTCCTGAATCCGAATAGTGATTGTTTGAGTTGTGAGAACTCAGTGACATGTTTCCATACATTGCGAATATCCCTTAGACAATTAAGTCTCTAAGTTATCTTATGTGATGATACACAAGTAATGAGAGATAAAGACTTAAGTTACGATTTGATTAGAACCCTGTAGAACCGAGTGAACCCATAAGATATGGGAACTCCCTGAGATTATTATCGCACCATAATATTGTTGTTATTTTCAGGTACTGTTTGCAAGTTTAATATACAAAAGGAGCTGTGCATTGATGTTTTAAGGGGTGCAGTTTATTGTGCTCTTTCACTGTGTATCTTGTACAATGATGAACATTGTACTTAGATCTTAGATTTTTATTTTTTGGCATTTTCCATATCTTGTACCAAACGTTGTATTTTATTTTTGTATGTTTTGTCAAGTATGTAAATGATACCAATAGGCACTTATGATTATGTCAGTACCAAATAATAACACTTGTATGATATTATTCTAGATATATATTATATGGGTTGTTACAGTTGGTATCAGAGCAGGTCGATTCTTTACCTAGCCTTGAAACATCATAAGTAAATCTATTCATGCCTCATTTGTGTGTTATGCCAACATGATTCTTAATGTAACGTTATGTAGTATTGGGCCTGATCAATCTAATACTATGTGTTGTGGAACTAAATTGACCACTAGTATGGACAAGAATTTCAAGTAATCTCATACAGTGAATAAGAAAGGATGTTTTGTTGAGCGTATGACATAAAGTATGGAAGCGAGGTAGTTTATCGGTGTTTTAGTTTCTAAGGTCACTATGGCATCTTGGAAGAGTGAGAGTATTTAAGGGAGTATGTTCAGAATAGTACCTTCCAAATGGCAGAGAGCTTGAGAGATAAGAACATTCAACATCTTTGTAAAACTCTAAGGTAGTAGTGAAGTGTAAGAGGAGACTCGAGGACACGACTGGATATTCCAAGTGAAGCATGTACGCACCAGACGAAAAGCGAAAGATAAATCAAGTATATTCAGTCTTGAAAGGGAGATCGGGTTCAGAATAATTCTCCATATGTTTAGTGTTAGTAAGAGACCAATTTGGACATGTTGAGTTACCCAAGGATCAATTATAATAGATTGTGTCGAAGAGAGAATAAGCATTATTTAGTAACAGAAGTTGTAGTGGTATAGGTTGAAGGATGTTCGTGTTGAGAGATAAAGCAAGTAATATGGATTCAAGGAAATTCTAGTAGGATGGTTTTATAATGGGAATTGAGATAAATACCATAGGGAGAGAAGCTAACGCAAAGTGGAGAATTGCATAAACATTATAATATAAAAGTGGTTACGATATGCATTTTAGACGAAGGCACAATGGAGTTATAAGGATTTTATAGAGACTAAGATAAGGGCGTGTCGTTAATGATTGTTCACATACGAAGACTTCGAGAGTGTGAAGTGGAGTGGAGGAAGTTATACCTTGGTATTATGGAATAGGTGATAGTAGTATTTATGATTACATGTATGTGAAATTGATTCCTTTTCGTGAGATGGATGTGAAGTAACATACTCTTTGTTGAGTAGTGAGTCGTGGGTTCTAAGAATTTGAGTTTGTGGTAAGCAACAAAAGACAAACCCAGATTAAGTAAATCATGGAATGGACTATATCGAGTGTGAAATTATGGCATGCAGATCTCAGATGTCCTGAGAAATGTCGAGACATTGATCTCTGCTTTAATAAATAAGGAAAGAACAAGTACATTCTGATATCTCAAAGTCATAACACTGTCATGACAGATGTTTCAACATCTGTTAAGATACATATTTTAGAGCATAAGAACAGACTGAATTATTCAAAGCAGAATAATAAATAACACCAAGATATGTAGGCATGGTAAGGAAACCCATACCGACCTGGACCCGCCCCGAAATTAACGAGGGAAACCCGGTTTAACTGGGTGCGGGTGCGGGTAAAACCCGATTTTCTATTACAGGTGCGGGGGCGGGGGCGGGGGCGGGGGATGCTACTACCCGCCCTGCATTCGGCCCCGCCCCCGTCCCGGTCTACTTTAATTTACTTGTATGCCTCATTTTAATTATTTTATTATATATTTATTAGATTTATTTTAATTTTTAGAAATAGTTTTACTAGAAAAACATGTTTATTAGTTATTTTACTCTTTAAAAACATGTTTATTATTAAAATGATTAATTATTTAATTAAATTATTAGTTTTTCTTGTTATGAAAAAAATATTTATTTAAAAAAAATTAGTTTTGCGGGTGGGGGCGGGGAACTCGTTCCCCATTGAGTGCGGGTCTGGGTGGTAGTTTTTTACCCCCGACTGGGTGCGGGTGCGGAGGCGGGTATGGGTGCGGGGCTGCTTAAACCCGCTCCCAACCCGCGCAGTTGCCATGCCTAAAGATATGACGACCCAGTTCGGTGCAAGTCACCTACATCAGGGGGCTACCAAGCCAAGAATGAATTCACTATCAGTAGTACTAATTCTAAGTATACAACCACCGGTAACGTATCACTTAATTCCCTACCCAGTGCAATTCTACCTAGAAACCCATCTAGATAAGAGAAACTCGTCTCAATTCCTAAATTACCTCAGTGATATCTAATAATCACACCCTTCGGTGACTGTATCAAATTATTCAGTTGAAAGACAGCCCTTTCAACACAATATTCAATCAATACTCTTGACTAACATAAATACTTGAATTTGCTCAAAAGCTTCATCTAAGAATAATATACAATTCATTACCTACAGGTTTCTGAATAAGAAAAACTATGTCTACCACAATGTATCAAACCGATACAAAGGGTGACTTACAATTTAAGAAAGAACACGATTCTCAAAACCCTAAACCCTTATATTTTTTTACTTTACAAAAGTCTTAACAAGGGTTCGTACTAAGCCCTAGGTCTTGGTCTTCCTTTTATAATCTTCAGCCGTCCATGGGCTTCAAAATCTCTGTCCAATCATTCCTTGATCCATGTTCTTATTGCGCCTTAAATCTTGAAACAGATCTGCAACAAACCTGCTGTATTAGACCAAGATGTCGAGTCCTCAAGATAGGACATCTTGTCTGACAAGTTGTTCTTAACAGATTTCTTTAAATTAGGACATCTTGTTCAACATCGTGTTTTACTAAAATTTAGTCAAATCTTAGAGCCTTCAATCTCCCCCTTTTGACAAATTTTGGCTAAAACTCCTTTTGCACAATAAACCCAGGAAATTAAGGAGAAAAAAGAGTAGAAAGTCCTGAAGTCATTTCAGTCGGCCTATGACGAGTCTAGCAAAAAATAATGTGACTCCTGGAAGCTTTCATTCTTCCTGTCCAGCTGTTCGGAGGATTTACACAGCACACACCACCTGTTGTATGATGTGTACCCTTTGCACTGGTGTATATGAGGAAAAAGATGCAAGATACTCCCCCTCAAAACCAGTCCCGATTTACCACCCTCCATTATCCAGATCAAGGCTCATAGGATCAAACCCCAACTCTGGATAACTCAGAACACAAGACACAACTGTGTTCATAACTCAGATCACAAGACACAAAAAGAAAACTCAGAACAAAAAGAACTGAGACACATATAGGATGTTAGAACATCTTATCCAACATCCTTGCAAAAAAAACTACAAGAATGGACTCAAGACACAAAAGAAGATAAATCATGTGTTGCAAGGAACAACACACAACTAAGATAGATACACAATATATCTCCCCCTTTTTAGCCAAAAATTGACAAAAGTATCCAACACAATTCCATACCCAAACAGTACACACCCAAACTCGGACAAATGCCATAACTCACGACACGGTAAAAACAACACCTGAGGCAAAAGAAGCAAAGACCCCCTTTAAATACCCGAGCAGTTTCTTTAAGAATTAACGATCCATTGATGTTACCGAAGATCAATTTAATGAGGACATAAATTGAGGTAGATAACTTCAGCATAAATGAATGTGTACCGCCCAACTCAGTTTTGAATATTTCTTCTTTAATGAGAATCGTCCAAAGAATATGCATGTATCAAAGAAACATGTTTTGCACGCCTTCTTTAATGCACGTTTTCCACCGTCCAAAGAACACTGTCCACAAAGAGCCACTTGTAAACAAACATGAGTCCTAAACAATGTCCTGACTCCCAGTTAGACCTTGTCTACTCTCTGAAGCATAGTCATAGTTCTTTCCAAAGAACTCCAAGCATACTCCTTTCAGCCAAAAAAAACTGACCATGATGGCAAGATATTATGTGTGACATCTTCCATTTATCAACAAAGGCTCCCATGAACCTTATCCCAATATGCAGAGAAAAATATATTCTCCCAGACACTATCCAATATTATTTCTCAGCTCTCTCCTAAGAATTAAGAACATAGCTGAATAAGTCAATAGCCTTAATAATTCAAACTCCCAAGCAAAACTTACTAAGCTAAAGAATCAACACACCACGATGTCAAGACATCTTGTCTGACATCACAACCTCACATCAATCACATGAGCATATTCATTCTCATAAGTGAGAAATAACCAGGATCACACTCCTTGTACAAAAAAAAACTCTTAGATTGAGACCAAATAACACCATTGATCACTTTCCCCCTGAACACATCCATACACTGTACAAATCCATCTTGAATCTTACAACCATAGACAACCTTGTTCTTTGAGTATAAATCCAATCAAACCTGAAATGCTCACATCCCCGAAAGAGACATACAGATTCTCTTAACTCCTTGGTTGGCCCAGATGTCATCCACACCTGAAAGACATCAAACCCCTTCTCCATATGAATAGATATACATCCCCAACCTGTTTCCTTCTCAAGGTTCAGCATGATACAATCTTTTCTAGAGATACTTCCAGCAAAACTTACCATCGACTCACAGATAATCAGAATCCACACAGTCTTGAATAGTAGCTCTACACCATACTCCACACTGAATAGGTATAGCTCTAAAGCTGAAAATCTAACCCATTCATCCTCCAAGAATAACCAAAAGCAAGAATAATGTTCCAACATCATTTAGGATATCAGTCCCAATCAGCAGAGCCATGTACTTTGATTCTTGAAACACCAATCACGTAACTTACCATTTTCATAGTAATTATTACACATCGTTAAGGTACACATGAAGATCTTAATATGATACACGCATGTATCGGCTTAATCTTCACACGAATCAAAGAAACCACTGAGGGAAATAAATTCTCATGCATCTCATAAAGCTTCTACCAGAAACAGAATGTGTAAACAATCCATCTAATGTTAGAGACATCAATCAGCCTTAAGCACCTTGGGATTTCTTCTACACCAACAGAACAAGAGTTTCATGTTCTCATATACTGGAAACTTATATTCAAGTTTGCGTAAACAACCTTCTTCCTATGTTAAGAAAAACAACAACCAGTCTTCTGAAAACAGTCTTGATCAATTACTTCTTTAAGTTCCCTTCTTCAACATAATCATCCATACCAGAAACTATTCTATTTGAAAAGAGTATCCACAAGCAGGTTCACACGAATATGGTTTCTTATGAGCAGAAGAATCTTCAAGATATCTGAGAAAAAATCCTAAATATTTGATCTTGACTTCCATATAGTCTGGTTGAGATGCCTTTGACAGTCCTCCACTAGGAATTAGAACACATACTCCTATAGGAGATAGTGGAACAAAGATTCTGCACTCCTATGCGCTCAGATCAGAAATAAACTGACCCAAGGAATGTTTATCCAGATGACCATGTGTTAATCTTCACCTCCACCAACACACCTATCCATAACAAGTTTCTTGGATAGAGACCTCATAGACTGCATACCAAATGTCTTTTCAAGTCCAATATGAAAAAGATTCCCAACACTTTTGATCAACACGCATTTGTTTAGCATCCATAGCATATGCCACAACACTCTTTTGTCCAAGGAATTCACTCCTTGGATCAACAAGATTCTGTACACACTCTTCTGGAATGATGTTTCAACATCTGTTTGAACATCAGTTCCTTTTCCAATGAACAGATCACTGAAATTGGTTCTGAAGCCATTATCAAAATTACATTTAAGGATAAGATAAAGACCTTTTTAGAACTTCACAAATGATACCGACTGTATCCATTCTTCAAGACACATCAGATACATAGAATAAGTTCTTGAGTTCTTGAAACTGTATGAAGCTGCACCTTCTGGTGTGACATTTTGACTTCATCTTTCTTGAACACCAAGAAAAAGGATAATCAATTAAACACTTGCTAAGGCCACAAATAGAAATCAATTTTAAATCCCAACCCTGTATTCTTCAGTCATCAACTGACATTATACTCCCTTTTTTACCAGAGAATCCTGATGGTGATTACAATGTTGAGACATTATGATTAACATCCATTACACAACTTGCTTCTTGATATACAACCTCTTGACAGTTCAGTGTTCTCTTTGGTGTTCAGACTAGGAAAACCATATCCTCCCGAGTCTTCCAAGCCCATCTTCACAATATGAGCCCTCTACAACTATTCAGTTCTGACAGGCTCCTATTTCTTCAGGTTGACAACCCTCTTTGCTCTTGCTACATTATCAGAAATGAGGCATCCAACACATCATAGGAAGAAATCTTCAAAGCATAAATCTTCCTTAGAAGACCGTCTTCAAACAAACCAGTAAAATCCTTGGATAATCAGGATTACTTTCCAAGATTCAGAAACGACATGTAGTTTCTCTTGAGATCAGTAGGAAAAATTTCTCCACAAATATCCAATGTATTCACACTCATAAGAGTGCTTTAGCATTGATCATCATTTACTCCAGTTCCAGTCTAGTTGAATGTCAATACAATTATGGTGACATTTAAACAACCATACAGTTCCTTCTATAGACTGCCTTCCAAGAATTCTGATAGGGAATCCTCAAACATAGACAATCTCTTATAGGGTTGGGATCAAAAAATAAATTTCTCTCTAATGGTATGACATTCTCATGTCACACTTCTTAAATAAGTACCCTTGGAACTTCTTCTTAACCATTTTCTCTTTTGAACTCTATTTATCAAACACATTCAGAAGTCCCTTTAAGAGTGGACTTGAGAGAAAACTCAAGTATCTTGGGCTACTTTAACCATGACATAGAGTGTCTACCAAATCCATAGATCATGAATTTGATAAACAAGAACTCTACTCAACCTTTTTCCTCCTATTACCCTTCAAACTACCTGGTTGAGACTATCTCCCAAGCAACATAGGAAGATCCTTCAGTGGGAGCCAGATCATAATGCTCTCTCCTTTATATTACTCCCAACTAGTGATGACATGAACATCTATAGAAGCTGACACCATCTTCAATAATCACCAGGTAAGATGTCAAAATATCTTATAAGTCACCATGCGTAACAATAGCATCATTGTCAGCAGCAGTGGTAGAATCTTCACAAGGTATCAGTCAACCATCAGTAGTTATCTGGCTGGATTCAAAAAGCTATCATCCTAGATTCCAATCCCACAACACCAATGGATGGTCTGATCATGCTCCTTCCTTGTTCAATAGACCAGAAAGTATCTTCCCTAGAACTGATCCAGAAACATAACAGGATGCCTGCTCTGATACCAATTGAAATTCTAGGATGCAGATCTCAGATGTCCTGAGAGATGTCGAGACATTGATCTCTGCTTTACTAAACAAGGACAGAACAAGTACATTCTGATATCTCAAAGGCATAACAGTGTCATAACAGATGTTTCAACATCTGTTAAGATACATATTTTAGAGCATAAGAATAGACTGAATTATTCAAAGTAGAATAATAAATAACACCAAGATATGATGACCCAGTTCGGTGCAACTCACCTACATCTGGGGGCTACCAATCCAGGAATGAATTCACTATCAGTAGTATTAATTCTAAGTATACAACCTCCGGTAACTTTTAACTTAATTATCTGCCCAGCGCAATTCTACCTAGAAACCCATCTAGATAAGAGAAACCCATCTCAATTCCTAAATCACCTCAGTGATATCTAACAATCACAGCCTTCGGTGGCTGTATCAAACTGTTCAGTTGAAAGACAACCCTTTCAACACAATTTCAGTCAATACTCTTGACTAACACAAATACTTGAATTTGCTTAAAAGCTTCATCCAAGAACAATATACAATTCATTACCTACAAGTTTCTGAATAAGAAAAGCTATGTCTACCACAATGTATCAAATCGATACAAAGGGTGACTTACAATACAAGAAAGCACACGACTCTCAAAACCCTAAACCCTTATTTTTGTTTACATTACAAAAGTCTTAACAAGGGTTCATACTAAGCCCTAGGTCTTGGTCTTCCTTTTATAATCTTCAGCTGTTCATGGCCTTCGAAATCTCTGTCCAATCATTCCTTGATCCATGTTTTGATTGTGCCTTAAATCTTGGAACAGATCTGCAACAACCTGTTGTATCAGACCAAGATGACAAGTCCTCAAGATAGGACATCTTGTCTGACAAGTTGTTCTTAATAGATTTCTTCAAGTTAGGACATCTTGTTCAACATCAAGTTTTACCAAAATTTAGTTAAATCCTAGAGCCTTCAGGGTGGTCTTGCAGTCAGTTGATAAGAGTTATCATTTACGAGTCGTTCAAATAAGTGAATTATGTTTGGTGAAGTGTTCAATGGAAATCGGGTTGGAAGAGAGTCCCAATTAATAAGTATGTGGAAGATGTCAAGGTTCTTCATAAGGGTGTATTATTTTGGTTGTCAAGAGTTGGAAAATTTCCCGTATTCGTGAATGGTCGAAGTATTCTGAATCTACCTTTTGTTGGACTTAGAAAGTTTATTATCTTGATTCTCACCAAGGAATCAAGTGAGATAGTGAGGTTGTATGCTTGATGTGGTTTATTCCTGATACCTCTTAGATGACTTGATGACTACGGTGTTGTGGGTTTGGTGTTGAGTTATAAATCATGTTGTTGAACTTATACCATGTCGTTAAATCGTGTGGTGGAAAACTTGTAGTTATTAATCCTTGAAGTTGAGATTGTGTTTGTTGTCGTTCTTGTTGCCCTTTATGTTAGTATCATAAGTTGTGTTGTAGTGGTGGTGATCGATGGTATCTTTACTGATTCTCGTACTCCATAAGAATTAAGGAAATTTATAATAAAGTTTATCAATTTTAGTCTTCATGACTAGAGCAAAGTTTCTTAGTCATGTGATATCGCAAGCAGGAGTGAATGGAATTTAGACAGGTGAAAGTATAAGTATATCAGATATGTATAAAGCTGGAGTATGGTGTTGTAGTATAAATTATTAGAAGGGTTGTCAGAATCAATTTTTGATAAGGAAGAGTAAGACATGACATACCGAGTGGTGATCCCAAAAGATCTGTTCAGTATCTTATAAATGTTAGTAAGGTATAAGTGGATAGTCAGGGTATGACATCTGGACAGTTCACCCAGACACATGGTGTGGGAGGTAGACCCCCAAGAGAGTGGTACATGATGTATACGATGTTATTCTACCCTATTGAAAGGATTTGAAGGTTTTCTTCCAGGCAAGACTGGGAATGAGATATTTCTAAAGTTAAGCATGTAACTTGAATTGTATGTGAAATAGAACACGAACTAGAGTTGCGGTAAATGGAACAGGAAGATTGAGAGGAATGAGTTTAGATAGGAAGTTCCATGTTATCTCCAAATGTGTGTGAAATATGGTGTGTGACTCTGTGAATAGTATGGAAACTCGCAGTTACATTCTAGATTGCTTAAAGTCCTTTGGAAGTGGTGTCTCGTTGATAATGTGAAATTTCCTTAATGGTGTTATTTTGTTATTGGTTGAGTTCTACTATCAGCAGAAACCTTGAATGAGCCAGAACCTTATAAGAGGATTTGATGTGGAATGTAGTAACCAGGACCGGATATTGTCAACTGATTTGGATAGATTGCTTCAAGCTCAAGGTAAACCTCTGTGTGTCAGCAAGGAAGTTATTCTGCTAATGGATGTCAGTAAGGTTCTAGTACTATTTTGGATAGTGGGCACTATGGAGGATAAGTGTTGGTCTTATTCTAAACTTATGTGTGTCAGCAAGGAAGTTATTCTGCTAATGGATATCAATAAGGTTCTAGTATTTTTTTGGGTGGTGGGCACTCTGGAGGATAAGTGTGATTTTTGATGCAGATTGTTAACTAACCAGTAGTGCCTAGGAATATGAGGTGTTCCATTATTGGGACCAGAGTAGCGCAGTGAAATGTGATGGATGAAAGAGCTCAATCAAGTTTATGGGGGATCAGAGAGATAGTTACTCGTAAGAATGGAAGTAAGACAATCTAGTGCTAAGGGTGTTATCTTGTTGACATAATACGAGAGAAGTGAAGTATCAGGTGTAGATGTAACACCCTAAATTTCCCCCATAATAATTTTTAAATAAAACATCAAAGTAATTAATTCAAACACACGCAACTTAGGATGTTACGATCAACATACAAAACCTGCTCATCTGATAGACTATGTAACACTTATATTTTAATATTATCATAAAACCTGAACATTATCTTTATTGCAGCGGAATCATAAAATCATTTATTCTTTCATAGTATGTAAAATTTATCATGGAATCATACAATTCATCAAATAGTAATTAAACATGATAAAGGAGATGTCCACAAATGTAAAAAAATATAATTCATAAAAGCGCTCCCACGACTCCCCGGTGTTACAATCAGAGCAGACGCCAACTACAAAGAAAAGGTAAGGAGACTCCATCTTCAACTCACATATGAGTCCTACTGCGGAGTATCTACACATTGCCCACGTAGAGACAATATTCAAACAGAAGGGGTGAGATATCATGATATTATAAAGGAAAGCATGTTAAATGGCATGCATTAAGTTAACACAACAACAATTTAACTAAACATCCAGCATCAATCACCCAACAATATCATCACCAATTATTCACCAATCAACAGGAAAGCACATGATAACAAATCGATTCATCACACAACACTACATACTTATCAACATAACATCATGGATAATATATAATGCAATGAGACTCACACCCAACTCAATGCTTATGCATGTGGTACCAATTTTCATGAACACTCAGGTTCACCGTTCTGATCCCCACCTCCTAGGATCAGAACCACTCACTGATCCATCACCTCCGAATCAGCTACCGGCCCAATCCACACAATGGTATTTTAGGCTCACCAACAACGGACCATCTGTCCACAAATGTATGTAATGTAACTATTTATACATACAACAACAACAACAACATCATCGTGTACGATAACCCACCTCCATGGTTATGGTACACCACCCAAATTGGCCAACAAGCATACAAATATATTTCATACAATATGGATATATATATATATATATATATATATATATATATATATATATATATATAGATATATATATATATACACACATATTTTATGCAATCACAACAACATCCTTAAAACATACTCATATTACCACCATTAACACCACAACAACATCATTGTAACAACCATCAAGATTCGTCACTTACAACAAAACTTCTTAGCGTACACAACAAATAATCACCGCATTCTTCAACATATTAGACCTAAGAATATTGGGAAAAGGATTCACCTAATTATACCATGTTAAATTTCTATTCATTAGTTTTGCGACGCTTTAAACGGTTCGTCATTTGGATATACGATTAAAAAGTTATGATCGAAACCGTTTCTAGCATTTTTTTTCTATGTGCTAAAGCTTCAGGTCGACTCACAGGACCTTCAAGTCAACTCACAGAAGCTTTAGGTCGAATCACAGAAGCTTCAGGTCGACGCATGCTGTTATAGTTTTCAAAGTATTACATTCGGGTGGCATCAGGTCGACCCACCAGACCCTGGAAGTCGACGCACACTGCTGCGAAGCTCAAAAATTACTTTTTTAAAAAGCACTTTCACCACAGATTTTCACACCAGAGCCTATGCTACAAAAACCCATCATTATAGACTCGATTTTATACTAAAATAGCATCCCAAAATTTAATTATACCATGTTTAACCATGGATTAACATCGTATCATCATCAATTTCATACTTACGACTTGAAACTTCCAAAACTCAACAATGGAGGAACTTTTCAACAATTCCAAAAATAGAAAATACCACACATATATGCAACAAAATTCGTCACATACCAATTAAACAATTCATCATTCATCACATACCAATTGACAATTTCAACATCAATTACATCACAACCATCATATCATAGAACAACACACAACCCACAAAGTAAGATCCTAACTTTTACCCACTATTCAACATACTAACTAGGGGTGGAAAAACGGGCCCGGCCCGTTGGGCATGCCCGTTTTACCCGTACTTTAGTGTGGGGTGGGCCAAGGGATTAGGCCCTCACTCTCTAATGTGTCCGCCTCGCCCCGCCCCGTTTTCTTCACTGGCTTATGCGGGCACAAACATTTACATAAAATTTTGCATTTTTAGGCTTAAAAGGTACAGTGCCCGCGGACTTTCCCCGCTCCGTCCTCACTTTTTTTGCGGGGTGGGCCTAGGTTTTAGGCCCGCATCCTCAACAATGACCGCCTCGCCCTGCCTCGTTTTTTTGCGGGCATTTGTGGGGCGGGCCTAAACGGGGTGGGCATGCCCGTTTGCCACCCCTAATACTAACCCTTAGAAGATCAGAACCCCACCCTTACCTTGTAATCAAGTTTTCTAAACCTTCACAAATGGAGTTCTTCCCCTTCCTTGCCCTAGCCTCTTTCACTTTCAGTTCCAAAACACGTACGATGAAAAAAAATGACTCCACTCTCTTCCAATTCCTTTATAACTCCCTCAACTATGGTTTTCCCCTTATGCCCTCACTTACTCCTCTAACTCTCTATTATGCCCTCAACATTCTCCCAAATGCCACTTTTGCCCCTCATCCTAATTTTCACCTTAATATTCTTATATTATTATAATTCCAATATTATTATTACTAATAATTTCACCACTAAAATAATAATATCATTATCTCTTAATTATTTAAATTATTAATATTACTTATTAATCATTCTCACCACACTACCAATTCTACAAAAATTAGCCACACCCCCCTCACCCTTAAGGTCATCAACATTAAGGTCACTAACCCCTACAACAGGGTACCTCAATCACAACAAAGCACACATAATCACATCTAAACACACAACTTTAGGAAATTAAATTACGAAAAATAATTTAAAATAAAATGGGCGTTACAGTAGACGCTTACAATACACAGTATCAGGTCAAGTGAAGTTAATAAGGATATCAATATATGGATTATAAAGTTGTCGTGGTACTGAAGGATTTATAAGAGAAGAGTCGTTAGTGTTGCGTGTAATCAAGAAATCAGTAAATTATCTCATGAAGATTCGATAAATACCGATTATCCAAATCAAGATAAGGTGTTGTGATTATGTTTTGTGTGACTCGGTACGAGAAAGAGAGTTGTAGATTCCGAAAGGAAAGTAACCAAGTGTTTCAGAACGGCATGTTAGAAGAATTGGAGTGGGGAAAGATTAGAAGTTAATCAGATATTGGAATGAAAATATGGCTAAGACCATATCGTTTTGAGAAATTATGAAAGAAGGGAATTAATCAGTGAAGACAAGTGAGAAGATTGAGTATGTCAGAGGTTTTAACTGAAATAAAGTCAATTGTTGACCTAAGACTGTGTTGCAAGAAGATGTTTTTTATTTAGTGGGGGAAATTCGAGGGCAAATTTCAATTTAAGGGGGGAGAATGTAATATCTCATATTCCCTTAAATTCTCAATTGAGTGTCAGTTGAGATCAACTGAGTTCCTATGTACTCTATCTTTTGTCAGTTGGAATAATTAGTGCTCCTATGTGCTCTAAATGTTGTCAATTGGGACCAATAGAGTAACCAATGGACTTTGCTGGAATCAATATTTATAAAAAGAGACAGACCAAAATTAATAAGTATGAGAGGGGATATTTTGGTGACATTAATAGTTGGTCAATTGGTATTAGATGAAAAAATATAAATTGGGATATTTCATATAATTTTATAATATTATATTGTATATATATTATACATATGTATGTGTGGAGGAAAAAGAAAAGAAGAAAAGATAGAAAGGAAAAGAGAAGAAGAAAAGAGAAAGAGAGAAAGAGGAAGAGGAAAGCTTGGATCATCATCATCGTTTCATATCAATTTCTTCATCCATCTTCATCATCTCCATGTGATAAGGTGAGTTCCATAGATAGTGTAGTTTTGGATGAAAAGTATGGAAACATTGGGTTAGGGTTTTGTGTTAATGATTGGATTATTCTTGCTTCTATGTGGATGTTGTTGTTTCTTGATGTTTAATTCATGGCATAATATGTTTGAATATGTTAGGATATGATTAATTATGTTTTAGAATGGTAATGAAGGGAAGAAAGGTTGGAATTGGATATTTCCCCTTCCAAATGTGTTTCTGGAAATTCTAGAAATCATCGCTCTCGCCAGGCGAGCTGCTTTTTGTCAGCTTCGACGGGCAAGCTTTGGCGAACTGAAGGCGAGACAGCTCGCTAGCTGCTCTCCGGGCGACCATGGTGCATTTTTTCCACTGCCTGGGGTTTCCCAGGCGAACCGAAGGCCAGCCAGCCTCGCTGGCTACTCACCGGGAGACCATGACAGCATGCAGAAAATATTTTGTTTCTTGTTTTCCCCATAACTTGAGAGCCGTAACACGGAATGAGGCATAGTAGGAAGCGTTGGAAAGCTATTCTGATTCTCTATGTGATAGTAAATTTGAAACATGGGTATATTCCATTGATTGATAGGATAGATATGAAATTCAATTGAATGTGAACATTATAGTTCTTGTTTCCACCATAATTTGTGAATTGAGAATCTAATTGATATGGGACTTGAATCATTAAAAAGATAATACAATGGTATATTAAATGGTGATAGGAGACGATAAACTAACCAAGGATGCTTGGTAGAGGATAATAATGATTTATATGCCTTAATGTTGTATGTGAATTACTTATGGTTGTTATGTTTGACATGTTGTGTTAATATATTTGTTTCATGTATGATATTGTTTTATGCTATTATGTATGATATATATATATATATATATATATATATATATATATATGCTATTAGGCATGATATATATATATATATATAACATGCCTAAAACATTATGAATATGAGTGAGGAAACATAGGATATAACTCGGTAAATGAACTAGAAAGATAAATTAGGTTATGACAAATGACTTAGATGGCGATATTCGGATGCGATGGTACCTCTGTGTGTACCGTGGACGAGTAATTGCTTAATAATAATAGTATTCTATTTAATCATAGTGTTATTATTAAGTAAATTGAAGAATTATGTTAAAAAAATTCTGTCGAAATAATAATGATTGGCACATTCTTATTTAGAATTTTTTAACATAATTCTTCAATTTACTTAATAATAACACTATAATTCTGTCTAAAGTTTTTGTCATATGATATTTACATTTCGAAATAATAATGTGATTGTAAAATGCAGTGAAGAACTTTGTCAGAAATTTTTTTGTTATCGATTAATAGATATGATTTTTTTTTATAAGACAACTTATAAAATTTAAAAAAAAAAAAAATTTGTCAAAATTTAAAGGAAATAACAAAAAAATAATATATTAAAAGAGATGTGAATTAAGACAAATAAAGTTAAACTTAAATAGGTTATAGTAATTATATATCATAATGATTAGGTATCATTTCAAATGATAAAAGGTTAGTGCTTTATCCATTAAGAGATATGATTTTCACTGATAAAACTAATTTATAAAGTTTTTTTTTCAAAATTTAAAGGGGAATGAAAATATACTAAAAGAGATGTGGCAAAATTTGATAAATGATTAACACTAATGAAATTATTCACAATAACATGCAATTTATTTTTTAATAAGTCAAAAATGATCGTTATTAACCAATATTAATGTCTTCTTATTTATCATAGGAAAAAGTGAGGTGGATGTTTATATATAATTAATGTTTTTTTTTCTTTTTTTCTAAAGGCCATTTGAATTAAATAGAATACAAGGGGTATTCACCCAAGAAAATATACAACAATGATGAAAAAAATTCCCCACCAACTCCAATATGAACTTAAGCCCCTAAAAGATTTAAGGAGAAAGCATAGAAGTTGAAGTTAGGAGTAGAAATTTCAGACATAATCGACCATGTCCAAACCAAAATCTTAATCTCCCAACAGATGTCGTTCAAATTAAACAACTCATTCCTAAAAATAAAATTGTTTCTAGCCTTCCATAAGCACCAGCAAATAGCTACCCAAAAAGAACTTAGCCTACCCGACTCGAAACAATTCCTACTAACTCCCATCCATTGAATGAAGAAACTCCACAAACAGCCTGCGTAAATGATATTACTCCTACACCAATCATTAAAAAAGTTCCAAACAGAATTTGTGAATGAACAATCGAAAAGAAGATGCTCCGCATCTTCGTCGTCCCTCCTGCAGAAAGTACAGTTGGTTGCCGATATAACCATCCCACGTTTCAATAGATTATCCACCGTAGGCAGCCTTTTCCAAAACAACCTCCAGGCGAACAATTTGAACTTCGGCGGGATCTTCAAATTCCACATCATTTTAAAATAAACCAGTTGATTTGGGTGGAAACTACTCTCTATATGATTAGCAACCAGAATAGAGTAAACATCACGCACCAAAAATACATAATTGGTGCCCGAGTTCCATTTGATCAAGTCCTTTTCTCCCTATTTTGCAGACACATTCTGCAGCAAAGAATGCAGATTCTGCACCTGCTGAATGTCCTCGGTGGGCAACCGGTTGGAAACTCCAAGGTCTCTCCAAAACCACACGCCATTGATGAATTCTCACAGATTTGTTTTTATAATTACAACCTTCAAATAGAGTTTTATAATTGGTAGACAAAGACGAATCTGATAGCCACGAGGCTGTCCAAAAAGGAATTGAGGAACCTTCTCCCAAAGTTTGAGAAACTAACCCTGCAAAAGAAAAATTAAAGTTAGAAGAAACCACCTTCAAATTGATTATATCCTTCCACAAAAACGAAGACGATTTCGATTGCTTTCCATCCTCTGCCAAGATGTTTCCCTCTACAAAACCATATCTACCTCTCAGCACCTCCTTCCACCAAGATTTGTTATCTTCCATTATCTTCCATTTCCACTTTGTTAGGAGAGCAGAATTGAAATCGGCCAAGTTCACAATGCCGAGACCGCCCTTCTCCTTAGGACTGCAAGCTAACTCCCAACTTACCCAATGTATTTTTTGAAGGTGTGAAAAATGCAAGAAAGGGGGGGTTTGAATTGGTTTTTCAAACTAATAGTTTCTTTTAAATAACTTTCTTGTCAAAACTTTTACCCTCTTTTTTTAAGGAACAACAGCTTAGTTAAACACAGAGATATAAACACGTTATGTTTATACTAGTTCACTTGAGAATCTCTCAAGTTAATCTAGTCCACCCGCCAAGGTGATTTCGCCTCTCTCAACGAGGTCTTAATCCACTATTCAACAAAATAGTACACTGCACGAGCTACACAACTAGTGACTAATAACAACCTCTAGAACTCACACGTTCTAGACTTCTCAAGTAATCCAACCACACAGGTCTTACTTAAGGCACAACCTCTAAGACACACGTCCTAGACTTCTCAAGAGATCTGATCACTAAGACTCTCTTAAGGAATACAACTTTTAGTTCAAATACAATGAGTTTACAGAGAATTGCTTCTTATCAAGCTGATAATGTAAACAAGTTTTTAGACCAAGAATGACTTAAGAAAGAAATAGAGTTAGAGAGTATTGTCGTTGTTCGTGTATATCTCTTTCTTCAAGTCTTTGAGCTTCCTTTTATAGCCGAGTGAAAAGATCCGTTGAGATGGAATCATGAAGGCTAGGTAGACTTACGGCTAGAAGCGTGAGGACAGGTACAAAATCTTCTGCATGTTGCGCGTCTTGTCTGTGTCAGATTATCTCGTTTGTATTTCGCACAGTCTTCAAGAATATTAACGTTGTAATGTGGTACAGCTGTACAGTGTAGCAGGTTTTCTTGGCTTCTCAACTTCAGAGGCTTTTTGTGAGCGTGAGTAAGAAGGGAAAACATTGCTCGGTTCTTGAGATAATCAAGTCTTTGAATCATCAGCTCTGCGCTTCCAGAATCTTCAGAACCTGTCTTTAGAACCTTGTTCTCTTAATCCACTTTCTTCAAATCTTCAGAGGCTTCTGATAATATTTGATTGAAGCATGAATAGAGTATTCATAGCAGAATATCTGATGCTTCAAGTCTTTCGTCGATTGAAGAAGTCCATTAGGAATCAGTCTTCAGAACTTCAGCACTTGGTCTTTAAGAACGTTCTCCTTTTCTGCTTTAAGTCTTCCGAAACTTCAGAGCCTTGATCGAAAATTGTGAGGCTTCAGCATCAGGACTTCGTTCCATCAGAACCCTTGTCTTTTGACCTTCAGAATTCATTTTCCTTTCGTATCAGAGTTGTGTGAATCTTGTTTTATCTTCGAATTGAGTTCAGTTCTTCGACGCATCTTTCATTAATCATTTCGCCAATTCACGGAAGCAGAACCTGTTTGCTAGGTTCTCACAAGTAACAACATTAGTTGCATAAAATTGTTCATACAAATATACATCTGTTATCATCAAAACTTAGAGATAATATTGTAGAACCAAATCTTGTTCTCACAAACTCCCCCTTTTTGATGATGACAAAACTATATACTTTGATGACACAATTTTGATATATATAACACAGGGAAAATGAAAAAGTTTTTAGGATAGCTTATCCTTTTTATGAAGTGCTCCCCCTGAGTATTAGATTAAGGTTCTTGCTAGGGCTCCCCCTGACTTCATTAACCTTTTGAGTCTTTCTTCATTATCAGAATTCTGAGTTATCTGCACAGAGAAGAAAAATACAGAAAAACAATCTAATAGAGATGATGGATTTATCTGTTAGCATGTAAGCAACATTGTTTTTCGGAGAATGACTATAGGATCAAAATTATCACATTCATATAACTTTCTCCCCCTTTTTGTCATGAATCAAAAAGATAAACATAGGGTAGTCCAAGAGTGAAAAATACAGAGGTTTATGTGCTGTCAGAGGACAGTTTGTCCCAGATTTTCTTCATCATGATCTGAAGATTTTCATTGACAGTATCTTGCTTGTCAAACCTTTCTCTGAATTTCTTCTGTTCAGTTCTGATTTCATCAACAGCGTCTCCCAGACGGTTGATAACAGGATCAAAGGTGGAAGCAATCATAGCACTTTCTTTAGCCTTTTCAGCCTCTGCAGCTTCTTGTGCCTTTCTAGAAGCTTGCTCTTATGCTTCTTTAGTAGCCTTTTCTTCAGCTTCTTTCTGCTTAGCAGCTAAGAACTTAAGTACTCTGACTCTTGCTTCAGCTTCAGCTCTCTCCTTAGATTTTGCTAGTTCCGTAGTTATGGTTGTGTTTGAGAAACTTATAATTCTTGTAAGTTCCATGTCCAACCATTTTTGAAAACTTTGACAGGCACTCTCAAGTTCCATGAGCTTTGTGCTTGTACAAAGTTCCACTCTTAACTTAGCAAACTTCTCAAGTGCTTTGTCATGAAATTGACTTGTACACTCTTCAAAGGAAGTTGGAGGTGGAGTATTGTAGACAACAAGAGCGAGATTAGATTCGGCAGAGTTGGTTTCTGGTGGTGTTTGCCGAGATAAGTCAACCTCAGTCGCAGCAGTTTCAGGTGGTTGTTGTTGATTGTTGGGAGAGGTTACTTCTAGATTGTCAGAGTTCATGAGGTTTTCAGGTAAGACAATTTCTAGAGATTCATAGGAGGTTTCCTCAGAACTAGATTCAGTAATGGGAGCTTGAGATTCAAAGATTTGATTTGTTGGTTCTAGTTCATTTGGCTGAATTGTTGAGGTAGTTGTTGTTGAAATATGGGTAAAAACAATCTCAGACCGGATTGGGTTAGTTATTGATGGACTGTTGGTTGATTGATTAGTGGTTGGTAAAGGAATAGAGAAAGATGGAGGTTTAAACCTTACTTGTGGAATGGAGGTAGAGGTGATTGATGAAGATGGTGCAGCAACAGATGGATTTGCATCAACTTGATTGATTTTCTCAAGAAGAAGGGTTTCTTTTCTGGAGATTTCAGTTTCATCCTTTTTCTTCTTTTTACCCTCCGCGTCCTCTTCAGCAAGCTTCCTCTTACTCCTGGTAATATGCTTTGACTAAGGGACAGCTTCTTCAACTCTAGATTCTGCTTCTCTCATTATGAAAATGTAAGAGGCTATTGCTGTTGAATTATCTTCTTTGCGGTAGAATGGATAGTTTTCCACTGGATTCCTGATCTTTTTCACCGTGTCGGGAGAAATAGGTGTTGGTTTCACCTCTACACTTGCAATCATCTTCATATGTTTAAGATTTACAACATTGAAAACTTCTCCAACTCTTTCATTCAGATATTCCGTGAAATTTGCTTCTTTGGTCAGATAATCCACTAATCTGCATTCAACCAGAATGTCAGAAATCAATCTTCCAAAAGGAATGTAGTTGACAATCTTCTTTTCTGGTGAGGCCGTTGTTCTGGTTTTGCGCACCATATCCCTTAAATAGTAGAACAGAATGGAGGGAAGGCACATTTTCTCATGTTTGTGCAGGTAGTACAACATGTGTTTTTTATTTGCGTTGGCAAAATCTGTAGCACTCTTTGCCGGTCTTGGATTGATGCATCCAAGATTGATCTTGTGTCAGATCCTTAGGTTATCGCGCAAGTTTTTGCTTTTGTAGTCCGTTGTTCCAGATTGACAGCTCTTGAAGATATCTTTGTTGATGACTGACTCAGATTTCTCAGTTTTTCCGTACACCCTCTTTCCTTCCAAGAACTTCATTCCTAGCAATTCGGAGATAGATCTCTCAGTGATGATAATCTTCTGCTCCAGAACAAAAGATACCACATGGAATTCGTCTGTATCTGCATGTCTCCATAATTCTTTCACTAGATCATCAAAGTATGGACCTCTTAGTCTATCAAAGTAATTCTTCCATTCTTGAGCATCCAATTGATCAATTAGGTTAAACCCATTATCAGAGAGGTTGTTGAAATCAACATCTAGCTCTTTCAGAACAGTTAGATCGTTTGCATGTGTCACACATGTCACAAAGCGAGTTTTCTAGGTGACATGGTTTGCATCAATTGAGGGAAGATTTAATGGATCTGAAACAACTGGTTCAGTCGTTGAGAGAGTGGTAGATAGAGAGAGAAATAGACGAGAGTCGATTAACCTTTTTAGGGTTTGTGAGAAAAAAAAATTCTCGAGGGTTTAAAGGACAGATACACTCTTGAAGGGATAAGCTAATAAATGTGATAAAGTTTGGTCAATCTTGAGAGAAATGTTGTTCGTTTAATTTGAATAGTTAAAATGACTTAATTTTATTTAAATCACGTGCAAAAATAATAATTTTTCCGAAAATATGACATGTCACAAAATTATCAGAACTTGAGATGCGTTAAGAGAATGGTTCTGATGATTTGAAAAATAATTTTCTCTGACTAAACACATGAGGTTCTGAAAATGTTTTATTCTAAACAGTACTTCATATTCAGGTGTTTTAAAATGATTAGAAATCTATCTTCAGCTAAGGGTTTTGTGAAAATATCAGCCCACTGATGGTCTGTATCAATAAATTTTAAGCATAGAGTTCCCTTCTGAACATAGTCCCTAATAAAGTGATGTTTTATTTCAATGTGTTAAGCCCTAGAATGCAAAATTGTATTTTTTTGTAATGCCCTGTATAATACATATCTAGAATAATACAATACAAGCACTTTATTTGGTACTGATACATCAAAAGCGCCTAATGGCATAGTTCACATACTTGTCCATTTCTAAAACATAAAAACACTACATGGCACAAGTCATGGAAACTAGCCAAAATAATAAAAACTAAGAATAATATACAATATCCTCATTTGTATACAACAAAAGAATACACAGCGGAATAAGATTAACTAAGCTTCTCTTGAAACATCTTTGCATTGCTCCACTTGTAACCAAACCTGCACCTGAAATATAGTAACTATAGTGGGGTGAGATACATCAAATCTTAGTGAGTTCCCTATCCTATAGGTTCTCTCGGCTTTACAGGGTTCTATCAATCCTAACTCAAGTCAGGGGAAGGGAAAAATGACCTTGAGTACACGATCTCACAATCTCACACTATATGGAAACATGTCATGAGTCTGTGAACTCATCAAAATCACACGAAATGAATTACGCCCTGAGCCTGTTAACTCAAGATTCCTTACGAATCGGAATATGTCCTGAGCCTGTTAACTCAAGAATTCCGCTAATCAATAACCATACCAAGGCATCCCCTTTTCCCGTCCGCTTCTACGTCTAGAAGACGACCCGAGTCATGGATCCTTGAAGTTACTTGGCATATGAAATGGATTCGGGCTCATCGGCCTGTTAGCCGTGAACCGTCACTTCTCATGGCCTGTTAACCATCACAAGTCTCTTTACCCGTAGGCTCCATTCGTACTATACGCGAGAATCAAACCTGCCAAGTAATTGTGCATATGTTTCAGAGGAGGTGCTCGAGTATCATGAAACTACAGCGCAAGATAAATGGTTACGATTACATGATCACACACACCACGTGATTGTATTCGACAATCACAAGGCCACAATGCCTTACCACAAACCACAAAGGTTTACACACATGTTCCATACTAGTGTTTCCCAATTCTATTCACAATCTAGAATTATAACAATCTTACTCTACCATTTGTTTTGGGGTAAAGTTCCCTCACTCTTCCTAATTCATATTTTAACATGCATACATATACAAACATGTTTAACAACAAGAGCATAGGCAAAATAATCATCAATCGCATAATGGAAACACATAATTCAACAACAATTACCCACCATTAAACGATAAAAGTCGACAAAATGACACTATTCCAAAATCCCGACATAATTAAATTGGCCAACGATCTTAAAACCATTTTAATAAGTAAATACATTTTATTAGCTTTCCAACGGTATCAAGAATGTTAAAAACGGATAACCAAGTCAAAAGTTATGGACACAACGAGAATTGGTATCGCGAAAAACACAATTCTACACTTTCCTGGCCGTACGCGTATTGCCCTAAGCCATACGCGTATTGCCCAAAGTGATACGCGTATGGCCAGAGACTGATTTTCCTTCAAAATTCCATTTAAAACTCCAATACACGTATTACCTCAAACCATATGCGTATTGCCCCCTCTCATACGCGTAACGCCTAAAATGCTTCAGTGCAATACGCGTATTGCCCCTCCCATACGCGTAACGCCCAAAATCCTTCATTACCATACGCGATTTCCCAACTCAATACGCGTATTGCCTTGCGTGATACGCGTATGGGCAGAGGAAACCCATAATTTTTCCTGCATTTTTCCCGTTACGAATTTCTCCCCAAAACCTCTCCAATTCTCATCTAACCACTCCCAAATCACAATATATCAATCCAAATATGTTCCAACACAATTAACAAGTATTCTATGCAATTTATATAGAATTTCATCCGTTAGAATTCATTTTCTCTCAATCTAACTTAAGTTCAATTCTTATATTTCTAGACTTAGAGTGTCTAACTAGAACCCACCTGGTAACCGAAGAGGAGTTTGGAGAAGATGATGATCCAGCTTTTCTCTCTTCTCCCTCTTTCTCCACTTTCTCTCTTTCTCTTCCATTTCCTCTTCTTCTTCCTAACTTCTTCTTTTTCCTTTTTCCTTTTCTCTTTTTCTTTCTTTTATTATATATATATATATATATATATATATATATATATATATATATATATATATATACATAATCATTAATATATAACATAACTCCAACATGGTAAAATATCTCCAATTGATATTTTGTCGTCTCAACCCAATTGATCAATTATAAGAATTTCCATAAAATTTCTTTCTTGGGTTAATAAATATTAATCCGTCTCTTTAATAAAATAATTGATCTCTTCGGAGTTCACAAGTTGCTCTATTGATCCCAATTGATAATACTTAAAATACTTAGAATATTCCGTTAATCCAATTTATCAAAAATAGAGCGCATAGGTACCCATCTGATCTCATCTGATGTCCAATTGAGCATTTAGATAATACGGGGTATTACACTCTCCCCCCCTTAAATTGAAATTCGCCCCCGAATTTCCTCTACTCGGCAATAACCCCAACTTGTATTTGGGTCTTAGATTCACACTTAATGTTACTTTCGTTCAACTTCCTGACGTATTCCAATTCCAACTTAACTTCACGGACCAAAATCCTTATTTTCACGAATTATCAAACTTTACGTCCTTAATCATACTCTTGTCCCAATATCGAGTTAACTTATAACTTTGCTTTTTTTTTTTTTCGTAATTCATCTGTTGTTTCTTACTAGAATACTGAGTCACATTCTACTTCAGAAAGAATATACTATTCTTACACCCTTCTATTGAGTCGCAAAATAAGACTGTAACACCTCCTCTCAAATCAGGACCACAACACTCCATACATCCTCACGATGTAACTTAGTGATTTCTTAACTTCATGCAATTACCGACAATTATCCTTTCGTGAATCCCATAACATTCGAACCACTTCATAACTAGTCCACGACTTCTTTACCATTTCCATCTGTCTGATACTAAACATTGTAATCATTCCATCCGATATTGCCTTTCTTTATTATTCCTATAAGTAACAATCTTTCAAATTTCTAATTTTGACTGAACTCTTTCGTCTGTCTCCTTCCACTGCGCAAATCCAAAAATCTAACAGTGGAATACCACTAATCCTCAAGCATCACCAAGTAGCTAACGGTCCGCGGAGAAACATCCTTATCCATTTGGGTTCTTACTAACCAACGACATAAGAAAACTTACCGACATCCTATAGTGGAACACATAACCACACAACTCTCAATCCGGTCTAAACTCGAAACAATTTCATCCAAAGTAGCTTATCAACTTCCGTTTCTAGTTACCCCATTCTGTAACAACTCTCTTTGCAGTTGTCCGACTCGCTCAAAGTTTCTGGTTGATTTCGAGATCTCAAACAATCACATGTAACCCCATTTTGGAATTTCAAACATATACGATTCACCATGTACCAAAACTTAAGCCATTCAAGCGAAATTGTGAGTTTTCACACTACTCACCGATCCCAAAACAACACTCTACACGTTCACACACCCTCAACGGACCCGCCACGCTTCTCCATTGAATCAACTTCCCTTAATTGTTCTGTTTCATAAACGACCCAAGTTATATGCTTAACTTCGGAACGTTCAATTTCACTCTTACTTGGAAGGATAACCTCTAAATTTCATTCTCTTGGTAAAACGCAACTGCACACAACTGGTACCACCCTCACAGAGTCTAAAACCAACACCATGAATACACACCGAAATATTTCCTAGCGTGGTCCACACTTCATGAGTATTTTCCAACTTCGTCTTTAAAGTTCTCAACAGTAATAATAATGCACCTAAGACTCTCTCATACTCGACCCAGTTCGTAAGATTACTTCCTCGAAGTCAAACTCCTTGGTCATCTAACCAGATGATCGACTAAGTCACACCCTTCCACAAGTTCCGATTTCAAAACACAAATATGTCCTTCATTTACTTACCATCCCGTTTTCCATTCACACAATACTCTCCACTCGGAGCAACATAAGGTAACAAAACATAGATGATGGTTCCTAAGGGATTTCACAATTTACACACATGTTAATCGATTACCCATCTGAGCTAATCGGTTAACTTCTCAAAATTCAGCACAAACTACCATCCTTGCACGTGTTAATCGGTTAACCCCATTGTGTTAAGCGGTTAACACTGCTACAGAAACTGGAAACCAGCTCCTTCTTCATTCAAGCCATCCCTACCCAAACCATCAATCTGATTTGTTCTAACTGGAAAAATATCCTTCTCAACTTACGGCTTCCTAACTTATATAACAGTCACTAACCATGATCCACTCAGGTAAAAACTGACAAGGTCAAAACATGCAGACGACACACTCCAACCAAGTGACAAGGCAAAATTCCAATATTCTGACGCAGTAACACTACAAAACTTCAGCAGGATAGTTCATTTTTCTGCTCAAACAATTGCACTAGCTGGAAGTCAATAATGACGACATTCTAGGGTTTTAGCCACAACTCACACTTAACTCGTCCATAAGCCAAAACTCAACACACAACCACTAAACGGTACCACAAAATTGATGGACATCTCATATCAAGCATACCACCTTATTCTCTCACTTGAACTCCTTGGTGAGAAAATAAGACAACAACGTTCTTAGTTCAACAAAAGGTAGATTCCAATTATTTTGATTATTCACAAATACAGAAGTTTCTCTACACTCAAAAATAAATCGGGGCAATGCATCCTCTTAAAGAACCTTTCCCTCACTTCGTACACATTAACCGGAATTTCTTTCTCCCAACTATCCATTGTACATCACACTTACACTTAAGTCACTTAATGAAATACCCGCATTCAACAATTCTCATTAACTAACTACAAGACCTTTCCGCTATGAACCGTCCCATCATCTACTCTTAGTCCGTAATAAGCCCTGGTTTGCTTTTAGTTGATTTACCGCAATCTTGCTTCTTAAAATACAATCTTCACGGTTCCACAAAGTACATCCCTTCACACTGGTCTCAAGAATGAGAATCCATCGTGTACACTTGTGGCCGCGGTGCTACTACTACGCTTGCTGTTAATACCAAAGTGTAACTTCTTCAGTTCAACTCATAATACTAGGGTTCGCGTGGGTGAATAATCTTCGATTACACTTCCTTATCTACAGGTTCATCAACACCTTAAAACTTCATTGCACACTCGTCCAAAAATACATTCCATTGCCACTTCCTCTTAACATACCGTCGATACCGCTTTCCACACCGCGTTTACTTCGCTTTCCTTTGTAATCCTCTTAGGTCTAAATATAAAACCCTTTTTCTACGATTCCCTTAAATCCAAGGTACTTACTCTATTTCTTAATGCCGACTTCTTCCGGTCCGGATCACTACACTTCCTATTACTCAATGAAGCTCATTCTTTCCCCGCTACAATACCTTATACTGCTCCTTGAGTAATTTAACATTTCCAAATTGGTCTCTTACTGAATACAGAAATCTTGATTTAATACCTCGAACTTAATCTCTCTTCATATCTGAAGTTACGCAATTTATCTCTTACCCTTCGTCCGGCACATACTTATTACACTTGAATCATGTAAACACATCCCAGTGTCCCTTCTCCCACTTCTCTACCACTTTAGATTCCCCTAAAAGATGAACTTCCTTAACTCTCAACTTTTAACCAGTCGAAAGATATTACTCCGAACACACTCCTTAAGGTACTCTCGTCCATTTAAGATACCATAACAACTTTAGAAACTAAAGCACCAAAACTTATCACACTTCCGGACCTTACGCCACGCGTTCCATAAAACAACTTTTACTTTCCACGGAATGAGATTTCTTGAAATTCTTATCCGTACTAGTGGTCAATCCATCTCTACTTAGCGATTTCACATATTCCTTGATACCTTGACCCATCGTCTGGTAGAGGTCCTCAACTTTCGGACTCCATCCATTCCAAAGGATTGCTTAACAACGCACCACTCTTTCATTTCCACGCTTCACAAGCACAACGTCTCTTAAAACCTCACTGAGCTGACCAAAACTCTTCTCTACTAATTTTTGGCTTGAGTCTTCCCTCACAACACAAGTTCTGACAACACTTCGGAGTCCTCATGGTCGCTCAACCATGATTCTACCTATCACGTACATAGCATTGGGTTGATTAAGCCTAACACTACATAGTATGATATTAAGTTTCATGATGGCAAGACACACTTAAGAGGCAGGAATAGATTTACTTATGATGTTTCAAGGCTAGGTCAAGGACACGACCTGCTCTGATACCAACTGTAATGCCCTGTATAATACATATCTAGAATAATACAATACAAGCACTTTATTTGGTACTGACACATCAAAAGCGCCTAATGGCATAGTTCACATACTTGTCCATTTCTAAAACATAAAAACACTACATGGCACAAGTCATGGAAACTAGCCAAATAATAAAAACTAAGAATAATATACAATATCCTCATTTGTATACAACAAAAGAATACACAGCAGAATAAGCTTAACTAAGCTTCTCTTGAAACATCTCTGCATTGCTCCACTTGTAACCAAACCTGCACCTGAAATATAGTAACTATAGTGGGGTGAGATACATCAAATCTCAGTGAGTTCCCTATCCTATAGGTTCTCTCGGCTTTACAGGGTTCTATCAATCCTAACTCAAGTCAGGGGAAGGGAAAAATGACCTTGAGTACACGATCTCACAATCTCACACTATATGGAAACATGTCATGAGTCTGTGAACTCATCAAAATCACACGAAAGGAATTATGCCCTGAGCCTGTTAACTCAAGATTCCTTACGAATCAGAATATGTCCTGAGCCTGTTAACTCAAGAATTCCGCTAATCAATAACCATACCAAGGCATCCCCTTTTCCCGTCCGCTTCTACGTCTAGAAGACGACCCGAGTCATGGATCCTTGAAGTTACTTGGCATACGAAATGTATTCGGGCTCATCAGCCTGTTAGCCATGAACTGTCACTTCTCATGGCCTGTTAACCATCACAAGTCTCTTTACCCGTAGGCTCCATTCGAACTATACGCGGGAATCAAACCTGCCAAGTAATTGTGCATACGTTTCAGAGGAGGTGCTCGAGTCTCATGAAACTACACCGCAAGATAAATGGTTATGATTACATGATCACACACACCACGTGATTGTATTCGACAATCACAAGGCCACAATTCCTTACCACAAACCACAAAGGTTTACACACATGTTCCATACTAGTGTTTCCCAATTCTATTCACAATCTAGAATTATAACAATCTTACTCTACCATTTGTTTTGGGGTAAAGTTTCCTCACTCTTCCTAATTCATATTTTAACATGCATACACATACAAACATGTTTGACAACAAGAGCATAGCCAAAATAATCATCAATCGCATAATGGAAACACATAATTCAACAACAATTACCCACCATTAAATGATAAAAGTCGACAAAATGACACTATTCCAAAATCCCGACATAATTAAATCGGCCAACGATCTTAAAACCATTTTAATAAGTAAATACATTTTATTAGCTTTCCAACGGTATCAAGAATGTTAAAAACGGATAACCGAGTCAAAAGTTATGGACACAACGAGAATTGGTATCGCGAAAAACACAATTCTACACTTTCCTGGCCGTACGCGTATTGCCCTAAGACATACGCGTATTGCCCAAAGTGATACGCGTATGGGCAGAGACTGATTTTCCTTCAAAATTCCATTTAAAACTCCAATACGCATATTACCTCAAACCATACGCGTATTGCCCCCTCTCATACGCGTAACGCCTAAAATGCTTCAGTGCCTTACGCGTATTGCCCCTCCCATACACGTAACGCCCAAAATCCTTCATTTCCATATGCGTATTGCCCAACTCAATACGCGTATTGCCTTGCGTGATACGCGTATGGGCAGAGGAAGCCCAGAATTTTTCCTGCATTTTTCCCGTTACGAATTTCTCCCCAAAACCTCTCTAATTCTCATCTAACCACTCCTAAATCACAATATATCAATCCAAATATGTTCCAACACAATTAACAAGTATTCTATGCAATTTATATAGAATTTCATCCGTTAGAATTCATTTTCTCTCAATCTAACTTAAGTTCAATTCTTATATTTCTAAACTTAGAGTGTCTAACTAGAACCCACCTGGTAACCGAAGAGGAGTTTGGAGAAGATGATGATCCAGCTTTTCTCTCTTCTTCCTCTTTCTCCATTTTCTCTCTTTCTCTTCCATTTCCTCTTCTTCTTCCTAACTTCTTCTTTTTCCTTTTTCCTTTTCTCTTTTTTTTTTCTTTTATTATATATATATATATATATATATACATAATCATTAATATATAACATAACTCCAACAGGGTAAAATATCTCCAATTGATATTTTGTCGTCTCAACCCAATTGATCAATTATTAGAATTTCCATAAAATTTCTTTCTCGGGTTAATAAATATTAATCCGTCTCTTTAATAATATAATTGATCTCTTCGGAGTTCACAAGTTTCTCTATTGATCCCAATTGATAATACTTAAAATACTTAGAATATTTCGTTAATCCAATTTACCAAAAATAGAGCGCATAGGTACCCATCTGATCTCATCTGATGTCCAATTAAGCATTTAGATAATACGGGGTATTACATTTTTACTTAAGCAGATAGCAGCAGTATTATCACAGAAGATAGGAATGTTACTCTCATATATTTGATAGTCTTCCAGCTGATTTTTCATCCAAATCATTTGAGTACTGCATAGGGAAGCCGATATGTATTCTGCTTCAGCTGTTGAGAGAGCAATTGTAGATTGTCTCTTGTTTGACCATGAGATTAGATTGCTTCCTAAGAACTGACAGTTCCCCAATGTGCTTTTTCTTTCTAATCTGTCTCCGGCATAATCTGCATCGCAGTAACCAGAAAGAGTATACTCTGATGTTTTCTTATACATCAGGCCAAGGTTAGTTGTTCCTTTCAGATACCTTAGAATTCGCTTGACAGCGGTTAAATGTGATTCTCTTGGATCTGATTGGAATCTAGCACATAGATGTACATTGAATAATATATCAGGTCTAGAAGCAGTTAGATATAAGAGAGAACCTATCATACCACGATAGAGTTTTTGAAAAACCTTAACTCCTGTTTCTTCCTTTCCCATGACACACGTTGGATGCATTGGTGTTTTAGCAATGTTGCAATCCGTCATATTGAACTTCTTCAGAAGTTCTTTTGTGTACTTGGTTTATTGGATGTAAGTGGCCTCTGATCTTTGATCAATCTGAATTCCAAGGAAGAACTTCAGTTCTCCCATGAGGCTCATTTCAAATTCGGCCTGCATTAACTTTGAAAATTCTTGGCATAGAGAAGAGTTAGCAGAACCAAAAATAATGTCATCAACATAGATTTGAACAATGAGAATGTCATTCTTATATGTCTTGCAGAAAAGAGTTGTGTCAACCTTTCCTCTGGTGAAATTGTTTTCTAGTAAAAACTTGCTCAATCTTTCATAACAAGCTCTGGGAGCTTGTTTTAAACCATAGAGTGATTTTTTAAGTTTAAAAACAAAGTCTGATTTTTCTGAATTTTCAAAACCAGGAGGTTGTTTGACATAAACTTCTTCTGATATATAACCATTTAAGAATGCACTCTTAACATCCATTTGATATAGAGTGATGTCATGATTTACTGAAAAGGATATTAGCAAACGTATTGCTTCAAGTCTTGCAACTGGAGCAAATGTTTTGTTGTAGTCAATTCCTTCTTGTTGACTGTATCCTTGAGCAACAAGTCGTGCTTTGTTTATGACAACTTCTCCCTTTTCATTTAGCTTGTTCCTAAATACCCACTTGGTTCCTATTACATGAATATCCTTGGGTTTAGGAACTAGATCCCAGACATCATTTTCGGAGAACTGATTGAGTTCTTCTTCTATAGCCAGAACCCAGTCTTTGTCAATGAGGTCTTCTTCAATTGTAGCTGGTTCTATTAATGATACTAGTCCTACAAGTGTCTCTTCTGATGGTCTAAAGGTTGATCTGGTTCTGATAGGAGCATCTTTGTTACCCAGAATCCGTTCCTCAGGATGTGATGTGGACAGTCTACTTCTTCGTTGAGATGTATTTGGAGTTACTTCAGTGGTTTCTTGTGTAGGATCTTACTGTTCTTTAACTTCATTTGTCTTTTCCTTAGGTTCGGTGAATCTGATTTCCAAATCTGCAAGTTTCTCAACTAGCTCTGACTTTTCTGAGTCAGGCTTGTCATTGAATCTAACATGAATAGATTCCTCCACAATTCTTGATTCTGTGTTGTAAACTCTGTAGCCTTTCGAGCGTTTAGAGTATCCCAACAACAGACACTTTTGTGCTTTGGAATCAAACTTGCTAAGATTCTATTTAGTGTTAAGCATAAAATAGACACATCTAAATGGATGAAAATAAAAAATGTTGGGTAATTTATTCTTCCATAATTCATATGGAGTTTTATTCAAGATAGGTCTTATAGAGATTCTATTTTGAATATAACATGCTGTGTTAATTGCTTCTGCCCAGAAGTGCTTAGCTATGTCAGTTTCTTGGATCATGGTGCGAGCCATTTCTTGTAAAGTTCGATTCATTCTTTCTACAACTCCGTTTTGTTGTGGAGTTCTAGGGCAAGAAAAATCGTGAGATATTCCATGTGAATCAAAAAGTTCTTCAAAGTTTTTATTTTCAAATTCTCCACCATGATCACTTTTGACTCTAACTATTTTACAATTTTTCTCATTTTGTACTTGAGTGCAGAAGGAAGCAAACACAGAATGTGATTCATCCTTGTGTTTTAAGAATTTTACCCATGTCCATCTGCTGTAGTCATGAACGATGACTAGTCCATATTTCTTACCATTGAGAGAGGCCGTTTTTACAAGGCCAAACAGATCAATGTGAAGAAGTTCCAACGGTCTAGAGGTGGAGACAACATTTTTAGCTTTGAAAGAGGTTTTTGAAAACTTTCCTTTCTGACATGCTTTACAAAGAGCGTCTGACGAATATTTCAGATTGAGCAATCCTCTAACAAGACCAAGCTTGTTAAGCTGAGAGATTCTTCTCAAACTGACGTGGCCAAGACGTCTGTGCCAGACCCATTTCTCTTCGTTTACAGAAAGAAGACATTTTACATTTTGATGTTTTAAATCAGATAACTTAATTTTGTAAGTGTTGTTTTTCCTCTTTCCGTTGAACAGGACAGATCCATCCTTCTGACTTACAGCTTTACAAGACGTTTGATTAAAAATGAGATCATAGCCACTGTCGCTAAGTTGACTTATTGACAGCAGATTATGCATTAGACCTTCTACTAATAAAACATTCTTAATGGAAGGAAGCTTACCGTTTCCAACAGTTCCGGAGCCAATGATTCTTCCTTTCTGATTTCCTCCGAAACCGACAACTCCTCTAGGCTTAAGTTTCATATCTTGGAACATAAGCCTTTCTCCCGTCATGTGTCGCGAGCACCCACTGTCCAGGTACCATGACTGGTGTTTCAATGGAGCTATTAAGGATATCTGCAACATAAATTATCTTGTTTTTAGGTACTCATTTTGTGGGTCATTTCACATTAGTTCTTCTAAAGGTTCTGATCCCTTTAGATTTGCGTACGTTAGTGAAACGGTGTGGAGTTTGTGCACAGTGTTCGTGTTTAGGATATTTCCTTAGTGTGTGTGTTTGTGTAATCCCAGTGTTTGAGCCTTTTGGTTCTGAATGCTTAAGGCCAGTACCAGAGGGAATAAACTGTTTGAATAGAGGTATTATTTTGATGTTTCTGGTTTCATCATAGGGTTGAGATGGTCCTGAATATCCTAGACCTCTACTGCCATTTCTACTGACTCCATAGATTAGTGAAGCCATTTTGCTTCTATCTACGCTTTTGGCAAGAAAATTTTTAAATGCGTTATCATATTTGTCTTCTTTATTAGTGTTAGTTGAGTTTGAAACAATTTCTTCTTCTAACTTAGATAATTTACATTTCAGGACAGTGTTTGAATTTTCTAAGACAAATATTTTCTCATTTTGTTCAGAAATGGTTTTCTTGTTTTTAGTAAGATCATCTGAAGAAGCTATAAAACTCTTTTTCAAGATTTTGAATTTGCTTTGAAGGTTTTAATATCTTTTTATAAGTTCAGTTAATCCTAATTCAAGTTTAGATCGTGATAAGGAAGAAAGTACCTCTGTTTCATCGTTGGAGTTTGATAATTCTTCCCCTGACGAGTCACTTCTGGTTTCTACCATGAAAGCCATGTTGACCCGGCCTTCATCAGCATCATCTTCAGATTCCGAATCATCCCAGGTTGCCATGAGACCCTTTTTGGTTTTCCTAGGCCTTTCTTCTTTCTTGGCCTTTGGGCAGTCAATTTTTAGATGTCCAGGTTCTTTGCATTCAAAGCACATAACATCTTTTCCATAGTTTCTTCTTTGACCAGATGTAGATTCGAATCTTCTCCTTGGTCCTTTGAACTTGTTCCTTCTGTATTTCAAAGTTGACTTATCTTTCTTGATATGAGTGATATATCATCTTCTTCTGAATCTTCTTCAGATTCTTCCATTTCTTCTTCTGCCTGATACGCCTTCTTCTTTTCTGGCTTTCCATTTAGTGCAATGGATTTGTTTTTCTTCTGAGGTTCATCTCCTTGAAGCTCTATTTCATGACTTCTTAAAGAACTGATACGTTCTTCAAGACTGATATTATTCAAATCCTTTGCAAGTTTCAAGGCAGTCACCATTGGTCTCCATTTTGCTGGAAGACTTCTGATGATTTTCTTGACATGATCAGCAGTAAAATAGCCTTTGTTCAGAACTCTGAGTCTGACAACAAGCATTTGAAACCTTGAGAACATGGTTTCAACAGACTCATCTTCTTCCATTTTGAAGACTTTGTATTTTTGGATTAGCGCAAGAGCCTTCATCTCCTTGACTTGACCATTTCCTTCGTGAGTCATACAAAGAGAGTCAAAGATGGACTTTGCAGTTTCTTTGTTTGTGATTTTTTCATACTCGGTATAAGAAATTGCGTTCAACAGAATGGTTCTTGCTTTGTGATGATTTTTGTAAGTTTTCTTCTGAGCATCCGTAAACTCACTTCTTTCAATCTTTTTACCTACATAATCTACAGGATGACTATAGCCATCATGTACTAGATCCCATAGATCTATATCAAATGATAAGAAATAACTTTTAATTCTATCGTTCCAATAATCAAACTTTTCTCCATCAAAGATAGGAGGTTTTGCAGTGTAAGATTCTCTTTCAATAACATTTGTTTCAGAGGTTGTTAGTGGTGGTGTAGTCATTGTTTTTCACACTTGGATCGGTACTGAACACTGTTAAGTGCTTGATAAAAATTTAATCTTTTTATCACCTCAGAACCGGAGCTCTGATGCCAAATGAAGGTGTGAAAAACGCAAGAAAGGGGGTTTTAATTGGTTTTTCAAACTAATCGTTTCTTTTAAATGACTTTCTTGTCAAAACTTTTACCCTCTTTTTTTAAGGAACAACAACTTAGTTAAACACAGAGATATAAACACGTTAGGTTTATACTAGTTCACTTGAGAATCTCTCAAGTTAATCTAGTCCACCCGCCAAGGTGATTTCAACTCTCTCAACGAGGTCTTAATCCATTATTCAACAAAATAGTACACTGCACGAGCTACACAGCTGGTGACTAACAACAACCTCTAGAACTCACACGTTCTAGACTTCTCAAGTAATCCAACCACACAGGTCTTACTTAAGGCACAACCTCTAAGACACACGTCCTAGACTTCTTAAGAGATCTGATCACTAAGACTCTCTTAAGGAATACAACTTTCAGTTCAAATACAATGAGTTTACAGAGAATTACTTCTTATCAAGCTGATAATGTAAACAAGTTTTTAGACCAAGAATGACTTAAGAAAGAAATAGAGTTAGCGAGTATTGTCATTGTTCGCATATATCTCTTTCTTCAAGTCTTTGAGCTTCCCTTTATAGCCGAGTGAAAAGAGCCGTTGAGATGGAATCATGAAGGCTATGTAAGCTTACGGCTAGAAGTGTGAGGACAGGTACAAAATCTTCTGCATGCTGCGCATCTTGTCTGTGTCAGATTATCTCGTTTGTATTTCGCACAGTCTTCAAGAATATTAATATTGTAATGTGGTACAGTTGTACAGTGTAGCAGGTTTTCTTAGCTTCTCAACTTCAGAGGCTTTTTGTGAGCGTGAGTAAGAAGGGAAAACATTGCTCGGTTCTTGAGATTACCAAGTCTTTGAATCATCAGCTCTGCGCTTCCAGAATCTTCAGAACTTGTCTTTAGAACCTTGTTCTCTTAATCCACTTTCTTCAAATCTTCAGAGGCTTCTGATAATATTTGATTGAAGCATGAATAGAGTCTTCATAGCAGAATATCTGATGCTTCAAGTCTTCCGTCGATTGAAGAAGTCCATTAGGAATCAGTATTCAGAACTTCAGCACTTGGTCTTTAAGAAAGTTCTCCTTTTCTGCTTTAAGTATTCCGAAACTTCAGAGCCTTGATCGAAAATTGTGAGGCTTCAGCATCAGGACTTCGTTCCATTAGAACCCTTGTCTTTTGACCTTCAGAATTCATTTTCCTTTCGTATCAGAGTTGTGTGAATCTTGTTTTATCTTCGAATTGAGTTCAGTTCTTCGAAGCATCTTTCATTAATCATTTCGCCAATTCACGGAAGCAGAACTTGTTTGCTAGGTTCTCACAAGTAACAACATTAGTTGCATAAAATTGTTCATACAAATATACATCTGTTATCATCAAAACTTAGAGATAATATTGCAGAACCAAATCTTGTTCTCACATTTTTGGCTTTGCATCTTTAACGCCCCATAAGAATCGTTTCCTTATGTCATACCCCAAATTTTGACCACTAAGATTCCCATCATTGTGCAAATCATCATCACAATATGGATGGACCATCATACCTCATTAGTCTCCCCAAAGATGGGTGAGCATACACTACAATCAAACGTAGGGTTTCAAGCCCTCTTAGAGCCTTAGACAAAGGATCAATCAAGGAATGACATGATCTTTAACTTGTCTAAACCTTTAAAACATCCTCAATGGATCAAGTGGACTCCCACATCAAGGATCAAGCACAAGGCTGCAACATTCCAAGTGGATTAAGCCTCAAGATCGCCAGTATCACCAAATTAGGGTTTTGGTCGACCAGGGCCTCCAGATGGAAATTTTCCTATGGGCATGAGCCAATACTTCAAAGCATAACTCAAAATACTCTAAGGGACCTCATGGACCCAATCATCAAGTCAATTTTACTTCAGGGGATGCACTTATCAAAAAAATCAGGAATTATGGTTTCTTGACCTAATTCACCCCTAAGTTGACTTTTGGGACAAAACTTGAACCAAGACCTCAAGACATGATTTGAGGGTCTCCAATACACCACATTTATCCATTTGTAACAATGGATTGATCCAAGAAGCTTGATTCACAAGTTTCAATTTCATCTGGACCACAATTAGGGTTTCGAAGGAAAAGTCAATTGTATCTTTGACTTTTGACCAGGACATGCTCCCAAACCTTGGGACATGATTCAATACACCCTCTAAAACCTATGAAATCAATCCATCAAGTTTGATTTAGGTCAAGGACTTGATTTCATAGAGGATCACACAGTTTGGAATTCATCTGATAAAAAGTCAATTGTGCCCAAAAGTCAAAGTTTGACTTTTTGACTTTTTGATCAATTATGGTTCCCTAACCCTAAAATGATGTTAATGTGTGATTGGAATCATCATTCATAAAGAAAAATCAAGAAAAGTGGGATAACTTGTAAAAGGGGTAACCATAAAAAACTTAGAAATTTTCGAAGTTATGGAACAAAGTGGCTAGGGTACCAACTTCAAAGGATCATAACTTGAGATCCAAGCAACCATTTGGGCTGATCCAAAGATGGATTTGTAGCTCTAATGGCATACTTTAAAAGTGTCAACTACACCTCATTCCAATTCATCATGGATTTTGAGTTATGGTTGGATCAAAATGGCTGAAAACATGAAATGTCACTTTTTTCAACACTTAGTGAAATTTTCACTAAGTCAGAATCTGTTTCAATTTTTCCAAAATGTAAGGGCATTTTTCACTTGGATTCAAAAAGTGTCAAAACAAACTATGATCACACATATGTTGTATCATATGAGAGCTTTCCAAAATGGCCAAGAACCCCAAGAAATTCCACTTAAGCCATGAGATATGACAATGGCAATGTGCCTTGCTGTAAACTGTCATGGGAAGGCAGATTTGTGTATTTTGCTTGATTTTAGCAATTTGTGCAAATGACAAACAAGTTTATCCATCTGAACACCTCAGGGGGAGACCAAGGAGGGACAAACACTGATCCATAAGCCTCCCAAGTCTTTTAAACTAAAAATAGCATGTCAAACCTAAAAAACCCTAAAGATGGGACAAGACTCCAATTTTGTTTTGGAGCATTCAATGGATGCACCAAGGTGGCATGAACTGAGCTATTTCCAACTGAATGAGTCAAGGATGATCTCTGAACTAGGGAACCAGCAGCCTGTGCTCTAACCTCTAGTCAATGGCTAGAGGAGACTTAGATTCCTATTGATCAACATTTGCCAAACCTCTGCTGCAGTTGCCATTCCCTATTCCTTGTAAAACAAACTTGCTCTACTATAAATAGAGCTCATTTGTGCTCAGTTTAAGTACACAAAAGAAATCAAACAGATGCTTTCCTCAAAATCACCTTCTCACTTCCAAATTTGCCTTCCAAGGCAAGTCACTATCGGGTTTTGAGTTTGAGAGCAATTCCAACCAAACCAATCACACACACACCTCATAAACATCATATAGAAGTGATCCAAGCACTTAAATAACAACTGTAACATAGATTTCTCAGAATCACCATCCATTTGCTCAAGGTTTTAACCAAGTTGCAGCTGAGATGCCATGAAGTGATCCAGCCATTTCCAATCAAGTCCAAGCATTCAAACACTCTCCATATGGTGTAGGGAAGCTGTTCAGATCATCACAACTCATTTGTAACACCTCCAACTCAAAAATCGCATTGCTCTTGCTGTCACGACCTTCAAGTAAGCCTAAACTTGGCCATCTCTTAATCTATGCATATTTCCTCGCACAATACTTTTTCCAAATGTTCATAATCATGCATAGAATGTTTCCCCTCAATTAATTACTTTGTTTGAATCGTGTACCAAAATTCTCAGCCTTCATGCAAATTTTAGGGTTCTTGAGGTTTTGTCTTGATTTCTTATTCCATGCTTAAAATAAATGAAATTAAAGACCATAGACATGATCGTGAGGTGAAAAGATTGATATGTGGATTGTGTGATTTCATCAAGTATTCAGTGAGATTGGATAGAAAATGCAAATCAGGCCAAAATCAGAACACACGCGTGTTCTTGCCATGTTCTTGGCGCCTTTTTCACAAATTCAAATATTTGAATTTTGTGATTTTATTTAATTGATTCAAAAATTAATTTTTCTCTGAGTTTTAATGATTTTGAGTTGATTCTGTTTTTAATAATTCACAAAAATGTTAAAATATTTTATTTTTCCAAAAACTCCCAAAAATATTATTTATTTCATATACTTGATATTTTTGCAAAGAATTAATCTTTTATTTGTTTTTTAACATTTAAAATATTTTTTCCTCCTTGATTTTCCAAATTTAATTGGTTTCCAACCATTTTGTGGATATAAACATGATTTTTCAAACATTAATCCAAGATCACAACTTGTTTTTCACACATGTTTGATAATTTTAGTCATTTTAATTAAATTTTTATTTAATTAAAATACATTTTGAAATTAATTTAGGGTTTTGATCTTAATCACCCTAAACGAAGCATTTTCAAACACTCATGGGCTTCTAATAGAGGGTAAGACCCAATCCCCTTTTAACCAAAACCTTTTTGGGCCTCAGATATTGTATAAGTCCCTCTGCGGTAAAGGAAAAAATATCGGCACGATCGCCAATTCAAAAATTAAACAACCCTGGGCCTACCCTCGTGTTATAAGCCCCATTTCTTTTATTTAAAAACTCTTTGGGCCTCTAATAGAGTGTAAGACCCAACCCCTTTGTAAATACACCACTTTTGGGGCCTCATTCATTGTATAAGTCCCGTTGTATTTTCAAAAACCTCGGCGATCGCCGTTTTCAAATAAATAACCATGGGCTTCTCCTTGAGCTGTAAGTCTCATCTCTTGTACAAAAATAAATCTTTGGGCCTCTAATAGAGTGTAAGACCCATCCCCTTGTACATAAAAACTTTTTGGGCCTCACATATTGTATAAGTCCCTCTGTACATTTTTTAAAACAACGGTGCGATCATCGTTAAACTTGGGCCTCTCCTTGAGCTATAAGCCCCAACCATATTTTCAAAGCACTTTCTCCTTTGATTTTGAATTCAAATATATGTTGTTATCAAAACTTTCTTTGTTGAACAACTAATAAAACAGCATGGAAGCTCTACAACGGGTAAGTGTTTATCCGCTTTCATTTATCGCTTTCATATGTATATAACTGTATTGTGGGGCTGTTTCACTGTAAGTCTTCTTTCACATCCTTTTATATACTTGTCACATATCAACTGTGTAATACTAGTATAGTTATTTAGAGTTTTTCCCGGCAACTACGTCTAGCACTAGGTAAAGCCTTGTTGGTCACTTTTAAATACAGACAAAACTAGATCCCCCGTAGGATTCCAGATACAGTCTTCCCTCCTCTTGGGGTTAAATAATATGGAACAATGAGAAAGGCAGTATTCTCGGTGAACCTTTTCTCAGAGTGTCAACTTAGAACTTGTCAAAGAAACTCTAACTCCCCAGAGATGATCTTTTCTCCGTGAATGGCATCTCTTGAGTTTCTTCCAAATTCTCGAACTTTCCTGGAATGATCTCTTCTCTGTGAATTGCATTCTTGAACTTCTCTTGGTTTGGGGACCCACAGGCTTCCTAAAAGCATCCCCGCCTCCTCTTGGGCATTGTACAAGGACCCTTCGGCTTCTTAGAAGTTCTCATGCCTTCTCTTGGGCTTAATACAAGGACCCTGACGACCTCTTAAAGGTATAAGACAAAACTTAGTCATCCTTTGCTAGAGCAGTCTTTCCCGCGTCAAAACTCCGACCATTTTAAGGTTGATACTCATCCCTTAATACCTGCGCCTCCTCTTGGGCATGGTACAAAAGATAAAACTCTAGACATGGACAGTCTAAAACTCTTGAGTCTCAAATACATTCTCAAGTTCCTTTCAAACATAGGAAAAAACACCAATCACCCTGGATAAATCTCCAGCAGAAACCCGATCTCTCTCATGAGAGTTCCCCACACTTGGACCCGCTTTAGAATCTCAATAACACTCAGTAGTAAGTCAGCCTCTCTTGTTGAGTCAACCACCTTTAGCCTCCGTCTTGGGCTTTGTACAAGACATATAAAACACTCTCTTGTTAAGTATAAAAGACTCTCTTGTTGAGTCAATCTCCTTTTTAGCCTCAATCTCGGGCTTTGTACGAGATAGAAAAAACCACTCTCTTGTTGAGTATAAAAGACTCTCTTATTGAGTCAATCTCCTTTTAGCCTCAATCTCGGGCTTTGTACGAGATAGAAAAAACCACTCTCTTGTTGAGTGTAAAAGACTCTCTTGTTGAGTCAATCTCCTTTTAGCCTCAATCTCGGGCTTCGTATGAGACAACAAATCACTCTCTTGTTGAGTATAAAAGACTCTCTTGTTGAGTCAATCAACCTTCAGACTCTCTTGTTGAGTCAATCACCTGTTCAAGACTCTCTTGTTGAGTCAACCTTTTTTAGCCTCCATCTTGGGCTTTATACAAGATGCGTTCTCCCCAACGGAATCGAAATCCCTTTTAGCCTCAATCTTGGGCTTTGTACAAGACAGAAAAAACATTTTCCCCGGAAAAGTTAAACTTCCTGCCTTCTCTTAGGCTTTGAATAAAGAAAACCCCGGTTGAGTCAATCAACCTTTTAGCATCAAATTTGTGCCTTGCTCACAACATACAAACATCAATAACTCCTCTTTAGAGATGACAAATTCTCTCTCAGTCAAAACCCCTTAGCTTCACGTCTTGGGCTTCGAACAAGACACCAAAGCAACCTTTTTCCTCCCATAGAATAGGAGGAACTACGATCGCTCTGATTTCCCTGTTTCGTTAAACGGAAATACGTAGGCATAAGATTGCAAAATCTTAGCGAGCACACTAATCAAAAACCCAAAATCCCATACCTTCATACAAAGCATCAGACCTAACACCTAACCAGAAGCCTCACAGATAATCCAGACATTTGTATTCTTAAGAAAATAACCCTAAGAAGGACCCCTTATTTTGATAGCATCTGTAAACCAACAGTTTTGACTGTTTAACCTCAGTATGCAAGCAGGGTTAATTGGAGACATCTATTTCCCTTCCTTAATCAGCTCAATAGGATAAAAAATGAATCAAAATGTAGTACCAAAGCGATAGTGATTCGAAACCACAAAAATCGCGCTACAGAAAAATGGCGACCACAGTGGGAGACATTCTTTCTTGCATTCCCAAGGGATGAAACCTTAAGTTCTCGAAGTGTCACAGAAATGGCGACTCTGCTGGGGAGTCATTGTCTGTATAGGATCATAAGAATAGAGGTCTAGGATATTAAGACAAATTTATATACTGCTTTTCCTAATTGATATCCGTGTTTATTTTTCTGCTAATGGGAATACGTGTCATGCCGCATGTGGAAAGATTGAGTATACACCTAAGATAGGGGATGACATTATACGGGTAATCTTACGGGGAGTGAATCCTAGTTAAGAGTTCCCGGTCGACCATCAAACTCAGTGGAAACTCCCTTTACAAATGCATTACCTATAAGACTTCGGTTGTTGAAAGTAGTGTGGTCGATTGGATTATCTGAGAAGCTGAGGTTTTTAGTGGGCTGAAACCATTTTGTAGTGCGGAAGCTATCGGGAATAGTTGTCACGCGATACTACACTCATTTGAGATTACTCTAAGATACATCAGCTTGCTGGCGATCCGTTTGTTGTTGTTATCCCAAGAGGGGTCAATGTTTTTGTGGACAGGTACAAAAAATCACTAGTATAAACCTTTGGGGATGGGTATAGCCTTGACTTCATGACACCGACCCTTTGACCCCATGTTTTTTCTATGTTTTTGTGTGTTGCAATTATACATTCATTTAAAAAACATTAAAACAAAGAAAAATATTCTCTTCTAGTCTCTCTTTTTCAAAATAAACTAAGACAATGATTGCAAATGTCAGATAAAGAGATTGCTAATGGATTTCGGTAGAAGGAAAACTCACAAGTACACCTTCAAGGTTCCAAAACTAGAGGATTTAAGAGGTCTGGCAAGGATGATCACCACCCCTGATGCTTTCAGAGCTAAGTACGGAGGACTACTATCTCTGTTAAGGGTCCGTGTAATTGAAGGAATCCTGTCCACACTAATCCAGTTCGATGATCCGGTCTATCACTGTTTCACATTCCCGGATTATCAACTAGCACCAACGCTAGAGGAGTACTCTTACCTGACTGAATTACATATCACTGATCAAGCTCCCTTTTCTGGACTGGAAGAAATTCCAAAGGATCAAACCATTGCAAGAGCAATCTATTTGGACGAGTCAGAAGTCAGGACTCACATGACCACTAAAGGTGGAATCCAGGGTTTGCCAGCCCAGTTCTTGATAAAGAAAGCTCTGTACTTTGCTAGTATAGGGAACATGGCCGCTTTCGAAAGCATCTTTGTTTTGCTTACCTACGGGTTATTTTTGTTTCCCAACATCGATAACTTTGTAGATATCAACGCCATTAAGATTTTCCTGATTGGAAACCCTGTACCGACCTTGCTCGCCGATGCTTACCATTCGGTACACTTAAGGAATTTGTATAGTGGAGGAATGATCACATGTTGTGTACCCCTGCTGTACAAATGGTTCATTTCCCACTTACCCAAGTCTGCTGCATTTTGGGATCAAAAGAGTACTTTACGTTGGTCGCAGAGAATCATGTCTCTTACCAACTCTGACATCAATTGGTACAATTGAATCTATGACGGGATCAGAATCATTGACCGTTGTGGAAATTTCCCAAATGTACCCCTTATAGGAACTAAAGGAGGAATCAACTATCACCCAAATTTAGTTCGTTGTCAATTCAGATACCCGATGAGGCATGTCCCGCGTAATGCTCATCTGGAAGGTCTTTTCTTCAAGGAAGGAGAAAATGACAGGGCACTAAAGATAGAAATAGTGCATGCCTGGAAACACGTTCATAGAAAAGGACGAGAGTCTTTAGGAAAACTAGACTGTGTCTCGGTGGAACCTTATCTCCACTGGGTACAAACTAGAGCTCTCAAGCTGAGGATGCCTTACCCTCGTCAAGAAGTTCTTCCATTAAGGGACCCTGTCTTTTATTTTATGTCTGATACGGAAAAATTTCAGGTTACTCTCAACAAAGTTCAGCAGGAGAAGAGGTCTTGGAGGAATAATTATTGTATTCTCAATGTGGAGTGTAAGAAAATACAACAACTGTTAAAAGAAAAAGATGCTCTAATCGAGATTTTGGAGCAACATGCTGTAGAAAATCAGGATGACCAAAGGAATTTGCTCACTCCTTTCACTTGGCGAAGGAATGACAACCCGACAACGGCTCAAGAGCCCCGGTCAAAGAAAAGGAAAGTACCAGAACCCGCACCTGAGCTCCCCTCTGAGAGGACTCGGGACCCATAAGTTTAGATTTCCTTTTAACAGCACTTTGTAAATTACTGTATTTCTATTCCGCAATGTTTGAATTCAATAAAACGGGGTTTCCCCACTGTTTGATATTTGCAATCTAATTGTTGAAGTTTATTTTGATTAAACAAAAATTAATATAATCATTGTATATCATTCATCATTCTCACATAACACATTCTTCTTACCTACGAATCTTACGTTTGTGTCTCGGTTCTAGAATTAAACTGTCTCATTCGTACATTATTCAGGCCAATCGAAAGAAAAAGATGGATGATATCGAGGAAGAGAACAGAGAGTTGAGAGAAGAGATCGACACTCTGAAATAGGCTCTGAGAAAGCTTCATAATGATATGCAAGCTCTGGCTGAAGCTCAGATGCAACAACAAAGGACTGTGATCTCAGAGATCACATCGACGCCCATAGTGGAAAAGTATGACCCTCGGTATACCATGCCTAAAGATCGTCTGTGGGGCATACCTATTAACTATATCCCAGAAGGATATGTTCCGCCGATCACTGAGGATCAGGGAACCGCGGCAGGAGCCGCTGGGCCTGAAGGTTACAAACTTCGGGAAAGCAAAGATGCCAGAGGCATGACAGCAACTCCTGAAGGTTACAAACTTCGGTAGAGGGAAGGACCTAGAGTCACTACCATGATGACTATACCACCACCCGTGGTACACACTGTCCCGGAAGGACAGATTCCACAGATACCGTCTGGTGGAAACGACAGTATGTTTGACAGAATGAATGAGTTCCAAGAATAATTCCTGGAGATGTAGAAGGAACTGCAAGCCATTCGCGGTCAGGATTTATTTGGAAAGGACGCCGCATACCTTTGTTTAGTCCCCAATGTGAAAGTTCTGCACAAATTCCAGGTACCCGATTTTGAAAAGTACAAGGGTAACTCTTGCCCTCAAAGCCATTTGGTGATGCACGCTCGGCGAATGTCAGCTTAGACAAAGAACCAAGAGCTACTGATCCACTATTTCCAAGATAGTTTAACCGGTGCCGCACTCAAATGGTACATGGGTTTGAACCGTACTAAGATTGTCACTTTCAAAGATCTTGGCGCTGCCTTCGTTTAACAATATAAGTATAATCTGGACATGGAACCGGACAGAGATCAACTCATATCGATGTCACAGAAGGACAAGGAAACCTTTAAGGAATACGCTCAAAGATGGCGTGAAATTGCCGCTCAGATTTGCCCACCTCTTGAGGAAAAAGAGATGACAAAGATCTTCTTGAAAACTTTGAGCTCATTTTACTACGACAGAATGGTCGCCAGTGCGCCCAGTTACTTCACCGAGATGGTGGGCATGGGAGTTCGTCTCGAGGAAGCAGTCCGAGAAGGACGTTTAGTTAAAGACGCTGGATCATCAAGTAGTAGAAAACGATACGGTAGTGCTCTCCCTAAGAAAAAAGAGCAGGATATTGGGAATATCTCTCTCGGAAAGCAAAGGCGACGGTACCAACCAGTAGCAGCCGTAACTCCTGCTATCAACCCTACGCCTATTCCTACGTATCAACCTCAGTTTGCTCAGAGCCAACCGATTCAACAACAATTTCAGCAAAGGACACAACAGCCTCTTCAGCAGGCTCATCCTCCATATAACCACAATCGTACAACGCGACCACCAGGGTTCGACCCTATACCAATGTTGTATGCATAATTATTTCCATTATTACTGGTCAAGGGGCATGTCCAAACCAGGTCTCCTCTTACAGTACCGGAAAATCCGCCTTTTTGGTTTAAGGCGGATTAGACTTGCCCTTATCATCAAGTAGGACCAGGGCATAACGTAGAAAACTGTCTCAGTTTCAAATTCAATGTGCAAAGGCTTGTTAGGAGCGGGGTCTTATCTTTCAAAGATACGAATCCGATTGTTCTCACGAACCTGCTGCCTCAACACGAGAAAGCTGCGGTAAATTTGATAGAAGGAGAGTCTAACAACAGCTATAAAAATTCATGATGTACTCTTATTGAGGGCCGACTTGGTCAAGATGCATTATAGACAGAGTGGATACAGGCATGTCCCACCTCACAATTATCACCAGTGTGATATCTGCTCCAAAAACAATCAAGGATGTTCTGTGGTGCAATCAGCTCTACAGGAACAATTGGATCTCGGATGGATCCAAGAGCACCGAGTTCGTGGAGTTAACATGATGCATGCAAGTTCCAACATCATTCAGAACCACGACATCCGTGCAATGAATGTCAACTTGGTGGTGTAGCGCGAATTTTTGCGTGGTTGCGAAGCACTATCGCTTTGGGGTACTACAGTTCGATTCATTTTTTATCCTATTAAAGCTGATGAAGGAAGGGAAATAGATGTCTCCAATTAACTCTGCTTGCAAACTGAGTTTAAACATATGACTGTTGGTTTACAGATGCTATTAAGATTGTGGGTCTCTCTTAGTTTATTTTGTTAAAAACAGTGTCTAGGCTATTGGTAGGATGTTAGGACTGATTCTTTTCGATTGATGTATGAAGGTACGGGGTTTTTTAATTAGTATGCTCGCTAATATTTTTCAATTTTATGCCTACGTATTCCCGTTTGATGAAACAGGGAAATCAGAGCGATCGTAGTTCCTCCTATTCTATGGGAGGAAAAAAAGTTGTTTTGGTGTCTTGTTCAAAGCCCAAGACGTGAAGCTAAAGGTGATTTGTATCTTGTTTAAAGCCCAAGATGTGAAGCTGAAGGGTCTATTTGTATCTTGTTCGAAGCCCAAGATGTGAAGCCAAAGGGTTTTGACTTTAGAGAAAATTTGTCATCTCTAAAGGGGGATATTTGGTCTGTTTATCACCATTGTTGGGTGACTGATTATAAAGGAGAATTACTTTAACTGGGATATATGAATCCAAATGCCATAATTTACTTTATAGGGGATTTTTAGCCTGAAGGAGAAGACTTTAACTCAGTTTAGAGCAATGTCGTCTTTCCTTAGGAATTTCTCATGCTAAAAGAGGGATAGTGGCGTGGATGTAAATAATCCAGAGGCTTGCCGCTTACAGCAATTAGATGAAGGAAAAGGAGTTGTTGATGTTTGTATACTGTGAGCGAGGCACAAATTTTGATGCTAAAAGGTTTATTGACTCAACCGGGGTTTTCTTATACAAAGCCTAAGAGGAGGCTATTGACCCAACAAGAGGGTGCTTTTATGTGTCTCGTACGAAGCCCGAGAGAGAGGCTAAAAGGGTTGACTCAACAAGAGAGTGCTAACAAGTGACTGACTCAACAAGAGAGTGCTTTTATATGTGTCTTGTACGAAGCCCAAGACGGAGGCTAAAAGGTTTTGACTCCACATGAGGGTCTTTTATACTCAACAAGAGAGTGATTTTGTATCTCGTACGAAGCCCGAGATGGAGGCTAAAAGTGGTTGACTCAACAAGAGAGTCTTTTATACTCAACGAGAGAGTGATTTTGTATCTCGTATGAAGCCCGGGATGGAGGCTGAAAGGTTAGCTCCGCTGGGGAGAATCATTGTACAAAGCCCAAGAGGAAGCTAACTTCACTGAGGAAGGATCATTATACAAAGCCTAAGAGGAGGCTATTATGCTGGTGACTGTTTCAGTTTATTGACAGTCCAGTATGTTGGATAAAAGAGAAAATCAGTTCTTATGAAGGGAACGATTAAAGGTATCATTGTGCTTTGGAATTGATCAGAGGATCAGGGTAATTTCCTGTTCTTTAAGGAAACGGGGAATCCAAAGGGTATTGAGACTGTCCAAGTCTACGGGTGTTTTGGAGAAATTGATCCTCAAATATTGAGTGATCTTTGTATAATGCCCAAGAGAAGGCTGGTATGTTAAGGGATGAAGGTCAACCCATTAACAGGTCTGACACTTGACTCAGAAAGACAGCTCTAGTAAATTGATGACTAGGTTTTGTTCCTATACTTGTAGAGGTCTCTGGTTCCTTGTACTAAGCCCAAGAGAAGGCATGAGAGCTTTTAAGAAGCCGAAGGGTCCTTGTACAATGCCCAAGAGGAGGCGGGGATGCTTTTAAGAAGCCTGTGGGTCCATAAACCCCGAGAAGTTCAAGACATGGCATTCACCGAGAATAGATCAAGCCAGGAAAGTCCGGGAATTTGGAAGAAACTCAAGAGATGTCATTCATGGAGAAAAGATCATCTCTGGGGAGTAGAGTCTCTTTGACAATGTCTAAGGGTGATAGTCTGAGAAAGGGTTCACCGAGAATACTGCCTTTCACGTCTCCATATTGTTTAACCCCAAGAGGAGGGAAGACTGTGTCTGGTAATCCTATGGGGATCTAGTTTTGTTTGTATTTAAGAGTGACCAACAGGGCTTTCCCTAGTGCTAGACGTAGTTGTCGGGGAAAACTCTAAATAACTATACTAGTATTACACAGTTGATATTTGACAAGTATATAAAAGTTTGTGAAAGAAGACTTACAGTGAGCAGCCCCACAATACAGTTATATATATATATATATATATATATATATATATATATATATATATATATATATATGAAAGTGGATAAAGAAAGCGGGTAAACACTTACTCGGTTGTAGAGCTTCCATGTTGTTTTGTTAGTTTGTTCAACAAAGAAAGCTTTGATAACAATATTATATTCAAAATCAAAGGAGAAACTGCTTTGAAAAGGTTGTTGGGGCTTACAGCTCAAGGAGAGGCCCGAGGTTTTATCAGTGATTGCACTGTTGTTTGAAATTGTACAGGGACTTATACAAATGACTGAGGCCCAAAAAGGTTTTCTGTACAAAAGGATGGGTCTTACACTCTCTCAAGAGGCCCAGAGGTGTTTAAAGAAAAAGAATGGGGCTTATAACACGAGGGTAGGCCTAGATGATTTGTTTTTGAATTGGCGATCGCGCCGAGGTTTCTTTACCGTACTGGGTCTTATACAATGCGTTGAGGCCCAAAAAGTTTTGGTTAAAAAAAGGGTCGGGTCTTACACTCTATTAGAGGCCCAATGATTTATTTTTGTACAAGTGGTGGGGCTTACAGTTCAAGGAGAGGCCCAGGGTTATTTGTTTTGAAAACGGCGATCGCGCCGAGGTTTTTGAAAGCACAGTGGGTCTTATACAATGACTGAGGCCCAAATATTTTGGTTTCAAAAATTGGTTGGGTCTTACACTCTATTAGAGGCCCAATGATTTATTTTTGTACAAGTGGTGGGGCTTACATCTCAAGGAGAGGCCCAGGGTTATTTGTTTTGAAAACGGCGATCGCGCCGAGGTTTTTGAAAGCATAGTGGGTCTTATACAATGACTGAGACCCAAATATTTTGGTTTAAAAAATGGGTTGGGTCTTACACTCTATTAGAGGCCCAATGTGTTTGAAAAAGTTTGATGAGGGTTGAATTAATCAAAAACCCTAATTTATTTTCAAAATGTATTTTAATTGAATAAAAATTCAATTAAAATGATAAAAATTGTTAAACATTTGTGAAAACAAATTGTGAACTTGGATTAATGTTTCAAAAATCATGTTTCTATCCACAAAATGATTGGAATTCACTAAAATTTGAAAAATCAAGAGGGAGAAAATATTTTAAATGTCAAAAAATGATTAAAATATTAATTCTTTATAAAAATATCAAGTATATGAAATAAATAATATTTTTGGGATTTTTTGGGAAAATAAAATATTTTAACATTTTTGTGAATTATTAAAAAAAGAATCAACTCAAAATCATTAAAACTCAGAGAGAAATTAATTTTTGAATCAATTAAATAAAATCACAAAATTCAAATATTCAAATGTTCAAAAATGGCGTCAAGAACATGGCAAGAACACACGCCAACCTCTGTTTCTGCAGATTTGCATTTTCTTTCCAATCTCCTTGAATAATTGATGATATCATGCAATCTACATATCAATCTACTCGTTTTCACCTCACGATCATGTCTGTGGTCTTTAATTTCATTTATTTTAAACATGGAATAAGAAATCAAAGAGAAACCTCAAGAACCCTAAAATTTGCATGAAGGTTCAGAAATTCCATACACAATTCAAACAAAGCAATTGATTGAGGGAAAACACTCTATGCATGATTATGAACATATGGCCAAATTATTGTGCAACAAAAAATGCATGGATCATAGAGTTATAAGAGCTCATGCTTACCTCTTGCAGCTGGTGATCGTGTTTTGTGTTAGAGGTATTACAGCTTGGTTCCAAGGATATGGACAGCTTCCCTAGGTGCTATGGAGTGTGTCTGGATGCTTGGAATGAATGGAAATGATCTGGAACTTGAGATGGTACCCCAACTGCAAATCTGTCAAGAACTTGAGCAATTGGCTAGCGATTTTGTGATTTTGGTGTTCCAGATGTTGTGTGAGTGTTTGGATCACTTCTATATGATGTTTATGAGGTGTCTGTGTGATTGGTTTGTTTCGAATATCTCTCAAACTCAAAACCCGATAGTGACTTGCTATGGAAGGCAATTTGGAGTGAAGAATGAGATTTTGAGGAAAGCATCTGTTTGATGGCTTTGCTGTACTCAAACTGATCACAATTGAGCTCTATTTATAGTAGAGCAAGTTTGTTTTGCAAGGAATAGTGAATGGCAACTGCTGCATAGGTTTGGCCAATGTTGATCAATGAGAATCCAAGTCTCCTCTAGCCATTGACTAGAGGTTATGGCATAGGCTGTTGGTTCCCTTGGTCTTGGATAAGTCTTGACTGAATTCAGTTGGAAATGGCTCAGTCCATGCCACCTTGGTGCATCCATTGAATGCTCCAAAACAAAATTGGAGTCTTGTCCCCTCTTTAGGGATTTCTAGGTTTGGCATGCTATTTTTAGTTCCAAGGACTTGGGAGGCTTGAGATCAGAGTTGGTTCCTCCTTGGTCTCCCCTTGAGGTGTTCAGATGGATAAGTGTGTTTGTCATTTGCCCAAATTTGGCAAATCGAGTAAAATGCACAAATCTGCCTTGCTTTGACAGTTTTCAGCAAGGTATATTGCCATTGTCATATCTCATGGCTGAAGTTGATTTTGGTGAAGTTCTTGGTCATTTTGGAAAGCCTTCATATGATACAACAACTGTTTGATCATAATTGGTTTTGATACTTTTTGGATCCAAGTGAAAAATGCCCCTACATTTGGAAAAAAGTAAGACAGATTCTGACTTAGTGAAAATATCCATGAGGAATTGGAATGAGTTATGTTTGAAGCTTTTGTAGAGTGCCATAAGAGCTACAAATCCAGCTTTGAATGGGGAAAAATGGCCTTGTGGTTTAGGAGTTATAATCCTCTAAAGTTGGTACCCTAGCCACTTTGTTCCATAACTTAGAAAAATTTCTAAGTTTTTATGGTTACCCCTTTTACAAGTTATCCCACTTTTCTTGACTTTTCTTGATAAATGATGATTTCAATCACACATTAACATCATTTTAGGGTTAAGGAACCATAATTGTGAAAAATCTCAAAAAGTCAAAGTTGGCTTTTGTGCACAGTTGACTTTTTGTCAGATGAATTCCCCACTGTGTGATCCTCTATGAAATCAAGTCCTTGACCTAAATCAAACTTGATGGATTGATTTCATAGGTGTTATAGGGTGTATTAAATCATGTCCCAAGGTTTGGGAGCATGTCTTGGTCAAAAGTCAAAGACACTGTTGACTTTTTCCTCAAAACCCTAATTGTGGCTCTGATGAATTTGAAACTTGTTGATCAAGCTTCATGGATCAATCCATTGTTGCAAATGGATCAATGTAGTTTATTAGAGACCCTCAAATCCTCCTTTGAGGCCTTGGCTCATGTTTTGTCCCAAAAGTCAACTTAGGGTTGAATTAGGTCAAGAAACCCTAATTCCTGATTTTTGGTGAATGCATCCCCTGAGGCTAAATTGACTTGATGATTGGGTCCATGAGGTTCCATGGGGTATATTAGGTTATGCTTTGAAGCATTGGCTCATGCCCAGAGGAAAATTCCCATCTGGAGGCCCTGGTCGACCAAAACCCTAATTTGGTGACACTGGCGATCTTGAGGCTTGATCCACTCAGAATGTTGCAGCCTTGTGCTTAATCCTTGAGGTGGGAGTCCTCTTGATCCATTGTGGATGTTTGAGAGGTTAGACAAGTTGAAGATCATGTCATTTCTTGATTGATCCTTTGCCTAAGCACTTAGAGAGGGCTTGAAACCCTAATTATGTTTGTAGTGAAGGCTCACCCATCTTTGGGGAGACTAATGGTTCATCCATATTGTGATGATGATTGCACAATGATGGGAAATATTAGTGGTCAAAATTTGGGGTATGACAGGTGGCAATGCACTCAAGGTAAAGCCGACATCATAATCTGCCATGACACGATTACAATTCCTGTCTGACTTGCTCGGTAAACAAATATGGATGCTCTTTCGTACAAGAGGCCCTCCAGCGTCAGATGGATCTTGGATGGATTCAGGATTACCATAATAGAACTCCTTATCAGATCAACATGGTTCAAATCTTTGATATTCGTTTGATGAATACCAGTTTGGTGGAGTTACACGCCAAACAAGTCCAACTCTGTTTTCTCACTTCACATAATTATCAGAACTGTACAGTATGCCGTGAGAGTAACCCAGGGTGCGCTCTCATGCAAAGAACTTTGAAATACTTGTTAAATCATTGGTGGCTTCCGATCTATCTAGACGAAGACACGCAACAAATCAGTATGACAAACGGGAATCCTACTAGGCATCAAAGTCAGGATGTCCGATCTATGGAAATAGACCTAGTAAGGTTGCATTGCATTCAAACCGGACGTGGCCAGGTGCCACCACACAATTACGAGCGCTGTAGAGTCTGCTCGGAGAATAACCAAGGATGCTACCTCGTGCGAGCAGCTCTTCAAAGTCAGTTGGACCGCAAAGAGATTCAACCGTGTCCAAGTTCTGGGTCAATCAACTGGACGCCAGACTATCTCGCTGACCAGGTCAAAGATATGGTTATAATCTCTGATCCTAAGAGAACCAAGGATGTTTGTACCATCATCCCTCTACTTGAAGAATCAAAAGTTCTTAACCAGGAACTGATTGAAGTTACTTACGACAGTCAGAAAAATCAGAAGGCTCATGTAGTTATCTATCTGCCAGGACCACTACCGTATGAATCAACTAAAGTTATCCCTTACAAATACGGTGCAATAACAATTGAGAATGGAAAGGAAATCAGATTACCCTCCGTCGTGAATATTGCAGACATTAGTCGAGTAACACGGAGTGGTTGAATCTTTAACAGAGGAGTTGGAGAACCTAACAGAGAAAAGGAACCTCACACAGAAGTTCCTAATCCACCAGTCGGTCAATCCAGTGATCCCGACCTTTCAAAGAACGGTGATGAGATGTTGAAGCTCATCCAGAGGAGCGAATACAACATTGTTGATCAGCTGTTATAAACTCTGTCAAAGATCTCAGTGTTATCGCTTTTTCTCAGCTCCGAAGCCCACAGAGAGGCTCTAGAGAAAGTCTTAGAGCAGGCCTTTATGGAATAGGATGTGTCGATAAGACAATTCGACAGTATCGTCTCTAACATCACTTCCTGCAACAACTTAGGGTTTAGTGATGAGGAATTGCCAGAAGAAGGCAAAAGTCATAACATGGCGCTCAATATCACAGTTAACTGCTAGTACGATGCTTTAGCCAGCGTACTGGTAGATACCGGATCGGCTCTCAACGTTATGCCGAAGTTCACTCTAATGCGACTATCATTCAAAGGATCTCCGATGAGAGGCAGTGAGGTCGTCGTCAAAGCATTTGACGGGTCCGGAAAAATAGTTATCAGCGAAGTCGACCTTCCCATAACTATCGGTCCTCACACTTTCCTAGTCACTTTCCAGGTCATGGACATCCGGGCAACATACAGTTGCTTATTAGGAAGACCTTGGATACACCAGGCTGGGGCAGTCACTTCGACACTTCACCATAAGCTAAAGTTTGTCAAGAATGACCAACTCGTCTCGGTCTGTGGAGAACAAGCTTTGATCGTGAGTAACTATCATTGTCCACTTGTATAGAACCCGAGGAGGTTATTGGAACTCAGTTCTAAGTGGTTTTGGTGAGCAATGAGAATCAATCAGAAAAAGGAACATCGATTTCCTCGTACAAAGATGCTCTCAAAGTAATCGAGAGTAACAATGCAAAGGGATGGGACAGCTTGTCATTCCTACTGATAATAAAACAAAGAAGGGTCTTGGTTTTTCTACAACCTGTACCCAGACAGTTGCTAACGATGAAAGTCTTCATCCCATTCAGACCTTCTTCCACAGTGGAGGTTTCCTTCACCCAGTGTCTCAAGAATTACATACCATCAACGAAGGAGATTCTTCCAATACAGATAAGGAGTGGAAGTTCTATCTTAACGAGGACGGTTATATCTCTCAGGAAGAGGTGCCTACACCATTTTGTTATCCCGCACAGAGTCCGAGATTTATACCAAGGTCAGATGTCGAAATGATATATGGAGATTGTGATCCGGAAGGATGACGTGCTCCACCAAACTCATTAGAGGAAGACACTCTGATGAAATACTAATTTGACCATGACTATTACGGCCCGATGGATGGTCTGCCTATCTGGCAGCCGTACCCAGGAGACTCGGGGCAAGAAAGTCAGCCGAATAATGAAAATCAGCTGAGCATCATTGAAAAGAATACCTGCGTCCCCACCAAATCATGGGATCATTACTCAGGGCATTCAGAAAATATCCAGCGCGACGATGAATTCGCAAAGTTTACAGAACTAGAATTCATTAACTATGCTTTTCCCGAGGTCAACGTCATCGAGAGAGATGACTCCTCCAGTCCCAAAGAAGTGTGGGACACCTTAGGACAACCGAGTGGCAAGTTCGACTACTTGGTCAAGTACACCGCTTCCAAAAGCTCTCGTATCAGGCTCGAAGACATTCAGCCAGCTGGATGGGGAGATCTACCTGAGAGCACAAGCACTATGCAAGATACAGCTGAAGAATTCTCCTACAACAACTCTGCCTGGGAGACAGATTCCAACGATCCTGCTCCACCAAAAATCAGCGTTATTTCTAAAGACAAATCAAGGAAGGTACCAGACTTTGTGATTCACCAAGGAGTTCGCCGCCAATGGGTTACAGTCGATGTTCCGAAGATCATTCATAAGTCTAAGTAATTTCCGTCTTTATCTTAACCTTTCACCCTGCCCAGGTGAAACGGATGTTTTAATATGGCTCACTTTCTGTAAATATCCCTCTTCGCTTCGCCCAAAGCGACAGAGTTTTGTTTTATAGGGTTGTAGTTTCAAGAATCGACAAGTTCATAAATAAAATAACGTCATTCTATAATTTCCGCATTAATTGTTGTTTTCTCTTTTCGCTTTTTTAGAAAATGGTAATCCTAAAAAACAATTCAAATAATAAAAACAAGCAGTTTTCCAAAAAAATTTACATTGCACGCACTCTTGCATTCTATCTATCTCTTCTAAAAAATAAATCATCACGTCATGCAGATTGCTTGTTTTAAACCCCGTCGAAACGCGCGATCCGATGCCTTCTCCCAATTTTGAATTCCCGGTATTTGAGGCTGAAGAAGAGGACAAAGAAATTCTAGAGGAGATCTCCCGATTACTCATACAAGAGGAAAGGTCCATTAAAAATCACAAAGAGCCGTTGGAAACGGTCAACTTGGGCTCAGAAGAAGAGAGAAAAGAGGTCAAGATTGGGGCACTGCTCAGTCCAACTGTCAAAGAACGTTTGACAAAGCTTCTCAAAGAATTTCCTGATGTATTTGCTTGGTCCTACCAGGACAAGCCAGGGTTGGATACCAGCATGGTGGAACATCATCTACCGTTAAGGTCAGAATGTCCGCCAGTAAAACAAAGGTTGAGACGGACTCATCCCGATATGGCCTTCAAAATCAAAGAGGAGGTACAGAAATAGATTGACGCGGGTTTCCTCGCCACGTCAGAATATCCTCAATGGTTAGCCAACATCGTACCAGTTCCGAAAAAGGATGGAAAGGTCAGAATGTGTGTGGATTACAGAGATCTAAACAAGGCTAGTCCAAAGGACGACTTTCCTTTACCACACATTGACGTGCTGGTTGACAGTACAACAAAGTTCAAAGTTTTCTCCTTCATGGATGGATTCTCGGGCTATAATCAGATAAAAATGGCACCGAAAGACATGGAGAAAACTTCATTTATCACCCCATGGGGGACCTTTTGTTATAAGGTAATGTCGTTCAGTTTGAAGAACGCTGGGGCAACCTATCAAAGGGCCATGACTACTCTGTTTCATGACATGATACACAAAGAAATCGAGGTATATGTCGATGATATGATTACAAAATCTAAAACAGAAGAGGAGCATGTGACTCACCTGGAAAAACTATTCGAGCGTCTGAGAAAGTACAAACTCCGCTTGAGTCCTAATAAGTGCACGTTCAGTGTCCGTTCAGGAAAACTGCTAGGGTTCATCGTCAGCCAGAAAGGAATTGAGGTTGATCCTGACAGGGTCAAGGCCATTCAAGAAATGCCTTCTCCAAAGAGTGAAAAACAAGTCAGGGGATTCCTGGGACGTTTGAACTATATTTCCAGATTCATATTCCTCATGACCGCGACATGTGCGCCGATTTTCAAATTACTCAAAAAGAATCAGGACTGCGTTTGGACAGAAGACTTCCAAACCGCCTTCTACAGTATCAAGGAATACCTGTTGAACCCACCGATTCTATCACCTCCAGTGGAAGGAAGACCACTGATCATCTACCTAACAGTCTTGGAAGACTCCATGGGTTGCGTCCTTGGCCAACAAGACGAAACCAAAAGGAAAGAGTCTGCCATCTACTATTTAAGCAAGAAATTTACCGAATGTGAAACTCGGTACACTATGCTTGAGAAAACTTGTTGTGCTCTGGCTTGGGCAGCCAAACGTCTTCGCCAGTACATGATTTTCCACACTACTTGGTTAGTCTCCGAAATGGATCCGATCAAGTACGTCTTTGAAAAACCAGCTCTTACGGGAAGGATTGCTCGTTGGCAGATGTTGTTATCAGGATATGACATCGAGTACCACGCTCAAAAGGCCGTTAAAGGAAGTGTTTTAGCCGATCATTTGGCTCATCAACCGATTGACGATCAAGAATCAGTCAGATTTGACTTCCCAGACGAAGATGTCATGTACTTAAAAATGAAAGACTGCGATGAACCATTACCCAGTGAAGGGCCAAAACCAGGTTCCCAATGGGGACTAATCTTTGACGGAGTTGTCAATCATTATGGAAACGGAATTGGGGAAATCATCATAACACCTCAGGGTACCCACATTTCTTTCACCGCCTGACTAATATTCAAGTGCACAAACAACGAGGTTGAATACGAAGCTTGTATTATGGGTCTCGAAGAAGCGGTCGACTTAAGGATTAAGAACTTGAATGTATATGGTGACTCAGCCCTGGTTATCAATCAGATCAAAGGAGATTGGAACACATACCAATCAGGACTGGTTCCTTACAAAGACTACGCAAGAAGGTTGTTACCATTCTTCAACAGAATTGAGTTTCATCACATCCCTCGCGAAGAGAATCACATGGCTGATGCATTAGCCACTCTCTTTTCCATGATTAGTGTACGTCAATGGAATGACATACCTAAGATTGATATAATGCGCCTTGAACGGCCTGCCTACATCTTCGCGATCGAAGCAGTCATAGACGACAAACCTTGGTATCACGATATCAAATGCTTCCTTCAGAAACAAGAGTACCCACCTGGGGCATCCAGAAAGGACAGAAAGACCCTCAGAAGATTGGCAGGCAGCTTCTTCCTGAGCGGTGATACACTCTATAAGAAAAAATTCGACATGGTCTTGCTCCGATGTGTAGGCAGGCCAGAAGCAAACATGTTAATGAAAGAAATTCATGAAGGATCCTTTGGAACTCATGCCAATGGACACACAATGGCGAGAAAAATTCTGAGAGCAGGGTACTACTGGTTGACCATGGAATCCGACTGCTACAAGTACATGAGGAAGTGTCACAAGTGTCAGATATACTCAGACAAAATCCATGTACCTCCAACGCATCTCAAAGTTCTATCTTCCCCGTGGCCTTTTCCATGTGGGGAATCGACATGATTGGCATGATTGAACCCAAAGCTTCAAACGGACATCGGTTCATCCTGGTAGCCACTGATTACTTCACCAAGTGGGTCGAAGCATCGTCATACACTAATGTAACCCGACAAGTGGTGGTCCGATTTATCAAAAACAATATCATCTGCCGTTATGGTGTTCCAAACCAGATCATTATCGATAATGGATCCAACTTAAACAACAAGATGATGAAAGAGTTGTGCGCTGAGTTCAAGATCGCACACCATAACTCATCTCCCTACCGACCTAAGATGAACGGAGCGGTAGAAGCGGCTAACAAGAACATCAAGAAGATCGTTCAAAAGATGGTTGTAACCTACAAAGACTGGCATGAAATGCTACCCTTTGCTCTTCACGGTTATCGCACATCTGTCCGTACTTCAACATGGGCAACCCCTTTCTCTCTAGTATATGGCATGGAGGCAGTGCTCCCCATAGAAGTAGAGATCCCATCAATCCGGGTATTGATGGAAGCTAAGCTAACAGAAGCTGAATGATGTCAAAGTCGACACGACGAACTAAATTTGATCGAAGAAAGACGAATAACGACATTATGCCATGGTCAGTTGTATCAGCAAAGGATGAAGAAAGCATTTGACAAAAAAGTTCGACCTCGCGTCTTCAGAAAAGGAGACCTTGTGCTCAAGAAGATACAATCATTTCTCACTGATTCTCGGGCCAAATGGACTCCGAATAATGATGGCCCCTATGTGGTCAAGAAAGCATTCTCAGGCGGCGCCTCGAGACTCGCAACCATGGATGGAGAGGAATTTTCCTACCCCACAAATGTTGAAGTAGTCAAGAAATACTTCGCCTAAATAAAATAAAATAAAAACGTTTCGGTGGATTGAAAACCCGAAAGGGCGGTCGAGGCTAAAATTAGAGACATGTTCAAAAATCATCCCGGTGGATTGGAAACATCACAGTACAATCCAGGCAAAAATTAGGGATAATGGCAAGTAACTATGTTCAACAAAAGGGCAAATCCCTCAGTAGCAGTAATGCCATCGGTCAGGAAAACGCCAGTCAAGGTCATCTTCGACAGAAGCTCAGGATGTCCAGAATTCAAAGTTGGTAGAAGGATAGCGGTCGTTATGTTTCAATGTAGCCCTTTTCCCTTAAATTACAGTTTTCTAAACTTTGTAAATACTCCATGGAATCACGCATTTGGCTGATTTCCATCCTATCAATAAAATTTGAGCCCTAGTGCTTTTGTTTGCAATTCTTATTTGTTTTAGCTTTATAGAATGACATTTTAACATGATCAACGATTCTTAAAATGAAATAAAAATGAATTTACTTGTCAAAAAATTTCTGCTTTTAAAAATAAAGATGGCAATTTCTTTTGACTATTGAACATCGAAAGAACATTGATCGCTTCTCCGGAAGTAATCGAACCTCAAAGTGCAGAATCAAAGTACTCCTTCTAAACCAGTGCACCTGAATGAAGGATCAACTATGTCTGAGACCGTGTTTCATCTGACACACCCCCCCGGCAGAGTTCTTATCTCTTAAGCCTGACCAACGGTGTTCCCCACAGGGACTATCTCTCCTAAGCAAGGTATAATTGCTACTTTTGGACCAGTGATACTTTTCATCCCCCGCGGTGGCCGAGTATCCAGTCGTGTTCATCTATCAGTCTGTATGTCGTGTCAGTTTTGTCAACATATACATACATACATCATGCATTATTTATTTGCATTTACATTCATATTGCATCACTATCACTCTAGTCGGTCTTGTTCCCAAGTGATAAAAGTCCTCTGTCAATCGAGTTGTCGGTTCTTTCCTCGTCGGGAAGTGAATCATCTAAGCAATCTCTCTCCAGTTTATTTCTGGATTAGAGACGGTCCTCGACCACTTTGATAACTTGAACCTCTAAAAGACAAGAAGACCTTCGACGAATGTCACTCTTCATCAATGAAGATGATATCTTCGCTTTCCCGGATTAAGGAAAATCCCCAAAGAAAGCTTCTTAATCAAAGCTTCGGCAATGTAGCAGTTTCTCTCTAAAAATTTGCTATCAAAAAGGTCATCAGCACCTCCAAATTGGATTACATCACATGGCATTTCTCCGAGAAGACCTCGATAAAAGTATGATGTAGTATCCCCAAACAGGAAACAGTCTCTCAAGAGACTCGTTTTCCTCAATAGAGTCAACAAATGGCACCTCCAAACAGAGAAGTTTGTGCACCTCTACAACTCAGACGAATGGGTTCCCCAGCAAGTGTGACATCAAAACCTTTTCCATCAAATGGCATTTCCCGAGGAAAATTCGGCGAAAAGTTTGAGGAAAACCGCTACGAATAGCGTCCCTTGTCAAGAAAGTTTATTGGCAAAAAAAACTAAGACCAGTTCCTTGGTAGGAAACCAGGATCGAGGGGAAGTTTACAAAAGAAACTGAGACCAGTTCCTTGGTAGGAAACCAGGATCGAGGGGAAGTTTACAAAAGAAACTGAGACCAGTTCCTTGGTGGGAAACCAGGATCGAGGGGAAGTTTACATCAGAAACTGACCAGTTCCTTGGTAGGAAACCAGGATCGAGGGGAAGTTTACATCAGAAATTGAGACCAGTTCCTTGGTAAGAAACCAGGATCGAGGGAAAGTTTTACCTTTTCTAAGCATCATAGCTTAGCAAAAGAAGATGGATGTGTAAGCTGCCAGTCATAACCACCATCAAAATTTTGGGTATTCCGATATTTAATCCTCTTGCACCCCGAATGCCCGAATACCTTCGCCATTCACACCTTCGGGTCCAAGAAGATTAAATAGGGGCATCTGTCATACCCCAAATTTTAACCACTAAGATTCCCATCATTGTGAAAATCATCATCACAATATGGATGGACCATCATACCTCATTAGTCTCCCCAAAGGTGGGTGAGCATACACTACAATCAAACTTAGGGTTTCAAGCCCTCTCAGAGCCTTAGACAAAGGATCAATCAAGGAATGACATGATCTTCAACTTGTCTATACCTCTCAAACATCCACAATGGATCAAGAGGACTCCCACATCAAGGATTAAGCACAAGGCTGCAACATTCCAAGTGTATTAAGCCTCAAGATTGCCAGTATCACCAAATTAGGGTTTTGGTCGACCAGGGCCTCCAGATGGAAATTTTCCTCTGGGCATGAGCCAATACTTCAAAGCATAACTCAAAATACTCTAAGGGACCTCATGGACCCAAACATCAAGTCAATTTTACCTCAGGGGATGCACTTATAAAAAAAATCAGGAATTAGGGTTTCTTGACCTAATTCACCCCTAAGTTGACTTTTGGGACAAAACATGAGCCAAGACCTCAAGACATGATTTGAGGGTCTCCAATACACCACATTGATCCACTTGCAATAATGGATTATTCCAAGAAGCTTGATTCACAAGTTTCAATTTCATCTGGACCATAATTAGGGTTTCGAAGAAAAAGTCAACTGTATCTTTGACTTTTGACCAGGACATGCTCCCAAACCTTGGGACATGATTCAATACACCCTCTAACACCTATGAAATTAATCCATCAAGTTTTATTTAGGTCAAGGACTTGATTTCATATAGGATCACACAGTTTGGAATTCATCTGATAAAAAGTCAACTGTGCCCAAAAGTCAAAGTTTGACTTTTTGATTTTTTTATCAATTATGGTTCCCTAGCCCTAAAATGATGTTAATGTGTGATTGGAATCATCATTCCTCAAGAAAAATCAAGAAAAGTGGGATAACTTGTAAAAGGGGTAACCATAAAAAACTTAGAAATTTTCTAAGTTATGGAACAAAGTGGCTAGGGTACCAACTTCCAAGGATCATAACTTGAGATCCAAGCAACCATTTGGACTGATCCAAATATGGATTTGTAGCTCTCATGGCATACTTTAAAAGTGTCAACTACACCTCATTCCAATTCACCATGGATTTTGAGTTATGGTTGGATCAAAATGGCTGAAAACATGAAATGTCACTTTTTCCAACACTTAGTGAAATCTTCACTAAGTCAGAATCTGTTTCACTTTTTCCAAAATGTAAGGGCATTTTTCACTTGGATCCAAAAAGTGTCAAGACAAACTATGATCAGACATATGTTGTATCATATGAGAGCTTTCCAAAATGGCCAAGAACCCCCATGAAACTCCACTTAAGCCATGAGATATGACAATGGCAATGTGCCTTGCTGCAAACTGTCATGGCAAGGCAGATTTGTGCATTTTGCTCGATTTGAACAATTTCTGCAAATGACAAATAAGTTTATCCATCTGAACACCTCAGGGGGGAGACCAAGGAGGGACAAACACTGATCCATAAGCCTCCCAAGTCTTTGGAACTAAAAATAGCATGCCAAACCTTAAAAACCCTAAAGTGGGGACAAGACGCCAATTTTGTTTTGGAGCATTCAATGGATGCACCAATGTGGCATGAACTGAGCCATTTCCAACTGAATGAGTCAAGGATGATCTCTGAACTAGGGAACCAGCAGCCTGTGCTCTAACCTCTAGTCAACGGCTAGAGGAGACTTGGATTCCTATTGATCAACATTTGTGAAACCTCTATTGCAGTTTCCATTCCCTATTCCTTGCAAAACAAACTTGCTCTACTATAAATAGAGCTCATTTGTGCTCAGTTTAAGTAAACCAAAGCCATCAAACAGATGTTTTCCTCAAAATCACCTTCTCACTTCCAAATTTGCCTTCCAAGGCAAGTCACTATCGTGTTTTGAGTTTGAGAGCAATTCCAACCAAACCAATCACACACACACACCTCATAAACATCATATAGAAGTGATCCAAACACTTAAACAACAACTGTAACACTGATTTCTCAGAATCACCAGCCATTTGCTCAAGGTTTTAACCAAGTTGCAGCTGAGATGCCATAAAGTGATCCAGCCATTTCCAATCAAGTCCAAGCATTCAAACACACTCTATATGGTGTAGGGAAGCTGTTCAGATCATCACAACTGATATGTAACACCTCCAACTCAAAAATCACATTGCTCTTGCTGTCACGACCTTCAAGTAAGCCTAAACTTGGTCATCTCTTAATCTATGCATACTTCCTCGCACAATACTTTTGCCAAATGTTCATAATCATGCATAGAATGTTTCCCCTCAATTAATTGCTTTGTTTGAATTGTGTATCAAAATTCTCAGCCTTCATGCAAATTTTAGGGTTCTTGAGGTTTTGTCTTGATTTCTTATTCCATGCTTAAAATAAATGAAATTAAAGACCATAGACATGATCGTGAGGTGAAAACGAGCAAATTGATATGTGTCATACCCCAAATTTTGATCACTAAGATTTCCCATCATTGTGTAAATTTTCATCACAATATGGATGAACCATTGGTCTCCCCAAAGATGGGTGAGCATCCACTACCATCAGAATTAGGGTTTCAAGCTCTCTCAGAGCTCTTAGACAAAGGATCAATCAAGAAATGACATGATCTGCAACTTTTCTAGCCTCTCCAACATCCACAATGGATCAGAAGGACTCCCACTTCAAGGATCAAGCACAAGGCTGCTCCCTTCTAAGTGGATTAAGCCTCAAGATCGCCAATGTCACCAAATTAGGATTTTGGTCGACCAGGGCCTCCAGATGGAAATTCTCCTCTGGGCATGAGCCAATGCTTCAAGGCATAACCTATGATGCTCCAAGGGACATCATAAACCCAATCACCAAGTCAATTTAGCCTCAGGGGATGCATACATCAAAAATCAGGAATTAGGGTTTCTTGACCTAATTCACCCCTAAGTTGACTTTTGGGACAAACCATGAGCCAAGACCTCAAGACATGATTTGAGGGTCTCCAATACACCACATTGATCCACTTGCAATAATGGATTAATCCAAGAAGCTTGAGCAACAAATTTCAATTTCATCTGAACCACAGTTAGGGTTTCGCGAGAAAAGTCAACTGTACCTTTGACTTTTGACCAGGACATGATTCAATACACCCTATAACACCTATGAAATCAATCCATCAAGTTTGATTTAGGTCAAGAACTTGATTTCATAGAGGATCGCACAGTTTGGAATTTATCTGACAAAAAGTCAACTGTGCACAAAAGTCAACTTTGACTTTTTGAGATTTTCACAAAAATGGGTTTTGAACCCTAAAATGATGTTAATGTGTGATTTTAATCATCATTCATCAAGAAAAATCAAGAAAAGTGGGATAACTTGTAAAAGGGGTAACGATAAAAACTTAGAAAATTTTCTAAGTTATGGAATAAAGTGGCTAGGGTACCAACTTTGGAGGATCATAACTCCTAAACCACAAGGCCACTTTTTCCAATCCAAAGCTGGATTTGTAGCTCTCATGGCCCTCTACAAAAGCTTCAACTACACCTCATTCCAATTCATTATGGATTTTGAGTTATGGAATGATCAAAATGGCTGAAAACATGAAATGCAACTTTTTCCAACACTTAGTGAAATTTTCACTAAGTTAAAATCTGCCTTCACGTTTTTCCAAATGTAGGGGCATTTTTCACTTGGATCCAAAAAGTATTAAAACCAATTATGATCAAACAGTTATTGTATCATATGAGGGCTTTCCAAAATGGCCAAGAACATCACCAAACTCAACTTGAGCCATGAGATATGACCATGGCAACATGCCTTGCTGAAAACTGCCAAGGCAAGGCAGATTTTGGAGTTTTGCTCGATTTGCTCAAATTTTGCAAGGGGCAAGCAACTCTATCCATCTGAACACCTCAAGGGGAGAACAAGGAGGAACCAACTCTGATCCCAAGCCTCCCAAGTCTTTGGAACCAAAAATAGCATGCCAAACCTAGAAATTCCTAAAAGAGGGACAAGACTCCAATTTTGGATTGGAGCATTTAATGGATGCACCAAGGTGGCATGGACTGACACATTTGCAACTGAATTCAGTCAAGAATGATCCAACAACTAGGGAACCACAGCTCTGTGCTCTAACCTCTAGTCAATGGCTAGAGGAGACTTGGATTCTCATTTGCCAACATTGGCCAAACCTCTGCTGCAGTTGCCATTCACTATTGCTTGCAAAACAAACTTGCTCTACTATAAATAGAGCTCATTTGTGCTCAGTTTGAGTACACCAAAGCCATCAAATAGATGCTTTCCTCAAAATCACCTTCTCACTTCCAATTTTGCCTTCTAAGGCAAGTCACCATCGGGTTTTGAGTTTGAGAGAAATTCCAACCAAACCAATCACACATACACACCTCATAAACATCATATAGAAGTGATACAAACACTCACATAACATCTGGAACACCAAAATCACAAAATCACCAGCCAATTGCTCAAGCCTTTGACAGATTTGCAGTTGGGGTACCATCTCAAGTTCCAGATCATTTCAATCCATTCCAAGCATCCAGACACACTCCATAGCACCTAGGGAAGCTCTCCATAACCTTGGAACCAAGTTGTAACACCTCTAACACAAAACGCGATCACCAGCTGCAAGTGGTAAGCATGAGCTCTTCTAACTCTATGATCCATGCAATTTTTGCTGCACAATAATTTGGCCATATGTTCATAATCATGCATGGAATGTTTTCCCTCAATCAATTGCATTGTTTGAATCGTGTATGGAATTTCTGAACCTTCATGCAGAATTTAGGGTTCTTGAGGTTTCTCTTTGATTTCTTATTCCATGCTTAAAATAAATGAAATTAAAGACCATAGACATGATCGTGAGGTTGAAACGAGTAGATTGATAAGTAGATTGCATGATATAATTAAGTATTTAGTGAGATTGGATAGAAAACGCAAATCTGCAGAAACAGAGGGTGGCGCGTGTTCTTGCCCTTGTTCTTGGCGCCCTTTTTGAAAATTCAAATATTTGAATTTTGTGATTTTATTTAATTGAGTCAAAAATTAAATTCTCTCTGAGTTTTAATGATTTTGAATTGATTTGTTTTTTAATCATTCACAAAAATGTTAAAATATTTTATTTTACCAAAAAATCCCAAAAATATTATTTATTTCATATAATTGATATTTTTGCCAAGAATTAATATTTTAATTATTTTTGACATTTAAAATATTTTTTCCTTCTTGATTTTGCAAATTTTTATGATTTCGAATCATTTTGTAGGTCAAAACATGATTTTTGAAATATTAATCTAAGATCACAATTTGTTTTCCACATATTAAACAATTTTGATCATTTTAATTGAATTTTTTTATTCAATTAAAATACATTTTGGAAATAAATTAGGGTTATGATCAATTCAACCCTCATCAAACCTTTTAAAAAACACTTTGGGCCTCTAATAGAGTGTAAGACCCAATCCTTTGTAAATACAAACCTTTCTTGGGCCTCAAATGTTGTATAAGTCTCGTTGTATTTCAAAAGTTCGGCGCAATCATCGCCCGTTTAAAACAAACCATCTGGGCCTCTCCTCGAGCTATAAGACCCATTCAAAATCATTTTGGGCCTCTAATAGAGTGTAAGACCCAATCCCCTTTTAACCAAAACAATCTTTGGGCCTCAAATATTGTATAAGTCCCTCTGCGTTAAAAGAAAAGCTCGGCGCGATCGCCAGTTCAAAAAAAACAAATCATATGGGCCTACCCTCGTGTTATAAGCCTCATTTCTTTTTCTTTCAATCATTTTTGGGCCTCTTGAGAGAGTGTAAGACCCATCCCCTTTGTACAGAAAACCTTTCTTGGGCCTCAGTCACTTGTATAAGTCCCTGTACAAAACCCCAGTGCGATCACTAATAAAACCCTGGGCCTCTCCTTGAGCTGTAAGCCCCAACAATCTTTTCAAAGCACTTTCTCCTTTGATTTTGAATATAATATTTGTTATCAAAGCTTTCTTTGTTGAACAAACTAACAAAACAGCATGGAAGCTCTACAACCGAGTAAGTGTTTACCCGCTTTCATTTACCATTTTCATATGTATATAACTGTATTGTGGGGCTGTTTCACTGTAAGTCTTCTTTCACAAACTCATATCGACTGTGTAATAATAGTATAGATATTTAGAGTTTCCCCGGCAACTACGTCTAGAACTAGACAAAACCTCGTCTCCTTACATCCGAAGTTCTCCCGGATATTTCAAACATAACCTAAACCATGAGAATTTTATTTTACAATAATTTTATATAACTAGATCTAAGAAATCTCCCCCTTGAATAGTTCATATACAGAAGGCCAATGTTCCAAGTGAAACCCCTTCCGAAACTGTTCATCAGCCTCCTCTTGGGCTTAGTGCAAGGACCCACAGGCTTCCTAAAAGCATCCCCGCCTCCTCTTGGGCGTTGTACAAGGACCCGTCGGCTTCTTAGAAGTTTTCACAACCTCCTCTTAGGCTTTGTATAATGATTCTTTCCCCGGGAAGATAACCTCCTCTTGGGCTTAGTACAAATTGTCCCTCGGCTTCTTAAAAGTTTTCTCGCCTCCTCTTGGGCTTCGTACAAATTGTCCCGACGACCTCCTAAAGGTATAGGAACAAAAATTAGTCATCTTAATATAACAGTCTTTCAAAGAGTCTAGATCTCACTACTACTGTTTCTTAAGCATAGTACAAAAGATAAGAACCGTAGACTTGGGCAGTCTCAATACCCTTCGGATTCCCCGTTTCCTTAAAGAACAGGAAATAATCTCGGTCCTCAGATCAAATCTATGAGTACAACATTACCCATATAAGAACTGATTTTCTCTTTTAAACCAACATACTGGACCTGTCACTCAACTGAAACAGTAACCCTGGCCTCCTCTTGGGCTTTGTACAATGACTCTCCCCAGCGGAGCTAACCTTTTTAGCCTCCATCTCGGGCGTCGTACGAGATACAAATCACTCTCTTGTTGAGTATAAAAGACTCTCTTGTTGAGTAAAACCTTTAGCCTCCGTTTTGGGCTTCGTACAAGACACATACAAAAGCACTCTCTTGTTGAGTCAACCCGTCCAGCCTCTCTCTCGGGCTTCGTACGAGACATATAAAAGCATCCTCTTGTTGGGTCATTAGCCTCCTCTTAGGCTTTGGATAAGAAAACCCCGGTTGAGTCAATCAACCTTTTAGCATCAAAGTTGTGCCTCGTTCACAGTATACAAACATCAACAACTCCATTCCCCTCCATCTAATTGCTGTAAGCGGCAAGCCTTTGGATTATTTACATCCATTGTCCATCTTTTAGCATGAGAAATTCCTAAGGAAAAATGGCATTGCTCTAAACTGAGTTAAAGTCTTCTCCTTCAGGTTAAAAATCCCCTATAAAGGAAATTATGGCATTGCTGGATTCACATATCCCAGTTAAAGTAATTCTCCTTTATAACCAGTCACCCAACAGTTGTGACAAACAGACCAAATATCCCCTTTAGAGATGACAAATTCTCTCTAAAGTCAACACCCTTTTAGCTTCACATCTTGGGCTTCGAACAAGATACAAATAGACCCTTCAGCTTCACATCTTAGGCTTTGAACAAGATACAAACCACCTTTAGCTTCATGTCTTGGGCTTTGAACAAGACACCAAAACATCGTTTCCTCCCATAGAATAGGAGGAACTATGATCGCTCTGATTTCCCTGTTTCGGTAAACCGGAATACGTAGGCATAAGATTGAAAGAAAAATCTTAGCGAGCACACCACATCAAAAACCTCTGGCCACAAATCCTCACATATCATCAAAACATCTGAGTCCGTATCCCCCACCAAAAGTCTAAACTCGATCAAAATAAACCTAAGAGAGCCCCCCCCCCCCCCCACATTGATCGCATCTGTAAACCAACAGTTTTGACTGTTTAACCTCAGTTTACAAAGCAGGGTTAGTTGGAGACATCTATTTCCCTTCCTTCATCAGCTCCAATAGGATAAAAAATGAATCGACCTGTAGTACCCTCCCAGAGCGACAGTGCTTAAGAACCACGTCCAAAATCGCTCACTACAATATGTGGATTGTGTGATTTCATCAAGTATTCAGTGAGATTGGATAGAAAATGCAAATCAGGCCAAACTCAGAACACGCGCGTGTTCTTGCCATGTTCTTGGCGCCTTTTTCTCAAATTCAAGTATTTGAATTTTGTGATTTTATTTAATTGATTCAAAAATTAATTTCTCTCTGAGTTTTAATGATTTTGAGTTGATTCTTTTTTTAATAATTCACAAAAATGTTAAAATATTTTATTTTGCCAAAAATTCCCAAAAATATTATTTATTTCATATACTTGATATTTTTGCAAAGAATTAATCTTTTATTTGTTTTTTAACATTTAAAATATTTTTTCCTCTTTGATTTTCCAAATTTAATTGGTTTCCAATCATTTTGTGGATATAAACATGATTTTTCAAACATTAATCTAAGATCATGACTTGTTTTTCACACATGTTTGATAATTTTCGTCATTTTAATTAAATTTTTATTTAATTAAAATACATTTTGAAATTAATTTAGGGTTTTGATCTTAATCACCCTAAACGAATCATTTTCAAACACTCATGGGCCTCTAATAGAGTGTAAGACTCAATCCCCTTTTAACCAAAACCTTTTTGGGCCTCAGATATTGTATAAGTCCCTCTGCGGTAAAGGAAAAAATCTCGGCGCGATCGCCAGTTCAAAAACCAAACAACCCTGGGCCTACCCTCGTGTTATAAGCCCCATTTATTTTATTTAAAAACTCTTTGGGCCTCTAATAGAGTGTAAGACCCAACCCCTTTGTAAATACACCACTTTTTGGGCCTCATTCATTGTATAAGTCCCGTTGTATTTTCAAAAACCTCGGCGATCGCCGTTTTCAAATAAATAACCCTGGGCTTCTCCTTTAGCTGTAAGTCCCATCTTTTGTACAAAAATAAATCTTTGGGCCTCTAATAGAGTGTAAGACCCATCCCCTTGTACATAAAAACTTTTTGGGCGTCACATATTGTATAAGTCCCTCTGTACAGTTTTCAAAACAACGGTGCGATCATCGTTAAACTTGGGCCTCTCCTTGAGCTGTAAGCCCCAACCATATTTTCAAAGCACTTTCACCTTTGATTTTGAATTCAAATATATGTTGTTATCAAAACTTTATTTGTTGAACAACTAATAAAACAACATGGAAGCTCTAAAACGGGTAAGTGTTTATCCGCTTTCATTTATCGCTTTCATATGTATATAACTGTATTGTGGGGCAGTTTCACTGTAAGTCTTCTTTCACATCCTTTTATATACTTGTCACATATCAACTGTGTAATACTAGTATAGTTATTTAGATTTTTCCCCGGCAACTACGTCTAGCACTAGGTAAAGCCTTGTTGGTCACTCTTAAATACAGACAAAACTAGATCCCCCGTAGGATTCCAGATACAGTCTTCCCTCCTCTTGGGGTTAAACAATATGGAACAAAGAGAAAGGCAGTATTCTCGGTGAACCTTTTCTCAGACTGTCACCCTTAGAACTTGTCAAAGAAACTCTAACTCCCCAGAGATGATCTTTTCTCCGTGAATGGTATCTCTTGAGGTTCTTCCAAATTCTCAAACTTTCCTGGAATGATCTTTTCTCTGTGAATTGCATTGTTGAACTTCTCTTGGTTTGGGGACCCACGGGCTTCCTAAAAGTATCCCCGCCTCCTCTTGGGCGTTGTACAAGGACCCTTCGGCTTCTTAGAAGTTCTCATGCCTTCTCTTGGGCTTAATACAAGGACCCTGACGACCTCTTAAATGTATAAGACAGAACTTAGTCATCCTTTGCTAGAGCAGTCTTTCCCGCGTCAAAACTCCGGCCATTTTAGGGTTGATACTCATCCCTTAATACTCGCGCCTCCTCTTGGGCATGGTACAAAAGATAAAACTCTAGACATGGACAGTCTAAAACTCTTGAGTCTCAAAGACATTCTCAAGTTCCTTTCAAACATAGGAAAAAAACACCAATCACCCTGGATAAATCTCCAGCAGAAACCCGGTCTCTCTCATGAGAGTTCCCCACACTTCGACCCGCTTCAGGATCTCAATAACACTCAGCAGTAAGTCAGCCTCCTCTTGGGCTTTGTACAAATGATTCTCCCCAACGGAGCTAACCTTTTCAGACTCTCTTGTTGAGTCAACCACCTTTAGCCTCTGTCTTGGGCTTTGTACAAGACATATAAAACACTCTCTTGTTGAGTTATAAAAGACTCTTTTGTTGAGTTAATCTCCTTTTTAGCCTCAATCTCGGGCTTTGTACGAGATAGAAAAAACCACTCTCTTGTTGAGTATAAAAGACTCTCTTGTTGAGTCAATCTCCTTTTAGCCTCAATCTCGGGCTTTGTACCAGATAGAAAAAACCACTCTCTTGTTGAGTGTAAAAGACTCTCTTGTTGTGTCAATCTCCTTTTAGCCTCAATCTCGGGCTTCGTACGAGACATCAAATCACTCTCTTATTGAGTATAAAAGACTCTCTTGTTGAGTCAATCAACCTTCAGACTCTCTTGTTGAGTCAATCACCTGTTCAAGACTCTCTTGTTGAGTCAACCTTTTTTAGCCCACGTCTTGGGCTTTGTACAAGACACATAAAAGTACTCTCTTGTTGAGGCAAACCATCTCCGCCTCCATCTTGGGCTTTATACAAGATACTTCTCCCCAACGGAGTCAAAATCCTTTTTAGCCTCAATCTTGGGCTTTGTACTAGACAGAAAAAACATTTTCCTCGGAAAAGTCAAACTTCCCGCCTCCTCTTAGGCTTTGAATAAAGAAAACCCCGGTTGAGTCAATCAACCTTTTAGCATGAAATTTATGCCTTGCTCACAACATACAAACATCAACAACTCCTCTTTAGAGATGACAAATTCTCTCTCAGTCAAAACTCCTTAGCTTCACGTCTTGGGCTTCGAACAAGACACCAAAAAAACCTTTTTCCTCCCATAGAATAGGAGGAACTACGATCGCTCTGATTTCCCTGTTTCATTAAACGGGAATACGTAGGCATAAGATTGCAAAATCTTAGCGAGCACACTAATCAAAAACCCAAAATCCCATACCTTCATACAAAGCATCAGACCTAACAGCTAACCAGAAGCCTCACAGATAATCCAGACACTTGTATTCTTAAGAAAATAACCCTAAGAAGGATCCCTTATTTTGATAGTGTCGCTCCCGGGATTTTCATCCTAGTACAAACGCGAAAGTGGCACCGAACAGAGTCGCCAGCAATGTGTATTTATCCCAAGAGAGGGAAAGGAAACACCGCGTAAACCTGAGGGAAAGGAAAAGCATGGTCTTACGACCAAGAGAAGTGGGTAAGGGAGTCGGTTACGCGAGAGGAAGGTATTAGCACCCCCTCACGTCCATCGTACCCGATGGGATCCACGCTTGCTTGTCTCGATCAAAGGGTGTAAAGAAAGGAATACTGAGAAAGAACAGAAAAAGGAAAGGAGAAAGAGAAACAAATGTAGGGAAAATAAAAGAAGTGCTCGCATGGGCCCTACCCCACTGCCTACGTATCTCATCGGGAGCATGAGAATCAGAGCGACGTAGTTCCCCTCACTAGGGATGAATTGTTTGTGTTTTTTAGAGAACGGCTTACGTTCTAGCTCTGGTGTTGCAGGCTCGCTGGTCCGAGTGCGTTACCGTCTTGCAAAAGAACGAGTAGAAGCGCGTTCGTACGCTAAGAGTGAATGAGGTGAGAAAAGAATTCCCGAAGGAAAGACGTTATTGTTTGGTTTTGTCTTTTAGAAGGAAGTGTTTTGGATTTGTTTGCATATGACAGTGTATCTGGATCTTAGTCACTGGAATGTGTACATTCTCACATTCCAAGATGGAATGGGTAAGAAAGCACACTAAGAGTGAAGAAGACCCCCACACTTAGCTCCAATTGTCAAGGTTCAAACACACTAGCATACTTGTGTTTATTAAGTGTTTTTGTTAATTAAGAAATGAAGAAGTGTTTTTTATTATTTGCACCTTCAACAAATATTGCATTTAAGTCCCTCATACAAGATCAAATGTTTAACACATTGACCCAAGATGGGCTATATGCTACACATTCTAAGATTACAAGAGAAGACCCCTTATAATCTTTTCTTTATATGAAAGGCCTAAATGCAATAAATGCCTACCTTTATTATATGTTTTGAATTTTCTTTGAGATGAGAAAAGAGACTCAAGAGAGGAGAAAAGGTAAAACCTATATGGACTAAGACTCAATCCTAATTGATTAGTTAAGGGAGTGATCCTAAGGTTTGTGAGGTTTCAACCTAAAGTCTAAAGAAAGAAAGAATTAAACAATTCACTTCCAAAGTAGAAGATGAATTGTAATTCAAAAAGGGAAAGTAATGAGTTATTAAAAGAAAGCACATAAGTGCTTAACAAAACATAAAATGGAATTGTAAAAGAGAAAGGATAGAAGTTGAATATGGATTCCTTATCCACACTCAATTGAAACTTACCGAAGCCCCTACATGGTTAGCACAATCACTTACAAGTAAAGTAGGAAAATATAATGAACAAATCAAATTCAAACAAGTTGACAAACAAAGTAAAATGAGATTGAATGCTATACATGCTTCCAAGTCAGAATGTAAATCATATTTACACAACCTAATGTTATCCTAAATGGGCATACCAAATCATGCAAACAAAATCTCAATCCAACAAGAAGCAAAGAAGAAAAGGTGAAGTGATGTGAATGTGGTTCATACTTGTGAAACAAGTGACTTAAGGTGCAAGATAAACATCAAACATGCAAAGATGAAACCCAAATGTCACAATCAGAAGTCAATTAACATGCTATACATCCTCAAACAAAACCACAACTCATGGCACAAGTGCCTTCATGATCAAGCAAACCAAACATGAGGCATGCATTCACAAAATGAACAAGTTAAACTTCATGCTTCAAACCAATAGCAAACATGCTTCAAAAATTATGACTTTCACCAATCAAACACCTTGAACACATGCCATCAACATATCAAGTCCACAAGCAATGAATCAGAACCAAAGTCACTCAACAATTAGGTCAAAGTCTCATGGAAGTTTCATGTATTCATGCTCAAAGCAACACATCAAAAGTCATCCAAAAAAGACTTAAAAATCATCTCATAAATCTCAAACATACCTCAACATATTGTGACCACAATGCAAAAAGAAAGGCATCAAAATCAATTTTTATGATCAAGAACAAAAATGCACAAAATCATATGTCACATTAAGTATGCATGCAAATGGAAATTCAAAAGAAATAATGGAACAGGGGCAAAATGGTCATAAAATCAGAAAATAAAATCATGAAAAATTTCCTAAATGTTTTAAGAATACACATGAATTTTTCTAGAATTTTATGATGCTATTTTGTAATTTTAAAAATTAAAAAGCAAACGTGAGCAAAATGAAGAAAATAAAATGAAATGGACATAAAGGAGGGGGTGTATGCCTAGTAACTATTCAGTTCAAAATGTTTTGGGCTTGAAAACATGGGGTGCGAATAACAATCTGATTAGGTCCAATTACGCGTAGCACACACTAACTACCATGCATTATCAGTCAAACTAAGTCAAACCATTCACCACCATCAGATCAGGTCAAGGTCAAATCTAGGTCAAGGTAATCAAGATCAACGCGCACACTTGAATGTCCATACACACTACCATGTACCATACCACACAATGTTTAAAAAAATTCAGAAAATCACACGTGACATGCACATGTATTTTAATGTGCTGTCATCACATAAGCCACACGATTGCGCAAAATGAACGGACGAGATTAAAACAACGCAAACCCTAACAGTTGAAGTCACCGGCCGGAGAATGACCTCCGGTCATCTTCTCCGGCGACCAAGCACCACCTGTAACTCACATTTTTTCCAGAAATTCACAAGCCATATACCAAAAGAAAGCTGAACTCATGCACATCACTAATCTAGCCTTTAAATTCACAGATCAATCACGTACACAGAGAAACGAGCACAAACATTTTTGCCCTAGAAAATAATCTAAGCACCTATAGTGCCTATCACTAGCCAGAACTCACGCTGCTTCTATTAAGCCTCAAATGCCATAAAAACAAGCTAAAATCTGTGAAGAAAGTGTGAGAAAATGGAACCTGAAGTTGGAGAACTCTTGGATCAACAGAAAACCAGAGAGATGCAATTAACCTTGAGCTTCCTCAGAGCAAAATAAATGCTCAGAATCTTTAGATCTTGAAGAAGATAGTTGGAGATTTGAGAATATAATGTTGCTGCACTTGGAGGATTATGGTTGATTCAGTCTCTTCTTGATCCAGCAATACCAAATAATGATGATGATTGATGAAGATGAGTGATGGAAATGATGAATTCGTATGAGATCAGAGAGAGAGAAGAGAGAGAATTTTGAGAGAAAGAGTGAGAATGATTTGAAGTGAGAGCGAAACAATGAGAATCCTCCTCTGAAATTGTGAGAGTTTCAGCTTATATATCCAAGGTTAACTCCCAACCAGTTCAGTTAACAGTTAGAACTCTAGTTAAACTGAGTTAGTTAACTGAGTTTGAGTTAACTAACTGAGTTAGGTGGTTAATAGCACGAGTTGGGGAAGTTCTGTTAGAGTGAGGGTGAGGTTCATGGAGTTATGGTGGTGTGTAGGAGAAGGAAAGTGATGTTATGTTGTTCTGATGTAGCAGCAGGAATCTTGTGGTGCAAGTTTCATACATTTCCCTTCTCATGTAAGAAGCAGCATGGTGGAGGCACGTGCATTAATTGTTTGGTTTAATGAGGAAATGGACTGAAGTGATCATGAAAGTTTGTTGAATGACTGAACCAAAAACAATGTGTGAATTACTAGACAAGACAGTCAATGCATCAATGCAAATGGTGATGTTTGAACATGGATTTCTTTATGACCAATGCATGAAAATGGATCATCTTGGTGTCAATGGATTGAGGATGCATCACATAACATGTTTGATGTTTGAATCCAAGTGGAATAATGCCTTTAAAGTGATGAAAAATGACTTAGAACACAAGGATGTGAGACTGCATCATGGGCGTGTGAGTGAGGTTGGCTGGCAAGGCAACATGGCGCCTGGGTTTTCAGCATAACCAACATGACTTTGAACCCTTAAAACTATCTCATAACTTGATCAAACCAAAAATTGTCCAACATGAATATTGAAGATGACAATGCAATGAACAACTTTCATGTTGAAAAGTTTTCCATTTGAGGCCTTTAACCATGAGAAAAATGAGTGGACATTAGGCCCACCACATGTTTGTTAAAATGACTGCGCGCGTGCCCTGAAAATCTTGGTCATGACCTAGTTTTGAACCTACTTTGCCCAAACTTTGATCAATCATATCTCACTCAATTTTTATCCAATGGAGATGTTCCACACATGGATTTGAAGCTTAAAGCAAGATCTTTCATTGAGGCAGAGTGGAATTTTCATTTGATGCTCCAAATTTAAATGGCCTTGGTTCAAATTCTGATGCAAAATGGCCAAAACTTGCTATTTTTAGTAACCCTTCCTCTTCCAAAAATGGCAACTTTCCACATCTTGATTTTTTCATGATTCCTTTGGAGTTTCTTGACCAAATTTTGTACATTGGACATATGCAACATGAATTTCATGATTTTGGGCTCAAAAAGTCAAGAGTTGACTTTTTCCTCTGATTATTTGACTTTGCCCCAATTTCTCTGATTCTTGATCTTTCTTCCAATTGAACCACTTCTAAAACCAATTAAGATGCAATCTTCCACACATATACACTTAAGAACATGTAGAATACCATGACAACAAGCTTTGTCCAAAAAAATCAAAGATTCCCTGATTTAATGGGAAACCCTAGTTTTGACCCCCTTTGGTTAGGAGGAAATTGCACATCTTCCAAATCCAAATTCCTCAGAGTATGTTGTGTATCCTCTTAAAGGATGATGAGAAATGCCACTTGAGAATGATTTTGAATCAATGAGCTATCTCTTTTGAGGGTTTTCCTTCAATTTTTGAATCTCTTGCATAGTGAAATATGTAGTGCTTCAATCTCCCATTGTATCTCTTATCCTTGAGGTTGTGGAAGATCAATTGAGATGGGATGAGACATGAAAGACCTCTTGGCTTGCCTTGAGGGCACTTGATTGACCTTTTTGTGCTTTGAATGATCCCTTGATTGTCCACCTTCCACCTGATCACATGCCCTGATGGTAAGAAGGATGCCATGCTTCATTTTTCTATGTTAAATGCAATGCAATGCTAATGAGGTGGATATGATATGATAAATGATAATGCCATGCTATGATGCCAAAAGGGAAGAGCAAATTTTGGGGTATTACAGCTGCCCCTATTCAAGCGCTGTAGACCTGAATGCCTGAAAGCAATTGCTTTCGGACTTTCAAGGTATATAGTGATTGAATACCAAATATAACCAAAAATTTGCTCTGGATGATGAAGAAGAAAAGGGATATAAACCCAACGAGACTGCTGGATTGAATCTTCGATGAAACGTCGGAGAGATCTGTCTTTTGAACGACGCCAGACGACTACTGGCTTGCCACGCTACTGGTGGACTTTAATACTGTCTTTTATGCAATTCCAGACGACTACTGGCCTGCCACACTACTGGTGGACTTTGATAATGTCTTTTATGCAACTCCAGACGACTACTGGCCTGCCACACTACTGGTGGACTTTGATAATGTCTTTTATGCAATTCCAGACGACTACTGGCCTGCCACACTACTGGTGGACTTTGATAATGTCTTTTATGCAATTCCAGACGACTACTGGCCTGCCACGCTACTGGTGGACTTTGCAGCTTCGTGCCACCCGAAGATGGACTTCTGCCAATCCACTGTTGGACTTTTGCCACCCGAAGACGGACTTTTGCCAATCCACTGTTGGACTTTTGCCACCCGAAGACGGACTTTTGCCAATCCACTGTTGGACTTTGAGAATATGCCACCCTTAGATGGACCTTTCGCCAATCCACTGTTGGACTTTTAGCTGCTTTGCCACCCGAAGATGGACTTTTGCCAATCCACTGTTGGACTTTTGCCACCCGAAGACGGACTTTTGCCAATCCACTGTTGGACTTTTGCCACCCGAAGACGGACTTTTGCCAATCCACTGTTGGACTTTTGCCACCCGAAGACGGACTTTTGCCAATCCACTGTTGGACTTTTGCCACCCGAAGACGGACTTTTGCCAATCCACTGTTGGACTTTTGCCACCCGAAGACGGACTTTTGCCAATCCACTGTTGGACTTTTGCCACCCGAAGACGGACTTTTGCCAATCCACTGTTGGACTTTTGCCACCCGAAGACGGACTTTTGCCAATCCACTGTTGGACTTTTGCCATTTTAAAATCGAATTACTCTCTGCCTCCGCGCCAGACATCTCTGCCGACTCTGCTGAGGAACCACAATCAATGATTTAATCTCGGAGACTCCTAAAAGGATAATATCTCTGCTGGCGAATGGATGAACAATCCGCCTGCTTCGAATTGTCAAGCTTGCCAAAAATAAATTGGACTTTAAGATATGAGGGAATGACGACTCTGGCAGGAATCATTCCATCTGTTTGGGGCTGGATTCTGGTCACAGCAACTCCGCTGGGGATGAGAATTTTTAAATGACGTCCTGCTGGGGAAATGAGCCATTAAAACTCTGCTTGGGGATTTATTCAACCCAAGATCCTTTATAGGGATTATCAACCTTCTGACCCGGCTAGGGAAAGGCTGTACCATCCTTGTTGAGGAATAGATTCTGTCGATCTGATAAACCTCTGCGGAGAGAACAACAACTCAGCTGGAAGTTGCTGACACGATTCGATGCTGACCTCTGTGGGGATACCATGACCAGAGATACGATCTTGCTGGGTATCAGGGCTACTCTGCCAGGGATATGCAAATCCTGGTTAGAACATTCCCTTGCAACTTACTAGGAAAGAGTCCTTAGAGATCTGTTGGGGAAACCCAAAGCAAATCCACAGTAGTCTGCTGAAGAATATGACTGTCAAGCTTAGGATAAGTACCACAATGCCCCATGTTAGGCGAGCTTTCCCTTTGGACGATTCCGTTGGGGATGACGAGTTTATAACAAACTCTGCTGGAGAAAACTGCTTTAAAGCGTCTCGTGTTGGGGAATGCCTTTTGAGAGAATTTTACAGAAGACCAACTGTCCTCAAACTCTACTGGGGGTGATCAACACTTCATGCTGGGGAAACAATCATGCCCCATGCTTGGACAACACAACAATTCGTCCCCGCAAAGGATGTCATAAGAGGATTTTACAGAAGATCTAGCCTCTTCAAACTCTTGTGACTTCGCTGGGGATAATGACCATCAGTTTCGGTGTCGACGAGACCACTCTTTTGGGGAACCTGTGACCGTTATCGATATAGAAAAGCTTGTAGCTGTTGGAAGTACTGAATGAGAGAATCGACTTAATAAGATGCAACGGTACCCAGTTGAACTTAATTCACTGATATCGACCCGTTATGAACAATCGTCGACCGAACGATGAACGCCGATCTCCTTACCCATAATTGCCCCCGTCTTTTGCGTGGGGTGATTTATTGCTGGTCTTGTGCTTAAAATCATCTGCACCTGCTACCTGCAACAAAAGAATATGCCCACATGCCCCGAATATTGCGTGGCTAGAATCCACCATCCGGGAGTATTCAACATTCGAAGTAATTTCAAATATTTTTTCTGCGCATGTTATTGCAAGGCTGCCATGTTTTCAAATGCAATGTTTTATCAAAAATTAGGACGTTTTTGCAAACAAAGCAATAAAACAAAAATAGAAAGCTTTTTACTGAAATTCAATTTATTGACTGAGAGCCCAGAATAGGCAATTACATCTGGAAGCAATCCCTGGAAAGAGGTGATCGCTGAAAATTGAGAAAAGAAACTATCCTAATGGCAATGTGAAAACGGAATTCCACTGAGTTTCCATTCTGTTATGACCAGTATGTCTTCAAAACTCCCCGACCTTGCCTTCTGAGGAATGATCAGACCGATTCCTATCCTTCAGAACGTCAGTTGTTCAAACGGTGATAGGGTACAGATAACTCAAACCATAGTCATTCGCTTAAATCCCTCTTTTGTGTGGACCGCCCTTTCAGGTTTTCGATCCACCAGGATACCCTTTTTTGCCTAAGTTGCCCTTTCGGGTTTTCAACTTACCGGGTGTACAAAATTTTTTTAATTATATCCCTAATTTTTGCCCGAACCTTATTCTGTTTTTGGTTCGCCGGGATGCCCTTTTTTGCCTGGATTTTTTTTATTTTTATTATCCAGCGGGTCTATTCATGCGAAGTATTTTTTGACTACGTCCGAGTTGACAGGGGATGAAAAGTCTTCGCCATCCATGGTTGTAAGCAATAAAGCTCCGCCCGAAAAGACCTTTTTAACCACGAATGGACCTTCATAATTAGGAGTCCATTTGCCCCTGTGATCTGTATTGGGAGGAAGAATCCTTTTGAGTACCACATCTCCGACTTTATAAACCCGAGGACGCACCTTTTGGTCAAATGCCTGCTTCATTCTGCGCTAGTATAGTTGCCCATGACATACAGCCGCCAATCGCTTTTCCTCAATAAGGCTCAACTGATCAAATCTGGCTCGTACCCATTCAGCTTCATCTAGCTTAACATCCATCATGACTCTGAGGGACGGAATCTCTACTTCAACCGGTAGCACTGCCTCCATACCATATACAAGTGAGAATGGGGTTGCCCCAGTGGACGTGCGTACCGACGTTCGATACCCATGCAAAGCAAATGGTAACATCTCATGCCAATCTTTGTACGTGACCACCATCTTCTGCACAATCTTCTTGATATTTTTGTTGGCCGCTTCGACCGCGCCATTCATCTTTGGGCGGTACGGAGAAGAATTGTGGTGTTCGATTTTGAAGTCCCGGCATAACTCAGCCATCATCTTATTGTTCAAATTAGAACCATTATCAGTAATGATTCTTTCGGGAACTCCATATCGGCAAATGATATCCCGTTTTAAGAAACGGGCGACCACTTGTTTTGTAACATTGGCATAGGATGCGGCTTCAACCCACTTGGTGAAGTAATCAATTGCCACCAAGATGAAACGATGACCATTGGAAGCTGTAGGCTCAATCTTTCCGATCATATCAATGCCCCACATGGCAAACGGCCAAGGCGACGACATGATGCTCAACGGATTTGGAGGCACATGCACCTTGTCTGCATAGATCTGGCATTTATGGCATTTGCGGGCATATTTACAACAATCTGACTCCATAGTCAACCAATAATATCCCGATCTTAACAACTTTTTAGCCATTGCATGCCCTCCGGCGTGAGTACCGAAAGAGCCTTCGTGCACTTCAATCATCAACAGGTCTGCTTCATGTCTATCCACACATCTAAGCAGGACCGTGTCAAAATTTCTTTTATACAGCACGCCATCTTTGTTCAAGAAGAAACTACCAGCTAACCTTCTCAACGTCTTCCTGTCTTTGGACGATGCCCCTGACGGGTACTCTTGACTTTTCAAGAAACACTTAATGTCATGAAACCATGGCTTGTCATCAGACGTTGCATCGACCGCAAACACAAATGCTGGTCTGTCAAGGCGGGATACCTCAATCTTAGGTACATGGTTCCATCCTTGCACTTTGATCATGGAAGACAAAGTGGCCAAGGCATCAGCGAACCTATTCTCATCTCGAGGAATATGGTACAGTTTCACTGTTGTGAAAAATGTCAGCAATCTTCTCGTATAATCTCTATACGGCACTAGATTTGCTTGGTGCGTGTACCAACTCCCTTTCACTTGATTGATTACCAAGGCTGAATCACCAAATATATCAAGGGTTTTAATCCGTAGATTAATCGCTTCCTCGATCCCCATTATACAAGCTTCGTACTCTGCTTCATTGTTGGTGCATCCGAAAGTTATTCGGGCAGTGAAAGGCATATGAACACCTTCCGGCGTGATAAGAACTGCTCCAACTCCGCACCCATTCATATTGACAGCCCCATCAAACATCAGACTCCATTTGGATTCAGGGTCTGGCCCCTCCTCCGGGAGTGGTTCCTCACAGTCTTTAGCTTTGAGAAACATGATGTCCTCATCAGGGAAGTCAAACTTCATGGGTTGGTAATCATCAATCGGCTGTTGCGCAAGATAGTCGGACAAGATACTTCCTTTGATGGCCTTTTGTGAAGTGTACTGAATGTCATACTCTGTCAAGACCATTTGCCACCGTGCAACTCTGCCTGTTAATGCCGGTTTCTCAAAAATATACTTGATAGGATCCATTTTTGAAATCAACAAGGTCGTGTGCCTAACCATATATTGCCTCAATCGCTTAGCGGCCCATGCAAGCGCACAGCATGTCTTTTCAAGCATTGAGTATCGGGACTCACAATCATTGAACTTTTTGCTCAGGTAGTAAATAGCATGCTCCTTCCTACCTGTTTCGTCATGTTGACCGAGAACACAACCCATGGAACCTTCAAGCACTGTCAGATACATTATCAGCGGTCTCCCTTCAACTGGAGGCATTAGAATCGGAGGTTCCTGCAAGTATTCTTTTATCTTATCGAATGCCAATTGGCAATCGTCATTCCACCTGACCGTTTGATCTTTCCTTAACAATTTAAATATTGGTTCACACGTGGCTGTTAGGTGAGATATGAACCTCGCAATGTAGTTCAATCTACCCAAGAAACCACGAACCTCTTTTTCTGTTCTCGGTTCAGGCATTTCTTGTATTGCTTTCACCTTGGCAGGATCAACCTCGATTCCTCTTTCGCTCACAATGAAACCTAACAACTTTCCAGAACGCACCCCAAACGTGCACTTGTTTGGATTTAATCTCAGACGGAACTTTCTCAACCTTTCAAACAGCTTTTTCAGATTAACCAGATGTTCCTCTTCTGTTCTCGACTTGGCAATCATATCATCTACATAACATTCGATCTCCTTATGAATCAAGTCATGAAACAATGTCACCATCGCCCGCTGGTACGTTGCCCCTGCGTTTTTCAACCCAAAAGGCATTACTTTATAACAATATGTACCCCACGGAGTAATGAACGTGGTCTTCTCCATGTCTTCAGGTGCCATCTTGATCTGGTTGTACCCGGAGAAACCGTCCATAAATGAGAACACTGAAAACTGAGCTGTATTATCGACCAGCACATCAATATGAGGTAGTGGAAAATCATCTTTCGGGCTAGCTTTATTAAGATCTCGATAATCCACACACATTCTCACTTTTCCATCTTTCTTCGGTACTGGCACGATGTTGGCTACCCATGGAGGATACTTTGTCACAGCAAGAAAACCAGCGTCCCACTGCTTCTGGACTTCCTCCTTAATCTTTAAGGCCATGTCGGGGTGAGTCCGACGAAGTTTCTGCTTGACTGGCGGACATTCTTCTCTCAATGGCAGCCTGTGCACAACAATATCTGTATCCAACCCCGGCATGTCTTGATACGACCAGGCGAAGATGTCAACATACTCGCGCAACATTTCCATCAAAGTTTGCTTCACATCTGCTTGCAAGCTGGCACCAATCCTGATCTCTTTCTTGGCGCCCTTGGTACCAATATTGATGATTTCTACAGTCTCCTGATGAGGCTGGATGACCCTTTCCTCCTGTTTCAACAATCTGGCCAGTTCTTCAGGGAGTTCACAATCTTTCTCATCCCCTTCTTCGGCTTGATAAATCGGATTGTCAAAGTCATACATGGCCATATCAAAATCGTTATCAGTGGTATCCGGAGGATCAAGTCTGCATGAACGGGTTCATGCCTTATTTTAGAATTTATTTTTAAGCAAAACAAAAGAAAATGAAACATTGCCATTTTATATTTTTTGTGCAAAAATAAAAACTGAAAGACAGAGAACAAAATTTGATTGCAAAACGTCCTTTATTAATGATTAAACATTGCCAATGCAACCATGGTGGCCCTACAAATGAATCTATACGCCTTGGGCAGAGCGCAAGATTTTGACATGCATTATGGTTAGAAAAAACAAAGAAAAATTACTCTGTCTGAAGAGTAACCCGGATGACTTCTTCAACGAACCAGTTCTGCACTTGTTGTCCCGGAACATGAGGGCGTACCCAGTTGTCCAGATCACAATCACTGTCAACACTATCCTCTGTGGCTGCACAAGACTGGTCCGTGTAGATAATTCCCCCACTATTGAAAGTAATGGGTCCTCTGCTCCCCGCATCTGAAGTTGTAGAGGGATGATAACCAATACCAAATTTGTCTTCCTTCATTGGGGTCTCTATCAACCTGCCCCAACCTTGGGCGTTGCCTGCCCTGACGACTTCGACAGCTTGTTTGTAAGATGAAATGGAGGTACCAGCCCCAACTGGTACAGAAGAAGACTCAGGTGCATCGTCAATATTGACTGCTTCGAATGATTGGCACAGCATCTCATGAATTTCCCCATCCATTTCAATGTACTTGAACGTGGACAAGTGACTCACAAAGATGTCTTCTTCCCCACACACTGTCACAACCTGCCCTTCAAACTCATACTTCAGCTTTTGATGTAGAGTAGAAGTAACAGCCCCGGCTCCGTGAATCCAAGGGCGTCCCAATAGGCAGCTATATGCAGGTTGTATGTCCATTACATGGAACGTGGATTTGAATACCTGTGGTCCAATTTGTACGGGCAATTCCACCTCACCAAACACAGATCGTCGGGTCCCATCGAATGCTCTGACCACCAATTCACTAGGCCTTAAGATCAAACCATCAACTTCCAGCTTCATCAATGCCTTCTTGGGCAAGACATTGAGTGACGAACCAGTGTCTACCAGTACATGAGATAACACTGCGCCCTTACACTCCATCGTGATATGCAAAGCCTTATTATGGTTTCTTCCTTCAACAGTCAAATCTCTACTTGTAAAGCCCAAGCCATGGCTGACATTAACATTGGAGATTACGCCCTCGAGCTGATTAACAGTAATTTCTTGTGGCACGTACGCACTCTTCAACACTCTCAACAACGCCTGTCGGTGCGCATCAGAGCACAACAATAGTGACAGGATTGAAATCTTTGAAGGGGTCTGATTCAGTTGGTCCACAATCTTATAATCGCTTTTCTTGATTATCTTCATAAATTCTTCCATTTCCTTATCAAAAGTAATCTTTGTCTCTGCTTCAGGTGTAGGTGCACTTTCAACCACCTGTTTACCCTTATCCTTTGCTGCAGCTTCTACCTCCTTATCACTTCTCAAGGTTGGGGGAGCGAACAACCTTCCACTCCTTGTAAAGCCCCCTACGCCCCCTACGTTATCAACATTTGGGCTGACTGATGACTCAACTTCCTGTTTTTTACCTTCGTAATATACATCTGCCCCATAGTGCCATGGGATAGCTTTCGTGGATGTGAACGGAATTGGTCCTGGCACCGTGATAGTGACAGGACTGGGCCCTTCTGGCGCAACACTCGCCACGGGAACTGCATTGACCGGCATTTGAATCTCAGCGGGAGTGTAATAGATGGTCACGGTTGATATCTCATCAGTGTCTTTCACGACTCTGTCGAACTGTAGACATCCTTCATCGATCAGATTCTGTAAACCCATCTTCAACTTATCACAGCCGTTCTCCTGATTCATACACTCAGAGCAATCTTGATTACAACCCGGGAACACCTGTCCCTTCAATAAACGATCTTTTACAACCAACAAAGAAGTTTTCACTTGACGGATATCTGTCACCAGATTCAATCTCCTCCCATCTTCAATAGCGTACACATTTGCTGCGCTATGATCAGGCATGGGATGCTGAGTAATATTAGGAGCGGGAGAGAAATTGATGGCTTTAGCATCAATCAAATCTTGTACTTTATGATGGAAAGCCCAGCATTTTTCAATGGAGTGCCCCTGAGCACCTGAGTGGAACTCACAACGAGCATTAGCATCGAAGTTAGGTGGCAGGTTTCCGGCAACCGGAGCTTTCATAGTACGGAGTTCTACCAACTTTAACTCGAGTAGCCGGGGCAACAGCGCGGCATAAGTCATAGGGAGAGGATCCATCTTACGATCCCTCTGTCTAGACCTTTGCTGGAAAAAGGGTTGTTGCTGTTGAACTTGTTGTTGGGGTTGTTGTTTCTGAACAGACGGTGTGGGGATTGTCACAGCATCTACCTGATAATAAGCTCGAGAACGCCCTCTGCCTCGTCCTCTAAACACAGCATTCGTATCACCTTCTCTTCTTTTCTGGTTACTAGCAAACGGTTTCTTCGTCCCCGAAGAACCAGCCCCACTCACATCCTGGATCTTTCCAAGCTTTAACAGACTTTCTATCCTTTCTCCCGCAATCACAATATCAGCAAACCCAGTTGACGGACAAGCAGCTAACCTATCCAGATAGGCCCCTTGCAAGGTGCCCATGAACATATCTGCCATTTCTCTGTCTGATAAGGGAGGTTGAACCTGGGCAGCCATTTCCCTCCACCTCTGTGCATATTCTTTGAAACTCTCCTTGGCATTCTGGGACAATCCCTGCAATTGGGTGCGGTTGGGCGCCATGTCAATATTATATTGGTATTGCTTCAGGAACGCTTCTGCCAGATCTTTCCAATTCTTCACAGCAGCTCTATTCAACTTCATATACCAGGTCAAGGACGCCCCAGCCAGACTGTCCTGAAAATAGTGCATCCATAGCTTCTCGTCATCCGTATGGGCTGAAATCTTCCCAAAGTAAGCTTGAAGATGCGTTTGGGGACACGCATTGCCGTGATACTTATCGAAAGTAGGAGGTTTGAATTTAGGGGGAATTCTGACTCCTGAGACCAGCCCCAAGCTGGTAACATCAATACCCATAGAGTTCTTGCATTCTATGGCCCTGATCTTCTCTGCTAACTCATCATACCTTCGATCCCCTTGATTACCCACATCAGCATCCAGCAGAGTAAATTGGTGTTCCAGAGTATCCTCAAGAGTAACACCAGCATGCCTACCATTTCCATTACCCCGATTGTTACCACCAGGAGGAGGGTTGCCACCGGGAGGAGGAATGCCATGTCCCTGTGAATTGTCATGATGATCACCTTCGGGCCCGTTGTCGGGACGCTCTACCAGAAGCCTCAGTCTCTCCTGATTTTGCGCCATGCCAGTCATGAGGGTCATGAACTGGTCCATACGCGCCCTCATTTCCGCCAAATCACTTTGCACTTGATCCATGATTCTTACTTGATTCCTTCGCGTCGAATATCGGTGAATATGATTCTCCGCTATACTGCCTGAAACCAAATAAAGGTTAGAGACCCCGCAACGAGTACCTGAAAAGCAAGTAACAAAAATGCAAAATGATATGCAATGCCATGCGGTGCCATGTTTGTCATTTCCTAGGTGCTTTATACCCTGATTCCAATCCCACCACAGAAATCTGAAGACCAGAAATTGTGATATAAAGAGACGTGTCGTGGTCATGTGCTTGTGTGCAGCTATCTGATAAGGAATAATTCTGAATAAAACTGCTCATACTCATTCAACAAAATATTCAAGTACATTTAAGAAAGGTTCAACCGCAAATGCAATACAAGGAAAAAATGGATCCATCAACAAGCCTGATGGTAGCCATTAACAACAAAATACAGGGAAAAGAACATCAATCTGACAATTCCACATCCTTCAGCTTATCACTTGAGTATTTGATCTCCTCAAAAAGTATACGGGTACGCTGGTGATTCGGCTTTTCAATCATTTCTTTGATCAAGACATCCCTTTTCTCAAGAGCTTCAGTTAAAGAACCCATGTGCAGCATCAGAGCCTCGTCATCACACACTCCTTTGTGTCTCTTTATGCCAGCTTGCGTCTTGAGTATCTCCCTTTCTATCATGACTTCTTCAAGCTCTTTCTTGGTATTCTTCAACTGGCTTCTAACTTCTTCTAACTGCTCTTGACTTTTATCGAGACTTTCCCGATACTTTCTCCTCTGCTCATGTGCCTTTTTAAGCTCCTCGTCTTTAGTCTTCGACTGATCCTTTAACTCGGCATTTTCAATTCTGACTTCATCCCAAGCTTGACGAAGTTGAGCTAATGAATCCTTGCTTCGGGCTAAAGCCTGTTTTGTAATCTTGTGAGCCTGACTAGTGTCATCTGCTCCCAGAGTAAGTTTCCGAAAGTACCGAGCTCGGTCATCGAAATCTTCCTCTTTGTCAGCCAAGGTTTTTTCCGCTTTCAAGGCTCTCTTTTCCAACTCTTTGTTGTCAGCTAGAGCTTTCTGAAGGCATCTGCTCATTCCAGAATTCTCTATCTGCAACTCTCTGACCATTTTCTTCCACTTCTCACATTCTTCAATAGCCACCATAGTGGGTTGTTCTGGCTGTACTGCACATAAAAGAGGTCCCCTTGAAAAGGGTAAAAGCAATTCCTTTACTTTCGTCTCAATCCACCTGTCATATTCAGGATAAGATCTACAATCTCCTTTTCCAAAAACTGCTTTTCCAATTTTGTGCTTATCTTTCCAAGCATTCACTACTTCTACCACCTTCGCATCTTTAGTTCCTGTGAAGAATAAAGATTCCTCCACATCTTGCTCTGTAGGAGGATCCCTGGAAGCATACCCAAACTGTCGGATGGCCAAAACTGGATTATAATTGATCCCTCCTTTTCTGCCAATCAAAGGCACATTTGGAAAATTTCCGCATCTTGTGACAAGCTCTATTCTCAACAACCGGTGATCAAACCATACAATGTTATCAGCAGTTAAACTCATCAATCGTTTAGACCATTTCGCCACATCTTTGGTTTCCACAAAGGCACCTGTCTGAGGCAAATGTTTGAAAAACCAATGACTCAGCAGTGGAGTGCAACAACTAACAGATCCTCCCCTCCTTTTCTCATTCTTGTAATGCACGGAATGATAAAAATCTCCTAACAAAGTAGGGACTGGATTTTTAAGGACAAAAACTCTCGTTGCTTGCATATCCACAAAGTCTTGCTGATTGGGAAAGAAAACTAGGCCATATATGCAGAGAGCCAGAATGGAATTGTAAACCGTCCAATTTTTAGCACTTGCAGCCTCTTGGGCCTGTCCAGCCAGAAATTCTAAATGAAATCCGCTAACTCCATTTTTACTGCTCATACCGCTCTTTATCAATGTCTGATCCATTTGTAAAGCAGCAGCAATTTCTTTTACGCTGGGAGAACTACCAGAGAAGAATGGTATTGCCGACGTGATCGGAATTCCCAAAATAAATGAGAATTCTTCCAGTGTTGGCATCAAAATGTAATTTGAAAAAAGAAAGCACCTCAACGAAAGCTCGTAGAACTGCAGCAGAGTGTGTAAAGCATCATGCTCATACTTGGTGATTGTACGGACCATCCCAACCAAATTCCCGTAGCTCTTCTGAAACCTATCAAGAATACCCGGACCAGCCATATCTATAACTTTGAGCAATGAATCCAAGACAGGATCTGGAAACTTGTAAGACACATTGTTCTTTCTCTCGGCGACGATCTCTGTTGAACCCATGGATTGGAATCAGAAATGTATTATGCACCTGAAAATGACAAACATAACTGTTATGATATGATAATGCAATGCAAAAGGGCATGTGATCAGGTAATCAAGTGTCGGTGTCTGTATTGAACTGTGTGCACTGTGTCTCTGTACTGAATCTGGCAATATCTGAGATGAACACTTAAATCACTGTCATAGGATACAATGTCTGAAATCATCATAGAATCACAAGTAAGGTAGGTAGGAGGCTGGGTTTCCTGCAAACCTGTAAACATCCCGCCCATACTCACATGTGGTTCTTAGAAAATAAGGCTTGTCAGCTTCGGAGGTTTGAGAAGCAATAGCACATTCAGCCCGTAGGATACAATGCTATGCCAATCAAAGAGGTCGTCCACTGACTCCCCTTAGAAAATAAAGGTCCTCCTATGCAAGTTCCAAAGTGGGCCCTCGGGTGCGAATGGGTTTGCCACAGAATGTGGTCTGCCATCGTCACCACTAAAGAGGGATATTTCCACTAAGGTCCTCATGATCGGTCACTAGAGTCGACAGCTCTCTAGATCTACATCCTGGAATACGCAAGATGCGTATGCCACGACGTGTCCCAAGATAGCCTCGTCTAGCTGTGAATTTCGTGAACACCCAACGCACTCCAAACGGCACGTAGGTCCCACTACTCTCCACTCTAATTCTAAGTGTATACTCAAGCCTGTGTAATGGGCTTATCTCTCAGAAATCCCGCCCGCCAAACAGAAAACAACACAGTCCAGTATAGCATAATATATCATATGAAATGAAAATGCTAAAATACGGTAAATACAGTAATGTACAGTAAAGCAGTAAATAACCATACAATAAAACAGTAAATACAACACAACAGTAAACACCCAATGAAAGAAAAGCAGACAAGCGCTAGGATTGACTCGCTTAGGGATGGACCAGCAATAGTCCCCAGCAGAGTCGCCAGCTGTCGCTCCCGGGATTTTCATCCTAGTACAAACGCGAAAGTGGCACCGAACAGAGTCGCCAGCAATGTGTATTTATCCCAAGAGAGGGAAAGGAAACACCGCGTAAACCTGAGGGAAAGGAAAAGCATGGTCTTACGACCAAGAGAAGTGGGTAAGGGAGTCGGTTACGCGAGAGGAAGGTATTAGCACCCCCTCACGTCCATCGTACCCGATGGGATCCACGCTTGCTTGTCTCGATCAAAGGGTGTAAAGAAAGGAATACTGAGAAAGAACAGAAAAAGGAAAGGAGAAAGAGAAACAAATGTAGGGAAAATAAAAGAAGTGCTCGCATGGGCCCTACCCCACTGCCTACGTATCTCATCGGGAGCATGAGAATCAGAGCGACGTAGTTCCCCTCACTAGGGATGAATTGTTTGTGTTTTTTAGAGAACGGCTTACGTTCTAGCTCTGGTGTTGCAGGCTCGCTGGTCCGAGTGCGTTACCGTCTTGCAAAAGAACGAGTAGAAGCGCGTTCGTACGCTAAGAGTGAATGAGGTGAGAAAAGAATTCCCGAAGGAAAGACGTTATTGTTTGGTTTTGTCTTTTAGAAGGAAGTGTTTTGGATTTGTTTGCATATGACAGTGTATCTGGATCTTAGTCACTGGAATGTGTACATTCTCACATTCCAAGATGGAATGGGTAAGAAAGCACACTAAGAGTGAAGAAGACCCCCACACTTAGCTCCAATTGTCAAGGTTCAAACACACTAGCATACTTGTGTTTATTAAGTGTTTTTGTTAATTAAGAAATGAAGAAGTGTTTTTTATTATTTGCACCTTCAACAAATATTGCATTTAAGTCCCTCATACAAGATCAAATGTTTAACACATTGACCCAAGATGGGCTATATGCTACACATTCTAAGATTACAAGAGAAGACCCCTTATAATCTTTTCTTTATATGAAAGGCCTAAATGCAATAAATGCCTACCTTTATTATATGTTTTGAATTTTCTTTGAGATGAGAAAAGAGACTCAAGAGAGGAGAAAAGGTAAAACCTATATGGACTAAGACTCAATCCTAATTGATTAGTTAAGGGAGTGATCCTAAGGTTTGTGAGGTTTCAACCTAAAGTCTAAAGAAAGAAAGAATTAAACAATTCACTTCCAAAGTAGAAGATGAATTGTAATTCAAAAAGGGAAAGTAATGAGTTATTAAAAGAAAGCACATAAGTGCTTAACAAAACATAAAATGGAATTGTAAAAGAGAAAGGATAGAAGTTGAATATGGATTCCTTATCCACACTCAATTGAAACTTACCGAAGCCCCTACATGGTTAGCACAATCACTTACAAGTAAAGTAGGAAAATATAATGAACAAATCAAATTCAAACAAGTTGACAAACAAAGTAAAATGAGATTGAATGCTATACATGCTTCCAAGTCAGAATGTAAATCATATTTACACAACCTAATGTTATCCTAAATGGGCATACCAAATCATGCAAACAAAATCTCAATCCAACAAGAAGCAAAGAAGAAAAGGTGAAGTGATGTGAATGTGGTTCATACTTGTGAAACAAGTGACTTAAGGTGCAAGATAAACATCAAACATGCAAAGATGAAACCCAAATGTCACAATCAGAAGTCAATTAACATGCTATACATCCTCAAACAAAACCACAACTCATGGCACAAGTGCCTTCATGATCAAGCAAACCAAACATGAGGCATGCATTCACAAAATGAACAAGTTAAACTTCATGCTTCAAACCAATAGCAAACATGCTTCAAAAATTATGACTTTCACCAATCAAACACCTTGAACACATGCCATCAACATATCAAGTCCACAAGCAATGAATCAGAACCAAAGTCACTCAACAATTAGGTCAAAGTCTCATGGAAGTTTCATGTATTCATGCTCAAAGCAACACATCAAAAGTCATCCAAAAAAGACTTAAAAATCATCTCATAAATCTCAAACATACCTCAACATATTGTGACCACAATGCAAAAAGAAAGGCATCAAAATCAATTTTTATGATCAAGAACAAAAATGCACAAAATCATATGTCACATTAAGTATGCATGCAAATGGAAATTCAAAAGAAATAATGGAACAGGGGCAAAATGGTCATAAAATCAGAAAATAAAATCATGAAAAATTTCCTAAATGTTTTAAGAATACACATGAATTTTTCTAGAATTTTATGATGCTATTTTGTAATTTTAAAAATTAAAAAGCAAACGTGAGCAAAATGAAGAAAATAAAATGAAATGGACATAAAGGAGGGGGTGTATGCCTAGTAACTATTCAGTTCAAAATGTTTTGGGCTTGAAAACATGGGGTGCGAATAACAATCTGATTAGGTCCAATTACGCGTAGCACACACTAACTACCATGCATTATCAGTCAAACTAAGTCAAACCATTCACCACCATCAGATCAGGTCAAGGTCAAATCTAGGTCAAGGTAATCAAGATCAACGCGCACACTTGAATGTCCATACACACTACCATGTACCATACCACACAATGTTTAAAAAAATTCAGAAAATCACACGTGACATGCACATGTATTTTAATGTGCTGTCATCACATAAGCCACACGATTGCGCAAAATGAACGGACGAGATTAAAACAACGCAAACCCTAACAGTTGAAGTCACCGGCCGGAGAATGACCTCCGGTCATCTTCTCCGGCGACCAAGCACCACCTGTAACTCACATTTTTTCCAGAAATTCACAAGCCATATACCAAAAGAAAGCTGAACTCATGCACATCACTAATCTAGCCTTTAAATTCACAGATCAATCACGTACACAGAGAAACGAGCACAAACATTTTTGCCCTAGAAAATAATCTAAGCACCTATAGTGCCTATCACTAGCCAGAACTCACGCTGCTTCTATTAAGCCTCAAATGCCATAAAAACAAGCTAAAATCTGTGAAGAAAGTGTGAGAAAATGGAACCTGAAGTTGGAGAACTCTTGGATCAACAGAAAACCAGAGAGATGCAATTAACCTTGAGCTTCCTCAGAGCAAAATAAATGCTCAGAATCTTTAGATCTTGAAGAAGATAGTTGGAGATTTGAGAATATAATGTTGCTGCACTTGGAGGATTATGGTTGATTCAGTCTCTTCTTGATCCAGCAATACCAAATAATGATGATGATTGATGAAGATGAGTGATGGAAATGATGAATTCGTATGAGATCAGAGAGAGAGAAGAGAGAGAATTTTGAGAGAAAGAGTGAGAATGATTTGAAGTGAGAGCGAAACAATGAGAATCCTCCTCTGAAATTGTGAGAGTTTCAGCTTATATATCCAAGGTTAACTCCCAACCAGTTCAGTTAACAGTTAGAACTCTAGTTAAACTGAGTTAGTTAACTGAGTTTGAGTTAACTAACTGAGTTAGGTGGTTAATAGCACGAGTTGGGGAAGTTCTGTTAGAGTGAGGGTGAGGTTCATGGAGTTATGGTGGTGTGTAGGAGAAGGAAAGTGATGTTATGTTGTTCTGATGTAGCAGCAGGAATCTTGTGGTGCAAGTTTCATACATTTCCCTTCTCATGTAAGAAGCAGCATGGTGGAGGCACGTGCATTAATTGTTTGGTTTAATGAGGAAATGGACTGAAGTGATCATGAAAGTTTGTTGAATGACTGAACCAAAAACAATGTGTGAATTACTAGACAAGACAGTCAATGCATCAATGCAAATGGTGATGTTTGAACATGGATTTCTTTATGACCAATGCATGAAAATGGATCATCTTGGTGTCAATGGATTGAGGATGCATCACATAACATGTTTGATGTTTGAATCCAAGTGGAATAATGCCTTTAAAGTGATGAAAAATGACTTAGAACACAAGGATGTGAGACTGCATCATGGGCGTGTGAGTGAGGTTGGCTGGCAAGGCAACATGGCGCCTGGGTTTTCAGCATAACCAACATGACTTTGAACCCTTAAAACTATCTCATAACTTGATCAAACCAAAAATTGTCCAACATGAATATTGAAGATGACAATGCAATGAACAACTTTCATGTTGAAAAGTTTTCCATTTGAGGCCTTTAACCATGAGAAAAATGAGTGGACATTAGGCCCACCACATGTTTGTTAAAATGACTGCGCGCGTGCCCTGAAAATCTTGGTCATGACCTAGTTTTGAACCTACTTTGCCCAAACTTTGATCAATCATATCTCACTCAATTTTTATCCAATGGAGATGTTCCACACATGGATTTGAAGCTTAAAGCAAGATCTTTCATTGAGGCAGAGTGGAATTTTCATTTGATGCTCCAAATTTAAATGGCCTTGGTTCAAATTCTGATGCAAAATGGCCAAAACTTGCTATTTTTAGTAACCCTTCCTCTTCCAAAAATGGCAACTTTCCACATCTTGATTTTTTCATGATTCCTTTGGAGTTTCTTGACCAAATTTTGTACATTGGACATATGCAACATGAATTTCATGATTTTGGGCTCAAAAAGTCAAGAGTTGACTTTTTCCTCTGATTATTTGACTTTGCCCCAATTTCTCTGATTCTTGATCTTTCTTCCAATTGAACCACTTCTAAAACCAATTAAGATGCAATCTTCCACACATATACACTTAAGAACATGTAGAATACCATGACAACAAGCTTTGTCCAAAAAAATCAAAGATTCCCTGATTTAATGGGAAACCCTAGTTTTGACCCCCTTTGGTTAGGAGGAAATTGCACATCTTCCAAATCCAAATTCCTCAGAGTATGTTGTGTATCCTCTTAAAGGATGATGAGAAATGCCACTTGAGAATGATTTTGAATCAATGAGCTATCTCTTTTGAGGGTTTTCCTTCAATTTTTGAATCTCTTGCATAGTGAAATATGTAGTGCTTCAATCTCCCATTGTATCTCTTATCCTTGAGGTTGTGGAAGATCAATTGAGATGGGATGAGACATGAAAGACCTCTTGGCTTGCCTTGAGGGCACTTGATTGACCTTTTTGTGCTTTGAATGATCCCTTGATTGTCCACCTTCCACCTGATCACATGCCCTGATGGTAAGAAGGATGCCATGCTTCATTTTTCTATGTTAAATGCAATGCAATGCTAATGAGGTGGATATGATATGATAAATGATAATGCCATGCTATGATGCCAAAAGGGAAGAGCAAATTTTGGGGTATTACAGATAGCATCTGTAAACCAACAGTTTTGACTGTTTAACCTCAGTATGCAAGCAGGGTTAATTGGAGACATCTATTTCCCTTCCTTAATCAGCTCAATAGGATAAAAAATGAATCAAAATGTAGTACCAAAGCGATAGTGATTCGAAACCACAAAAATCGCGCTACAGAAAACACTCTCTTGTTAAGTATAAAAGACTCTCTTGTTGAGTCAATCTCCTTTTTAGCCTCAATCTCGGGCTTTGTACGAGATAGAAAAAACCACTCTCTTGTTGAGTATAAAAGACTCTCTTATTGAGTCAATCTCCTTTTAGCCTCAATCTCGGGCTTTGTAAGAGATAGAAAAAACCACTCTCTTGTTGAGTGTAAAAGACTCTCTTGTTGAGTCAATCTCCTTTTAGCCTCAATCTCGGGCTTCGTACGAGACAACAAATCACTCTCTTGTTGAGTATAAAAGACTCTCTTGTTGAGTCAATCAACCTTCAGACTCTCTTGTTGAGTCAATCACCTGTTCAAGACTCTCTTGTTGAGTCAACCTTTTTTAGCCTCCATCTTGGGCTTTATACAAGATGCGTTCTCCCCAACGGAATCGAAATCCCTTTTAGCCTCAATCTTGGGCTTTGTACAAGACAGAAAAAACATTTTCCCCGGAAAAGTCAAACTTTCTGCCTTCTCTTAGGCTTTGAATAAAGAAAACCCCGGTTGAGTCAATCAACCTTTTAGCATCAAATTTGTGCCTTGCTCACAACATACAAACATCAATAACTCCTCTTTAGAGATGACAAATTCTCTCTCAGTCAAAACCCCTTAGCTTCACGTCTTGGGCTTCGAACAAGACACCAAAGCAACCTTTTTCCTCCCATAGAATAGGAGGAACTACGATCGCTCTGATTTCCCTGTTTCGTTAAACGGGAATACGTAGGCATAAGATTGCAAAATCTTAGCGAGCACACTAATCAAAAACCCAAAATCTCGTACCTTCATATAAAGCATCAGACCTAACTCCTAACCAGAAGCCTCACAGATAATCCAGACACTTGTATTCTTAAGAAAATAACCCTAAGAAGGACCCCCCCTATTTTGATAGCATCTGTAAACCAACAGTTTTGACTGTTTAACCTCAGTATGCAAGCAGGATTAATTGGAGACATCTATTTCCCTTCCTTAATCAGCTCAACAGGATAAAAAATGAATCAAACTGTAGTACCAAAGCGATAGTGATTCGAAACCACAAAAACCGTGCTACACCTTATAGAGTCGATGCGCTTAATAACCGAGATAGGCACTTTATAGAACGAGAACCAAAAAACTGGTAGACTAGAAAGAACAGAATTAATCAAAACCACCATTCCTACCATTGATAGGGTTTTCCCCTTCCAAGCTGAAAGTTTATTTTTAAAGATCTCAACCAGAAAATCCCATGATTTAATTCTCCTAGGGTTGCACCCAATGTTAATGCCCAAGAAGCGAAAAGTCGGTTTATCTATACTGCAAGCTAAGAAGTTTGAAGCAACCTCCAGAAAGTGGGAACTGACATTGATTCCCATGATCCTGCTTTTGAGATAATTTACCTTTAACCCCGAGATTAGATCAAACCCTCTAAGAACCGTTTTAATACACCATAAATTATTCCAACTCCCTTCGCCAACAATAAGGGTATCATCAGCGAACTGAATGAGATCCGTCCTTAGATTAGAACACACCTCGGAACCCTTAAAAGCACCACTTCCAACAACATTTTTCATTAGTTGGGTCAGACCTTCCATTACTAAAACAAATAAGAACGAATATAGTAGATCTCCCTGACAAAGACCGCGCTCAGCCGCAAAGTCCTTCGTAGGACTACCATTCACCAAGATGGATAGATGACAGTTAAAAATGCAGGCATCCATCCAACTCCTCCATTTGCTACCAAAACCCATTGAAACGAGCACCTTACGCAGGAAATTCCAGTTTACGCAATCATACGCTTTCTCGAAATCCGCCTTGAATAGAATACAATCTTTACCTTCTCTTGTCGCCATATCCACTATTTCGTTTGCTATGACCACACCTTCAAGCATTTGGCGCCCTGGAACAAACATCGTTTGGCACTGAGAAACTAGATCGCCTAACACCTTCTTCAACCTGTTCACCAAAAGCTTCGCCAAAATTTTATACAGACCACCAACCAAACTTATAGGTCTGAAATCCCTAAGGTGAATAGGATTGTCAAGCTTGGGAATAAGAGTTATGAAAGAAGAGGTGAAAGCTTTAGGCAGGTACGCATGGTTATGGAAATCTCTCAGAAAATTGGAGATTTCTTCCTTCAAGAAATGCCAGCACTTTTTGAAAAAAAAATTAAAGCCATCAGGCCCCGGACTTTTTGCGCCTTCACAACTCCAGACAGCTACGTGAATTTCCGCGTCAGAAAAAGGAACCTCCAACGACTCAGCCTCCTCTTCGGACAACCTGTTAAAACATCCTTCTTTTAAAAAAAGGCCTCACTTTCTCAGGTTCTGCATACTTATATAAAAATAATTTCCTGACAGCTTCCTTGATGTCTTCAGCGGAATCAACTCTGCCAAACTCAGTGTCCACATCTCCAATGAATTTTATCTTCTGTCTATCCTTAATAAAGTTATGGAAGAATCTTGTATTTCCATCACCATGAGGCATCCACTTCCTATTTGCCTTTTGACAGATCATATTATCTTTGATAAACATGTTCCTCCATGCCTGTCTACAAGCTTCAGATCTTTTCAACACCAAAGAGTCAACTTCATCCCTATCACAGATAGCTAGTTTTAAGTCCACTTCATTCATCTCTTCAATCCCCTCTTCTACCTTTAGATCATACCAGCCAAAGACTCTAGAACTTCACTCCTTGATCCTCGTCTTCAACTCCTTAAACTTTTATTTTATGACAAAATCGCTCCTCCCTTCGAATTTTATCTCCTTCCATTGATTTTCAACAAATTCCATAAAATTAGGATGCTCAAACCAACAGTCGTTAAAATTGAACGGTTTAGGGCCCCAATTTATAATTTTGAGTTGAAACCAAATAGTGCAGTGATCTGACACTTCCCTCTTCCCCACCTTTTCATCAATTATCCCCCATTTACTGATAATTGAGTTGTCAACGAGGAATCTGTCGATTCTGCTCATCGAGTGGCCGTCTCCGCTAAACCAGGTGAACCTGTTACCAGAAATAGGCAAATCTTCCATTCCTAAATCAAAAATGAAGGCTTCAGAGTCTATGATTTCAGAACTTCTATTGCAATCATTTTTACCCTTCCTCTCAGAACACTTAGACACGACGTTGAAATCGCCTCCAATAATCCAAGCCCCATCTGTAAATCTGTTCTTCAGGTTGACTAGATCCCTCCATAATTTCCTCTTCGAGTGAATATCGCAAGTGGAATAAATGTTAACCAGATAAAATGTCTCAAGATTCCACTCCACCTTTGTCCCGAGAAACCCATCTCCCGAAAAAGACAGAGAAGCCTTTACAGTCGATTCCTTCCACACAGTTATGATACCCCCAGATTTACCCAATGCTTTGTTAAATGACCAGCCAGTCTCACAGTTGACACAAAAGCTCTTGATGGTGTCAAGATCAACGGAATGCAATTTTGACTCCTGAATGAAAAACACATCAGCCATACCTGAATTGAAGATCTTACCAATTCTCTATCTCTTTGAGAGATTGCCTCCACCTCTAATATTAAGAGAACCTAAAGTCATTTGAACTTCTTGATAATCTCCTTCTTATCATTAATTATGTCTTTGTCAGCTCTTTCCATCTCATTAAGTTTCTCAGTATAGTCAATTGACTCTTCAATTGCAACCACCCCCAGCTTATTAGCAGCTCTCCACACCTTGCCTCTAACATCTGATTCCAATTGATCCCAAAACCTGAGATTTCCAACCCTAACGTCAGAATCCGAAGTTTGAGCACAACATAAAATTTCACCTACTGAGAATTTTCCCGATTCACTCAAGGGAACAGATGGTTGACCTTCTTTCTGCAAAACCAACGGTCACTTGCTACTTCCGGAACCAACAAAAAGAACAGGAGGGGAGAAATCCTCAATTGGGTCTTCAAAAGAATTTGGATCCGGTTGAGAGACAAAGCCCAAAAGCCTTTTTACCTTTTTCTTTTTAGATTTTGATTTGCCCACCGGCCCAATGACGTCCACCACCTTTTTCAATTTTAGCTTTTTGGTCCTACCTAAAAACCCACTACCAAACAAAGTTTTGTTTTCAGGCCTGACAGGAGCAGAAAACTCAAAAGGTGCACTTGCAAAATAATAATAATAATGTTATAATGAAATAAAGTGAAGAATTCTATTAAAAAATTTCATAATAATAATATGACTGCTAAATGTCGTGATGAATTATGTCCAAAAACTTTTTATCAATTAATAGATATGATATTTACTAATAAGACCAACTTATAAAAAATTTATATTGTTTTTTTTAGAAAAATTTAAAGGAATAAAAAATAATTTGTCAAAAGACATGTGGAAAGATTTGATAAATGATTGACACTACTAATATTAAACTTAAATGGGTTTTGAGAGTGTCCTCCTCTCAAGGTCTCAAGATCGAATCCTACTAGGTGCAATCAATCTCTGCTAATGTGTTTTGTTGATTAATAGATATGATTTTCACTGATAAAATCAATTTATAAAGTTTTTTTTTGTCAAAATTTAAAGGGAATTGAAAAAAATAATTTATTAAAAATGATGTGGCAAAATTTGATAAAGGGTTGGGACTAATGAAATTATTCACAATAACATGTAGGATGGCAATTGTACCATCCCAGTGGGTACCCGCAAAATTTACCCACAACGAGTAGGGTAAAAACCCGCAAAATGGGTCCGGGCACGGGGACGGACAATTATCCATTAAAATAAACGGGCATGGGTGCGGGTATGTATATCTTAGTACCTAGCCCGCCCCATACCCGCATGATATATATATTTATATATTTTTATTTTTATTATTATGTACATAGGTTAATCTAATAATATTATTAAATATATCACTATTAAATTTCTACGTATTCTAATATAAATGTTTGTTTATTTCATAACTCAACAATAATATTCTCAAATTTTTGTAATTGTTGTTGTTCTGGACTGGACCAACAGCTAGACATGGCCCAATCCACTTCTGCTACCAGAACGGCCCAATTGCCTAAGTCCATTCCACCAAAGGGGGCAAAAGTTACCTTTCTACCCCTCCAACCGGGCAGGGACTGCATCACTCCTCCCCGGAACAGCTGCCCGTCCCGCACGGCTTCTTCACTCCCCGAATAGCTAAGGGCATGTGCCTGAAACTATGCCTATGCCCGACATAACGGCTAGTTTTAGGCACCCTGCCCGACATAACGGCTATTTTGGGCAGTTACCTATTCTTCGGGAAAACAGTTATTTCACCCTGAAAATAGGACTGTTGGCCACGCGTTGGGGGCACTATATAAACTCTCTCACTTGAGAGGGTCAGGTATCAAATAATCACTCTACGAACTCATACTTTGTACTTGCCCCTTTTCTCTGACCCTTTCTTAATTGAGCGTCAGAGTGTCTTGCAGGTACACTCCCTCCTCCTCTCATACGCCCAGCATCTCAGACGTACTTGGTGGCCCACTTCAACAGGATCTGATCCAGCCTTCACGATCAGTGGCGCCGTCTATGGGAACTCTTGTTCTCCCCTTCTTTCTTTCCCCGAAAACCCAAGATCAAAGCAAATTCCCAAGATCATCATCATGGCCTCTCAAGATCACGCCAAAGGTGTTCTCCAATCTGCTGTCCTCCCCATTAATAAGACTGACGTTGACGGTCCATCTTTTCTCCTCAGAGATCCCCGCTTTCTGAGAGACGGGGCCACAGCCTCTCCTTCCCCTACTCCTGCTGATCACTCCGAAAAGGGGCAATGACTTGGTATAAGCAGCTGCCCGAAGAGTCTATCACTTCATGGAAACAACTGTGCAGAATGTTCTCCCGACATTTCACAGCGTCGCGCCGCCACCCCAAGACTGAAGCCTCCCTTGGGGCCATAATCCAAGGAAAGGACGAACCTCTTCGGGCATACATCGAGAGGTTCAACAAAGAAGCGGTACAGGTCCCTACAACGGACGAGATGAAAAAATTTCTGCTCGAGCAAGGACTCCGCCCAGGCTCAGAATTTTCTAAAGTCGTCGGCCTCGCACCTCCAAGGAACCTAGATGCCCTCCTCCTCAAGGCACAATCGCACATTCAGTACGAGGAGAACGAAGCGGCCAACTCCGTTCGAGCTTCCCGCCACCAGGAGAACGCTCGGACCTCTAGAGGCGAAGAAGCCTCGACATCCCGTAGAGGGGAAAGGAAGCGCGAAGACCGCCTACGGGACTCCCGTGACAGCAAGGGACCCTCCAGACGATTCCACGACTACACCCCCCCTGACCGTCTCCAGGGAGAAGATACTGTCCGAATGCGCGAATTCGAAATTTAGGCAGACAGGGGTCCGCTTCCCCAAACAAATACCAACGCCGATAAATTAAAGTACTGTCGTTTCCATAACAGTCACGACCACACTACCGAAGACTGTATCCATTTGAAGGATGCTATCGAAATACTGATCAAGGATGGCCACCTGAAACAGTTCACAAAAAAGAAAGACGCTCCCCGGCAAGACGCCCAGGAGTCCAAAAAGGTAGAGGAAGAGGTGTCTTCCTCAGAAGAGGCCAACATCCAGGTCGCCATGTCCGTGTCGCGACCAGAGGACTTCTACGTCCCAGATGAGCTCAGCGCTCCTGCCTACTTCGCGGCCCTCAGCCTGTGGGAAACATTCCCCTCCTCCATGGTCATCTTGGGAGGGGGCTTCAGGAAAGTCACGGTGGGCTCCGTGAAAAGGAAATTCGAGCACCTAATTAGCACGAGCTCCAGCAAGATAACCACGCTCGACCAAGCCCAGAAGGGCTCTGTCCCCATCTCCTTCTACCGGGAAGAGCTCCTCGGAGGATCTCCAAACTCGAGCATACCCTTACTCGTCAGAGCTCGAATGGCAAACTTCGACATTCGCAGAATCCTCGTCGACCAAGGCAAATCGGTCGACATTATGTACTCCTAACTGTTTTCTACACTTTAGTTAGACGAATCACACCTCACCCCTTACGTGGGGTCTGATTTGCAAGGATTCAACGGATCAGTGACCAAACCCTGGGGATACGTCGAACTGATCGTCACTTTTGGATCAGCAGAGACGGCCAAATCCGTTAAGGTGCAGTTTCTGGTAATCGACTGCCTGTCTCTGTACCAGTGCATCTTTAGAAGACCAACCTTGGCCGAATTAGTAGTTGTGCCTTCAACCGTCCACCTCAAGATGAAGTACTACACTTCAAAGGGGATGGTAGCCACCCTCTACAGCGACATCAAAGCCGCACGACGATGCTTCGAAGCAGCCACAAAGGGACTCAACGCCATTGCATCCATGCTAAAGGCATCAAACAAGCCAGCCTTGCCCATCAGCTCCGAGGAGGCCAAGCTGCTACCTCAGGTCGACTCCATCGACCTCGACAGCCGCTTTCCTGAGGAGGACCAAAAGGAGGATCAAGCAGCCTCGAGCAGCTCATCTTGTTCGGTGACGACCTCCAGCGGGGAGTAAAGATTAGAGCAGATCTCCCCGACATCGCAAGGAAGCAAATCAAAGCCTGCCTCTATGAGAACGCCGACCTGTTCACCTGGAGCGCTGCTGAGATGCCCGGATTGGACCCTTCCTTCGCTTGACATTAGCTCACGATCGACTCGGCCGTCAAAGCAGTAGCACAACGTAGAAGAAAGCAGTCTCCAGAGAAAATGGAGGTTGCAGAAAAAGCTGTAAAGGACCTCCTCGAGGCCAAATTTATCTCGGAAGCCAAGTACACCACTTGGTTGTCCAATCTTGTACTTGTAAAGAAATCTAATGGCAAATGGAGAATGTGCATTGACTACACTGGTCTTAATAAGGCATGCCCGAAGGATGCCTACCCCCTCCCCAATATTGATAAACTTGTTGATAATTCTGCCGGTTTTAAACTTTTATCATTCATGGACGCCTACTCAGGCTACAATCAAATTACAATGGCAATGAGCGATAAAAAATACACAGCCTTCATGACAGAATCGGGCAACTATTACTACAACGTAATGCCCTTCGGCCTGAAGAACGTCGGCACGACCTATCAAAGAATGATGAACAAGGTCTTCCGGGGAGAGATAGGCAACTTGCTCGAAGTCTATATGGACGACATGATCGTAAAATCCCACGAGGAAACCGATCACACCGCCCACTTAAGGAAGGTCTTCGAACAGGCCAGAAAGTACCAGATGCGTTTCAACCCGGAGAAGTACACGTTCGGTGTCCGGGCAGGAAAATTCCTCGGCTTCTACTTAACGGAATGAGGAATCGAAGCCAACCCCGATAAGTGTCGGGCATTCTCCGAGTTTCCAACGCCCAAGTCGAAAAAAACCATCCAGTCCCTCAACGGGATGCTCGCGTCATTATCCCGTTTCGTGGTCAAGTCTGCCCAACACGCCCTGCCATTCTTCAAACTCCTCCGCAAGGAGGTAACGTTCGAATGGACCAAGGAATATGACCAGACTCTCCTCCATCTAAAATGAGCACTCTCAGAACCGCCCGTTCTCTCATGCCCGGACAACGGCAAGACTTTGTACCTGTACCTCGCCGTAGCATCCGAGGCAGTGAGCGCCGCTCTTATCCGCAAAACTCCTGACGGGCAAAAGCCCATATATTTCACGAGCAAAGCACTACAGGGACCAGAGCTGAGATCCCAATAGATAGAGAAATTTGCGCTGGCCCTCGTCAACATAACTAGAAGATTGAGACACTACTTCCTGGCCCACGCGATCATGGTTCGGACAGATCAACCCATGAAGCAGCTGTTAGGACGACCCGACATGGCCGGCAGAATGCTCAAATGGTCGCTAGAGCTGTTCGAATTTGACATCCAGTATGAAAGTAGAAAATCCCTCAAAGCCCAAGCTTTGGCTTATTTCGTCGCATAAATGATGTTCACAGATTCCCCTACCTGCGGGACGCGCAAATTGACCATTTTTGTGGACGGGGCCTCCAGTTCGGCGGGAAGCGGGGCAGGCATCATACTGGAGAGCAATGAGGGAATCATCGTTGAAGTATCACTCACCCTGTCCTTCCCCACCTCTAATAACCAGGCTGAGTACGAAGCCTTCCTCGCCGGTTTACGCCTGGCCGAAGATCTCGGCGCGGAAGAGGTCGTCATCTGAATGGATTTGCAACTGGTAGCCCTCCAAGTTCGAGGAGAATATCAAGCCAAAAACGACAACCTGTCCGAGTACTTAGCTTTGGTCAAGGAGAAGATGGCGAAATTCACAGCGGTATAGGTAAAGCATGTTCCCCGTGAACACAACGTCCGGGAAGACGTTTTGTCTAAACTAGCAAGCACGAAGAAGAAGGGCAGAAACAAGTCCGTCATCCAGAAGGTGCTTCCTCGACCAAGCATCAAAAAACACTTCCCGACACTTGACGTACAAATGATCGGCGACAGCAACTGCTGGATGACCCCCGTTTACAACTATCTCGCTAAGGACAAACTCCCGTCCGACCTAAAAGAAGCCAGCATAGTCAGGCGAAGGGCCTGCTCCTACGTCCTGGTCGAAGACAAACTCTACGGGAGAGGGTTCTCCATCCCGCTACTCAAGTGCATCGAGGAAGAAATGGTCGCCCACATCTTGCGCGAAATTCACGAAGGAATCAACGCCCAACATCTCAGAGAAAGGTCTCTTGCCCGAAAGGCCCTCCGAGCAGGGTACTACTGGCCAACCATGCAGCATGATGCTAAAGAGCATGTGAAGAAATGCGATAAATACCAACGGTATGGGGACATGCACCTAGCTCTACCTAACGAGCTCAAGGCCATGTCCTCCCCATGGTTATTCACCTGGTGGGGCCTGGACATCCTGGGACTATTCGTAATAGGATCAAACCAGAACAAATACTTTATAGTAGGCGTGGGCTACTTCACAAAATGGATAGAAGCGGAGGCTCTAGCCAAGATAACTGCCCTTAACATACTACGTTTCTACAAAAGACACATCCTCGCACGTTTTGGCATCCCCCAGGCGATAGTCACGGACAATGGGACACAGTTCACGGACAGGAAGTTCCAAGACTTTGTCGCCTAGTTGGGCACAAAGCAACATTTTGCATCCGTCGAACATCCCCAGACCAACGGGCAAGCCAAAGTGGCAAACCGAGTCATCCTTCAAGGCCTCAAGCGAAGGCTGGACGAAACAAAGAAAGCCTGGGTCGAGGAACTGCACAGCATCTTATGGGCATACCGCACAATTCCACACTCTACAACCGGGGAAACCCCCTTTCGTCTGGCCTACGGGACCGAAGTTGTGATCCCCATCGAAGTTCACGTACCCTCCAATCGGACAGAATCACCCCTAGACGAGGAGATGAACGACGAAGCATTGAGGGAGGAACTCGACCTCGTCGAGGAAGCCCGATCAGGGGCAGCCCTTCCCAAAGCCTCGTTAAAACAAAAAATTACCATCAGGTACAACGCCAAAGTCATACGACGAGAGTTCGAGGCAGCCTCGTCCTAAGAAGAAACCATAAAAACTCTCGCGAAGGTAAACTGGCCGCTAAATGGGAAGGACCCTATTGTGTCCGGGCAAAAACGGAGAATGGGGCCTATTACCTAGAACATCTCAACGGGAAAGAACTTGCTCGACCATGGAACACCAAAAAACTAAAGCAATACTACAGCTAAGGCCTTAACTTTCGGTTTGATTCGTCACAACGACGAGCATTGCCCACCGACCACGATGCGCGCCTAGGTACAAGCATCGTATGCCAGTAAAGCAGAACCCCGCTCAGGAACGAGCCAGGTCTCTGCTCGATAGCGGTCCCTCAATCGAGCACCGCCGTCGTTAAAGTACCACGACAGGCAGAACACCCAGATCGCGATGGGAGGTTCACGCCGCGAACTCAAGCCTCAAACGCGACCTGAGCTCCGCATCCTCGCCCGGATATTCCCCAGTCGTTCGACCAGTACCCCTCACTGCCGAACACATCTACAACGAGCAACTCCCTGAAAGTTAACGTAAATCAAATTACTCCCTATCACGGGCGCACATGCATGACGAGCGTAAGTACAACACTTAGCAAAATTCAAAGCAGATAAAGCCATGCAAATCACAAAACCGGCCACAAGGACCGGGCACATAATTAAAAGTAGTAGGTGGCCTCAAGGACCATAATTGTGCATGATTACATAAACCGGGGGCCATGCCCTCCATCCAAAATAAGTTACAACAAATTACACGGCACGCAGGCCGGAAAAATTACAACAAAGATAAAAAACACCATCACTCCTCCATCCGCTCAGGCTGCTCGAGGTTGACTTCAGGCCCCTGGGTATCCTCGTTCAAAACTTTGGCATGCTCATCACCACCGAGGAGCGAGTTCGGACTGACTATCCTGTCATCCTCGACATGAGCCAGGTAGTGGATACCTTCGGTGGAGAACTCAACCTTGGGGTTGACAACCCGCAGTTGGGCCACGACATTCTGAAAAAACTCATCCCCAATGACAATGTTGTCATCCTCCACTTTCAGCAGACGAGCAACCAGCTTGGCCCTAGTCTTTATTTCCCGGACATCCTCTGGTTCATCTTCGGGCGGAGCACTTGCTCGCTTCAACTGCTCGATCAGCTCCTCGGCTGCCTTATTCTCTGCTGCCAGCGTAGTATTCTCCTCTCGCAACCTGGTAGCCTCCTCGTCAGCCTTCTTTCGAGCATCATCAGCACTCTTAGCCTCTTCTTTGGCTTTCCTCTCCGTCTCTTCGAGAGATGCCATGGTAGCCCGGGAAGCTCTGAGTTCAGACTCAGCCGCAGAATCCCCTTTAGCATAAATGGCCGTCATCTCCAAAACTCTGACCAGTGCGGAGGCATCTTGGGCCACCAGCGCCCTTTTGCTCGAACGGTCCATGCCTTCTAGCCGGAGAGACTCTGCCCGTGGCATGACCAACGACGTCCCTTCGAAGAACCTCCTGTCAAGAATACACGGAGGAAGTTCGAACTTCCCCTTTTCCGGCGCCCGGGTAAGATCTACTCCTTCAGTGGCCCTGAACCGTTTGGACCGTGAGGCCAGAGGCAAGGGAGATCCCTGGGGGGCAGGAGTGGGAGAAGAGGTCCCCACAGCAGGCTGAGGAGAAGTAGGAGCACGCTGGGCAAATCGAGACTTGGGAGCAGCCACCCCGTGCTTGTTCCTCGCGAGAGCATTCTTTACCATCCTTTCATGAGAGAGAGGCATCTCACTTGCACAAACAAAATAAGAGCGTTAGACAACGAAGAAAAAATATGTCGGACAAGTCAAATAAATAAGACTACCGAGCAATTTATAAGCTTCCGCGGGAGTTTTGCACTCCAAAAGTGCCTTGGTGTTAATGAAACGATACTCCACCCTCTGGCTACCATCCTCCTCGAAGATGGGGTCACCCTTCTTCGTCCAGCATTCAGCAAGCCGGAAGGAGTTGACATATTTCACCAGCGTATCGTAAGCAATGGCATCCTGCCCATCCAGGTTGTTCGGCTGGAGAACATACTCATTGGGCGCCTTGGTAAAGTGGCCAGGTCCCTAGTGGAAAGGAGCGAGCAAATTCCTTTGGTCATCCTGATTTTCTACAACATGTTGCTCTAGAATCTCAATCAGAGCATCTTTTTCTCTTAACAATTGCTGTATTTTCTTACACTCCACATTGAGAATGCGGTACTTGTTCCAACAAGACCTCTTCTCCTGCTGAACCTTGCTAAGAGTAACCTGAAGTTTTTCCGTTTCAGACATGAAATAAAGGGCAGAGTCCCTTAAATGGGAGAACTTCCTGACGAGGGTAAGGCATCCTCAGCTTGAGAGCTCTATTTTGTACCCAATGGAGTTAAGGCTCCATCGAGACACAGTCTGGTTTTCCTAGAGACTATCATCCTTTCCTTTGAATGTGTTTCCAAGCGGGCACTATTTCCGTCTTTAGTGCCCTGTCATTTTCTCCTTCCTTGAAGAAAAGACCTTCCAGATGAGCATTGCGCGGGACATGCCTCATTGGGTATCCAAATTGATGACGAACGAGAATTTGATGATAGTTGATTCCTCCCTTAATTCCTATAAGGGGTACATTTGGGAAATTTCCACAACGGTCAATGATCCTGATCCCGTCATAGATTCGATTATACCAATCGATGTCAGAGTTGGTAAGATACATGATTCTCTGCGACCAACGTAAAGTATTCTTTTGATCCCAAAATGCAGCAGACTTGGGCAAATGGGAAGTGAACCATTTGTATAGCAGGGGTACATAGCACGTGATCATTCCTCCGCTGTATAAATTCCTTAAGTGTACCGAATGATACACATCTGCGAGTAAGGTCGGTACGGGGTTTCCAATCAGGAAAATTTTAATGGCGTTGATATCTACAAAGATATCAATGTTGGGAAACAAAACTAACCCGTAGGTGAGCAAAACAAAGATGCTCTCGAAAGCGGCCATGTTCCCTATACTAGCAAAGTACATGGCTTTCTTTGTCAAGAACTGGGCTGGCAAACCTTGGATGCCACCCTTAGTGGTCATGTGAGTCCTGACTTCTGACTCGTCCAAATAAATTGCTCTTGCAATGGTTTGATCCTTTGGAATTTCTTCCAGTCCAGAAAAGGGAGCTTGATCACTAATATGTAAATCAGTCATGTGAGAGTACTCCTCCAGCATTGGTGCAAGCTGATAATCCGGGAATGTGAAACAGTGATATATCGGATCGTAGAACTGGATTAATGTGGACAGGATTCCTTCGATTACATGGACCCTTAATAGAGACAGCAATCCTCCATACTTGGCTCTGAAAGCCTCGTGGTTGGCGATCATTCTCGCCAAACCTCTCAAATCCTCTAACTTTGGAACCTTGAAGGTGTACTTATGAGTTTTCCTTCTACCGAAATCCATTAGCGCAATCTCCTTTCTCTGACATTTGCAATCATTGTCTTAGTTTAATTTGAAAAAGAGAGACTAGAAGAGAAGATTTTCTTTGTTTTAATGTTTTTTAAATGAATGCATGAATGCAGCACACAAAAACATAGAAAAAACATGGGGTCAAAGGGTCGGTGTCATGAAGTCAAGGCTCTACCCCCCCCCCAAGGTTTATACTGGTGATTTTTTGTACCTGTCAGCAAAATCATTGACCCCTCTGGGATAACAACAGCAAGCGGATCGCCAGCGAGCTGATGTATCCTAGAGTGATCTCAGATGAGGGTAGTATCACGTGACAAATATTTCCGATAGCTTCCGCACTACAAAATGGCTTAAGTCTGCTAAAAACCTCAGCTTCTTAGATAACCCAGTCGACCACACTACTTTCAACAACCGAAGTCGTATAGGCAATGTATCTGCAAAGGGAGTCTCCACTGAGTTTGATGGTCGATCGGGGGCTCTTAACTGGAATTCACTCCCAGTAAGATTACCCGCATTGCCATCACCTATCTTAGGTGTATACTCAATCTTTCCACATGCGGCATCACACGTATTCCCATTAGCAAAAAAATAAACACAGATATCAATTAGGAAAAGCAGTATATATATTTGTCTTAATCATCCTAGACCTCTAGTCTTATGATCCTATACAGACAATGACTCCCCAATAGAGTCGCCATTTTTGTGACATTTTGAGCACTTAGGTTTCAACCAGAGAGACAAGAGGAACAAGATGCGGCCCCACGGTGGGCGCCATTTTTCTGTAGCGAGCGATTTTGGACGTGGTTCTTAAGCACTATCGCTCTGGGGTACTACAGGTCGATTCATTTTTTATCCTATTAAGCTGACTAAGGAAGGGAAATAGATGTCTCCAATTAACCCTGCTTGCATACTGAGTTTAAACAGCGGTCTGTTAGGTTACAGATGCTATGTGGATGTGGGGCCTCTCTCTGCTTATTTTGCTAAGAATGAAATGACGTGACTATGCTATTGGTAGAATGTTAGGACTGATGCTTTTCGATTGATGTATGAAGGTACGGGATTTTGGGTTTTTGATTAGTGTGCTCGCTAAGATTTTTCAATCTTATGCCTACGTATTCCCGTTTAACAAAACAGGGAAATCAGAGAGATCGTAGTTCCTCCTATTCTATGGGAGGAAAAAATTCATTTTGGTGTCTTGTTCAAAGCCCAAGACGTGAAGCTAAAGGTGGTTTGTATCTTGTTCAAAGCCCAAGATGTGAAGCTGAAGGTTTTTGACTTTGGAGAGAATTTGTCATCTCTAAAGGGGGGTCTGTTTGTCACAACTGTTGGGTGACTCATTCTAAAGGAGAATTACTTTAACTGGGATATGTGAATCCAGCAATGCCATAATTTCCTTTATAGGGGATTTTTAACCTGAAGGAGAAGACTTTAACTCAGTTTAGAGCAATGTCATCTTTCCTTAGGAATTTCTCATGCTAAAAGAGGGACATTGGCGTGGATGTAAATAATCCAGAGGATTGCCGCTTTGTAGCGATTTAGATTAAGGAAAAGGAGTTGTTGATGTTTGTATACTATGAGCAAGGCACAGATTTTGATGCTAAAAGGTTGATTGACTCAACTGGGGTTTTCTTTACAAAGCCTAAGAGGAGGCTATTGGCCCAACAAGAGGGTGCTTTTATGTGTCTCGTACGAAGCCCGAGAGAGAGGCTAAAAGGGTTGACTCAACAAGAGAGTGCTTTTGTATGTGTCTTGTACGAAGCTCAAGATGGAGGCTAAAGGCGCTTGACTCAACAGGAGAGTCTTTGTACCTCGTACGAAGCCCGAGATGGAGGCTGAAAATGTTTGACTCAACAAGAGAGTCTTTTATACTCAACAAGAGAGTGTTTTTGTATCCCGTACGAAGCCCGAGATGGAGGCTGAAAGGGAAGTGACTCAATAAGAGAGTCTTTTATACTCAACAAGAGAGTGTTTTTGTATCTCGTACGAAGCCCGAGATGGAGGCTGAAAAGGTTAGCTTCGCTGGGGAGAATCATTGTACAAAGCCCAAGAGGAGGCTAGGGTGCTGGTGACTGTTTCAGTTTAGTGACAGGTCCAGTATGTTAGTTAAAAGAGAAAATTTGTTCTTATATGGGTAATGTTGTTCTTTGAGATTGATCAGAGGATCAGGGAGATTTCCTGTTCTTTTAGGAAATGGAAAATCCAAAGGGTATTGAGAATGTCCAAGTCTACGGGTGTCTTGAGAAATCGATTCTTAGGTAGTGAGTGATCTTTGTATAATGCCCAAGAGAAGGCTGGTATGTTAAGGGATGAAGGTCAACCCATTAACAGGTCTGACACTTGACTCAGAAAGACAGCTCTAGCAACTTGATGACTAGGTTCTGCTCCTATACCTGTAGAGGTCTTTGGGCCCTTGTACTAAGCCCAAGAGAAGGCATGAGAGCTTTTAAGAAGCCGAATGGTCCTTGTACAACGCCCAAGAGGAGGCGGGGATGCTTTTAGGAAGCCTGTGGGTCCCCAAACCCTGAGAAGTTCAAGACATGCCATTCACCGAGAATAGATCAAGCCAGGAAAATTCGAGAATTTGGAAGAAACTCAAGAGATGCCATTCATGGAGAAAAGATCATCCCTGGGGAGTAGAGTCTCTTTGACAATTTCTAAGGGTGGCAGTCTGAGAAAGGGTTCACCGAGAATGCTGCCTTTCACGTCTCCATATTGTTTAGCCCCAAGAGGAGGGAAGACTGTGTCTGGTAATCCTATGAGGATCTAGTTTTGTTTGTATTTAAGAGTGACCAACAGGGCTTTACCTAGTGCTAGACGTAGTTGCCGGGGAAAACTCTAAATAACTATACTAGTATTACACAGTTGATATTTGACAAGTATATAAAAGTTTGTGAAAGAAGACTTACAGTGAGCAACCCCACAATACAGTTTTATATATATATATATATATATATATGAAAGCGGGTAAACACTTACTCGGTTGTAGAGCTTCCATGTTGTTTGGTTAGTTTGTTCAACAAAGAAAGCTTTGATAACAATATTATATTCAAAATCAAAGGAGAAAGTGCTTTGGAAAGATTGTTGGGGCTTACAGCTCAAGGAGAGGCCCAAGTTTTATCAGTGATTGTACTGTTGAATTTGTACAGGGACTTATATAAGTGACTAAGGCCCAAAAAGGTTTTCTGTACAAAGGGATGGGTCTTACACTCTCTCAAGAGGCCCAAAGATTTATTTTTGTACAAGTGGTTGGGCTTACAACTCAAGGAGAGGCCCAAAAGTTTTGTTTAAAAAGGCGACGATCGCGCCGAACTTTTTGATGGAATCGGGAATTATACAATACACTGAGGCCCAAATTATTTTGGTTTTCAAAAAGGGTTGGGTCTTGCACTCTACTAGAGGCCCAATGATTTTTAAAGAGTGGGACTTATAACACAAGGGTAGGCCCAAGGGTTTGATTTTTGAACTGGCGATCGCGCCGAGATTTTCTTTTAACGCTGAGGGACTTATACACTATCTGAGGCCCAAAATTGTTTTGGTTAAAAGGGGGTTAGGTCTTACACTCTATTAGAGGCCTAATGATATATTTTTATACAAGTGATGGGGCTTACAGCTCGAGGAGAGGCCCAGGGTTATTTGTTTTGAAAATACACAGAGGGACTTATACAATAAGTGAGGCCCACAATGAGTTTATTTACAAAAAGGCTTGGGTCTTACACTCTATTAGAGGCCCATGAGTGTTTGAAAATGATTTGTTTGAGTGAAAATCAAGGAAACCCTAAATTTGTTTTCTTTTAAAAGGAAATATTTAAAGAAAATCAAATAAAAATGATAAAAATACCAAATAAGTTTGAATAAACCACTTGTGATTTTTGTTGAGGGCTTGAAAAATGAGGTTCTTATCACAAGATAAATTAAAACTCATTTAGTTTTGATTTTCATAGTAAATATTCACTTTTAAATGCTTAAAAACAATTAAAAAGGAATTTATTCACAAAAATACTAATTATATTAAATAACTAATATAAATTTATTTTTTTTGTGTAATAAAATATTTCAACATTTTTGTGATTTTTTTTAAAAAGAACCAATCAAAAATAATTAAAATTGAGGGAGTTATTAATTTTTCAAATCATTAACAAAATAATATGAAAAATAAGAAAATAGGAAAAAGTGATAAAAAAAGAGGTCTGGGGCGAGGGGGATTCGAACACCAGACCTCTCGCTTGCCAATACACACAAACCAGTTGATCAACCACTGGGGCGCAATGCCAATTCATTAATAACATGGCAAGGGAAAAATATAAGGCAAACTTGGTTGGTTTCTCAAGCATGGCGCCATGGCCATCTTTAACCTCAAGCTCAGATGCGTGAAGCCCTCTAACTCACTCATTTCTCAACCATTTAATATGATTCAAATACCAAACTCATGTGTTTTTTCACAAGGATCACGATGGCAATATTTGATTTCATTTATTTTCAGTGTATAGCAAGTTATATCAACATGACTGTATGAAACCTAATTTTGCAAAAGCAATCGTGCAGACATGGTGGTGAGTGCTATGATCAAATTTTTTTAGGGGAAACACTCAACATATGATGGCAAGCAATTGGCAAAAATATCATGCGAGGAAATATGCATGGATCATGAAGATGTAGTTTTGAGGCTTACCTTGATGCAAGCTGAAATGGAACTCTGCACAGATGGTGTTCCAGAAGTGGTTTGATGATCCCTACAGCTTCAATGGATGTTGTGGAGTGTGTTGCAAGCTTTGGAACACTTTGAAAACCTTTGGATCAAGTTGGAGGACTCCAGCTGCATAATTGAGGCATAATGGCTTGGTTGAAGAGTGATTTTGAGCTAGAGGTGTTACAGTTGGTGTTTAAGTGTTTGGACACCTCAAATACATCATATGTGATGTGTTTGAGCAATTGGAATGGATTGCTTAAGGCGGCAACTCAAAACCCGATGGTGGTTGCTCAAAAACAAAGAAAATTGGTACTTAAGAGAAAATGAGAGAAAGCAGTGTTGTAAATTGCTTTGGTGTGATTTGAATGATCAATTGGAACCTCTATTTATAGGTGATCAATTCTTGTCTTGGAGGAATAGTGAATGGCTGCTGGATCAGATCACATTCAAAGGCTTTGGCTTGGTGGCATTTCTTCTCATGCAAGGCAGCCTAGCCCTTCCCAAGAGCAGGGCTATGTCTTGACCAAATTCACATTCTTCAGATGTTTTAATTGTTGTTTAATCAGAGAACTTGACTGAGAAGAGTGGATTTGTTGAAAGTGCCCTATTTCACATAAATGCCTTTGATTTCAAGGCATAATGTGCCAAAATGCATTAATCTCAAGTTGGAAGATCCCTTAGCTTTTTGACTTAGCTTTAACAGTTGGGTCAGTTGGATTAGGATCAGATTGGATGACTGTGACATAGAGATCCTTGGTCTTGAATCAAAAATCGTGTAAAGCAAGAAAAAGTGCAAACTGATTTTTCCAAAACAGCTGCAGCAACATGGCTTTGGGCATGGATTTCTCTTGGCTCAAGTTGAATCAATTCATGTTGATAAGCTCTTTGAATTCTTAGCAACATATGCAACAACATTGATGTTTACCTTTGGACTTGATTCAGCTTGCAACTATGTGAAAAAATCTCACTAGTTTTGGTGTTTTCAACAAAATCTGTCTTGGACAGAATTTTGTCTAAGTGTTGGAAAAGTGGTACCTTCATGTTTTTAGTCATTTTGACCCAATCATAACTCAGAATCCACAATGAATTGGAGTGAGGTGTAGTTGAAGCTTTTGTAGAGGGCCATGAGAGCTATAAATCCAGCTTTGAATGGGGAAAAGTGGCCTTGTGGTTTAGGAGTTAGGATCCTCTAAAGTTGGTACCCTAGCCACTTTGTTCCATAACTTAGAAAAATTTCTAAGTTTTTATGGTTACCCCTTTTACAAGTTATCCCACTTTTCTTGATTTTTCTTGATGAATGATGATTCCAATCACACATTAACATCATTTTAGGGTTAAAAAACCATAATTGTGAAAAATCTCAAAAAGTCAAAGTTTGACTTTTGTGCACAGTTGACTTTTTGTCAGATGAATTCCAAACTGTGCGATCCTCTATGAAATCAAGTCCTTGACCTAAATCAAACTTGATGGATTGATTTCATAGGTGTTATAGGGTGTATTGAATCATGTCCTAGGGTTTGGGAGCATGTCCTGGTCAAAAGTCAAAGATACAGTTGACTTTTCTCGCGAAACCCTAACTGTGGTTCAGATGAAATTGAAACTTGTTGCTCAAGCTTCTTGGATCAATCCATTGTTGTAAATGAATCAATGTGGTGTATTAGAGACCCTCAAATCATGTCTTGAGGTCTTAGCTCATGCTTTGCCCCAAAAGTCAACTTAGGGGTAAATTAGGTCAAGAAACCCTAATTCTTGATTTTTTGTGAATGCATCCCCTGAGATTAAATTGACTTGATGATTGGGTCCATGATGTCCCTTGGAGCACCATAGGTTATGCTTTGAAGCATTGGCTCATGCCCAGAGGAAAATTTCCATCTGGAGGCCCTGGTTGACCAAACCCTAATTTGGTGACACTGGCGATCTGGAGGCTTAATCCACTTGGAATGCTGCAACCTTGTGATTGATCCTTGATGTGGGAGTCCTCTTGATCCATTGTGGATGTTTGAGAGGCTAGACAAGTTGAAGATCATGTCATTCCTTGATTGATCCTTTGTCTAAGAGCTCTGAGAGGGCTTGAAACCCTAAGTCTGATTGTAGTGGATGCTCGTCCATCTTTGGGGAGACTAATGGTTCATCCATATTGTGATGATGATTTACACAATGATGGGAAATCTTAGTGGTTAAAATTTGGGGTATGACAGTTACATGAATGGGACAAAAATATGAAACTGATGATTATTATATACGAACCTTTTTCATTATCTCTCTTAAAGAATGAGCAGACATACCAACAATTGGTATGCATTCTTTGTCCCATAAAACAAAACTCGCAGTCACTCTATTATGTTCAACCTCAATTTCAATCTTGTACCTAATAATACAAAAGTTACATTGTTTTAGAATAAGGGTATTTAAATGTATAAAAATAACAACTAATATAGCAAATTATGTAAAGAACATCATATATGTAATGGTATATGTTTACTTTGTGATTACAGTTGACTTGTCGGCACATATGCATTGGTTAGTCTTGTTACATTTTGGACATAGTTCATAGTACCATCCAAAAGGATTGGCCTTGAACCGCTTGGTTGTTCCAACCGTATTGCAAAAGGTTTTCTACAAGAAATGGTTAGATATTCAGAAGGAATGTTTTATCATAGAAATAAAAACATATATTGAGAATAATTTAGGATCAATTAATAAATATGTCACAAAAATAAATTACATCATGAAGACTAATCATGTCTCTAATGCTCATCACATCCTTTGTAAAGGAGAAGGCCCTGTCATCAAATGTCCCTTGTGATCAGGAACTGAAGGATCTACTTTACGACGCATCCGGAGCAGGATTTCCATTGACAAATCTGTGGTTAAATAGAAAGTATGATTGTATGGATAATATTATGAATTTAGAATGGAAACAGATCAGATTCAAGATGCATAAGGGTATATACTTTTTCATGAATTCAACAACTTGAGGATGGTCAACATTCAGAAGTAGTTTTGATCTATTCCATGCATTAGACAATCTCAGCTTTCCAGATGCTGCATGTTATGGGAAGAATAATATTGTTTATTATTTTAAAAAAAAATTAAGGAAAATGTAACAATCCAATAACAACATTAAATATCACTTGAACTTTGGTGACACCAAGCGTGAGTGAGAATGACGACAAGCTGACCACTGTCTTCATTGTACGACATAAAATGGGTAGCATATGACTCCCATAGAGTAAGATCAATTTTAGCTCCACTGTTAGACATAAAAATAACAACAAACTATTTGTTAGTCAATGTTGAAGCAAAAGATGCAGGAAAAACGTGCAGGTAAATGTTTTGTGTTAAACCATTCGTCTGCCACAGTAAGGTTTACGCAAGCCTTTTTCCCAGCACCTGGAACTTGAGTCCGAACCACTTGCACAACAACACCAATCACATCTGTTCAATAATGAATTGTTGGTTAGTCTGGATTTAGATTATAAAACGGTGATAATTCAAAAAAACAAAAACACACAAGTCACCATATAAACGATCAACTACAAAATCCCCATTTAAGAAATCTTGGAAGGGTTTAAATTTGAAGGTGTGCTGTGGGATGTCTGGGATATCAGTCGCCATGAAGTGGTTGCACGATTCCAAAAAAGCTTGTAGTCGCAGTCACAAACATTCAAGGGTAGATCATTAATCAACGGTTCTCCATTGTAAACCATGTATGTATTGTATTCCTGTAAAAGCTTTCTCCACACATCAAATTCCCGGGACCGGGTAATAACGTGTATCTGGTCACCCTATTTAACATAAAAAGTTCAAAGGCAGCACACAATATATAAAATAAAACAATGCAGTATATGAGAAAAGAATCACATAAACAACACCTTTGCATCTTGTATAACATCTTCAAGATGCTGCTGACCATTACGCTCCTTAACGTACCATACATCCACCACACGAACAGCCAGTTTCTATACGTTGTTCTCATGCTTCAAGTCACGGATTAAAATGGGTGGTCTTGACATGTTTCTTCAAAAACCTGCACATTCACAAGTAAATATTAACACCGTTCTAGTAAACATAAAATGTATTTTACCCTAAACAATGTGTGAGATACTACTACAAACTGAAAATATCATCTTCGTTCGCATAAAAATTCACATGTTCGAAACACAAACAACAAAAGAACGCATGCACAACCACAACGGATACCGTCTTTCTCCGTCACGTTACCAACGAAGAAGCACCATAAACAGTTTGTAATCATCAAGAAAATCAAATACAACACTATAAAAGATGAGAACCCATTCACCATTTTCACTTTCATTTAAAATTTGGGTATTGATGAAACAAAAACTAACCTGAAAATGAAAAAAGCAACACCATGATTGTTGAAAAAAGAAGACGACGATAACCAGAAACTGACGTCATAAAACTTAGGTTTTCATAAAACAATAAGTAAGCTGTAAACGAAAAAATCAACATCATGCATGTTGAAAAACGAAGAAGATTAGAACCGGAAACTCACCTCATAAAACTTGGGTTCTCATTACAGAGTAACTAAGCTGTAAACAGAAAAATCAACATTATGCATGTTGAAAAACGAAGAAGATGGAACCAGAAACTCACCTCATCAAACTTGGGTTTTCATGATATCATAATAACTTAGCTTGAAAACGAAAAAATGAACAACATGCAAGTTGAAAAATGAAGAACATGAGAAGCACAAACTAACCTCACTGATGGTGATACACCTCGACGCCGGAAACGGTGACCCAAATTTGAGGGTTTTGTCGGATGATTTTTTGGAAGAACAATGTTAGAAAAGAAGGAGAAGAAGAGAGATATGAAATGATACTTTGCGTCAACTTGGGATGCAGTGTACATAGAAGTACACACTGGATAAAGTGGGTCTCTCTTTTTGTAAAAACAATGAGAAAAGGTAATGAGAATAAGATGCCAAGTGTACAAAAGGAGGAATGTAATTGGTGGATGAATTAATATTTAGTAAATTACCGAAAAGGGCAAGAATTGGTCTTAGGTGAAAATGTGATGAAGGGCATATTAAGGAAAGCTTAAGCACCTTCCAATCTTAGGTAAGAAAAGAATTATGTTAAAAAATTTCTAAATAATAATGTGACTAAAAATGCAGTAATAATTTTGTCATATAATATTTACATTTCGAAATAATAATGTGATTGCAAAATGCAGTAAAGAACTTTGTCAGAATTTTTTTGTTATTGATTAATAGATATGATATTTTTTTATAAGACCAACTTATAAAATTTTTAAAAGTTTTTTTGTCAAAATTTAAAGGAAATAAAAAAAAATAATATATTAAAAGAGATGTGACAAGATTTGATAAATGATTGAGACTAATAAAATTAAACTTAAATAGGTTATAGTAATTATATATCATAATGATTAGGTATCATTTCAAATGATAAAATGTTAGTGCTTTATTAATTAAGAGATATGATTTTCACTGATAAAACCAATTTATAAAGTTTTTTTTCAAAATTTAAAGGGGAATGAAAATATACTTAAAGAGATGTGGCAAAATTTGATAAATGATTGGTACTAATGAAATTATTCACAATAACATGCAATTTATTTTTTAATAAGTCAAAAATGACCGTTATTATTATTTTTTTAAATGACCGTTATTAACCAATATTGATGTCTTCTTATTCATCATAGGAAAAAGTGAGGTTGATGTTTATATATAATTAATGTGATTGCAAAATAATAATAATAATAATAATAAAAATGTTATAGTAAAATAAAGTGAAAATTCTGTTAAAAAATTTCATAATAATAATGTGACTGCTAAATGTCGTGTTGAATTATGTCCAAAAAAATTTTATCAATTAGTAGATATGATATTTACTAATAAGACCAACTTATAAAAAATTTATATTGTTTTTTTTTAGAAAAATTTAAAGGAATAAAAAGTAATTTATCAAAAGAGATGTGGAAAGATTTGATAAATGATTGACACTACTAATATTAAACTTAAATGGGTTTTGAGAGTGTGCTCCTATCAAGGTTTCAAGTTCGAATCCTACTAGATCCAATCAATCTTTACTAGTGGATGGTGGAATTGGTTCCTCTTGGGTTAGTCAGTCGCAAAACGGATACCAAGATTTCCAAAAATAAAAATAAAAAATTATAGTAATTATATATCATAATGATTAGTTATTATTTCAAATGATAAAAGTATGTTAGTGTTTTGTCGATTAATAGATGTGATTTTCACTGATAAAATCAATTTATAAAGTTTTTTTTTCAAAATTTAATGGGAAATGAAAAAAATAATTTATTAAAAGCGATGTGGCAAAATTTGATAAAGGGTTGGGACTAATGAATGGATGGTAATTGTACCATCCCCAGTGGGTACCCGCAAAATTTACCCACAACGGGTAGGGTAAAAACCCATAAAATGGGTTTGGGCACGGGGACGGGCAATTACCCATTAAAATAAGCAGGTATGGGTGCGGGTACGGGTATCTTAGTACCTACCCCGCCCCATACCCGCATGATATATATATATATTTATATATTTTTATTTTTATTATTATGTACATATGTTAATCTAATAATATTATTAAGGCTAAAATACAGTTTTGGTCCCCCTGTTTGTCAAAATTCACGGTTTTGGTCCCCCCATTTTATTTTTTAACAGTTTTGGTCCCCCACCCCAATTTTGACCCAAAAAAATGATGAACAGTAATTGGTCCGTACATGTCCGTACATGAACAGTACACGTCCGTACATGAACAGTCCATGAACTGTGAGGGGTGGGGGACCAAAACTGTTAAAAAATAAAATGGGGGGACGAAAACCGTGAATTTTGACAAACAGGGGGACCAAAACTGTATTTTAGCCTATTATTAAATATATCACTATTAAATTTCTATGTATTATAATATAAATGTTTGTTTATTTCATAACTCAACAATAACATTCTCAAATTTTTTTAATTGTTGTTAAAAAATTAAAATGACATGATAAATTATAATTGATGGATCATTTTTTATTAAAAATACGGGTAAATGTGTATGGGTACTTAGATGCCCATAGGGTACGAGTACGGGTACAAATGTTGGTACTCACGCGGGTATGGGTTCGGGTACGAGGATTTTTTTAAACTGCGGGATTGGGGTCGGGTATCATAGTACCCTGCCCAAACCATGTCTTTTGTCATTCCTAATAACATGTCATTACATTTTAATAAGAAAAAAAATCTGATACTAACCATTTATGTGATTGCAAAATAATTATGTATAAAATGCAATGAAGAATTTTGTTAAATATTTTCATTGTAACTGCAAAATGCAGTGATAAATTCTGTCCAAAATTTTTTTCTCAATGATGATGTTTTGTCATATGATATTTACATTTCATAATAATAATGTGATTGTAAAATGCAGTGAAAAACTTTGTTCAAAATTTTTTTTATTGTTTAATAGATATCATATTTACCGACAAGACTAACTTATAAAATTTTTATAAAGTTTTTTTTTTTGACAAAATTTAAAGAAAATAACAAAAAATAATATATTAAAAGAGATGTGGCAATATTTGTAAATGATTAAGACTAATAAAATTAAACATTAATAGGTTTTAGTAACTATATATATTTGATAAAATGTTTGTGTTTTGTGAATTAACAGATGTTTTTTTTATAAAAACCATATATTGCACCATGAACACCAAGAGTGTTCAAACAAACTTTACAACAGAACATTACAAAAAGACAGAAAAAACAAGCCAAAGGCAGGAAACCAAGAAGACCAACTCCAAAACCAGAAAAATCCTAACCAACTCAATTCACAAACTATTCCCCATTAGGGTACATGTAGAAAGCGTGGAAATCTGAGTTGGGTTAAGTAATTTTCCCGTAGTTAGACCATTTCCAAGCGAGGATCTTGATATCCCAGCAAATTTCGTCGAAATTAAAGGATTCTTCAGAGAAAATAATCCTATTTCTCACTATACATAATCTCCAAATCACTATTAACCAAATAGTGTCAAAACTCAAGTTGCCTTCTTCCCTATTCCCCACCCTGCACCAGTCTAAGAAGAATTTAGCTTTTATAGGACTGCACTCAAAGAAAGAATGTTCAATGACTTCTTCCCTGCTAGAACAGAAAACACAGTTAGTATCCAAAACTCCACACCCTCTCTTCATTAACTCCTTCTTAGTTGCTATCCTCCTCCATAAGACCTTCCACCCGAAACACCTCACCTTCGGAGGAACCTTGATCTTCCATAAAGTAGAAAAAGCTTCACTCTGAATACCATTAGATCCAGAGAAATGGTTCCCTTCAGTAATCATAGAGTACACTCGCTTCACTTCGAACTGATCACTAATTTCATCTTCCAAATCACCTTGTCTTCCAGTTTATAAAAGGATTAACAGATATGATTTTCACTGATAAGACCAGTTTATAAAAAAAAATTGTCAAAATTTAAAAGGGAATGAAAAAATAATTTTTTAAAAGAGATGTGTCAAAATTTGATAAATAATTGGCACAAATGAAATTATTCACGGCAAGTACTTTTTATAAGCCAACCAGAGGTCTTCTTATTCATCATAGAAAAGGTGAGGGGTGTTTATATATAATTAATGTATTGCAAAATAATAATATTATTGTGAAATAAAGTGAGGAATTTCGGTAAAAATATATATAATAATAATGTGACTGCAAAATGTAGTCATGAATTTTGTCCCAAATTTTCATCTCTATGATGGTGTTTTGTCATATGATATTTATATTTTATAATAATAATATGACTGAAAAATGCAGTGAAGAATTTTGTCCATTTTTTTATCGAATAATAGAAATTAAACCAATTTATAAAGTTTTTTTTTTGTAAAAATTTAAAGGAGAATGAAAAAATAATTTATTAAAAGAGATATGAAAAAATATGATAAATGATTGACACTAATGAAATTATTCAAAATAACAGGCAATTACTTTTTAATAAGCCAAAAAAGCCCAAAACTAACCATCAATGTGATTGCAAAATAATAATGTAAACCCGAAACTAACCATCAATTTGATTGCAAAATAATAATGTACTAGATTAGGACCCGCACGATGTGCGGGTGTGTATTAATTTGTTTTTTTATTGGAATTTTAACTGTAGTTAATATATTTTATTTTGATAAATATGATTTATCAATTTATATATATAATATTTTATTTCAAATTACACATTCAAAATAATCAAATAAAATAAACATAAATATGTTGATTTTTTGAAAAATAAATCCCTTTCATTTTTTATTTGCATAGTTTGAAATACATTTAATTTTTTCTATGTGAATTTATGTAATGTTATTGAGATAATTTATTAGATTTTTTTAAGGATATGTGCATAAGTGTATACAAAAATTATGCACAACCCAATAACTTGAAATATATATCATAATTATTGAGATGATTTGAGAGAACACATGTTAAAATATTATATATGAGATGATTTTATACAAAGAACGTGATTCTTAAAGTTTTTAATTATAATTAATAATATAAGTTTATGGTATGAAAGTAAATAAAGAATGGGATGAAATAGTTTTAGATTTTATAATTATAAAGAAATGATAAAGAACAATTGTGCAAATTTGTTGTTAGATTCAATTCTAAGAGTGACACGTAGAATTTTAATTGATGTGGTAAAAATAGAGTTATATGGATAATTCTGTGTAATTAGGGATAGTGAAAATAGATAAGGTGTAAGTATAATATTTTATGTTTGCCCATAAAGATAACCTCTTATAATTTAAGATAATCTATTATTTTTATCCTTAAATTTTTTTTAGGTAGTAATGTATATAGTCCGTAATTTAAAATATTTATTATTGTTGTTATTAAATTTTATAAGAGTTTTTAATATTTTTAATATAATTTTATTGTTATTCATTAATTAATTATTTTATTTTATTTTTGAATCGTTGATTTATTTTTGTGATAAGTGTTTTTATTTATTTATCAAAATATTATTATTCTTTTTAGATATTAGATTCTATTAAAAAAAAATAAAGGATATGTAACAAAGTTTAGAGAGAATGTGAGAAGCTTTAATAAAACAATTGAGAGAATAAAAATAATTATAAAAATTAAATTAGGAATTTAAGATTGGTGATAATTGTGTCGTAATATAATCCGACGCTTTAGATTTAATATATTATAATAGATGATTGCACATAGGATTTTAATTGATGTGGCAGATATATAGCTACATGGCATATAATTAGAGTGAAATATACAAATTTATTGTTAGATTCAATCTTAAATGTGACACATAGGATTTTAATTGATGTGGCAGATATATAGCTATACCTTCCGTCCCATATTATAAGCAAAAGTTACTTTTTAGATACATTAAATAATTAATGTATCTGACTTATATATAGACTAGATACATTAATTATTTAATGTATATAAAAAGTAACATTTGCTTATAATATGGAACGGAGTAGTACATGGCATATGATGTGTCGTAATATAATCTGACGCTTTAGATTTAATATATTATAATAGATAATAGATTTACGAAATGCAGTAAAGAATTCGGTTAAAAAATTTCATAATAATAATATGACTGCAAAATGCAGTGATAATTCTGTCCAAAGTTTTTTTTTAATCGATTATATGACTGCAAAATTTTCATAAAAATATTTATAATAATAATGTAACTGCAAAATGTAGTGATGAATTCTGTCCAAGATTTTCATCTCTATGATGGTGTTTTGTTATATGATATTTATATTTCATAATAATAATGCTACTGAAAAATGCATTGAAGAATTTTGTCTATTTTTTTTAAGAAATGATATTTAAGGATAAGACCAACTTATAAAATTTTTATAATATTATTTTTGCGAAAATTTAAAGGGAATAAAAAAATAATTTATTAAAAGAGATTTGGCAGAGATTTGATAAATGATTTACACTAATGAAATTAAACTTTAATAGGTTATAGTAATTATATATTATAATGATTAGGTAATCCAAATAAAAAAATGTTAGTGTTTTGTTGATTAATAGATAAAATTTTCACTAATAAAACCAATTTATAAAAAAAAATGTCAAAATTTAAAGGGGAATGAAAAAATAATTTATTAAAAAAGATGTGACAAAATTTGATAAATGATTGACACTAATAAAATTATTTACAATAAGCCTATAAAGCCTGATGCTAACAAATATTGAGGTATTCTTATTCATCGTAGAAAAATGTGAGGTGGATGTTTATATATAATTAATGTGATTGCAAAATCATAGTGTTATTATGAAATAAAGTGAAAAATTATATTAAAAATTTTCATAATTATAATGTGACTGCAAAATGAATGTGTGAAAAGTACACAAAAAGGGGTTGAATTGTGTTTCGCGTTTTCTTATTATTTAGCTTCTGATCAGAGTCTCCTTTTTGTCACATCAAAAAGAATAAAAGAAAAGAAGGAAAGAGAAATAAAATATCACTAATAAATGTAACTCGTATCATCAGTATTGGATCAGTTTTCAAAAAGGAAGAATAATCAAGTAATAAGAGCCATTAGGGTTTGTAAAGTGAACACTTTGAAGTCTTAGTGTTCGTTACCGTTTCAAGAATTAAACAAGGATTAATTTTAGACGTTTGTTATTCACATAAGTCGTTATAAAAACATCCCACTCCTAAATCATTTTTATCAATCACCCATCCTAAGAATATGGAGTCAGTATTTGAGAGTCATAAGGCATCTGTTGTAGTAGACACACCTGAGAGCTCTACAAGCATGCTAATCCAATCCTCTCAGGAGGGTCAACAAGAAGTTCTATAGCTCTCTTCCAGACATAGAAGAGGAAGAAGTGATTGATTCAGAAGATAAGGAGGTAGACTATAGCAACAGTGGACGCCGTTGGGCACGCAATTCAATGGCTAGAGATGAAATCTTGGACACATCTTGTACCCCTCTTCTGTTTAAAAAAAATGTAATCCTTCTGTTCAATTAATAAAAAAGTTTCTAGACCAAAACTTTTTTCACATGCATTTACATTCCAGAAATTTTCTTTAGATTTTCTGAAGGTACACTATCAATGTGAATACTGACATAGAAACGACAGTTAGAACAGATCAGACATAAATTTATAATTATTCAGATAATCTTAATAGGTTAGACGTTTAGATTACATTATCATGAGTTATTATTAAAATACTAATTTAATCAGTACTTAAATAATATTAAACTCAAGATAATAAATATAACACGTCTATAAAAGGACTCTAGTAAGCTTTCTTCCATCATCACTTAATCCCTAAAACACCTAGATGTATAAGCAAAAGCAAAGTTGTGTTCCAAAGAGAGATTTCAAGAAGGCAGCAATACTGAATGCAGGAACTCAACCAAATTAAAGCAAAGCAACAGCTGAAGAACCTGCAAGCAAGCAGACAACTTCAGAAGTGCTCTCCTCATCAGCATCCTATGTGAAGACACACAGAAGAAAGAAGTCTTCTAGATCCAGATGCAGAAACAAACTAAGGAAGGAGGCTTTGGAGTTTGCTAAGGAAGAATGGAAAGATTTCTTAGACAATCTAGACATGTCAGATGATCCTTGGGAGTTCCTTAGGACATATCCATTATACTAGAAAAAATCTAATTGTCTTGTAATAGCTTCCTTTTTATTAATGAAACAAGTTGCAAACATTTGAGTTCTTTTATCTGTTTCAGATTCTCAGTTAATAACATGAATAAGTATTAATCAGTTAAAACTGAACACAAGCATGAACAAACACATAATTTATTAATAAGATGCTTAATACAAAGATTTCAACAACAATACAAAGCATAACTAAGCAGAAAATCTAACATCATAATCTTTCGTAGATAGCTTCAAACTTGTCTTTCCAAATCTTGTAAGAACTAGCCTCAGAACTTATGTTAACCCCTTGCTGAACAAGTAATTCAGAAATAACTCGTCCAAAAGGTATGAAGAAGGTCTTTCCCTTTTTAAAAGAAGAAAGAGACCTCTTGATATGGTCAAACATAACTTGAGGAAGATCAATCTTCAAATCTGAATTGAGAAGTAGAAGCAAATCTTTTTCAATAGGGTCCACTTGGTCTAAATCTTGATCCTTTAGTAGTAAGTTTGAATTCAAAATCTAACTCCAAACAACAGCATCAAAAAGAAGAAACTACCGATGTATTAGATGGATCTATAAAGATACGCCAAGTAGAAAGATAGTGTTTCCAAAAAAGAGTTCATGGAATTTCTCCAATCTCCTCACAATTGATCACATTTGCAATCGCTTTAGAGGTTATTATAATAGAAACACCAGTTACTTTAGACAGAATAGCATACTCAGAATTCAGCTCAATAATGGGGGCATTAATCTAAAAATATTTGACAAGACTTGGATAAGTGAATCCATAGAGCATCTCAAAGTAGCCATTCCACCTTTGTTTAGACACAGTCTCCCAGAAGTTGAAACCAATCATAAGTAACTCATCAAAATCCACAAACTTTTCATTGATGATAATCAGCTGATTCAAAGGAGAATAAACTGAAGAACTCATCTCAAGTTTGGTTTGGTCAGAACACAACCAAGAGGGAAAGCAGAAAGAGAAGAAGAAGAAGAAGAAGAAGAAGAAGAAGAAGAAGAAGAAGAAGAAAGAAAAGAAACGGAACAAGAATCGTACAGAAATAAGAATCTTGTCAGAAAAAGGACATAAAGATGTTTCACAGGACAGGGAATATTAACAACAAGTACTGAAAGAGAAAACATCATTACCCAAAGGTTCTTTATCCAGTAGATATTTCAATCCCACCAGATGAGTTTCACCTTTATGAAAGGTTAAGTATTAAAAAGCTTTCAGAAAATTTTTTACTTAAACTACTTAAGACAGTAAAAAAGAATCTTCTTCTGGACCTTAGAAACTGAAAACTTTCAGAAGCTATCAACGATCCGAGTCTAATGAGTCTAGACTTAGACAGAGATATCATCTGTCAGTTACAAGTCTCTAAGGTTCTATTAAGACTAGCACTTTATCTGGAAACAAGAGTCATGAGTGATAGATGAATATTGAATTGTCTTTTTTAGACAACTAACAAGCAACAATATCAACACATGGGTGAGATAATTATTTTCATAAATGTGATCATCATCTGGCTTGATAAGATATTCAGTATAGACAAACACAACAGAGTTTCTTCTTAAAAAATTTTGAAGTTCTCTTTTTCAAAAGAACTTCTCTGGAAATCTAACAGAAACTTTGTATTTAAATCTAAACAAGTGTTTCATTGAATCAAAAGATAAGCCAGAAAAGAACAAATATACCTCATTTTTTTGTTTGGTCAGACTCGATGCAATATTCATACTTGACCAATAGAGTCTGAACATAGCTTTGAGTGGATTATGATTCAATGGTTGTCTGACCACTGATTCCACTACTCTCACCAAATTCAGTACCACCAGTACTTGAATCTGGGTTTTTGGCTCTTCTTCCAAGCAATGTTGTAAACAACCTTATGGAAGATGCCTCTGCTTCTTTCCTTGAAATCTGTAGCAGATACATTATGATACTCATATTTCTATAAGACCATACATGTAAGTACAAACAGACTCTTCTGTGCCTTACATCTCAATCTAACAGCATATCATAAGTCACTCCAGAGTATGAATCTAGAATGAGATATGATAGGAACAGAATCTTGTTCTAAGCAATGTCAATACTCTCATTATCTTGGATTAAATCTTTTGACTTTGAAATCATTGACAAGCTCAGAACCAGATGGCGTTAGCTATCTGAGATTGACATAAAGAAGAACAGAGTACTATCTCAGTACAGCTAACAAAACTCAAAGATAAGTTGAAGATTTCTCATAGAAATGTCTTTTAAAACAACTTCCATAATGGTCCTCAACCAAGAAGCAATGGAGTTTCTTAAGATATCACCTTAAAGAACAAACTCCATATAATCAAATATTTTGAAACAAGATAACAACATCTCTTGCATTTCAATATTTGATTTTTATTTCAGAACACAGATGCTTCTCTTTATCTAGATCCTGCACTAATATCAGCTTCACACGATTAAACATTGACGAGCAACTAATATTAGGTTCTGGTAGAAATTACTTCTTGCTTTCAGATTTGGGAAATCAATTGAAATTCAAATATTTCAGAAGCTCTTGAAGTTACTATTCTATCAACAGATATCACAGTCCATTCAACCATTATGAAAATTCTTCTGAAAAGAAACCTAAGTTTCTCATCATTAGTCATTCCACAGAACTTAAGCTAAAAAGGAAAAGGTGATCTGTTGAATAGTTTTTCATCATTCAACTTCATTTCTTTTCTTTAAAGACTGCAAGGCAAACCTTCAGAGCACAGCAGATTCAGGATGTAAACATCAAAATAAAATTGTGACTTTAGATTTAAGTCAAGAAACAGTCGTCTTAGAATTTTCTTGAAAAGATTAGATGAAGTGTAACTGCTTCAAGCTTCAAAAACTGATTCCACAAACCCAAGAACAAGACTTCAAAGATAGTCCAAGATCAGACATATCAATGATGTTGATATACTCAGAAGTGGGATAGTGTATCTACCAGAATGCAACTACCTCTGAAGATATTCAATATGCATCTTCAGAGTTGGTGAAAAAGATTTTCAAAAAGATCATTTATAACACCATCAACTTCTATAGTAATATCTTTTTCAAGGATATTCTATAGACCTTCAGCAACCCTTTATCAAGTCCAATGAGTTAAAAATATGTTTTGCTTTTCCATCATTTAAATTCAATGGAATCTTCCATTTGAATATGGTAGGAAAAGCCGTATGATATTTTTCATGTGGCACTTGATTCCTCCTTGAAGAAGAAATATACTTTTCTTATTGGATCAATATATGCGCCACTGTTAAGTGTTAAGCACAAACCATGCTCTGATACCAATTGAAGGTGTGAAAAGTACACAAAAATGGGGGGTTGAATTGTGTTTTGCGTTTTCTTATTATTTAGCTTCTGATCAGAGTCTCAGAATCAGAAATGATGTTCAGATTCTGAGTTAATTCATTTGGTAGCGGATTCAACATAAGTAAATAAAATAACAGTAGAAAACACAAAAGATTAATACTGGTTCCTCCCCTAACTGAGAGTATTCCATTCCCCTTGTCTCGCAAGATCTTTTCATTATAACCACTTCATGATTACAATCGCTTATGCTTCTGCATAAGACTTTTACAACTACTCAGACCAACTGTCTGAGACTTTCCTTGCTTAGAGTGCATGTCTAAGACTTACCCTTTTCTCACACCTTCTGACTGAGCCACCTGCTCATCTGTCTTCTGGTTGAGACTTCCCCTTGCTTAGAGCACATATCTAAGACTTCCTTTGCTCACGCCATCGGACTGAGCCACTTGCTCATATGTCTTCTAGTTGAGACTTTCCTTTGCTTAGAGCACATGTCTAAGACTTTCCTTTGCTCACACCATCTGACTAAGCCGCCTGCTCATCTGTCTTCTGGTTGAGACTTACCTTTGCTTATAGCACATGTATAAGACTTTCTTTTGCTTAATCAGACTAGCTGAATAAGATTTTATTTTGCTCAAGCACATAGCAGGAGACTTAATCTAAACTACTGAAGGCTCAGCATAATAGAGAACAATGTGTACATGATGTACGCATCATAGGTACGGGAGATCACCATAACAAATATCTAAAGCACTTAAGATTTCTTGAATATATACAAGATTAAGAAATCTTAAGGCTTTTACATTTACAACCTAAAACAGAAAGTCTGCCTATTACATAGTTGTTAATTGCTTGATCTTGTTACTCCTTCAATAAAAGAATCCTTCTTAAAAAGTCAGGTTTGAATCTTCAGCCATATATATAGGCTTTCCAGAAACTAGTCGTTGAGAAGGTTACTTGATCAAGTGTCTTTGCTTTTGTTCCAAAGTACAAGAGATGTTGAAGATGGATGCACAGCAGATTTCTGAATCCATTGTGTAACATGTTTAAAATTTGAGTCTTCAAGAGATTATGTACTAATAGAGCTATTGGGAGTAGGCATCCATAGAACGTACCATATTTTCTTGAGCCTTGCAATCCTGTAGACTCGAGCTGATAGGCTGATAAGACAATACATCATACTTTCAGTACGGATAGTCCACAACTTTATCACCAACTGTGAATGGTACCAGATGCTGATATATAATTACTAAGTGTAGAAACTCATCTGAATGCTGAGGCCTTCAGTTCAGAGTCTTCGTCAAACCACACTAGAAATTGTTCTTCAAACTCTGCCACCAGAAGCTAGCAATGAAGCAACTCCAAGTGTATCTTAAGTAAACAGATTCTGATTATTTATGTACAAGACAAGAACCTGCATAAATAAAACACACATCAAATAAACCATTATTATTTTAATACTTTTGTTATCAGCATAACTAAAGAAAAAATATCAAGAACAAATCTTGTACTAACACAAAATGCAGTGATGAATTATGTCCAAAAACTTTTTATCGATTAATAGATATAATATTTACTGATAAGACCAACTTATAAGATGTTATATTGTTTTTTTTTTTAATTTTAAAGGAATAAAAAATAATTTATTAAAAGAGATGTGGCAAGATTTGATAAATGATTGACGCTACTTATTATTAAACTTAAATAGGTTATAGTAATTATATATCATAATGACTAGTTATCATTTCAAATGATAAAAATATGTTAGTGTTTTGTTGATTAATAGATATGATTTTCACTAATAAAATCAATTTATAAAGTTTTTATTCTCAAAATTTAAAGGGGAATGAAAAAAATTATTAAAAGAGATGTGGAAAAATATGGTAAAGGGTTGACACTAATGAAATTATTCAAAATAACATGTGATTACTTTTTAATAAGGCAAAAAGGCCTGAAACTAACCATCAATGTAATTGCAAAATAATAATGTAACTGTGAAATGCAGTGAAGAATTTTGTTAAAAAATTTAATAATAATAATGTGAGTGCAAAATGCAATGATAAAAATTATGGGGGTTCGTTGAAGGAACTATTGAACAACCAAAAGAAGGTTCTTCCAACTTGGAAGATTGTTGGACAATGCAGTCCATGTTGGTGTCATGGGTGTGGAACACGGTAGAACCAAATCTGCGATCTACCATTTCATATCAAGAGAACGTGAAACAATTGTGGGAGGATATTAAGGAACGATTCTCTATCTCGAATGGTCCAAGAATTCAACAAATAAAGATGGATTTGGCGGAATGTTGGCAGATCAGGATGACCATGGTAGCATACTATGGAAAATTGAAAAGCATGTGGGATGAGGTTGCAAACTACCAGTAAGTCCCCCTATGTACATGTGCAGTCTGCACATGTGATGTTAAAGGAAGATTGGAGAAACAACGAGAAGAAGACAAATTCCATCAATTCTTGATGGGCCTAGATGATGTCCTTTATGGTACGGTGCACTCTAATTTTCTAGCAACTGACCCTTTACCTAAACTGAATAGAGTGTATGCCACCCTTGTGCAAGAAGAAAGAGTAAGAGCCATCTCTAGAGGAAAAAAGGAACGACATGAGGTAGTCGGGTTCTCTACACAGGTACATGGATGATCTAAAGGGCTCGCTAAGATGAAGGACAAAAATGTGGTATATTCAAACTGCAATCGAATAGTGCATAAAGCTGAAAGTTCTTTCCAACTGGTCGGGTATCCCGAATGGTGGGGAAAACGACCACGTGGTGAAGAAAAATATGGCGAGCGTGGGAGAGGACGACAAGAAGGAAGATACGCTTCAGGAAGAGGACGGAATGGGAACGTTCGAGTAAATGTAGCACACATAAATGGAGAAACCAGTGCTTCAATGAACCTTCCTAACAAGAATGCATTGCCCGAAATAAGCAATAACCAATGGCAGACCTTAGTGAATCTTTTGAATAATCACAAAGGCAATGAAAATAAAAAGATAACAGGTAAAAATTGTGAATGGACTATTGACATGGGTGCTTCCAACCACATGACAGGTAATATAGAACTCTTGCATGAGATAAAGGAGATAACAGGATGCCCAGTTGGACTCCCAGATGGAAAACAAGTGTTAGCCACTAAAGAAGGGTTTGTGGTCCTTGATGGAGGATTTAAAATTAACAATGTGCTTTATGTGCCAAAATTAAGATGCAATTTGATATCTATTCCTCAGCTGACTATTGAGACAAAATGTGTTGTTCATTTCACTAATACCTTATGTGTAATGCAGGACCACACTTCGAAGATGTTGATTGGAGCGGGTGAGAAAAGAGATGGGTTGTATTTCTTCAAAGGTATTCGACATGAAAAAGCACACAAGGCTAATGGAATCTGTCATCTTAATTTGTGACATCAACGCATGGGACATCCTTCTTTGAAGATCACTCATTCAGCTTCTAATTTAGGGAATCAGAGTAGTGATTTGGAAAATAAAGCATGTGATGTATGTTTTCGAGCTAAGAACTAGAGATGTTTTTCCATTAAGTACTCATAATGTTGTTAGTAGTTTTGATTTGATACACTCTGATTTATGAGGGCCTTATCGAACTCCCTCTTCTTGTGGTGCATCATACTTTTTGACAATAATGGATGATTTTTCTCGTGCCATATGGATTTATTTATTGATTGATAAAAGGGGAGTGTCACACACATTGAAAGATTTTTTTTCTTTGGTTGAAAGATAATTTAACAAGCGGGTTAAAATGATACATAGTGATAATGGAACTGAATTCATATGTTTGAAAAATTATTTTCTTGAGCATGGAATCGTCTTCCAAACTACCTATTCAGGAACACCACAACAAAATGGACGAGTAAAAAGGAAACATCGACACATCCTTAATATTGCTCGCGCCCTACGGTTTCAAGGTAGCCTTCATTTCTCTTTTTGGGGAGAGTGTGTCTTAATTGTTGGGTACTCAATTAACTGTACACCTACACCAGTGTTGCAAGGAAAAACAACATATGAAATGTTGTATGGACAGGCCCCCTCGTATGATCATTTCAAGGTTTTCAGTGGCTTGTGTTATGCTCACTACTTAGTAATAACAAGTGATAAATTTGCTAGTCGAACCCGAAATGTATTTTTGTTGGATATCCTTGTGGTAAAAAGGGGTGCATATTGTTTGATTTAGACACTCAATGTTACTTTGTATCACGTGATGTTAAATTCTTTGAGCCTGAATTTCTTTATGTTGATAGAAACGAGAAGGAGACTACTTCCCCCGTGGAACAACCGTTGTTTTGTTATGATGATGGTGAGGTAAAAAGACAAGTTAGGTCAAGTGAATCAAGAATACAGGCTGGTATAAGTCATACCAAAAAGGGGTGCAAGTGACTCAGAAAGTCAGTTAACTGATGAGCCAATATCGGGTTCCAGTGAAGACGAATCTAACAATTCTCATCTTAACCCTCTAGTTTCAGAATCAATTAACAATGAGATTTTGGAAGAGTTGGGAAGAGGTCACCGCATCAAGATGCCTTCGGTTATAATGTGTGATCATGTGACACATACTATGCAGAAATTAAGCCCATCTCCCATTTCACCCTCTTCACAACATATTTCAGGTGCACCTTACCGGCTAACTCATTACATAAATTATGCAATTTTTTCTCAAAAACATCGTAAGTTCATTGTCGCTGTTACAGCTGAACGTGAGCCCATTCAGTTTTCGGAAGCTATACATGACAGTAAATGGAGATTCGTTATGCAGCAAGAGCTTCAAGATTTGGAAAAAAATTGCACCTGGATTTTACAACCTTTGTCGGTTGGGAAGAAACCTCTCGGTTGCAAGTGGGTGTACAAAATTAAATATAACTCAGACGACACCATCAAAAGATACAAGGCAAGACTGGTCATTCTTGGGAATCGTCAAGTAGAAGGATTTGACTATTGTGAGACATTCGCTTCTGTTATCAAAATGGTCATTGTTCGTCTTGTTCTTACTGTGGTAGCCGCGAAGCAGTGGGAAATTCATTAAATGGATGTTCACAATGCATTTCTACATAGTGATCTTCAAGAAGGTCTATATATGAAATTACCTCTAGGCTTTCACACGTCCTCACCAGGATTAGTTTGCAAGTTGTCCAAATCTCTATATGGGTTGAAACAAGTCATTCAATGTTGGTTTGCCAAACTATCTGCTGCTTTGTTAAAATTTGGATTTCAGCAATCATGTTCTGATTATTCTCTCTTTAACTTAATGACTCATGGAGTACAACTCGTAGTTTTGGTGTATGTTGATGATTTGATTATTTGTGGAAATAATTCGGTTGCAATACTACGCTTCAAAGCGTATCTTAGTCATTGTTTTCACATGAAGGATTGGGGGAGTTTAAAATACTTTCTTGGCATGGAGGTTACAAGGAACTCTAGCGGGATATTCTTATGTCAATGCAAAAATGCCTTAGATATAATTCAAGAAACATGTTTACTTGGTGCCAAACTTGTATCAACACCCCTTGAGCAAAATCATCAGCTTGGGCTCGCAACGGGGAGTCCCTTTGACCAATGCAAACAATATCGACGGTTAGTTGGACGTCTCATCTACTTGTATTTTAACAGACCTAAGATATCTTATTGTGTTCACACCTTGTCTCAATTCATGCAATAACCACGTACGGATCATTGAAATGCAGCGCTTCGCATTGTCAAATATCTTAAAGGAAACCTCGACCAAGGTATACTGCTTAGCAAGACATATAACTTCCAGTTACATGGATGGTGTGATTCTGATTGGGCAGGCTATCCCCTAACTTGACACTCAACTACTGGCTGGTTTGTGTTTTTGGGACACTCACTCATATCTTGGAAAACTAGAAAACAACATACCGTCTCACGTTCCTCGACTGAAGCAGAATATCGTGGTATGGCTACAACCACTTGTGAACTAAAATGGCTTAAAAGTCTACTTTTTTATCTTGGGATTTTGTATAAAGGACCTATGAGACTCAGTTGTTATAACCAGGCAGCTTTGCACATTGCCAAAAATCCAATTTTCCATAAGCGTACAAAGCATATCGAAGTGGATTGCCACTTTATTAGAAACGAGTTACTTTGCGGTAATATTCAGACATCATATGTTTCTACGCATATAAAATTAGCATATATTTTTACCAAGGCTTTGGGACAACATCAACTCCAAACTCTTCTTGTTACACAACATTCATAAATATGCACTTATAGTTGGGGTTCAGCTATTTTTGTCCATTTACATAGTTCCTTGTGTAAAAATGCACACAAAGATACTTGTATGTTTTATGGTTGCGCCTTTCTACTACAAGCATGGGGTCAGTTAAGAATGCCAACACTCGCTCCGGTCAACCCGAATTCATACACATTCCCCTACGCAAACAATTAAGTTTATTTTAAAATATCAATCATGTATACTTTAATAAAAGGTTTATTTGTAACTAATTATTTTTCTCACTTTTTGTTTTAGGTGGTCAGTTCTGCGAATGAATTACAACAGGTGTCCCAGAAACGCAATAATCGTGTACCGCAATCTTTTAGACCACATTGGACCAAACGATATAATTTATTCAAAACTACTATAAATTTGGCTATAAAATTAACACACTGCATTTCTTCTCATTGTGAATTTTTATTATGCAGTTTGTCTGGAGGCCGTATCTGGGTCTCGACCATCAGCCTAACCCCGATGATCCTGTAGTCTAGACAGTAAAAACACCAATCATTCGGTTCACTACAGTGGAGATGCACCAAAGTGATCGAGTGAAATTGTAGTTCGACATGCAACAAGATATTCCAGTCAATCCGACGTGTTTGGGAGACTGACATCAATTGAGAGTAGATGCACAATGGGGTTACGATGATTGGAGAGAATTTGCTAAAGAGATGTGTCGACATTAGAAGAATCGACGTCGCCACATCTTAAATGAGCTTGTCGTGGAAGGGGCTAGACTAAGTCATCAATATATGATTTGGTTTAGGTTGGTTACAACACAATAATTTGTGTCTGAGCCGACATATTTAATATATTCGCGCCAACGTGCTTCGTCTTCATACACACAACAACAAACATCTTCCCAACAACCAACCCCGCACCACACCCAACAACAATATCTACCCACCCAATCCCAACTACCCACCTCACACCATCGACATGCCATGTACACCGAACTATCAAACTTCCAAACCTGTAACCCATTCATGCCACCCACCCAAACACAACAACAAGATCCTGACCCTTACCGCCAACATCCACACATCGACACCACATCTGCCTATAGCCCCGATGACTCATTCGACTCCACCCTAGCCCACCATAGCCCCCCACAAATGAACACGCAGACATCCCACCACCAAAACACCCAACCAATATTTGACTTCCTTAGCCCACAACAGCCATTGCATCGTTTCCAAAACGATTCAATGTGCTAATTCGAACAACCATACCGTCCTCACCTAACCCAACTACTGCGACCTAACTTCAAAAACATGGGCACGGAACTAAATTACGGCAGCGCCGTTGGCAGCAACCCCCGACTATTAGGGACAAATGATTGAAAATATGTCAAATACGTCGGGACCCTCGTACCAAATACCTTTTCCGCAGACCAATACGCAAAGACTACAAACACCTCAACAAAATCGTGGTAGACCTCGAAGGCATGCTAATGCGCCGGGATGTGGAACCGAAGGATGTTTTGATCGGGTCGGACATTGATTTTTTAATCAATTGTTGTAACTTTAATGTAATTTAATAATATTTTAATTTGTTTTCTATTTGTTTGTTTTTTTAACCTATTTTAAATTACATTTCCTAATGAAAAAAATAATAATATAAGGAGGATGCGTCATTTGATATGGTGCATACACTCCCAAATTATAGCATATCAAATGATGCATGAGTTTTATTTAATGCATACACTCCAATTCAAATGACGTCTCATTGTTGAACATCTTTGAAACTACGTTAATAACTTGAAAACAATATTATTTTGGTATTTAAATTGAATAAATAGGTTATTTTAAAATAATAATAAAAAATCGATAAGGTAAATAATATTCAAATTAATCATTTTTACCGATTTATGTTTTAATCATATCGGGTATTTGTTAACGTTTTAATCAAATAAATCATGATCGTTACTGTTGTCACTATAAACATATTACATATAAATAGACATGGCAACATAACCCATACCCACGGGTACCCACTCGAACCTGCCCTGAAGTTGACGAAGAAAACCCGCTTTGACTGGGTTTGGGTTCAGGTTTGGGTTTTCCCTGATTATAAAATATGGGGATGAATCGGATAATGGGGACACTAGTACCCACCCCGAACCCGCCCCGAACCCACCCCCGTTCACTTTATTATGTAGATTATTATCTAATTTTGATAATTTAGAATATTAAATATGTGGCTAATGTTTTAATATTTTGATTTGTATTTATTATTTAAAACATTTGAAATGTATGTATGAAATTTTTTGAAATTATTTTATTTTATTATTTGCAATGTAATTTGATATTGGAAAACATAAATTTTTCTATTAAAAAATTGATTTCACTAAATGAATGATGGTAGGGCGGGATATCCGAACCCAACCCGAACCCATTTGGGACGGGTTTGGATTTTAATTTCCCATCCCCATTTGGGTTTGGGGCGGGGAACGGAAATTGTTTGGAGATTCAGATTTGAGTTTGGGGGAGATAAAAACCATCTCCGATCCGCCTCATTGCCATGCCTACGTATAAACGACGTGTTTCATTCTAATTAGTGGGTCACTGCCCTTAAATTCAAAACATGCGCTTAATATCATTGGATTAAAACTTTAACAAACATATTAAATAATAAAATACTATTTCAACCCCATGATTGCATTGAAATCATCTTTTAAATGATATTGCACCTTCAAAAACTATACACAGATTCATACAGTAAAATGCAAGAGAAAAAAATCTATTTTTTACCATAAGGTTAGAGTGTAAAAGCAAGTACAAGGATAGAGTGTAAAAGAGTGTGTAACCTGACCCTCTCAAGTAAAAGAGTATTTATAGAGAGTCCCCAGCGCAGGGCCAACAGTCACTAGCACTGGGCTGGATTGTCAGGCTCAATCCAAGTAACTGTCAGGGCTTACGTGGCGTAGTGAAGACCAGCACGTAGTCTTCGCCCTGGGGTAACCGTTCCTAGATCTCCGAAATTAGGGCAGACCGATTCCATCGGGAGTGGGTGGTTACATGAGAACGTGTCCTCGCAGGGAGGAGTCTTGCGTGTCGGGGAGAGACGTGTCCTCGCGGGGAGGAACTTATGTGCAGGAGGAGAAGACTCCTCGGGGAAGGAGAACCTGAGTGTCGGGGAGGAGCGAGGCCGGGGAGGCTTAGCGCCCTGCCCGACGCTCTATACCGTGCGTGTGCCCGACAATGTTGAGAAGGGCGTATGCCCGACATAGGTCGTGCTAAGAGGCCCTTGTTGGTCCATCCCGGAACGTGTGGGTTGGGCCTGCTCGATTGAGGGGCAGACCCCGACCCAGTCCAGAACAAATATAATTTCAATATAAGGTTTTTTTTTCAATAAAAAAAACAAAACATATGATTTTAATTTTGGTTGCCCTTTGTATATATTTTTTGCTTTAATATAATTCATATAATACAAGATATTATTTGTAATTCTCGAATGAAAGACTTGTTTTTTTTATATAATCATAGACTTAATTTAATTTATATATAATATTGGTATAAACATTTTTTTACACATAAATCAATTATAACTAATTTACAATATACTATATCAATTTCTCTTATAATATTAATAAAAGTTACAGTAAACATTATAAAATTTAAGTTGGGTTTTAACATTATTTTTATAAAAACCTATTTGTAAAATGAAAATCATTTTTATATAAACTTGGGTCATATCTTATTTAAAATATGACTTTTAACAAAATATTTTTTTTATTTCATAAAAAAATTATATTGTCAAAAAATTTAAAAATTACTTCACCCCTTAAAATTATATTTTGCCGGAGTCTCTAATAGGAATTTCATGAATTAATTTACATTTGATTGTGGTCTCAAAATGTGACGCTATCTGAGACACTATCTTCAACAACATTGTTGTTGTGTCGATTGTTTTGTTGACGCTAGTTTGCTTAAATAAATGTCATTTATTCACAATAGCATGTAAATTACTTTTTAATAAGCTTAAAAAGTCTGATACTTTCAAATCTTAAATAAATGTCATTTATTCATCATAGAAAAAGAAAGGGGATGTTTATGTTCAATTTGGTTTTGTATGGTGTCAATATTACCGCAAAATAATAATATAGCTGTAATTTGGTTGTCATATGATAAAGCAAATTATTTCCCTTTAAGCCGCAAGCACTCTAAAATATCAAATGTCACTCCCACCAACTCAAGTTTTCATGTTACACCACAGAAGAAGAAAAAATGCCTAGAAAGGACTTTTCTCACGCATGCACAAACCATTGAACTAAATTTTCTTTATCATCAAAATTGCAACATTAAAACGTCAACTTATACTTAAAAAAGATCACTACCACAAAGTAAAGAAAAGAAAAAATAGCATTTCTATTACTACAGCTGCCCCCTAATTGCTTATGCTTAACAGACCACGCAAGAGAACAATTGTTTCACCTTTCAGTGACATATAACATTGGACCTCAAACAAAAATGAAAAACTGAATCTTCAACTATTTAACACTGCTCCATTAGGGTTGCTGGAAATTTCAATAAGCTTCTTATTATTATGCTTAGAGTAGTACTTCCCTGCCATGAATCCAACTGAATTGATGTTTTGATGATTCCTTTGCTCTTGCTAGAGCTCTCTCCTCCAACCTTCTGATTCTTGGTGGCAGCCCACAAACATACTCCTGTGCCTTTCGTCCCTCCCCTGAAAGTCCGGTTATGTCCGCCACCTTCCACCTCCCAACCAGAAACTCAAGTATATCAGCATAGTCCTTGGCAGTGTAGACCCCAATGCGCTGGGCAACAGCAGAGTAGTTATCAAACAGGTTGTCATCTTGGCCATCATACATCAGATGTGCTGGCATAGCAATTTTCTTCCTCATCATGTCAGCAAAGGCCATAACTGTTCCGTCAGGATCAATCTCAAACAGCTTTTCCACTATCTTTGTGTAAGCAGTTTCGTGGCGTTTTTCATCCGAGGCAATCAGACCACAGATCTGAGCCAATTTCAAATCACCGCGTTCTTTAGCAAGCCTGGCTGTGTTTCCATGGGATATAAAGGTCGCCCTCTCTTGAAATGAAGTGTAAATGAAACCAAGGTAGGGGCTATTCTCAGTCCGTGGATCCTATCCATCAATTTCAATCATTCCAAAATTAGATAGAAAAGAATTATAAATATGATGAGAATCAACTAATGTGATGATTTCTGAGGAAGTTGGATCTTATTCTAGTAATTCATACACACACATGAATTATAAAAATAACATTAATGCATTTGGATGCATTAGTTAAGAAAGTGTACATGTTAAGCAGATTCTCTGTATTATAATGACTGTATTAGAGGATGCAAGAATTCTTTTGACATTTGTGTGATTATGTAATTTATTATGAAACTAACTAAAACAGTTGAAGACTAAGATCGGCAATAGAAGAAGTATAAGATCTTACCATTCCGGAGCCAATCAAGTACTGAATTGTCTTCTCAATTTGTCTCATATCAACACGGCCAGACAAGTAAAGATACTTGTTAAGAAGATCACCGTGTCTATTTTCTTCAGCTGTCCACGCCCTTGTCCAAACAGCCCAAGGAGTAGGGCTGGCACCTGTTTCATCACGAACTCCGTCCAGAGTGTTAAGCATTGTTTGGTAAGTAGGAAGGGCTTCCTCTGTGACCATATCTCCAACCAGAACAACAAAGTAATCATCTGGAAGCTCTTTAGCTCTCTCTCTCAGCTCCTTCACTTGCTCTTCGAATCCATCTGAGGAAGGATCCGGCAGAAAATCCTGTGGTTGCCAACACTTTTCTACCGGTTTAAGGTGAGTCAATAAGGTTGTCTCAGCCCAACCCTCTAGAGATTTGAAAATTTCAATCTTCTGGGAAGGCATAGAGTGGGTTACTTGAACATGCACTTCTCTGGGAGGCGTGAAAGCCTTCTTAATATTTTCAACCTCTCTGCATAGTAATTTTAAATGACTTTTAGAGCTAAAGTACAGCACAACTCAAACAATCTTGCTTTTGCCAAATTGATCTATACCATACCATATTTATATCAAACAATATCATAAAACGCGCATTTAAAGTTAATCAAAAGTACAATTTTACAGAACATGCATAAATTATTCAAACAAGATCACCAGAAGTGTTACCAATACTCTGTATTCAGCTCCAACAACTTCGACAGTATATCAAAATTCAAATATATAAGGTAAACATTCACGAAATTCACATACACATGAATCAACGATAAAGAAACATCGACAGTAAATCAAAATTCAAATCAAATCAAGTAGTCAGACCCAACAAGTTCACATATCAATAATTGATTACACACAAAGATTCTAGTTGACTAAGAATTAAATAAATAAATCCAAAACTGAATATAGAGTGAAGCCATCAAGGGAATATGCGTTTGTACCATTGAACAGAGTACAATCAACAAAACAAAATTAAGGTTTACGTACTTGTTAAGAATATTACAAGACAATAAGAAAAAAATAGTGCAAAATCATTAAATATGTCACTGACAGAAACATGCATTATTTTTTATTTTTAGAAAAAAAATGTTTAATCACAAATTGTTTTCATCTAAGAAACAAAGAAAACTGAATATGAATAAGTTGTTGAGATTGTTATAATTCTGGTAAGAAAAATTAAATCACTCAACCAAACAAGGCTCCGGAATATCCTCACCAACCACAAGACTATACATGCAAGAATCAAAAAGGAAAGGTTGAACGCAATCGAACCACCCTAACCATCACTTTACCGAATCAAAAAACAAATGAATATAATCAGAAATCAGCATTCACGATAAGAAATTAATCGATGAAAATCAAGAACAAGAATAATCAAGATAAAAAATGAATTGAAACTGTAGATGCGGTAATGAAACGGAAGATGAGCGATGAAAACGAGAAGGAAGTGATTAGGGATCTGACTGACTTGGAACCGGAGCGGAGGGTGGAAGCCATGACGAATTTGGGAGATCTGAGGCTGGCCATTGGAGGGAGGGAGAAGGAGGAAGTTTGAGTAGGGAAAGGGGTTGTTACTCGGAGAGCCATTGTTGGATTCGATTGAAGAATTTTGTGATTTTAGGGAATGACGCGGATTGAGAGAGAGAGAGAGAGAGAGAGAGAGAGAGTGTGTATTCGTGTATTTGTGTATTGTGATGTGAGGCAGGAGGAATGGGAAGTGATAGCCACTTAATACATGGCTTGTGTGAATTGTCAATTTATTTACTATACTTTCCACCTCTATTCCCCATACTCCTATTTTCCTTCATTTTCTTGTTAGGACTCTTTTACCCCTGCCCTAAGCACTTGACTCTTTTTTTATTTCTATACATTTTTCACCGACCTGTATTACTAGTCTGCACAATTGAACCGTGTTATACGGTTTAGTATAGTACAATTCTAGTTGATGTACTTGTATATGATATTGGAGCATGGTGTTAATGTTTTTTTGTTTAAATGATAGTACCACTATATTTTTTTTATCTATGAAATCTAATTGTAACAATTTATCGGACAGAGAAATTATTTTATTTTTTTTAATTCAATATGTTTTGTTTTATAATTAATGTTGTTGTCAATACATTAATATTTGATAAGAATAATTGTATAAAATTATTTTTTGTTTATATATTAATTTTTTCAATTATTATAAAATGATCAGCTAAGGTGTTTTTGTTCGAATAGATAGAGTAATTCATTATTAGTTGATTGTGTAATATTTTTATGATAATGATGTATTAAAATTATTTTTTTTAATTAAGTTTTGGATTTTGTTATATATATATATATATATATATATATATATATATATATATATATATGGATGTCTTGTTTTTTTATTATTGTTTATAAATATTTGTGGTACTTTTTAAGGGAAATGCTAACGACTGTTTTTGGGTATTTGTTAAGAGATTAAAATGGTAAATTGAACATTATTTAAGAGATTAAAAATCTATGTTTTTTATAAATATATATGTATTTAATGTACTAAAAAAGAGAAATAATCAATTTTTTAAAGAATATTATGTGTATTGAATGAACTGAATATAACATATTTTTCTTATTTAAAATTTTTAACAAATGTCCGAGATATTGGTTAGCTTGACCTTTTTTAAGTAATAATTTAATACTATTTGATATTTTTTAGGATTATAAAAAGTAATTTTCATTAGTGGACATTTATGAGATTTGTAATTGAGTTTATGCAAAACTATCGCTTTAGACAATTAGATAAATATTATGAGATCTATTTGATAATATACTTACAACAGAAATGAAAATAGTCGATTACATGTATTTCAACAACTCGAAAGGCGAGTTGCAAAAATAATTTTTAAGAAAATGCTAACGAGTGTTTCCTAGGCATTGGTTAATAGATTAAAAGGATAAATTGAATATTTTTAATAGACTAAAACTATATGTTTTTTTTTTTTAAATTATGTGTATTCAATGCACTGAAAACATAAATAATTAATTTTTTTAAAAAAATCTTATGTGTATTCAATGAACTAAAACATATAGAATTTTCCTTATTTGGAATTATTTACCAGTGTCCAAGACACTGGTTAGCATGACCCTATTTTTTATGAATTATACTAATAAGTGTATTAGTCTCGTCAAAATAAAAAAAATTATTCGTCTCCACGTGGATTGAGAAATCTAAATAAGGTAATAACACTACGACTTAAATTAAATTACGGAGGGTTTTCAATTATGATTTGGGTACGAAAATAAAGATGAGAAAAACTTTTGGAGTAAAGTTTGATAAGGAAAAACAATTTGATCTTTGTATTGAATCCCTTAATCATATATGTTGATGACGGTGTATCGGATGAATAACATTTACATGATAATATCATAGAGAATTAACAAGGTCATTGTACTTGATTCCTTGGTGTATAACTCACTAATTTACACAATAATCCCATAATTTTTTAAACAACTTCAGAGTTAAATCAGACATTTCTAAGTTTGTTCATTCAAAAGGCACAACTTATGATTATCTATTCCTAGTTTATTTCTAAGTGGAATAATTTTTCTATTTCAGATTGATAGATTTACTGTCAGTAATCTCTATTCGTCTAAGATCAATTTGCGCGCTCGTCAACATACAAAAAATAATGAATACAAGAGCAATTAAATAATGATTATAACATATAAACATTCAAATAATCTCAAACAGTCATATGATTTAACATAGTATAATTAGGTTCATCTCAAAAGATCTAATCTAAAATAACTTAACTACTCATAGTTAAATAAACAATTACCATGAGTTGAGAAGATGTATTAATCAAAATTAATGGAAATTAGGTTCTCCAATGGCTTCAATGTTCTTCAAACTCATTCAGAAAAGCTCATGCATGTCACTTTCTCATTAAAATTCGCCCCTCCTAAAAAAGTAGCAAAAGTCTCTTTAAAAAATGAAAACGCATGTGAGGGAAACGCGTCATGACGAAAGCGTTAGCATCCTTTGTGATCGCGATATGACATCATTGCGTCTATGATGTCAGCATTGCGACCGCGAGAAAATCAGTTGCAAATTCTTGCTTTTGGCTTCCTTTTTCCTCTAAGTTTCACTAAGTCCATACCTTCTTCTCCTTTGGAATTTTCACTCACTTCTTCAATCTTTTTGGCTTGGATTTTGCTAATAATTCCACTGATTTATCCGAAATTGCTCGCAACTATTATGGAATGACCGAGTGTCATCAACCCCTATAAAAAACACAGATTCCCTCTTTGGCCTTTCTAGATTCCAATATTCCCCCCCCCCCTCCTCAATGGAATTGGTCAGTAGAATCTTTTACATGGCAGGGACACAATGGCTTTTATTTTAATTTTCATTTAAATTTTTATCTAGCTGGCATGACACATATTATCTTATATTCTGAATAAAGTTTGTCGCAAACGCAAAAATAACCTGAGCGCATCGCACACTCGATGATACAACAGAGTCGCCACCGAACTTTATTTATTCCAAAATAAATGGGAAATATTGATAAAACTCAAGGGGAAGAAAAATGGGTAAAGGAGTCGGTTATGCGAGGGGTATTAGCATCCTTCACATTTGTTGTACTCAACGAGAACCATTTTGAATGTTATTTACGTGGATAAGTGTTATTATCTAAAGGTTACTTGCGAAAAGGAGAAAAGGTTTATAATTAGTGTGCTCGCGGAGGATTGGGACCCTCATACCTACGTATCCTCATAGTGCAATGAGGAAATAAGAGCTCTGTGCAATGCCAATATAGAGGATTAGTCTTATCAAGTTACCAAGAGACTTTTCATCACTTGACTGGGCAAGGGGATCAAAAAAGTGAACGAACTATTTGATCAAAGGCAACTTTGATCAATCAATCAAGAATAATGTCAAAGTGTGAATCAAACACTTAGATTTTTTAGTCTAAAAAGCCTAAAGAAATTAAAGTTATCAAGCAAATCAAATTCTAAAATTAACTAATCTAAGAATTAGAATGAATAAAACATGTTGTTATTTTCTAAAATCTTTTATCGAAATTTGATCCTAAAAACGAAGGATTATCTTCTAACTAATGGTTATTTATTTATTTTTCAAGAAGTGGATTAAAATCAATTAAAACTCTAAGTATTGTTATAGAAACTTCTAAGTGTCAAAAATTATAGAAATAACAAAAATTCCTTGAAATATCAAAATAAAAAATTATAAAACAAACAAAGAAAAAAAGGTCAGGGAGGTGTAGTTTAAGCAATAGGGGTGCATTATGTATGGAACCAAAATAAGGTAGGGCTTAGGAGTAAGTCTAATGTATTTGCCATGGGTCAGGAGAGGGTGTGTGTGTGTAGAACAATGGTGTAGAGAGCAAATGACCAAAGGCTTAAGGGTTTTGGCCCATATGTAATGCAAGGGAGAGTAGCATCAGATGGATTTTTGCTTTTTCCATATCATTAAAGCCTCTCTCTCATTCTGAACAATTAAACCATATACTGAGGAACTCGCTACACACAGCCTGAACATTTCCTTCATGATTCTAAAATCCTCTTAAACTCACCAAAACGCGCAACAGTTCACATTACAGAATCCTCCCCTTAAATTTGAATCCATTAATTGTTTTTACAAACCCTAAGCCATGGATCCAAGTCGAAATCCATAAGTCCTTAGTTGTTCAAGATGAACATGTTGAAACGTGAAATTGGGACAGGAAATTATGGATGTGTTCAGAAGAATCGTGCAAATAATTAAACTTGAATCACTAACCAAATCGGAGTGAAGAGATGCTCCGGTACAGTGGCTCTTTAGGTAAGTGTATCTTCGTTCTCTTTCCCTTTGTTCCTCTTCTTCTCTGTTCTTCTTCGTTGATGATGTTGATCGTTGGTGCTCAGTGTCTATTATTGTGTGTGCGCGAGAGAAAAGTGATGAATAGAGATTGATGATGAGTCGTGGCAGAGAGAAAGAAAGTGAAAATTCCAGTGAGCGATTCTGATTTGCAGTGGAATGTGATTGGTCAGTCGTTAGGGCACAGTAACTCTGTTAAATTTCCAAGGGAATGTTGGTTAGAAGTGATAACACTGTTAAGACTTCTGTTAAGGATCGGTTAAGTTAGTTATGATCTACTAAGTTCAATTAGTTGCAGTTAGTGTAGTGAGTAACATAGCTATTAGTTGTGAATCAATTAGATAAAGTGAAATTCATATGAAAATTTGAAGTAGTTAGTTAATGACAGTTCTTGTTATGAACATTAGTTATGTGGTAGTTAAATCAAATTATTGAATTATTTTGTTACAAATTAGTTAAACTATGGTTAGTTGTGTGTTATTCGAATGGAGTATAGCTGTTATTAAATGTGATGGCTCCAAGAGTTTGACTAAATTTTTGTAAAACATAATGTTGGGAAAGATGTTCCAACATGAAGATTTCAGACCTAGACTAAAGATGTCGAGTGAAATGTCACAGCATGAAGATTCGACATCATGACTGTCATATTATGTTTTGTTTAAATCTGTTCCACGATTCAAGGCATGATTAGCAATGGATCAAGGATGAAAGATACAAAGCCTAACTCAGCAAAAGACTATAAAAGAAGACTAATACCTAGACAGAAGTGATAGATTACGACATAGACTTAGGAATCCTATTTTGTAAAGTAGGGTTTACGTTTGAGAGTCGTAGGTTTCTCTTATAAGTCTCCCTCTGTATTGATTTGATGCAGTGTGGTAGACATAGGAACTTGTACATATTCAAAAGCCCGTAGGCAATGAATCATGATTGTTCTTGGATGAAGCTTTGAAGCAAATCCAAGTTAACTTGTTAGTCAAGGATGCTTGATTGAACTTTGTATTGGAAGGGGTGTCTTTCAATAGGGTAGATACAGTTATGGTGTAGTAACTGTTAGATAATCACAGGTTGTGTTTTAGGAAGTGAGAGGGGGTTCTCTTATCATTTAGATGTGACTTCTAAGATACAGTCTTCATTGGGTAGTGATAGGTTAGCGTGGGTGCTTTCTGTAAACCTGAGGTTGTTTGCATAAAACTATACTACTGATAGTGATTACTTCTTCCTGTATTGGTATCCCCCAGATGTAGGTGAGCTGCACCGAACTGGGTCATCAGATTCTGTGTTATTTATCATTCTTCTATTTTCAGTTCAATCTTGATTAACATGTTGGATCAGATGTTGTGACATCTGTGAGTGTGCAGTTCTGATATTCAAGGTATCAGTCTACTGTTGCGCCTCTGAGTTTAAATGATTATGTAGCACAATGTCTTGACATGTGTTAGGACATCTGCTGTCTGCATAGACCAGAATTTCAATTGGTATCAGAGCAGGCATCCTGTCTGGTTCTAGATGACATCTTTGGGAGATACTGTGAGAACAAGATTTGGTTCTTCAATATTATCTCTAAGCTTTGATGATATCAAATGAGTATTTCTGCATGAACAATTTTGTACAACTAATGTTTGTTATTTATGAGAACTTAACAAATAGGTTATGCTTTTGTAAATTGTCGCGAACACAATGCTTAAAGGAAAATACTCCGCCTATACACTTGAAAAGCAGAACTCATTTTAAGCTAATATGAAGTTCACAAGACTCTGATACAAAAGGAAAAGAGAACGAGTTTTGAAGATCTGAAGACAAAGGTTCTGATTGAACGAAGTCCAGATGCTGAAGACTTATGCTCTCTGATCAAGGTTCTGAAGACCTAACCACAGTCTCTACTCATGCTTCAACCAGATACTATCAGAAGCCTTTAAAGATGTGAAGACAACGCACCAAGCGAACAAGGTTATGAAGACCAAGTGCTGAAGACTCTGAAGGCGCTGCTCTGAGGATTCGAAGACTTGATAATCTTAAGAACCAAGCTATGTTTTCCCTTCTTACTCATGCTCGTAAAAAGCCTCTGAAGTTGAGAAGCCAAGAAGACAAAGCTACATAGTATATCTGTACCACAATACAATGTGAAAATATCTTGGTTTGAAAAACCAATTCAACCCCCCCCCCCCCCCTCCCCCCTTTCTTGTGTTTTTCACACCTTCAATTGGCATCAGAGCTCTGGTTCGTAGGTGATAAAAAGGTTGAATTTTTATCAAGCACTTAACAGTGTTCAGTACCGATCCAAGTGTGAAAAACAATGGCTACACCAACTCCTGAGTCAAGTGCCATTGTGAATAAAAGAGACTCTTATATAGCAAAACCTCCTATCTTTGATGGGGAAAATTTTGACTATTGGAAAGACAGAATTGAAAGTTACTTTTTGTCGTTTGACTTAGATCTATGGGATCTGATAGTTGATGGTTGTCGCTCCCGGGATTTTCGTCCTGGCATAAACGCGAAAGTGGCGCGGAAGAAAGAAAGAAGAGTCGCCAGCCGGGCATTTTTATCCCAAAGAAAGGGAAAGGTAATGCTGCACAAACCCGGGAGAAAGGAAAGAACGAGGTCTCGCGAACCAAAGAGAAAGGGTAAGGGAGTCGGTTACGTGAAGGGAAGGTTATCGCACCCCTTCACGTCCGTCGTACTCGACGGGATCCACGCTTGCTGTCTCGATCAAAGGGTGTAAAGAACTGGAAATCAATTGTTAACTGGAGAACTGGAAATGAAAGGTAGAAAGGAAAGGGGAAAAAGGAAAGAAGTAACTCGATAGGACATTATCGTTGTCCTAGCCCTACGTATTCCCTCAGTGCAATGGGAAAGTCAGAGTCAACGTAGTTCGATGGACTACGGGGAAAGGTTGCTCGTCGAGATATCGTATCTCGTGCCTACGTATCTTCAATCAGACGAGAAATAAGAATCAGAGCAAACGTAGTTCGGCTCAACAAGGGTTGCTTTGTTTGTGTTTTTTAATGGAAACGTCAGAGTGCACGTCCCAGCAGTTAGGTGTTGCGGCTCGCTGTATGGAGACTTAGGCGTTACCTGTTTGCGGTAGAACGGACATGACGAGTCCTTAAGGAATAGAATGAAGGAGATGAGAAGAGAATTTGTTTGTTTTTGTATTTTAGAAAGAAGTATTTTGATTATTGGTGCGTATAACGCATATTGCATTTAAGTCTTTCACGTAGGATCGAATACCTCGCATATCGACCCAAGACGGGACGTATGCTAAACATTCTAAGAAAATGAGAGAAGACCCCTCACTATCTCATTCTCACATGAAAGGCTCAAATACAATATATGTTATGCCTTTATTAAGTTTTTTGCTTTTTGTTTTGAGATGAGAAGAAGAGAGACTCAAAGGTTGAGAACGGTAAAAGTCTAAATGGGAGACTAACAATCCTATTTGTTATCATGCATGGATGATCCTAAAGGTTAAGTGTGGTTTGAAGGGGGAACTTCTACCTAAGTTAGCATGCAAAGGGAAGCCTAATGCTAATCCTACTCCAAGCTTAATCGAAAATTAAGTTGGACTAGGTAGCTCTAAGGGAGTGAATCCAAGACTTAAACAAGTCTTGAGACTCATGGGAAGAGAAAGAGTGAAAGGGATGGAAAAGAAAAGGCGAGTAAACAAAAACAGCTGCTACGACAGTGCTTCTGCACCTACATAGCGGTAAAAGGCGGCACACAAGCAAGACAACTTATAACAGTACACAATTCAGCACAAGAAAGGGTGTAAAAAGCCAAACAGTAGTACATACAACAACACACATGCATCAGGACAACAGTAGAAACAGGGCAGCATGTGATACATTTGAAGACAATTCAAACATGGCATAGCAAATATACATCAAGCATCACATATTCTTCAATCAAACATGATCACAAATCATACCAAACACAAAGGTAAACATCATGAAAGAACATCATGAGATGATGCACAACATTAAGTACATGAACTCGTCAAACCAAGTATGCATCTCACGAAATCAAAAAGCAAGCAAGCATGCACAACACAACAAATCCAACAACACCAACAATAATCAACAATTATCATGCTCAAGGAGTGTGTACAAAGTGTTCATCACATCAACAAAATAATCATGAACATTCATCAATGAAAACCTAAAGTCGCGTGTCGAAGAATTGTGCTCATGCAAAAGTGTGAGGCAAAACAGCTCAAGGATAATCCACTAATCATCAACACATCAATCCATGAAGTTTAGACATGCAAGAGACCTCAAACAAGCAAGAAAATACAAGAAAAACACAATCTGCTTCAGTGGTAATCGATTACTCACATAGGGTAATCGATTACTCAGTTGAAAATTGGCTAAAAACGTGAAAATAAGGCAGAGTAATCGATTACCATGTTTGAGTAATCGATTACCACTGAAACAAAGGCAGAAATTTAACTTTGAAAAGCACTTTTCAGCAGCGAATCACTTATCCAAACCTCCAAATGATCATGTAAATAATAATGCACGAAAATTAAGTTCAATCACAGCAATCAAACATCAATTAGATCCAACAATCATCAACACCCACAATCAAGATCAACCAAATGAATCAAAACACATCAAAATTCATGGATCTACATTGTATAAGTTGCAATTAAGCTAAAATGAGTATGAATCTGAAATTAACCAACCTACAAAGCTGAGATTTGCTTTGGTAAGTGTTGCAAACAGAAATGAACGAATTTAAGTAGAGAAATCCAAGATCAGCAAGCTTCTTGAACTCAAAAGTTGAAGATCCAAGCAATAAGCAACTAAAACTCCTAAAGCACTTCCAAAAACCACTTCTGAAAATTCAGCACCAGATCCAAACGAAAATCCAAATTGAAATGCTGAAATGTGGTGAGGATGAGAGGTTTTAGCTTAAGAATTAACAAGTTCTAATGAAGAACTTATCATTCTCTATGAAGGAGCTTTGAGTGTGGTTGAAAATGGAGGTTGAGAGTGAAAAAAGTGAGAGAATTGAGAGAATTCTGAAAATTGAGAGTGAAAAAAAATGATCTTCTCCTGAGGTTTGGAATGAATTGGTTTAATAACCCCTAGGTTAGGAGTTAAGTTTGGGTTGGGAGTGAGGTTAAGTGGGAGGAAATTGGGATGAAATGTGAATTAGAAAAGAAAATGTGGAATTGGAGTGGAAAGAATTTGAATTTTTGGATGGAAAATGATGAAAATAGATCAGTTCTAGATCCTTCCCACACATGCACAAGCCAAGCACATGATCAAAAATGCTCAAAAATTCTGCAGTGTTGAAAAATGCCATATTTTTGTAATTTCGCACAGAGTAATCGGTTACTCACTTTGAGTAATCGATTACTCTATTAAAAAATTCAAAATTTTGGCGCCAAAAGGAGGGAAACTTGGATATTCGTCCGGTTCCACCTGTGCTGAACCCTGATAGACCTCTGAAACTTGCCATCTGATATTACCAATGGAATACACTTGAAATATGCTGCGAAATGTTTTTTCCGCACTCGGATTAACTGCTGATAACAACCGTCTGGTGCTGAATAACTGATCAAAAAAAGACTGCCAGAGTTTCTGATCGTCCAGTCGCTTAATGAGCAAAATAAATGCTCGAAAAGACTTGGAAAGTTATCTGCTTGGCTCTAAACACTGTTAAAAATCATACTGGAACTGATGACGCCGTGAGCTGCTGGAAGAATAGCTTGATCCCATGCCCAAAAGAAATATGCAAAATGAAGGAATGATAATTCAAATGAAATGAAACATAAGCCAAAAAGGTTAGCAACACTAGGGCAAATTTTGGGGTGTTACAGCTGCCCCTATTCAATCACCGGTTAACCTGAGAAGGATGAAAGCAACGGCTATTCAGACAATCAAGGTGAATTGTGATTGAATACCCAAAATAACCAGAAAATTTACATGCTGAATGAAGAAGAAAAGGGATATAAACCCTCATGGAAGTATCAGCCAGTAACTGCATAGATTGATACGACGTGTATCAAAATAAGACCATACGGACGAGTACGGAAAGAAAACACGGACGGGTGTTGAAAGGACACGGACGGGTGTCAAAGGTCAATACGGACGAGTATTAAAATACGAGCTCAAACACGGACGAGTGCTGAAAGGACACGGACAGGTGTCAAAGGTCAACGATGCGGACGAGCAACGGACTATCATCAGAGGAACACGATGAGTGACCAAGTCGACGATACGGACGAGTATCGGACGATGATTAAGAAGAGAACACACACAAGTGTTCGGGTCAACGATATGAACGAGCATCGGACAATCATCAAAGAAACACGACGAGTGACCAAGTCGACGATACGGACGAGTATCGGATGATGATTAAGAAGAGAACACACACAAGTGTTTGGGTCAACGATACGAACGAGCATCGGACAATCATCAAAGGAACACGATGAGTGACCAAGTCGACGATACGGACAAGTATCGGACGATGATTAATAAGATACGGACGAGTATCTCGAAGGTCAATATGGACGAGTATTGGCTAAAAAGCTCAAACACGGACGAGTGCTGAAAGGACACGGACGGGTGTCAAAAGTCAATACGGACGGTTATTGGAACAAAAGTTCAAACACAGACGAGTGCTGAAAGGACACATACGAGTGTAAAAAGTCAATACGGACGAGTATTGAAAAATGAAAGTTTGTAAACTGACCTCACTGGGGATTAAAATGCTAAAAAGGACACGGACGAGTGTCTAAGAGGTTAATACAGACGGATATTGAGAATAAGGGGTTCAAGCACGGACGAGCGTTGAAAGGACACGGACGGTTGTCCAAGATCAATACGGACGGGTATTGAATTAACATTGTACGATCAAGTGTTGTAGTAAGCTTTGCTGGGGTTGCATTGGTAGACCATCAACTCTGAGGTTGAGGAAAAACTAACATCAGCTCTGAGAAAGAAAAGGAAAAACATCAACTCTGAGGTTGAGGAAAACCTGGACTAAACACCAACTTTGAATGTTTGAGAAAAAGGTAGACATCAACTCTGAGGTTGAGTAAAAACCATAACTTCAACTCTGAGGTTAGAAGAAGGATATACATCAACTCTGAGATTGGTAAAAAGGGTATACATCGATTTTGAAACCGGAGATAAAAACATTGACTTCAACTCTGAGGTTGGAAGGAAGGGATCAGTCAACACTGAGGTTGGAGACATGCCATAATATACGATAACTCTGAGGTTGGTGGAAAAAAAAGGTACGACAACTCTGAGGTTGGAGAAAAGATATGCGACAACTCTGAGGTTGGTAAAAAGGGGCGTCAACTCTGAGGTTAGGGACGAAAGGCTTCAACTCTGAGGTTGGAGAGAAGATATACGGCAACTCTGAGGTTAGTAAAAAGGGGCGTCAACTCTGAGGTTAGGGACGTCAACTCGGAGGTTGGGGAAAAAAGGATTTTTCATCAACTCTAAGGTTGGAGAACAGGTAAGCGTTAACTCTGAGGTTGGGAAGAGAATATACGACAACTCTGAGGTTGGAGAAAAAAAGCGTCAACTCCGAGGTTGGAGAAGAAAGGATAATTCATCAACTCTGAGGTCGAGAAAAGGTACACGACAACTTTGAAGTTGGTAAAGGAGGCATCAACCCTGAGGTTGGGGATCACTGCTTTGATTCAGGATTGATCCGGGCTTTCGCACAAGGTACCAAATCTGGCTTATGCTTCGATGCATGTTTGAATTTTGCCGTAATGCTCCATATCAATGGAATGCTACGCTTTAGAAAATGCTATGCAAATGTAAAAGAGACTCCGGACGAGGAATCCAACTCCACGGGGAAAAGATCATTGTTCGATTCTTTAATTACTTTGTAGGGATTAACCCTTCTGCCGGGGATGACGCTTGCCACAAATTGCCAAAAATAAATTGTCTTGCAGATGTGCTGAGGTGTGATGATCCTGTTGAGGAAGTTTCCACTGGAAGGACTCTGCCTTAGAGAGAGATTATTCTGCTCATGGAACGCCGCTGGGGATGAGAACTTTCTGAATGACGTTCTGCTGAGGAAAAAGAGTCATTAAAACTCTGCTTGGGGATCTATCAAACCCAAGATCCTTTGCGAGGGATAATCAGCCTTCTGACTCAGCTGGGAAATACTCCGATTCTGACACTACTGGGGAATCAGCAACTGTTAACGATACAGAATAGCTTGTAGCTATTAGAAGTACTGAATAGGGGAATCGACATAATAAGATACAATGATACCTAGTGGAAATTAACTTGTCGATGTCGAATCGTCTTGAGCGACCGTCGGCCGAATGATGGACTTAATCAGTAACAAGTTGTGACAAAAGGGTGACATGTGAACCCTTTCCTGAACATGATTACCCCCAGTATTCTACATAGGGACAAGTGATTACTCGTTTGGAAGACACGGTCCATGCTCTTGAAAAGGCTTCAATCTTGCTTTTGAGCCTAGTACGAGGCTGTTAGCTACAAGCAAAAGGATATGTACATATGCCCCGTGTTGGGTATGACTTCTGCAACTGAGAAAATCTAACTCTGAACCACCACTTGTTGGGGAGAAAGGTTTTGATGCATCTCTTGCTGGGAACATGATTAATGAAGCCTGCTGAAGACAGGGGACCACAAATTCCTTGGGTTGGAATGCCCATTTGTTTCAAGCCTTTTGGCTGATTGACTGCATATGCGTGAACAACAGTTTTTTACAATTTTCTACTTGCCCCAGACCAACACGGTCCACCAGAAGAAATTGTCTCAAGAGGATTTTACAGAAGACTTGACATCCGAAACGCCTCAATGTCTTCAAACTCTTGGAGAGATTCTTCAGATCTCGAAGTAACTGCCTCAGACTATATGGTCTACAGAGGAATTCGCCTCGAGAAGATTCATGAACAATCTCATATCACCGTGAGATATTCTGCCCCAGTATTCTGAACCCTGGATAGGCTAATCAGTCGTCTGGGTGGACTAACTTCTCGTGCTCTTGGGATGGCCTGCCCCAGTATGAACCTTGAAGTGTTTTTCCCCTTACTACTGATCTTCAAAGGAAGACCTGGAATACCTGCCTTTGGAGAGATTTGAATCTCGAAGTAATTGCCCCAGTTTGGCTGAACTCTGAAGAGACTTCTCAACGTGATTGGCTCAGATTGGCTACACCTTAAAGAGATGTTTCAACGTGATTGCCCCAGATCGGCTACGTCTTAACACAACTTGTTGGGAAAGCTCGTGCTCAACAAAGTTTCCTGAGGAAGTACCACTGGATGTGGCTGTTCTTCGGGAGTTTCAGGATTCTCAACTCGGCAAGATTAAGCTTCTGGACTGAATTTCCATATGTAAACTTCTTTTGATGTCAAACAAATGTATGCAAGCAGAAAATGTTTTATTCTGAGAATGAAAATTCTAATGCAACACACATGTTAATCTTGAAGTTTTACTGAAAAGATGTCGTAAGCCCTTTGTGAGCGGATCACGGGTTAGGATACGACAATAATTTTTTAATGAAAGAATGCAATGCACATGCAACACCAACAAAGATCTTTTAGCACAACTCATAGGAGTTAGGAACGCTATCTCTTGGTAGTATGCTTTCGAAATAACCCTGTTTCAATTGAGGACTTTCGGTTTTGTAACGGGGTCTGGTTCACGGTTATTGAAACAAGGGATATAAGGCTCAAAATTTATTAGTGCCCACCCATTCTTCGTGATGTCCTCCAGTCCTACGTTCAGTTAGTTCGGTACTAGCGTTCACCTCTCAAAAGAAACCTTTGTGATGGTTAAGGAACCATTGACTTTTAATAGTTTAAGCACCAATCAGTTTATTGGAGTAACAGTCATCCCTTTTCGTCTTTGTGTCTGTGCCACACGACTTTGTTCTTTCGCTTGAGGATCTTTCTTGGGTAATCCTGTTCGCATTTCGCTTACACATTCTTTTGCTTATCCCTAACTTTTGCCTGGACAGATTCTTTTGAATCTTTGATTTCGGAGTCCAGCGGGATGCCCTAACTTTTGCCTAAGTTGCTTGTTTTCAAGTTTCAACTTAGCGGGCTTTTTCATTTTTTTTTATTCTCTCTTTTTTTTCTTTGAACACATCGTGTGACACCGGCTGTCTTGACTTCTTTGGAAGGGTTGTGACTGTTTCATTTCTCAATTGATGAGGGATAACCATTGTGGTTTCCGCTCTTTGGACCTCTTGATGCGGTAGAGTGAAAAGTAATGGATCCTCAGATGCACACTCCTTTTGAGGTTTGAACGCTTGGTCAAACTAACTGACACCTACCCTGCCCCAGGGTTAAATGTTAGGGTTTTTTTTACTAAAAGAAACTCCTACTTTAGGGCTCCTATTTGGACGAGGGTCTATCTCCTTATATCTTCAGTGTTTGGGATTTGAAACAATGCCTTTACACATCGTCAACAGGGTTTTATCCAAAAGCACACAATTAGATATTTTTGCGTTTTCAACTCATCATCCTCCTTCAAGAGTTTAAGCACGATAGTTGGTATTGCAATGCACATATATAAACTTATGAGTGAATACGAATGGATTACTTTAGGAAAAACATGTGCGCTTTATTAGGATTAACATAAAAAGAAAAACAGATTTCATGCATGCATACAAATGTTTTGACAAACATAAAAAGCTACACATGAGAATGCAGTAAAGAAGCTGAATGATTGTCCTTGTTGAGGAGGCTTGACTCCGTCTGGACTTATTGATTCTGAAGATGTCTTTGCAAACTGGGTGCTCAATCTAATGAAGAAAGTTCAATTTATGGGCCACTCGTCTGGTGTGATAACCTTTGAGTCAATCAAGTTCTGCACCTCATGTTTGAACACTCTGCAATTGTCAATTGTATGTCCAAACGTTCCCGAGTGAAACTCGCACCTGGCATTCATGTCATAATCCGGAGGAAAAGGAAACGGCACTGGCACTACCTTGCCTAGCTGAATCAAAGAGCCTTGGAGAAGGCGAGCAAGAAGCCGGCTTTGAGAAATAGGAACTGGAGCAGACACTCTCTCAGACCTCCTAAGTCCTCGTTGCCTCTGTTGCTGACGGTTTTGTTGCCAGTGTTGATTAGGGTGCCTAGTCTGCCCCTGTACTTTTCTTTCCACATTTGGCCAAGGAACAAACAAAGGTTGCTGACGTGATGACTTTGAAACCTGAAGCTGAGGAATACACCCGTGACCTGATGTAGACCCTAGAGAAGGGGAAGGAATACTCATTTCCTTTGCAGCTACTGGCGTAATATCACCTGATACCTTCAAGCCAGCTGGTCCAAACTTGATTGCTTTGGAGTCAAATAAGTCTTGCACTTGGTGTTGGAAGGCTCTACACCCCTCAATATCATGGCCTGGTGCCCCTGAATGGAAATCACAATGAGCATTAGCATCCCATCCTTTTGGAAGCTCAGCAGGAGAAGGAGTCAACTTCCAGAGCTCAATCAATCTTAACTGAAGCAATTGCTGAAGTAATTCGGTATGACACATCGGTAGAGGATCAAATACCCTTTCTTGCTTCTGTTGATGATGAAAGGATGTAACCGGGAGGGTCCCAGCTGTGATTTGCTGATGAGGTAATTTCGGACCCCAAGGTTTATGGATTGAGGAAGGTCCCTGAGAGGAACAGTTGGAGGAACATCTCTTCGCTTGACAGTGCTGATGGGCATGAACTCGATTGCCCCTGAATCAATAAGCTCTTGGACCTTATACTTGAGCATCTTACAATTTTCAACATTATGACCAGGTACCCCTGAATGGAATTCACACCTATCATGGACATTGGAACCCATACGAAACTTGGTGTGTGGAGGTCCCGCAGCAATCAAATTAATTAGCTGAAACTTGAGTAAGTGCTGAAGCAACTGAGCGTGTGGCATCGGGATCGGATCAAACTTCTTCTCAGTCTTCTCTGGCTTAAGACCCTCAAGAGTCAGAGTCAACGTAGTTCGACGGACTACGGGGAAAGGTTGCTCGTCGATATATCGCATCTCGTGCCTACGTATCTTCAATCAGACGAGAAAGAAGAATCAGAGCAAACATAGTTCGGCTCAACAAGGGTTGTTTTGTTTGTGTTTTTTAATGGAAACGTCAGAGTGCGCGTCCCAGTAGTTAGGTGTTGCGGCTCGCTGTATGGAGACTTAGGCGTTACCTGTTTGCGGTAGAACGGACATGACAAGTCCTTAAGGAATAGAATGAAGGAGATGAGAAGAGAATTTGTTTGTTTTTGTATTTTAGAAAGAAGTGTTTTGATTATTGGTGCGTATAACGCATATTGCATTTAAGTCTTTCACGTAGGATCGAATGCCTCACATATCGACCCAAGACGGGACGTATGCTAAACATTCTAAGAAAATGAGAGAAGACCCCTCACTATGTCATTCTCACATGAAAGGCTCAAATGCAATATATGTTATGCCTCTATTAAGTTTTTTGCTTTTTTTTTTTGAGATGAGAAGAAGAGAGACTCAAAGGTTGAGAACGGTAAAAGTCTAAATGGGAGACTAACAATCCTATTTGTTATCATGCATGGATGATCCTAAAGGTTAAGTGTGGTTTGAAGGGGGAACTTCTACCTAAGTTAGCATGTAAAGGGAAGCCTAATGCTAATCCTACTCCAAGCTTAATCGAAAATTAAGTTGGACTAGGTAGCTCTAAGGGAGTGAATCCAAGACTTAAACAAGTCTTGAGACTCATGGGAAGTGAAAGAGTGAAAGGGATGGAGAAGAAAAGGCGAGTAAACAAAAACAGCAGCTACGACAGTGCTTCTGCACCTGCATAGCGGTAAAAGGCGGCACACAAGCAAGACAACTTATAACAATACACAATTCAGCACAAAAAAGGGTGTAAAAAGCCAAACAGCAGTACATACAACAGCACACATGCATCAGGACAGCAGTAGAAATAGGGCAGCATGTGATACATTTGAAGACAATTCAAACATGGCATAGCAAATATACATCAAGCATCACATATTCTTCAATCAAACATGATCACAAATCATACCAAACACAAAGGTAAACATCATGAGATGATGCACAACATTAAGCACATGAACTCGTCAAACCAAGTATGCATCTCACGAAATCAAAAAGCAAGCAAGCATGCACAACACAACAAATCCAGCAACACCAGCAATAATCAACAATTATCATGCTCAAGGAGTGTGTGCAAAGTGTTCATCACATCAACAAAACAATCATGAACATTCATCAATGAAAACCAAAAGCCGCAGGTCGAAGAATTGTGCTCATGCAAAAGTGTGAGGCAAAACAACTCAAGGATAATCCACTAATCATCAACACATCAATCCATGAAGTTTAGACATGCAAGAGACCTCAAACAAGCAAGAAAATGCAAGAAAAACACAATCTACTTCAGTGGTAATCGATTACTCACATAGGGTAATCGATTACTCAGTTGAAAATTGGCTAAAAACGCGAAAATAAGGCAGAGTAATCGATTACCATGTTTGAGTAATCGATTACCACTGAAACAGAGGCAGAAATTCAACTTTGAAAAACACTTTTCAGCAGCGAATCACTTATCCAAACCTCCAAATGATCATGTAAACAATAATGCACGAAAATTAAGTTCAATCACAGCAATCAAACATCAATTAGATCCAACAGTCATCAATATCCACATTCAAGATCAACCAAATGAATCAAAATTCATGGATCTACATTCTATAAGTTGCAATTAAGCTAAAATGAGTATGGATCTGAAATTAACCAACCTACAAAGCTGAGATTTGCTTTGGTAAGTGTTGCAAACAGAAATGAATGAATTCAAGTAGAGAAATCCAAGATCCACAAGCTTCTTGTACTCAAAAGTTGAAGATCCAAGCAATAAGCAACTAAAACTCCAAAAGTACTTACAAAAATCACTTCTGAAAATTCAGCACCAGATCCAAACGAAAATCCAAATTGAAATGCTGAAATGTGGTGAGGGTGAGAGGTTTTAGCTCAAGAATTAACAAGTTCCAATGAAGAACTTGTCATTCTCTATAAAGGAGCTTTGAGTGTGGTTGAAAATGGAGGTTGAGAGTGAAAAAAGTGAGAGAGAATTGAGAGAATTCTGAAAATTGAGAGTGAAAAAAAATGATCTTCTCCTGAGGTTTGGAATGAATTGGTTTAAATAACCCCTAGGTTAGGAGTTAAGTTTGGGTTGGGAGTGAGGTTAAGTGGGTGGAAATTGGGATGAAATGTGAATTAGAAAAGAAAATGTGGAATTGGAGTGGAAAGAATTTGAATTTTTGGATGGAAAATGATGAAAATAGATAAGTTCTAGATCCTTCCCACACATGCACAAGCCAAGCACATGATCAAAAATGCTAAAAAATTCTGCAGTGCTGAAAAATGCCATATTTTTGCAATTTCGCCCAGAGTAATCGGTTACTCACTTTGAGTAATCGATTACTCTATTCAAAAATTCAAAATTTTGGCGCCAAAAGGAGGGAAACTTGGATACTTGTCCGGTTCCACCTGTTCTGAACCCTGATAGACCTCTGAAACTTGCCATCTAATATTACCAATGGAATACACTTGAAATATATTGCGAAATGTTTTTTCCGCACTCGGATTAACTGCTGATAACAACCGTCTGGTGCTGAATAACTGATCAAAAAAAGACTGCCAGAGTTTCTGATCGTCCAGTCGCTTAATGAGCAAAATAAATGCTCGAAAAGACTTGGAAAGCTATCTGCTTGGCTCTGAACACTGTTAAAAATCATACTGGAACTGATGATGCCGTGAGCTGCTGAAAGAATACCTTGATCCCATGCCCAAAAGAAATATGCAAAATGCAGGAATGATAATGCAAATGAAATGAAACATAAGCCTAAAAGGTTAGCAACACTAGGGCAAATTTTGGGGTGTTACAGCAGCTACAGTCACCCTGTAGATTCTGCAGGCAAAAAGATTGAAAGAAGTGCATTTACAGATATACAAAGAAAAAATTACAAGAATCATCACAAAGCAAGAACTATTCTGTTAAATGCAATTTCATGTACAGAATATGAAAAAATTACAAACAGAGAAACTGCAAAATTTATTTTTGACTCTCTTCGTATGACTCACAAAGGCAACGCTCAAGTCAAGGAGACGAAGGCTCTTGCACTAATTAAAAAATATGAGGTCTTCAAAATGGAAGACGATGAATCTATGGAAACCATGTTCTCAAGGTTTCAAATGCTTGTTGCAGGACTCAGAGTTCTGGACAAAGGATATTCTACTGCTGATCATGTCAAGAAAATTATCAGAAGTCTTCCTGTCAAATGGAGACCAATGATGACTGCTTTGAAACTGGCAAAGGATTTGAATAGTATAAGTCTTGAGGAGCTTATCAGTTCTTTAAGAAGTCATGAGATAGAGCTTTAAGGAGATGAACCTCAGAAGAAAAATAAATCCATTTCCCTAAAGGCCAAGTTTGAGAAGAAAAAGGCGTATCAGGCAGAAGAAGAAGTGGAAGAATCTGAAGAAGATTCAGATGAAGATGATACATCTCTCATATCAAGGAAAATAAGTCAATTATGGAAATACAGAAAGAATAAGTTCAGAGGACCAAGAAGAAGATCTGAATTTACATATGGTTAAAGGAGAAATTATGGAAGAGATGTTACCTGTTTTGAATGCAAGGAACCTGGACATATCAAAAATGATTGTCCAAAATTTAAGAAAGAGGAGAGACCTAAGAAAGCCAAAAAGGGTCTTATGGCAACCTGGAATGATTCAGAATCTGAGGATGATCTATATGGAGAATGTGTCAACATGGCGTTCATGGAAGAAACGAACGATGTTTCATCAGAAGAAGATCTATCAGACTTTGACGATGAAAGATAGGTATTGTCTTCCCTATCCCGTTCTGAACTTGAAATAGGATTATTTGAACTTATGGAAAGATATCAAATCCATCTAAGAAAACACTAAACTCTGAAAAAGACGTCTGTGGTTCCTCCAGAAGATCTTACTAAAAGCAAACAAACCATCTTTGAATTAAATGAAAAATTATTTGTCTTGGAAAAATCAAATGTTGTTTTAAAAAATAATGTCTCTAATTTAGAAGAAGAAATAACTTCCAACATAACTAACACTAATGAAGTAGTCAGATATGATAAAGTCTTTCAACATTTCCTTGCTAAAAGCATAGATAGAAGTAAAATGGCGTCAATGATCAGCAGGAATGGCAATAGAGGTCTGGGATACTCAGGACCATCACAACCATATGATGAGACCAAGAGTATCAAGATAATACCTCTGTCTAAACATTTTGTGCCCTTTGGCACTATCTTAAAATGTTCTGAACAAAAAGGTTCAAAATCTATTACTACACAAACATAGACACTAAAGAAAACTCCTAAAATTAAACACTATGCACAAATTCCACACTATTACTCTAATGTAAGGAAGTCCAATGGTGTCAGAACCTCTAAAAAAGCTAATGTGAAAGGACCCACAAAATGGGTACCTAAGAATAAGATAATTTATGTTACAGACATCCTTAATGGCACCATTGAAACACCATTCATGGTACCTGGATAGTGGATGCTCGCGACACATGACAGGAGAAAGGCATATGTTCCAAGATTTGAAACTTAAGCCCGGAGGTGTCGTCGGTTTCGGAGGAAATCAGAAAGGAAGAATCATTGGCTCCGGAACTGTTGGAAATGGTAAGTTTTCCTCCATTAATAATGCTCTGTTAGTTGAAGCTTTAATGCATAATCTATTGTCAATTAGTCAGCTCAGTGACAATGGTTATGATTTAATTTTCAATCAAACGTCATGTAAGGCTGTTAGTCAAAAGGATGGATCTGTACTGTTCAACGGAAAGAGGAAGAATAATACTTACAAAATTAAATTATCAGATTTAAAACATCAAAATGTAAAATGTCTTCTTTCTTTAAATGAAGAGCAATGGGTCTGGCAAAGACGTCTTGGTCATGTCAACTTGAGAAGAATATCTCAGCTGAACAAACTAGGACTTGTCAGAGGCTTGCCAAATCTGAAGTATTCTTCAGATGCTCTTTGTGAAGCATGTCAGAAAGGCAAGTTTTCAAAAACTTCTTTTAAAGCAAAGAATATTGTTTCCACCTCTAGACCGTTGGAACTTCTTCACATTGATCTTTTTGGACCAGTGAAAACTGCCTCCATCAATAGTAAGAAATACGGACTAGTCGTCGTTGATGATTACAGTCGTTGAACATGGGTGAAATTCTTAAAACACAAGGATAAGACACATTCCGTGTTTGCTTCCTTCTGCACTCAAGTACAAAATGAGAAAAATTGTAAAATAGTTAAAGTCAGAAGTGATCATGGTGGAGAATTTGAAAACAAGAATTTTGAAGAACTTTTTGATTCACATGGAATATATCATGATTTTTCCTGTCCTAGAACTCCACAACAAAATGGAGTTGTAGAAAGAAAGAAAAGAACTTTACAAGAAATGGCTCGCACTATGATCCAAGAGACTGACATGGCTAAGCACTTTTGGGCAGAAGCAATTAACACAGCATGTTATATTCAAAATAGAATCTCTATTAGACCTATCTTGAATAAAACTCCTTATGAATTGTGGAAGAATAAGATTCCCAATATTTCCTACTTTCATCCGTTTGGATGTACTTGTTTTATATTAAACACTCAAGAGAATCTTAGCAAGTTTGATTCCAAAGCACAGAAGTGTCTGCTGTTAGGATACTCTGAACGCTCAAAAGGCTACAGAGTTTATAACACAGAATCATGGATTGTGAAAGAATCAATTCATGTTAGATTTAATGACAAGCCTGACTCTGAAAAGTCAGAGCTAGTTGAAAAGCTTGCAGATTTGGAAATTAGCTTCTCAGAACCTAAAGAAAAGACAGATGAAGTTAAAGACCAGTAAGATCCTACGCCGGATACCACTGATGTAACTCCGAATACTCCACATCAAAAGAAAAGAAGAATGTCTACTTCTCATCCTGAGGAACTAATTCTGGGTAGCAAGGATACTCCAATCAGAACCAGATTAGCCTTCAGACCATCAGAAGAAACACTCTTGGGATTAGTGTCACTAATCAAACCAGCCACAATTGAAGAAGCTCTTATGGACAAGGACTGGGTTCTGGCCATGGAAGAAGAACTTAGTCAGTTCTCAAAGAATGATGTTTGGGATTTAGTTCCAAAACCTAAGAATGCTCGTGTAATTGGAACCAAGTGGGTATTCAGGAACAAGCTAAATGAGAAGGGAGAAGTTGTCAGAAACAAGACACGACTTGTTGCTCAAGAATACAGTCAACAAGAAGGAATTGATTACAACGAAACCTTTGCTCCGATCGCTAGACTTGAAGCAATACGATTATTAATTTCCTTTTTAGTAAATCATAACATCACCTTATATCATATGGATGTTAAGAGTGCATTCTTAAATGGCTATATATAAGAAGAAGTTTATGTCAAACAACCTCCTGGTTTTGAAATTTCAGAAAAATCAAATTGTGTTTTTAAACTCAAAATGTATCTCTATGGTTTAAAGTAAGCTCCCAGAGCTTGGTACGATAGATTGAGCAAATTTATTTTAGAAAACAATTTCACCAGAGGAAAGGTTGACACAACTCTCTTTTGTAAAACATACAAGAATGATATTCTTATAGTTCAAATCTATGTTGATGATATTATTTTTGGTTTTGCTAACTCTTTTTTATGCGAAGAATTTTCAAAGTTAATGCAAGCAGAATTTGAAATGAGTCTGATGGGTGAGCTAAAGTTCTTTCTGGGAATACAAATTGATCAGAAACCAGAGGCCACTTACATTCATCAAAGTAAGTACACAAAAGAACTTCTGAAGAAATTCAACATGATGGATTGTAATGTAGCTAAAACACCAATGCATCCAACATGTATCATGGGAAAAGAAGAAACAGGAGTTAAGGTTTGTCAGAAGCTCTATCGTGGTATGATAGGCTCTCTCTTGTATCTAACTGATTCTAGACCTGATATATTATTCAGTGTACATTTATGTGCTAGATTTCAATCAGATCCAAGAGAATCTCATTTAACTGTTGTTAAATGAATTCTAAGGTATCTGAAAGGAACAACTAATCTTGGCTTGATGTATGAGAAAACATCAGAGTACACTCTTTCTGGTTACTGCGATGCAGACTATGCTGGAGACAGATTAGAAAGAAAGAGCACATCCGGTAACTGTCAATTCCTAGGGAACAACCTAATCTCATGGTCAAGCAAGAGACAATCCACAATTGCTCTCTCTACAGCAGAAGCAGAATACATATCCGCTTCATTATGCAGTACTCAGATGTTATGGATGAAAAATCAGCTGGAAGACTATCAGATATACGAGAGTAATATTCCTATCTTCTGTGATATTACTGCTGCTATTTGTTTAAGTAAAAATCCAATTTTACATTCTAGGGCTAAACACATTGAAATAAAACACAATTTTATCAGAGACTATGTTCAGAAGGGAACCTTATGCTTAAAATTTATTGATACAGACCATCAATGGGCTGATATTTTTACAAAACCCCTGGATGAAGATAGATTTCAAATTATTTTAAAGCATCTGAAAATGGACTACTGTCCAGAGTGAAAGTATTTCAGAACCAAATGTGTTTAGTCAGAGTAAATAAGCGTTTTTAAATCATCAGAACCACTTTTGTGAAACGTGTCTCAATCCTGACGTGTCGTTTGATTAGCAAATAATTAATGCATGTGATTAGATTATATCTAAATCACTATATTTATTTAAATCAAAAGAACAGTAATTTTCTTGATATTGACTTAAAACTTCATTACATTCATTCATTTATCCCCTGTACGGTGTCTATCTCTTTAAGTTTTCAAAAACATTCCTATTCCCTCTCTCACTTAAAAAGAAACCCTAATCGCTTTTCCTCCTCCTTCTCTCTATCTCTCCCTCATACCAACTCAATCCCTGTTCTCATCCTCTCCGATCTTAATAATCATGATGACTTCGATTTAAGAAGAAACCGTCAAGTTTTCCAAAGAAATGGAAACATCATCAAAGAAGTTATTGTCCTCCTCATCAGTAGTATCGTCCACTATTTCAACAATGTCTACAACAATTACTCTGTCTTCGTCACAGTCTTCTCAGATAGATAAAGATCATGTAACCCAAAGAGAAACCACTGTTACCTGTAATCTTGAGAATCTACTCGTACTCAAGGAACTACATATAGATTTCAAGAATCTTGCCGAAAATGGATTTAATCTGTTTAATGAGGTAGAAGCTCAAGGTTGGAATAATTTCTTTGATAGGCTTAAAGGTCCAGTTTTTGAAGCACTCGTAAAAGATTTCTGGAGACAAGCTGTCTGTGATAAACTTCATGTCGTCTCTTATGTCTTGGGAAGAAAAATTTTCATCACCGAAAGATCAATTACTGAACTTTATAAACTGGAATTTCTGAAGAACAAGAGAGTCTATGGAAGGGTCAATAAATCTCTGTTTGTAAAAAAGGTCATCAATCCAACCATCTACACCAACCATCAACCAAATAAAATAGAGTACAGAAGAGAAGACCTGCCTGTAAACCTGAAAACCTGGCACAAGATCATTCTCGGTTGCATCAATCCAAGACCCTCATCATATGCTACAGATTACTTCAACGCTAACTAGAAGTATATGCTATGTTATTTGTTCACCAAGGAAAGAATGTGCTTACCTTCCATCTTATTTTACTATCTGAGAGATATGGTGAAGAAGACAAGAACAACAGGTGGATCAAAAAATGATGTACCTAAGTACATTCCTTTTGGAAGAATGCTTTCAGACATATTCTATGAAAGTGGTATAGTGGAGACTCTGGTTACAGAAGTTCAACACACAGAAGATCTGACTGCAACCCTTGGAGAATCAGTCAACGCCACAACACTTAAGCACATGAGAATAATTAATAAAGTAATAGTGGAACCTTTTTCTATCTCTGAGGACTTAATCAAACGCAGGATCACAGTGCCAGATTATCCTGCCTATTATAGAAGCGACCTCATTGAAGAAGTTGCTACATTTGTAGATGCAATGAAGGCACGAGGATATGATGTATCTGAGGTCAAGAATGAAGAAGTTGAACTTGACAAAGAAGAGTGGGAGCAAACTAAAGAGGCTGATGAATCTTCTCCTGAACCAACTCTTGCAGAGTCCCTCAGAAGAAAAAGAAAGCAAGTTACTGTTAATTCCGAGCCTCAGAAAAGGAAGAAGAATAAAACAAAATCCAAGACTGCTACTCTAACCTCTACATTAGAGAAAAATAGTAAGTCTGATTCTGCTTTATCTGTTTCTAGATTTGAATCAGTTTCTATTGCATCTTCACAACAAACTATCTCCATTCCCATTTTACATCCACCAGTCAATTTCAAGCCACCATCTTGTTCAAATCCACCACCACCAATATCTACTCCTGTAACTCCACAAATTTCCTCTCAATCAATCAGTACACATATCCAATCCATAGCAATTCCTACATACACTTCATCAACTATCACCTCAATCATGCAACCAGATATGCCTGTCTCACTGATGTCGTATGCTTTTCATCAGAAAACCATTACTGAATCCTCAATTCAACATTCTGATCCACCATCTCCAACTTTTAAACCTCTTATGGTTTCAGTTACCCTAGAAGTATCATCTCATGCTGATCAACAATTCAATGAACATCCTCCTACTGAGATCGTTTCATCTCAACAAGCACCATCTGAAACCAACCCTGCTGAACCTGACCTTGCTTTGGTCATCTATAATGTACCACCTCCAACATCTTTTGAAGAATGCACAAGTCAATTTTGTGACAAGGCATTAATGAAGTTTGCGAACCTAAGAGCAGAATTTAGCACAAGTACCAAGCCCTTGGAGCTTGAAAGTTCCTGTCAGATCTTCCAGAAATTGTTGGATTCTGAACTTGCAAGAATTATAAGTTTCTCAGACGCAACCATAACTGCTGGAATTCAGCTGGCAAAAGACAGAGCAGAAGCTGAAGCGAGGATCAGGATACTTAATTTTCTGGCTGCAAAACAAAAAGAAGCGGAAGAAAAAGCTGCTGAAGAAGCTAGACTTCTAGCAGAGAAGACTGCTGAAGAGGCCAGGATGGCACAAGAAGCTGAAGCCATGGAAAAGGCTGAACAAGATGCTGCAGTTTTTCCCACCTCTGATCCTGCTGTAAAGCATTTGCAAAACACAATTGAAGAAATTAGAGAAGAACAACAGAAGTTCAAAGAAAACTTTGAGGAACAAAAGTCCATCATTTCCAATGTCCATAGCATGCTTCAGAAGCTTTACGACAAGATGTCCTCTGGAAGCAACTAAGTTCTAAGTCTCCTCTGTGTTTAAAGTTTTTAAATCTTTGTTTTTCACCCTTGAACCACTAATCTTTTTTATCAATGACAAAAAGGGGGAGAAGTATTTGAATGTGATATTTTGATTCCATAGTTAATCCTTGAAAAACAACGTTGTTTACATGCTAACAGATAAACTGTTATTTCTATTAGATTGTTTTTCTTTTTCAGGAATCCTGATCCAATTCAAACATCACTAAGTGACTCATTGAAGAATCAAGACTATGATGACTTCAGTATATGACATAATGAAATCAGGGGAAGCCCAAGCTCAGAAACTCATCAAGTCTAAGACTCAGGGGGAGTACTTCATATGAAGGATAAGCTATATTTAGAATCTATTATTTTCCATGCATTATATATATCAAAATTGTTTCATCAAAATACATGGTTTTTTCATCATCAAAAAGGGGGAGATTGTGAGAACAAGATTTGTTTCTGCAATATTATCTCTAAGTTTTGATGATATCAAATGAGTATTTCTGCATGAACAATTTTGCACAACTAATGTTTGTTATTTGTGAGAACTTAACAAACAGGTTATGCTTCCGTAAATTGGTGAGAACACAATGCTTAAAGGAAAATACTCCCCCTATACACTTGAAAAGCAGAACTCATTTTAAGCTAATATGAAGTTCACAAGACTCTGATACAAAAGGAAAAGATAACGAGTTTTGAAGATCTGAAGACAAAGGTTCTGATTGAACGAAGTCCAGATGTTGAAGACCTAACCATAGTCTCTACTCATGCTTCAACCAGATACTATCAGAAGCCTCTGAAGATATGAGGACAACGCACTAAGTGAACAAGGTTCTGAAGAACAAGTGCTGAAAACTCTAAAGGCGCTGCTCTAAGGATTCAAAGACTTGATAATCTTAAGAACCAAGCTATGTTTTCCCTTCTTACTCATGCTCGTAAAAAGCCTCTGAAGTTGAGAAGCCAACAAGACAAAGCTACATAGTACATATTTACCACAATACAATGTGAAAATATCTTGGTAACAGTGCAACGGTACAAACGAATATATTCTGACAAAACAGGACGCGCGGCCCGCAAAAGTTTTTATCTGTCCTCACGCTTCTAGCCACCAGCCTAGTTAGCTATCATGATTACACTTCAACGGCTCTTTTTTTACACGGCTATAAAAGGAAGCAAAAGACTTGAAGAAAGATACACACGAACGAACTACAAAAATACTTTCCAATTGAAATATTTCTTAAGTCATTCTGGTCGAAATTGGTTTACATATTTCAGCTTGTATAAGAAGCATTTTTCTATAAACGTAACTTATTCAAACTTAGGTTTGTGTTCCTTAAGAAAAATCGTGTGGTTGTATTTCTTGAGAAGTCTAGGACGTGTTGTCTTAGAGGTTGTTCCTTGAGTAAGACCTGTGAGGTTGTATTACTTGAGAAGTCTAAAACTTGAGAGTTTTAGAGGTTGTGTTAGTCACCAGCATTTTGGATAGTGCATTGTACTGATTTGATTGAATAGTGGATTAAGACCTCGTTGAGAGAGGCAAAATCACCTTGGCGGGTGGACTAGATTAACTTGAGTATTTCTCAAGTGAACTAGTATAAACATAACGTGTTCATCTCTTTGTTCTCAACAAAAGTCATTAGTGTTAAAAGAAAGAGTCTTATAAAAGAATTTTATTTTAAAGAAACAATTTTATTTTGAAAAACCAATTCAACCCCCCCCCCCCCCTTTCTTGTGTTTTTCACACCTTCAGATACTTTCTGGCGTTTAAACAAGGATGAGTTTTGGAGATCAGATCAATCAACTCAGACATACTCAAGGGTATTAATGGATGAGATGGATGTTCTGGATTGAAGGGAGCAACCCGAAGGTTGATCATGTTGCTGAGGAGATTCTACAACAACTACAAGAGAAGTGGCTAGTTCTCTTATTAGTGTGTCTTATAGGATGTTGTGACATCTTATTAGGGCAAGCAGGTTCTATTCCTTGGTGGTTCCGCTGCATGTGTTTCTGATGGAAGAGCTATAGAATTATGGGATTCTGGAGTTGTTACTGAAGACAGTTGGTGGAAGGTCTTAATCGTCGGCCTCTATATTTGAAGATATCTGCATTCTTTTATTCCAAAGTCGGGAGCGACAGTAAAGGGAGTTGTGGTTAGATATCTGGTATGGTTACTTGGTACTTGGAAGCTTGGTTTCTTGGTACAGTTGAAGTCAGTTGAAAAGGAGAGGAGTTGAGTTAAGTTTATCAGGTTCTTGCTCTAGGAGTTTGATAAATTATTGGTCGGCTAGGTTGTCAAAGATACTTGAGAATTCTCTCAAGTCCACTCATAAAGGCATCTATGTTGTGTATTTGGAGTCTTCTAGTTACTCTTCTGACTAGAAGGTGTTTCGTTGAAACACAATCTGAAGAAAGTGGAGGTGATTTATTTTCACTATCCAAAAATAGCAAGGAAGGATTCATCTCTCTTGACCGTAAGAGTGGATCCAATCTGATTGAAGAAGTGTTGAGGTAAATAAGATTTGTTCAGAGAAAGTCTTAGTTACTTGAGTCAAGGGTGGCAGCCTTGGTATCTCAACATTTTCCTTTGAAGAAGATACTTGCAAAAAGATTGAATACTTTATAAGTGTTCATGACATGATCTGGCGGAGCTCAGCTACAACAGTGAAGAAGGGTTATTCGATAAGGATTTAAGATTAATTGCTATTTGTGGAATCCACAAGTATTTAATTGATTATCCTTGAAAGTCAAGATTGTTGATGTTCAACAAGATGTTGAAAAATCTCATCATCAGAGTTTGTGCAGAATCATGGGAGGGATACTGCACACGCTTTAGCATATGTTTTAGTCTTAGGTGGTGACCTAAGAAGTGGCTTCAGTCGGGTGTGACAGAAGCATGTGTTCTCTGGAGAGTTTCCTGGCAAGAAACTAGTATGGACTTTGATGTTGTTGAAGATGAAGATGAAGACATCATAATCTTGATGGTTACTGCTTGGATCAGTTTATTTCTGATCTAGGTGCTTTGGATCATGGATCTTGCTCTGTTTGTGAAGGTCAAGGATAAGTGGTAGTTATCTCTGGCTTTCTATTAACGGCTATACTAAGGGAAGTGGCATTCTTTGGTATGGCTATGGGGTAGTCTTGGACTACTTATTTTCTGAATATTCAGACGTGGCAGGTTTGAAGTCTTTGGAGTTTCAAAGCAGGATAGAGGTTGTCTACTCAAACTTGGTTGTTGAATCAAGTCTATGAGAGCATGAAACTCTTGTTCTGCGAAGGGAGGAGGTTCTTCTAAGTGGCAGAAGGAGGAGCTGAATTCAACAGTTGGATGTCATATCAAAATATTCTGACATCTAGCTTAACATCAGAGGTCTCAGCTGGTGATGTGGCACATCAGCTTAAGATAAAGTGATCTATAGGAGAATGGAAGTTATGGATGCTTCAAAAAGGTCTATCTCATGCAGTTTGCGGGAGCTGTGGATGGGAAGATGTTACATGACTAAGAGGCTTGGTGAATCCAAGATGTCTTGCTATGGGGCAAGTAGTTCATGTGACTTGAAGGTCTGATTTCATTAGTGGATCAGTGTATCTTGTGGGAGTTCTGAAGAAGTTCAAGATCAATCAAAAAGTGGCATTTGGTTGGTTTCATTGTGTGCTTCAAGCAGGATGCTTGAAACTGATTGTTCTTGTGCAGAAGAGTAGTTGGTTAAAATTGTAAGGAGGTTCTGGTTCTCTGGGAGCTTGTGGGAGAAGTTATGGGTTAAGGATGGAAGTATACCTTCTTTGGTGGATGAGAGTTTATTTCTCTCTGGGTTTTTGAAGTTCTATTTGTTCAAGCTGGTGGCGCAGTGTTGTGTGAAGATCTTCAGTGTGGATTACTATGCTGATAGTAAGTCCAGTGGTGAAGCATATCAAGAACCATGGTGTGTGGTGTCTGTGGTGTGTGGAAGATGTCATAACTGATGTTAGAACATCTTTGGGTTAGTTATCCTTGGTGAAGGATTTCAGGTTCTGTGAGGAACTGGTTACTTGCATCGTGTCTAAGAAGTATCTACATTGTCATATTGGAGAATGATGGAGTAGCAGAACTGTCTTGGAGGTCAGATGTAAGTTTTTGGAAGACTGGAGTGGATCATATGTTGATTGCATGAAGGTCTGGTTTCTGATGCGTTCAGAAGTGGATATTCACCATAAAATCAGAAGTATTCCAGGTTATCATACGGGAGAATGATAAGGAATGATTGTCTTGGATTGTGGGGTGTCTATCTCCGTTGTTGGCTGGGTAAGGTCAGTGGAAAATCTTGCGAAGGGGATGTTGCCCTGGCTGCAATTCATGCTAGTAGTGGATCAATTTGGCAGTTGTGAAGTTCTGGAGCATGCATACGATAGCTGACATCATTATAACAAACTAAAGGGCCATGTGCGTCTCTTTGAGGAATGTGAAGCATTCTGATTCAATTGGTTTGTGCCTCAAGCAGCTGGAGGTCTATACATGAGAACTCAAGAGGAGTTCGCGTGGTGTGTAGATGGTTGCAGGATGGGGGGATCAACGGGACTTTGATCTCAAGCCAAGAGTTAGTTATGGTTGGTATACATTTCCTCACGGGTAGCATGATGGTGTTCATGTGTGAGTGATTATTGTTTCTTGTCAGAGGAAGTAATAAGAGAGTTGATGATTGTGTTCAGCTGGTAAGTTGAACTGAGGGTGCGCTCTTGAAGATATGGAGATGCGTCTTATGTTTTCCATTCATTAGCTTAGGTGTTATATGGAGGAGCATTGGTTATCTTAGATAGGGAGAGTTGCTCCTTGATCTGAGATGGGTTGTTGTAGTGGTGCAGATTGCCTATCAAAAATTGTTTGTGGCCTCAAACAGTTTGTGATAGATGGACTCAACTGGGGTTGAGATGTCAGACGAAGTCTCATGACATTGCACTACTGGTACAAGTTCTTTGAAAATTATCTTGGCTTGGTTCTGGGAGAATTTATTTTTCTCTGCAGGAGCAGATGTTGAGTCTTGGTTGCTGTCAGGAAGAAATTGGTTTTTCTACTAATGAAAGAATTCTGCTTGTAATCGAGTCTGCTAAATCTGGATGAAGAATGTCCTATCTATGGGGACCATAAGCCTGACAATATCAGGTTAGCTATCAGGACAAGTTTCAGAAGTAGTTTTGAGAATAAGTCAGAAACGATGGAATCTTTGACTAGTCTTTTGGATTGGCTCTACTTACATAGCCTTCTCATTATTTAAGGAGAGTTGTAAAATCTCTTCTTATTAAGTTGAGGGAAAATGAGTTTTGTTCGGGTGTGGGTAAGCAACATTTGTGTTTGCGTTTGCATGGGTCGCTTTTGCCATCTTGTGGCTAAAAAAGGGGAGAATGGCTTACTGCTTGTATGTGCATTTGTGCATTTGTGCTGCTGGTATGCAAAAATGTTCCAAAAGATGTTCCAACGTTTTGATTATAATATCTTGGGGAGTTGTTTTTTTACTAGAGTTAGAAAGCAAGTTGTGTTTTGTGACCTGAGTTACATTCACTATGTTCTCGGTATCACAAGGAAATGAAGAGGGTAACTCCAAATTATCTTCTCCCTTTTCCTTAGCACTTGCTTCAAATATTTTTACACTGCATGCACCATCAGGCTAAAGGATGTTTTAGCCAAAATTTGTCAAAAGGGGGAGATCGATGGCTCCAAGAGTTTGACTAAATTTTGGTAAAACATAATGTTGGGAAAGATGTTCCAACATGAAGATTTCAGACCCAGACTAAAGATGTCGAGTGAAATGTCACAGCATGAAGATTCGACATCATGATTGTCATATTAGGTTTTGTTTAAATCTGTTCCACGATTTAAGGCATGATTAGCAATGGATCAAGGATGAAAGATACAAAGTCCAACTCAGCAGAAGACTATAAAAGAAGACCAAGACCTAGACAGAATTGAGAGAGTACGACATAGACTTAGGAATCCTATTTTGTAAAGTAGGGTTTAGGTTTGAGAGTCGTAGGTTTCTCTTGTAAGTCTCCCTCTATATCGATTTGATGCAGTGTGGTAGACATAGGAACTTGTACATATTCAAAAGCCCGTAGGCAATGAATCGTGATTGTTCTTGGATGAAGCTTTGAAGCAAATCCAAGTTAAATTGTTAGTCAAGGATGCTTGACTAAACTTTGTATTGGAAGGGGTGTCTTTCAATAGGCTAGATACAGTTATGGTGTAGTAACTGTTAGATAATCACAGGTTGTGATTTAGGAAGTGAGAGGGGTTCTCTTATCATTTAGATGTGACTTCTAATGATAAAGTCTTCATTGGGTAGTGATAGGTTAGCGTGGGTGCTTTTTGTAAACCTGAGGTTGTTTGCATAAAACTATACTACTGATAGTGATTACTTCTTCCTAGATTGGTATCCCCCAGATATAGGTGAGTTGCACCGAACTGGGTCATCAGATTCTGTGTTGTTTATCATTTTGCTATTTTCAGTTCAGTCTTGATTAACATGTTGGATCAGATGTTGTGACATCTGTGAGTATGCAGTTCTGATATTCAAGGTATCAGTCTGCTGTTGCGCCTCTAAGTTTAAATGATTATGTAGCACAATGTCTTGACAAGTGTTAGGACATCTTCTGTCTGCATAGGCCAGAATTTCAAAATGAAATGAGCATGTTTGTTGTATCACTACCTTGAAATGTGTTAAATTAATCATGAGTTAGTTGACCTCTTGGACTTATGTGATTTTGAATTTAATTGGTTGTTAGGTGCAGTTAGTTATGAATTGTTAAAACTCAACTTGAACCTTGCCTTGCTATAGAATCCATGAAAATAAGTTATGGCATGCATTGGTGTAAATATTGGTCGAATTAGTTGTTAATATGGTTTGGAATTGGTTGTTAATAGTTAAGTAGCAAAACTTATAGGCTGAGTTGTGTTGTCAAGGTTAATTGAATTGTGTTTAGCATGGTTAGTGATGACACTTAGTTGTGTTATATGTAAAATGATTAATGGCCTCTTACTGATGTTAAATGGATTTCAATTATGATGAATATGAATCCTATGTTGAATTTGTGTATTTGTATATCCAGGGTTGGTTATGACTTAGGTGAGGCAAACTTGGCTTGGTATTGGCATGGCATCATGTGGTGGAGAGATTGGGATGCATCAGGAATCATGAAGAAGTTAAGGACCTTGACATATATTTTAAAATTAGGGTTTTTATGATTAGGATTTGGTCAGATGATTTTGGTCAACTGGTTGACAAAAAAGTCAACAATTGACCAAAGCCAACTATAGGTTTAAAACATGTAGTTTTGTGCAAAGTTGTAATTTATTTCTAATGTAATGTAATGGGATGTTTTGAAATGAAAATGGATTTTAAAATGGTAGAATGTAACTTATATGTATTTTGAAATGAAAGATGACCTTTGAATGAATACATGGAATGGCTTTTGACTCGTTGTATTGCAATGGGATGTTTGGTAATGAAAATGGCATGTGTAACTTATGTTCCAAGTAATATGTTTTCCCTCCATAAGCATGAGCTCTTTATATTTGAATGAAACTTGGATTTGACTTGAGTCTTGAATTATACCTTGCCCCTTGAATGAAATTCTAATGGAAATGGCCAACAAACCTAACATGATCTAAGGCTAGTGACCTAAGGGTAGAACCTCAAAGAGACTTGATCCACAAGGTATTAACCAAAACATGTTAAATGAGCTAATCTCACCAATCATAAAATAATGCATTGCTTCTTTAAATAAGAACCTTTGAATTAATGATGTGTTGAAAAATGCAAAATGAATGCCCTATGATGTATGATTATGCAGATGAGATGAGTAATGAGCCAGACATTTTGAAAAAAGTAGGAGAAATTTTAGGGTATGACAAAGTTAAATAACGAGATTAAAGCATATTTGTTTTATTATAACTTAAAACATTGTTTAAGTTTGCACGTGTCATTTCATTTTCTCTCATGTGACAAATTGTCTTTAAAAGTCATCTTTTTCTCCCCTCCATGAATCTCCATTGTTGAGCTTTAAAATTAGGGTTTTCATTGTTACTTGTATAGTTGCCATCGCCTATTTAAAATCATCCACAAGATTCGCTTCATAATGGTTGGAAGCATCAGTTCATGTGTTGGCAATTCTAGTGGGTGAAAAGCTTTGTCTTGTGGACATGAGTTACCCATGAAGATTCGTGTTTTCAAATCCAAGGCAAATCCAGGGAGAAGATATTGGAAGTGCAAGATTTGGGAGTTGTTAAATTTATTGATCATTTTCATTTCTTCCTCATTCTTATTTTCTTATATGTTCTAATGCCACCCTTTTTCTAATCTCTGTGTGTGATTGTATTTTTTCCAGAATTATGATGATTGGCAAATGTTTCACTAGGATGATGTTTTTTTAAAAACAAGTTGAATCAAGGTCTAACACTGGGTGTTAGGATTATGAAAAGGTGAAAGTAAATTTTGAAGAAATATGGTGTGGAGTTTGGTAAAGATATTGGGCATGAGTTTGGGAAGGTAATAAGCAACAAAAAGATTGAGAAACTCAACCAGAAGGCTTCAAGTGATATGAAGAAGATTAATGCACTCATTTACCTTATTGTTGCATCTTGGATTTTTTTGTTGTAATGTATAAGTATATGTAATATGGTGTGTTACCTCTAATGTGTACCAAAACAATGTCTTGTAGTATGTTTTTTTATCAATGAAATGAATGAAATTTCTACACATGTTTATACTTGGCTTCTGTTACTAGCATTAGTAAATCAAATTTTTTGGTTTTTTTATATTACCTTTGTTTTGTTTGCAACATTGGAACAAAGGTTATGTACTTAGGTTATGTAATATGGTATTCTAATACCAGATGCACTTGATCCTGGGCCAATATTATTCTTAGACCTCTAGATAGTCTTAAATTTATCACTTGTCATCTTAGGTTGTTAGGATTCCTTTTTTGTATCAATTCTTTGTTTCTTTATCCTTAGAGATTTGTTAGGGACATCTACATCCTCAATTACATGCAAAGGATTAACAACCTGAGATTCTTATTCTTGGAATTGTTGACCTTCAATCTTAAGAGAGACCAACATATCTTCAATGGTTGCATCAATGTCAAGGTCATTCCATTCATCTATCACATTTTGATCATGTTTAGTACCTATAGCAGCATCTTAAGTACCTATAACATCATCATCACCTATATTCTTCACATTATCATTAACATCATCATTTTTTGCATAATAGCTAGCTTTAGTTCTTAGTGTTTTTCTCTAAGACAAAAAATATATAAAAGTAATCATAAGAACATAAACTTATTACAGGCATATCAGTTAATCATATGAACATTAAGACACACAAACATTTCTATTCAAGGCAATAAGGTCTTGCTCTTTACTTTGAAATTTTCTTGAGATATGCTCGTACTTTCACACTTGGTGCACCTATAACTAATAATATGCCTTCTCAATATAGAACCATTCTTATCATGTTCTCTAAATCTAGGTTTCTTAGGTCTTTCTGGGCCCTTCTTAAATGATGATGGTATCATGTCCTCAACATCAAATTTATGCCACATATCCATTCCATTAATAGGACTTACATTAGATGAGTAACATAACTTATATATTTCCCTACTATAATGCTTATCAACAAAACTTTTTGGATCCAATTTCTAATAACTCATGGCATCTATGGCATTTCTATATGGAATGCCTACATGTTCCTAAAAAAAAAAAGTAAATGTTTTTTTTTGCCAAGATCAACAATGAACTGATGACCATCATATGTGTGGTTTATCGGCCATATCATATCAATATTCCAGGTAGGAACCCACTGACCACTCAATAGGACTTTCTTGTATAATATTTTTCTAGGCATATGCATGACATTGTGTTTCTATTTGTCAAGTTTAGTTAAGTTGACATCTACCCTATTCATTAGATAATTTCTAATCCATTAACACATTATGATTATAGGTTTATTCGTAGCCTGCAAGAATGTGTTATTGAAAGACTTACTAATATTATTCATTAACACATCACATTTTGGGTAAAAAATAAAGGCATGCTTACACCACAATTTGGTATGAACACCCATATGCCATTCTTAGGCCTTTTTATCCAGCTCATTCATCTTACACATCTTCTTCTCCCAAGCTTGGTAATATTTTTCCATTGTAGCACTAATCATATGGTCCCTTATAGTGGTTCTTTCACCAAATATCTTTTTGAAATAGGCATACAAATGTCTTAGACATATTTTATGCACATTAAAATCAAACATCTCCTAAAAAACAAACCTCAGACCATAAAGTCAACTTGTTAATTAAATTAACAACCATTGTTCTTAAATACTTATGTTTGTCATCATAAAAAAAGGGATTGTTGGAACAAAATTGGTTTGTACCATGAAGGTGAGAAAAATACACAAGAATGTGGGTTTGAATTGTGTATTGCAAAAATTAGATTTACTTCTGAACCAGAGTTCAGATTCTAAAAACTGAGTTCAGAATCTAATAGGGTGCAGCGGAAATAGAAACAGACGTAAAGTAAAAATAGCAAAGAACACACATTAGTTATCCTGGTTCCTCTCCCAACTGAGAGTACTCCAGTCCCCTTGCCAAGCAAGAGATTTTCCACTATAATCAATCAGATTACACTTGCTTATGCACACTTATATAAGACTTTTCTTTTTGCTCAGACCACCTGTCCAAGACTTCCCTTACTTAGAGCTCATGTCTAAGACTTCCCTCCGCTCAATCAACTCCTGACCGAGACTTATCTTGCTTAGACCACCTGCCTAATACTACCTTACTTAGATCTCGTGTCTAAGACTTTCCTCTACTCAGAGCTCGTGTCTAAGACTTTCCCTTGCTTAACCAGCTTCTGATTAAGACTGTTATTTGCTTAGAGCTTGTGTCTAAGACTTCACCTTGCTCAAGCCTACAACAAGAGACTTATATCTAAACAGATAGTTTATAGAAGGAATAACTTACAACAACACTTGATAAATATCAGAGGTGTTCAAAATAATACAACACACTTTTACAAAGATTCTTAATCAACACAAGAATAAGAACTCTTAATAGACTCAACTTTCTGATAGTAGTGCGTGTATTTCTCAGTTGTATTTGCAACGTTATTTCTTGGTTGATCTTCAAACCTTCAGATGCTTTTTATAGCTAAAGAAAATAGAGACGTTGGAGCATCTTCAACGGCTACAAACAGACCAAATCTTCTAGTACATCTTCTTTTCCAGTAAAGCAAGTGTTGGAACTTTCAGTCACAAGAATATCCACAAAACAAGGCCTTTGTCCAGAGCATACAACTATGATTCAAGTACAACACAACCTGTAGAAGATAATATCAACAAATCTTGAGTCCGGTGTTAGCATAACTGACTTAACATTATTCAACATTAGAGGCAGCATAACACGCTTTTGAACTAGAGTGTACTTGAAATTCTGGTATCAGACGTGTGATGTTAAGGTGCGATGTCACAACAACACACTCTGCACAATGGACAGAATAAACAGCAAAATAACACCAAGAATTGTTGACCCAGTTCGGTTACAACCAACCTACTCTGGGGGCTACCAAGCCAGGGATGGAATTCACTACTTGTAGATATAATTTACAGACTCAACAACCCGTTGACAATCTCCTAAACTTATACTCTACTAATGACTTCCTACCTAAGAACCCACTTAGGTATGAGAACACCACTCAATCCCTTACAAACACTCAAAGAACCCACTTTGAGTACCCTTGATCTTACTTCACAGCTTTGATCAAGCAAACACTCTCTATTGCTTCACAGCTTCTAGAGAGGACAGAAACACAACACCTATTCAAGCCCTAGAATAGTGTAAATACAAGCACTCTAAACAAACTCTAGACACTAAGCCTCCATCTCCTGATCTTCTGAATGTTTTCTGTCCCTTTTTCCTTTGGTCTTGTGAGCTTTATATAGCTCCTTGAATTGGTCTTGGACTTGCTACAATATCTCCCAGATTTGTTATTTAAAACTGAATATTAAAACAGATTTTCTCCTAAAATCTTTTTAAATCTTCAACCTTTTAAATCTCCTACAAATCTCCTATGCAGCAGCAAATATCTATCCCAAGATATTCGCATCCAATGAGACAGCTAGCTCTCCACAATTCCAGCTAATACGCAACCCTAACAACATCACAGCCTGCTGTTGTTAATTCTGCAGATCTGATGTTACAACATCACCTGTGTGACATCAGACATCCAACTTCAGCAATAAATTACTTAACACAGCCCAGTGTTAAGACTTCAATGTTGCAACATCAACACCTTGACATCAACATTGAATATACTTTGTTTTACCAAAATTCCAGCCAATCCAGGAACTAACAATCTCCCCCTTTGGCTAATTTTGGCTAAAACAATCTCTGCACTCTGCAAATACCTTCAGAGATTTCAACAGCGGAATAATCTTCAAAACATTGAACCTCAATCAGCAGCAGTTTGACAATCTTCATAGTCTTCATTACTTGATCTACTGCAGCACCATCTTCATTATTGACAACAGCCAATTGGTGCTTCCCCTCTAGCACACGAACCGGCATCACAGCTGTTCAGTAGTTCACAATGTGCAACACTTCTTTCCCTAGATGTCTGCTTGGCTGCACTCTTCAAATGCTTTGAAATCTTCACTAGCTTAGTCAAAACTCCCCCTTAATACAGCAACAACTTTCAACAATGTTGCTTTCACCAATGTTGCTCCCCCACCAGCATAGCAACTGTCAATAACTCCTCTCAATAACTGCATTACCACTTTTCAACTAAACACCTTTTAGCAGCATCAATTTATCTCCCCCTTAATATCTGCATCACATTAGCAGCATATGGCAATAGTACTCTTGACTATCTTGGCTATTTTTTCTCCCCCTTTTTAGCCATAATTAGGCAAACTTCAGTTAGAAGCCCTATTAACTATAGTCAGTATACCCTAGCTCTCATTGTTAGCCTTTCAGTTTGTAAACAGGCAAAACAAATCATAGAAGGAAACTAAAAACATAAACAGTGCATAAACCAGCACAATATTCAAATTACATAACCAAGCACATTAAGTGCTAAAACAAAGACAAAATATAAAGCTAACCCTACTAAAATAGACGGCAAACATTAAAAGCTTGAATCTTCTGAGCTGAGATCATCATTATCGTCTTCATCAACAACATCCTTCCTTGTGTTGACAGCTTCACCTTCCTTTGTTGCCAATCTCAGAGACATGCCAAGTCTTTCAAATTTTTGTTTCCTTTCAGTACTAACTCTTATGACTTCATCTAACTCCTTGCAAGCCTCCTCTAGTTCTGTAATCAACCCAGTCTTGGCTGGTGACTGTTGTGATGTTGAAGCAGATATCTTGACACTGTTAGGAACATGTTTCAACTTGTAATGGAGTGACAAGGCATGCTTCCTTTTGCAAACAACATCTGAATGCTGTAGAATTCCAGGATGTTGAGACAAGATAATCCCACAAATGAGAGAGGGAAAGGCAATGTGCATCTTCACAGCATTTGTAGCAACATGCTTAATAGTATGATCATAGATGTAGGAGCCATAGTCAATTCTTTGCTTTGTCCCAACTGCATAAATTATCTTCCCCAATTCAACAGAAATTGTGGTCTTGTGACTAGTAGGAACCCAGTTGGCAATTCCTATTCTGTGCAGAAAAGCATATTTGACACTCAACAAACTGGCTAACAGTTTTCCTTCTACGGGCCAAACATCTACCTGACCAACAGTGATTTCTTTGCATATAACATTGTTTGAGGCTTCTAATTCCCCATAATCTTCCTCATTTCTTCCTAAGTAGGCATTGATCATCTCAGGAGAGAACCAGACACACTTACCCCTGATGGTGAGTCTTCTGAAAGTTCGGCTCTTGCTGTCATTTATCAATTCAGGTATATTAACTATGAATTCCCTGACCAGTCTATCATAGCAATCAGCCAACCCTGACACAGTCCTTATGAGACCAGCAAGCTTAATTAGGTCTATGATTTCAGTAGATTCTAAGTCTTTTGCTACTACCTCTCTTTCCAGAGCTACCTTTCTTAGGCTCACACACTTCCACAAGGATGCACTTCTGGCACTGTGAGATGAGATGTTATCAAGCACTTGATTTGTAGCAAGGTTGATGTCTTGAGCATCACACTCAGAATCTGACTCTCCCCTGATTCTCCTCTTCTTGCCAGACCTGGCACCTTTGCTCCACGACTTGGGAGAGTCTGTAACTGAAGTCCTTTTCTTATCCTTCCTTTTTCCAATTCTATCATCATCAGATGAGTCCTCAATCTCTATAACCTCAACCTGTTCCTTTCCTTTACCCCTGTGGCTTTCATTCCTAGGGGACGATGTTCTGACATTAAGACTGACATCAGTGTCATCAGGATCTTCACCTTCAGCTTCTTGACTAAGGACATGTCTTTGAAAATTATTGTCCTCACCTTGAGAGTCGACTTGTTTAGCAGGCATTTGCCTTAGAGGGACAGAAATCCCTTTCACCCGTATCCCCTTCTCAAGGATTTTGGTGGCAAGCTGTTCCAAATGCATGTCTACATCAAACTTCTCCTTAACAGCTTGAGAGGATGATGACCTAGCTTCAGGTTTGTTTACCGTGGTTGAGGGTTTAGGGTTACCTGACTCGGGAAGAGCAATAGAAATGAGTTCTTCGGAAGAAACCCTAGTTCGTGCCTGCTCAGAATTCTTGGAAGGGACAGACATCGTTCCTTTGTGACAGACTAGGTTTGGAGAGGAACTTTCTATTCTGTTGAGATTTAGGGAGATGAAGCGTTGCGATGAGAATGCTTTGGTAAGTCTTGATGTAGTATCAATATAGTAAGGCGCCTGATTTTGAATACTCTTTAAAGACCAATTACTAATTTTCTCCCTCCATACAGACTTTCCTTTTAAACAGTTCACATCAGGACTCACTAACTCTGATTGACCTTTCAGCATCCTGATGTTATTGTCTAATGTTATAACATCAGCTTGAACATCATTAGTTGAATTTCCTTCAAGAGAAATCCACTGATAGCAGTTGTCTTTGGTTCTGGCACCCTTCATAACAATCTGATTATGCTCATCAGAAACCACACACTCATGCTTAGTGTAGTTTACCTTGTAACCTTCATTACACAACTGGCTTATGCTGATCAAATTTACATTTAACCCATTGACAAACATAACATTGTCAAGTTCAGGGATGGAATTCACTACTTGTAGATATAATTTACAAACTCAACAACTCGTTGACAATCTCCTAAACTTATACTCTACTAATGACTTCCTACCTAAGAAACCACCTAGGTATGAGAACACCACTCAATCCCTTACAAACACTCAAAGAAACCACTTTGAGTAACCTTGATCTTACTTCACAGCTTCGGTCAAGCAACAACTCTCTATTGCTTCACAGCTTCTAGAGAGGACAGAATACGACACAACAATTCACCCTAGAATTCTGGCTATACAACTCGTACAAAATACTCAAGACCCTCAGCCTATGCTCTTGATCTTCTCTCTGTATTTCTGTCACTTTTTCCTTTGGTCTTGTGCGCTTTATATAGCTCCTTGAATTGGTCTTGGACCTGCTACAATATCTCCCAGATTTGTTATTTAAAACTGAATATTTAAAACAGATTTTCTCCTAAAATCTTTTTAAATCTTCAACCTTTTAAATCTCCTACAAATCTGCACCAGATCTCCTATGCAGCAGAAAATATCTATCCCAAGATATTCGCATCCAATGAGACAGCTTGCTCTCCACAATTCCAGCTAACACGCAACCCTAACAACATCATAACCTGATGTTATTAATTCTGCAGATCTAATGTCACAACATCGCCTATGTGACATCAGACATCTAACTTTAGCAATTAATTACTTAACACAGCCCAGTGTTAAGACTTCAATGTTGCAACATCAGCACCTTGACATCAACATTGAACATACCTTGTTTTACCAAAATTCCAGCCAATCCAAGAACTAACAATCTCCCCCTTGGGCTAATTTTGGCTAAAACAATCTCTGCACTCTGCACCTTCAGAGACTTCAGCAGCGGAAAAACTTCAATCAATAATTTTGAACTCTTCATCAGCAGCAGTTTGATAGTCTTCATCACTTGATCTGCTGCAGCACCATCTTCATTATTGACAACAGCCAATTGGTGCTCCCCCTCAAAAATATGAACCAGCATCACAGTTGTTCAGTAGCTCATAATGTGCAGCACTTCTCTCCCCCTTGATGTCTGCTTGGCTGCACTCTTCAAATGCTATTATGATATCTTCACTTCACTTCAATTCAGCTGCATCTTCATATGCTTCAACATCTAGCACCTTCTTCAACATCAGCAATTTTCAACATTATGTTGCTCCCCCTCAATGTTCAACACTGCTTCTCATATCTCATTATCTGTATCACATTAGCAGCATTTGGCATTCTCTGATACTCTAGACTCTCTTGTCTATTTCTCCCTCTTTTTAGCCACAATTAGACAAGCTTCAATTATAAGCCCTATTAACTATAGTCAGTACACCCTAGCTCTCATTGTTAGCCTCTCAGTTAGCAACCAGGCAAAACAAATCATAGAAGGAAACTAAAAACATAAACAAGTGCGTATAACAACACAATATTCAAATTACATAACCAAGCACATTAAGTGCTGACACAAAGACAGAAAATAAAGCTAACACTACTAATTAAGAAGGCAAACATTAAAAGCTTGAATCATCTGAGCTGAGATCATCATTATCTTCTTCATCACCAGGTCCATCATCAACATCCTTGCTTGTGTTGGCTGCTTCACCTTCCTTTGCTTCCAATCTCAAAGTCATGACAAGTCTTTCAAATTTTTGTTTCCTCTCAGTACTAACTCTTATGACTTCATCTAACTCCTTGCAAGCCTCCTCTAGTTCTGTAATCAACCCAGTCTTGGCTGGTGACTGTTGGGATGTTGAAGCAGATGTCTTGACACTGTCAGGAACATGTTTCCCTTCAAATAACTTGTAATGGACTGACAAGGCAGGTTTCCTTTTGCAAGCAACATCTGAATGCTGTAGAATTCCAGGATGTTGAGACAAGATAATCCCACAAATGAGAGAGGGAAAAGAAATGGGCATCTTCACAGCATTTGTAGCAGCATGCTTAATAGTATGATCATAGATGTAGGAGCCATAGTCAATTCTTTGCTTGGTTCCAACTGCATAAATTATCTTCCTCAATCTAACAGAAATTGTGGTCCTGTGACTAGTAGGAACCCAGTTGACAACACCTATTCTGTGCAGAATAGCATATTTGACACTCAACAAACTGGCTAACAGCTTTCCTTTTATGGGCCAAACATCTACCTGACCACCAGTGATTTCTTTGCATATAACATTATTGGAGACTTCTAATTCTCCATAATCTTCCTCACTTCTTCCTAAGTAGGCATTGATCACTTTAGGAGAGAACCAGACACACTTACCCCTGATGGTAACTCTTCTGAAGGTTAGGCTTTTGCTGTCATTTATAGATTCAGGGATATTAACTATGAATTCTCTGACCAGTCTATCATAGCAATTAGTCAACCCTGACATAGTCCTTATGAGACCAGCAAACTTAATTAGGTCTACTATTTCAGTAGACTCTAAGTCTTCTGCTACTACCTCTCTTTCCAGAGCTATCCTTCTTTGACTCACACAATTCCACATGGATGCACTTTTGGCACAGTGAGATGAGATGTTATCAGGCACTTGATGAGTATCACACTCAGAATCTGACTCTTCCCTGATTCTCCTCTTCTTGTCAGATCTGGCAACTTTGCTCCACGACTTGGGAGAGTCTGTAACTGAAGTCCTTTTCTTATCCTTCCTTCTTCCAATTCTATCATTATCAGATGAGTCCTCAATCTCTATAACCTCAACCTGATCCTTCCCTTTACCCTTGTGACTTTCATTCCTAGGAGACGATGTTCTGACATCAAAGATGACATCAGTATCATCAGGATCTTCTCCTCCAGCTTCTTGACTCAGGGCCTGTCTTTGAAGATTTTTGTCCTCACCTTGAGAGTCGACCTGTTCAGCAGGTATTTGCCTTAAAGGGACAGAAATTCCTTTCACACGTATTCCCTTCTCAAGGATTTTGATGGCAATCTGCTCCAAATGCATGTCTACATCATACTTCTCCTCAACAGCTTGAGAGGATGATGACTTAGCTTCAGTACTATTCACCGTGGTTGAGGATATAGGGTTACCTGGCTCGGGAAGAGCAATAGAAATGTGTTCTTCGTTAACTAGTTCTTTTTCGGAAGAAACCCTAGTTTGTACTTGCTCAGGTTTTTGAGACTCAGAGTTCTTGGAAGGGGAAGACATCGTTCCTTTGTAATAGACTAGGTTTAGAGAAGAACTTTCTATTCTGTTGCGATTTAGGGAGATGAAACGTTGCGATGAGAATGCTTTGGTAAATCTTGTAGTATCAATATGGTAAGGCGCCTGATTTTGAGTACCTTTTAAAGGCCAATCACTAATGTTTTCCCTCCATAAAGACTTTCCTTTTAAAAAATTCACATCAGGACTCATTAACTATGAGTGACCTTTCAGCATCATGACATCATAGTCTGATGTTTTAACATCGACCTGAACAACATTAGCTGAACTACTTTCAAAAGAAATCCACTGATAGCAGTTGTCTCTGGTTCTGACACCCTTCATAACAACCTGATTATGCTCATCAGAAACCACACACTCATCCTTAGTGTAGTATACCTTGTAACCTTCATCACACAACTGGCTTATGCTGATCAAATTTGCATTTAAACCACTAACAAATAGAACATTGTCAAGTTCAGGTGTACCATCACCTTTCACTTTCCCAACTCCTGCAACAACACCTTTTTCTCCATTGCCAAATATAACCTCATAAGAGGGACAATGACTGACTTCAGCAAACATGGATCTACACCCAGACATGTGTTTGGAACACCCACTGTCAAAATACCATGTTCCTTCTTTAAACTCTTTGTCAGCCATGTGAGCCAGTAAGCACTTCACCTTCTCCTTAGGTACCCATTGTTTAACAACTTTGGGCCTGTACTCTCTCCATCTGTTTTGAGGCTGGGGGTATCCATGCAGCTTGTAGCACGAGTACTGCATATGTCCAAACCTTCCACAATAATAGCATCTCACCCTTTCATTTCTGAATACTCAGCCATAATGTGGTCTTCTCCTACCATAACTAGCCTGCCTTCTATTATGTTGGTATCTTCTCCCATAAGAAGGCTGAGAATGTTGTTTCCTGGATTGTCTCCCATGATGGTGTGGCTTTCTTCTTCCATAGATATGAGGAACAACATTGGTATATCCATATCCATAACCATACCAGTTGTCCTGATGTTGAGACACCTGATGAGACATGTGCTGTTTGAACTTTGCAGCTTGCATGCTCTTGTGATATTGAGGAAGCATATACTGACTAGCTCCTTGAGGCTGCATCTTCCTCTGATGGGTACCATCCTTTTTCTCAACCTTCTGAGGCTGAACAACCTTCTTAGGGGTAGAATCCTGTCTCTTTGTTTGAGACATAGGTTGGGACACCTCCTCCTTTGCTCCTGAGGTGCTTGCCACATATCCTATACCAGACTTATCCCCTGCAACCTTTTCTGTCTGAAGGATCTTGTCAAGAGTGTCTGTACCACAGCTCAGCATCCTAACAGACTTGGTCATTTGATCAAGGTGAGCTCTAACTAGTACAACTTCATTTTCCAGGTTAGCTTTTTCATTCTCTAGCTGAGTAATCTGTTGCTTGTGGCACTTGTTTTCTTGACAAATCTCAGCACTTTTTAAACACAGCTCTTGATAGGTAGATGCTAACTCCTCATAGGTTATTTCTCCATCACTAGAATCATCATCAGAAACAACAACTCCTGTTAAAGGTCTAACATGATTTGCTGACTCACCTTCACTTTCACTCTCAGAGTCAGACCAGGAAACTGTCATGCCCTTTTTCTGCTTTTTCAAGAAGGCGGGACATTCTTTCTTGGCATGTCCATACCCTTCACACTCAAAGCACTGAACTCCTTTATCTTGGGCAGTTTTCTCTTCATCCTTCTCTTTTGACCTGCTGATGTCAGAAGATATGTTCTTGACATTTGGCTTGGAGTTATTATTCATTCTCTTGAATACTTTGGTGAACTGTCTTCCCAACATAACTATGGCCTGAGATAGATCCTCCTGCGATTCAGAACTCTTTCTTTTTTCTTCTGCATCATTTGACACCAAGGCTATACTCTTTGGCTTCTTTTCTGGTTCTTCCTCATTCAACCCAAGCTCAAAAGTTTGAAGAGATCCAATGAGCTCATCAACTCTCATCTTGCTGATGTCTTATGATTCTTCAATGGCAGTTACCTTCATCTTGTACTTCTTAGGTAGGGACCTAAGGATCTTCCTAACAAGCTTTTCATCTGACATCTTCTCACCAAGAGCACTGGATGCATTAGCCAGCTCCAGAACATTCATGTGGAAGTCATGAATAGTCTCATCGTCCTTTATCTTCAGGCTTTCAAATTTTGATGTTAAAATCTGAAGTCTCGACATGTTAACTCTAGATGTTCCTTCATGCGTAGCCTGCAAGATATCCCACGCTTCCTTAGCAACTTCACAGGTATTGATTAACCTAAAGATATTCTTATCCACTCCATTGAAGATTGCATTCAGAGCTTTGGAATTTCCAAGGGCAAGCTCATCTTCCTCCTTGGTCCACTCTTCTTCAGGCTTTGGCTTAGAGGTGCCTTCTTTATCTTTCCCAGCATCATCCTTCTCACACATGACAGGAGCTTTCCATTCATTAATAACAGCCTTCCAAGCCCTACTGTCCAAGGATGTTAAGAAGGTGGTCATCCTTGGCTTCCAATAGTCATAATTGGATCCATCCAAAATAGGGGGTCTGATGACGAATCCTCCAACTTCTTTGTCCATCTTTACACCAGAAAGTATCTTCCCTAGATCTCACCCAGAGACAGACAGGATGCCTGCTCTGATACCAATTGAAATTCTGGTATCAGACGTGTGATGTTAAGGTACGATGTCACAACAACACACTCTGCACAATGGACAGAATAAACAACAAAATAACACCAAGAATTGTTGACCCAGTTCGGTTACAACCAACCTACTCTGGGGGCTACCAAGCCAGGGATGGAATTCACTACTTGTAGATATAATTTACAAACTCAACAACTCGTTGACAATCTCCTAAACTTATACTCTACTAATGACTTCCTACCTAAGAAACCACCTAGGTATGAGAACACCACTCAATCCCTTACAAACACTCAAAGAAACCACTTTGAGTAACCTTGATCTTACTTCACAGCTTCGGTCAAGCAACCACTCTCTATTGCTTCACAGCTTCTAGAGAGGACAGAATACGACACAACAATTCACCCTAGAATTCTGGCTATACAACTCGTACAAAATACTCAAGACCCTCAGCCTATGCTCTTGATCTTCTCTCTGTATTTCTGTCACTTTTTCCTTTAGTCTTGTGCGCTTTATATAGCTCCTTGAATTGGTCTTGGACCTGCTACAATATCTCCCAGATTTGTTATTTAAAACTGAATATTTAAAACAGATTTTCTCCTAAAATCTTTTTAAATCTTCAACCTTTTAAATCTCCTACAAATCTGCACCAGATCTCCTATGCAGCAGAAAATATCTATCCCAAGATATTCGCATCCAATGAGACAGCTTGCTCTCCACAATTCCAGCTAACACGCAATCCTAACAACATAACAACCTGATGTTATTAATTCTGCAGATCTAATGTCACAACATCGCCTATGTGACATCAGACATCTAACTTCAGCAATTAATTACTTAACACAGCCCAGTGTTAAGACTTCAATGTTGCAACATCAGCACCTTGACATCAACATTGAACATACCTTGTTTTACCAAAATTCCAGCCAATCCAAGAACTAACAGTACTAACAACTGCTTTTCTAATCAGACTTCCTCAAGAGAGCATGATCAGAACCAAGCCAAATTCATTTCAGTGTCAGAACCAGTTCCATTAAGTAAATATAATTCTGCACACACAAACTAGCTAGTTAGAAATCCTAATTGATTTTCAAATACTTTGTTATCATCAAAACTTTGGAGGATGCATGGTATGAACCAAACTTGTCTCAACATACCATATCTCTTAGGTTTTGATGATAACAAAGTATTTAAAGAACAATTAGGTATATTAGTATTTGTTCAAGTGTGCAGGACCATATACTAAAGTTTTAGGAATAAACTAAGTATTGGTTCTATTAGTGAACATCTAAAGAGAAGCTTAAAGACCATAGTTTGAATGATCAGAAGCTGAAGAAAATACTATGAAGAAGTCTACTTTTGAAGATCAGACTCTGAAGAGGTTAGCGTCTGAAGACTAAACTTCGAAGAAATCATCCTCTAAAGACCAGACTTTGGAGAACTCTACTTCTAAAGGTCATAATCTGAAGTCAAACACAACGGAAAGATCAAGGTGACTCTGATAGGTCACTGTCAGACTCTGTGGCTATTTTGTCTTCTTCTGATCATGTGAAGTGTAACACCCCAAATTTGTAAGAATATTTATTTAATTTATTTAAATATAATATTCGTGAATTTTGGTAAATTTTGGTGGTTTGTATTGATGTTGGTATTTTGTTGAGTTTTGGTTATTTATTTAAATAATAGTATATAATATGGAATATATTGCATTATTATTTATTTAAATAATATTAGATGAATTAAGGGTAATATGGACTTTTGAGGAGGATTAGTGAGGGTAAATTGGGGAAATCCCAATTTAGAGGCCCAAGGGTTAGGTTTAACAAAAAGGAGAATTTGAGAGGAATAGGATTCATTTTGTTAGATCGTGAAAAGAAGAGAAAAGGCCAGAGCTTTAGGGAAAGAGGGAAAAGCTTAGGATTCGAGAAAGTTTCCAAGAACTCAAGAGAGAAAGGCTTGGAATCGACAATCTAAGGTATGGGGAGTATTGCCTTTCATTGTTTTCAATATAGGGATTCTATGTATTTAAAGTATATTTTGAGGTTTATGTGATTCTTGTGGGTTTATGAGTAAACTGAGGAAATTATGATGTATTCTTAGGTTGATGACGAAGGTGAAGGGCTTGTGAGGACTTTGGATGAATTGGCCTAATAGTCGTAGGCTTTTGTGCCCTTGATGCTATGATAGTGTATGATGGGTAATAGCATATTTAGGATAAAAATCCCTAATTTCCATGGTGGTTGTTATATGATGATTATATGATGAATTTGTGTGCCTTATATGTGTATTCTTTTTCTTTTGAGGATTGAACTTATATCCATCAATTTCAATGGTTTTAAGCATTATCTTAAAATAACGATTAGATGGTTTAATTGTGTTAAAATTGTAAATTTACTTGAGATAATTACAGTATTGGATGGATTGTAATTTTCTGAGAGTTTGGGTTTTTACGGAATTGAAATCGGAGGTCCGGAAGGCCTCCAACGGTGAAAAACGCAGAAAATTTTGCATGTTGTCCGTCACGACTGTTCATGTTTTCGGTCGAAATCGTTTTGGTCATAAATTTTGATCCGTAAGTCCGTTTTGATCCTCGTTCAAAGCGTCGGAAAACTAATGAATAGATTTATAACATAGTATAGATAAGAGAACTGGTTGCCCAATATTTTTATATCAAATATGTTTGGAAAGTCAATTGTGTATATGTTCTATTAATGGATTGTTGTGCTGTTTGCTGCCGGTTGTGAAATTATTTGTAGATAATTTATCGAATACTTGTGTGTGTGTTTTGATGTATGAAGTACCACGAGTATGTTGATGATTATGAGATGTTTATACAAGATGTTTGATGATTAAATGATGATGTGAATGACCATTAGTTATATTGATGATTATGAGATGATGATACATGACTATTTTGATGTGAATTACCATGAGCTATATTGATGATTATGAGATGACGGTTCATGATTTTTTGATGATTAAATAATGATATGAATTAACATGAGATTTTGATGAATGATGATGCACGTAATGACTTTTTGTTGATGATGATGATATTGACGTTGTGCATCATGCATTCATAGCATTATAGGACTTCGGTCCAGTGAGTTAGACTTTGGTCTATTGACGATTATAGGACTTTGGTCTAGCGGGTTAGACTTCGGTATATTGTGGCTTCAATCCCATTGAGTAGATGTTAGGTATTTTGACGTGCTCCGGTTCTTGTGTGGAATCGATCCTATTGACGTGGATCTTTGGAGGGTGATGACCTAGTGTCCATCGACTTTGATGAATTGGTACCACATGCATGAGTCTTGTTGTGCATTGCATTTATGTGGCATCTTGATGTGATTTATGATGTTGTGACATTTGATGCTTTTTGATGACCCTGATGATGTTGTATATGATAATGACGCCATTTTATGCATATCCTGTTTTTATATTGATTATAATGAATTGTGATTACTCACCCTGCCTGTTTGAATGTTGCCTCCACGTGGCTAACGTGCAGATGATCAGGCTTAGCGGTGGATGCCTTCGAGGACCTTTTGGAGTTTTTAGTGCTTTTGGTCGACGTAGAGGGTCTTGCTCTGATAGTGTAACATCGGGTTGGGTCGTTGAGTCGAAACATGTTATGTTGACATTTTTTTGTTAGTTGATTATTATGGTTTTTATTTTAAAACCTTTTGATTTTGGATTATTGTGGTTATGGTGGTTCCGCTGCTAATTTTGATGGCTTTTGAATATTTTGAGGAAAACCCCTGTTTACGGAGCAAATGTCTTATTTTGAGTTTATTGAGAAAATGTGCACCCTTCTGAGGTGATTTTTACTGATAATCTGTGTATTTTTTCCGTGTATATTTGTGGGGTAGAAAAGGGTGTTACTTGAAGAGCTAAGCTATTTTTCATATAGACAACTAGGATGCAATGTATAATTCTTTTTGTAGCAAAGGGATTTCAAATGAGCTTTCAATGACATTAAGCATATCAAGAAACATCTCAACATGTCAACATCAAAACAGGCTTTAATACTTTAGATTGGAAATTACCATTTTACAAGGATCAAAAGTTTTGTGATTGGATAATTACCATTTTACACTCAGCAATACTATTAATCATGATAAATGAAAAAGTTGCGGATTTTTTTTCTTCCTCTAGAGGAGTGAAGCAAGGAGATCCTTTGTCTTCCTTGATCTTATATATTGCTAAAGAGACACTTAATAGGTAGTTATCTATGTTGGTGGATCGGGGTAAGTTGACATGCATATCAGTTAGTAAGAAAACCATTCCTAGCCACATTTTTTTCTTCATATGACCTTATAATATTTTGCAAAGCTAAGAGGAAAAATGCTCAAGTAATTGACCATCTCCTTTAATAATATGGTCACAATTATGTTAAATACAACTAAATGCAAGTTTTATGGTGAAGGTACTTCTGGATCAAGGTTAAGGCACATTGTAGATATGCTTGGATTCACTGTGGCACAAATACTATTTAACTATCATGGAGTTCCTATATTCAAAGTCAAGCCTAGAACTCAGTATCTATAGATCATAACAGATAGAGTATTAGTCAAGCTAGCTACTTGGAAGGGACGCCTTCTTTCTATGATGGTAGGGGTTCAACTTGTTCAGCCTATCATACAAGGCATGCTTATTTATAGTCTTCGAATTTGTGAATGGACAATCAATCTTCTTAACAAACTAGATTCTTGCTTTAGAAATTTTGTGTGAATAAGTAGCATAGATAGTAGAAAGTTGATTACTACTTCTTATAAGGTTATTTGCTTACCTTTGTCTAGAGAAGGTCATGGTCTGAGAGCTGTTAAGACAATAAACAAAGCTAGATATTTATCTCTTTGTTTGAAGTAGTTGATTATCAATAATCAATGATCTTCTTTGCTTATTAGTAAATACTCCAGGCACAAAAAAAAAACCATGCATCATATTTCTTCTTCAATATGGCATGATATTAAGCACTTATTTTTCTTTATAAAGGAACATACTAGATGATAGATTGATAATGGGAAGAGCATTGGTTTATGTACTGAAAACTGGTTAGGATACAAAATTAAATATTTGCACCTAGTATTACCAATGGATATTCAATTTGTGGAAACTGCTAAAGTCAATTTAATTATCCAAGACATCAATTGGAACATTCCTCGTGGCTTATCCATTTTGGCTCCTCAAATTTTTGAAGACTTTTTGAAGATTAACTTGTCATTTTCTACAAATGATGATCTATCTTTTAAAGATGCATACAACTATATCTGGAAAAATTACATTGAGCCTTCTAGGATAAAATTCATTTGTCAGCCCTATATGCCACTGTTCGCTGTAGATTTTGGTGGACAACCTCTGGTTTACCAATCTCTTATAAAATTGGGTGACTTGCAGGACCAACCACACAAATCCTGGGATACATGTGCAAATTTGTCTAACTCTTAGGAGGATGGTGTTTTGATGATTTGTTTTGTTGTATCTTTTTATATGAATAGTTTGGTTAAAGAACTAACTAACAATTTCTGGCGAAAAATAAGTTAAATGAAAAACTTGCATAAAGTAAATAACAAAGGATAAATGACTGGGAAAAGTAAAGGCAATGATAAAAGACTTTGAATTTTTATAAACTTAAAGATGGTGTTCACACGTACATTTTCCAAATAACAAACTCTTTTCTCTCACACGGGTACTTTGAGTATTTACAGGAATTTTGTACAAGTTTTCACACACTCAAAATTCTACCACAACTATCCTATTTATATACAAATATGATAACTACCAAATAACGGAAAAATTCTAAATCTTTGACACTTGGCCTTCTGCATGTCTTCTTTTCTTCTAAAGCTTCCACGCGTCTTCTGCCAAATGTTATAACTCTCAAATTTGAATTTTCCCTTCGTGTCGAAGCGTCGCGCTTCTTCACTTTGTCAAATTGTCGAAAAATAGCAGATGTCCCTTAAACCTTGTCTGACGCACTTCCTTATGTTTCTGTCGAAATGTCGAAACTCTGTCTTTTGCCGAAGTGTCGAAACTCTTTTTGAATACCTTCATTTTCTTTCTTCTTCATCCGTAGCCATTTTCTTTAGTTGAAGAACATCATTTCGCCTACCAAAACATGGTGTCGAAAATCTGTGTCTACAAATTGCCCCCCAACAAAGGTGTTTCGACCTATTTCTGGAGAAACCATCATTTGCTGTCGAAAATATTTCGACGCCATGCTACCTGCATTCATGATGTTGGTTCTCAAGACGTGACCTTTTGTTAAGTCCCAAGAAAATCCATCATTACATTTTTCTTAAAACGTCCCATCTAATCCCACGTTCAGACATGATCTCCATAACCCTAAAACCTAGCTAGCCATGCCTTTCTCAACTTTCCATAATCTTTGATCATCACCGTTGAAATCTTGACATGTGTCCCATGATCAATGTAGAAACTGGAACGTTTCCTCATCTTTCCCTCTATAAATACTCACTTCCAAATCTTTTAATCACTTTTTTACGTTCCTGACCTTCTTCTTCTTCACAAACCCATTTCAAACCTTCATACTTTCTTCTGAAATTTCTTTGTTTCCTTCATTAATGGCTCCTCACAAAGCTCCTATTAACAAGAAAACCAAGAAGGCCAAGAACACTACCGTTCTCCCTTATGCGCACGAGTTGCTTGGACCAGTGATTGTGAGTAATCAACAGTACATTCCAGAGCCTCCAAATGAAAGAGAGAAAGCAAGCATTTATCAATCCCAGGTACTCATTTCGGTACTTATTTCTGGCACTTGCCATGCAATGTTGGGTCCACTCCCTGACCCCAATGCTAACGCTGATCGTTTAAAGGATTTTTTCCCTACGTATTCTTATTCAAAACCCATAGATGCTGGAATAAAACCCAAAACTAGCGAAACGTCTTCAAAAAATCCTGATAGCTCCTCAGCTTCTGAAGAAATAGATTTAGCATATTTGAACCAAGCTAGGATCTTTAGAAGTTGCCCTTTGACAAAAGATCCTTCAGATTATTTGGCCTGGCTGACTAAGGTCGAAAAAATTAAAGGGGATTTCTGGAAGCAAACTGGCATTTTCGACTTGATCCAACTGTCGAAGGTGGGCCCTAGTTATTGCCCAAACATGCTCCTGGCTTCCCTTTACTTTTGGGATAACACCTACAATAACTTCCATCTTCCCTGTGGAATGGTCACTCCAACCTTCTTCGACATAGCTGCCATAGTTGGCCTTAGCCCTATAGGATTAGACTTCGACCCTACTGTTTTAGATGAAGATACTATAGGTTTCAACACCAAACATGCCTCCTATTCCTTGTTTATTGCTCATTATTATGACAAAACAACTACAGAAGTCTCTGATGTAGAGCACATAGCCTTTTTAACCCTCTGGTTGTCGAAATTTGTCTTTTGCTCTCGTTCTCTTCAGGTTGTCAAAAAATACCTTACCATAGCTAACCAACTTCATGCTGGGAAAAAACTTTGTTTAAGCGAAATGGTTTTGGCGAACCTTTATGAATCCATTAGCGAGAGTGTGGAATTTTTGAAGACTGTCAAAGAGAAAGGAAAACTAAGCTTGGCGGGGCCTTTCTGGCTTCTACAGTTATGGCTAAATGCCACCTTTGAGGCTTCTCTCCCTTTCAAGAATAAAGTAAATGAGGAAGAAGTGAAGGGCAGAAACGTCGAATGGCCTAGGTTGGTAAAGCTAACTCCATCTGACGAAGGGATTAGCCTTCGACAAGCCTTCACCAGTTATGTAATGATGTTTGCCAAACGATACAACTTTACTCTGTCCATGGCACCCTTTGCCAACAGAACTATTGGTCCCAAATGGTTTACCAAACAACCCCCTTTTGAGATGCAGAAAGATGAAGACACATTTTTGGTTATCTGGGAATCGTTCCTAACACCAAGACACCTTTTCTCCCATCACAACACGAATAACACAAAAATCTCCCTTATTGTTTATCAACCCAACCTAGTGGCTCGACAATTTGGGTTAATCTAAATAAAAACAAAACCCGTTTATCCAAAGAAAGGTTGTATTATTTTTCACAATTCTTTTTATAATCTGGAGAAAAGCATAGAGTTATCAGAAAAATACTTTGATGAGAATCTGGAGATTCAACCGGTGGTCTTTCGACCATCCTTCCTCTGCACTCAAGAATTTGATGTTTGGTGGAAAGACTACTACCTCACTAGATTCTTCGACGTGACGGCCTTTACGACTCATCTGACGAATGCTTTTACTTTTGTGCAGGATCGAACAAAGAAAGGTACTGAAAGACATATTAAAGAAATCCAAAAGTTTCAACACTATTTTGAAACTATTTACCGGCCAAATGATCTTAGTCGAACCATAAGCGAAGCAGCAGTGACTTTGAAACACAAATTTACAGCAAAATTGGAGAAGCTGGTGTTGCCTTCATATGTTCGTCCAGAAATACGTTATGATTTGGCATACAACTATTATCCACCAAAGTTTCCCCCTCTACCTTCTGCTGCATTTGGTGTAGCATTAAGCCCTCCATTCCCAGATTGGTTTATTTGTGGATCTCACCTAAAACTGCTCCGTGAATCTTGTAAAAAACCTACTGAGCGTGTGGTTCCGACTAAGTATCATTTGGACAATTTCCCAGGACACCTTCATATTGGAATAGAACACGTTCGCGTGGAATCTCCCATTCTTGAAGGTGTTTAAAGAAACATAATTTTTCTTTACTTTATCTTACCTTCCTTCTTCTGCTTTTTTCCTTTTGTATTCATTTCTTTATTTTTCTTTCTTTCTTTCAGCTATTAAGATTACTCCTAAAAAAGCTTCTGTCGGAAGTAATTCTGGAAAGGTGGTCGAACAACCAACCTCTATAGTCGAAAAGGTTTTACCAGAAAATATCAACTTTCTTCCATGTAATAAATCCTGTTTAACTCGAACTAAAACAATTTTCTCCTGTGTTTTTAGGTGAGTCAAAACCCACCACCCTCCAAGAAAAGAAAACAAGAGGAGGGGGTAAAGGTGATCGATGAAGAATCTGGGGATGAATCTCCAGACCAACAACCTCTCAAGAGAAAGAAGGTCCCGAAGATCAAGACAGTTGCCTCCCAAAGGTCCATTGTCCGCTTGACCCAGAAAACTCCCCCCACCAGTCCAGTTACAAAAGTTCTTATCAAAGATACAGAAAGTGGGAATTCTAGCTTTAATACTGAGATCCCTCAGGTAAACCTTTATTTCGACTGATGATATTCACTTTTACCTGCATTTTCTTTTCCTTGACTTTTGCTTGTTTTCAGATCCAAGTTGATGTCGAAGGACAACCCATAGCAAAAGAAATGCCAATATTAACAGGTGGTCCCACCTTTAAAGCAGCTAGCTCAATGCCTACTTCTTCCAAAGCTTCGACAAAGAAATCAAAGGAAAAAGAGCAGGACACAGTTGATCTTGATTCTGAAAAGACTTTAGCTGAGAGACTCCAAGGTGGAGTCGATCCTGATGCTGGTAGCTATGAAAGGCAAACCATTGATGAATTCGACACTGACCTGGAAGAACACTCTGATAATTCCCCCGTTCATCCAGCATTAAATACTGAGAAGGCTGGTGATGAGCCACCAGATCAGGCAAAACCCACCAAAAAGAGGAAGAAAGCAACCAAAACTCTCTCACAGAAACTTCCTGGTCCCAAAGTTTTAGAGAGAATACTATCAAAGGAACCAGGTGAGGGAATCACCCCTGCTGCAGCAGAAAGTGAAAGTTCTAGTCTCAAGACCAAAATTCTAAAGGTATGATTTTTTCTTTTCCTCTTGATGCTAACAAGCTGTTTTACTTGCATTTGCTCCTTTGACCTACTCATCCTTCAGGTACCTGTCGATATTCACGGGCAACCTATGATCGAAGTTCTTCCCAAGACCAGCAGTGATCCCACCTATAACCCTGCCAGTGCCTCCAAATCCTCCCCTAAGAGTTCAGCGAAGGAATCAGCAACTGAAGTAGATCAACCCATTGCCATTTCTATACGAATTCCAAGAGTAGTGGAAGAAAAGACTGGTCCCGATACTGAAGAGTTTGTCGAAATGGATGGGGACACCGTGATGGCTGCCACTAGAAATGAAACTGAAGATCAATATCCCCCCCATTCAGAGTTTGCTGACGAAGAGCGAGACAAGGAGGCTGGAAGTGATGCTGAAGAAGAAGAAGAAGAAGAACATGAAAGGCCACCAACTCCTGCTGCTGATACTGGCGAAAAGACCAAAAACTTGGAAGAAAATCCTGGTAAAACAGCTACAGCTGCTTCGATCGGGACGACTTCGACCCAGTTTTCTCATGAGGAGCTAGAAAGTATGAAGGTGCAAAGACCTTTTGAGTATCTGAAGACCATGCTCAGTTCTCGCTACAATTTCGCTGACACTACTATCAGTAGCTCGACTACCTCAGGGACCACTTCTGATGCCAAATCAATGGATGAATCACTGGAAAACATTCGACAGAAGGTCCTTGACATTGACTTGTTTCAACTTCTGGAGAATGACTCCTCTGCTCACTTCGCCCTGAAGAAAATCCTGAAGCAAGTCAATGTCTTGGAGGCCCCTCCTGAAGTCACTGATGTGGTGCTGGACCTCACTACTTTGATAGATCTTGTGGTAACTGACTTTAATCGACTTCGAGAGTGCTCCAAGAAGCTTGAAAGCAAAACGGATACCCAACTTGCTGAGTGGGAAGCTGCGCCGAATTCGTCCAATAAGGTAACTGAAATGGAGCAAGTGTCTAAGCAAAATCAGCGGGAAGCAGCTTTGTGTGGCGAAAACATTCTAGAATGGGAGAAACAAATTTCTGTCCTCCAAGGCAAAATTTCACAGGCGAAAAAACGTCAATCAGAGCTGCAGAAGAATGACCAGGAAGAAATCCGCAAAGAGCTGGAAGTTGGTGTGCACCATGTCGACAGGGCCCGTAAGCTTGGCGAGGAGATTGGGGAGATTACTAAGAATAAGACACTTTGTGAGCGACGCCTTCAAATTCAGAAGTCGAAGTTTGAGAAGCTGAAAGCATCTTTTCCCGTTTGAACACTTGTAATTTTTGGTTGGCTTTTAAAGCCCTTTTTGTAATGACAATGGATTTGTACTATCTGGCGGAAAGATTTTTTGTCCGCCATATTGCTTTTCTTTTTACAATTATTCGACTGCTATTTTAATTTCTTGCAATGTTGGCTTATATTTTTTCAAATACTTGCCATTTATCTTCAGTATTCTTTTATCTTTATCTATCTCTTCGACCTCATATGCGCCATTTGAAAAAACTTTTAAAATTTGGAAAGGTCCTTCCCATTTAGGAGACCATTTTCCCATTAACCTATCTTTTCGATCCATAGGAAGAATTACTTTCCAAACAAGATCCCCCACTGAAAGGGTCTTAAATTTTACTTTCTTATTGTAAAACTTTTCGACTCTTTCTTTTTGTCTCTTTATCAGGTCTAACGCACGCAATCTCTCTTCATCCAAATCAACTAGTTCATCCATCATCATGCTCCAATACATTTCTGATGGAATTTCATGATGCCTTTGAACTCGTATTGACTGTAAATAAATTTCGATCGGTAGCACTGCATCGTGTCCATAAGTCAATTTGAATGGAGTAGAATTTGTTGCTTCTTTAGGAGACGTTCGACAAGCCCATAAAATCTGATCCAAAGTCTTATGCCAGTTTTTAGGTTTTCTACCCACGTGTTTTTTGATCAAATTTATCACAACCTTATTTGCTGCTTCGACTTGTCCATTTGCCTGGGCGTAATAAGGTGTCGGAGTTAAGAGTTTAAAACCTGTGTCTTTTGCAAACATTTGCATGTTTTTTCCAGTAAACACAGATCCCTGATCAGTAGTTATTATTTCTGGTATCCCAAATCTGTAAATTATATGTTTCTGGATAAACTCTATAACTGCTTCTTGATCCACATTTACCAGTGGTATAGCTTCAATCCACTTAGTGAAATAATCTATTCCAACTAAAATGTACTTCTGCCCCTTTGAAGAGGTTGGTCGAATTTCACCAATTAAATCCAACGCCCAACCTCTGAATGGCCAAGGTTTTATAATTGAATGCAACTCAGCTGCAGGAACATGTGGTATACCTGCATGCACTTGGCATTCCTGACAACCTTTTGCAAATTCGACACAGTCTTTCAACATTGTTGGCCAGTACATTCCTTGTCGAAATAACAACCATTTCATTTTGTGGCCTGCTTGGTGTGCGCCACATGCACCACTGTGCACGTTCGACAAAGCTATGTAAGCTTCATCTTCGCCCAAACATTTCAGCAAGACTCCTTCTGCAGTCTTTTTAAATAATTCATTTCCAAAAAGTACATAACTTAAAGCTCTGTACCTTACTTTTCTTTCGACTTTCTGATTTGGGTCTTGTAGATAATCCTTGATAGGTTTTCTCCAATCTTCAATTTCTGAATCATCTATATTGAAAATTTCAAAATTTTCCTCATCCCCATAACCCAATCTTATTGTCTCCAAATCTGAAGGAGCCAATTTGGTGGATATAACTCTTCCCCTTACTTCAATAACTTTCTCCAAATTTTCTTTCGATACTTTGTAGCCTGACGCAAGTTGAGCCAAATCATTCGCTTCTTGATTTTTCAATCTAGGAATGTGTCTGACGGCCACATTGTCGAATTTTTTGAGAAGTCTGTTAGCTATTACGAAGTACATAATCAGATTCTCTTTGACACATTTATATTCTCTTGTCAATTATTTTATCACCAACTCAGAGTCACCCATTATTTCGACTCTTGTTGCCCCCAATTCCAACAATATTTCAAGTCCGGCAATCAAAGCCTCATACTCTGCTTCATTATTTGAACATAAGCCTTCGACTTTGTACTTGAATTTTGTTGGAATTTTGTCAGGAGAAATAATTAGCATTCCAATACCAGTTCCATTCTTATGACTGGAACCGTCGAAATATAACTTCCATGGCTCTATTTCGACATATTTTACTTCACTTTCATTTATGGAATGGTCAGCTATGAAGTCTGCAACCACTTATCCCTTAACAGCCTTTAAAGGCAGATATTTTAAGGAATATCCTGTCAATGCTAAAGCCCATTTCCCAATTCGACTATGTAAAATGGATTTAGATAACATATATTTTATTACGTCGAAATGAGAAGAAACAAATACATCAACATGTTTTATATAGTGCTTTAACTTTGTACAAGAGAAATATACACACAAACATAATTTTTCTATCACACTATATCTAGTTTCAGCATCATTTAGGACTCTGCTGAGATAATAGATGGCCCTTTCGACGCCATTTTCATCTTCTTGACACAGCATGCTTCCCAAAGTTTTGTCTGACGCTGAAATGTATAATCTCATACTTCTTTTCCTACAAGGAGACATCAAAACTGGAGGACTAGCCAGACACTCTTTGATCTTGTCGAAGGCATCTTGTTGTTCTTGCCCCCATGTGAAATCTTCCTTCTTTAATCGAAGTAGAGGTGAGAAGGCCTGTGTCTTCCCACTAAGGTTGGAAATGAACCTTCTGAGAAAGTTGATTTTCCCTAGTAGAGACTGCAATCCCTTCTTTGTCGATGGCGCTTTCGCTTCCATTATGGCTTTGGCTTTGTTTTCATTTATTTCGACCCCTTTCTTGTGGACCACAAAACCTAGGAAATCACCCGCCTGCACACCAAAAACACATTTAAGGGGATTCATTTTTAAACCAAACTTTCTCATCCTTTCAAAGGACTGTCGAAGATGGTCTATATGACTTATTCCTGAAACAGACTTAACCACAATATCATCAATGTATATTTGCATAAAAGTGTCGATAAAGTCATGAAAAATTGAATTCATGGCTCTTTGATAAGTTGCTCCAGCATTTTTTAAACCAAAGGGCATTACTACCCATTCATAAGTTCCTATTGCTCCAGGGCAATGAAAAGCTGTTTTAGGAACATCTTCTTCAGCAATAAAATTTTGATTATAGCCAGAGTATCCATCAAGCATACTCAAATACTCATGGCCTGCTGCAGAATCTATGAGCATTTCTGCCACTGGCATAGGATATTCATCCTTAGGGGTAGCCGAATTTAAATCTCTAAAATCAATGCATACCCTCAGCTTGCCATTTTTCTTAATTACAGGAACAATGTTTGCAATCCATTCGACATACCTGGTGGTGCGGATGAATCTGCATTTTAGAAGTCTTTCGACTTCTTCTTTTATTTTCGACAAGATTTCTGGTGCGAAGCGTCTGGGAGTCTGCTTTACTGGCTTCTTTCCCTCCATTATTGGCAGCTTCAATTCGACCAAACTCCTGTCTAATCCTGGCATATCGTCGTAATCCCATGCAAAACAGTCTTTGTACTCATTTAGCAATTGGACTATTTCGACTTTGAACTGGGGGTCCATCTTGGCGCTGATGTAAGTTGGCTTTCTTTCTGCCCCCAATCCTAAATTGATTTCCTCTAGTGGATCCTGCGCCACCATCTTTATGTTAGTCGACGCTGGATCCTTTTCGAACCCCAAGGGTTTGTCATCATAGATGGCGTCAAGCTTCTGATTCTGCCATTCGCCAGTCTGATTGTTGTCATAACCCTTTTCAATATCCCTTTGGGGACATTGTTCTCCAAAATCTTCTTTGTTGGCTTCGACATCCATGTATTTCACTTCGGCCTCTAGGGCCGCTTTGAGTTTATTTTCGGCTATATAAGCCGTAATTCTTTCGATCGTTGAGGCTTCACTCATCATAATTGTCAAATTCACTTCCCCATCCGGTTGGCTCGATAGGCGAAGTTCCCCATACGTGACTTGGTTCGCCAATTACTTCTTTGTCCCATTGAAAACCACGTGTTGGGTGGAGGTACATGGAATAATAGGCGTTGTCAGTTGCCTTTAAGTCGAATTCTGCTAGGTTGCAGGGGGGTATGTGAGCCAAATTTTTGTCGAAACTTCGACTATTCACATTGTTTACTTCAGTCATAAAATAGCTTTGATCTGCTTCAATATTCTCGACAATCCCATCTGGCCTCCAGATGGCTATTCGTTGGTGCATGGATGATGGTACAGCCCCTATCCCATGAATCCACTCTCTTCCAAGCAGCAAGTTATAATTTGCCCTCGAAGCTATCACTATAAACATCGTTGGCCTTGTTATGGTTCCAACCGTTAGATTCACCTGGATCACTCCCATGGTACTTCCTACTTTTCCCTCATAATTTGACAAAACCATGTTGTGGGGCTTTGTGTCTGAGTCATCCTTTCCAATCTTTTTTACCATGAAATGGGGCATCAAATTCACAGCAGCACCACCATCTACTAATATCTTGTTGACACCAACGTTCTCCACTTTTCCTTTTATGAATAAAGGCTTCAAGTGTGCCTTCATTGCATCATCTGGTCTTTCAAAGAAAGTGTTTTGCTCTTCGACACAACCATTGTTCATTATATAATAACATACAGGCCTGAGCCCCATGCTGTCATCTTCAACATCATCTTCTTCGTCTTCGATTTCCATCACTCTATCATAGTCTCTAGGCAGCACTGAAACCACATATCATGCGACATCGAAAGATGCTTCTGAGTTAGGCTTCGACACCTCTACCATGTTGCTTGAGTTATCCTTTTGAGAGGGCTCGTTTTTTAGAGCAGACTCTTGGTTCATTGTTTGCATGTTTGTGCTTGACTCAGCTTTATTTTCATCAAGAGTATTTTCTTTATTTTTGTTCTTTTCTGCAGCCTCCTTTTATGCTCTTTTCTGCCTCTGGAACCTTCTCCACTGAGACCTTGACATTGGATTCTTTCCTTTATAGTTTTCTGATGGGTATGGTCTTGGTTTCTATTTTTCGACCTCCCTTTTTCCTTCCATGGAGGAACCTCTCTGCATTTCAAAGTTCTTCCATCTTTTCTGCCCTTGAGCATCTCTGATTGGTTGGACCCACTTGTCATTCTAAGCTTTGACAGATGGCTTGTAAGTCCTATGACGTCCTTCGCCAAACCTTTGGTTGTGATGCTCACTCCTCCTTGGATCGAACCTTCCATTTCTGGCTGCTGGGATTGCCCCCCAGTTTCCTCTTCTTTTGGCTTTCTCCACCCCCTCCAGATTGCTTGCTGCTTTCTTGTCGAACACCGCACTACAACGTGGGCACAACATGACTTCAGCCTTCTTTCTCTGGCACCTTTGGATGAATTCGACTAAGCTCTCCTCCTCCTTAGGGTAAGCCAACTTCTGATACTCTTCTCGACGGTGTTCTTCGTCAGTTTCTGATTGTTTCTTCTGAGAAATTTCCACCATGTTGATATCCACATTCTGGTCATCAGTGATACTTAGTTTATTCATTCTTTCAATAAGTCTTGCCTCTTCTTCAGCATTTCCTTTCGCCTGGTCGAAGCTTCCCCCTAAGGGTAGGTCCTTGGAGATGAATTTGCAGCATTGCCTGACTGAGTTTTCTTTAGGGTTTTCCATTGTTCTACGCAAAATCCCATAAGGGGCAGGCTTTACAAGGCCTTCAGCAGCCTCTGCCTTTATTCTGGTAACGTTCTTATTGACTGGTTCCATAGTGGTGATCTTGCCAGCAACTCCAATTGTCTCTGTTTTGTCATGATTAAGGCCTTCAGTAGCCTCCTCTTTGATGATAAGGGCATTATCATTTGCTCCTTCGTCAATATCTTCAAAGACATCTCCCCATCCAGTTGGCTGGATTTTGTTGATGTCAATACGAGAACTTGGGGGTGCAGAATATTTCACGAGATAGTCGAATTTTCCACTGGGCTCCCCCAAAGTATCCCAAATTACTCCATCTTCAGCAATTTTGTTGTTATTCTTTTCGTCGAAACCTTCAGTAATTCCAACTGCATCTTGGTTGTTGAAACCTTCAGTAGTTTCCTCCTTCTTCGGATTGTTGAAGACTTCAGTATCTCCAACTTTGTTTTTACTGTCGAAACCTTAAGTAGTCTCAACTTTTTTGATATAGTCATTCAAATTTCCTACATCAAGATTTTCAGTAATCTTGATCAACACTGGCTGGTCTACAAAGTCCTTGGATACTTTTTCCTCCTTAGGCTTGTCCAGGAGATCCTCAGCAACCTCCACCATGTTGATATTGTTGTCGAAGCCCTCAGCAGCTTCCACCATTTCAAAACTACAATCAGAGGCTACTTCGACCTCCACCATATTCACAGTGGAAGGTTCAACATAATTGGCTTCGACCACTTGCATGGGGTTTGAGTCAATCCTCATCTGTTGCTTTGATTTGTCTCCAAACTTCAGTCTTCCATCACGGATTGCATTCGGAACAAGATCCCTGAAAAGGAAACATTGAGAAGTTTTATGACCCAAAAAGTTATGGTATTTGCAAAAACCTCTCTTTTTTTGTTGGTCCACAGGAGGCTCTTTAGTGCCTGCTGGTTTTATTAATTGACCATCTTTGACTAATAAGTCGAAAATTTCGTCACACTTGGTGACGTCGAACGTATAAGTTCTTTTAGGAAACCTATCATTCTTTTCAGGTTCGACTGGATTTTTTCCATTCGACGGAGTTAGTACTTTACACGCGTATGGTGGGCCTGACTTTAGTTCTGCCAGATCAATTTCTTGTTCGTCGAACAAAATTAGTTCATTTTCGTCACCATCATCATCCTGGCATACTCCTACATAGGCTACTCTCTCCTTTTTGTTTTTATTTGATCTAAATTTCTCAGCTTTTAGCCTTTCAATTTGTCTTACCCTATCTGCTAATTGTGCCATGTCTCTCAAATATTGAGTGTCTAATTTCTTTCTTATAGAATAATCTATACCCCCTGCAGCCATTTCGACTAATTCTTGTTCTGGCACTTGTGTAAAACACTTGCCTTAAGCAACCTGAACCTATTTAGGTAATCATCTATAGGCTCTGAAAATTTCCTCTTAACACTGGCTAATTCCTTCAAACTTATCTTAGTCTGACCCATATAAAATTGTTCATGGAACAGTCTTTCTAATTGGGTCCATGTGAATATAGAGTTCGCAGGCAAGGATGTAAACCAGGTAAACGCATTTTTTGTCAAAGAACTTGGGAAGTATTTCATTTTCAAATTTTCATTATTGGCTATTTCTCCTGCTTCGATCAAATAACGCGCTATATGTTCTATGGTGGATTCGCTAGTGTCCCCTGAAAATTTGGTAAATTTGGGGACTTTCCACCTTGGGGGTAATTCCTGTTGTAGAATATATTCAGACAGTGGGGAAGCATAACTAGGCCTTTGTAATCCTACATTTACCCCATTTTGCGCCATTATCCTTTCGACCATGGCTGCTAAATTGTTTTCGGCAGGTAGATGGTTACCTCGTATTCGCAGTCACAAGACATCATCAGCATCTTCGCCTCTCTGAACGATTACCCTCCTAGGTTCTTGTTGAACGGGTATTTCGACACGAGGCTGTTCGATCACTGCCTCTTGGTTTCTAGGGTTTGCCTGAGGATTCTCTAAAGGCCTTTGATTTATTGTGGGCTCCTCTTCGACATTCACTACTGGGTTTTGAATTACTTGTTCTCTTTGTCGTGTTTGAGGAACACCAAAAAAGTCAGCAATACGTGTCATTTGCGCAACCAATAATTGGTTGGTTTGGGTAGTGTTTTGTATTAAAGGATTAAACACTGCTCCCATTTGTTGTGTCAACATTTGGACCATATCATGATTACTTTCGTCCATTTGTTGTCGAATTACTTGCGCAGAATTATTTGTAATTGCTGGTATTTGGAAATTTGGTAGGGGTTGGTTTAATCTACTCATACTTCCGTCATATCCCGACCCTTGTAGTGGTGAAGACACGTGGACCATGGCATCAGAATACAAGGATGGTGCATTTTGCAAGTTTGCCATTACTGATGTTGGCATTCCATATGGTTGTTCTCTACCAAACATAGGCATGGAAAAAATTGTCTGAAATGGCCTATAATTATGTCCTCCAGGAGGAGGCGTCCCCATGGGCATTGAATGTCCCATTGTGGAAGAACTAGGCATGTTTTGGGAGAGCAAAACCGCTGGTATAGATCCTGTTGATGAAGGCATAGCCTCCTCCAAAACAGGGTTTGAATCCACATTTCCCCCTGTCGAAGGGATAGGGTTGGAAACTGGAATGGTTTCATTTGGATTTGGATTAATTGGCCGATTCGCCATTCTTCTTACTCTTGTTCTTTTAGGTCTTTCTACATCGGTTACGACTAATTTACCGCTTCTCAAAATCATACAATGAAGTAGAAACTATTTGGCTAAGAGTTATTCTGTAAAAAATTCTAAAATTTTGCACTGGTCCCACCGGGCGTGCCAATTTGTTCGCTGTAGATTTTGGCGGACAACCTCTGGTTTACCAATCTCTTATAAAATTGGGTGACTTGCAGGACCAACCACACAAATCCTGGGATACATGTGCAAATTTGTCTAACTCTTAGGAGGATGGTGTTTTGATGATTTGTTTTGTTGTATCTTTTTATATGAATAGTTTGGTTAAAGAACTAACTAACAATTTCTGGCGAAAAATAAGTTAAATGAAAAACTTGCATAAAGTAAATAACAAAGGATAAATGACTGGGAAAAGTAAAGGCAATGATAAAAGACTTTGAATTTTTATAAACTTAAAGATGGTGTTCACACGTACATTTTCCAGATAACAAACTCTTTTCTCTCACACGGGTACTTTGAGTATTTACAGGAATTTTGTACAAGTTTTCACACACTCAAAATTCTACCACAACTATCCTATTTATATACAAATATGATAACTACCAAATAACGGAAAAATTCTAAATCTTTGACACTTGGCCTTCTGCATGTCTTCTTTTCTTCTAAAGCTTCCACGCGTCTTCTGCCAAACGTTATAACTCTCAAATTTGAATTTTCCCTTCGTGTCGAAGCGTTGCGCTTCTTCACTTTGTCAAATTGTCGAAAAATAGCAGATGTCCCTTAAACCTTGTCTGACGCAGTTCCTTATGTTTCTGTCGAAATGTCGAAACTCTGTCTTTTGCCGAAGTGTCGAAACTCTTTTTGAATACCTTCATTTTCTTTCTTCTTCATCCGTAGCCATTTTCTTTAGTTGAAGAACATCATTTCGCCTACCAAAACATGGTGTCGAAAATCTGTGTCTACAGCCACCTGCTAAGTAATTAGTGACTTTGAAACTAATGCATAATGTTATTGAAATAAAAGACGGTCTCATTCACAGGGGAATGCATATGGTGTCGAGGTTCTCTCTCTACAATCATGATGTGGAAACTTAATACCACTTGTTATTAAATGCAAGTACATTTTACTTTTTTGGCATTGGATGGGGCGATTGTTTGGAATGAACATTGATAGAACTAGTTATGAAAGCTTATTAAAACTTGCTGGTAGAAGTTAAAACTCTCAAATTCACTGTGACTCTCATCATAACAATTATTTGGAAAACTTGGCGCACAAGAAATGATATTAGGTTTCAAAATGGTAACGTTAACTTTGATAGACACATTCTTTATGTTAAACAATTAGTTTATATGACATTTACTTCTTTCAAGGGGCACATGTACTCTTCAATTTACGAGTTTTCAATTATTAAATATTTTGACATTAAATGTCGACCTTCTCCTGCACCTAGAATCATGCAAGTTAATTGGTGTTTTCTTAGTTATAATTGGATTAAGTGCAACACAAATGGGTCTTCAAGAGAAAATCCTGGAATATAAACTTGTGGTGCCATGTTTAGGGATAATTTATGAACATTCTTGGGAGCTTTCTTAGCTAAGATTGAAGTTTGCACCTCTTTTCAAGCTAAATCGCATGGAGTCATGCTTTTTATTGAATATGTTAACTTGAAGAATTGGAAATTTTTTTTGGCTTGAAACAGACTCAATATTGGCGATTTATGCATTTTCTAATTTGAATATTGTCCCTTGGCAAATTTCAATTAAATGAAAAAATACTTTACACACTATATGCTCTTTTAGATTCAAGATATCTCACATTTTTTCAAATAGTGAAATGCATGTGCAAATAGATTAGCTCATGCAAGTTTTTTTTGTTGATTATTACACTCGGTGTTATTCACTTTCTATTTCTTCTTTTGAATTTTTTTTAAGAGAAAATTTGAACATATTGTGAAAAGAAAGATTTGATGCATAGATTTAAATATATAATTGATAATTTAAAAGCATATTGTGATATAAAAAGTATTTAAATATATAATTGGTAATTTAAATATACCCTTTGTAAAAAAAATTATTTCAAATCTTGTAACAATCCTACTCTTCTTTAGACTAAGCATATCGGAAATTCTGATACTCCTCCCTTCAAGGCTTTAATTGTTTGGAGGCTTTTCCACCAAAAAATGTCAACTGATAGGTTATTGCATGTCGTCTGATACTTTTCACCACCTTTTTTTTCATTGTGCTTTTGCCTCTAATCTCTAGAATGAGTTCGTCACTTTAGTAGGTACAACTTCTCATTGTCCACTCTTTGATGTTTTGAATCTCTATGATAGAACATGGAGCTCTTAATGCAAGGTTGTGATACAAGCAACTATAGTCTCAATTATTAACACCATTTGACATATAAGGAGTCAAGCAAGATTCAACCAACACATTATGCATTGAAAAAAAAGCTTTAAATTTGGTTGTTGTAGATGTTTTTCTAAATGTAATTCACTTCAAAAAAATTATCCAATTCTTTCATCAAAGATTTCACCATCATTAATAAGTTCAATATCATCATTCACCCTCCCCTAGCTCCTAAGGTCATATAGGTGATTTAATATCCTCTTTCTATGGGCTGGATCAAATGCAATTCAAATAGTTCTTTTTACTCTAACTTTGATGCTTATGGTGGTCTTTTTCAAGACTCAAATGGAGATTTTGTTCATTATTCTGCTGAAAATATGAGTTGCAAACTCATCTTTGTAGGCTGAGATTTGGGGTGAGATTAGAGTGATTGAGATAGCTAAGTTGCACAATTAGAATCAGATATGGCTGATAACATATTCAACCATCACCATTCTTACTTTAAAAGACTCTAGTTTGCTTCCTTGGAAAAATAGGCATAAGTGGTTAAATTTTAATGTGATGTTGAGATCTATGTCCTTTGTTATATCTGACATCTTTCGTGAAGGAAATCAATATGCGGATTTGAATGCTCAGACTCCCTTAGTTTGGGATGCTATTTCCACCTTCCTATTTCCCTTGTGATTCATGATAATCTTGGAATGTCAAACTTTCATTTTTGTTGTTCTTAAGTGGGTTTGGCCTAGTCCCATATTCTTTATACCTTTTTCCTTTCCAATTTCATTTTTCTTTGGCTTAAAAAAATGACACTTGTTAATACTAAACTTGTATTTTTGTTGGTCTGAATTTGATCTTGTATCACATCTCTCTCTCTCTCTCTCTCTCTCTCTCTCTCTCTCTCTCATTCATTTTTGTATAATTAATTTATATTTGATTCCTCCAATGTTTGTATTGAAAACACTAAAGTTACATATTATTCATATTATAAATACAATTTTAATAATACTTAACTTTATATGAACTAAAATAGAAAAAACGAAATACTAAAAATAAAATAATATATATTTTTAAAGATCAATTTCAGATAAACAAAAAAAGAGCCAGTACAATTTAGAAAATTTAGAAATATGATAGTTGGTGCAAATATTAAAATTCCATGAGTTCGAACCCTCAATTTAGAAATTGAATATGCTTCGGATGGGTTTTTGTTGTATTTATACTATCAAGATGTTATTAACAGTTTGATTTTGATCACAAGACTCAAAAGAATTTAATTTTTCTAAAATTTATAATGTTAAACCAAAATTGTTCGATCTTGATCACACGACTAGCTACGCTTAATTGCATGAATGGATTTTTTTACTACATGAAATTCGGGTCCCTCCGTTGTAAAACATCTATAAAACAATATACTTTCTTCTTTGTTCAATAACACAATATACTTTATTGGTGCTTTTGATTTGCAAAATAATAAGTACTAAATAAAGCAATACTAGACAATACAGAACAATACAAAATAATTGTTTATATTGTACTTTGTTTGATGATCGATACACTGGACAATTTTTTTCCTCTATTTTGTTTGATATGCCTATGCACGCGACAAAATATTAATATTCTTTATAATATTATTTATTAATATATAAAATATAAATAATTATGAATCATAATATTAAAATAATCCAAAAGATGAAAAAAAAAACAGAAGAGATAGATTTCTTTTACTCTACTTTGTTTGATGTGTTTATGCATCAAAAATAATAATACAACTTTGACTATAATATTATTTATGTATATATAAAATATTGATATTTATGAATCAAAATATTAAATAATGAGAAGGGAAAAATGATAAAAAGTGAGATTTTTTTTACTCTACTTTGTTTGATGTGACGATGCATCAGATAAAAATAATATAACTTTCACTATTATATTCTTTAGGGTTAAATATACAACACTTCCCTGCAATGTAGGCGAGTTTTGCTTTACGCCCTTGTAATAATTTTTTTTGGATTCCCCCTGTAATATATATTTTTGTTTTACCCTCCTAAGCGTGCAATTTGAACACTGAATCTGGGGGGTAAACAAAAAAAAATATTAAATGGGATTAACTTTGACTCTTAGGGGCAAAAGACATAGAATTTTAACATTTTAAGAGGGGATTCAAAAATTTTTTTACAAAAGAGTAAACTGAAACTCGCCTACATTGCAGGGGGTGTTGTATATTTAACCTTATTCTTTATTGATATATAAAATATTAATATTAATTTATGAATCAAAATATTCCATAATGATATATATATATATATATAGTTAGAACATAATTTGTTCATTCTCTTAAGAGGTTTTGATGATAATAAAGAACAAGAGGGTTTACTAATGGTTATTCGAGTATCAAGGATTAAAAGACATTAATCTTGATTAAATCAAGTTAATCACTCTGAAGAACCATTAAAGGGAAGCAAATCTATTCTGAATATGAATTATTATAACCAAGCTTTTAGACTCTAAAGAGTCAACTCAAGTCTTTCAGATGTTGAACCTAAGCTAACTTGGAATACAAAGATAAGCTCAGCTCTGAATATTAGAACCATTTGAAGCAAGTAGTCTCTGTTATAAGGAATGACTCTACATCTTCTGAACAAGCTGAATCAGCAATTCTGAAGACATTACTTTAAAGGAATTTGTATACATTAAGTCATCAACTCTTCAAGCATACATCCAGACTTAGTTCTGATCAAGACTCTAATGAAGGAAAGACTCAGAATCTGTGAACTCAAGACTCTGAAGTCTCATTCCAACCAGGTTCTGAAGACATAATTTAGCTTCAGATTATGCTTTAAATAATTCTATAAAAATCATCTGAATCAGAAATTAAGTATAAGGATAACAATGACTCTGAGCAAGCATCAACAAACGTATACAAGAAGACTCCAGTCAGAAGTTATCCAAGGAAGATTGCGTGACAATGGTACACTAATTTATGTCAAATCTGCTGATAGTGACATTGTCAGGGCCTTCTCTCTCGAACTGTTCAGAACTCTGCTCTGCTACTCTCAACGTCTTTATACTAGCTGAGTTTTAGCTCACTCTATTTTCCATCAGCTAAAGACCTTTAATGGCTATTTGTATTATGGTAGTCTTAATCTTCAATGAATTTATTCTTAGTATCTATTTACAGAAGAAGATTGAAAATATTCAAAGCGCTGATGTATTGAACTGGCAAAGTTCTTGGAACAACTCTAAGTACTAAACCAACGAAGTTCTTAGAACATATCTCTGAGCTGAATCTCTACCTCTCAAAAAATGAATGTGAATTTAAGATTTTGTGATTGTGTTCACATTGATGTGATACCAATTCACTGAAATGAGTTGAGAGAAACACATTTTAAAATATCATAAAACCAGAAGGGTTAAGTGTGTGAGAGCAGAGTGAAACATGTTCACATACATTATGAAGATAGAATATGTGAATATGTTCATCAGAACAGGAAGGCACAACAAGATGAAAATATGTGCAAGGAGAGAAGAAGAATGAAATCTTCATTCTTCTACACTTAGGAGCAATCAACTCAAATCTTCTCAAGAGTGAAAACCTTTGTGTATCTTCTTATCCAAGAAGCATGTATATGAACACAATGTTAATACCATATTCTACTATCAAGAGAATTTGAAGACTCTAGCCTCTATGCTCAGAGTAAAGTCTATTTCTGATGATTGAGCAAAAAGTCCTGAACTGGATGTTTAGGCGTTAAAATCTTATGCTTAAAGACAGAGCAAGGAAGTCTCGATCAGTGTGATTGAGTAAGAAGTCTCGTGCTTGAGGGCTTGAGCAGGAAGTCCTGAATGGGTAGTTCAAGCAAGGAAGTATCTATCTTGGTGATCGAGCAGGAAGTCCTAAACGGGGAGTTTAGGCAAGGAAGTCTCATGCTTGCGGGCTTTAGCAGAAGTCTCTTTCCGTGGCATTGAGCAGGAAGTCTTGAGCTGCTGGCTTAAGTAAGTGTAATCAATTTGATTATAGTTAAAAGCTCTTGTGTTGCAAGGAGACTGGACTACTCTCAGTTCAGAGGAACCAGGATATATTGTATGTCTCTTTATTTACTTCTGCATTTATATTCCATTGTGCAAACATACTCTGAAGTCAAACTCTTATCTAATTCAGTCTCTTACCTACATCAGAATCTGAGCGTGACACCTCTTATTCCGAAGCAGAGTTAAAAAAAGAAGTAAACTTTTCATTGTTATTACTCACCCTAATATCAGAATTTGATGGTTCAGAAACATTAGTAGAAAAAAGTTTCAATATTCGGGCATACACAATTCAACCTCCCTTCTTGTGTATTTTTCTCACCTTCATATATATATATATATATATATATATATATATATATATATATATATATATATATATATATATATATATATATATATATATATATATAGAGAGAGAGAGAGAGAGAGAGAGAGAGAGAGAGAGAGATATTTAAAAATGATATTATTTTTTTAATTTGTGATTGAGACAAAAGTTGTCTCATAGTTTAGTGAGAGACAAAAATTCATATTTTTATCAAGTGTTTTATCATATATTTTGTTTAATCACATAATGAATTTCTACATGAAACATATTAAAAAAATTGTTATGTTTCGTCCATTATTGGTTATCAAATTAAAATATACCCACATGTCTATGTTTGTATAAGTACATTTTAAAAAATAAATTGTCGTTAAATATATGCTATTTTATAAATTTTTATATGCATTTTTTTTAATATAACATTAATTTTACTTATTTCAAAATACAAAAAAAATATTAAGATACAATAGTGCTTGTAAAAATTACTAAAAGAGTACACGATTAATTAAAGTGTACGATTTATTTAATAATCAGTTTACAATAGTAATTTAAACAAAATGTGTGACGTATAGTCTATTTGTTGGATATTTATGGTTGTCGGTGATATGAGACAACACTAGAACAAATAATGTGTTAATTAAGATCGTATTTGAAAATTTAAAACGTGTGAATTTCACACTAACCTTTTGATTGAATTCATCTTCACCAATTATTGTATATTGGATGCAATTGAGATTAACATCGAATTTTCTTTAGGGTACTTTGAATTCTTTAATGTAAATTGCACAAATACACTAAGCGTATCTTTTGATAATATGTTAAAGAAAAATGTTTCATACACTTTACTCATGCAATAATAAAGTAAATGATAATTTAAAATAATTGAAATGATAGAGAAATAATTATATATGATTTAATTTTCGTATATTATTACTACTTCTCAAGTATCTTTATTTATAAAGAAGTTGATATTGTTAGTGCGTGATACACTTTTAGTGAGGATAGAAAGAGAGAGAATAAAGAAATAATGATTGATATTATTGAATGAATGAATAATAACTGAATTACAAAGTATCTTATTTATATAGACCTAAGTCACTTGACTTCTAAGCAATAAATATAACAAACTAAGTAACAAACCCTAAACCCTAATTATCTTTGGACTTGGGCCACACAACTAAACTTGGATTATATTTAATATCTCAATTCACCCCCCTTTAATTCAAGTTGTCGAAACACACTAATCATTGTCGATCTGAACTATTCCCGATTTCTTTCTCAACATTAGGAACCTGTCGATCTTTAATCCTTTGGTAAAAAAATTGGCCAATTGTTTTTCACTTGAGCAATGACTTAATTCAACTTCACCTCAATTCACCTTATCTCTAAGGAAATGAAATCTAGCTTCGATGTGCTTGCTCCTTCCATGCAAAATTGGATTATTCGCAAGGTTTATGGTTGACTTGTTGTCGATCTGCAGCACCAGAGGTTTCTTCACTTTGACCTCAATCTCTTCCAGCACAGATCTGATCCAAATTGCTTGACACGCAGCATAGGATCCTGCTATATATTCAGCCTCACACGATGACAATGCCACCACAAGTTGCTTTCTCGAGCACTAAGAGATTGGGGCACCAAATACTTGAAAGAAATATTCAGTAGTGCTTCTTCGATCTTCCTTATCTCCACACTAATCAGCATCTGAATATCAAGTAACTATAACTTCTTTGCTTTTAGAGTCTCGTCGAAATAAAATACCATAGTTTGTCGATCCTATTAAATATCTTAGGATTCTTCTTGCAGCCTTTATGTGTGACACCCTTGGTTCACTCATATATCTGCTCACTAATCCGACCGAGAAACATATATCAAGTCGACTGTTGCACACATATCTCAGAGATTCGAAAACTTGTTTGAACAAAGTCGCATCGACCTTGTCTTCCTTTCCATGCTTCTCCAACTTCAAATTTGGTTCGATAGGCGAAGATGCAGAAGTCGAATCATCCATTATGAATATCTTGAGTATCTCTATGACATACTTTCTTTGATGTAGCATCATACCTTGCTTTAAAATTTGAAATTCCATTCCTAGGAAGTACAACAACTTTCCCAGATCCGACATTTCAAATTCCTTTTTCACCAGCTCTTTGAACTTTGACAAGTTCTCCTAGCTACTCTCAATTACTAACAAGTCATTGACATATAAGCATATGATTGTTATATCTTGTGCCACAACCTGAACATAGACACCATACTCAGATTTATATTTGACGAATACTGATTCGACCAAGTATGAGCCGATCTTATTGTTCCATGCCCTAAGTGCCTGCTTGAGACTATAGAGCATTTTGTGCAACTTGTATACTTTACTTGCTTCCTCCTAAATCACAAACCCATAAGGTTGTGTGACATAAACCTATTCATCTAAAGGTCTATTCAAAAATGCCGATTTGACATCTAAGTGACATGACGACCAGACTTATTTGCATGCCAAGGATACCACTAGTCGAATAGTTCCAATCTTGCGACAGGTGAAAATACTTCAAAGTAGTCGAGTCATGCTATCTGAAGAAATCCTAGAGCTACAAATCTCACCTTATGTCTTGCTATCGACCCATCAACATTGTGCTTCAAATTGAACACCCACTTCACTTAGATAGCTTTTGTATGTGCTGGCAATTCGACTAACTCCCATGTGTTATTTCTTTCGATTGCTTGTAACTCTTTGACCATAACAGACTTCCATTGTTTATCTTTGAAGACTTCGCTATAGCTTATTGGTTTAGCACTTGCAAGTAAAGAAAAATGAATTAGGTCTCCATCTGTTGTGACTTCATCATCACCAACCACTTCATAGTCTTGAAGTCTTGTTGGACGAGCTCTAGTTCTTTGAGGTCTCTGGCTTGTTCCAACCATATCCTCTTGACTTTGAATGGTTCAGGTATGTCAACAACAACTTCGACTTTAACTGGAATATCGACAATATCTTCGACTTCGACATTATTACTTGTTTTGTTGAAATCACAGCTCATCAGTGGCTTGTCAATTGCATTACTAGAATTCCAATCCCAGGCCAAATTTTCATCAATCACAATATCTCGACTCATCACAATCTTCTGATTAATTGGATTGAACAGCCTGTATGCTCCAGGCTTATGATATCCTACTAGAATCATAGGTTCACTCTTATCATCAAGCTTCCTTCTCCTAGCATCAGGAATATGCTTGTAGCAAATAGAGCCAAACACCTTCAGATGACCCAGTGATGGTTGTTTTCCACTCCACACTTCTTCAAGAACCTTGTTCTTCAGCTTTTTGGTAGGGCACCTGTTCAGAATATAAACAAAAATCTTCTGTTTCAGCATGCATCTCGCCATGTCCAATATGGTCTTATTTCTTCTTTCTGCTATTCCATTATGTCGAGGAGTATAAGGAGCAGTTATCTCATGATTAATACCATGTTCTGCACAAAATGCTTCAAATATCTTGGATGTGTATTCACCACCTCCATCTATTCACAGAACTTTGATCTTCTTTTCATCGGGATTTTTGACAAGTATCTTGAATTTCTTAAAGATTTCATATACTTTGTCCTTTCATTTGATCACATAAATCCAGAGCTTTCAAGTGTACTCATCGACAAATGAGACAAAATACATGTTTCCACCAATGATATGCTCTTCAAAAGGACCACATACATCAGAATGTACAACTTTGAGTATGCAGGATAATCTCATTGGCATAGTCGAAACGAAAGACTTCCTGGACTACTTTCCAACTAGACAACCATCACAAAGTTTCTAAGGCATCTTAAGACTTGGTATACCAGTTACCATATCTTGAGTGATCAGTAGATATAGCGACCTAAAGTTTATATTACCAAATCTCAGATGCCACAACCAACTATTCTTGTGGTCGACAACTGTTTTCAGACATTGTACCTCAGTGGAACTAATCATGGTCTTAAATGTCCTATTATTTGACAGAGGAGATTTCAAGACCAAGTTATTATGTATGTCAAAAAGTTATAAGGCTCAATCTTTCATAACCACTGAGAACCCCTTTTCGATCAGTTGTCTAACACTTAGCAGATTGCACTTCATTCCAGGTACATAGAGTATATCTTTGATCATAGCTCTTCCTCCATGACTCCTTTGAATAAATATGTTGCCAGTTCCTTCTGGTTGCAATGAGGTATTATCAGCAAGTTTAACCTTGCTCTTCTTCGACTTGTTGAAATCTACTAACCACTCATTTCGACCAGTCATGTGATTCGAACATCCCGAGTCTAGGAACAAGATCTTAGATTCGACATGGTCATGTGCAATTGCAGCCATAACCACCATATCATCATAATCATCTGAAGCTTGACGTGCAAGGTTTGCTTCTTCGTCCTTGCCTTTTGTTGATCCATTGTCTTTCCTGTACCAACAATGCTTGGCCAAGTGACCCCACTTTTCATAGTTATAACACTGCACACCTTTTTTTATCTTTGTCTTTCTGATAGAAATTTCATTCCCCTCTTTTCGAAGATTAAGAGGCTCTATCATCAACCTTATTCTTGTAAGGATTCGACCAAGACTTCTTGTCCTGAGTCTTTTTGATTCTGCCTTTGAAATTGTTAGAACCACTATTCTTCCATGACTGAGCCTGTAGTACTTGTATCGAGTCTTGAACTCATTTCCTTTCGAAAATCCTAATGTCATGCGCCTCCAATGAACCAACCAAATCTTCCAGTTTTAGGGTTTCAAGATTGTTGAATTCTTGAATAGCTACGATAACGTGATCAAAGTGAGAGGTTAACGTACGCATTACCTCCTCAACTATCATCTTATTAGTTAGGGTTTCACCATAACCTTTCATGAGATGGACGCATTTCTTCACCTTTGACACATAGCCTGCAATCTTTTCGTCTTCTGCCATCGACAAAAATTCATATTATCGTCGTAAAGTTTGAGACTTAACAACCTGACTTTCTCGCCTCCTTCATATTACTTGACAAAAATATCCCATGCCTCATTCGCCGATTCTACATGAGCGATTCTTTCGAAATTAGTCGCATCAACCGCCAATTGGATGTAAAACGACGTCTTGCAATCGTTCTTCTTGGCATCCTTGTGAGCAGTTCTCTGTGCGCCAGTTGCTTCTTCATCAAGCGCAGGAACACCATTAGTAACCACTTCTATGGTTTCTTAAAAGCCAAATAGAGATTACATTTATTTTCTCCATCAAAACCAATTCTTGCCATCAAGAGTTAGAAGGGAGTTTGGTAAATTTCCATTACCATTCATATTTTGATCAACAACAACCCATGTTCCCGGAAATACGATCTCTGATGTGTGATTCTTAAAAACACGATCAAGAATCTAACCGGAGCTCTAGATACTAATTTGTTAGTGTGTGAGGCACTTTTAGTGAGGAGAGAAAGAGAGAGAATAAGGAAATAAGGATTGATATTATTGAATGAATGAATAATAATTGAATTACAAAGTGTCTTATTTATATAGACCTAAGTGACTTGACTACTAAGCAATAAATATAACAAACTAAGTAACAAACCTTAAACCTTAATTAGCTTTGGGCTTGGGTCACACAACTCAACTTGGATTATATCTAATATCTCAAAAATTATGTGAGAGACGTCATTCTTTATAAATTATTTCAATGCTTTATATCTAATCATTGTGAGACTCAAAATCTTCCCAATATACCATCTCACGTCCAATACTTTTTGGATTGATGCGTGTATATTATTGGTTGGCGGTTCATGATCTGATTGATAGGTTCAAATATAATATACTAAAGTTTGATTTAATTTATCTTTACAAAATCGACATGTAATGTAAGGGGTGTCACATTTTATAAACTCTTTTAAAGTTCTATCTTTAATTAATGTGAGACTTGAAATCTTATATATATATATATATATATATATATAAAGGTAATTAAAAAGTACTTTTTGTTAAGTAGATTAGAGTATAAACTTAGACTTATGCTTGCTTTTGACAAGGTATCTTTCTTTAGTAATGGTTGATTTGTTTCTTCTTACTTAAGTTTGTATGAGTATTTTATTGATTAATAAATGTGTTTGTTGGTGAAAAAAAAACAAGGATATATTTAAAAATGAATAGCTATATCAATTTTATATTTAAAAATAATTGAAGTTATTAGTAAAAAATAGTCTGCACTTGAATTTAAATTTAGATAATTCTTGACTAGTTAATATTTATCACAAACTATATTTTTTCTCGTATATAATTTAAGTTGTAGTGCAAGTCCAAGTTAATTATGGTTTGTTAAGTAAGTTACTTAGTTCTATATAAATAAATACATTGTAATTTAGTTTTATCACATTCAACAATAACAAATTTTATTCTTTATTCTTTTTCTTTTTCTCTCTTCACTAAAAGTTCCGCATGCACCAACAAATTGGTATCTGGAGCTTCGGTTAGTTTCTTGATCGTGTTTTCAAGAATTACACGTTGGTGATCGTGTTTTCGGGAGTGTGGGTTGTTAATCGTGTTTGCTACAAAGATGAATGGTAAAAATGGCATTCCAAATTTTCTTCCAATTCTTGACGACATAAATTGGTTTCTACGGAGAAAACAAATGTAATTTCTATTTGGCTTTCATGAAACCATAGAAGTGGTTATTAATGGAGTCCCTAAGCTTGCTGAGAACACAGCTGATGCTCAGAGAGTCGCGAACAAGGACGCCAAGAAGAAACACTACAAGGCTGCGTTTTATATTAATTAACGGTAGACTCAGCAAACTTTGATGGGATTTCTCATGCTTAATTGACGAAGGAGGCATGAGATACTCTTGTCAAGTATTACAAAGGAGGTGAGAAGGTTAAAGTCGTCAAATTGTAGACGTTGCGAAGACAGTTTGAAGTACTACAGATGGGAGGAGAAGAAACGATTGCAGCTTATGTCTCGAAGGTGCAAAAACTTATTCATCTCATGAAAGGTTGTGGTGAAACCCTAACTGATAAGATGACAGTTGAGAAGGTAATGTGTACATTGACCTCTCACTTTGATCACGTTATCGTTGCTATTCAAGAATCCAACAATCTTGAAACATTGAAATTGGAAGATTTGGTTGGTTTGTTGGAGGCACACGAGATAAGGTTTGTCAAAAGTAAAGGTGTTCAAGATTCAATATAAGTTTTACAGACTCAGACATAAAAAAAACATGGTGGTTCTAACAAGTTCAAAAACAAAGGAGATAAATCTCGGAGCAATAAGTCTTGGCCGAACAATAGTATTGTCAAAGAAATGCATAATAAAAAATAGTATTCCTTTTTTAATATTGTAAGAGGAATGTATAATAAAAATGGTATAACGCATTACTGTAAAAGAGTAACAATTGTATTATTAAACTTGTGTAACATATTTCACATACATTGCTATGAAGATTTTGAACCTAAATTGAACCTATAAAAAAAGTGTGTTACACATTTATTTCATGAACAACAAAGATATGACTTTATTTATATATTAGTATTTTTAATTGAAAAATACTAGTATACAATTATTTTCAGTATTTATTAAATTCGAAATCTATTTTGTCAAAAAAAAAAAATATAAAAATTAAATTTAATTGAAATGCACTGACAGTGTAGAAAAATTTTATACTAATAGTTAATTATAACTGTTGGATGTTAAAAAAAATTAATTTTTATTTTAATTATTAATAAAATAATATTAACGGATAATGGTAATAAATTGACAGTGTAAAATTTTTTTACACTAACAATATATAATAATTAATCTCATTTAGATTTTCTAATATTTGTGGTCCCAATTTGTGAAATAAAAAATTGTGGTCCAAACTCTCGGCTGCTATAAAAGAAAGAGTACCTATAAATCATACATAAGCAACTAAGAAAATTGTCACATTATATCTTATATCTATATATAAAATAAATAGATAGTCCTTCTGTAAGTACAACTTAGATTAAAATATAAAAGGTTTCAATGTTATAGGCTTCTCTTTTTCTGTATTCAGTGTATGTAAATGTCACATCTGTAGTGTATACTAAACGAGAAACTAGACCTATTTGATTCCTAAACATAAAAATTGTTTGAAAGTTTGGATTTCAGAAATAATAAGTATATACTGCATTTTAAAATTTATCAATTAAATTAAGATGGTTTAATAGTATGGAATCTTTTGATCATTGCAACGGTGTTTAGTTCGATTCTTTGCTTAGTTACTTTTTGAATAAACATCTTGCCATCAAACTAACGCAAGGATATATTGCTTCATTATTTTAAGTTTATACTTTTATTTAAAAGTTGTTTCGCGATATTTGTTGAGAATGTAGTGAGTGTGAGTAGTGTAGATAATAGTCCCATATTAGTTGAATATAAAAAGACTTTAATATTTATAAGTGAGAAAATTTACATATCTATCACTTTAAGATTTTAGATTAATGTATGATGTATCTCTCATAAAATTATTATTGTAAAAACAAAATCTCACAGTGTTCAATAATTCTTAATGAAAAACTCCCAATAATAATAATAAACCGATTTTATAGAGATGAATTAATTTAACACAAATTTTAATATTTGTTAATAATACAAATCATTATCAAGAAATCACTTTGATCGGACCGAACAAAACCCTTACTTCAATATTCCTACCCTTAAGCAGATATTTCTTACCTAACCTAATCATCTAGTAACAAAATTCTTGATTAATACACATACAGACGAAGACGCAGACATAAGTATTTTTAAATAGGAGTTAGTGTTAAAAGAAAGAGCCCATTATATTAAATAAAAATATAATATAATACGTAACTATTAAATTTAATAATATTTTACCAGTAATTAATATGATAATCATTAAAATTAAAAATATTTTACAGGTGAATATAAATAGTTATTTAATAGATTTGAAATAAAATTATAGCTTATAAATAATGGCGAAGGGAGTACTCCCCTCAATTACATATTAAAAAATTAATAATAAATTATTTAATTTATGTATATATAAATATATAAATATTGATTTTTATATTCTAAATAAATTAATACTAAAATTTATAAACAATAGTAGTACATTTGTATAAATAATACTAATAAATATATCTAAAATACATATAGAAAAATTTAAAATTAAGAAACAAATTGATGAAAAGGAGGGTGGTTTTGAACATTAAAGACACGATGACTTATTGGTCGAAAAAGTTGAATAATGAATTTAGCATGGTGGAGTCAATAGATTCATTTAACTAGTTATTCGCTAATATCAAGGTTCATCAAAATCATCTGTCCCATAAATGAACCTATTGCCCATATGACTTGGATTGCACCAATTTGGGAAAACATATGGAAACCTAACATCCTATTCATATATCGTCAAAATCTAAGTAGCATAGCTATCACAAACACTCCAAATTGGAATGCTACTAGGGTAAGAAGAAAAAAAAAAAATCTGTTTATATAATACTAATGCTTTAAAATTAATTGCGGCTTTTATCAAATAAATTGTTCTATACTTTCATTTTTAAATCTAAGATTTTTTTTTTTTTTAAATTTCGTTTTATAAAATTCTCATTAAATTTTAAAGTGTATTAATAATTTTTTTTATTTATGTATTTTAATCATGTTTTTTTTCCTCTGCAATATATGTATTAAATATTTATATTAATATTTTTTCGTACAGGAATCAAAATTAAATGCAGTTGATGGATTGAATATCGTTGAACCGATGATATTGATCTTCGATACGATGGTGCTGAGCGGACCTGCAAATTCAACATTCCAACGCGCAAGCCAATTAAAGATTCAAGATGAATATAATGAAAAGTAGAGATAAAAAAATGTACTTTGTTTTCCGTGTGAACTGACTTTATACCTTAGGTTGAGTGAAGTGAATTTGATATGAATTGGCCTTAGCTATTTGGGCTAGGCTCTCTCAAGACTTTGTCGGACATTGAGAAAGTCAGGGAAGCCTTTAGTGATTTTGGTCGGCCTCTAGGAAATTGTTTGATATAAGCTAGAACCAAGATGCTTGGAGTCAGTTGAAAAAGTAGTGGAGGACAAAAGCATTAAATGCTTTCTTATAACCAAAGTATTTTGTTGTTTGCTCCTAGCACGTTACCCTAAGTATGTAGGTCATAGAATGATTCCCCTACTTATGGTACTTGAGTACCTCTGGCTACTCGTGCTGCTTGAGGGGTAGTGTATTCACGATCCTTGGATATGTACCTTGTCTTTAATTTGGCTCGTGGATTCTCGACTGTTTCTTCTATAAAAATGGGTTTTGCCTTAAGAGTTCCCTTTCACTCACTTGTTGTTTTTCGACTATTCCTTCTTTTTGGGCTTTTGTGAACGATTCTCCTGCTCAAACTTTGAAATCTCGTCGTTCTCCTTCTCCCTTTAATAGTGACATTGTTGTCTCGTCATCTTTGGAAATGAGTTCCCCCTATCTAACGTTCCGGGGCCAACCCTTTTCTTCAAGGGCCTGTTGTTACTGACCCATTTGATTTGCTTATACTGTAGATACGAGATTAAACTACCTTGATGGAGGCGACACTCATAAAGATTACTCCTGGGCAACTCTAGATTATTTGGGAACACCTTCCAGTTACTCCTCCAAAGCTGATGAGGCGCATGTTACCTCTGAAGTGGAACCCCCTTCAAATTGGGCAATCTCCATGATCCCTGAATAAAAAAGGGTGCATGATGAATTTGAAGGGTGCTCTATTCCCTTCTATGATTGCATCCTCAAGAAGTTTGGTGTCCAACTTTTGCTAACTTTTTTCAAAACAGAGATGTTGGACCATCTTCGTATCCCCCCTCGTAGCTCCATCCATGTGCCTGAAATTTTTTGAGGGTTTTTCAATATTGGTATGAATATCAAGGAGAAATAGGTTTAGTCTCTAAGAACCCCTTCTTCCACCTCTTCAAGGTTAACCTCATCTTTAAGGGAGGCGATGGTTACAGACTTGTCTCCATCCGTCGTGCCAAAAGTCAGATATTCTGTGTATATACGAAGAAATAGAAGGATTTTAAGGAGGATTACTTTTTGGTTACCCTTTTTATCTCTTTCTCATGATAAATTATGCATCATCTCGTCCCCTTATAGAGAATCGGCTGCTTGTGTTAACCAGATGAGACGGTTTTGGTCCCTGGACCACTTTGCAAAAAAGGACAAAGATTACTCTTTCTCGTTCGGGGTTCTGTTCGAATTGCAGGCAAAAGGGGTTTTTTGTTATCTTCTCCATATGGATTGTTCTGATATGGGATGCTTGTCATTCAATAGTTTATAGTTTCAAGAAAAGGGTTTTCAAAGTTTGTTTCATAAATTTTAACGATTTAGTAGCAAATCTTTAAATTCTAAAGTTGTTTGATTAACAAAGTATATCAAAAGTAGTTTTCATCTACCATAACTAATACATATTCTCTTAATCTTGCATGTGAAGTCGGATCCGATTAATATCATCACATATTCTCTCAATACCGTCTATGTCTAGAGCGGTGTCGTGAGAAATACTGTATTCATCGCTACACGATCTCTCCATATAATAACCAATATAGTAAGCTTTAAGTTCAACACAAAACAAATATCAACCACAGACCGATCTCTCCATCTATGATTTGATAGATGAATATTTTAGGTCAAGTTCCATAAAATCTATGTCTAGAGTTTTACAAAACAAGAATGGATCATTAAGAACAAAAATATTCACCATATATTAATCATCACTTGTTCACATACAAGGCCAATCAAAAGACATACATAAAGCTAAGGTAGACTACCTCTACCTTTGATACAAAGGAAATTAGCTACCCATAACCATGGTAGCTTGCTTTACAAGTAATGACAGAAGATGAATGAGCTTCCACGTCGAAGAATCGATCTTGGATGCAAATCCAACTTCTATTTGCAAAATATCACTCTTTGGTGAAACAATGCAGAAAATAGGGTTTCTATGTGGAAAATGGGGGTTATGTTCCCAAAAAAGTGTGAAAAGTACATATATAGTATTTCCAAAATGTGTCAAGTTCGCCTAGAGAACACCTTCTTCGCACAACGAAGACCCTTTTTAGGCATATGAAGTGCCTCTGAATAGTTAAACCGCCCCTGAGGAAATATCTGAGTTCGCAGTGCGAACACTTCTTCGCTACAAGTTCGCACATGCCCTTTTCCTACCGCCTCTAATATGAGATGGTTTGTTGGGTCTTCTCCAGGAGCTCGCACAACGAACATTCGCTTTCACCTCGCTGGTGTTCGCACAACGAACATGCTGATTCCTCTTCTCTTCTTTGTCTTCCTTGTCAATTCACTTGTGTCTTAATCTTTGATGTTTTATGCCTAAATACTGCACAATAACACACATATCAAAGCAACCAAAGGTATTTGCAACATACTCGAAGAATCGCATTGAAACATGGAATAAATCTATTGAAACATAACAAATGAGTTGAAAAATGCCAAGAAATATATATCAAAATAAGACATGTTAGGCATTTAACAAACTCCCCCCAACTAGATGTTTGCTTGTCCTCAAGCAAATTATGCCTCTTATTGAAAACAAGAGGATTTGCTCAAGCAATTAATTCAACCAAGAATGGATTTATGGCTCAAATTAAACATAAAAATGCGCACAAGCAATGTCACCACTTCCTAGAATCGAACAATGATAAAGAATTTAGTTCTTAAACAAATATCATGCAATGTTTCAAATAACAACTAAATTCTCATGCTTGAATCACTCTAACACTCCTCTTCAAATAAGAATGAAGAAATTAACGCGTTTGTAATGACGGGACAATTTCACTCACCTGACAAATAATGCTAATAACAATTCAATTCATACATTCATGTAATAATCACAAATGAAATTATGGAAGCAAGAAGATCACTAAGGGCTTGTAAGGTTGTAGCTTGGTTAGGTTCACAACAAAGGGACATTTATAAGGCCATGGAATCAGAGTTGCCAATGCAAAAGAAATATTCACTATACAAGGTTATGTACACACTACAACTTCATCCATACTTTCTTTTCTCAATTGTTCACCCTTCCAAACTTCCTTTATGCACATTATTCATTCTCTATTTTTCTCTTTCAAACAAGCAGGCTTTTTCTTTTTCTTTTTCACATTCATATTCACAATTTTCTTTTCAATGCTTGTTTGAAAATTTTCAAAATTTGGAGTAACCTACCACTTTTCTTTTCACTCTCCCAAACTTGAATTCAACCAAACCTCAAGTGAATTCTCATTACTTTTTATGGCAAGAAAAACAATTTAGAACAATGTTCAAAGGTTCAAGATTTTTTTTTAGAATCCCACAAAATTCAGTGATGAAATATCTTTTAATTTATGTATATACACCAAGTTCATCATTAAATTAGGATCTAAACTATTAAGCTCAAAGAGGTTAGCAAATTCTCACTACTCACGAGTAAGTTATTTTTTTTTTTTGGGATATGGTTGTGCTCAATATTAACAATTGCCTTGATCATTTCTAATGCTTCCACAAAATCAAAATAATTAAAAGATTAAGCATGAATCAAACGTATTAAACAAAGTTTATCAGTCATCCTAAGCATATAGTAAACAATGGAGGTTTCTTACAATTTGTGGCTTTTGGAACCTAAGTGAAACAAGCATTTAAACTAGTAGTACAATGAAACAAAGATACATTTACACAAAGAAAACATTTCTTAAACATTCTAGCATTCTAGAAAGCGGTAACCATGTACCTTGCTTGCATTCATGGTATTCAAATACTATCATCACCATCCAAACTTGGTAGAATCTTCATTGGATACTTTTAGCAAATAGCAACCAATCTAGAAGTTCTCACATTCATTCATCAAAGAAAGAAGCATTAAATTTAAAACAAGCTACCAAACAACCATAAAAGAAACTAAAAACTACTATAATTTCCCCTTCCTTTTCAAAAAGGCATGTCCTTAAGTCAACTACAAAAAAGGCAATGCAATAGTAATACACAATACAACATAAAAGTGTTGTAGCTTAAACTCACAAACATTCCAGAATCTGCCACATTCGCAGTGTGAACAATTTTCACACAACGAACTTATTCAGCCCAGGTTCGCACTGAGAACTAAGGGTGAACATGACAATAACTTCAAAAATTTGGGTTTCTTCAATTTTTGGTTTATCACTACACTCTTTCACAATACCAAAACTAACAAATGCAGTAAAAAAATAATAATACTCACAATGTTGGGGTGCCTCCCAACAAGCGCTTTGTTTAACGTCGTTTGAGCTCGACGGTCAAAAACGACTCAAGGATCGCCAAAAGAAATTGTTCCCGCATCCGTAACAACTTCACCACCAAGGTACACTTTCAACCTTTGCCCATTAACTGTCCAACTTTCTTTTGATGAAGGGTCTTCAATCACAATTGCTCTATAATGCTTGATTTCCCTAATTCGAAACGCACCAGACCATTTTGACTTTAACTTACCCGGAAACAATTTTAATCTTGAATTAAACAATAAGACCAATTGCCCTTCATGAAAGTATTTACTCACAATCCTGTTGTCATGATACTTTTTTATCTTCTCCTTGTAAAGTTTGTTGGAGTCATAAGCTTGAAGTCGCAATTCATCCAATTCATGAAGTTGCACTCCCTCTTTTCACCACTTAAAGTGGGATCAAAGTTCAAGAATTATAAGGCCCAAAAAGCTTTATGTTCCAACTCTACCGGCAAATGACAAGTTTTTCCCTAGCTCATTTTAAATGGTGCGAGACATATCAGAGACTTAACTGCGGTCCGATAAACCCACAAAGCTTCATCAAGCTTCTGTGCTCAATCCTTCCTAGAAGAAGACACAGTTTTCTCAAGAATCCTCTTAATCTCACGATTTGATACTTCCGCCTGACCATTAGCCTGAGGATGATATGGCGATGTCACTTTGTGTTTCACACCATAATGCTCCAAAGCTTTTTCTAACAGAGCGTTGAAAAAGTGGGATCCTCCATCACTTTTCAACACTTTAGGCGTACCAAAATGCGAAAAAAAATGTTTTTCTTCAGGAATTTTATCACGGTTTTACCGTCTGCTTTAGCACAAGCTATCGCTTCCACCCACTTGGACACATAGTCCACAACAACTAAAATGTACTCACAAAAAAATAAAGGTGGAAATGGACCAACAAAGTCAATTCCCCAACAATCAAATACCTCCACCTCCAACATACTTTGTAACGACATCTTATTCTGTTTTGTAATTCCTCAACTCCGTTGGCAATTGTCACAACTTTGAGCATGCACATGAACATCTTTAAACAAATAAGACCAATAAAAGCCCGATTGAATGACTTTCGTTGCCGTTCTTAACCCGTTAAAATGACCACCATAAGGCTAGTTGTTACAATGCCAAATAATGCTCTTTGACTCCTCAATTGTAACACACCTTCTCAAAAGGTTATCAACACCAAGTTTAAACAAATACGACTTATCCCACACAAAAGACTTGGCATCATACAAGAATTTTTTATTTGATTCCAAGTTAGGCCTTCCGGTATCACTCCGACGGCTTTGCGATTTTCAATATTGGCAAACCAAGGCCTAACTTGAACCATAAACAACTTCTCATCCGGAAATTCTTCCTTAACCTCAAATCCATTTTTAGTTACTTCCACATTCACAAGACGGGATAAGTGATCCGCTACCAAATTCTTGGATTCCTTCTTGTCGCGAATTTCAAGATCAACTTATTGCAACAAAATGACCCATCTAATAAGTCTTTGCTTAGAATCCGGTTTGGTTAGCAAATACTTAATCGCCGCATGGTCCGTGTAAATAACCACTTTAGACCCAATTAGGTAAGGCCGGAATTTTTCCAATGCATACACTATCGCAAGCAGCTCTTTTTCTGTAGTGGCATAATTCATTTGAGCTTCGTTCAAAACTTTACTTGCATAGTGTATAGCATGAAAATTTTTTTCTCTTCTTTGACCAAGTACTGCACCAACGACATAATCACTAGCATCACACATGAGTTCAAAATCAAGTTTCCAACTGGGAGCCATGATTATGGGTGCGGTAGTCAAACTCTCTTTTAAAGAATTAAAAGCAAGCATGCAAGAGTCATCAAATTCAAAAGACTTATCTATGTTGAGCAAATTGCTCAAGGGCTTTGCAATCTTTGTGAAGTCCTTAATGAACCTTCGATAGAATCCCGCATGACCCAGAAAACTTCTAATTCCTTTCACATTCAATGATGGTGGCAACTTCTCTATAACCTTCACTTTAGCTTGGTCAACTTCAAGGCGCTTTGAAGAAACTTGGTGGCCGAGCACAATTCCTTCCGTAACCATGAAGTTGCACTTCTCCTAATTAAGCACGAAATTAGTTTTCACACACTTTTCTAACACAACATCCAGATTTTTCAAACAAAGATCGAATGACGGTCCAAAAACCAAAAAATCATCCATGAAAACTTCAATAGACTTTTCAATCAAGTCAGAAAATATTGCTTGGATGCACCGCTAAAAAGTAGTCGGTGCATTACACAACCCAAAAGACATCCTCCTATAAGCAAAGACCCCAAATGGACATGTAAAAACAGTTTTCTCATGACCTTCAGGGTTAACAATAATTTGGTTGTAACCCAAATAACCATCAAGAAAACAATAGAATTTCAGACCGGAAAGCCTCTCAAGCATTTGGTCCATGAAAGGTAAGGGAAAGTGATATTTCCTTATAGCTTTGTTTAGCCTACGGTAATCGATACACATTCTCCAACCGGTCACGGTTCTTGTTGGTATTAATTCATTCTTTTCATTATGAATCACCGTCATCCCACCTTTATTTGGTACCACTTGCACCGGACTAACCCAAGGACTATCAAAAATAGGATAAATCATTCCGGCCTTAAGCATCTTCACCACCTCTTTCCTAACCACTTCTTTCATGGTACAATTTAAGCGGCATTGAGGTTGAGCTACCGGGTTTAAGTCATCCTCCATTAAGATCCTATGCATGCAATAGGATGGGCTTATTCCTTTTAAATCGGAAAGAGACCAACCCATAGCATTTTAATTCTTTTTCAACACCACAATCAATTTTTCTTCCTCCTCAATGGTTAGTTCATTGCTTATGATCACCGGTTTATGCCCCCCATCGTCAAGAAACACATACTTTAAATTAGGGGGCAAAATTTTCAACTCAATTTTGGTGCACTCCACCTTTTCTTTTTTCAAAAATTCATCTAGATCTTCCAAGGGAGGAACTTCTTCTAATGCCTTAAGTTCTCGCAATCACTTTTCAATTTCATTTTCTTCACTCTCATCAAGACTTAGCAAAGCATGAGTAAGAGCTTTTTCTATGGGGGTAGCAACATGAACTTTCCTTTTCACCTCTTCTATCACTTCCTCCATTGCATCAAGACAAAAACAATCATTATTGTCTTTTGAATGCTTCATGGCTTCAAAGAGATTAAAACAAACTTCTTCATCTTGAACCCACACTCTCATAAGACCATCATCCATATCAATGGTAATTCTTGTTGTTTTCATGAAAGGTCACCGAAGAATTAGAGGAGTATCATCGTCTTCATCCATGTCTATCACCACAAAGTCAATGGGAAACAAAAACTTATCTACTTTCACCAATACATCTTCAGCTACACCGTGAGGACGGGTAGCAGATTTATCAGCTAATTGCAAAGTCATTCTAGTAGCCATTAACTCCATGTGTCCCAATCTTTTAATAATTGACAACGGTATCAAATTTATACTAGAGCCCAAATCAATCAACCAATTACTAACATAGATATTGCCGATGGTAACCGGTAAAGTAACTCTTACCGGGTCACTTTGTTTCCTACGAAGAGTCCTTTGAATGATTGCACTACAACTAGCATCAATAATTATGGTTTCTTGATCCGTATACCGTTTCTTCTTGGTGATGATATCCTTCATAAATTTCGTGTAAGTAGGCATTTGCTCTAATTCCTTGGCAAATGGAATATTGATTTGCAATTGGTTAAAAATATCCATAAACCTAACATATTGCCTTGTGTTATCCCTTTTTGTAGGACCATGAGGATAAGGTAAATGTTGAATAGGGATGTTCACTTGTCCATTTCCTTTCCTACCATTATTCTTTTTCCCTTATCTCTATTTCTTTTTAACTAAATCATCCTTCTCATTTTCTTCAACTTCCTCCTCAACAATTTCATCCTCTTTTTCAACTACAACCTCTTTATCCACTTCATTCTCACCAATGCCCAAATCAATCTTCCTACCACTCCTAGTAAAGATAGCTTTGCACACCTTATTAGGATCTAATTGAGGCTTAGCCGGAAAGGCTTCTTTTTGTTGATCGGCCAATTTTTTAGACAATTGCCTAATTTGTGCCTCAAGATTCCTAATAGAGGAATTAGTGCTCTTTTGGTTGAACATTGATATTTGCATAAATTGATTGAGTGTGTCTTCTATATTTGAACTTCCACCTTGAGTTTGTGGAGGTTAGTTGTAACTTTGATAAGGTTGACGGTTAAAAGTTTCCGGTTCTTGTCTCCACCCTTGTTGGTAACCTTGGTTGTTACCTCTTGGTTGATAGCCTTGGTTATTGCTTTGATACGGTGGTATGGGTTGATAGCGTTGATTTTGGTTTCCCGCATAGTTGGCTTCTTCAACGACCGGTAGATAATATCCGGTAGAATGATCACCATTGCCAAGTTCACAACTTGCAATTTATTGATCCTTGTTGGGAACTTCTTGCATCTCTTTGATTTGTTGTGGAAGTTTTGACATTTGTTGTGTCAACAACTCCACTTGTTGTGAAAGCAATTTGTGTTGCACAAGAATTGAATCATTTTTTCCCAACTTGATAATTCTCGGCTTTCTTTGCGAAGTACCACGGTTTTGTTTATCTTGATGATCATTTAGTGCTATCCTATCAATGATGGCTACTGCATCTTCTGCGCTTTTTGACATTAGAGACCCACCCGCCGTAGTATCCAAATTTTTTTTATGAACGGGTTAGAGCCCGTTGCGGAATATATGCACTTGAGTTAAGTCATAAAAAACATGGCCCTTGCACTTTCTCAACATATATATGAATCTCTCCCACGCTTTGTTGAGAGATTCGCTTCCTCCTTGCGCAAATACCGAAATTGCCATCTTGGCCTCCATAAACAGATTGTGAGGGAAGAATCATTCAAGAAACTTCTCCTTCAATACGTTCTAATCCGTCATCACAAGAGTATATTGGTCAAGATACCACTCATTCGCCTTCCCAATTAAGGAATGCGGAAATAGCCTTTTGAACAAAGGTTCCTCTTTGACTTCGGTGCTCAAGTTGCACCCGCTATCTCGTAAAACTTTGTGAGATAAGTAAACAGATCCTCATGGTCCATCACCGCAAAAGGATTTGCATATAAAAGAGCTAGGATTTCCGTCTTCATCTCAAAATGCCTTCCGTTGTTGTTATTACGTGCAAACTGGGTGTTGTGTCTTGGATTGTTAACACAAGGGGTTGAAGCAGGAGGTGGTGGTGGTGGAGCTGCCATGTTTGGTGTAACAATGGATGTAGATGAAGAAGTTTCTTCGCGCTCTCATCTTTCTTTAGCAAGTTGCCTTCTCCGCTTAGTTATGCTATTGAGCTTACGCGCGGTTCTTTCAATCTCAGGATCGAAAAGAAGTTGGTCCACAGGTACACTCCCTCGCATAAACAGAATCTACACACTTAACCAAACAAATCAAATAGCACAAGAAAAATAAACAGAGGTAAGAGATCAAAATACAAAGATCTTAAAATCAATAAACTATTGCAATGCTTACAATATCAAACAACAATCCCCGACAATGATGCCATTTTGTTCGAATTGTAGATAAAGCGGGGTTTCGTTATCGTTTCCACAGGGATTGTTTTGATATGGGATGCTTGTCGTTCAATAGTTTACTGTTTCAAGAAAAGGGTTTTCAAAGTTTGTTTCATAAATTGTCACGATTTTAGTAGCAAAGCTTTAAATTCTAAAGCTGTTTGATTAACAAAGTATATCAAAAGTAGTTTTCATCTACCCGAACTAATACATATTCTCTTAATCTTGCATGTGAAGTCGGATCTGATTAATATCATTACGTATTCTCTCAATACCGTCTATGTCTAGAGTGATGTCGTCAGAAATACCGTATTCATCGCTACACGATCTCTCCATATACCAACCAATATAGTAAGCTTTAAGTTCAACATAAAGCAAATATCAACCACAGACCGATCTCTCCAATCTATGAATTGATAGATAAATATTTTAGGTCAAGTTCCATAAAATCTATGTCTAGAGTTTTACAAAACAAGAATGGATCATTAAGAACAAAATTATTCATCATATATTAATCATCACTTATTCACATACAATGACAATCAAAAGAAATACATAAAGCTAAGGTAGACTACCTCTACCTTTGATACAAAGGAAATTAGCTACCCATAACCATGGTAGCTTGCTTTACAAGTAATGAGAGAAGATGAATGACCATCCATGTCAAAGAATCGATCTTGGATGCGAATCCAGCTTCTATTTGCAAAATATCACTCTTTGGTGAAGCAATGCAGAAAATAGGGTTTCTATGTGGAAAATGGGGTTATGTTCCCAAAAAAGTGTGAAAAGTACATATATAGTACTTCCAAAATCTGTCAAGTTCGCCTAGCGAACACCTTCTTCGCACAACGAATACCCTTTTTAGGCACATGAAGTGCCTCTAAATAGTTAAACCGCCTCTGAGGAAATATCTGTGTTTGCAGTGCGAACACTTCTTCGCACTGCGAACTTCTTCGCTACAACTTCGCACAACGAAGATAAGGCCTTTTTCCTACTGCCTCTGATCTGAGATGGTTTGTTGGGTCTTCTCCAGGAGCTCGCACAATAAACATTCGCTTTCACCTTGCTACTGTTCGTACAATGAACATGCTGATTCCTCTTCTCTTCTTTGGCTTCCTTGTCAATTCACTCGTGTCTTAATCTTTGATGTTTTATGCCTAAATCCTGCACAATAACACATATATCAAAGCAACCAAAGGTATTTGCAACATAATCGAAGAATCGCATTGAAACATGGAATAAATCCATTGAAACATAACAAACAAGTTGAAAAATGCCAAGAAATATGGATCAAAATAAGACATGTTTGGCATTCAACAGGTTCTTACTGACATATAGAGGGCTATGAAGGATACTATTCTTTCCTTCTCTAATTCTGAGATACCTTGTCGTGTTATCGCTGAGGCAAGATCTACTGACGAGAGGAACAAGCTCTTTGTTATCTCCTTTACTCTTTCTTTATTTGTGGTATTTGAAGTTATGCCTATTATTCTATGCTCACTTTTTAATTTGTTTCTAGATGCTCTAAAGAGGAAGGGTACTTCTGTTACCCGCACCGTGCATGTACAGGATGTCGGGGCTCCCTTGGTTGTGTCAACGTGCTCAAAGATCCGGAATAAAAAGAACTACCATGATCGTCCTGCTTTGGCTGGATATGAAAATGATCGGGGTAAGGCGGTCAACCAAGGGAGTCATACAAAGAGGTCGAGGCAGCTGGGATCTTTTCTTACAATCTACTTAGAGAATAACCCTCTTCCGATCACCTCGATGCTAACATGTTGCTTGCCCCATACCGCAAAGGAGATAAACGAATGCGTGTCTCGTATGACATGCGGCAGTTTTTCGACCAAATTGTCATTTGTTTCCTCTAGTATTCTCTTCAAAACTTACTATCACACGATTGGCTACCTCGGTCTGGTTGTTCGTCTGCAGATGATCCATTGGTGTGAGATGTTGCTTGATCTTCAAATCATATAAAAAGGCTTTTTAATCTTTTGTCAATGAATCGTGTCCCACTATTTATCACAGTGGCTTGAGGTACTCTGAACATGGCCAATATGTTCTTTTTAAAGGACTTCAAGAAATTTACTTTAACACCCGAGGTCGACGAGGGTGGGGAGTGGTCGCCGGTGCACAAGGCATGATAATGAGCAGCTCCAAGCAGCTTCTAGGAAAAAACCAAATTCACATTGAAATGAGAGGGATCTTGAGGCTGTGCGAGTATGAGATTGCATGGTTGCAGGAATTCTTATAAGGATTGATTGGTACTACATATACCAATAAGAAGAATCTTCTTTTCGGTAGCCTAACAAATAAGACATCCATAATTAAGTGTGATTGACATGGAGTAGTATTTAGATGAGTGACCTTATGGGAAATTTCCCATAAATCGTCTGAGTGAGGACAAAGCATGCTGAAAAGACCCATGCTGGTTTATGGGGTCAGTCGGTAATCCTGAAAGCAGTCTCTGATGTTACAAATGCTATCAGAGTCACTCCTCTCCTAGTACGATGTGGTTTGTGAATGAACTAAGTGGAAGTTGATGGGCATGTAACACTCGAGGCTGACAAGGGCGGGGAGTGGTCTCCGATGCACAAGGCACGACAACGAGCGGCTCCTTGTAGCGTCTAGGAAAAAACCAAATTCACATCGGAATGAGAGGGATTGTGAGATTGTGCAGGTATGTGACTGCATATTTGAAAATAGGTTTATAAGGATTGATTGGTACTACTTATACCAACAAGATGCATATTCTTTTCAGTGGCCTAAAAAATAACAACTCCATAGTTAAGCGGGCTTGACTTGGAGTAGTATTTGGATGGGTGGCCTTTTGGGAAGTTTCCAAAAAAGCGTGTGAGTGAGGATAAAGCATGCTGAAAATACTCATGTTGGTTTGTGGCGTCAGTCGATAATCTTGAAAGCAGTCAGGGGCGTTGCATTTGTCATGGTGATGTTTGTTAACGCCTCAACCTCGATCTACATAGTGAAATAATCCATAACTATAATTAGGTACTTGAGTTGTCGTGACGTCTAGGCAAAGGAGCCGAGGATATCCTGTCTCCACTGCTAAAATGGCCATGGTGACTTGAAGACATGCAACTTCGTGGCGGGGGCGTTAAAAACATATCCATGCCTCTGGCATTGGTAACACTTTTTCATGTATTCCTGGGCATCTTGAACCATGGTTGGCCAAAAGTACATAGCTCTCAAAATTTTCTTGGCCAACGCTTTAGCTCCTAGATACTACCCGACTATCCCTTTATGTAACTCCAGAAGGACGTAATCGACCTATATCCTGCTTAAGCAATTTAGTAAACATGTAGACAAGACTCTTTCATATAGGGCCTCTCCGACCATCTGTATCCACTCGCTCTTCCTTTCACCATGGTTGCTTCGGATGGATCCAGCGGGAGACTACCTAGTTCAATGTACTATTAAATTGGGGTTATCCAAGAAGGTAAAGCAGTGTTGTCCACAACTGCCACTGTCTTCCCCCCAGGATTTGATGCTTGGCATTTTTGTGGTTTATTGGAAAAAAGAGTGATTGATCTTGAAGGCTTCTTGTGTTGGCCTTCTAGAATAACACGTCACACAGGTGGTCTCTTCTTGCGGAACATGGTCAATTTTGAATGCTGTAAAATTTTCCAATTTATCAATAAATATCTTGAGGCATCTCTACAATAAAGGGTCTTTAGCCCAGGCCTCTCCTCTTTATTGAGAGACGACCAACTGAGAGTCTATTTGTAGCATTACATGTTAAGATCCCATCTTTTTGGCTAGCGTGATTCCTGCAATTACTGCTTCATATTCATCTTGGTTGTTGGTGGTTGTAAATTCAAACCTTAAGGAAACTTCTACCACCAGCCCATCACTATTCTCTAGGATTATGCATGCACAACTTCCTCGATTGTTGGATGATCCATCCGTAAACGCCACTTACGTGATTTGGTTCTACATGTAGTAGGGTCGTCTCGCCCAAGAAATTAGCAAACAACTAGGCCTTCATCGCATTTCTTGCCTCAAAATACATTTTAAGCTCAAACAACTTGATGGTCCATTTTGTCAAACACCCCCACTAGGTTGGCCCAGTAGAGCACCTGTTGCATGAGTAGACCCGCCTTGATGAATATATAATGTACTAGGAAGTATCTCTCGAGCTTCTGCGACACCGTCACTAATGCAAGGGCTACCTTTTTAATCTTTTGGTACCGCGTTTCCGTCCGGCTAGGGCCTTTAACATGAAGTACACCGGGTTCTGGCCGTTGTCAGGTTCTCTTATTAGGATGGCACTCACGGCTTTCTCAACAATAGCTAGGTAGAGATATAATGTTCCCCTTTAAAGTGGTCGGGTAAGCACCGGGGGTGTAGCTAGTGTTTTATTCAGAGATTCAAATGCCTCTTTGCAATTATCTTTCCTTTCTAACTCAGTATTCTTTCTCAATAGTCTGTAAAAAGGAAAAGCATTTTGGGAAGATTTTGAAATGAGCCTATTCAAGGCAGTCAACATACCGTTTAACTTCTGAACCTCCTTTTTTAATGTCGGCAAGTTCATTCGGATCACGACCTCACACATGTTAGGGTTTGCTTCGATTCCTCACTCCGTTAGGTGGAAACCCAATAAATTTTTGGATTTCACCCTGAAAGTGCATTTTTATAGGTTAAGTCTCATATTATACCACCTGACCCTCTTAAACACTTGCTGGAGATGTTAAGCGTGAAGTCCTTCATGGCTAGATTTCACAACCACATTGTTCATGTAAACCTCCAACGTATCTCATATATCCACTTGGAATATCTTATTCATAATCCTTTGATACATTGCATTGACATTCTTTAGTCCGAACGACATGCCGTTGTAGTGGTGTTGGCCTGCTCATTCATGAATGATGTCTTTATCCGGCCAGGCTTGAACATAGGTATCTGGTTGTACCCAAAGTAGGCATCTAAGAAGGATAACAATTGGTAACCAGACGATTCATCTATCACTTGTTAATGTTTGAGAGTGGGTGAGAATCTTTTCGGCAAGTGATCGGTAAATTAGCAAGTGTACTAATCTACCAATGTAGTAATATTGGGAAATCCTAGAATATCGATCTCGAGGACTACATGATATTATAGGATTCGAGTTTCAATTCAGTTAAACAAAATTACTTGGGGATTTTTTAGTTTGTTTTGTGCGAAAGAGTAAAATAAGAGAAAGTTTAATAGAATACAAAATAATACGAGAAAACATGACTGGAATAAGAGTTTGATCCTGAGTTCGTTTGATTTAATAAATTAACCTTGGAACAACTCATTTCATCTCTACAGATAACTGATTCTTATTGGGTGTTTATTCTCGAGTTCTTAATGAATACACCTTTAAACATTAAAATCAATTCCCATGTCCATAATAAATTATAAATGGATTTAAGAATGAGATTATCAAGAACATATCAGTTTCTATACAGTATCCCTAGTCCTAGGTGATATTTAATATAAAATACTTCAATCAAGTGTTACCGTTGAAAGTCCTTCCTAACGCTAACCGTAAATCATTCTCAAATTACCAGAAAGAGAAAACATTAAAATCAGAAAGAAATAAACCGCGTAGAGAATATAACAATAGTCATTACAAAGATTTATTTAGAAAAATAAACTAATTCAAGAACAATGACCCATATCTAGCATTGAAGGATATATGTTTAAAGATGGCATAAGTCACTTGTCCTGTTGTATGTCAAAGAAGCTTTTTGGGGGAAGTTGAGAAGTCATTTTTGAAGTTGAGATAAGTGGATTATGATGATGAAGATGATTGATTGATTGATTGATGAAGATGAAATAATGAGATGAATCTTTGATGACGATGAAGAGATTTTTGCTCAAGAGAGTTTTGTGGTTTTGAAAATATAAATGTTTTGAAAATGAAAATAAAACTGAATGTAATTCAAAATGAGCGTGAATTTTCAATTGTGATTTGAATCATGTTTAAAACTTGATTCGAATCACGAGTTTTATTTTTTAAGAGAAAAACACTTTTATTCGAATCAAGTGCAATATCTGATCAGAATTAAATCGAGCAGCCCCAAATAGTTTTTAGGTCTTAGGAGTTTGATTCGAATCAGGGATAAAGGATAAAGTTCCTGATTCGAATCAAGCGGATCATTTTTGAAAAAAAACTTGATTAAATGAGATTTTTCAAATTAAAAATATTTTAATGATGGGAAACATACTTAATGTAAATGAAAACAAGTCTTAATTTTATGCATGAAGGTAAATAACTTGAGTTGTTTTAATGCAAATGTTCGAAATAAATTTTTAATGCAAAATAAATTTGATGTGAATGCAAAAATACTTTTAATGTACATGAAGTCTAATGGTGATGCATGAATTCATGAATAATGCATATGAATGCAATGAACAGAGGAAATAAAAATTACACCGATACAATGAATGTTTGAATGATTAAGGCATGAAATGCACAAACATATCACATACACAAACATGTTTCAAATATAAAACACATTTAGTTAATTTAATAAATACAATCATGTATTCTAAAAAAGAATTAAAAGAGAGTTGGAACGATCATACCAATTTTGAGGATCTAGGCTTAACTTGCTGCACACGAGAACAATAAGTAATCAACAACAAGAATATCACAAGCTTTGAAATACAAACACTCATATACTAATCGAATACAATCTCCTTTTGCACGTCTAAAGATTACTATTAGACTCTCTTTCATAAGGCTTCAAATAAACTTTAAACTGCGATGATTTGATTGTCAATGATGGACATAACTTGTCAATCCCAAATAACTGATTCAACTCTTTGACTATTAATAACACTTATAGGAGCATACTTTATCCTTGAATATTTTATAGTTTTTGAAACTTCGGAGAATCATTGCCAATAGTCATAAGACTGAATTCATCTTCTTTTTATGATAACCTTGGAAGAATAAGTCACTTAGAAGATGTTTTTTGTTTCTTTCTTTCTTTTTATCTCACAAAACTTCCAGCATATTGTAGTGTGAATGCATGTTCATATTTGATTAGGATCAATCAAGAGTAATCTTCAAGACATAGTGTCAGGTTTCCGGTTACACTGCACATACCTCAAAATATTGCCAGTTTAATCCTGGATGAATAAAACTTAGAGAATATCCCAAATACAATTAATGTTTGAAAGATATTCTAGTAAGGTTTTACTTTAAGTTAATCTATGTAATGCATGCAACAAATAACCAGACATTAGTAAATCAATGTAGATTAATTGGAATTCATCGAATTGCATAAACTTCCAAACGATTAGAAAAACTCATCTAGGATTGAAGGAATCATTTCCTCAACTTTTGGAGTAGTAAGACTTTGATCAAAATCCAGGATCTGATACCAATTATTGGATGGGAATATGGATACAAAGAGGTCTAGAAGGGGGGTTGAATAAACCCTTTTTCCCTTAAAACATTTTCAAAAACATTTTAGATCCCATAAACGGAATCAGAGATTTTAGAAAGCACATAAGCAAAATAAAACAACGAGAGAGATCGGAAGCATCTTAATGAATTAAACCAAGTGAAATAATACAAGATATTACTAAGGGCTTGATTGCTTCAAATGCAAGTCTATCACAAGACAACTAAAGTTGCTTTAAACAAATCAATTTAAAAACTCTTTCACATAGATGTTCTATCAAGCCATAATTGAATTCATGATACTTCTATAAGATTGATACACCACAGACCTAAGATTATACATGAAATCTCTACAAGCAAAGTCGATCTTATGTGGGATACAATCAATACAATTATGCAATAGCAATATTAATGGATGCTAATAAAATAAAGGAGTTATGGGAAGAAGAAAAGATACACAAAGATATATAGTGGTTCGACGTTCGTCCTCGCTTTTCCTACTTCACTCTTCAATGGTGTTAATTAACCACTGGAAAATATTAAAGATCTTCCACTATTTTGATAAGTTTGATACAAACATTTTGGTTACAATGAACTATCACACGATGATTCCCTCTGTTGATGCAGACACTCAAAATGCTAACAAAAACAAGATCCTGATCTAATAACCTCACTATCCATAATAACCTGCTCTGAGTATTCGTGTGTGCCGATCCCTCTGATCCCACCAATTTTTCTTCTGAGTGATTGCCATTAATTGAGCGTTTATTGGACAACTCCCAACTTTGTCTACGAGTAATCTTTCTTCAACACCACTAAAGAAGGACAACTTCAAACTTCGCCTTATAGACCATTAATACTTGATCCACCAAAGTTTTCATAGGAGTATATTGAAAAACCCATTCCTGATCAATAACAAAGAAAACCAAACTGCATTCAAGAAATGAAATATGCACCTGTTACAAACAGCAAGCTTCACACAAAAACTTTAGATACCCTAATGTACCCTTAGTATCCTTCAATCACTCAATCTTTAGAGATGAAGGTCCTCAAAAATGGAATAGACTATGGATGAAGATGATGAATAATGCCAAAATATCTCACAAACTAATCTCAAAACATAAGGTGTTAGTCAAGGGATTGGATGAATGTGAATGAATAACACACACACACACACACACACACACACACACACACACAAACACACACACACACACACACACAAGGTTCTCTCAAATTATTAAAGAAATGGGTTTTGATTCTTAATTGTTATCATGATATTGATCAATTAGGATAAACATACAAGATTAATCAACTCTCTCTCTAATTCACAAGCAACAACAACAAATTTGTACAAGAACAATGTATAACAAAAAGAAGTAAATCTGACATGGATTACACTTAAGAGGTTGTTCTAGAGAAGAAGAGAAAGATTTATGGTGATGGGTATAAACACACTAAGAAGATAAGAAAAAATTACATCTTTGTCTCTATTGGTTTCACACACTTGTTTCTTTCACCAAAGAAGCAACTATTTAAATCAAGGATGGAAAATGAGTTCTTTAAAGCTTTAATTCGAATCAAGAAGAAACTATGATTCAAATTAATTTGAGAAAAGCCCAAATATGGCTTCATAAGGACAATTGGTTCAAATCAAATTTTACACTTGACTTATATTATGTGAGGTTGTAATTTGAATCATGTTTATTTTATGATTCAAATCAAATGGTCCAGAGCCAATTCCCAATTTTCTCAGAACTTCTGATTCGAATCATGTTTACACTTGATTCAAACCAATCAACTAAAAATCCAAATTTTAGGAGTTCTAACTTGTGATTCAAGCCACACCCAATGAAACGACAAAGTAGTAACTGTAGCGCGGTTTTTGTGGTTTCGAATCACTATCGCTTTGGTACTACAGTTCGACTCATTTTTTATCCTGTTGAGCTGATTAAGGAAGGGAAATAGATGTCTCCAATTAACTCTGCTTGCAAACTGAGATTAAACAGTCAAAAATGTTGGTTTACAGATGCTATCAAGAGGGGGTTCTTCTTTAGGGTTATTTTCTTAAGAACAATGTCTAGGCTATTGGTAGGATGTTAGGTCGGATGCTTTTCGATTGATGTATGAAGGTACGGGATTTTGGGTTTTTGATTAGTATGCTCGCTAATATTTTTGTAATCTTATGCCTACGTATTCCCGAAATAGGGAAATCAGGGCGATCGTAGTTCCTCCTATTCTAAGGGAGGAAAAAGGTGTTTTGGTGTCTTGTTCAAAGCCCATGATTGAAGCTAAAGGGGTGATTTGTATCTTGTTCAAAGCCCAAGATGTGAAGCTGAAGGGTTTATGCTGAGAGAGAATTTGTCATCTCTAAAGAGGAGTTGTTGATGTTTGTATGTGTAACACCCCAAAATTTGCCCTACCTTTTTCTGGCTTATGTTTCTTCCTCATTTTGCATCTCTAGGTCATAACTGCATTTTTTCATTTGCATTGGTCTTTTAAGACATGAGAATGAAGGTTTTTCTTATTATCAGTATTTTCTTATTCAGAGGTGCGTCAAGTTCTGAGGTTTTCTTATTCAGAGGATCATCAAAGGCTTTGGGTCAAAGGTTCATTGGTATGAATCAGGGTTTAATTTCTTCTCAGTTCAAGTCATCTTCTTCAAGAATGATCAGTGTACATCAAGGTGAATTAGGGTTTGTTTTCAAGGTTGAGATTCTTTAGTGGATCATATGAGTGGCCAGATTGTTCAGTGGTGGCTGTGACTATTTTGTCAGAGGCTTGTGGAAAGTTGGTGATTGGTTTTGAATTCAGTTGGTTATCCATTTTTTATCCATAATCCATATCTGAACTCATTATTTTTAATCCATCAACCATTTTCTTTTTTATCCACTTACCTTTTCTTTTATTCATAAACCATTTCTACTTTCTAAATCCATTTTATCATATCCACATTTCCAAATATCCATTCACATGTCCAAAACCACTCTTTTTAGTTCATATCCATTTCATTTAATATCCATTTTAATTCATATCCATTTCATTTTAATACCCATTATTCATTTCCATTATCCAATTGTTAATATCCATTTTCATTTAAATTCCAAATATCCATATCCGTTCATTTTTCTTTAACCCATTTTTAATTTCTTTCTTTTATTATCCAAATATTAACCAATTACCCAAAATCCATTATTCTTTTCATCCATATCCATTAATCCATTTTTACCAGACCAATGGCCCATTTTCACATCATTTTAATTTCCAAATTTGTATATTATATCCATTTTTTAGAGTCCAAGAATTATTACAAAAAAGAATGGAAAAGAGAAAAGCCACTGCAACTACTGTTTTACACAACACATGAGCCATCAAGCCGTCTCCAAGCTGCTACATAAAAATACATCCCTCAAGCCAACACTTCACAAGCCAAGCCACCCTTTCACAATTCCTTTCACACGTCATGACTCCAAAACGCAAACACTGCAACATCAAAAAAGAGCAAAACGACGTGAGAATGGCAGCATGAGTCACGCATAATACACAATAAAAAACCACAGCCAATTCAATCCCAAAACTCGTGAACAATTTCACAATCACTCTAACAGAATTTCATCTTAAAATACCAAATTACCCTCCAAGAGCTCCAGGTACATATAGCAGCTGCAACAGAATTGGAGACACCTCTTCTCCATTTTTCTCGATTCACTCCCAACACTTTCTTCGGCTTCATCCTTTCAAATTCACAAATATGAGAAATCACTGATACACTCCATCATCTTCACGTAAAACATTCAAAAAAAGGAAAGAAAATCGAACCAACACTACGTTATATCTCAGCTTCATCGTTCATCATTCTTCAAATGCATTGCAAAACCTCACAGACCTTCATCATTAAATCCAACGATCTGTGAATCGTAAAGCAACAACAATTCAACACAGCCATCAACAACTCTGCAACAGAGATTTCAGGAATCAATCACAACAATTTATGATCCAGCAACATCCCAGAATTGCAGAAATACAAAGAAGAAGGAGAAGAAGAGCTTGTGAAATTCAACAACGACAACCGGAGCAGTGTCGAAAAAGAAGAAAGCATAAGCAAGATCAAACGAGTTTCGTACCTTAAGAGCTGCAGAGTTCGATTCGTCTTCATCGTTACACGACTACGGTAATCTCGCTCTGAACTTTGAGTTTGTGCTTGGTTTGAACCTCTTCTGCGATTTACAATGGATTTTGTTTTGTTGCGAATATTTGGTTTGATTCTCTTCTGTGATTTGCGTAAAACGTTGTTGTGTTTGCGATTGGCAAGTTTGTGCTTACTCGTTCATATGCTTCGGTTGCATGATATCTGAGTGAGATTTTCGCAGCTTGTTGTTGTTCTTGCTTTCATCCGTTTCTTTATCGTTATGTTGAGTGAGAGAGTCGAGTGCGAAAGTGGTGTTGTATCTGTTTTTTTTCCGTAGCTGGTGACAGTGTCGGCGCGATTGGTAAAGGTCACAATCTCATCGACCGTGAGCCTTCGCTCAGACGTTCGTGCTCATGGCTATTCCGTTTTTCTGGTCGAGACAGCAAGGTTGGAGAGGAGAGTTGACGAAAGGAGAAGTGAGCGGAAGAGAGTTGAAGGAAGAACAAAGGAGAGAGTAACAAGGTTGGTGATGGCGGATGAGGAAAGAAACAAGGTGACGGCGCGACTGGAGAAGCAGAGAGGGAGGTGACGAGCAAATGAAGGTGATGACGAACATGGTAGCGGCGGCGTGTGTGTTTGAGAATCTCACTCTCCCTTTAGTGATTTAGGTTTTCTGATGTTGTGATGTTGGGCCTTAACTCATAACCCATACTGAATTCACCTCCCCTTATTTCCGCTAATACCCCCTGGCTGCGAAGGACATTGGGCCTGAAAATGCTAAGCCCACTCGCCTACTGATCTCACCTCCCATTCTCCTCTGCACCTTTTTTTTGGTTTTTGTTAATTGAATGTTTGTTTGGTAGATAATTAGATTAGAATTAGATTAATTCTAAAATTTTAACTAGAGATTAGAATTTTAATTTGGTTTTGGTTAATTCTTTTTAATTGGATTTTATTAGAAGTTAACTTGAAATAATATTAGAATTAGATTTTTTCTAAAAATTAACTTGATTTAATCTTAGATTTAGATACTAATTTTTTTTTATTAACTCTTAGGCTAATTTGTGACTAACTTTTAATCTTGATTTTTTAATTGTAGATTAATTAGCACTTTAATTTTAACTTGGTTATTTTTGGTTAATTGTTGAGCTTGATTCTTGATACATATTCTAATTAATTTTCGATTAATTCATGATTACTCTTTTCCACTCTTTCTCCTCCCCTGGATCTCAAGACTTGTTTAAGTCTTGGATTCTTTTCCCCTTAGAGCTACCTAGTCCAACTTAATTTTTGATTAAGCTTGGAGTAGGATTAGCATTAGGCATGAGGTAGTCGTCTCTCCTAAGCCTCACTAACCATAGGACATCCATGCATGATAACATTAGGACTCTTAGTTTCCCTTTAGAGTTTCCTTTGTGTCGTCTCTCTTCCCATCTCAAAACTTCTTCAAGACACTTAATAAAAGGTTAACGTGTATTGCGCTTGAGCCTTCTATGTGGGAAGTGGGGAACGAGGGGTTTCCTCTCATTCTTCTAGGATACTTAGTGTACGTCCTGTTGGGGACGATGCGCGAAGTATTCGTTCCTACGTTTAAGACTTTGGTGCAATGCAAGTTATGAACTAACTTAAAAGTCACTTCTGTCTAAAAAGCTCAAAACAAACAATAACGTCTTTCCTTCGGGAATTCTTTTCTCATCTCACTCACTCTCAGCGTACGAACGTGCTTCTTCTCGTTCTCTTGCAAGACGGTAACGCACTCGATTCAGCGAGCCTGCAACACCTGAGCTAGAACGTAAGTCGTTCCCTAAAAAACACAATCCACCCCTAGTGAGGGGAACTACGTCGCTCTGATTCTCACGTGCGAGTGAGATACGTAGGCAGGAGATCGTGCGAGATCTCTCCGAGCACATTTCTTTCACACCCTTTCTTCATCACCTCTTTGTCTCTTTTCGACCTCGTTTGGTCGAACTACGACTGCTCTGATTTCCTCTTTCTCGTCCGATTGAGGATACGTAGGCACAAGATAGTGATTGTCTTGGCGAGCAACCTTCCCCCCCAGTTCCCGTCCGAACTACGTTGACTCTGACTTTCCCATTGCACTGAGGGAGTACGTAGGCCTAGGACAACGATACCGTCCTATCGAGTCACCTCTTTTTCTTTTCCTCTTCGTTTTCCGTTCTTTCCGTTCTCGTTTCTTTGCCGATCCAGTAGCAGTGGAGTTCCAGACGACGACACCCTTTGATGCAGACAACAAGCGTGGATCCCGTCGAGTACGATGGACTTGTTGGGTGCTAACACCTTCCCTTCGCGTAACCGACTCCCGTACCCGTTCTCTTGGTCGTGAGACCATGCTCTTTCCCGTTCTCTTCAGGTTTATGCAGTGTTTCCTTTCCCTCTCTTGGGATAAATACACTTTGCTGGCGACTCTGTGTCTTTTGCGCCACTCTCGCGTTTGTACCGTTGGATGCGAATCTTTTCGTGAGCGACAGTATGCTGTGAGCAAGGCATGACTTTGATGCTAAAAGGTTGATTGACTCAACCGGGGTTTTCTTTATACAAAGCCTAAGAGGACGCTATAAGTTGACTTTTCCAGGGAAAATGTTCTTTCTGTCTTGTACAAAGCCCAAGATTGAGGCTAAAAGGGTTTGACTCAACAAGAGAGCATGTCATACTCAACAAGAGAGTAATTTGGTGTCTCGTATGAAGCCCGAGACGGAGGCGAAAAGGGAAGATGGACTCAACGAGAGAGTCTAAAAAGGTGATTGACGCAACGAGAGAGTCTAAGAGTTTATTGACCCAATAAGAGAGTCTTTTATACTCAACAAGAGAGTGTTTTGCTGTCTCGTACGAAGCCCGAGATAGAGGCAAAAAGGAAATTGACTCAACAAGAGAGTCTGAAAGTTAATTGACCCAACAAAAGAGTCTTTTATACTCAACAAGAGAGTGTTTTATATGTGTCTTGTATGAAGCCCAAGACGGAGGCTAAAAGTGATTGACTCAACAAGAAAGTCTTTTATACTCAACAAGAGAGTGATTTTCTATGTCATGTACAAAGCCCAAGACGGAGGCTAAAAGTTGGTTGACTCAACAAGAAAGTCTTTTATACTCAACAAGAGAGTGATTTTCTATCTCGTACGAAGCCTGGGATGGAGGCTAAAAGTGGGTGACTCAACAAGAGAGTCTGAAAAGGTTAGCTCCGCTAGGGAGAATCATTGTACAAAGCCCAAGAGGAGGCTGTCTTACCATCGTGGATTCGGGAGATTCGGAGGCGGGTCCAAGTATAGGGAACTCTCATGAGAGAGACCTAGTTTTGCCTATGTTTGAAAGGGAACTTGAGAATGTCTTTGAGACTCAAGGGTCTTAGACTGTCTAAGTCTAGAGTTTTATCTTTTGTACAATGCCCAAGAGGAGGCACGGGCATTAAGGGATGTGTATCAACCCTACAACGACCGGAGTTTTTTGACGCTAGAAAGACTGCTCTAGCAAAGGATGACTAAGTTCTGTCTTATACCTTTAAGTGGTCGTCGGGGTCCTTGTATGAAGCCCAAGAGAAGGCATGAGAACTTCTAAGAAGCCGAAGGGTCCTTGTACAACGCCCAAGAGGAGGCGGGGATGCTTTTAGGAAGCTTGTGGGTCCCCAAACCCCGATAAGTTCAAGACATGCTATTCACCGAGAATAGATCAAGCCAGGAAAGTTCGAGAATTTGGAAGAAACTCAAGAGATGCCATTCACGGAGAAAAGATCATCTCTGGGGAGTTAGAGTTTCTTTGACATTGTCTAAGGGTGACAGTCTGAGAAAGGGTTCACCGAGAATGCTGCCTTTCACGTCTCCATATTATTTAACCCCAAGAGGAGGGAAGACTGTATCTGGAAATCCTATGGGGATCTAGTTTTGTTTGTATTTAAGAGTGACCAACAGGGCTTTACCTAGTGCTAGACGTAGTTGCCGGGGAACACTCTAAATAGCTATACTAGTATTACACAGTGGATATTTGACAAGTATATAAAAGTTTGTGAAAGAAGACTTACAGTGAAATAGCCCCACAATACAGTTATATACATATGAAAGCGGTAAATGAAAACGGATGAACACTTACCCGTTGTAGAGCTTCCATGTTGTTTGGTTAGTTGTTCAACAAAGAAAGTTTTGATAACAACATATTCAAAATCAAAGGAGAAAGTATTTTTGAAAAGATTGTGGGGTTTACAGCTCGAGGAGAGGCCCAAAGTTTTATCAGTGATTGCACTGTTGTTTGAATTCGTACAGTGGGACTTATACAATATGTGCGGCCCAAAAGGTTTTGTGTACAAAGGGATGGGTCTTACACTCTCTCAAGAGGCCCAAAGAGTTTAAGGAAAAGAAATGGGGCTTATAACACGAGGGTAGGCCCAGATGATTTGTTTTTGAATTGGCGATTGCGCCGAGATTTTTGAAAGCACCGTGGGTCTTATACAATGACTGAGGCCCAAATAATTTTGGTTTCAAAAAGAGGTTGGGTCTTACACTCTATTAGAGCCCAAATAGGTTATTTTTGTACAAGAGACGGGGCTTACAGCTCAAGGAGAGGCCCAAAGGTTTTTGTTAAAAAGGCGACGATCGCACCGAACTTTTTGATGGTATCGGGACTTATACAATACACTAAGGCCCAAATCATTTTGGTTTTCAAAAAGGGGTTGGGTCTTACACTCTATTAGAGGCCCAAAGAGTTTAAAAATGTTTGATGAGGGTGAAAACAAAGAAACCCTAATTTTGTTTTTCTTTAAAAGTAAATATTTAAAGAAAATTAATAAAATGATAAAGATACCAAATAGATTTGAATAAACCACTTGTGATTTTTGTTTAAGGTTTGAAAAATGAGGTTTTAATCACAAGATGATTTAAAAATCATTTGGCTTTTGATTTCCAAGATGAATATTCATTTTAAAAATGTTTTAAAACAATTAAAATAAATTTATTAATAAAAATACTAACTATATTAAATAAATAATATAACTTTGATTTTTTTGTGGAATAAAATATTTCAACATTTTTGTGATTTTTTGCAAAAAGAACCAATAAAAAATAATTAAAATTGTGGAAGTTATTAATTTTTCAAACTATTAAAAATAATATGAAAAATATTAAAAAGTGGAAAAAATTAGCAAAAAGAGGGTCTGGGGCGAGGGGGATTCGAACCCCAGACCTCTTGTGTACAGCATGCGTGCCTTACCACTGGGGTGGTGATACATCCGTGTATTAAAACTCAACCATAAATATACAAGGCTTGCCTTGTATTTGGCCCGGCCAAGGCAAGGCAAGGCAAGGTTTTTGGTCAGAAACGTGAAGGCCATAACTTTCTCATTTCTCCATGGATTGGGACAAAATTTAGGTCTATCCTGCCTAGAATTTCACAAGGAATCCAATGGTGGTGGTGTTTTTTTCGGATCATGCTCTTATTGAAAACCGATAGCGGTTTTGAAATAGGCCATGATTTGCATTTTCTGTGCTTCCTCTTGGTACAGGTGTGAATTACATGATAAATTGGTGCAAATACAACACATATAACATGTATAAGATGTGCATGATAAGTGGACATCAAAGGAAAGCATGATTCAAAGAATTCAAGTTGTGAGGCTTACCTCTTTTTGGCGCTTTTGTGCAATCTGCCAAGTGCTTTGTTCCAGAACTGATTTGATGCTTTGGACACCCTCAAATGATCTCTTAGAAGCTTTTAGGATGGTTGGAATCAGCTGGAAACCTCAGGAACAAGTTTGAGCTCTTTCTTGCAAAAGGGGCAAAAATGGCCAAAATAGCAACTCTGTCAAATGGTGTTCCAGATGTGGGGAACCATTTGGTACAGTTCAAGGATGATATTTGGAGTGTGTTTGAGGTTTTATCTGGTTTGGAAAGTGACTGAATCAAGACATTGCTTGAAAAATGTACAAAAGTCCTATTTTTGAGGTTTTGAGAGGGGACTTTGTGATTTTGGTGTTACAGGTCACTTGTGAGAGTTTGGACAGCTTAGATATAACATATTGGATGTGTTTGGATCATGAGCTATGATGGAATTGCTCCCTAACTCAAAAACTCAGAGTTACCTTGCTAAAGAAGGCATTTTTACCAAGAGAAAGAGATTTTGAGGAAAGCAAGTGTTGTAGTGCTTTGGTGTACTTAAACTGAGCACAAATGAGATCTATTTATAGTGGAGCAAGTTTATTTTGGCTGCAATAGTGAATGGCAACTGCTGCAGAGGTTTGGCCAATGTTGATCAATAGGAATCCAAGTCTCCTCTAGCCATTGACTAGAGGTTAGGGCACAGGCTGTTGGTTCCCTAGTTCTTGGATCATCCTTGACTGAATTCAGTTGGAAAAGGCTCAGTCCATGCACCTTGGTGCATCCATTAAATGCTCCAAACCAAAATTGGAGTCTTGTCCCTCTTTTAGGCATTTCTAGGTTTGGCATGCTACTTTTGGTTCCAAAGACTTGGGAGGCTGATGGATCAGTGTTTGTCCCTCCTTGGTCCCCCCTTGAGGTGTTCAGATGGATAGATTTGCTTTCCCTTTGCAAAATTTGAGAAAATCAAGCAAAATGCACAAATCTTCCTTGCCATGACAGTTTGTAGCAAGGCATATTGGCATGGTCATATCTCATGGCTTAAATGGAGTTTCATGGAGTTCTTGGCCATTTTGGAAAGCCCTCATATGATACAACATATGGGTGATCATAGTTGGTCTTGATACTTTTTAGATCCAAGTGAAAAATCCCCCTACTTTTGGAAAAAAAGCAAGACAAATTCTGACTTAGTGAAAATTTCACTAAGTGTTGGAAAGAGTGACATTTCATGTTTTCAGCTATTTTGATCATTCCATAACTCACAATCCATGATGAATTGGAATGGGGTGTAGTTGAAGCTTTTGTAGAGGGCCATGAGAGATACAAATCCAGCTTTGAATGGGGAAAAATGGCCTTGTGGTTTAGGAGATATGATCCTCCAAAGTTGGTACCCTAGCCACTTTGTTCCATAACTTAGAAAATTTCTAAGTTTTTTATGGTTACCCCTTTTACAAGTTATCCCACTTTTCTTGATTTTTCTTGATGAATGATGATCCAAATCACACATTAACATCATTTTAGGGTTAGGGAACCATAATTGTGAAAAATCTCAGAAAGTCAAAGTTTGACTTTTGTGCACAATTGACTTTTTGCCAAATGAATTCCAAACTGTGCGATCCTCTATGAAATCAAGTCCTTGACCTAAATCAAACTTGATAGACATGTTCCATGGGTATTATAGGGTGTATTGAATCATGTCCCAAGGTTTGGGAGCATGCCTGGGTCAAAAGTCAAAGGTACAGTTGACTTTTTCCGCGAAACCCTAATTATGGTTCTGATGAAATTGGAACTTATTGATCAAGCTTCTTAGGTCAATCCATGGTTACAAATAGATCAATGTAGTTTATTAGGGACCCTTAAATCACGTCTTGAGGTCTTGGCTCATGTTTTGTCGCAAAGGTCAACATAGGGGTGAATTAGGTTAAGAAACCCTAATTCTTGATTTTTAGTAAATGCATCCCCTGAGGCTAAATTGACTGGATGATTGGGTTTATGATGTCCCTTAGAGTACCAAGGGTTATTCTTTGAAGCATTGGCTCATGCCCAGAGGAAAATTTCCATCTGGAGGCCCTGGTCGACCAAAACCCTAATTTGGTGACACTGGCGATCTTGAGGCTTGATTCACTTGGAATGTTGTAGCCTGGTGCTTGATTATTGAAGTGGGAGTCCTCTTGATCCCTTTTGGATGTTTGATAGGTTAGACCAATTGAAGATCATGTCATTCCTTGATTGATCCTTTGCCTAAAAGCTCTGAGAGGGCTTGAAACCCTAAGTCTGATTGTAGTGGATACTCACCCATCTTTGGGGACTCTGATGAGGTATGATGGTACATCCATATTGTGATGATGATTTACACAATGATGGGGAATCTTAGTGGTCAAAATTTGGGGTATGACAGATGCCCCTATTTAATCTTCTTGGACCCGAAGGTGTGAATGGCAATGGTATTCGGGCATTCGGGGTGCAAGATGATTAAATATCGAAATACCCAAAATTTTGATGGTGGTTATGAATGGTAGTTTGCCCATCCATCTTCTTTTGCTAAGCAATGATGCTTAGAAAAGGTAAAAAACTTCCCCTCGATCCTGGTCTTCAGCCTGGGAACTGGTCTCAGTTTCTGATGTAAACTTCCCCTCGATCCTGGTTTCCTACCAAGGAACTGGTCCCAGTTTCTGAAATAAACTTCCCCTCGATCCTGGTTTCCTACCAAGGAACTGGTCTTAGTTTCTGAAATAAACTTCCCCACGATCCTGGTTTCCTACCAAGGAACTGGTCTCAGTTTCTTTTGTCAATAAACTTTCTTGACAAGGGACGCTATTCGTAGCGGTTTTCCTCAAACTTCTCGCGAACTTTCTTGGGGAGATGCCATTTGATGGAAAAAGTTTCGATGTCAGACTTGCTGGAGACCCCATCTGTCTGAGCTGTAGAGGTGTACAAACGTCTCTGTTTGAAGACGCCATTTGTTGACTCTACCGGGGAAAAACGAGTCTCTTGAGAGACTGTTTTCTGCTTAGAGGTGTTACATCATACTTTTCTCGAGATCTTCTCAGAGAAATGCCATGTGATGTAATACAATTTTGAGGTGCTGATGAACTTTTCGTCAGCAAATTTTTTCGGAGAAAAACTACTGTATTGCCGAATCTTTGATTAAGAGGCTTTCTCTGGGGATTTTCCTTGATCCGAAAAAGCGAAGATATCATCTTCAATGGTGAAGAGTGACGTTTGTCGAAAGCTCTCTTCCTCTTCAGAGGTTCAAGTTGTCAAAGTGGTCAAAGAACCACCTTCAATCCAGAAATAAACTGGAGGAGAGATCGTTTAGATGATTCATTTCCTGACGAGGAAAGAACTGACAACTCGATTGAGAGGACTTTTATCACTAGGGAATAAGACCAACTAGAATGATAGTGATGCAATATGAATATGAATGTAAATCAATAATGCATGATGTATGTATGTTTATGCTGACAAAACTGATGCGACATACAGACTAATAGATGAACATGACTGGATACTCAGCCACTGCGGGGACGAAGAAGTACCGTTGGTTCAAGATAGCAATTCTGCCTTGCTTAGGAGAGATAGTTCCTGCGGGGAACGCCGTTGGTCGGGCTTAGGAGATAAGAACTCGGCCGAGGGTGTCTGATGAAATATTCGCATCTGACACAACTGATCCTTCATTCAGGTGCACTGGTTTAGAATGAGTACTTCGATTCTGCGCTTTAAAGTTCGATTACTTTGGGAGAAGCTATCGATGTTCTTTCGATGTTCAACAGTCACAAGAAATTTCCATCTTTATTTTAAAAGCAGAAAAAAGTTTGACAAGTAAATTCATTTTTGTTTTATTCCAAGAATCGTTAATCATGTTAAGATGTCGTTCTGTAAAGCTAAAACAAAATAAGAATTGCAATACAAATGCACTAGGGCTCGAATTTTATTGATAGGATGGAAATCAACCAAGCGCGTGATTCCATAGAGTATTTACAAAGTTTAGAAAATGGTAATTTAAGGGAAAAGGGCTACATCGAAACATAACGACTGTTATCCTTCTACCAACTTTGAATTCGGGACATCCTGAGCTTCTGTCGAATATGACCTTGACTGGAGTTTTTCTGATGGATGGCATGACTGTTGTTGAGGGATTTTCCCCATTGTTGGATGTAGTTACTTGCCATGAATCCCTAATTTTTGCCTGGATTGTACTTTGAGATTTCCAATCCACCGGGATGATTTTTTGATTATGTCTCTAATTTTTGCCTGGACCGCCCTTTCGGGCTTTCAATCCACCGAGACGTTTTTTTTCTCTATTTTTTTTATTTAGGCGAAGTATTTCTTGACTACGTCAACATTCATGGGGTAGGCAAATTCCTCTCCGTCCATGGTTGCAAGTCTCAAGGCGCCGCCTGAGAAGGCTTTCTTGACCACATAGGGACCATCATAATTCGAAGTCCATTTGCCCCGAGAATTAGTGAGGAATGATTGTATCTTTTTTAGCACAAGGTCTTATTTCCTGAAGACGCGAGGTCGGACCTTTTTGTCGAAGGCCTTCTTCATTCTTTGTTGATACAACTGACCATGGCATAGTGCCGCTACTCGCTTTTCTTCGATCAAATTCAGTTCGTCGTGCCGACTTTGACACCATTCAGCTTCTGTTAGCTTAGCTTCCATTAATACCCGGATTGATGGGATCTCTACTTCTATGGGGAGCACTGCCTCCATGCCATATGCTAGAGAGAAAGGGGTTGGCCCTGTTGAAGTGCGGACAGATGTGCGATAACCGTGAAGAGCAAAAGGCAGCATTTCGTGCCAGTCTTTGTAGGTTACAACTATTTTTTGAACAATCTTCTTGATGTTATTGTTAGTCGCTTCTACCGCTCCGTTCATCTTGGGTCGGTAGGGAGAAGAGTTATGGTGTTCGATTTTGAACTCAGTGCACAACTTTTTCATCATCTTGTTGTTCAAGTTAGATCCATTATCAGTAATGATCTGGCTTGGAACACCATAACGGCAAATGATATTGTTTTTGATAAATCGGACCACCACTTGTCGGGTTACATTAGCGTACGACACTGCTTCGGCCCACTTGGTGAAGTAATCAATGGTGACTAGGATGAACTGATGTCCGTTCGAAGCCTTGGGTTCAATCATACCAATCATGTCGATTCCCCATATGGAAAAAGGCCACGGGGAAGAAAGGACCTTGAGATGCGTTGGCGGCACATGGATTTTGTTAGAGTATATCTGACACTTATGACACTTCCTCATGTACTTGTAGCAATCAGATTCCATTGTCAACCAATAGTACCCCGCTCTTAGAATTTTTCTCGTCATTATATGTCTGTTGGCATGAGTGCCAAAGGATCCTTCATGAATTTCTTTTATCAGCATGTTTGCTTCTGGTCTGTCTACGCATCGGAGCAAGACCATGTCAAAATTTCTCTTATAGAGTGTATCACCGCTCAGGAAAAAGCTGCCTGCCAGTCTTCTGAGGGTTTTTCTGTCTTTCTTTAGTGCCCCAGGAGGGTACTCTTGTTTATGAAGGAAGCATTTGATATCGTGATACCAAGGTTTGTCGTCTATGACTGCTTCAATCGTGAAGATGTAAGCGGGCTGCTCAAGGTGCATTATGTCAATCTTAGGTAAGTCGTTCCATTGACCTACACTAATCATGGAAGATATAGTGGCTAATGCATCAGCCATGTGATTCTCCTCACGAGGGATATGATGAAACTCGACTCTGTTGAAGAAGAGTAACAACCTTCTTGCGTAATCTTTGTAAGGAATCAATCCTGATTGGTATGTGTTCCAATCTCCTTTGATCTGATTAATAACCAAGGCTGAGTCACCATATACATCCAAGTTCTTGATCCTTAAGTCGATCTCTTCTTCGAGACCCATGATACAAGCTTCGTATTCAGCCTCGTTGTTTGTACACTTGAATGTAAGTCTGGTGGTGAAAGGAATGTGGGTACCCTGAGGTGTTATGATAATTGCCCCAATTCCGTTTCCGTAATGATTGTCAGCTCCATCAAAGATTAGTCCCCATTGGGAACCTGGTTCTGGCCCTTCACTGGGTAGCGGTTCATCGCAGTCTTTCATTTTTAGATACATGACATCTTCGTCCGGGAAGTCAAATTCGACTGATTCTTGATCGTCAATCGGTTGATGAGCCAAATGATCGGCTAAAACACCTCCCTTAACGGCTTTCTGAACGTGGTATTCGATGTCATATTCTGATAACAACATCTGCCAACGGGCAATTCTTCCCGTGAGAGCAGGTTTTTCAAATACATACTTGATTGGATCCATTTCTGAGATTAACCAAGTAGTGTGACGAATCATATATTGGAAAAGACGTTTGGCTGCCCAAGCCAGAGCACAACAAGTTTTCTCGAGCATAGTGTACCGAGTCTCGCAGTCGGAGAATTTCTTGCTTAGATAGTAAATGGAAGACTCTTTCCCTTTTGGTTTCGTCTTGTTGGCCAAGTACACAACCCATTGAGTCTTCCAAGACTGTTAAGTAAATGATTAGGGGCCTTCCTTCCACGGGAGGGGATAGAATAAGTGGGTTCAACAGGTATTCCTTGATACTGTTGAAGGTGGTTTAACAGTCTTCTATCCAAACACAGTCCTGATTCTTTTTGAGTAATTTGAAAATCGGCGCACATGTCGCGGTCATGAGGAATATAAATCTGGAAATGTAATTCAAACATCCCAGGAATCCCCTGACTTATTTTTCGGTCTTTGGAGAAGGCATCTCTTGAATGGCCTTGACCTTGTCAGGATTAACCTCTATTCCTTTCTGGCTGATGATGAACCCTAATAGTTTCCCTGAACGAACACCGAATGTGCACTTATTGGGATTCAAGCGGAGTTTGTACTTTCTCAGATGCTCGAATAGCTTTGACAGGTGGGTCACATGCTCCTCTTCTGTTTTAGATTTTGCAATCATATCATCGACATATACCTCGATTTCCTTGTGTATCATGTCATGAAAAAGAGTAGTCATGACCCTTTGATAGGTTGCCCCGGCGTTCTTCAGACCGAACGAAATTACCTTGTAACAAAAGGTGCCCCATGGGGTGATAAATGAAGTTTTCTCCATGTCTTTCGGCACCATTTTTATCTGATTATAGCCCAAGAATCCATCCATGAAGGAGAAAACTTTGGACTTCGTTGTACTGTCAACCAGCATGTCAATGTGTGGTAAAGGAAAGTCATTCTTTGGACTAGCCTTGTTTAGATCCCTGTAGTCTACACACATTCTGACCTTTTCGTCCTTTTTCAGAACCGGTACGATGTTGGCTAACCATTGAGGATATTCTGATGTGGCGAGGAAACCTGCGTCAATCTGTTTCTATACTTCCTCTTTGATTTTGATGGCCATGTCTGGGTGAGTCCGTCTCAACCTCTGTTTTACTGGCGGACATTATGATCTCAACAGTAGACGATGTTCCACGATGCTGGTATCCAACCCTGGCATATCCTGATAGGACCAAGCGAATACATCGAGAAACTCTTTGAGAAACTTTGTCAAACTTTCTTTGACAGTTGAACTGAGCAGTGCCCAAATCTTGACTTCTTTTCTCTCTTCCTCTGAGCCCAAGTTGACTGTTTCCAACGGCTCTTTATGAGGTTTAATGGACCTTTCCTCTTGTCTGAGTAGTCGGGAGATCTCTTCCGGAATTTCTTCGTCATCCTCTTCTTCAGCCTCAAATATCGGGAATTCAAAGTTGGGAGAAGGCGTCAGATCGTACTTTTCAATGGGGTTTAAAACAAGCAATCTGCATGATGTGATGATTTGTGTTTAGAAGAGATAGAGAAAATGCAAGAGTGTGTGCAGTGTATTTTTTTTTACTGCTTGTTTTTATTATTTGAATTGTTTTTTAGGATTACCATTTTCTAAAAAAAGGAAAAGAGAAAACAACAATTAATGCCAAAATTACAGAACGACGTTTATTTATTTATGATTTTGTCGACTCTTGAAACTACAGCCCTATAAAACAAAACTCTGTGGCTTTGGGCGAAGCGAAGAGGAATATTTACAGAAAACGAGCCCTATCAAAACACCCGTTTCACCTGAGCAGGGTGAAAGGTTAAAGACGGAAATTACTTAGACTTATGAACAATCTTCGTAACATCGAATATAACCCATTGGCGGCAAACTCCTCGGTGAATCACAAAGTCTGGTACCTTCCTTGATTTGTCTTCAGAAATAATGTTGATTTCTGGTGGAGCAGGACCATTGGAATCTGTCTCCCAGGCAGAGTTGTCATAGGAGGATTCCTCAGTTGTATTTTGCATAGTATTTGTGCTCTCAGGTGGATCTCCCCACCCAGTTGGCTGAGTGTCTTCGAGCCTGATGCGAGAGCTTTCAGGAGCAGTGTATTTGACCATGAAGTCGTATTTACCACTCGGTTGTCCCAAGGTGTCCCACACTTCTTTGGAACTGGAGGAGTCATCCCTTTCGATGACGTTGACCTCGGGAAAAGCATAGTTAATGAATTCTAGTCCTGCAAATTTTGCAAATTCATCGTCGTGCTGGATATTTTCTGAATGACCTGAGTGTTGATCCCATGACATGGTGGGGACGCAGGTATTCTTTTCAAAGATGCTCAGCTGATTTTCATTGTTCGGCTGATTTTCTTGCCCCAAGTCTCCTGGGTACGGCTGCCAGATAGGAAGGCCATCCATTGGGCCATAGTAGTCGTGGTCAAAGTTGTATTTCATCAGAGTGTCCTCCTCCAATGAGTTTGGCGGAGCACGACATCCTTCCGGATCACAATCTCCGTATATCATTTCGACATCTGACCTTGGTATAAATCTTGGACTCTGTGCGGGATAGCAAAATGGCGTAGGCACCTCTTCCTGAGACATATAACCATCCTTATTAAGATAGGATTCCCATTCTTCCTCTGTGTCGGAGGACTCTCCCTTGTTGATAGTGTGTACTTCTTGGGACACTGGGTGAAGGAAACCTCCACAATGGAAGAAGTTCTGAACGGGATGAAGACATTCACCGTTAGTGGCAGTCTAGGTATAGGTTGCAGAAAAACCAAGACCCTTCTTTGTTTTATTATCAGTAGGAATGATAAGTTGTCCTCATCTCTTGGTGTTGTTACTTTTGATCACCTTGAGAGCATCTTTGTACGAGGATATTGATGTTCCTTTCTCTAGTTTCCCCTCATTGCTCACCGAAAGTTCCTGGAACTGAGTTCCAACAACCTCCTCGGGTTCTACACAAGTGGATAATGAAAGGTTACTCACGATTAAGGCTTATTCTCCGCAGACCGTGACGAGTTGGTCATTCTTGACAAACTTCAGCTTCTGGTGAAGTGTCAAAGTGACTGCCCCAGCCTGGTGTATCTAAGGTCTTCCTAATAAGCAACAGTATGTTGCCCGAATGTCCATGACCTGGAAAGTGACTAGGAACGTGTGAGGGCCGATAGTTATGGGAAGGTCGACTTCGCCAATAACTATTTTTCTGGATCCGTCAAATGCTTTGATGATGACCTCACTGCCTCTCATCGGAGATCCTTTGAATGATAGTCGCATCAAAGTGGACATCAACATAATGTTGAGAGCTGATCCGGTATCTACCAGTACACTTGCTAAGGCATCGTCCTGGTAGTTAACTATGATATTGAGCGCCATGTTGTGGCTTTTGCCTTCTTCTGGCAATTCCTCATCACTAAACCCCAAGTTGTTGCAGGAAGTGATGTTAGAAACGATGCTATCGAACTGTCGTATTGACCCATCCTGTTCCACAAAGGCGTGTTCTAAAACTTTCTGTAGAGCCTCTCTGTGGGCTTCGAAACTGAGTAAAAGTGATAGCACATAGATCTTTGAAGGAGTTTATAATAGCTGATCAACAATGTTGTATTCACTCATTTGGATGAGCTTCAGCATCTCATCATCGTTCTTTGAAAGGTCGGGATCACTGGATTGACTGATTGGTGGATTAGGAACTTCCGTTTGAGGTTCCTTTTCTCTGCTGGGTTCTTCAACTCCTCTGTTGAAGATTCTACCGCTCCTTGTAACTCGACTGATGTCTGCAATATTCACGACGGAGAGTAATGGAATTTCTTTCCCATTCTCAACTGTTGTTGCACCGTATTTGTAAGGGATAGCCTTAGCTGATTCATACGGTAACGGTCCTGGTAGATAAATAACTACAGGAGCCTTCTGACTTCTCTGACTGTTGTAAGTAACTTCAATCTATTCTTGGTCAAGAACCTTCGATTCTTCAAGTAGAGGGATGATGGTGCAAACATCCTTAGTCCTTTCATGATCAGAGATCACAACAACATCCTTAATCTGATCAGCGAAATAGTCTGGCGTCCAGTTGATAGACCCCGAAACTGAATATTGTTGGATTTCTTTGTGGTCCAACTGACTCTGAAGGGCTGCTCGCACGAGGTAACATCCTTGATTATTTTTCGAGCAGACTCTACAGTGCTCGTAGTTATGTGGTGGCACCTGGCCACGTCCGCTTTGAATGCAGTGTAACCTCACTAGATCTGTTTCTGTAGATCGAACATCCTGACTTTGATGCCGAGTAGGGTTCCCGTCAACCACACTGATTTGTTGCGTGTCTTCATCCATATAGATTGGAAGCCACCAGTGGTTTAACAAGTGTTGCAAAGTTCTTTGAACGAGAGCGCACCCTTGATTACTCTCACAACATACTTTACAGCTAAGATAATCATGTGAAGTGAGAAAACCGAGTTGGACTTGCTTGGCGTGTAACTCCACCAAGCTGGTATTCATCAGGAGAATATCGAAGATTTGAATCATATTCACCTGATAGGGATTTCTATCATGGTAGTCCTGGATCCATCTAAGATCCATCTGACGCTAGAGGCCTCTTGTACAAAAGAGCACCCCTGTTTGTTTACTGAGCAAGTCAGACAGGAATTGTAATCGTGCCGCGGCAGATTATGATACTGGCTTTGCCTTGAGTGCATTGCCACTAAGTTGACATTCATCGCACAGATGTCGTGGTTCTGAATGATGTTGGAATTCATATAAGTCATGTTGACCCCACGAACTCGGTGCTCTTGGATCCATCCGAGATCCAACTGTTCCTGTAGAGCTGCTTGCAGCACATAATATCCTTGATTGTTTTTAGAGTAGATATCACACTGGTGATAATTATGAGGTGGCACATGGCTGTATCCGCTCTATCTAAAATGCATCTTGACCAAATTAGTCCTTAATAAGAGTACATCGTGAATTTGATAGCTGTTATTGGATTCTCCCTCTATCAAATTTACGACAGCTTTCTCATGTTGAGGCAGCGGGTTCGTGAGAACATTAGGATTCGTATCTTTGAAAGATAAGACCCCGCTCCTAACAAACTTTTGCACGTCGGATTTGAAACTGAGACAGTTTTCTATGTTGTGCCCTGGTCCTCCTTGATGGTAAGGGCACGTCTGATCCTTCTTGAACCAAAAAGGCGGATTTTCCAGTACTGTAAGAGGAGACCTGGTTTGGACATGCCCCTTGACCAGTAGTAATAGAAACAGTTTCGCGTACAACATAGGTATAGGATCAAACCCTAGAGGTCGCGTTGCACGGTTGTTGTTGTACGGAGGACGAGTCTGCTGAAGAGATTGTTGTGTCCTTTGTTGAAGTTGCTGTTGATTAGGTTGGCTCTGAGCAACCTGAGGTTGATACATTGGAATAGGCGCAGGGTTGATAGCAGGAGTTACAGCTGCTACTGGTTGGTACTGTCGCCTTTGCTTTCTGAGAGAGATATTCCCAATATCCTACTCTTTTTTCTTAGGGAGAGCACTACCGTATCATTTTGTACTGCTTGATGATACATCATCTTTTACTAAATGTCCTTCTCGGACGGCTTCCTCAAGACGAACTCCCATGCCTACCATCTCGGTGAAGTCACTGGGCGCACTGGCGACCATTCTGTCGTAGTAGAATGAGCTCAAGGTTTTTAAGAAGATCTTTGTCATCTCTTTTTCCTCAAGAGGTGGACAAATCTGGGCGGCAATTTCACGCCATGTCTGAGCGTACTCCTTAAAGGTTTCCTTGTCCTTTTATGACATCGATCTGAGTTGATCTCTGTCCGGTGCCATGTCCAAATTGTATTTATATTGTTGAACGAAAACGGCGCCAAGATCTCTGAAAGTGGCGATCTTAGTGTGGTTTAAACCCATGTACCATTTTAATGCGGCACCGGTTAAACTATCTTGGAAATAGTGGATCAGTAGCTCCTGGTTCTTTGTCTGAGCTGACATTCGTCGAGCGTACATCACCAAATGGCTTTGAGGGCAAGAGTTACCCTTGTACTTTTCAAAATCGGGCACCTGGAATTTATGCGGGTCTTTCACATTGGGGACCAAACAAAGATCTGCGGCGTCCTTTCCAAATAAATCCTGACCGCGAAGGGCTTACAGTTCTTTCTGCATCTCCAGTAATTGTTCCTGGAACTCATTCATTCTGTCGAACATACTTTTGTTTCCACCAGAGGGTATCTGTGGAATCTATCCTTCCGGGACAGTGTGTACCACGGGTGATGGTATAGTCATTATGGCCGAGACTCTCGGTGTCTCCCGAAGTTTGTAACCTTCAGGAGTTTCCGTCATGCCCCTGGCATCTTCGCTTTCCCGAAGTTTGTAACCTTCATGCCCAGCGGCTCCTGCTGCGGTTCCTTGATCCTCATTGATCGGCGGAACATATCCTTCTGGGATATAGTTGATAGGCATGCCCCAGGGACGATCTTTCGGAATTTTGTACCTAGGATCATACTTATCCAATACGGGCGTTGATGTGATCTCTGAGATCACATTCCTTTTTTGTTGCATCTGAGCTTCTGCTAGAGCTTGCATATCGTTATGAAGCTTTCTCAGATCCTCTTTCAGAGTGTCGATCTCTTCCCTCAACTCTCTGTTCTCTTCCTCAAGATCATCCATCTTTTTCTAACGATTGGCCAGAGTATTGTACGAATGAGATAATTTGACTCTAGAATCAAGACGTAAACGTGAGATTCGTAGGTAAGAAGAATGCGTTAAGTGAGAATGATGAATGATATGCAATGATTATATTAATTGTATATTTTTTTTGTTCAAAGTAAACTTCGACACTAGGATTGCAAATATCAAACAGTGGGGAAACCCCGTTTTATTGAATTCAAAGGATTGCAGAAATGGAAATACAGTAATTTACATAGTGCTGTGAAAGGAAATCTAAGCTAATGGGTCCTGAGTCCTCTCTGAGGAGAGCTCAGGTGCTAGTTCTGATACTTTCCTTTTCTTTGACCAGGGCTCTTGAGCCGTTGTCGGGTTGTCATTCCTTTGCCAAGTGAAAGGAGCGAGCAAATTCCTTTGGTCTTCTTGATTCTCTACAGTATGTTGCTCTAAAATCTCAATCAGAGCATCCTTTTCTTTTAACAGTTGCTGTATTTTCTTGCACTCCACATTGAGAATACGGTACTTGTTCCTCCAAGACCTCTTCTCCTGCTGAACTTTGCTGAGAGTAACCTGAAGTTTTTCCGTCTCAGACATAAAATAAAGGGCAGAGTCCCTTAATGGAAGAACTTCCTGGCGAGGGTAAGGCATCCTCGGCTTGAGAGCTCTAGTTTGTACCCAGTGGAGATAAGGCTCCACCTAGACACAGTCTGGTTTTCGTAGAGACTCTCTTCCTTTTCTATGAATGTGTTTCCAGGCATGCACTATTTTCGTCTTTAGTGCCCTGTCATTTTCTCCTTCCTTGAAGAAAAGACCTTCCAGATGAGCATTACGCGGGATATGCCTCATCGGGTATCCAAATTTCCACAACGGTCAATGATTCTGATCCCGTCATAGATTCGAATGTACCAATCGATGTCAGAGTTGGTAAGAGACATGATTCTCTGCGACCAACGTAAAGTATTCTTTTGATCCCAAAATGCAGCAGACTTGGGCAAGTGAGAAGTGAACCATTTGTACAACAGGGGTACACAACAGGTGATCATTCCTCCTCTATACAAATTCCTTAAGTGTACCGAATGATAAGCATCTGCGAGCAAAGTCGGTACAGGGTTTCCAATAAGGAAAATCTTAATGGCGTTGATATCTACAAAGTTATCGATGTTGGGAAACAAAAATAACCCGTAGGTGAGCAAAACAAAGATGCTCTCGAAAGCGGCCACGTTCCCTAAACTAGCAAAGTATAGAGCCTTCTTTGTCAAGAACTGGGCTGGAAAACCCTAGATTCCCCCCTTAGTGGTCATGTGAGTCCTAACCTCTGACTCATCCAAATAGATTGCTCTTGCAATAGTTTGATCTTTTGGAATCTTTTCCAGTCCAGAAAAGGGAGCCTGATCAGTGATATGTAAATCAGTTAGGTGAGAGTACTCCTCCAGCGTTGGTGCTAGTTGATAATCCGGGAATGTGAAACAGTGATAGACCGGATTTTAGAACTGGATTAGTGTGGACAGGATTCTGTCAATTACATGGACCCTTAACAAGGACAGCAACCCTCCGTACTTGGCTCTGAAAGCCTCGTGGTTGGTGATCATTCTTGCCAGACCTCTTAAATCCTCTAGTTTTGGAACCTTGAAGGTGTACTTATGAGTTTTCCTTCTACCGAAATCCATTAGCGCAATCTCCTTTCTCTGACATTTGCAATCATAGTCTTAGTTTAATTTGAAAAAGAGAGACTAGAAGAGAAGATTTTTTTTGTTTTAATGTTTTTTAGATGAATGCATGAATGCAGCACACAAAAACATAGAAAAAACATGGGGTCAAAGGGTCGGTGTCATGAAGTCAAGGCTCTACCCCCCCCCCCCCCCCCCCCCCCAAAGGTTTATACTGGTGATTTTTTGTACCTGTCCACAAAATCATTGACCCCTCTTGGGATAACAACAGCAAGCGGATCGCCAGCGAGCTGATGTATCCCAGAGTGTTCTCAAATGAGGGTAGTATCGCGTGACAACTATTTCCGATAGCTTCCGCACTACAAAATGGTTTAAGTCTACTAAAAACCTCAGCTTCTCAAATAACCCAGTCGACCACACTACTTTCAACAACCGAAGTCGTATAGGCAATGTATCTGCAAAGGGAGTCTCCACTGAGTTTGATGGTCGATCGGGGACTCTTAACTGGGATTCACTCCCCGCAAGATTACCCGCATTTCCATCACCTATCTTAGGTGTATACTCAATCTTTCCACATGCGGCATCACACACATTCCCATTAACAGGAAAATAAACACAGATATCAATTAGGAAAAGCAGTATATATATATTTGTCTTAATCATCCTAGACCTTTAGTCTTATGATCCTATACAAACAATGACTCCCCAGTAGAGTCATCATTTCTGTGACATTTTGTTGAATTTAAAGGTTTTCACCCTAAAAGAGACTAGAAAGAATGCCTCCCACAGTGGTCGCCATTTTTCTGTAGCGCGGTTTTTGTGGTTTCGAATCACTATCGCTTTGGTACTACAGTTCCATTCATTTTTTATCCCATTGAGCTGATTAAGGAAGGGAAATAGATGTCTCCAATTAACCCTGCTTGCAAACTGAGATTAAACAGTCAAAACTGTTGGTTTACAGATGCTATCAAGAGGGGGTTCTTCTTTAGGGTTATTTGCTTAAGAACAATGTCTAGGCTGTTGGTAGGATGTTAGGTCGGATGCTTTTCGATTGATGTATGAAGGTACGAGATTTTGGGTTTTTGATTAGTATGCTCGCTAAGATTTTTGCAATCTTATGCCTACGTATTCCCGAAACAGGGAAATCAGAGCGATCGTAGTTCCTCCTATTCTAAGGGAGGAAAAAGGTGTTTTGGTGTCTTGTTCAAAGCCCAAGATTGAAGCTAAAGGGGTGATTTGTATCTTGTTCAAAGCCCAAGATGTGAAGCTGAAGGGTTTATTCTGAGAGAGAATTTGTCATCTCTAAAGAGGAGTTGTTGATGTTTGTATGCTGTGAGCAAGTCATGACTTTGATGCTAAAAGGTTGATTGACTCAACCGGGGTTTTCTTTATACAAAGCCTAAGAGGAGGCTATAAGTTGACTTTTCCGGGGAAAATGTTCTTTCTGTCTTGTACAAAGCCCAAGATTGAGGGTAAAAGGGTTTGACTCAACAAGAGAGAGTCTGTCATACTCAACAAGAGAGTAATTTGGTGTCTCGTATGAAGCCCGAGATGGAGGCGAAAAGGGAAGATGGACTCAACGAGAGAGTCTGAAAAGGTGATTTACTCAACGAGAGAGTCTGAGAGTTTATTGACCCAACAAGAGAGTCTTTTATACTCAACAAGAGAGTGTTTTGTTGTCTCGTACGAAGCCCAAGATAGAGGCTAAAAGGAAATTGACTCAACAAGAGAGTCTGAATGTTAATTGACCCAACAAGATAGTCTTTTATACTCAACAAGAGAGTGTTTTATATGTGTCTTGTATGAAGCCCAAGACGGAGGCTAAAAGTGATTGACTCAACAAGAAAGTCTTTTATACTCAACAAGAGAGTGATTTTCTATGTCTTGTACAAAGCCCAAGACGGAGGCTAAAAGTTGGTTGACTCAACAAGAGAGTCTTTTATACTCAACAAGAGAGTGATTTTCTATCTCGTACGAAGCCCGAGATGGAGGCTAAAAGTGGGTGACTCAACAAGAGAGTCTGAAAAGGTTAGCTCCGCTGGGGAGAATCATTGTACAAAGCCCAAGAGGAGGTTGTCTTACCACCGTGGATTCGGGAGATCCGGAGGCGGGTCCAAGTATGGGGAACTCTCATGAGAGAGACCGGGTTTCTGCCTATGTTTGAAAGGGAACTTGAGAATGTCTTTGAGACTCAAGGGTCTTAGACTGTCCAAGTCTAGAGTTTTATCTTTTGTACAATTCCCAAGAGGAGGCACGGGCATTAAGGGATGAGTATCAACCCTACAACGGCCGAAGTTTTTTGACGCTGGAAAGACTGCTCCAGCAAAGGATGACTAAGTTATATCTTATACCTTTAAGAGGTCGTCGGGGTCCTTGTATGAAGCCCAAGAGAAGGCATGAGAACTTCTAAGAAGCCGAAGGGTCCTTGTACAACGCCCAAGAGGAGGCGAGGATGCTTTTAGGAAGCCTGTGGGTCCCTAAACCCCGATAAGTTCAAGACATACTATTCACCGAGAATAGATCAAGCCAGGAAAGTCCGAGAATTTGGAAGAAACTCAAGAGATGCCATTCACGAAGAAAAGATCATCTCTGGGGAGTTAGAGTTTCTTTGACAATGTCTAAGGGTGACAGTCTGAGAAAGGGTTCACCGAGAATGCTGCCTTTCACGTCTCCTTATTGTTTAACCCCAAGAGGAGGAAAGACTGTATCTGGAAATCCTATGGGGATCTAGTTTTGTTTGTATTTAAGAGTGACCAACAGGGATTTACCTAGTGCTAGACGTAGTTGCTGGGGAACACTCTAAATAGCTATACTACTATTACACAGTGGATATTTGACAAGTATATAAAAGTTTGTGAAAGAAGACTTACAGTGAAACAACCCCACAATACAGTTATATACATATGAAAGCGGTAAATGAAAGCAGATAAACACTTACCCGTTGTAGAGCTTCCATGCTGTTTGGTTAGTTGTTCAACAAAGAACGTTTTGATAACAACATATTCAAAATCAAAGGAGAAAGTATTTTTGAAAAGATTGTGGGGCTTACAGCTCAAGGAGAGGCTCAAGGTTTTATCAGTGATTGCACTGTTGTTTGAATTCGTACAGTGGAACTTATACAATATGTGCGGCCCAAAAGGTTTTGTGTACAAAGGGATGGGTCTTACACTCTCTCAATAGGCCCAAAGAGTTTAAGGAAAAGAAATGGGGCTTATAACACAAGGGTAGGCCCAGATGATTTGTTTTTGAACTGGCGATTGCGCTGAGATTTTTGAAAGCACCGTGGGTCTTATACATTGACTGAGGCCCAAATAATTTTGGTTTCAAAAAGAGGTTGGGTCTTACACTCTATTAGAGGCCCAAATAGGTTATTTTTGTATAAGAGATGAGACTTACAACTCAAGGAAAGGCCCAAAGGTTTTTGTTAAAAAGGCGACGATCGCGCCGAACTTTTTGATGGTATCGGGACTTATACAATACACTGAGGCCCAAATCATTTTGGTTTTCAAAAAGGGGTTTGGTCTTACATTCTATTAGAGGCCCAAAGAGTTTAAAAATGATTGATGAGGGTGAAAACAAAGAAACCCTAATTTTGTTTTTTCTTTAAAAGTAAATATTTAAAGAAAATCAATAAAATGATAAAGATACCAAATAGATTTGAATAAACCACTTGTGATTTTTGTTTAAGGTTTGAAAAATGAGGTTTTAATCACAAGATGATTTAGAACTCATTTAGTTTTTGATTTCCAAGATGAATATTCATTTTAAAAATGTTTAAAAACAATTAAAATGAATTTATTCATAAAAATACTAACTATATTAAATAAATAATATAACTTTGATTTTTTTTGTGGAATAAAATATTTCAACATTTTTGTGATTTTTTGCAAAAAGAACCAATAAAAAATAATTAAAATTGTGGAAGTTATTAATTTTTCAAACTATTAAAATTAATATGAAAAATAGTAAAAAGTGGAAAAAAATAGCAAAAAGAGGGTCTGGGGCGAGGGGGATTCGAACCCCAGACCTCATGTGTACAGAATGCGCGCCTTACCACTGGGGTGGTGATACATCCGTGTATTGAAACACAACCACAAATATACAAGGCTTGCCTTGTATTTGGCCTGGCCAAGGCAAGGTTTTTGGTCAGAAACGTGAAGGCCATAACTTTCTCATTTCTCCATGGATTTGGACAAAATTAAGGTCTATCCTTCCTAGAATTTCACAAGGAATCCAATGGTGGTGGTGTTTTTTCCAGATCATGCTCCTATTGAAAAACCCGATAGTGGTTTTGAAATAGGCCATGATTTGCATTTTCTGTGCTACCTCTTGGTACAGGTGTGAATTACATGATAAATTGGTGCAAACACAACACATATAACATGTATAAGATGTGCATGATCAGTGGTTATCAAAGGAAAGCATGATTCAAAGAATTCAAGTTGTGAGGCTTACCTCTTTTTGGAGCTTTTGTGCAATCTGCCAAGTGCTTTGTTCCAGAAATGATTTGATGCTTTGGACACCCTAAAATGATCTCTTAGAAGCTTTTAGGATGGTTGGAATTAGCTGGAAACCTCAGGAACAAGTTTGAGCTCTTTCTTGCAAAAGGGGCAAAAGTGGCAAAATAGCAACTCTCTCAAATGGTGTTCCAGATGTGGGGAACCATTTGGGACAGTTCAAGGATGATATTTGGAGTGTGTTTGAGGTTTTATCTAGTTTGGAAAGTGACTGAATCAAGACATGGCTTGAAAAATGCACAAAAGTCCTATTTTTGAGGTTTTGAGAGGGGACTTTGTGATTTTGGTGTTACATGTAACGCCCCGATTTGTTTAATTCTATTTGTTTATTTCATTTAATGAATTTTGTGAAATGTGTGAATTTATTATATTTTACCTGCTAATTGAGTTAATTGGTTAATTTCTCTGATAGATGAAATATTTTCAATAAATTATAATTTCTTTTCAACTTTTATTTCACGAAAATATATTTCATCGCTGTTTATGTTTTATCGCATTTTGAGAGCGTTTGGGAGATAATTGAGCGTAAGGGCAAAAGGGTCATTTTGGGTAGTTAGATATTTTGTTATAAATAGAAAGTGGAAAGAAAAAGAGAGAAAAGGAAATAGAGAGAAAGAAAAGAGAAGATAGAAAGAAAGAGGAAAGAAAAGAGGAGAAAGAGAAGAAAATCGAAGATTCTCTGTTTCGAGCGCGATTAATCGGGTAAGGGTGAGAAGTTTCAATCATATCTTGCTTGTGTATGTATATGTGTTGTTTGTTGTGATTGTTTTGGTTGTTTCTCGACTTTTCTTATCGATTAAAATTAGGAGCAATTGATAGAAATCGATGTTTTCACGGATGAAATTCGATATAAACCGCGTAGAATACTCGTTGATTATGTCTAAACATGTTTTGGTTGTTCTGGTATGAATTAGAAGGGTTTGGGTGGTAAAAATGATGTATTTTGGTCCCATTTGACCTATATTGACGCTGCTGCGAATTCTGGGTTTTGCGGGTTCGCCTAGCGAACCCCAGCGAAGGAACGGGCGAACGTTCGCTAGATGGTTCGCCTAGCGAACTTTATGACTGTTTTCCACTGCCTTGGTTCGCTAGGGTTCGCCTAGCGAATACTGGAGCGAACATGATATTTTCCAATTTTGTTTTCGTCGTAATTTTCAAACCGTAAGTCCGTTTTGGTCGCCGTTCGAAGCGTTGGAAAGCTAATGAAAAACTCTTTCTAATAAAAATGGGTTGGAGGTCAGTAGATGATTTATTTAGGTCGTGGTTTTAGAAAAGTGTTGGGTGGTCGGGTTTTTATCGCGCTAAATGTGTGCGATTGTTGTGTTATCATGCTATATGCATTTAATATGTATCGTATGGCTTGTGTGCTGGTATATGATGTGAATATATATGATAAGTGTTGGTGATGATGGTTTGTGGTGTTATGGAGGAATAAATGTGTGTTTTGGGTTTTGATTTCAATGTGCGATAATGATGTGTTGTGAGTAGCATTTGATATGTGAATCCCTTGTGGAAGTGATTGTGATTGCATAATTGTTGTGGTTTGTGGTTTGTAATGAAAATGCATGTGGTATGACTTATATGTCGTTGTGATGATGATTTTTGGCCGAAAGACAAGAAAATGCTAAGTGTAGTATTTGATGATATATGCATGATTATGGATGTGTATGTGGGTGCAATGTGAATGTCATGAGTCATTGTATGCCAAACATCATAATATGCATTGTTGAAACGTCCTGAGTGGCGGTTTGATTCCAGAGGGAATCTGTTATATCATCGTGTGCCTCGAAAATATGAGGCGATGCCTGAGGACTGAAAGCGATGAATCTGCTATAACATCGTGTGCCTCGAAAATATGAGGCGATGCCTGAGGACCGAAAGCGATGGTTATAGACGATTGTGTGCTCCTTTGGAGACCTAAAGCAATCCATAATGTCGTGTGCCTCAAAAATATGAGGCGATGCCTGAGGACCTAAAGCGACGGGTGAACATCGTAGGCCCGACGGGGAGTTACTTGAGATTCTCAGTAACGAGCGATGGTTCCAATAGTTCCTGAGTGGACTAATGACGTGACAAAATGACGTGACAATGGAAGTTGATACCGCATGGTATGTGCATAGAGTCGTTGTGTCGATCTATGTGCATTTGCATAAATCATGAATTAATTGTGCATGGAAATGTGATTGTGATTGATGAGATGAAATATGTGCAATTGTATTGAATGGTATATGTTTGATTGACATATGTGATTGTGAATGGCCGCATTATGTGTGGAAAATCATGATTTGATTGATTATGTGATTATGTGTGGGAAATTGTGAAATCATTGAATATTTGTTGAGATTTATGATTGGATTGGTAAATTGATGTGCATATGTGATAAATGCAGTGGCTGTGAATAATATGTTTTAGGCATAGACATATGTTATGTGATGTGTGATGTGTTTCTATATGTGATGACTTGGTATGCCTTATGTGCAAATACGTGATTATGTTGGATAATTGATACCGGTTATGTATTTGTGACATGCTATATGTTTTGGTATGTGATGTGTGAGGTGAGAATAACTGTGTATGTGATTTTTATGTGTTTTTGCATATTATTATGCAATCTTGGTTTAGTTGTTATTTCTCACCCTTCTGCTGTTTTATAATGCTCTATGAGGCATTGCAGATTTGTAGTCTTGGAGGCTTTTGTGGAGATTAGTCCTCCGTTCCGATTGTAGGTCTTGGTGTCTGCTCTGATACGTAGCACGGGAGTCGGGGAACGATTATGTCGTATATGTATATAATTGTTGAATATATTTTGTATTACTTTTGTATTTATATTTTGATGTTCTAAAACCATTTATTTGTAAAACAAGTCGGTTATGGATATTTCCGCTTTATTCCATAATTGACATTTCCCTTATATGGAAAAAGTTTCCCTTTGAGGGTACTCTATTTTATGCTATGTATCAAATATTTGAGCAGGGAATATGTTTTATTTCTTTAAGTGTGGCATCCCTGTTTCTGTCGGAAAAAATAAATTTTTAGTTACTCTGATTTTATTTATGTATTATTTATTCGCGATGGGAATTGGGGTGTTACATTACAGGTCACTTGTGAGAGTTTGGACAGCTTAGATATGACATATTGGATGTGTTTGGATCATGAGCTGTGATGGAATTGCTACCTAACTCAAAAACTCAGAGTTACCTTGCTAAAGAAGGCATTTTTGCCAAGAGAAAGAGATTTTGAGGAAAGCAAGTGTTGTAGTGCTTTGGTGTACTCAAACTGAGCACAAATGAGCTCTATTTATAGTAGAGCAAGTTTGTTTTGGCTGCAATAGTGAATGACAACTGCTGCAGAGGTTTGGCCAATGTTGATCAATAGGAATCCAAGTCTCCTCTAGCCATTGACTAGAGGTTAGGGCACAGGCTGCTGGTTCCCTAGTTCTTGGATCATCCTTGACTGAATTCAGTTGGAAAAGGCTCGGTCCATGCCACCTTGGTGCATCCATTAAATGCTCCAAACCAAAATTGGAGTCTTGTCCCTCTTTTAGGCATTTCTAGGTTTGGCATGCTACTTTTGGTTCCAAAGACTTGGGAGGCTGATGGATCAGTGTTTGTCCCTCCTTGGTCCCCCCCTTGAGGTGTTCAGATGGATAGATTTGCTTGCCCTTTGCAAAATTTGAGCAAATTGAGCAAAATGCACAAATCTGCCTTGCCATGACAGTTTGCAGCAAGGCATATTTGCATGGTCATATCTCATGGCTTAAGTAGAGTTTCATGGAGTTCTTGGCCATTTTGGAAAGCCCTCATATGATACAACATATGGGTGATCATAGTTAGTCTTGATACTTTTTGGATCCAAGTGAAAAATCCCCCTACTTTTGGAAAAAAAGCAAGACAGATTCTGAAAAAGTGACATTTCATGTTTTCAGCCATTTTGATCATTCCATAACTCAAAATCCATGGTGAATTGGAATGAGGTGTAGTTGAAGCTTTTGTAGAGGGCCATGAGAGATACAAATCCAGCTTTGAATGGGGAAAAATGGCCTTGTGGTTTAGGAGATATGATCCTCCAAAGTTGGTACCCTAGCCACTTTGTTCTATAACTTAGAAAATTTCTAAGTTTTTTATGGTTACCCCTTTTACAAGTTATCCCACTTTTCTTGATTTTTCTTGATGAATGATGATCCAAATCACACATTAACATCATTTTAGGGTTAGGGAACCATAATTGTGAAAAATCTCAGAAAGTCAAAGTTTAACTTTTGTGCACAGTTGACTTTTTGCCAGATGAATTCCAAACTGTGCGATTGTGACGCCCTGTATAATATATATCTAGAATAATACCATACAAGTGTTTTATTTGGTACTGACACCATCATAAGTGCCTATTGGCATAATTCACATACTTGACCATTCTAAAAACATAATACAATCTATGGTACAAGATATGGAAATTACCCAAAACAATAAAAATCTAAGAATAAAGTACAATATTCCTCATTGTACAAGAAAATAATACACAGCGGAATGAGCTCAACTAAGCTTCTCTTGAAACATCCCAGCATAACTCCACTTGTAAATCGAACCTTCAAATGCTTCCTGAAAATAATCAACAATAGTGGGGTGAGATACATCAAATCTCAGTGAGTCCCCTATCCTATGGATTCTCTCGGCTTTACAAGGTTCTATCAAATCCTAACTCAAGTCAAGGGGAAGGGAAAAGACTTTGAGTTCACAATCTCACAAAATCACACTATATGGAAACACGTTATTGAGTCTGTTAACTCAAAAGTTTATCACTAATCGATAACCGTACCAAGGCATCCCTCTTGCTCGTCCGCTTCTACGTCTAGAAGTCGACCCGAGTCCTGGATCCTTGTAGATACTTGGCATACGAATGGATTCGGAATTAAGGGACGCATTATCTCCTTAATTCGTCACTTCACATGGCCTCTGATGCCATCACAAGTCTCTACCCGTAGGTTCCATCGTACTATAACATTGGGAATCAAACCTGCCAAGTAGTAATGCCTGCACTTCAGAGGAGCTCGAGACTCATGAAGGCCTCTCAAGGGCAAATCAAAAGAAATGGTTACGATTACCTGATCAATTGCACAACGTGATTGTATTCGACAATCACACGACCACATTAGCCTTTAGGCCTCTCATGCCTTTAACAATAAAACATAACAAATACACGCGTTCCATACTAGTGTTTCACTCATTTCTATACCATTCGGTATTAGACGCACGCCTCGGCCTCTCTTGCACGAGCGTCGTCAGACACACACCTCGGCCTCTCTTGTACGAGCGTTGTCATTACGTTATTCAACAATTTCCTAGCTCATTACTAGGTTCCAGTATCATGCCGTTGTGGGGTAAATTTCCTCACTCTTTCTATCTCATATTTTAACATACATATTCTTTCAATCAAGTTAACATCAGTATTAGGCAAAGCATATTACAATTGCACATTTGAATCACATATAATAATTCAATCACAAGTCATACAAAAGCATATTACATTTGTATAATGGAATCACACATAATGATTCAATCACATAAAACATCATTTCGGTTTTCCTCCGATTCATTTAACCGGGTATCAAAATCAATATTCTCACTCTTATCCCGTAGGATATTTCCACGGCTTTCTAACAGTTATCTCTACGCCGCAATCGGACTTATGATCCAAAAGATGTCAATTCCAACATTTCACAAAACATTACTTTCCTTCATTTTCCACTAAATAATTTATCCCACATCATACCCAATATTTCTAATGTAATAGCTTTCTAATGACACCAAGAACGTCCCGATCCGAGTTACGGATCAAAAGTTATGAAGGAAACAAGACGGGAAAAGCTGTCATGTTCATTTTGCGAAGCTCCAGCGAGCGTTCGCTTTCCTCCTTCGCAGTGCGAAGCTCTAGAGAATCAAGTCAGAAAGAAAAGGGCACAAAGTTCGCTTTGCGAACACCTGGCGAACCTTCGCCTTGCCATTCGCACTGCGAAGCTCTGGCGAACCTTCGCCTTCCTCATCGCTATGGGTTCGCTTTGCGAACCCGCGAATTCTGGGATTCTCAGCAGCGTAACAGTAGGTCATTTTAGGGCCAAAATCCAACATTCCTTCAACCAAAACTCATCCAAATCATACCTAAACATGTTCCAATCATACAATAAGTATTCCACACATTTTATATCACGTTTCATCCGTTAGATTTCATTGATTTATCCGTTTAATCATTTTCTCTCAATTCTAACCTAAGTTCCAAACATCTATTTCTAGAACTTAGAGTGTCTAACTAGAACCCACCTGATAATCAAAGAGGAGTTTGAAGAAGATGGTGATGATTATAATCCATGGGTTTCTCTCTTCTCCCTTCTTCTTCTCTTCTTCACTTCCTTTCCTCTTCTTCTCCTTTTACTATCTTTTCTTTTCTCTTTCCACACACACACATATATATATATATATATATATATATATATATATATATATATATATATATATATAAACCAATATTATATAATATAATCCAATAGAGTAAAATATCTTCAATTGATATTTTGTCATCTCAACCAATTGATCCATTATTAGAGTTATCTTAAAATACTCTCTCGTACTAATAAATATCAATCTGCCTCTTTCATAAAATAATTGATCTCTTTAGAGTTCATTAGTTGCTCTATTGATCCCAATGTCAATACTTAAAGTACTTAGAGGATTCCATTAATCCAACCATCCAAAGATAGAGCACATAGATACTCATCTGATATCCAATTGAGCATTTAAATAATACGGGGTATTACAACGATCCTCTATGAAATCAAGACCTTGACCTAAATCAAACTTGATGGACATGTTCCATGGGTGTTATAAGGTGTATTGAATCATGTCCCAAGGTTTGGGAGCATGACTGGGTCAAAAGTCAAAGGTACATTTGACTTTTTTCGCGAAACCCTAATTGTGGATCTGATGAAATTGAAACTTGTTGATCAAGCTTCTTAGGTCAATCCATGGTTAAAAATGGATCAATGTAGTTTATTAGGGACCCTCAAATCATGTCTTGAGGTCTTGGCTCATGTTTTGTCCCAAAGGTCAACATAGGGGTGAATTAGGTCAAGAAACCCTAATTCTTAATTTTTAGTAAATGCATCCCCTGAGGCTAAATTGACTGGATGATTGGGTTTATGATGTCCCTTAGAGTACCTAGGGTTATTCTTTGAATCATTGGCTCATTCCCAGAGGAAAATTTCCATCTGGAGGCCCTGGTCGACTAAAACCCTAATTTGGTGACACTGGCGATCTTGAGGCTTGATTCACTTGGAATGTTGCAGCCTGGTGCTTGATTCTTGATGTGGGAGTCCTCTTGATCCCTTGTGGATGTTTGAGAGGTTAGAAAAATTTAAGATCATGTCATTCCTTGATTGATCCTTGATTGAAACCTTAAGTCTGATTGTAGTGGATGCTCACCCATATTTGGGGAGAGTGATGAGGTATGATGGTACATCCATATTGTGATGATGATTTTCACAATGATGGGGAATCTTAGTGGTCAAAATTTGGGGTATGACAGTAACATGATAGAATCAAAAGGAAACAATATCATGGATAAAAAATACTTTTATTTAATTGATAAATGAGGATTCTTAATGGTACATAACACAATAGCCGAAGCGATATAATGAAAATGATATATGAATAGCGTATAAACACAAAAATATTAAATGAGAGGCAAATTACAAATATGAGAATAGTCTAAAGAAACTATATTCAAATTGACAAAAATATAATAACACATAACCGATACCATATGATACCGTGACTACACTTTTATTGTTGACCTCATTCTCTTCACCACTAGTCCCAGCGTCTGCAGCTTTTGAGGGAGATTTACCATTTGGAGACTTTTAACTTTCTCTTTTTCCTCCTTTCATATACTCATATGCTCAACCTCTCTTGTTGAACCACTAAATAGTGTCCTTCAAGTGGATGCAATCGTCAGTGTTGTGGCCATGACCCTTGTGGAAGCGATAATACTTTCTCTTGTCTGTTTTGGATGACTTTCATATAGGAAAATGGGCTATGATTTCTCTCTTCCAGAACTCTGTATTGGCATATTCTTAGTATATTTTTTTTCCATCGACACATTTATTGGTGTGTATTTGTTATACCGACCATGCGTTCCCCGATAGGGCTTATCCTTCCACGGTGAGACTCTTTCCTTGTCGGATGACTAGAATGGGTGTTGGCAAAGGAATGATTGTTAAACCAGGTATTCATATTTTTACTTCAGGATAATGTAATATTGATCCATTCTCAATATCTCCTGCATGGTTTGTGCTCCTTTAATTCCCAGCTTCAATCTGAAGGAACGATCCCACAGAAGGTCGTTCTCGAATATCCAACACTTAAGGCCTTCTTCGGCTCCTCCCACTTCCACTACTAGTGTAAATTGGTTGATGTAATACTTTAGGCTTTCTTTCTTTCCTTTAATGATCCTGCTCAAAGTAGCTACAATCACTAATTTCCTTTTTCGGACAGTAAAGTGAGCGATGAATCTTTTGCAAAAATTTGTCCAAGATTCAATACTCATGTCCGTTAGAGTGTTGAACCATAATTAGCTTGGTAGGCTTCTCTATTGATTTAGGTATTATCCTATCCAAAATCTAAATGCACAAGGATGCTTCTGCGAATTCCTTGGCTGCTGATTTTCTACCTGGTTCTATGAAGGAGCGTGGCTGCCTTGATCTCCCCCAAGATTCTAGAGAGGACTCTGGAGCTTCTTGCCCCTCTAATGATTCTATGATTTTTAGCTTCATCTATCCTCGTCACTATCGGATCGAGAATGGTTGTTTGAGTTCTCTTTAACATAGCCTATTGAGTGTTGTTTCCTTGTGGAGGCGCGTTATGCAAGATTTCCTTTAGACAAAGAAACCTTTCCTCTATCGCCTGTGAATTATGTGGCCGAATGATGTTGTGCATGCTGTTCAACAATTAATTTGCACCTTGTAACCCAAGGTTAACTCACAATAGTTGGAAACCAGGTAAGGCTTCAAGTTTTGAAAGTGGCGATGGAATCGGAGGTCCAATTAGAGGCACTGGAATAAGTCCATTGATCTGAAGAGTTTGGAGTATATCTGGATGTAACAGAGTTTCCGATACTGAATTCAAAACACTTTGTAGAGAAGGTGGAAGCGGTTGACCGATCGCCGCTTGAGCAACATCAGTTTCATGAGCTACGATAGAACGAGTAGCTTTGGATCTAACCATTATGCAAAAGTATAGAAGTTTAAAATCTAGAACTCAAGTGACTAAAGTTGATACGATGCTTGATCGGATCGAACGCGAAGGATCTTCGTGTTAGATTTCAAGAGATCTTTATCAGGTGAACTTAAAGGGTTTCGAACTAACGAATCGAAGAACGAACGAGAGATCGTGGAAAACACATGAATCATAAGTCATTTTTTACAAACGGCGCTACTGTTCTGTTGTAGAATCTGAAATGGAGTGAGGAACAGTGATTGTAAGAACAAGATTTGGTTCTTCATCTGACCTTTAAGTTTTGATGATAACTGCACATGTTATCTAAGAGAACAATTTTGTATGATATGGTTTCTGTCTAGTGTGTGGTTGTTGTCAATATGATTCTGATTCTGATAAGAAGGCATGTGACATCATCAGACTTTGTTATAAACACTCTGGAAGAAAAACATATGTGTGTATAAGTTAAAGTCAAGATTCATGAATGTTTCTAATACAACGGTTCTAATGAACGTTAGTTATGGACATTCTAATTGAGAATTTATGAGAAAGGTCTACAAGAATTTCTAATGTGATGCACTTCTAATGTTACAAGTTCTGAAGATTCTGAAGATGTGGTTCAGGTGAACAAAGCTCTGAAGATTCTGAAGACACAATTTATGAAGATCAAGTTCTGAAGAGTTTTTGAAGACAAGGTTCTGATTGGACGAAGTGCTGAAGACTCTAAAGACAAAGAATGTAACACCCCGATTTAATTTAATTATTTTTCGTGATTAAATTGAATAATGTTGTGTATTAATGTGTTTTGATTGAGATTTGGGGTACCCTGAGGATGAGGTAGTGCCCTTAGGATTACAAATGAGTAAGGTGACGGAGAAAGGGTTAGTTGGCCAATATTATTATTTTGAATTATTGAAGAATATTGTTATTATTATTTAATTTGGTGAAATAATAATAATAATAATAATAATAACATTTAAATAATAATATTAATAATAATATTTGGACAATAATAATAAAAATATAAATAGCAAAAAGAGGAGAAGGGATAGGGTTTTCTCAGTACGTGTTTTTGGAAAAGAAAGAGGAAGAGCAGAGCTAGGGTCAGAGAAAGGAGGCTCCATTATTGAAGGAAGAATTCACGAATTCTAAGGTAAGGGCGGGACTCTCTAATCTTTTAAGGGTGCATATTGTTTGTATGAGGGTAGAAAATTATTAGGATCTCTCTGCAGTGTTATTTGTGTAAATTGGGGATTGGGTTCTGTATGATGGAGGGTTTGATAAGAGGAGGAATGTATAATTGATCGATTTAAGTCAGAAATAGGTGGTTATGCATGGTTGTATGAACTGCTATGGTTGTATATGTATTTTAGGTTGCTTATCATTGTGGTATGAGGTAGGATTTCGAATTCTGAGTTTGGGGGTTTTTACGGAATCGAAAAAGGAGGTCCGGAAGGCCTCCAACACTGAAAAATGCAGAAGTCTGCATTCTGCAGGGCAATGGCGAGCGCCTTTAGGCTTACGGCGAGCACTATGATGTTTCGTCGCAGCCAGACAACTTTGGGTCCAAATACGGTTTCGATCATAACTTTTGATTCGTAAGTACGTTTGAGGCGCCGTTCGAATCGTTGGAAAACCGGTTTTATGTACTTTTTGTTAAAATTATTTTCAATGACAGAATTCTAACTATTCGATGCATTTTATGTGTTTTCGTGTATGTTTCGACGTGTTGAACCGTGAAATGTGGAATTCGGTTGTACGAATGCGTGTCGTTGTTGTGGATTGCAATGTTTGCATGTTTGAGCAGGTATATGCTGTATGTTGGGTAGTCATGAGGTAATGTATTAGTGGTATGCTAGTCATATGCCTTACGTCGTTGTTGTATGATGTTGCATGATGTTGTTGTTGAGTTATTATGGTATACCGTGTAAATATAATGGTTGTTGCTTATGATGTTGTATGATGATGTTGTTGATTAGTTATGGCATGTTGTGTTGTGGCATAACTTGTAAATGCAATAGTTGTTGCTTATGATGTGGTTGAGTGCATAGCATGTTGCATAACTTGTGTGATAAGCCGTGTGCCCATGTGGGGTGTGACCGTCTTATCCGGGTTCTTTATAATAGAATCGTGTTGATGTTGTTGTCGTTGTTGAAGTGACTGTGTGCCCGTGTGGGGTGTGAGCGATCATGAATGTCGTGTGCCCATGTGGGGTGTGAGCGACTATTATGACGTCCCGACGGGGATGGTGACCATGAAACAGGGGTCGAATTGGTACCACATGTATGGAGTCGAGTCGTGGGTCTCATTGCATGGTATTATGTGTGTTGATTATCTGTGGTAATGAAAGTGCTAGTTGTGTTGATGTTGTGATGATAGGGTAGATTCTGAAATGTTTTTATGCTTTCATACTTATACTATGCATTTCTTATATTGATTTTGAGAATCTCACCCTTTCGGTTTGAATGTTACCTATACGTGGGTAACATGCAGATAAGCAGGAGTAGTTCGGAGGTTGAGTTAGTGAAGACAAGGTCTTCTCTTTTGCGTTATCGAGTCGCATCTGCTCTGATTGTAACACCGGGATATCGGAACGCTTAGAGTCTTTTACTTTGTTATGTGTTATTACTGTTTTATTTGAAAATGATTATGTGTGATCAACAATGTTTCAAATTTCGTTGGATTTTCGCTGTTGTATGAATGTTTAAATACTATGTTTTAATTACTATATTGATGTGTTGCTTATCGTATGCATACAAAGTTGAGAAGTGAAAGTAGCATCCTAAATCTATGTATGTCATTTTACTCTGATATTTTATTATTATATGTTACAGGGGTCTAGGGTGTTACATAGTGGTATCAGAGCAGGTCATTCCGTCCGACCAAGTTGTCGAGTCGTGGTCGTGTGATAGTTGTTTAGTGTCAATGTCAGTTCCTTAACCATTATGTTCTGTTGTTGGTGTGTAACAGATTTAGAATGGCTGGAAGGAACGATGTTGCGATGGCTGCTGCTTTGCAGGTTATTGCTCAAGCGGTACAGAACCTGCCGCATGCTAATGAGAATGACGAGTTTCGGAAGAACATACCGCCTACCTTCAAGGGAAGATATGATCCGGATGGAGCACAGACTTGGCTCAAGGAGATTGAGAGAATATTCTGGGTTATGGAATGTCCTGAAGCACATAAGGTACGGTTAGGTACTCATATGCTAGCTGAGGAGGCTAATGATTGGTGGGTTAGTACTCGTCAAGTGTTGGGAGCAGCAGGAGAGGCAATCACTTGGGCTGTGTTCAGTAGGGAGTTCTTAAGGAAGTATTTTCCTGAAGATGTCCGAGGGAAGAAAGAGATTGAGTTTTTGGAACTGAGCAGGGTAACATGACAGTTATAGAGTATGCTGCTAAATTTTCAGATTTGGCTAAGTTTTATCCTCACTACAGTGCGACAACTGCTGCGTTCTCAAAGTGTGTCAAGTTTGAGAACGATTTGAGGCCGGAGATCAAACAGGTGATTGGTTATCAGCGAATCAGAAGGTTTTCAGACTTGGTGGATTGTTGCAGGATATTTGAGGAAGACAACAAAGATCGATCAGGTCATTATAAGGGGCTGGCCGAGAGAAGAGGATAATAACCGGTGAATCGTGGGAAGCCTTATGCAGCTCCAGCTGAGAAAGGTAAACAGGAACATGTTGATGGCAAGAAGCCAAGTGGGGGAGGTGCCTCTGCTCCTCTTAAGTGTTACAGGTGTGGTGAGTTGGGTCATCGTGTTAGTGAGTGCACGAGTGATGTGAAGAAATGTTTCAAAGTGTGGACAGGCAGGACATCTGATTGCTGATTCAAAGTTAATGTGGTTACTTGTTACAATTGTGGAGAACATGGCCATATTAGAACTCGTTGTCAGAAACCTATACAACCTTCGACTGGAGAAAAAGTGTTCGCTTTGACGGGAACCCAGACTTCCAGTGATGACAGGTTGATTAGAGGTACATGTTATATTAATAATATGCCTTTGATTGCTATTATTGATACAGGTGCTACTCACTATTTTATTGTTGCTGATTGTGTAAGAAGGCTAGGCCTTGTTGTTTCTCCTATGAAGGGAGAGATAGTTATCGAAACTCCAGCAAAAGGATCGGTGACCACTTCTTTAGGCTGTTTGAATTGTCTGTTATCAATCTTTGGTAAGGACTTTGGTGTGGACCTGATTTGTTTACCGTTGGGAGGCCTCGATGTGATTTTGGGTATGAACTGGTTGGAGTTCAATCATGTTCATATTAACTGTTTTAATAAGTCGGTTTGATTTCTTACTCCTGAGGAAGAGGGAGAAGATGGTTTTCTATCTGCTAGAGAGTTAAAAGAGCTTTTGGAAGGAGAAGCTCAGGTGCTTGCATTGGTTGCATCCTTGTCAGTGGAGAATAAGTCAGTGATTAATGAGTTGCAAGTGGTGCATGAATTTCCTGAAGTGTTTCCAGATGACATTGTTGATGTGCCACCAGAGAGAGAAGTAGAATTTACCATTGACCTTGTCCCTGGTACCAGACCTATTTCTATGGCACCATACAAGATGTCGGCATCAGAATTGTAAGAGCTGAAGAAGAAACTAGAAGACTTGTTAGAGATGAAATTTGTGAAACCAAGCGTATCGCCTTGGGGAGCTCTAGTGTTGTTGGTAAAGAAAAAGGATGGTAGTATGAGGTTGTGCATCGATTATAGGCAGCTGAATAAAGTACGATTAAGAATAAGTATCCACTTCCAAGAATAGATGACTTGATGGATCAATTAGTGGGTGCCCGTGTGTTTAGCAAGATTGACTTGAGGTCGGGCTATCATCAGATACATGTAAGAGACGAAGATATTCAGAAGACGGCTTTCAGGACTCAATATGGACATTATGAGTATGTGGTAATGCCGTTCGTAGTTACTAATGCACCTGGGGTATTCATGGAATATATGAATCGTATCTTTCATGAGTATTTGGACCAGTTCGTAGTTGTCTTTATTTACGACATTCTAATCTATTCTAAATCAGAAGAGGAACATACTGAGCATTTACGGGTTGTGCTGCAAGTGTTGAAAGAGAAGAAGCTCTATGCTAAGTTGTCTAAGTGTGAATTTTGGTTGAAGGAAGTAATTTTTCTTGGTCATGTTATTTCCGGTGATGGTATTGCTGTAGATCCGTCCAAGGTAGATGCCATTCTACAACGGGAGACTCCGAAATCGGTGACAGAGATTAGAAGTTTCTTGGCCTTGGCTGGTTATTACCGAAGATTTATTGAAGTATTTTCGAAGTTGGCACTTCCGTTGACTCAGTTGACGTGCAAGGGTAAAGCATTTGTGTGGGATGTTCTTTGTGAGAAGAGTTTCATTAAGCTGAAGAAGAGATTAACTACAACCCCAGTTTTAATTATGCCCGAACTGAATGAACCATTTGTGGTGTATTGTGATGCTTCTTTGATGGGTTTGGGAGGTGTGTTGATGCAGGATGGTAAGGTTGTGGATTATGCTTCACGACAGTTAAGGGTACATGAGAGGAATTATCTGACTCATGATTTAGAGCTAGCTGCAGGGGTATTCATATTGAAGATTTGGAGGCACTATCTCTATGGTTCCAGATTTGAAGTGTATAGTGATCATAAGAGCTTGAGGTATCTGTTTGACTAGAAGGAATTAAATATGAGGCAAAGAAGATGGCTAGAATTCTTAAAGGATTATGATTTTGGCTTGAACTATCACCCTGGTAAAGCTAATGTCGTGGCTGATGCTTTGAGCTGAAAATCTTTGCATATGTCTTCTATGATGGTTAAAGAGATAGAATTGATTGAACAGTTTAGAGATATGAGTTTGGTTTGCGAACAGACACCGCAGAGTGTGATGTTGGGTATGCTGACGATCAACAATGAATTTCTTAATAATATTAGAGAAAGTTAGAAGTTAGACGTGAAACTGGTGGATTTGATGGTTGGAAATAATCAAGCAGAAGGTAATGAGTTTAGAGTGGATGAACAAGGTGTGTTGAGATTTCGTGATAGGATCTGTATTCCTGATAATCCTGAGTTGAAAAGAATGATTTTAGAAGAGGGTCACAAGAGTAGTTTGAGTATCCATCCAGGAGCTACGAAGATGTATAAAGACTTGAAGAAGATATTTTGGTGGTCTGGATTGAAACGTGATGTGGCTCAGTTTGTGTATACTTATTTGACTTGTCAGAAGTCGAAAGTGGAACATCAGAAACCTGGTGGTATGATGCAACCGTTAGATATTCCAGAATGGAAGTAGGACAGTATTTCTATGGATTTTGTGATAGGATTCTCTAATACGCCGAGAGGACATGACTCCATTTGGGTAGTAGTGGATAGACTGATGAAGTCGGCACATTTCATTCCGATTAATATCAGTTTTCCTTTGTAGAAGTTGGCCGAGATTTATATTCAGGTGATTGTGAAGTTGCATGGAATTCCGTTGAGCATTGTGTCGGATCGAGATCCAAGGTTCACTTCCAGATTTTGGGAGAGTTTGCAAAAAGATTTGGGATCGAAGCTGAGATTGAGTTCGGCCTATCATCCGCAGACGGATGATCAGACGGAGAGAACTATACAATCCTTAGAAGATCTGTTAAGGGCTTGTGTGCTTGAACAAGGAGGTGCTTGGGATAGTTATTTGGCGTTGATCGAGTTCACTTATAATAACAGTTATCATTCTAGTATTGGGATGACGCCTTTTGAAGCATTGTATGGTCGGAGGTGTCAGATGCGTTTGTGTTGGCACGAATCTGGTGAAAGTGTAGTGCTTGGGCCTGAGATTGTTCTGTAAACTACAGAAACGGTGAAGCTGATACGGGAGAAGATGAAAGCTTCACAGAGTAGGCAGAAGAGTTACCATGATAAGAGAAGGAAAGACCTCGAGTTTCAAGAAGGAGACCATGTGTTCTTGAGAGTTACTCCAGTGACCGGTGTTGGTCGTGCGTTAAAGTCGAGGAAGCTCACTCCTCAGTTTATTGGTCCATATCAGATATCTACCAGAGTGGGACCTGTTACCTAGAGAGTGGAGTTGCCACCCAATTTGTCGAATTTGCATGATGTATTCCATGTGTCACAACTTCGGAGGTATGTGCCAGATTCGTCGCATGTGATTTCGATGGATAATGTGGAAGTCAGAGATAACCTTACAGTTAAAGCCTTACCAATACAGATTGAAGACCGCGAGGTAAAGCAGTTGAGAGGTAAAGAGATCGCTCTTGTGAAGTAGTGTGGGGAGGCGTTGCTGGGGGAAATATGACGTGGGAGTTGGAGAGCAGGATGCGAGAGTCGTATCTGGAGTTGTTCGCATGAGGTACATTTTTTAGGACGAAAATATTCTAAGTGTGGGAGAGTTATAACACCCCGATTTAATTCAATTATTTTTTGTGATTAAATTGAATAATGTTGTGTATTAATGTGTTTTGATTGAGATTTGGGGTACCTTTAGGATGGGGTAGTGCCCTTAGGATTATAAATAAGGTGACGAAGGAAGGGTTAGTTGGCCAATATTATTATTTTGAATTATTGAAGAATATTGTTATTATTATTTAATTTGGTGAAATAATAATAATAATAATAATAACATTTAAATAATAATATTAATAATAATATTTGGACAATAATAATAAAAATATAAATAGGAAAAAGAGGAGAAGGGAGATGGTTTTCTCAGTACGCGTTTTTGGAAAAGAAAGAGGAAGAGCAGAGCTAGGGTCAGAGAAAGGAGGGTCCATTGTTGAAGGAAGAATTCACGAATTCTAAGGTAAGGGTGGGGCTCTTTGATCTTTTAAGGGTGCATATTGTTTGTATGAGGGTAGAAAATCATTAGGATCTCTCTGCTGTGTTGTTTATGTAAATTGGGGATTGGGTTCTGTATGATAGAGGGTTTGATAAGAGGAGGAATGTATAATTGATCGATTTAAGTAAGGAATAGGTGGTTATGCATGGTTGTATGAACTGCTGTGGTTGTATATGTATTTTAGGTTTCTTATCATTGTGGTATGAGGTGGGATTTCAAATTCTGAGTTTGGAGGTTTTTACGGAATCGAAAACGGAGGTCCGGAAGGCCTCCAACGCTGAAAATGCAGAAGTCTACATTTTGCAGGGCAATGGCGAGCGCCTTTAGGCTTACGGCGAGCGTCGTGATGTCCCGTCGCAGTCAGGCAGCTCTGGGTCCAAATACGGTTTCGATAATAACTTTTGATCCGTAAGTCCGTTTGAGGTGTCGTTCGAATCGTTGGAAAGCTGGTTTTATGTACTTTCTGTTAAAATTATTTTCAATGATAGAATTCCAATTATTTGATGCATTGTGTGTGTTTTTGTGTATGTTTCGACGTGTTGAACCGTGAAATGTGGAATTCGGTTATGCGAATGCGTGTCGTTGTTGTAGATTGCAATGTTTACATGTTTGAGCAGGTATATGCTGTATGTTGGGTAGTCGTGAGGTAATGTATTAGTGGTATGCTAGTCATATGCCTTACGTCGTTGTTGTATGATGTTGCATGATGTTGTTGTTGAGTTATTGTGGTATACCGTGTAAATATAATGTTTGTTGCTTATGATGTTATATAATGATGTTGTTGATTAGTTATGGCATGTTGTGTTGTGGTATAACTTGTAAATGCAATAGTTGTTGCTTATGATGTGGTTTGATGTTGTGGTTGAGTGCATAACATGTTGCATAAGTTGTGTCTTAAGTCGTGTGCCCATGTGTGGTGTGAGCGTCTTATCCGGGTTCTTTATAATAGAATCGTGTTGATGTTGTTGTCGTTATTGAAGTGACCGTGTGCCCATGCGGGGTGTGAGAGATCATGAATGTCGTGTGCCCATGTGGGGTGTGAGCGACTATTATGACGTCCTGACGGGGATGGTGACCATGAAACAGGGGTCGAATTGGTACCACATGCATGGAGTCGAGTCGTGGGTCTCATTGCATGGCATTATGTGTGTTGATTATCTGTGGTAATGAAAATGCTAGTTGTGTTGATGTTGTGATGATAGGGTAGATTCTGAAATGTTTTTATGCTTTCATACTTATACTATGCATTTCTTATATTGATTTTGAGAATCTCACCCCTTCGGTTTGAATGTTACCTCTACGTGGGTAATGTGCAGATAAGCAGAAGTAGTTCGGAGGTGGAGTTAGGGAAGATGAGGTATTCTCTTTTGCGTTATCGAGTCGCGTCTGCTCTGATTGTAACACCGGGATGTCGGAACGCTTAGAGTCTTTTACTTTGTTATGTGTTATTACTGTTTTATTTGCAAATGATTATGTGAGATCAACAATGTTTCAAATTTCGTTGGATTTCTGCTGCTGTATGAATGTTTAAATACTATGTTTTAATTACGATATTGATGTGTTGCTTATCGTATGCATAAAAAGTTAAGAAGTGAAATGAGCATCCTAAATCTATGTATGTCATTTTACTCTGATATTTTATTATTATATGTTACGGGGGTTTAGGGTGTTACAAAGAACGTGCTTAATGAAATCTGAAGACTCTGGAGACAAGGTTCTGTAGAAACAGGTTCTGAAGACTCTGAAGATTATGCTTCTAAAAGAACGAGTGCTGAAGATTCTCAAGATAGATTCTGCTGAACAAAGATCTTGGAATTCTGAAGATTGGGTTTCTGAAGACTACACAAATAATGACTCTTCTACAACACGCTTCATCAAGTTAATATCCGAAGCCTCTGAAGATGCTAGAAGACTGAAGATCAGAATGGTCTTAAGCTAAATATAATAGTACTAAAACTTTGTATCCTCTACCTCGAAAAGGTGGCGCAGGAGCAGCTTTTTGTACAGTGATATTGACCATTCCTTCATGTGAACGTTGGGATATTACTGTTGGAATATGTTTCCAAGAATACCCCTCAATGGATCTATTCTCTCATGCTCTATAAATTGAAGACTTGGAAGCTTGAAGAAATGTTGCTCGTGGCTTGTTGCTTGTCGCTTGTCGCTAATGGCTTATTGCTTGAAGCAGCCACTGATCACAAAGACAGAAAGATAAAAAGGTTGTTAGTTACTGTTCATACAAAGGATTTTTATTCAACACAGCAAACAAATCAATATGTAGCAAGCAAAGATGAAGCTGCTACTACAAATGTGCACAAATGATGATTATGCTAACACCATATGAAACTACTCAAGTGAGACATTATAAGTGAAGCATAGTAGCTTAGTTGAACTTGATGGTTGAATTGGAAAAAACATTACATGCTCAAGAAATGAGTACATGATGCTGCAAGCTGAAGCTTAAATGAAGAATGCTCAATGGAGAAGAAGCTGAAGCAGAATGATGAAGAATGCACAACGATGCAACATGCTAAAGCCATCTGAAACTCATCAAGTGAAGCATCAATAAGTGAAGCATAGTAACTTAGTTGATCTTAATAGTTAAGCTGGAAGAAGCATTAGCTACTCAGAAAGGAGTGCATCAGAAAGAAGCTTAAAGCTCATGATAAGAAGCCGTAGTGCTCATAAGAAATCTTTTAAGCTATACAGAACTAGGGTGCTTAATAATCTCTTAGAGATTTATTTTTAGATAGTTTCTATATTAGAAAGCAAGGAGTTGTTGCTCATAACTTGCTAGAAACACTTAGGTGTTTTTGTACTTCATTTGTGTAATGAGCTTGTAAGAAGCATAATAGTTCACAAGAAAATCCTTGAAAAAGGTAATGTTCCTTGAGAGGTCGAATGATGACTAGAATGCTTGAGAGGGCCAGGTCGTTGTTGAAGCGGCTTGAAAGTTGATTCCTTGAGCGGTCGAGTAAAAACCAGAATGCTTGAGAAGACTAAGTGTGTTTCTAACATCTTAGTGGTTGATTCTTTGAGAGGCGAATGAATGCCAGGATTCTCAAAAAGGCAATGGAGGGTATCTATTGTGGTTGCAATCATGTTGATGATTAGTGGATTAAGTTATTGTGATAAGGCGAAATCCCCTTGAGGGGTTGACTGGAGTAACTTCATTAACAGTGAACCAGGATAAAATAATTGTATTCATTTATTTTATTAACATGTTAATGCAATTAGTTTAAATTCCGCAAATGGGCACGATCTTTCTTGTGTTTCTCAACCTTCAATTGGTATCAGAGCTCCGGTTATATTATTGATATTTATCAAACACTTAACCGTGTCAGATAAGGATCCAGACGATCTTTGAGAAACGCTCTGGTTAATCTCCTCCACCATCTATAGTTTCAGTCTCATACATTGATGAAAAGATTAAGTACTGAAATGAAAAACCAAAAAGGTTCATTTTGGATTATGTCACTGATTCTTAGAGCCGGTTGCTATTGACAACATAACCTTCTATGATGGCGCTTGCAAGAAGATTGAAAGCAAGTTGAAGAATCAGCTGGTAAAAGGATAATAGACTCATCAGATAATTCGAAGAATCTGATGAATACTATTCTTGGAATACGTTAGTTGAGAACTACGTATCTTCTCAAGGTGATGCCTAGACAAGGCTTAAGATGGATGATCTAAAAAGGATCAACAAGAATCATCAGGAAGCAAGAAATCTTGTTTGCTGAAAGTTATTCTTTTTGAGTATGGGATGTTTTCAACAAACAGACTCGGTCTACCGTTGACTTTCTCAGTATTGCTCATTAGGAACTCTTTCATGTGAAGAAGAGAAAATGCTTGAGTCATGATTTTGAAGCATGAACACTTCAAGATGAAGTATGCTGAATATGTTAGAAATCTTGTCATCAAGATTTTAAATCATGACTACATAATTTAAGATTCTGAATGGTGATTTCTTCGTTAGGATTCTTGAAGAAGATGATCAGAAGCTTGCTATTTGAATAGAAGCTAATGGCAACTAATCAAGCCTACAAAATAGCTTTGGAGCTGGTTATCAGGATTCTGACTGTCTTCACAGAATGAAGACATCTACTCCAATTCTGGAAAGTTTCATTGATTTCTGAAGTGATCAGAAAGGAAGATTATCAAGCTGTCAGAAGATTGGAAAAACAACACATGCAAGATCAGATTTTCTAAGTTCTTGTCGTATGTGTGTTCATGAAGAGAAATAGCTTGGCATGAGACAAGTAAGTTGTCAGCTTGAGAAAGTTATCTCAGTAGAACAAGCTTAAGTTTTTCAGAATGTTATTCAATGTTTCTTTTCATGTGACTGAGTGAAAGTATGAGCTTAAGATGCTCTCTGTTGAAAAGAAGATTCTGATGTTCTAGTTCTTCACAATCAGATACAGATGATTGAACAAGCTTAGAAAAGAAATGGCTGAAATCATGATATATGAGAAATCATCATGACAAAGCATTTCTAGGAAGAAGCTAGAATGTTTATTCAGAATAGAATATGATTCGAATCTATTCTGATTCATATTGGTTAGATTGCAATGAATATCCAAAGGCTACTGAAGTACCTTCATCGTAAATCAAATCTAGGTCAGATTTGATGGTAAGCTTGAAATTCAGAAACTAAAGCTTAGTGGAAGAATACAGAGATAGAAACTATCTTCTCTATGCTGAAGGTAATGAAGATGCTTAAGAAGTATCAGAATGAAGAAATCAGAAGATGCTCAATCAGAAACCATCATAGTTGACACTCCTAAGAAAGGAAAGAACAGAAGGTGTTACTTTCTGATGAACTATTTCTGGTTCATAAGACCAAACCAGTAAGAACAAGATTATCATTCAAACCCTATACGGAAATATGTCTTAGTTTGATGATCATGATGATATCTGCATCTATTGAAGATTAACATCTGTTCAAATGATTGAATTCTGATGATGCAAGAAGATTCCGACAAGTCTCTTTAGCACATAACTGCTCAAAAGTTTATGTTAAGCTAAGAAACTTTTGGCCTTCTGGAAATAAGCCTTCTTGAAGAAGTTGCTTTCTGATCTCTCTTGAAGATAGAAGATGGAAACTAGAGAAAAAACTTGGTTCTTCTCCAACAATCAAAGATAAAACTAACATCAGAAGAGATGTTCTCACCCTTCAGAATGGAAGATAAGAAGTCATGAAAATGATCATATCCCTACACAACGTTCAAGATTCTTATGAAAATGACAGAAGAAAGAAGACTAATGATGGAAGAAGAAATGAATCTAGTGGTCTAACTAGAAGCACTCACTCAACGACTACATAAGCTGAACGTGTGGTGATTCTGAAGAAGCCTCTACATCAGAAGCTGAGAATCTACAGAAGTATTGAGTAATGTATTTTTAACCTTTACTATTTATTTTTAAATGATTTAAAAATCTATTCTTATATCTTAGAAAATCAATTATTTAAGAAATATATCCTGAGTATTAAAGATCGTGTGAATGGTTGAGATCTTTGTAACCGATGGGAACTGAGAAGTTAACCCTCTCAACACGTTGTCAAAAATGTGAAGAGGTTATACCTCGATTTAAGACATTTTTCCTTTTTGCAATCCATGATCAGTAATTATTACCCTAAATGACTAGACGTGTCTTGGGATTACATGCTAAAACTGATTTTATATTTATCTATGTCTAATCGTTTCCTTTTCTCTGTATTTATAATCATCAAAATTCTCTCTATTTATTTTCACATCATATCACATCACACACCTACGCTACATCTTGTCACACTTTTATCCTTTAAACCTATTTGTTCTTTCAACCCTAAATTGTGTGTGCTTTCATCAAATGGAAACCTTAACTGTGGAACAAAAATTGGCTCTCCAAAAACAACGATTGGAAAATCATCTGGACGATGATCCAAAAGTCCAATTGGCTCTACCTATTGAACTTCTATCTGTCATTTATGAACATAATGTAGACTTCAGATATCTCACCGTACATGGTTTTGACTTCTCTGAAACACTTGAGGTTCAAGGATGGAATGCATCCTTTGATCTTCTTAAGAACCAACCTATCCAGAACTGGTCAAAGAATTCTGGGAGAACGCCTATGTTATGAATAACATTATGGTGTGCTCAAATATTAAAGGTCATGGTATCAATATTCAGTTGGATGACATTGCTAAATTTCTCTCTCATGACAACACTGGACTTCAATGTCATAATAGAAGAGAAGCTATACTGAGCAACAGTCTGAGTTTTTCTGAGCATATTTGATTGATTCCTCATACCATATTCAAAGATGGTATAGATTCCAACTTGACCTCAAAACTGTATGATAATCTAAAAGTCTGGCTCAATATCATCTATGGAAGCATTTATCATACACCTAGGGAAAATCCAACAAAATTTGATCTTGATCTAAAGTACATGTTGTTCTATCTGACCAAAAGAAAAAAGGTCAATCTACCATTCTTTCTCTTCAACTATTTATGTGAATCTGTCTATTATTCAAAGGAAATGTTACCAACTTAAAGAACCTGGATTCCTTATGGAAGGCTAATCTCTGCTCTTCTCACTGACAAAAATATCATATAAATGATAAACCCTCAAGTAGCACCAGAAATTGTATACGAAAAATACTTTCACAGCGGAGATTTGGCAAATTTGGGACAAGCCAGGACATTTGCAGTGCGCAATCCAGAAACAGGTTCAAGTAGAAAAAGGAAGACAACAGTTGGTAAAGACAGTTTGACTAAGGAGAAAGAAGTGACTGAAGAGGTTGTCATTAAAAAGGATTTTGCAGAAACCTCCTTAAATCAAGCATCTCAATATAACGAGCCACATTCCTATGAAGTTAATCTATTCTATCAAGTATTGAATACTTTAATAGATGTGCAGAAATAACATAAGAGACTCAATGTAAAAATTGATGAGCGAAAAGAGGTCAACAAAAGTATTCCGGATATGGCCACTCAGCTATATCAAAGAACATTTTCGACCCCCAAACCTTAGGCACTTTAGGATTTCTTTGCTTTATGCTCTATTTTTCTCTTTCAATGATATTGTTTTGCATACCATTATTGTTTCTCATTATCCCTATTGGATATTAATGAAATTTCTTTTTTGTCATTATGTTTGTCTTCATATTACTTTGTCAATTTCTTATCTATACCTTTTTTATTTATGACAAAGCGGGAGAAAGTGATAAATGATTTTGATATCCAATCTAAAGAATCTCATCCCAAATATAATTAAATATAATTGAATATATTTTACTTCTAACCATATGTTTGAGAATTGATCAGGAACTTGACAAAGGTTCACTATATGATAGAACTGGTTATCAGAAGACAAAAGACAAGACATATCAGAAGCTATGATATATCAGAATACATAACTTGTATTTGATAAGATATCAAAAGATATGTTTTACGAAGCAAGAAATGTACATCAGAAGTCAATAATCAAGAAGACTATATAAGAAGCAATTGTACAAGAGATCAGAAGATATAATCATCAGAAGACATATACAAGAAAGAAGAATACTAAACAAGCTTGATCTGATAATATATTAATATCGGGTGTTGACCACTAAGTTATCAGAAACAAGAGACGTCCATGAATTTCGCGATCATACCAAAAACTTGTTAGAAGTTGTTAACTTTATGAAAGAATGATTCAATTGGTGTCTAAAATTCAATGGTATTCAAACCTCATATGGTATCTAAACTCCAGCATTAAAAGAATGTGAATTCTTAGGAGATGAAATGAAGTCATGGTCATAAAAGAAAATATTTGGTTTCTGAACCATCAAATGACATAAGGATATGTGCACCTGTTGGTGATATGTGCTAAGATATTGAAGATTTAGTTTTGATACATGATGCGTGACATCTAAGAAAGTATCTACTAGTTTCTGATATATAATGCAAGACATCAAGTCTGATAAGATAAATCAGGTTCTAATATGTTTACAATATTCTGATAGTAAGCTTGGTTCTGAGATGAAGACCATCCAGTTCTAGTCAGATTCTGATGAGACATCACTGAGAAGTAATCCTTCTCTATTGACATAATTCTACTTCAAAATCATTTGTGAGTCTTGGGATCAGGGGGAGACTCTGAAAAAGCATAAATAATATTTGAGAATAACAGAATCAGGGGGAGCTCGTTAAGCTTATCTCTGACTTTGTGAATTTATGGTGATTACCCTATACGAATTGCTCTATCAAAATGCATTGTTTGTCATCATAAAAATGAGGAGATTGTAAGAACAAGATTTGGTTCTACATCTGGCCTTTAAGTTTTGATGATAACTGCACATGTTATCTAAGAGAACAATTTTGTATGATATGGTTTCTGTCTAGTGTGTGGCTGTTGTCAATATGATTTTGACTCTGATAAGAAGGCATGTGACGTCATCTGACTCTGTTATCAACACTCTGGAAGAAAAACATATGCGTGTACAAGTTAAAGTCAAGATTCATGAATGTTTCAAATACAACGGTTCAATGAACGTTAGTTCTGGACATTCTAATTGAGACTTTATAAGAAAGGTCTACAAGACTTTCTAATGTGATGCGCTTCTAATGTTACAAGTTCTGAAGATTCTGAAGACGTGGTTCAGGTGAACAAAGCTCTGAAGACACAATTTATGAAGATCAAGTTCTAAAGAGTTTCTGAAGACAAGGTTCTGATTGGACGAAGTGCTGAAGACTCTGAAGACAAAGAACGTGCTTAATGAAATCTGAAGACTCTAAATACAAGGTTCTGTAGAAACAGGTTCTGAAGACTCTGAAGATTATGCTTCTAAAAGAACGAGTGCTGAAGATTCTCAAGATAGATTCTGCTGAACAAAGATCTTGGAATTCTGAAGATTGGGTTTCTGAAGACTACACAAATAATGACTCTTCTACAACACGCTTCATCAAGTTAATATCCGAAGCCTCTGAAGATGCTAGAAGACTGAAGATCAGAATGGTCTTAAGCTAAATATAATAGTACTAAAACTTTGTATCCTCTACCTCGAAAAGGTGGCGCAGGAGCAGCTTTTTGTACAGTGATATTGACCATTCCTTCATGTGAACGTTGGGATATTACTGTTGGAATATGTTTCCAAGAATACCCCTCAATGGATCTATTCTCTCATGCTCTATAAATTGAAGACTTGGAAGCTTGAAGAAATGTTGCTCGTGGCTTGTTGCTTGTCGCTTGTCGCTAATGGCTTATTGCTTGAAGCAGCCACTGATCACAAAGACAGAAAGATAAAAAGGTTGTTAGTTACTGTTCATACAAAGGATTTTTATTCAACACAGCAAACAAATCAATATGTAGCAAGCAAAGATGAAGCTGCTACTACAAATGTGCACAAATGATGATTATGCTAACACCATATGAAACTACTCAAGTGAGACATTATAAGTGAAGCATAGTAGCTTAGTTGAACTTGATGGTTGAATTGGAAAAAGAATTACATGCTCAAGAAAAGAGTACAAGATGCTGCAAGCTATAGCTTAAACGAAGAATGCTCAATAGAGAAGAAGCTGAAGCATAATAATGAAGAACGCACAATGATGCAACATGCTAAAGCCATGTAAAACTCATTAAGTGAAACATCAATAAGTAAAGCATAGTAACCTAGTTGATCTTGATAGTTAAGCTGGAAGAAGCATTACCTACTCAGAAAGGAGTGCATCAAAAAGAAGCTTAAAGCTCATGATAAGAAGCCGCAATGCTCATAAGAAAGCTTTTAAGCTATACAAAACTAGGGTGCTTAATAATATCTTAGAGATTTATTTTTAGATAGTTTTTGTATTAGAAAACAAGGAGTTGTTGCTCATAACTTGCTAGAAACACTTAGGTGTTTTTGTTCTTCATTTGTGTAATCAACTTGTAAGAAGCATAATAGTGCACAAGAAAATCCTTAAAAAAAGTAATGTTCCTTAAGCGGTTGAATGATGACCAGAATGCTTGAGAGGGCCAGGTCGTTGTTGAAGCGGCTTAGAGGTTGAGTCCTTGAGCGGTCGAGTAAAGATCAGAATGCTTGAGAAGACTAATTGTGTTTCTAACAGCTTAGTGGTTGATTCCTTGAGAGGCGAATGAATGCCAGGATTCTCAAGAAGGCAATTAAGGGTATCCACTGTGGTTGTAATTATGTTAATGATTAGTGGATTAAGTCCTTGTGATAAGGCGAAATCACCTTGAGGGGTGGACTGGAGTAACTTCGTTAACAGTGAACCTGGATAAAATAATTGTGTTCATTTATTTTATTTAAATGTTAACGCAATTAGTTTAAATTCCGTAAATGGGGACGAAATATGAAACCCAATTCAAACCCCTTTTCTTGTGTTTCTCAACCTTCAATGATAATTGAGGATTTGTGCTTTCAATCTAGCGAAGAGGGGGATGACCTACAAGGTTATAACTCCAACGCTCAAGTCAGTATGTGAGGGAAAAAAGTGATTTAAAATTGAGTACTTGAAACTGGCACGGTTTCTATATATAATGGAGATGAAATAACAATATTCTATTTGTTAAGCTTAAGTTGCAAAAATCCGTTGAATGTATATGAGATTCAAATCCCTTATACTTATTCGTATGGGAGTTCTTGTGTGTTGAAAAGATTCTAAAAGAGTCGCAACTTCTATAAAGTGGCCTTCCAAATGTCAATATAATTAGTCTGTTAGCCTACATAAAAGCATATTATTTTAGACATATGTAAGTAAGCAATTAAAATAATGTTTAAATAAAGTAACAAACTAGAAAACCAATAAGACTAAACATTTTTTGCATTGACTTATTTTAACTTACCTATTAGCATAAGTTTTGTGAGATTATTTGTTTAAGATAACTTATGAAAACAACTTATAACATCGTTCATAAAGTGTTTTTATCTTATTTTCATAAGTTCTCAAAGATAAACAATTTTTATTTATGTATTTTAATTCAAAGTACAAAACATAACATAATGATAATAAGAAAATTATTCATATTTATTTAAATAGGCCGGTCTGTTAGGCTTAAAAAGCTTTTTTTCATGGCCTGAGGCCTAGCCTTTTTAATTAAATAGGCTTATAAAAAAACCTAGACCTTTTATATTTAAAAAAAAAAGTTTGGCCTGGCCTGAGCCTATGTAGGCTAGGCCGTAGGCCCCTGTTATCGGTCTGACCTATTTCCACCCCTATTTGGAAGCCTTCTTGAGAATACTTAGCATCTAATGACTTTAAATCTCGGACAAGAAATTTGTTGGTGCACTTGGGGATGCAATAGTTCTTGCTAAAAAGCTTACACGAGCCATCAACTCTGATAACGCTTCAGACGAAGAAGCTTTTAAATCATATGGTAGTGAAAGAAAAACACTCTGTGTACACATGAATATATACATATTATTTAATCAATGTAAAGATAAATACACTCTTTATTATTTATTAGAGCATATAAACACTGTTTTGATTCTCACTTTAATCGCAGTTTGGTTGATGTCATGATCTGATCCCTTAACTAACTATAAGGTTTCAATTTAGTTCATTAGCTAAATTGTTGACTTACTATTTTGACTTTTGTCATGCTGTCATGCCACATCATCACAAGTTAACGTGTTTTCTCAATTTTTAACAGAAATGATTAAATTGGCTAATAAAATTGTTTTTAAGGGACTAAACTGTAATATTTATTTGATAAGAAACTAAAGTGAAATCTAAAATTTAAGTTAAAGAATTTCGTCACTAATTAAACCTAATTTTACAAGTATGAACCAAAATTTCTAACAGTTAAAATTTCAATACAAAGTTTAAAATTAAAGGTTGGTTTATTTTATAAAAACATTTCTTAGTTTTAATATTTTAAAATTTGTGTGAGTTTCACTTGTTAGCAAGATAAAAAGAAAACATTCTTGACAAAAAATTACTCTTAATTTAAAGCCAAACAATTATTTTGTATTTCTAAATACAATAAATATATCAAAAATAGCTATTTTCATCTCATCACCGCATAAAATTTATCATCATCTTATGAATCTTATATCTTCATTACAATGAGATACTTTAACAATATCATTTTTGTTTACAATTTAAAAAAAATACTTTGTATTCTTATTAACAAATAAAACTAATACAAATTTTAAAAATTTTTTTGGAGTGAGGAATAATTTTATAAGGTATATGTGACCTAACTTTATTAATATGTCAAATTTAAGTACTATGTATGAAAACTAAGTTTTGCATTGAAAATCTAAATATAACATCTGAAAACTAAATTTTTAAATATATAAAATCAAAATATTACTTGAAATAGTTTTTAGATGTAAAATTCAAATATAACATTCAAAAACTAAGTGGATGTGTAAACCTGTACATATAATATGCCAACAAAAAGAAAATGTATTGTTTTATAGGAGATAATTTATGAAAGCCTTGAAGAGAGGTGGGGATATAAAATCTAGAGTGAGATTAATATAGCCCTTAGGGTTATAAAATATTTGGGCCTTTAGGCCCGTATTTGTTCAGAAGAAAGCTTATCAAATTTAGTTGGTCCATGGTTGACATACCTAGGGGTGGCAAAACGGGTCCGGTCCGTTGGGCATGCCCGTTTTACCCGCACTTTAGTGCGGGATGGGCCAAAGATTTATGCCCTCACCCTCTAATGTGTCCGCCCCGCCCCGTCCCGTTTTCTTCGCGGGCTTTTGCGGACACGGGCATTTACATAAAATTTTGCATTTTTTAAGCTTAAAAGGTGCAGTGTCCGCAGGCTTTCTCCGCCTCGCCCTCACGTTTTTGCGGGGTGGGTATAGATTTTAGGCCCGCATCATCAACTATAACCGCCCCGCCCCGTTTTTTGGCAGGCACTCGCGGGGCGGGCCTAAACGGGGCGGACATGCCCGTTTGCCACCCCTAGACATACCCATATAGTTTCTTAATATACCCTCACATTTCTATGTATATTATTCATTCATTTTTCAATAGAAATAGAAAATAAACTGTAAGTTTATGCTACATGTTTAAAAAATAAATGCATATCGCATTATATATCATGAACTTCTTTTCTCACCTCTTAAGCATCTTATAAATATCCCGTTTTGGCAAAAAATGACCCTCAATATATAAAATTCAGAGATTTTTTTCAATTTTGTGATGGGCCACTGAAATGTATAAATAATAGTAAGAATTTCATAAGTGTGTAGACTCTAGCAAAGAATGATTCACTAATGTCATTCGAGAATCGAGGCAATGGACTATTTGACCTATCCACCATAAGCTTTAACATAATTTATCATGACCTACTAACAACCTTTTCAGAGAGGTGGCATGATGAGATGATCATATTCCACCTTCTAAATCCGAAGTCGTGGATATGATTGTTGAAATGCTTAAATCAAACACAACATATAACCTTAAAGAAGTGGAAAAATATCAAGGGAGTCATGCATTATTCAACTTCCTCAAATATGAGTTTGAGAGACACTTGTTAGTTGTAAGTGTTGCCGATGAAGAGGGAGATGAGGTGGACACACGCACGCACAATTAGCTGGTCATAAGGACACATCTCTTAATTTTAGTGGGCTCAACCATTTTCATAGACAAGAGCATTACCTACACCCACTTGGAATATTTGGATTGTTTCAGTGATCTAGATAGGGTCGAGGACTATGTTTGGGGCACTATTGCGTTAACTTACTTTTATAAGGAGGTGAATGGTATGATTAATTTCAGGACAAAATAGTTATCCTGATATATGACACAACTTCAAATAGCATATTCATGTAATTATTTGATTAGTTGTTAAAATATTTTATTTTAATATTGTTTATTAAGTTGTATATGTTGTTGAATACATGGATGTATCACCATTTTCTAGATATTAGTGGACAAGAGTACGACTGGAAGTATACAAAGATAGATCCTCATGCTAACATCTTCATTATTATGAAAGGATATTCTACTACAAAATTGTATTGAGAGTTCCTGGATCACATACTAGTGCAATATGTGTTGTTCAACAATTACTCCACGCATTGAAACACATGATCGACGAAGGACTTATTCTTATATTCTAATTGGTTAGAGCAAATTTCATAAGGTCTAATACCTTCCATATAAATTCCTATGTTGTTTTGGGTACATTCATGCATGATATTTTGAGAGATCATGTCTTCTTTGCTCCTCCTATGATCATTTCAACCAAGTTCATGTAAGATTAGGAAATTGTACAACGATACATGATGTTGTATTTTAAGATATCACATTTCTACATGATTCCCATACTTGTAGATGAGGCGGCTGTTAGAGCTGTCAAACGGGCCTATCAGACCCATCACGCTTTGGCCCAGTGGACCAACACGTATAAATGGGCTGGAGTGGGTTGGCTTGATTACTTCACAGGCTACGAAAATGAGTCTGATGCCATCACCACATATATGGATAACCCCAAAACTATTATATTTACATTTTCTCCCCTTCCAATATACCAATCTTTGTAAAATAGCAAACAAAAAATGTATTAATCCTTTTTTTAAACATATTTAGCAAACAGAGGAGAATCTAACATTATCAAATCATCATCATCATCATTCATAACTTCAGTATAGAGGCATAACACTCAAACATGTCAAATTAAATAACCTAAGAATATCATATCATACAAATCTAAAAAAAAATAAAAGATTTGGAGTAGCTAACCATTAATTAGTCTAAACCAATACCTATTTGGTATAAAAACCAACTATAAAAGTAACTAATAAGTTCTTAACCCTAAAAATTAACACCACTTTGTTCAAAGAAGACGCCATCAGAATTAACCCTCAGGGAAATGACCCTTGGTCATTATGGTGCAACATGATAGTTCGGATATTAAACGAGTCTTGGTAGATATTAGTAGCTCTTTTAATGTTCTATTATTGGACGTTTTCCAAAAACTGCAGCTCAATCCTTGCAACATCAAAGTGTTTAGTGGCTTGTTAATAGGATTCTCACTCGAACATTTACAAGTAAGGGGCCACGTGACTTTGTAGACTATATATGGTGAGGGAGTAAACTCTAAGGCAATTGACATCAGCCACCTCATTGTGGATTCCATGTCACTATATAACATCATTCTGGGGTGACCTTCCTTCAATTTATTATGAACATTCATCTCCACCCTGTACTTAGTCCTGAAGTTCCCTCTGTCTGAAGGGTGAGTCTGTATGATCTGAGGAGACCAATAGATCACTCGAGAGTTACCAGAGTAGCCTAGTGACAGAGAGGGAAGAGCTCACCCTTGTTCATGCACTCCTTTTTGAAGTTCCAAACACTGACCTTGAATGTTAGGATCCCAGATTGGGCGCATAGGTGCAAAGGCTCACACCCACGGAGCACTTGAAGGAGGTCCAAATATTCCATCTGGCCTACCAGGTGAAAAAATACGTACTTCACTTATCAAGGAAGAAAAACGCGGGATAGTCGAATAACGCAGGAGCGGAAAGGTGGCGAGGAGAAGAGGTTCGCTATTGACGAAGAAGTAGGGAAACTATCTGATGACTAGTTCATTACAGAAACAAAATATCCCACCGGGCTAGCCAACAAGAATATAGTACGGAAAACTAACAACATATGGCACATGTGTGTAGACTTCATTGATCTGAACACCACATATCCAAATGACCCATACTCACTACCAGACATCGATATCCTTATCGATGCGTTTTCATGCTATTGCATATTGAGCTTAATGGACGCATACTCAGTGTATTACAAGATTCAAATAAACCCCATGGACGCTTCCAAAACGACCTTTATGTCAAATCATGGAAACTACTACTACAATGTTATGCCCTTCAGTCTCAAGAACCATGGTGCCACGTACCAGCGACTCATGGATGTTATGTTTGCTCATCAGATAGGGTGGAACTTAGAGGTCTACGTCGAAAACATGATAGTGAAAACTATTGAAGGGCATAACCATGATGAAGATTTAGAAGATGTCATGAAGTCATTCAGGAAATACGATATGCGTCTAATTCCCGCCAATTTCTCTTTCGGGGTTTAGGTTAGAATATTCCTGAAGTTCATGCTGAACAGAAGAGGCATTGATGCTAATATGGAAAAATTCCAGTCATACATCACTATGAGAAGCCTCACCAATGTCAAGGAAGTACAACATCTTACAGGTCGCCTTGTCGCCAAATCTCTTCTTCTTCTCATGTAAAACCGATAAGGATTTCCTTTCCTTTTATTTGCATCCCTAATGTAAATGGACCACCGAGTGCAAAAAACCTTCCTCAAAGGTAAATACCTTCCTCGCGTCACCCCCATTCTTACTAGACTGAGGTAGGAGATGCCACTTGAAATTCTGGTATAGCAGATCACTAAGATGTCGGACAGGATATCGAGACACTTGATCTCTGCTTTACACACAAGGATAATAAGGAGCATAATGCAAACAGTAGAAAAATAAAGAAACACACAAGAATTGTTAACCCAGTTCGGTGAACAACAACACCTACGTCTGGGGGCTACCAAGCCAGGAATGAAATCCACTAAACAGTATTAGTTCTAAGCTAAACTCCCCCGTTTACAACTTGTTACCTGATCAGTACCCTTGCTATATTTCTACCTAAGACACTCCTAGGTATGAGACCCTTCTCAATTCCCTTTCAATCACAATAGTGACTGAAAAAATTACAACTCAATAAGACAGTCCAACTCAAGTATTCACGCAATACAAGAGAGGCTCACAAAAGTACAAACCATAATACTCACTAACAGCCGCGTATGTTCTCTGCACTATTCTAGGTTAAATCCTCCTATTTATAACAATAAACAAGACTGGATTTGGGCTTCAGAATCGCAGCAATTCAGCTCCATAGAATATGCACCTTATTCTTCTCTAGAATAGTTTCTTCAATCTTAAGTTTCCTAAAGTGTCTCCACACTTAGAAACAACATCTTCCACTTAAAATCAGAATCTCTGATTCCTCAATCATGGACGCCACCTAGGAAAAATAAACATTCTGAAAACTGAAATAACAAAATAGAATAACAGGTGAAAAGTAACAGACAAAGATGTTGAATCCTCATGATAGGACATCTTGTCCAACATCTTGATCTTCAGGAAATTCAGCTACATGTTAGTACATCTTGTCTAACATCTTACTGTCAAGTTAGTTTTACCAAAATTGATGCCAACCTCAAAGGCTTGGACTCATCAATCTCCCCCTTTGGCAGATTTTGACTAAAACTAACTCATAGGAACTAAGGATGGCAGGCAGACCCAAACCCACGGGGCCCACCCGCACCCGAACCCGATTCAACGGGTGAAAACCTGAGTTGACTGGGTTCGGGTTCGGGTGCCACCCGATATTTCGGGTGCGGGTTTGGGTAGTGTGAAACCCACACCCAAAACTCGAAACCACACCAGCTTAAACATGAAATTACATAAGTGCCCCTAAATATATATGTAGACTTTAATTTTAATTGTAATGTTAAGATGTTGAAGACCTTAATTTTAATTTTAATGTTACCAAACTTGATGGAAAGTTGTAATTTAATTCCTTAATTTCTTTGAGAGACCTTGATGGAATTCTTGTGTTTCAAATTTCAATGTTGCTATTGTATTTTTGTGCTTTTGCTACGGATTCGGGTTTGGGTGAAAAAACCCGAACCCAACGGGTGTGGGAGTGGGTGTTATTTTGCCACCCGAATAGTCTTTGGGTTCGGGTTCGGGTAGTGATTTCGGGTGCGGGTTTGGGTAGTGCGAAACCCGCACCCGACCCGACCCGTTGCCATCCCTAATAGGAACCTGCAGACAGAAAACCACCTTTTGAGGCCAAGAGACAAACTATCAAAATAGCAGCAGTGGAAAAACATCGATCATCAATCTTGTCTCCCCCTCAAGCAGTTCCTTCTTCTGCAAGAAATAAAATAACATACTCCCCCTCAATGGTTAGCAGCAGCAGTGGTGGTTAGTAAAATTAATATTACTCCCCCTTTTTAGCCATAATATGAAAAAGGCAGATAAACCAACTAAATAACCAAGCAAGAGCATAAAGTATTAAACATAATCCTGGGTATTAAACCCTTACAAGACCAAAAAGAAACAACATTTAGCCTGAGAGGAGTCTTGAAATACCTCTCTTAACTTGATGGGAACACATATCTAATTACTTGAATAGCATTCCCACACAAGGTGGATTTCTACAAGTCTTCATACGGGCAAACTCCAAGCTTGCCCCTCAACACTTCAAATTGATTAGCATCCAAAGCTTTAGTGAAGATGTCAGCTAACTGATTCTCTGTTGCAACATGCTCCAAGGTTATGACTTTGTCTTCCACAAGATTCCTTATAAACTGATGCCTGATGTCAATATGTTTGGTTCTGTTGTACTGAATAGGATTCTTTGAAATATTAATTGCACTCAAGTTGTCACTAAACAGTGTCATGACATCTTGAATGACATTGTACTTAGTCAGCATCAACTTCATCAACACCATTTGAGAACAGCTGCTACCTGCAGCAATGTATTCAGCCTCAGCAGTAGACAAAGAAACACAACTTTGCTTCTTATTAAACCAAGAGACCAAGTTGTTTCCTAGAATAAAACATCCACCAGAGGTACTCTTTATATCATTTTCACTCCCGACCCAATCAGCATCACAGTATCCTATTAACACAAAGTTAGAACTATGCGTATAGAGCAGGCCATAATCACATGTATCATTCACATACTTCAGAATTCTTTTGACCTGATTAATATGGCTAACTTTAGGTTCAGCCTGATATCTAGCACATACCCTTACCGCAGAGGTTATATCCGGTGTGCTAGCAGTAAGGTATAAAAGACTTCCAATCACGCTTCTATACAGACTCTGATCAACACTAACCCTTTTCTCATCCTTAGACAATTTCAAGTGAGTAGGAGCAGGAGTCCTCTTGTGTTTAGCATTCTCCAAGCCAAACTTCTTTACAATATTTTTCGCATATTTCCCTTGATAGAGAAATATCGAGTCTTCCATCTGTTTGACTTGGAGACCAAGGAAGTAAGTTAACTCACCAACTAAACTCATCTCAAACTCAGATTGCATTTGCTTGATAAAGTGTTGGACCATCTCTTCTGACATCCCTCCAAACACAATATCATCAACATAAATTTGAGTATCATGAGCTTTCCATCCCTTTCTTTTGCAAATAGGGTTTTGTCAATTCCACCTTTTATGTAACCATGGTTGATAAGGAATTCAGTTAGCCTTTCATACCAAGCCCTTGGAGCTTGTTTTAACCCATACAAGGCCTTTTTCAACTTGAATACATGATCTAGAAATGTAGGATCAACAAATCCTTTAGGTTGTTCCACATATACTTCTTCATTCAAGTATCCATTCAGAAAGGCACTCTTAACATCCATTTGAAATAGCTTGAATTTCAACAGGAAAGCTACTCCAAGTAAGAGTCTCACAAATTCCAATCTAGCAACAGGAGTAAAAGTTTCATCAAAATCCACTCCCTCAATCTGAGTGTACCCTTGAGCAACAAGTCTGGCCTTGTTTCTTGTGACTACACCTTGCTCACCTGACTTGTTTTTAAAAACCTATCTTGTACCAATCACATTTGACCCTTCAGGTCTTGGCACAAGATCCCAGACCGTATCCCTCTTGAACTACTACAGTCCCTCTTGCATAGCATTAATCCATAATTCATCAGTCAAGGCCTCCTTGATATTCTTAGGTTCTATCTTTGAGACAAAACAAGTGCCGACAACAACATCTTGTGACCTGATCATCCTTCCTCCATTTAGATCTCCTATTATAAGTTCCTTAGGATGATCTTTCTGAACTCTGGTGGAGGGTCCCTTGTCAACCTTTTCAGTTACTGTAGGTTCATGATTATTATCATTAGATTCTTAAGCACCCTTAGAGACATCTTGTGATGTTCCAACATCCTCTGTGACATCTTCATCCCCCATGGGAAAGAGTACTCCAATATCGTCAGTAACTTCAGCTTCTACAGGTAAGTCATCAACCACAACATTTATGGACTCCAGCACCACCTGAGTTCGTGAGTTGTAGACTCTGTAGGTTCTGCTATTTATAGAGTATCCCAGAAATATTCCTTCATCCCTCTTGGGACCCATCTTCCTTCTTTGCTCACGGTCTGCCAGGATATAACATTTGCTTCCAAAAACATGGAAGTATTTCACTGTTGGCTTCCTACCTTTCCATAACTCATATAATGTGGCAGATGTCTCAGATCTGATGGTTACTTTGTTTAAAATGTAGCAAGTTGTGTTCATAGCTTCAGCCCAAAAATGATAAGGGAGTTTTTTTGGCATGAAGCGTGACCCTTACACATTCTTGAATTGTTCTATTCTTTCTCTCAACCAAACCATTCTGTTGAGGGGCGATGGGTGAAGAGAACTCTTGACTAATTCCTTCTGAGGAACAAAACTCATTAAAATTACTGTTTTCAAACTCCTTCCCATGATCGCTTATGCTTCTGAAGTTTTTGACACAGTCCTTTGAATACTTCAAATACTTCTGACTTCTCTTTGATGAAAAGCACCCATGTGTATCTAGAGAAGTCATCCACCATAACATAAGTATACCTCTTTCCACCAAGAATTTCAACCTGCATAGGTCCCATCAAGTCCTTATGGAGCAGCTCTAAAATTTTTGAGGTGGTTAGATATTGAAGCCTTTTATGTGACATCATAGTCTGTTTTCCAATTTGACATTCACCACAAATTCTGTCTTCATCTATTTTTAGATTAGGAATACCTTTGACATCCTCCTTATATAATACTTCTTTCATTCCCTTCAAGTGTAAATGACTAAGTTTCTGATGCCACATCTTTACCTAATCTTCCCTTGACATCAAGCAGGTGGAGGAATACTTTGTTTAAAGAGGAGCCCACAAGTAACAATTATCCTTCAATCTGGCACCTTTCATGATAAGTTATTCTTTATCATTTGTGACCAGACACTCAGATTTAGAGAAGTTAACCTTGAGGCCCTGGTCACACAATTGGCTAATAGTTATCAGATTAGCAGTCAACTTGTAGTGTTGATTTTTGTGACGCGACTGTCATACCCTAATTTTTGACCATAAGATTTCACCTATTTGTCAATCATCTTTGCATATCTGCATGTTTTATCACTAACCGATTTGTGCAGGAACATGAGTCTAGAATGGCATTTGTTCTCTCTGTCCAGAACCTCAAGACATGATCATTTGTTTCTGAATGGTTCTAGGATCCTCTATTGATCGTGTTCCTAAAAAATTTCTCAAAAAAAAAAGCCTCAGGGAACAACTACAGAAGATCAGGGTTGCCTTATTTATGATGTTTGAGATATGACAATTGAAGACCAGGCATGCCAGAGTTTCTTTTAAGATTTCGTCAAGTTCTCATTACTTGTGATGCGAGTGCAAATTGGTTTTCATTAAATTTTGATGGTTTGGAACCCTCTGGTTTGTCAAGAAGTGTTCGAGCTCATTTGTGCCATGAATTAAATTCAAATTTTATGAGATGGTTCAAGTCGTGTTTAATGTTTCCAAGGCCCCATATCAAGATTACAAATTCATCAAGTTTTATCAAGTTCAAGAATCATGTCCTTTACAAAATTCAAATTGGCTCACTATTTTTTACAAAGGCCAAAGTCAAGATATAATGGCAAATTTTTGTCATCTTTAAATCCTTGATTTTTAGTAATTCACCATGAATATACAAGTTCCAAGTTCAAGTTCTATTTCAAGCTTAATTCCAAGATCGTGAAGCATCCAAGTCATCATGGAGTTCAAGCATATAAATTCAAGAAGGTTCAAATTATAAAAGCTCAAGCTGATTTATTGTTATATTAAGTTTAAGTTGTGTTATTGATACATTTGATTTAATGGAAGTGAAACTTTCATGGCATACAAAGTCCATCCAAACCACTGTTGATTAGAGATAAAAAAGATTGTGATGGTTATTGGGCTTTTTCGACTGTGGCAGCCGTAGAAGGTTTGGAAATGGGCACTAATTGATTTGTATCGGATGCCAAAAAGATGCTAATTTCATTATTGGCTGCAGTACAATAGGAATTTCAATATCCACATGAACTAGTTGATGGAACATGCAAATAAAAGTTAATATACAGGAAACTGAAGTTTACATAACTTGTTACAGAATTTTACGAGTTTACTAAATGCCATGGCAAGCCAACCTGTGGCAAGTGGTCTTTCTATAGGGGATGGTCCAAGAACAACGTCTTTAGGGCCCGCGTTTTGTACAATCTGCCTCGAGGTTATTACGGATAATAGAGATCCTTGGCTAAGCTTATTTGTGGATATCAATTCCATCTTGAAAAGTACAATGCAAAGTCCTAACTGTCAGCAGCATTAATCACAATATAAAGCATAGTGAAAGCCCAAAATCCTGCATAATCAAGTCAAAATCATGTAAAGAATCATCATAATCAAAGGTTTTTTTTAATACAGTGTTACGACATGTTGAACTGTAGAAAGAAAGTTTCATTACGATGTCGGTCACGATTTTTGGAAAGAGTTAAAAGCAGTCATCAATTCTCAAGCATGTTCAGACAGTCAGCGATTCCTTTCCAAAACAATCTCAAAACATATCCCAAACGTGTTTCCAACAGGGCCAGATTCCTTCCAAAACAATTGCCGACACGATATCGTCATTCAATTTCAAGATTAATGTGTCAAACTTATGGCCTATATAAGACACGGTTTCAAGACGAGAAAAGGGGTGGAGCAACAGAGATGAAAATACAGAAACAATTGAGAAAAAAATCATACGGATACACCAGCAGAAATTCACAGAAAACACTCACCGACACAAACTCACAATCCATCGTCCTCAACCCAAACCTTGCTGCACTTGAAGAATCACCAAGTCTCAGCTTCATTGTTTGCTTCAATCCTGTCCTTCTCCGACACCGCAATATCGTGAACCCCCCTTCGTTCTTGCGTTGTTCTCGACGACGAGATATTTCACTCATCTCCACGAGTTACATCCAATACCTCATCGTTGCAAGCTCGTTTCAGACGTCGCACCGGACCTATCCGCAACACCGCGCTTCATCGCCTGCAGCCACCATCACCGCCGAAAGCCGCCTTCTGAGGGAGTAGTGCTTTTGTTCTTTTGTAGAAGAAGAAACAAAATGGCTTCATCATGAAAGAGGAGAGAACAAGAGATATTTAGGAGAATAGCAAACCCGACCACTTCAGGTAGAGTTGCTCATTTTCCTCCATCGAATGCGCCGTCGAAACTACACCATCCTTCAACTCTGAAAATCCAAACAACCCAAATCATCTCTGAAAATCCAAAACCGGAAATTAAATCAGAAAGAGAGTAGGAGGAAGAACAAAAACGAATCGAACTATTTCGCAAACCTGGATCAAACCTGAAGCCGAAACGAAACCCAAGCGAAAGTGAATCGGAGCAAAAATTGGAGAGGCAAAACGATCTGAAGTGAGAACGCCGACGTCACCTCCGCCATCATCTCAGGTTCAATTTCTTGTTTTTATCATTTTATGATCTATGCTTGATGTGTATGTTTACTAAGTTTGGATGTTAAGAGACGAGAGAAAGAGAAAGCGAGAGCAGCGAAAACGTTGAGAGAGAGAAGGGACATGAGGGAATGAACTGAGCTTCTCAACCTTTTTTATTTTTGTTTTGTTCGGCTGGTGTTATTGATGGGTCCGCGTGGGCTTAGAGTCCCACCGGCCCATCCATCTTTTTTAGTTATTTTCTTTACTCTTTTCTTTTTTTTTATTTTTTATTTTTATCTATTTTAATCTTTAGTTTAATTTTAGTTGATATTTTATTTTAATTATAAGTTTTAGTTTATGATTTCAATAGATTTCAATTTAAGAATGATTTTTAATTTAAGTTTGTATTAAACTCTTCCAATTAGTTTGTGATCTTTATACTTTATCGTCGGCAATTTGGATCTGTTTACTAATCACTTTGTTAATAATCCCTATTAAAAATCTTTGTTCATAATTTTCAGTAGAAAATCTTTGGTTATTATTTTTATTCAAATTGCTTTGTCAATCATATTAAAATGTTTTAGATTTAAATTAGTTTTTTTTAGAAATACATTTTCTTATTTTATTTTGTTAAAACATAATAAAAAAAACTCAAAAACATTTTCTATTTCATTTGTCATTTGAATCATGTTTAGATTTTTTTATATTTTTTAGTCTTTAACCACTTAGATTTTGTTTAATTTCCATCAACCTTTAGATCACTTTCCTTAGCACATACCCTTCGCAAGCGAGCAATAGATAACATAAATAATAACAAGAGGTTCCCGTAGAGTACTACGGACGTTTAGGATGCTAATACCTTCCCTAGGCGTAACCAACCCCCGAACCTTAGATCTCTTATTAGGTTTTTCGATCTTTAACCCTTTCCTTTGGATAAAATAAAGACCGGTGGTGAATTTCAAAATTTGTGATTCGAGTTAATCCAATAGCTTGATATCCGATTCTCACCGCGACAGAAATGGCGACTTCACTGGGGATTTCGAGGGTTTCCCCTAACTTGTTTATATCTATGTTATTTATTTGCTTATTTGCCTATATATCTTTATATTTGTATATATACCTGTTTTGCTTGGTTTTTCTGTGTGCAGGGTACTATTTGTGTGGTGAGACAAAGTCCTACACCCGGACTAGAGTGAAATTAAGATAGGAAAACGGTGAGACTTCAATGATACTTTGAGGGAGTTGATTCCTGAAAAAGTAAATTGAGACTTCACCACTCAGTCTAGGCCCTCTCGAATAAAATATTTGTCCAACGAGTTCATTCGTGAAGACGATATGGTTTCGATCTAAAGGCCCTCGGGACTGGGGACCGTAGTTACCTTTAACCCAACTTGGCCTATTAGGATGTAGTGCGGGGACTATGCGGGAGTCTATTTCTGCAATAGTTGCTACGCGATACTACACTCAGACGAGATTCTCTTGAGAATATTATTGACTACCAAGTGATTTGGAAAATCGATAATATCCGAAAGATAGATTGTAGACTCTGGGAACTTTGTAGAACCCGTTCGGCAGGTACAAGTAAGCCTCTAGTACATACCTTGGGAAGGGTAGACCTTGGCTCCATGCTGTGACCTTTCAAACCTAGGGCTTTTTGCCTGTGTGCTTTGCTTGTGTTTATGCACCCATTCATGCATTCATGCATAACCATTCGGTTTCAAGGAACTCAATTGTTCTGTCATTTGCAAAATCAATAAAAAATCCTGGATTATAAAATGAAACTTTTTTTTCAGCCTTTCCGAAATGTTTGCAACCTACTCTTGAGTTCCTTGAAACCATTACATTGCATTGCATATCATTTGCATGATTCATTGCATACATCCGTTTGTCCAGCAACTCATTTCCAGCTATCTTTATCTTCAGTGTCACCTGTGAGTCATCAAGCTGATTCCTCGACATCGATACCAGACTAGAGCTAACTACAGACGCATAATGGCAGAGCAAGAAGCACACAATGCTGAGATGCGAATGGAGATAGACGACCTTAAGTCAAGCATGGCAAAGCTCACTGAAATGCTCCAAGTTTTGATTGCTAGAGGAGAACCACCCCAAAGGACTGTCATCCAAGAAGTTTTAACTGCTGATCCTCAACCTATTCAGGTGCCACCTTCAACTTGGCCAGAGTTTGGTTTACCTCCCAACTACTCACCACCTATTGCATCTACTGCTATGATTGGTCAGACTGCCAGACCAGTGTTTCAAGCTCCAGTTTTCGCTGATCCTAGACCTGTGGTTCATACTGTTGCCCAGACTACTCGACCTCTATTTGAGAATCCTCTCTATGAGCATATTGCTGCCAAATCACACCAAGTGAAGCTTCAGTCGACTTCAGCGAAAAGCCGGTGTTCCAGATAGGACAGTTCATCTCGTTTCTGATTAGTCACTAGACCATGTTTCTTATTGTTTGCATTTTCCTTATTTGTATTAGCTGTTTGCTTTCGATTTATGTTTGTACTTTCATAATTAATAAAATGAGCATTGCAACTTTTGGATTCAACTTCATTTGCTTTTGTTATTTACATCTTTACGCTTTATCTAAAAAAAACTAAAAAAAAAAAAAAACAAAAACAAAAAATGATCACTTTTCCACTTTCCTTCTGATTATGCTAAGATTGGAGGGAGGATGATGAAAACGTTATACTCATAATTGTTGTTGGTATGCTTTCAAATCAAAACTTTGCTGACGATGTAAGGCATTGTTTCAATTCCTAAACACTGGAGAAATAAGGAAGATAAACCCTCGTTAACCCCTTTGAGCCTTGAAGTATGAGTTTCTTTTCTTTACAAATAAAAACCCGCAATCTTAACCTGGGGCAGGGTAGTTCTCAGTTAACTGGATTGTGCATTCAAATACAAGAGTTTCATGCAAGACATCTTTCAACAAAAAGGTTGCATTCTCAATTTTTCCTTCGCACGCAACAAGCAAGTGTCGAAGATGTCTTTCAAGTCAAAAGTCAATGATGGTTCGCCGTAATCATTAAGCCAAACAGTCACTTTCTTTCAAAAAAAAAAGATAAAAAAATCAAAAAAGGAAAAGCCCGCTAAGTCGAAACCTGTGAAGGAGACTTAGGCAGACAAAAAAACTGGGGCATCCCGCTGACTGTAAGATTCATGAGAAATAGTTCAGGCAAAAGTTAGGGATAATAAAAAGGAGAAATATTTAAATCCTTACCATGAAATCCTCAATGAAAAAGAACAACCAAGAGTTATAAGGAAGTAGTGACTGCCACCTCAAAAGTCCCTTAACTTCTGAACCATCATCACTATCATCAATGCAATCCCTAACCTATGGGAACCTGAGTGCAAAGTCTGAGTTAACTGAGTGTAGGACTGGAGATCATCACGAAGATTGGGTGGGTACAAATAAACTTTGAGCCTTTATCCTTTGTTTCTTAAACCGTGAACCAGGCCACGTTATAACCCTCAAAAGACCTAATTGAAGCAAGGTTGTTTTGAAAGCATACTACAACGAGGTTGCGTAAACTGACTCCCAAGGATCTTTGCAGATCATCTATTTCGGCATCACGCCTTTTTGCTTTATCTTTCACTTTTAAACGTCTTGAACCACCGTGTTCTGACCAGTGACCCTATTGTTTTACCTCTTTCCAAAAATGATTTTGATTTCAAAAGTTGCATGAACTTTGCATTTACTATGTTTGTATGAACGCTTTTGTTTGCAAACTGGCATTCCTCTTAAGGAATTTTCAAACATTTGAGAAACTTGGTCAGTGATCTAATCAGGGGAAAGTTCTTTTCAAATCCTGTTGAAGAATCGATTCAAGATTTGTTGTTCAGGGGCAAGTCCTTCTCAGAATTGGTTTATACAGAAGACTTTTTCAAGACTCATACTGGGGCAAGTTTTCCAAGCGCACATTAATTCAGTCATTTACAGAATCAGACAAGCTGAAGCAGGGATCAGTTCATCTACAACAGTCAGCTAATCTGGGGCAGTTTACTTGAAGAATCCCCATGCAGCTTTCCATTCTTTCTACAAGGATCGTCAACTTAATACAGTTTACCAGTGTGGCAGATTTGTGCTCAGTAGCATCTTTAGTTCTAAAGCAGAATGGCAGTGATCTCTGTGTTAAGGAATCAGTCTTCCAGTCATGTCTTCTCCCCAAAAGAGTCGAGCCGTCTGCATTACATTGCATTTGCATTTGATCATATATCATCTGCATAATTCATATACATATGCATAGCAAGAGTGTCATCCTCATTTGCACTCATTTACATTCTCCATAGGTCGTGTTGTTATCCACGTCTTACCTTGTGGTCAAAGTCCAACTTACTTGGCACCTACCAAACAAATATTGTCGCTTTTATCCAATGCTTTCTTGGGTATCTCTTTGTTCATATTCGTTCAATGCTTTCTTGGACGACTGGTTTCTTTGCATTCAATGCCATTCTTGAATGTAGTTTTTGTTCACAATTATCTAAAGCCATTATTAGATATTGTGATTATACCTGTCATTCAAAGCCATTATTGGATGTCTGGTTTCTTTACCATCTGATGCTTTTCTGGATGTGTCTCTCTTTCTGATGTTTTTCCAGATTGAGTCTTTTGTTCTGATGTTCTTCCAGAACTTATCTAATGTTTTTCCAGATAGTCCTTTGTCATTCTGATGCTTTTCCGGAACGACATTGCATTTTACCATCTGATGCTTTTCAGGATGTGTCTCTCTTTCTGATGTTTTTTCAGATTGAGTCTTTTGTTCTGATGTTCTTCCAGAACTTATCTGATGTTTTTCCAGATATTTCGCTTTGTTGTTCTGATGCTTTTCCGGAACGACATTTCTTTTACCATCTGATGTTATTCCGGATGTGTCCCTCTTTATGATGTTTTTCCAGATTGAGTCTTTTGTTCTGATGTTCTTCCAGAACTTATCTGATGTTTTTCCAGATATTTCGCTTTGTTATTCTGATGCTTTTCCGGAACGACATTGCTTTTACCATCTGATGTTATTCCGGATGTGTCCCTCTTTCTGATGTTCTTCCAGATCGAGTCTTTGTTCACAGTCATCTAAAGCCATTATTAGATATTGTGATTATACCTTTCATTCAAAGCCATTATTGGATGTCCGGTTTCTCTACCTTATTCACTTCATCTAAAGCCATTATTAGATATTGTGATTGTACCTTTCATTCAAAGCCATTATTGGATGATTGGTTTCTTTGCATTCAATGCCATTCTTGAATACAATCTTTGTTCACTTTCAACTAAAGCCATTATTAGATACGGTGATTATACCTTTCATTCAAAGCCATTATTGGATGTCCGGTTTCTCTACCTTATTCACTTCATCTAAAGTCATTATTAGATATTGTGATTGTACCTTTCATTCAAAGCCATTATTGGATGATTGGTTTCTTTGCATTTAATGCCATTCTTGAATGCAATCTTTGTTCACTTTCATCTAAAGCCATTATTAGATACGGTGATTATACCTTTCATTCAAAGCCATTATTGGATGTCTGGTTTCTTTACCTTGTTCACTTTCATCTGAAGCCATTATCAGATATTGTGAGTTTACCTTCCATCCAAAGCCATTATTGGATGTTTGGTGCTTTTCTTCATCCAATGCCATTCTTGGATGATGTTTTCCAGATACTTTGCTTTGTTTCAATTCGTTTCTAACACAACTGTAACAGTTTTCCCTTGTGACATCATTCCTCACAGGATTCTTGTCTTTGCATTCATCTCATTCCATATCATATCATGTCATATCATCTGCATTTGTGGCATCTTAGGGCCAAAAATTGCGCATGTTTGTATTTAAGTCCCTCATATCTCGTCGAGACGAAGATTTCAATCTCCATATCTCCGGATAGAAGAAACTTAAATAGGGGCATCTGTCATACCCTAATTTTTGACCATAAGATTTCACCTATTTGTCAATCATCTTTGCATATCTGCATGTTTTATCACTAACCGATTTGTGCAGGAACATGAGTCTAGAATGGCATTTGTTCTCTCTGTCCAGAACCTCAAGACATGATCATTTGTTTCTGAATGGTTCTAGGATCCTCTATTGATCGTGTTCCTCAAAAATTTCTCAAAAAAAAAAGAAGCCTCAGGGAACAACTACAGAAGATCAGGGTTGCCTTATTTATGATGTTTGAGCTATGACAATTGAAGACTAGGCATGCCAGAGTTTCTTTTAAGATTTCGTCAAGTTCTCATTACTTGTGATGCGAGTGCAAATTGGTTTTCATTAAATTTTGATGGTTTGGAACCCTCTGGTTTGTCAAGAAGTGTTCGAGCTCATTTGTGCCATGAATTAAATTCAAATTTTATGAGATGGTTCAAGTCGTGTTTAATGTTTCCAAGGCCCCATATCAAGATTACAAATTCATCAAGTTTTATCAAGTTCAAGAATCATGTCCTTTACAAAATTCAAATTGGCTCACTATTTTTTACAAAGGCCAAAGTCAAGATATAATGGCAAATTTTTGTCATCTTTAAATCCTTGATTTTTAGTAATTCACCATGAATATACAAGTTCCAAGTTCAAGTTCTATTTCAAGCTTAATTCCAAGATCGTGAAGCATCCAAGTCATCATGGAGTTCAAGCATATAAATTCAAGAAGGTTCAAATTATAAAAGCTCAAGCTGATTTATTGTTATATTAAGTTTAAGTTGTGTTATTGATACATTTGATTTAATGGAAGTGAAACTTTCATGGCATACAAAGTCCATCCAAACCACTGTTGATTAGAGATAAAAAAGATTGTGATGGTTATTGGGCTTTTTCGACTGTGGCAGCCGTAGAAGGTTTGGAAATGGGCACTAATTGATTTGTATCGGATGCCAAAAAGATGCTAATTTCATTATTGGCTGCAGTACAATAGGAATTTCAATATCCACATGAACTAGTTGATGGAACATGCAAATAAAAGTTAATATACAGGAAACTGAAGTTTACATAACTTGTTACAGAATTTTACGAGTTTACTAAATGCCATGGCAAGCCAACCTGTGGCAAGTGGTCTTTCTATAGGGGATGGTCCAAGAACAACGTCTTTAGGGCCCGCATTTTGTACAATCTGCCTCGAGGTTATTACGGATAATAGAGATCCTTGGCTAAGCTTATTTGTGGATATCAATTCCATCTTGAAAAGTACAATGCAAAGTCCTAACTGTCAGCAGCATTAATCACAATATAAAGCATAGTGAAAGCCCAAAATCCTGCATAATCAAGTCAAAATCATGTAAAGAATCATCATAATCAAAGGTTTTTTTTAATACAGTGTTACGACATGTTGAACTGTAGAAAGAAAGTTTCATTACGATGTCGGTCACGATTTTTGGAAAGAGTTAAAAGCAGTCATCAATTCTCAAGCATGTTCAGACAGTCAGCGATTCCTTTCCAAAACAAGCTCAAAACATATCCCAAACGTGTTTCCAACAGGGCCAGATTCCTTCCAAAACAATTGCCGACACGATATCGTCATTCAATTTCAAGATTAATGTGTCAAACTTATGGCCTATATAAGACACGGTTTCAAGACGAGAAAAGGGGTGGAGCAACAGAGATGAAAATACAGAAACAATTGAGAAAAAAATCATACGGATACACCAGCAGAAATTCACAGAAAACACTCACCGACACAAACTCACAATCCATCGTCCTCAACCCAAACCTTGCTGCACTTGAAGAATCACCAAGTCTCAGCTTCATTGTTTGCTTCAATCCTGTCCTTCTCCGACGCCGCAATATCGTGAACCCCCTTCGTTCTTGCGTTGTTCTCGACGACGAGATATTTCACTCATCTCCACGAGTTACATCCAATACCTCATCGTTGCAAGCTCGTTTCAGACGTCGCACCAGACCTATCCGCAACACCGCGCTTCATCGCCTGCAGCCACCATCACCGCCGGAAGCCGCCTTCTGAGGGAGTAGTGCTTTTGTTCTTTTGTAGAAGAAGAAACAAAATGGCTTCATCATGAAAGAGGAGAGAACAAGAGATATTTAGGAGAATAGCAAACCCGACCACTTCAGGTAGAGTTGCTCATTTTCCTCCATCGAATGCGCCGTCGAAACTACACCATCCTTCAACTCTGAAAATCCAAACAACCCAAATCATCTCTGAAAATCCAAAACCGGAAATTGAATCAGAAAGAGAGTAGAAGGAAGAACAAAAGCGAATCGAACTATTTCGCAAACCTGGATCAAACCTGAAGCCGAAACGAAACCCAAGCGAAAGTGAATCGGAGCAAAAATTGGAGAGGCAAAACGATCTGAAGTGAGAACGCCGACGTCACCTCCGCCATCATCTCAAGTTCGATTTCTTGTTTTTATCATTTTATGATCTATGCTTGATGTGTATGTTTACTAAGTTTGGATGTTAAGAGACGAGAGAAAGAGAAAGCGAGAGCAGCGAAAACGTTGAGAGAGAGAAGGGACATGAGGGAATGAACTGAGCTTCTCAACCTTTTTTATTTTTGTTTTGTTCGGCTGGTGTTGTTGATGGGTCCGCGTGGGATTAGAGTCCCACCGGCCCATCCATCTTTTTTAGTTATTTTCTTTACTCTTTTCTTTTTTTTATTTTTTATTTTTATCTATTTTAATCTTTAGTTTAATTTTAGTTGATATTTTATTTTAATTATAAGTTTTAGTTTATGATTTCAATAGATTTCAATTTAAGAATGATTTTTAATTTAAGTTTGTATTAAACTCTTCCAATTAGTTTGTGATCTTTATACTTTATCGTCGGCAATTTGGATCTGTTTACTAATCACTTTGTTAATAATCCCTATTAAAAATCTTTGTTCATAATTTTCAGTAGAAAATCTTTGGTTATTATTTTTATTCAAATTGCTTTGTCAATCATATTAAAATGTTTTAGATTTAAATTAGTTTTTTTTAGAAATACATTTTCTTATTTTATTTTGTTAAAACATAATAAAAAAAACTCAAAAACATTTTCTATTTCATTTGTCATTTGAATCATGTTTAGATTTTTTTTTATTTTTTAGTCTTTAACCACTTAGATTTTGTTTAATTTCCATCAACCTTTAGATCACTTTCCTTAGCACATACCCTTCGCAAGCGAGCAATAGATAACATAAATAATAACAAGAGGTTCCCGTAGAGTACTACGGACGTTTAGGATGCTAATACCTTCCCTAGGCGTAACCAACCCCCGAACCTTAGATCTCTTATTAGGTTTTTCGATCTTTAACCCTTTCCTTTGGATAAAATAAAGACCGGTGGTGAATTTCAAAATTTGTGATTCGAGTTAATCCAATAGCTTGATATCCGATTCTCACCGCGACAGAAATGGCGACTTCACTGGGGATTTCGAGGGTTTCCCCTAACTTGTTTATATCTATGTTATTTATTTGCTTATTTGCCTATATATCTTTATATTTGTATATATACCTGTTTTGCTTGGTTTTTCTGTGTGCAGGGTACTATTTGTGTGGTGAGACAAAGTCCTACACCCGGACTAGAGTGAAATTAAGATAGGAAAACGGTGAGACTTCAATGATACTTTGAGGGAGTCGATTCCTGAAAAAGTAAATTGAGACTTCACCACTCAGTCTAGGCCCTCTCGAATAAAATATTTGTCCAACGAGTTCATTCGTGAAGACGATATGGTTTCGATCTAAAGGCCCTCGGGACTGGGGACCGTAGTTACCTTTAACCCAACTTGGCCTATTAGGATGTAGTGTGGGGACTATGCGGGAGTCTATTTCTGCAATAGTTGCTACGCGATACTACACTCAGACGAGATTCTCTTGAGAATATTATTGACTACCAAGTGATTTGGAAAATCGATAATATCCGAAAGATAGATTGTAGACTCTGGGAACTTTGTAGAACCCGTTCGGCAGGTACAAGTAAGCCTCTAGTACATACCTTGGGAAGGGTAGACCTTGGCTCCATGCTGTGACCTTTCAAACCTAGGGCTCTTTGCCTGTGTGCTTTGCTTGTGTTTATGCACCCATTCATGCATTCATGCATAACCATTCGGTTTCAAGGAACTCAATTGTTCTGTCATTTGCAAAATCAATAAAAAATCCTGGATTATAAAATGAAACTTTTTTTTCAGCCTTTCCGAAATGTTTGCAACCTACTCTTGAGTTCCTTGAAACCATTACATTGCATTGCATATCATTTGCATGATTCATTGCATACATCCGTTTGTCCAGCAACTCATTTCCAGCTATCTTTATCTTCAGTGTCACCTGTGAGTCATCAAGCTGATTCCTCGACATCGATACCAGACTAGAGCTAACTACAAACGCATAATGGCAGAGCAAGAAGCACACAATGCTGAGATGCGAATGGAGATAGACGACCTTAAGTCAAGCATGGCAAAGCTCACTGAAATGCTCCAAGTTTTGATTGCTAGAGGAGAACCACCCCAAAGGACTGTCATCCAAGAAGTTTTAACTGTTGATCCTCAACCTATTCAGGTGCCACCTTCAACTTGGCCAGAGTTTGGTTTACCTCCCAACTACTCACCACCTATTGCATCTACTGCTATGATTGGTCAGACTGCCAGACCAGTGTTTCAAGCTCCAGTTTTCGCTGATCCTAGACCTGTGGTTCATACTGTTGCCCAGACTACTCGACCTCTATTTGAGAATCCTCTCTATGAGCATATTGCTGCCAAATCACACCAAGTGAAGCTTCAGTCGACTTCAGCGAAAAGCCGGTGTTCCAGATAGGACAGTTCATCTCGTTTCTGATTAGTCACTAGACCATGTTTCTTATTGTTTGCATTTTCCTTATTTGTATTAGCTGTTTGCTTTCGATTTATGTTTGTACTTTCATAATTAATAAAATGAGCATTGCAACTTTTGGATTCAACTTCATTTGCTTTTGTTATTTACATCTTTACGCTTTATCTAAAAAAAACTAAAAAAAAAAAAAACAAAAACAAAAAATGATCTCTTTTCCACTTTCCTTCTGATTATGCTAAGATTGGAGGGAGGATGATGAAAACGTTATACTCATAATTGTTGTTGGTATGCTTTCAAATCAAAACTTTGCTGACGATGTAAGGCATTGTTTCAATTCCTAAACACTGGAGAAATAAGGAAGATAAACCCTCGTCAACCCCTTTGAGCCTTGAAGTATGAGTTTCTTTTCTTTACAAATAAAAACCCGCAATCTTAACCTGGGGCAGGGTAGTTCTCAGTTAACTGGATTGTGCATTCAAATACAAGAGTTTCATGCAAGACATCTTTCAACAAAAAGGTTGCATTCACTCCTTATGTGCTTCTGGTTTTCTAGTTGTGGTTCTCGTTCAGTTAACAGCACAACACACCCAGTAGTGATACCTTGATCCCATGCTTGCATGTGCATATCATTTTTCTTGCATTCTAACATGTATGACATTTTTCAGGGCTTGCATCTTACTCTTGATTCCGGTTTTCTGAGGTTGCCTTAACATGGACGTCCAGAGAAAGAAGACTGTTGCTTATTCGTTCCCAGACCCGACCTTGACGTTGATTCACAAGCTGATTAGTATGGCTGGTCCCAGAGTTCGTACAGAGTTCGGTGGAAAGTATGGGAGACTTCTGAAGTTTGTCTACAGTATCTCCAAGTACGAGAAGGATGCCATTCATACACTTCTTCAGTTCTATGATCCGTCTTTGCGTTGCTTCACTTTCCCAGACTATATCTTGGCTCCAACGTTGGAGGAGTTCTCATTTATTTTGGGAATCCCCATCAGGCATGACATAGTATTCTTTTCTGAAGAACGCCCTGGGATAAAAGAAATGGCCACTGCTCTTCATATTGGTGAATCCGCTCTGAGCAATAATATTGTGGAGAAACAAGGAGCTAAGGGTTTCTTATTGAAGTTCTTGTTTGATCAAGCTTGCATACGTGTTAAAGAGAAGAATTGGACTGCTTTCCAAGCTATTCTGGCTATGTGCATCTATGGGATTGTCCTGTTTCCCAATGTTCCTGATCTGGTGGATATGCATGCTGTCAGGATCTTTATTTCAAAGAATCCTATACCTACCTTGCTAGGTGATGTGTATCACTCAGTCCGCTACAATAATGAAAATAGGCGTGGAAAAACTGTGACATCTCCCTGAAGTTGGCGCTTTCGTTGATACGAGAGATTCTCTGAAGTGGTCAAAGAGGTTAATGGGCTTAACTGCTGACAACATTGTTTGGTTCAACCATGACTTGCTAGGAATGGAGATTATTTGTAGGTGCGTAGAATTCCCTAATGTACCCTTGATATGGAGAAGAGGTGGAATTAACTATAATCTTTCCCTTGTTATCAGGCAGTTTGGTTATCCTTATAGAGGTCCACCTGAAGAGCGAGATATCAGAGAGTCCTTATTCTTCAATGGTACTGAGGATCAAGAGATGATAAGGAATATTGTGAATGCTTGGAAGCAGGTGACCAAGAAGGGAAAAACTTCATTCGGGAAATGTAACAACCGGACCTTTCCTTCCTATGAAGAGTGGATTAAGAAAAGAGCAGAAGAGGAGCTTCTTCCCTTCCCGGTGGAACCACCTTTGTATCCTTTGATGATCGAGGCTCCCACGACTGTTGATGCAGAGAAGTATGATAAGTTACGGGCTGAGAAGGAGAAACTCCGAGAGGAGAATCGTGAGCTGGGCAGAGAGGTTGGTCAGTTAAAGCGCGAAAAAGGTGAAGCTATCCATGCTGCCAGGTTAAAATCAGAACTTTTGGCTATGAAGGAGAAAGAATTGTCTAAAGAAGCCACAACCAGAGAGAAAGTGGCTCAAGCGTTGAAAAGTTTTAGCAAGGTCCTTTCGTCCAAAAAGAAAGAGTTAGCTTATGCTATTTCAAGAATTCACAAGTTCCATGACTGTCGGAATACAGTAATTACTGCCAACAGGTTGAAAGAGGACAAGTATATGGAGCAGATTGAAGGTTTGAAGACAAAGCTTCGGAAAAAGGATAAGGAGATTTTATCAGGGATCTTTGAGAGGAGAGGAATTGAGGAAAAGCTCAAGGAAACCATGGCAGATATGGAACAACTGAAGATCCAAGCCGAAGTGAAAAGAGCCAGAAGCGAAGGTCTAAGTTCAGGTGGAGCTCCTGGAGAAGATGATTAGGAATTGCACAGTCGTTATTTAACAGGGATCTTGCACAGGAGGGATCTTTTGATTCAGGAGTTGATTCAGAGACCAGAGCATCCTAATACCAAGAAGCTTTTCAAGGAAGTGCAGAATTGGTGCAAAAAGAATGACGAATGGGGAATTTTAGCGCGGCTGAGTCTTGATGATATGCCTTAGTTTCCTTGCTGCTGTTTTCTTTGTATTTATGGGATCACCGCTGTAGCGAGCGATTTTGGACGCGGTTCTTAAGCGCTGGTCGCTCTCTGCGGTTGAGTTTACTACAGGTCGATTCATTTTTTATCCTATTGTGAGCTGAATAAGGAAGGGAAATAGATGTCTCCAATTAACCCTGCTTGCATACTGAGTTTAAACAGCGGTCTGTTAGGTTACGGATGCGATCAATGTGGGGGGCCTTTGTACTGGTTATTTCTATTTTTGCCAATACTGTTTTCTCTCTTGGATTTCTTATGTTATTTTGACAGACAGGTTTCTAGCAGGGAACAAGGATTAGGATGTTAAGACTGATGCTTTTTGATAGATACATGAGAGTGTGGGATTTTGGGTTTTTGTTTAGTGTGCTTGCTAAGATCTTTTCTTTCGATCTTATGCCTACGTATTCCCGTTTACCGAAATAGTGAAATCAGAGCGTTCGTAGTTCCTCCTATTCTATGGGAGGAATGGTTGTTTTTGGTGTCTTGTTCAAAGCCCAAGACGTGAAGCGAAAGGTGGTTTGTATCTTGTTCAAAGCCCAAGATGTGAAGCTAAAAGTGTTGACCTTAGAGAGAATTTGTCATCTCTAAAGAGGGGTTTGTCTGTTACGACTGTCTATAAAGGAGAATTACTTTAACTGGGATTTGTGAATCCGGCAATGCCATAATTTCTTTTATAGGGGATTTCAACCTGAAGGAGAAGACTTTAACTCGGTGTAGAGTAATGTCATCTTTCCTTAGGAATTTCTCATACTAAAAGAGGGACATTGGCATGGATGTAAATGATCCAGAGGCTTGCCGCTTACAGCAGTTAGATGGAGGGGAAGGAGTTATTGATGTTTGTGTACTGTGAACGAGGCACAACTTTGATGCTAAAAGGTTGATTGGATCAACCAATGGTTTTCTTATACGAAGCCTAAGAGAAGGCTATTGTCTCAAAGCCCGAGAGAGAGGCTAAAGGTTTTTGACTCGATGATGGAGTCTATTGGTATCTCGTATAAAGCCCGAGATGGAGGCTATTTGACTCAACAAGAGAGTTTTTGTATCTCGTACAAAGCCCGAGATGGAGGCTAAAATTTGTTTGGCTCAATAAGAACCTTTTTGTATCTCGTATAAAGCCCGAGATGGAGGCGAAAGGGTGATTGACTCAACGAGGGAGTCTCTTTATGTGCTCGTACAAAGCCCGAGAGAGAGACTAAACGTTGTTTGACTCCACTGGGGAGAATCATAGTATAAAGCCCAAGAGAGAGGCTAACTTCACTGGAGAAGGATCATTATACAAAGCCTAAGAGGAGGCTATGGTTACTGTTTCAGTTGAGTGACAGGTCCAGTATGCTGATTTAAAGAGAAAATCAGTTCTTATATGAGCAACACTGTACTCAAGGATTTTGATTCGAGGATCCGGGTTATTCCTGTTCTTTAAGGAAGTGGGAAATCCGAAGGGTATTGAGACTGTCCGAGTCTACGGGTTTTCTTCCTATTTAATGAAGGGGTCACTTAAGAATGTCTTTGAGACTCAAGGAGATTAGACTGTCCATGTCTAAAGTTTCATCTTTTGTACTATGCTTTGAGAAACAGTAGTATACTCTATGAAAGGATTGTTCTATGCAGATGACTAATTTCTGTTCCTATACCTCTAGGAGGTCGTTGGGACAATTTGTACGAAGCCCAAGAGGAGACTGGAAACTTTTAAGAAGCCGACGGGTCCTTGTACGATGCCCAAGAGGAGGCTATCATTCCAGGAGGAAGAGATCATTATACGAAGCCTAAGAGGAGGCTGTGAATACTTATAAGAAGCCGATCGGTCCTTGTACTAAGCCCAAGAGGAGGTGGGGTTACTTTTAGGAAGCCTGTGGGTCCTTGTACGATGCCCAAGAGGAGGCCGATGCTTTTAAGAAGCCCGTGGGTCCCCAAACACCGAAAAATTCAAGGCAAGCTATTCACAAGGAATAGATCAAGTCAGGAAAGTTCGAGAATTTTGAAGAAACTCAAGAGATGCCATTCACGGAGAAAAGATCATCTCTGGGGAATAGAGTTTCTTGACAAGTGCTTTTAAGAAGCCTGTGGGTCCCCAAACCCCGAGAAGTTCAAGACATGCCATTCACCGAGAATAGATCAAGCCAGGAAAGTCCGAGAATTTGGAAGAAACTCAAGAGATGCAATTCACGGAGAAGAGATCATCTCTGGGGAGTAGAGTTTCTTTGACAACTTCTACGAGTGACAGTCTATGAAAGGGCTCACTAAGAATGCTGCCTTTCATATCTCCATATTGTTTAACCCCAAGAGGAGGGAAGACTGTGTCTGGTAATCCTATGGGGATCTAGTTTAGATTATTTCTAAGAGTGATCAACGGGCTTAATGCTAGACGTAGTTGCCGGGGAAACTCTAAATATCTATACTATTATTACACAGTTGATATGAGTTTATGAAAGAAGACTTATAGCGAAACAGCCCCACAATACAGTTATATGTATATGAAAGCGGTAAATGAAAGCGATAACTACTTACTCGGTTGTAGAGTTTCCATGCTGTTTGGTTAGTTGTTCAACAAAGAAAGAGTGAAAACAACAGTATATTCAAAATCAAAGGAGAAAGTGCTTTGAAAAAGAAAGATTTGGGGCTTACAGCTCAAGGAGAGGCCCAAGGTTTTATCAGTGAGCGCACTGTTTGAATTTGTACAGAGGGACTTATACAAGTGACTGTGGCCCAAAAATTGTTTTCTGTACAAAGGGATGGGTCTTACACTCTCTCAAGAGGCCAAAAAGGTTTAAAGAAAAAGAGTGGGGCTTATAACACGAGGGTAGGCCCAGTTTGTTTTTCCGTTTGAAATGGCGATCGCGCCGAGATTTTCTTTTAACGTGAAGGGACTTATACAATAAGTGAGGCCCAAAGTTTTTGGTTAAAAGGGGGTTGGGTCTTACACTCTATTAGAGGCCCAAAAAGTTTTGAATGGGTCTTATAGCTCGAGGAGAGGCCCAAAAGGTTATTTTTCAAAAGGCGACGATCGCGCCGTTTGCTTTTGACGGTATCGGGACTTATACAATACACTGAGGCCCAAAAATGATTTGGTCAAAAAAAGGATTGGGTCTTACACTCTATTAGAGGCCCAAAGTGTTTTGAAAATGATTTATGAGGGTTGAATTAATCCAAAAACCCTAATTTGTTTTCAAAAATGTGTTTTAATTGAATAAAAATTCAATTAAAATGATCAAAATTGTTTAACATAGGAAAAACAAATTGTGATCTTGGATTAATGTTTCAAAAATTAAGTATTGACCTACTAAATAATTAGAAAGCATTAAAAGTTGCAAAATCAAGGTGGAAAAAATATTTTAAATGTCAAAAACAATTAAAACATTAATTCTTTGAAAAAATATCAATTATATAAAATAAATAATATTTTTGGGATTTTTTTGGGAAAATAAAATATTTTAACATTTTTGTGAATTATTAAAAAAAGAATCAACTCAAAATCATTAAAACTCAGAGAGAAATTAAATTTTGAATCAATTAAATAAAATCACAAAATTCAAATATTCAAATTTTGAAAAAATGGCGCCAAGAACACCCAAGAACACGCGCGTTTTCTGGGCTTGCCCAGATTTGCATTTTCTCTCCAATCTCACTGAATACTTGATTATATCATGCAATCCACATACCAATCAACTCGTTTCAACCTCACGATCATGTCTATGGTATTTAATTTCATTTAAATTAAACATATAACAAGAAATCACGAAAAATCCTCAAGAACCCTAATTTCTGCATGAAGGCTAGGATTTTTGATACACGATTCAAACAATGCAATTAATTGAGGGGAAACATTCCATGCATGATTATGAACATTTGGCAAAAGTATTGTGCGAGGAAATATGCATAGATTGAGAGATGACCAAGTTTAAGCTTACCTCTAGGTCGTGACAGCAAGAGCAAATTGATTTCTGAGTAGGAGGTGTTACAAATGAATTGTGATGATCTGAACAGCTTCCCTACACCCTATGGAGTGTGTTTGAATGCTTGGATTTGACTGAGAATGGTTGGATCACTTCATGGCATCTCAACTGCACTTTGGTTAAAACCTTGAGCAATTGACTGGTGATTCTGAGAAATCAGTGTTCCAGTTGTTGTTTAAGTGTTTGATCAGCTCACATATGATGTATATGAGGTGTGTGTGTGATTGGTTTAAGTGGAATTGCTCTCTAATGAAAAACCCGATAGTGACTTGCTAAGAAAGGCATTTTTGAGAGTGAGAAGTGGTTTTTGAGGAAAGCATCTGTTTGATGGCTTTGGTGTACTTAAATTGATCACAATTGAGCTCTAGTTATAGTAGAGCAAGTTTGTTTTGGGATCCACAGTGAATGGCAACTGCAGCAGGTGTTTGTTCAATGTTGGCCAATAGAAATCCAAGTCTCCTCTAGCCATTGACTAGAGGTTAGGGCACAGGGTTGTGGTTCCCTTGGTCTTGGATAAGTCTTGACTGAATTCAGTTGAGAATGGCTCAGTCCATGCCACCTTGATGCTTCCATTGAATGCTCCAATCCAAAATTGGAGTCTTGTCCCTATTTTGGCCATTCTAGGTTCAACATGCTATTTCTTGTTCCAAAGACTTTGGAGGCTTGGCTCAGTGATTGTCCCCTTTAGATTCAATCCTCTGAGGTGTCCAAGTGGATAGGAGCATTTGGATTTGGCTGATTTTGGCAAATCGAGCAAAAATGCAAATTCTGCCTTGCCTTGGCAGATTTCAGCAAGGCAACTTTCCAATGTCATATCTCATGACTCAAATGGAATTTGGTAATGTTCTTGGCCATTTTGGAAAGCCCTTACATGATACAACAACTGTTTGAACATGTTTGGTTTTGATCTCTTTTGAATCCAAGTGAAAAATCCCCCTACATTTGGCAAAAAGTAGGGTAAAATCTGACTTAGTGAAATTTTCACTAAGTGTTGGAACAAAGTGACTTTTCTTGATTTTGATCACTCCATAACTCAAAATCCACAATGAATTGGAATTAGATCTAGTTGAAGTTTTTGTAGAGGGCAATGAGATCTACAAATCAAGCCTTGGATGGGAGAAAATGGCTTTGTGGTTTAGGAGTTATGGTCCTCCAAAGTTGGTACCCTAGCCACTTTATTTTTAACTTAGAAAATTTTCTAAGTTTTTTTATGGTTACCCCTTTTACAAGTTATCCAATTTTTCTTGATTTTTCTTGATGAATGATGATTCAAATCATACATTAACATCATTTTAGGGTTAAAAATCCATTTTGGTGAAAAATCTCAAAAAGTTAAAGTTGACTTTTGTGCACAGTTGACTTTTTATCTAATGAATTCCAAACTGTGCAATTCTTCAGGAAATCATGTCCTTGACCTAAATCAAACTAGATGGACATGTTCCATGGGTGTCATAGGGTATATTGAATCATTTCTTAGGGCTTGGGAGCATGTCCTGGTCAAAAGTCAAAGTTACAGTTGACTTTTTCCTTAAAACCCTAACTGTGGTGCAGATGAAATTGAAACTTGTTGCTCAAGCTTCTTGGATTAATCCATTGTTGCAAATGGATCAATGTAGTTCATTAGAGACCCTCAAACCCTCTCTTGAGGTCTTGGCTCATGATTTTCCCTAAAAGTCAACTTAGGGGTGAATTAGGTCAAGAAACCCTAATTCCTGATTTTTGGTGAATGCATCCCCTGAGGAAAAATTGACTTGATGATTGGGTCCATGAGGTCCCATGAAGTATATTAGGTTATGTTTTGGATCATTGGCTTGTGCCCAGATAAAAATTTTCATCTGGAGGCCCTGGTCGACCAAAACCCTAATTTGGTGACACTGTCGATCTTGAGACTTGATCCACCTAGAAGGGAGCAGCCTTGTGCTTGATCCTTGAAGTGGGAGTCCTTTTGATCCATTTTAGGTGTTTGAGAGGTTAGACAAGTTGAAGATCATGTCATTCCTTGATTGATCCTTTGTCTAAGAACTCTACGAGGGTTTGAAACCCTAATTATTGATTGTAGTGGATGCTCACCCATCTTTGGGGAGACTGATGAAGTATGATGGCCCATCCATATTGTGATGATGATTTTCACAATGATGGGAAATCTTAGTGGTCAAAATTTGGGGTATGACAACCGCCAGGCTTGTTGGTCGGGGTCTTTGTTTATGCTTATTCAGACTTGTGTTGTAACAGATGCTTATTCTCTTTATATGATCAGGAATTCAGTTCTCTTCTGTTGTTAAAACTGGAATCAAGGGATAGGTCGCCTTGATGATGTTCATACATGTTTGCATTTGCATTTGCATAATCATAATCATTTTTGCATAACAGGTTTATCTCTGGTCTTCTTATGTTCTCCTTTCTTCAGACAGGATTGTCGACCAACGTATTCATCGGTATTCTACTCAGCCTGTGATAACCCGAGGATAGCCATGGAACAACTCCGTGCAGAGGTGACTGCAATAAAGATTCAGATGAGGAAATTTGGGGAAGATATGCTGGTCATGTCCCAAGAACAGAAATTGCTAAGAGAGGAAGTCAATCAGATGAGGACTCAGATGGGCCTGGTCATGGAAATCTTGAATAAGGTGTTAAAGAAGGAAAACAATCTTGTGCTCGCCTCCGCAACAGAAATCCTTACTCCTCCCATCTCTATGGGATTTGTTCTAGATCATGGATTGCCTCGTGAATCCCCTCCACGAATTGAAGTTTCAGAGCTTTCTCATCAGCAATCACTTCCTGCTCCCCAAGAGGATCCTAAGTCAGAGAAGCCTAAGAGGAAGTTTGATCTCATTCCAATGCTGTATGCGCAGTTGCTTTCTTATTTGCTCGAGCTTAAACTAGTCGAGCGTGTCACTCTAGGACCAACTCCGACAGGGTTTTCTTTGGGTTCCAATATGAATGCTAGGTGTGACTTCCATTCTGGGGCACCTGGTCACAATGTTGAGAATTGTACAAGGATCAAGCATAAGGTCCAAGAACTCATTGATTCAGGGGCAATCAAGTTCTCATCAGAAGTGGAGACTCCTCCCCTCTTTGCAGGATCCACCACATGTCATGGATTTTCTCCACAACCTTTTGCTGCAGAAGCTTTACGTCAGCAACCTTTGTTTGTGCCTCAGCTAAATGTGGAAAGGAAAGTGCAAGCGCAGGTGAGGCGCCCAAATCAGCATCGACAACAGAATTATCAGCAGCATGGGCAACCGAGACCAAGAAGGCCCAAGAGGATATTTGATCCTATTACTATCCCTTATAGTCAGTTGTTTGCTCGCTTGCTCAAGAGCTCACTGATCCAGCTGAGGAACGCCATGCCAGTGCCATACCCTATTCCTCCGGACTTTGACATGAACGCTAGCTGTGAGTTACACTCGGGAACGTTTGGGCATACAATTGATAATTGTAATGTATTCCTGCACAAGGTGCAAGACTTGATCGACTCAAAGGTCATCACGTCAGATGGTACCCCTATGAGGTGAAGCTTCTTTATCAGAGTGAGCACTCGAGGCTGCGAAGACATCATCAGAAGCAATAAGTCCAGACGGAGTCAAGTCTCCTCAACAATGGCAATCATCAGCTTCCTTTACTGCATTTTCATATGTAGCTTTCCTTTGTTTGTTTAAACATTGTCTGCATGTAAAAACTTGTTTGTGTTTGAATGTTGATTTTAATGCAATGATGTGTTGTTCCTGAAGTATCTTACTTTTATGCACTCATGTCATGTTTGTATGCGCTGCAATACCAACCTTTCTTGTCTAGACTCTTGGAGGGAGGATGACGAAATAAGAACGCATATTTCTAATGGTACGCTTTTGGATAAAACCCTGTTAAGGATGTACAGGCATTGTTTCCAATTCACAAACACTGGAGAGATAAGGAGATAGACCTTTGTCAACCCCTTTGAGCCTAGTAGTAGGAGTTCTTTCTGAAAACGAAAAACCCTCAATTTTAATCCAGGGGTAGGGTAGGCGTCAGTTAGTTTGACCAAGTGTTCAACTTTCAGAAGGAGTGTACATCTGAGGATCCATTACCTTCCACTCCAATATCAAGAGGTTAAGAGGTGTAGAACCACAATGGTTACTCCTCACCAACCGAAGAGTGAAACAGTCACGGCCCTTTCAAACAAGTCAGGCAAAACGGTGTCACGTGACTTGTTCAAAAAAAAAGAGAAAAAGGAGAAAAAGAAAAAGCCTGCTAAGTCAAAAAACTTGAAAGTAGGTGACTTAGGCAAAAGTTAAGGCATCTCGCTGGACTTCAAAATTGAAAACTCAAAAGAGTCAGTCCAGGCAAAAATTAGGGAACAAAAAGCAAAAGAATGAGAAAACAAAAAGCCAAAAGGATTACAAAGAAAATCCTCAATAAGAACAAAGTCGTGTGACTATAGACACAAAAGACAAAAAGGGGCGACTGTTAGTCCAAAACCTCGTCAGGTGTCGAATCACCAGTTGCATGAGTTCCCTAGAAATCGGGAAACCTTTTGAGAGACGAGCGCTTGTGTCAAATTAGCTGAACATAGGACTGGAGGATATCATGAAGAGTGGGTGGGTACCAATAAACTTTGAGCCATAAATCCTTTTTTCTCAAACCGCGAACCAGGCCACGCTACAACCCTTAAAAGTCCTAATTGAAATAGGGTTTAGTCTGAAGGCGTACTTCAAGGAGATAGCGTTCCTGACTCCCATGAGTTGTGCTAATAAGATTTTTGCTAGTGTTGTATGTGCGTATTGCTTTCCTTTCAAAAATAAGTGTCGTAACTCGGTTGCATGACATATTCTCAATAAGGACTTCAAGATTAACATATGTGTTGCATTTGAATAATCATTCTCAGAATAAATATTTTCTGCTTGCATACATTTGTTTGACATCAAAGAAGCTTACACGATGAACATCAGTCGAGAAGCTTAAACTGGCCAAGGTGAGGTGCCTGAGACTCCAGAGGACATGTTGCTGAAAGATTATGTGGGAAAAAGGCGTTCCCAGCCATTTGTGTTGAGATGTAACCAATCTGGGACAATCACACCGGGAAATCTCTTCAAAATGTAGCCAAGCTGGGGCATTCAAGTTGATAAGGTCTTTTCAGAGTACAATCAACCATGGGGCATTCATGTTGAGAAAATTTCTTCGAACTAGGGAAATTATGTCGAGATCCGATAAATCTCTCCACAAGCGTGTAAACTGGGGCAATCACGTCGAGATTCGGTAAATCTCTCGAAGTCTAGTCGGTCAGAGACAAATGTACTGCAGGGCTTGTACTGGGGCAGGTCACTTCAAGGGCGCGAGAAGTTTTTCCCTTCAGAACACAGTCAATCAATAGCACCTCTGCAAGGTTCAGAATATTGTGGCAGAATATTTCAGGTCATTACGAACCCTCTCGAGGTGGTTTACTTCATGAATCATGAAGTATGGGACAGTTATGTCTAGACCGGATACATCTCTAAGAGTTTGAAGACCCTGGGGCATTGTTGAACGCCAGGTTTTCTGTAAAATCCTCTTAAGATGATTGCTGGGGCAAGGTGGAGAGTTAAAGGAACTGTGTTTCGCTCTTGACAATTAATATGCAGAAACTTGAAGCACTGAGTTGTTCCCAGTGTGGGACTTTTGGAGTTTTTTCCCTCCAGCAAAGAGCCAGAGGGTATCTTTTTCCAGCAAGGTGTGGGAATTGTTATTCTTCCTCAAGCAGAGAATTGTCTTATGTTCGAAAAGGGCTTTTATGAAGGTTTCTTATCTCTAGCAGTACAGATGGAATCCTCACTCTCAGCAAGGTAAGACGATAGAATATCGTCAAGAAGGCGATGAGGAGTCAGAGTGTTCTCTTCCTCAACGGTCAGATCTAGTCATCTTAAGTAATTCAAAGTCCAATCCTCATTGGTACCTCCCCAGTAGAGCTACTCTCCTCGACATTGGAAAGTCCATCCTTCTCAGCAGGTTGTTGTTTCCCCAGCAAGAGACTTACAGAATATCTTCTTGGGATAAAGGAGTTATTTTCCCCACAGGATCTGAGCACTCGGCTAGTCAACAAATGTTTTTCTCACTAGCCACGGTATGAGTTAATCCCCTCCGGATGGGTAAGCTCGGTGTTATGCGCTAGCAGGGTGGATGTCAGCATCTACCGTTCCCCAGCAGGTTTACTGATCATGGCCAGTATTCCCCGACAGGGTAAAGGTAAGAGCATCTCCCAAGCAGGTTCAAAATTATTGACTTGTCTCCCCAGGCAGAGTTTGGCGGTGATCCTCTCAGTGGTTTGTTCAAACAGCTATCCCCAGCAGGTCTTAAGTATAATTGTTATTAGCATCCTTTCAGATCCAGGTAGAAGTCAGTTGGTAATTCTCAGCGGAGAGAATCTCTCTTTGGGTTCCATCTTCAATTTTCGTTCATAGCCATCCCCAACAGAGTGGGTTTTCTCTCGGAGCTTTCATCTCCAGCAGAATTTGTGATAAATGTCTTCCTCAGCAAAGTGAAGTCTTTCTCAGCAGGGTCTCTTATTTCGAAGGACAATTTATTTTGTCGTCCCCAGTGGAGTTTGCCTTCACCTTCAGCATTTATTTTGCTAAGGCGCCTCTTTTGCATTGCATAAGCATTCTTGCATGGCATCCTCCCAGTGGATTCGTCCTTCTTGTTGGTCCTTCCTACACTCCCCCGCAGAGTTGTCTGTTTAGATTTCTCTATTCCCCAGCGGAGTTATCTTTGTAGATCCGTTGATTCTACTTATCTTGGGTTGGAAAGTCCATCTTCGGCTGGGTCTTTCTTTTCGAGTTCGCTTTCGGTCGTCCTCACACTCTTTGTTATTTCGTTATCCCCAGTAGAGTTATCCTATATGGTATAACCGTTGTTGAAAGAGCGTTTTCGGCCGATCTTTCTTTTCGAGTCCGCTTTCGGTCGTACTCGTTCATCTTTTTTTAGTCCTCTTTCGGTCGTACTCGTTTATCTTTTTCGAGTCCTCTTTCGGTCGTACTCGTTCATTCTTTTCGAGTCCGCTTTCGGTCGTACTCGTTCATTCTTTTCGAGTCCGCTTTCGGTCGTACTCGTTTATCTTTTTTGAGTCTGCTTTCGATCGTACTCGTCTGCTATTGAAAGATCGTTTTCGGCCGGTCTTTCTTTTCGAGTCCGCTTTCGGTCGTACTCGTCTGCTGTTGAAAGAGCATTTTCGGTTGGTCTTTCTTTTTGAGTCCGCTTTCGGTCGTACTCGTCTATCCTTTTCGAGTCCGCTTTCGGTCGTACTCGTTTATCCTTTTCGAGTCTGCTTTCGGTCGTACTCGTTCATCCTTTTCGAGTCCGCTTTTGGTCGTGCTCGTTTATCCTTTTCGAGTCCGCTTTCGGTCGTACTCGTTTATCCTTTTCGAGTCCGCTTTCGGTCGAACTCGTTTATCCTTTTCGAGTCCGCTTTTGGTCGTACTCGTTTATCCTTTTCGAGTCCGCTTTCGGTCGTACTCGTCTATCCTTTTTGAGTCCGCTTTCGGTCGTACTCGTTTATCCTTTTCGAGCCCGCTTTTGGTCGTACTCGTCTATCCTTTTCGAGTCCGCTTTCGGTAGTACTCGTTTATCCTTTTCGAGTCTGCTTTCGGTCGTACTCGTCTATCCTTTTCGAGTCCGCTTTCGGTCATGCTCGTTTATCCTTTTCGAGTCCGCTTTCGGTCGTACCCGTCTATCCTTTTCGAGTCCGTTTTCGGTCGTACTCGTCTATCCTTTTCGAGTCCGCTTTCGATCGTACTCGTCTATCCTTTTCGAGTCCGCTTTCGGTCATACTCGTTTATCCTTTTCGAGTCCGCTTTCGGTCGTACTCGTCTATCTTTTTCGAGTCCGCTTTCGGTCGTACTCGTTTATCCTTTTCGAGTCCGCTTTCGGTCGTACTCGTCTATCCTTTTCGAGTCCGCTTTCGGTCGTACTCGTTTATCCTTTTCGAGTCCGCTTTCGGTCGTACTCGTCTATCCTTTTCGAGTCCGCTTTCGGTCGTACTCGTTTATCTTTTTCGAGTCCGCTTTCGGTCGTACTCGTTTATCCTTTTCGAGTCCGCTTTTGGTCGTGCTCGTTTTCATTTTCATTACCACCAGTTTGCAAATTTCCAGGTTTTTTTGGTATTCAATCCCCTTGTATCCCGGTTGTATGAAAGCCGTTGCTTCCACACCCTCGGATCCAAGGAGTTTGAATAGGGGCAGCTGTAACACCCCAAAATTTGCCCTCTTACTTTTAGCTAATTGGCTTATGTTTCTTTCCATTTCTTGCATTAGCATTTGTGCATAGCATTGGTTCTTAGCATGGGATCAAGGTACTTGGTTCATCTCAAAGGAGTCTCAAGCCTCAAGGTGGTTTGAGGAGTTCATCATATCTTCATAAGGTCAAGAATGGCAAAGGATTTCAAGTGAATTTTTCCCTCCTAACCAGAGGGACCAAATTAGGGTTTTGGTTTCAAAAGGGCTTCTTGTTGAACTTTGTGGATTCAAGCATGCTCTCATGGGTTTCATATGCTTACAAGTGCTCAGAGAGGAAGGCTTGGCTAGTGGTTCATTGTGGAAGATGTTTAATGGATCAGTTACTTGTGAAGTAAGCAAAAGTCAACTGTAAGGAGGAAAGTCAACCATGGAATTTTGAGGTCCTCTTCATGATTTTTAAGGTCTTATGCCCTCATATGGTCCTTAAATGTCAAGATTCATGTTATTCATCAAGAACCAAGAGTTTGTGCAAAAGTTACTAAATATGGAAATGACCTATAATTTGAAACTTTCCATTTTTGGCAACTTTTCAGACCATCTTCAACTTGACTTTTCATCATCAAAGAAGCTTCAAATGAATTTTACTCAAACATGAAAGTTGAAGATCTCTCTCTCCCATTTCCAAAAAGTACTAGATTGTCTCAATATCATTTGTGAAACTCAAGTTATGATCAAAAGACTCAAGGTTGGTTTTTAAGGTTTTCACATGGTTCCATTTGTCCACCTTTTGCATTTTGGTTCAAAATGGCTTGTTATGACCTCTAATGCTTCAAGTCACATTGCCACATCCAAGTACACTTCATGAAGACCACTTTTGACCTTTGAATCAATCCATTTCATGCCATATACCTCACTTATTTCGCATAATGCAAATTGGCAAGATGGATCAAAACTCACAAATCAATCAACCACAAGGCCCAATTTCAATTCCATTGTGATCAGCAAGTGAAATGTGAGTGAATCATGCTTATTTCATGACTTTGGCACGTGTGGATTAAGAGGTGCATCACAACTTGCATTTTTGCAAATTACTTCCATTAGCCTTAATCAAGGGATTAACAAAACCCTAATCATGCTCAGTGCTCTAACCAAGTCTATATAAAGAGAATCACACTTTCATTTCACCCTCATGCACTCTCTTTTGCTCAGAATTCCAATTTTTGCTCTCACTCTTTCTCTCTTCGAAACTCACTCTCCTTGGAGTTTCTTTGAGATTTTACTTCACATTCTTGATCAGTGAAGTAAATAGAGCAAGATTCAACCATTGATTAGAGCTGAGAGTGAGTTTTTCATCAGATTCAGTTTTGAAGGTTCAAGTTCAAATCTCAAGATCTAGCATGATTCCAAGCTCTAATTGCATTTATTTTGCAATTAGAGGTTCTAAGGAGTAGATCTGCAGCTTCCAGAGGGTTTTCTTGGTGTATTTTAAGCTCTGCAATTCTCAGGTTAGTGTGAAATTCATCATCATGTAACTTGATTTTATGGTGTGCATTGTGTTCCTCATGAGTTGTTGATCATGCTGATATGTTTAGATGTGATTTTGGACGTGTATCATGGTTGTATTGTAGATCTGAAGTTTTTAGATCTAAACTTTATCTCTTCGATTTGCTTTGTGTGTTAATGATCTGGTGAAATAAATTGCATATTCTTGATCCTTATTGAATTCTGAGTGGAATGATGTACATTTTTGCCATTTCTGGAAAATTTTGAGGTTGTTCTTGCCGGAGAAGGTGACCGGAGCTAGGGTTCCGGCACCTGGTTATTTTTCAGGTGGTCTGAAGGATGGAGGTAGGAGATGAAATCACAGTCGTTGATGGTCCAGATCTGATGGTCCACGTGCAGCCACGTCTTTTAAATCTTTTTTTTATTTTATTGATTGTGTGTTGTTGATCCATGTTTGTTATGGTGTACCACAGATCTGCACCTTACATCTTGCATGATTTTATGATTGATTGACTTGATCTGGAGCGTTTGATGAATCTGATGGTTGTTGTTGTGCCAACGCATTAAAAACTCACCTGCTTGTCACGTGACCTTATGTTATGTCCAGATTGATCATTGTGTTTGCTTGCTCATCATTATTATCACGCGCGTGTTAATCTGAGCCTTTCATCTTGATTACTTGGTTTTGGTTGACTGATTGTGGAGTGTTAGATTGATTTGATGGCGTGTGTGGGTCAATCATGTTGACTGATTCTTTTTTTTGTTGGACTGCACCTTTTTTTTTTGTTTATTGTGGATTGGGCTGGCTATCTGCACCCCCTCCTTGAGCCCACTTTATATTTTCAACGTGGATTTGTTGCTTGTTGCACCCCTGGGTTTCTTTTATTCCTTTTTATTTTATTTTTTGCATAGTTATGTATTTTAATTTTTAAAAATAGTTTTATGCATCAGAAAATTACCAAAAAAATCATGGATCACCTTTGACATTTTATAAAATTTTGGAAAATTTTATTTTCCATTTTTATTTTATTTTGAGCCTCTGAATTAATTGTTTGTTTAATTTCTTTGTGAAATGCTTCAATTGTGCACACCTTGCCTTGTTGATTTTTGTTCTCATCATTGGTGTATGATTTGCATCCCATTCTTCTTGCATACTTCAGAAGACATCTTGAGGTTCTTAAAAACATTTTTGTTTCATTTTTAAAACTTTTTCATATTGCATTTTAGTCCCTCTCCTTTGCATATTGGTTCATGGTTCCTATGTGATCTTTGCCTAATTGTTTGAGGTACTTAAACTTTGAATTTTGGTGTGATCTTTTGGCATGTTGTTAGTCTCTGACCTAGGTCATTTAGGTTCTGATTTCACAATTTTTGAATGTCATTTGATATATGTTTGATTATTTGTGCTTAAGTGAATTTTGCATGATCATCATATGACATCTCTTAACCCTAATTGATTTGCCATGCCTAATTGATTGAGTTTCTTTGTGATTCTTTGCATGAGCTTTTGGTATGATGTTTACCCCTGGTTGAGGTCCTTTGAGATTTATTTTTTTGCAACTTATGAATCATGTTTGGCATGTGATAAGTGTTTGGACTTTGAGTTTCCTTTTGTGGACTTTCTTTGGTGCATAATGTTTCATGCTTTGATTTTCTTTTGCACATGAGAATTGTTGATGATGGTATGATCTTGGTTCTGACTTGCTTTCATATTCATCTTATTTTTCTCATTTCATCTTGATATGAAGTTCATTGGTGCTTAATTGTGCATTTCATATAAGTATGCTTGCATTCTTTCATGATTACCTTTGCATGCTTACTTGAGATGTTTTGCATGATCTCTGAGACTTGTTTATGGATGTAAGTTGGATGTACTTGATATGATGTGCTTGCTGCCCTATCTTGTTTCTTACCTCATCCTTCTCTTTCTCATTCTTCTCTTTCACTCTCTTTCTCCCATGAATTTCAAGACTTGTTTAAGTCTTGGATTCTCTCCCTTTAGAGCTACCTAGTCCAACTTAATTTTTGATTAAGCTTGGAGTAGGATTAGCATTAGGTTTTAGGTAGTTGTCCCTCCTAAGCCTCACTAACCATAGGTTACCCATGCATGATAACATTAGGACTCTTAGTTTCCCTTTAGAGTTTCCTTTGGGTCCTCTCTCTTCTCATCTCAAAACTTCTTGAAAACACTTAATAAAGATAAAGTGTATTGCGCACGAGCCTTAAGCGTGGGGAATGAGAAATGAGGGGCTTCCTCTCATCTTTCTAGAGTGCTTAGCGGGCGTCCTGTCTTGGGACGATTCGTTAAGTACTCGTCCATGTGCCCTAGACTTTGGTGCAATGCAAGTTATGAACTAACTTAAAAAGAAAACACTTCTGTCTAAAAAACACAAAAACAAATTCAAATCTTTTTATCCTTCGGGATTGTTTGGTTCCAGACCATTTTTAGAAAAGAGCACGTTACCTTCCGTCTAAGTCGCAAACATGCATCGACCCTAACTGCCGGACGCGAATCTAACGTCGCTCATAAAAAACACTTACCCATTCGTGGTCGTACCCAAGAACTACATTAGCTCTGATTCCTCTCTCTCGTCCGATTGAGGATATGTAGGCACCAGACAGCGATTGTCTTGGCGAGCAACCTTCCCCCACAGTTCCCGTCCGAACTACGTTGACTCTAACTTTCCCATTGCACTGAGGGAGTACGTAGGCCTAGGGCATCGAATATGTCCTACCGAGTCCGTCTTAGTCACCCCCATCCCATTTTTCTCTTGTTCAGCCATAGACAGTAGGACAGCTCACCCTTCGTTTAGACAACAAGCGTGGATCCCATCGAGTACGATGGATGCGTGGGGTGCTAACACCTTCCCCTCGCATAACCGACTCCCAAACCCGGACTATGGTTGCGATGACCATGTCTTTCCCCCTTTCTCTTCAGGTTTATGCAGTGTTTCCTTTCCCTCTCTCGGGATAAATACACATTGCTGGCGACTCTGTGTTTTCTACGCCACTCTCGCGTTTGTACCGTTGGATGCGAATCTTTCGGGAGCGAAACTTGGAACTCTCGTCGTATCATTTTGGCGTTGTACCTGATTGCAATTTTTTGCTTTAATGAGGCTTCGCGGAGCACTGCTCCGGATCGAACCTCTTCGACGAGGTCGAGCTCTTCCCTTAGTGCCACATTGTTCATTTCTTCGTCCAGGGGTGACTCAGTCCGCCTGGATGGTACATGTACCTCTATGGGGATTACAGCTTCGGTCCCATAGGCCAGACGAAAAGGGGTTTCCCCGATCGAAGAATATGGAGTCGTGCGGTACGCCCACAGGACGCTGTGCAGCTCCTCGACCCAAGCTTTCTTCGTTTCGTCCAGGCTTCGCTTGAGGCCTCGAAGGATTAGTCGGTTTGCTGCTTCAGCTTGCCCGTTAGTCTGGGGATGTTCAATGGATGTGAAGTGTTGTTTCGTGCCCAGCTGAGCGACAAAATCTTGGAACTTCTTGTCTATGAACTGTGTCCCGTTGTCCGTGACTATTGCTTGGGGAATGCCAAAACGCACGAGGATGTTTCGTTTGTAAAAACGTAGTATGTTAAGGGATGTTATTTTGTCCAGAGCTTCCGCTTCTATCCACTTTATGAAGTAATCAGCGCCTACTATTAAGTATTTGTTCCTACTACGAATGGCCCCAGGATGTCCAGGCCCCACCAGGAAAAAGGCCATGGGGAGGACATAGCCTTGAGCTCGTTAGGTGGAGCTAGGTGCGTGTCCCCGTGTCGTTGGTATTTATCGTACTTCTTCACATGCTCTTTAGCATCTTGCTGCATGGTTGGCCAGTAGTACCCTGCTCGAAGGGCTTTCCGGGAGAGGGATCTCCCTCCGAGATGTTGGGCATTAATTCCTTCGTGAATTTCGCGGAGGACGTGGGCGACCATCTCTTCCTCGACATATTTGAGTAATGGGATGGAGAACCCTCTCCTGTAGAGTTTGTCTTTGACCAGGACGTAGGAGCAGGCCCTGCGTCTAACTTGCTGGCCTCTTTGGGGTCGAACGGAAGTTCGTCCCTCGCCCGTTCGTCCCTCGCAAGGTAGTTATAAACGGGGGTCATCCAGCAGTTGATGTCGCCGATTACCTGTACGTCGAGGTTCGGGGATGCCTTCTCGATACTGGGTCGAGGAAGTACCTCCTGGATGACGGACTTGTTTCTGCCCTTTTTCTTCATGCTTGCTAGTTTATATAACACGTCTGCCCGAATGTTATGCTCACGGGGAACATGCTTCACCTCTACTGCAGCGAACTTCTTCATCTTTTCTTTGACCAAGGCTAAGTACTCTGACAGGCTATCATTTTTGGCCTGGTATTCTTCCTGAACCTGGAGGGCTACGAGTTGTGAATCCCTGCAGATGACAACTTCTTCTGCCCCAAGGTCCTCGGCCAGGTGCAAGCCGGCGAGGAAGGCTTTGTACTCAGCCTGGTTATTAGATGTGGGGGAGGATAAGGTGAGGGATACCTCTACGATGATTCCCTCACTGTTCTCCAATATAATGTCTGCCCCGCTTCCTGCCGAACTGGATGCCCCATCGACAAAGATGGTCCACTTGCGGGCTCCGCAGGTGGGGGAATCTGCGAACGTCATTTCTGCGACTAAGTCAGCCAAAGCTTGGGCTTTGAGGGATTTTCTGCTTTCGTATTGAATGCCAAATTCAGACAGCTCTAACGACCATTTGAGCATTCTGTCGGCCATATCTGGTCACCCCAGTTGTTGCTTTACGGGCTGATCTGTCCGGACCACGATCGTGTGGGCCAGGAAGTAGTGCCATAGTCTTCTGGAGGTGTTGATGAGGGCCAGCGCTACCTTCTCTATCTACAGGTATCTCAGCTCTAGTCCCTGCAATGCTTTGCTGGTGAAATATATGGGCTTTTGCCCGTCAGGTGTTTCGCGGATAAGAGCGGCGCTTACGGCCTCAGACGCTACGGCGAGATATAGATACAGAGTTTCGTCGTCGTCTGATCGAGAGAGGACTGGTGGTTCTGACAATGCTCATTTCAGATGGAGGAGATCCTGGTCGCATTCCTCTGTTCATTCAAACACTGCCTATTTGCGGAGGAGTTTGAAGAAGGGCAGGGCATGCTAGGCATACTTGGCCACGAGACGAGACAAAGATGCGAGCATCCCGTTGAGGGACTGGATGGATTTCTTTGAGTTGGAAATTCGAAGAATGCCCGACACTTGTTAGGATTGGCCTCGATTCCTCATTTTGTCAGGTAGAAGCCAAGGAACTTGCCTGCCCGGACTCCAAACATGCACTTCTCTGGGTTGAAACGCATCCGGTATTTCCTGGCCTGTTCGAAAACCTTTCTTAGATGGGTCGTGTGATCGGTCTCCTCGTGGGATTTTACGATCATATCGTCCATATAGACTTCGAGCATATCGCCTATCTCTCCCTAGAAGACCTTGTTCATCATCCTCTGGTAGGTTGCGTCGGCGTTCTTTAGGCCAAAAGGCATTACGTTGTAGTAATAGTTGCCCGATTTGGTCATGAAGTTCGTGCATTTTTTATTGCTCATTGCCATTGGTATTTGATTGTAGCCCGAATAGGCGTCCATGAATGATAATAGTTTAAAACCGGCAGAGTTATCAACAAGTTTAACAATATTGGGGGGGGTAGGCATCTTTTGGGCATGCCTTATTAAGATCGGTATAATCAACACACATTCGCCATTTGCCATTAGATTTTTTCACTAATACAACGTTGGACAACGAAGTGGTGTACTTGGCCTCCGATATAAATTTTGCCTCGAGGAGGTCTTTTACAGCTTGTTACGCAACCTCCGTTTTCTCCGGAGACTGCTTCCTCCTACGTTGTGCTACTGCTTTGACGGCTGGGTCGATCGTGAGTTGATGGCAGGCAACGGAGGGATCTAAGCTGGGCATCTCCGCCGCGCTCCAGGCAAACAAATATGCGTTCTCTTAAAGGCAGTCTTTAAGTTGCTTTTGTACGATGTCGGGGAGACCAGTCCCTATCCTTACTCCCTGTTTTGGATCGTCGCCGAGCAGGACGAGCTCGAAGTCACCATCCGGAATAGGGCGCATCGGATGGGAGTTGCTAGTCTAGGCGAATGAGCTGCTCGGGATGTCCTGGTCCTTTTTCGAGTTGTCCTCGGCAAAGCGGCTGTCGAGGTCGAAGGAGTCGACGCGAGGTAGTGGCTTGGTTTCCTCCGAGCTGCTGGGCAACGCTGGCTTATTGGGGGTCTTCAGCTTGGAAGCGATGGCGCCGAGTCCCTTGGTGGCCGCTTCGAAGCACCGTCGTGCAGCTTCGATGTCCCCGTGCAATGTGGCGGGGACAGCTACCAGCTTGGCTAGCGTTGGCCGCCTGAATATACACTGATGGAGAGACAAGCAGTCAATCACCAGGAACTGTACTACGTACCAAAGGTCATGGTCAGCTCTACGTACCCCCAGGGTTTCGTGACCGACCCATTGAAACTTGGAGGTCAGAACCCGCATAGGGAGTGAGATACGATTCGTCCAGTTGGAGGGTCGAGAAAAGCTGATAGTACATAATATCGACCGAGCTGCCTTGGTCGACAAGGATCCTGCGGACATCAAAATTGGCCATCCGGCCTCAGACGAGCAGTGGGCTACTTGAGTTCGGGGACCCTCCGAGGAGCTCTTCCCTGTAGAAGGAGATGGGGATTGATCCCTTCTGGGACTTGTCGAGCGTTGTCACCTTGCTGGAGCTCGTGCTGATCCGGTGCTTGAACTTTCTCTTCACAGAGCCCACGGTGACTTTGTTGAAGCCCCTTCCGGAGATGATCATCGCGGAGGGGAAAGTCTCCCACAGGCTGTGGGCCGCAAAGTATGCAGGAGCGCTGAGCTCGTCTGGAACATAGAAATCCTCCGGTCGTGATATAGGCATGGCGACTTGGAGGTTGGTTTCTTCTGAGGAAGGCACCTCTTCCTCTACTTTCTTTGACTCCTGGGCGTCTTGCTGGGGAGCATCTTTATTTTTTGTAAATTGCTTCAGGTGGCCATCCCTGATCAGTATTTCTATAGCATCCTTAAAGTGGATGTAGTCTTCAGTGGTGTGGCCGTGACTCTAATGGAAACGACAGTACTTTGATTTATCGGCGTTGGGCTTGGCCGGTATCTGCTTGGGGAACTAGATTCCCGCCTGCTTAAACTCCGAGTTGGCACACTCGGAGAGAATCTTTTCCATGGGGGAGTGTAGTCGTGGAACTGGCCAGAGGGTCCCTTGTTATCCCTGGAGTCCCAGGGACGATCTTCGCGCCTTCTTTCCTCCCAACGGGATGTCGAGGGCTCGTCTCATTTAGAGGCCCGGGCATTCTCCTGATGGCGGGAGGCTCGGGCGGAGCTGGCCGCTTCCTTTTCCTCATACTGAATGTACGACTGCGCCTTGAGGAGGAAGGCGTCCAGGCTTCTTGGAGGTGCGAAGCCGACAACTTTAGAAAAATCTGAATGTGGGCGGAGTCCCCGTTCGAGCAGAAATTTTTTCATGTCGTCGATAGTGGGGACTTGCACAACTTCTTTGTTAAACCTCTCGATATATGCTCGAAGAGGTTCATCCTTCCCTTGAATTATGGCCTCAAGGGAGGCTTCAGTCTTGGGATGGCGGCATGATGCTGTAAAGTGCCTGGAAAACATCCTGCCCAGCTGCTTCCACGAGGTGATGGACTCCTCGGGCAGTTGTTTGTACCAAGTCATTGCCCCTTTCCGGAGCGTGGTCGGGAACAGGCGGCACTTGATGGCGCCCCGGACGCCACGGTAATCTAACAGCGCATCGATGTTTTTGATGTGCTCATCAGGGTCAATCATTCCGTCATAAGTGCCCAACGCTAGGGGTTTCTCCAAGCCTTTGGGGAGGCGTGTAGCCAATATCTCCTGGGACAATGGGCCGTGGGGCTCATCATCACTGCTGGAACTGGTCCGGGAAGGGGAGCGGACGACTTGCTCGTGACGGCAACTTCTTCGGGGTGAAGGTGTGCGGGCCCGACCCTTTGATCTGACCAGGGGTGAACGTTGATCTCTCTGGGTTCTCTTGTGGCTCGGGGAAGATTGGTTTCATGGGGAAACATGATCGCGCTTCCGAACAGCATGGGACTCTGGCTCTTGGCGCCCCCGATGGTCGGTTTCCCGCCGTGGTCGTGGACTCTTGGATCGTCGTTGATTCTTCCTTAGCGGGGGGGATCTCGGATGGGAAGATTCTTCCAATTCCCCGATCCTCTCGTTTTGTTAGAGGATCAAGAGGTTGGTTTTGTTGATCGCTTCAAGGAGAGCCACTACGGCCGGGTCAACGTTGGGTGGAGCTGGAACGGGCTGGATGGCCAACAAGGGATGGTCATTGTCACGGTCAGCAGGAGTGGGGGAAGGAGACGCGGTAGCCCCGTCTCTCAGGTGACAGGTGTCTCCTCCGAGGAGGGATGAAGAACCGTCAGCATCAGTTTTGTTGACGAAGAGAATAGAAAGATGGTGAGCATCTTTGACGTGATCTTGAGAGGCCATGATCATAATCTTGGATGAGGAATGTGTTTTGGTCTTAGAATCTGAGGTGGATGTTAAGACGGGGAAAACAAGATTCCCACAGACGGTGCCACTGATCGTGAAGGTTGATCAGATCCTGTGATGGGCCACGAAGAACGTCTGTGATACTGGGTGTGAGAAGAGGAGGGGGTGTACCTGCAAGGCACTTAGACGCTCAAGTAAAAAAGGGTCAGAGAAAAAGGGGCAAGTACAAAGTGTGAGTTCTTAGGATGATTATTCGATACCTGGCCCTCCCAAGTGAGAGGGTTTATATAATGCCCTCAGCGATTGGCCAACGGTCCCTATTTTCGGGGCATAATAACCGTTTCCCGAAGAATATGTAACTGCCAAAAAACTAGCCGTTATGACGAGCAGGAGTGTCCGAAACTAGCCGTTGCCATGGGCAAGGGCGTAGTTCCGGGCACAGGCGTCGTGGCTGTTCCTGGATGACTGAGTTGTGCGTGACGAGCAGAAATGTCGGGGAGGAGCAAATGATCCTGAGATCCATCCGTCCATATGTGCCCGGCAGAGGGGCAGAAAGGTAAATGCTGCCCTCCCCCAGTTGGAATTGGACAATTGGGTCGTTCTAGGAGTAGAAGTGGATAGGGCCATGCCTAGTCATTGGTCCAGTCCGGAACAAGGACCTTATTTGATAGCAACCAAAAGCATTTTTAATTGACATTAAGTGAACACACATGTTATCTTTTCAATACACATAATTTTTAACCTTGAATATGAGAATTATACACCATTCAGATCGTCCTTACCCATATTCTCAACATTTGAAATCGCAAAACCTGATAAAAAATCTAGGTCTTAGGATAATCGTACCCATCCTTAGGATCGTCCTTAACCATATTTTCAATACATGAAGTTACAAGACCTGGTCAAAAAACCACTCTTAGGGTCATTGTTAGGAAGAATATAGGTGTAGAATGGTCTAAAAGGGGGTTGATTAGACCTTTCCCCAAAAGTTAATTTAAATTTTTATTTTTTTTAAATTAGAGTTTTACAAAAAGTGGGGCAGCCGAATTTTATAAAAGATGTATTTTGATAGATTTCAAGAAGTGCACTATAATTAGAAAATATTATAAATATGAGAGATCAAGACGCTAAACAATCAATGCGTCAATTAACAGAATTCAATCTAGATGATATAAATAAATTGAACTTTATTAATTGAATAAGACATCTATTATTACAAGTTTTACAACAATAATCAGCAGAAAGACTGTTCAACAAACTTAATCTATCACATACATACGCTTATTATATAAAATCATTATAAGTGATAAGCCTAGCCACATACAACTCTAGAAAGCAGATAAAATCTTAGATCATGAAAATCTATACATGAATTTAAAGAGATGGATAGATAAAAGTTCAAAAATATTTATACTGGTTCAACGCATTCGTCATTGCTTTGCGCCTAATTCAGTCTCCAATGACGAACCATTGAAAATTTGTGGGTCTTCCAATATATGAATTTTTTTTATGGCCTCTCAATACAATCAATTAGTATTAGATAATACTAAAGATTAATGAATAAATAAGCAACATCAATATAAATATTTTTCTTCTGATGTATACATCTCACGAGGATGAATTCCAAAAGATCTTTACTCGATCTTGAAACATTTCACCTTTCTATATCTAAAGTTCTTCTCCAAATCTTTGTCCAAAATAATCTTCACTCAACCCTTCTAGAAGTCCCTCGTCCGAGCCTTTGATCCCACTGAAGGAACCACAAACTCCAACTTTTTCCACAATAACCTTCACTTGGCCATACCGATATTTTACTTGGAGAACAAAACCTTTTTTTTTTCTTTTCTTGGATTTTGAATCCTAGCTACATAGTCACAACTTGATTCTTAGATATGAAACTCAAACTTCACAAAACATTAGCACCTAATGACCATTCTCTCACTAGATCTCACCCTCTCTCAAAGTTCAGAAGCACACACTCAAGTAAGGTAATTTGCTAGAGTTTGAAGATGAATGATTTCATATGCAATCTCACACTACAATGATCTAGAATTCTTGAAAATAAAACAATTACAAGTTATTCTTCAAGTTTGATTTGAGTAAGAGATATTTGTGTGATTGACAAAACTCAAAAATGTTTTTTCAAAAATTGTGAGTGAATGCTTCTCTGAAAACTTGTTTCAAAGTTGTGAGATAAAAGAGAAAATTTTGATCATATACGTGTTGGAGTTAATGCACTAAAAACGAGTAAAATTTCCCTTATAAATTGAGTCAAGAGCAGTGACTATGATTCGAGTTAAATGAGATAATAATTTGAGTAAAAAACATGAAACATACATTTTGCACCTTTGATTTGATTCATTATTCGATTTAAAGAAATTCATGATTCAAATCACATAACCAAAGAGGAATTCCAAAATTTGAAACCCAACCATGATTCAAATAATCTTTTCATGTGATTTGAATCAAGCTCACACCTGATTCGAATCAGGGTATCTTCTGATTCAAATCACACTTCTAGAAGAAAATCTTGATTTACACATTCATGTCATGATTCGAATTCCACTTAATTATAATTCGAATCACACTTCCAGAATTGAAATTTTGAGAAAGTGAAGTGTTCATAATTCAATCAAGAATTAGTCTGATTTGAATTTTGAATTCATTAGTTTCTTAATACAAGTTTTTGACTCATTGACTTGAACTATTTTGTATCGACTTTAGACAAAAGGTTTTGATTTATGCATAGAAAATATGATTTATCAAAAAAATCATAACAACTAAGATATGTGCAATGATCTAACTAAAAGGATACTCAATTACTAAAACAATAAAGTAAATGATAACCAATATGACACACATCAAAATTCTAAACAACAAACCCTGAAAGATAAAAGCAACTTCATATATATCTCACTTGTTCTCTTATAGATTAAAATTAAAGTGTTTCTTATTCATTCATCTATAATTTTATTTGACCTCATTATTTTGTTAAAAAGTTTGGTAACCCACTCGATACTTATCTCCAAGACTTTTCCACACTTTAATGTGTATGTTATTTGGCCCAATTGCCTTTCTTTTACTCATTATTTAAAACTTTTCTTTAGCCTCATGTTTTTGAATCTGCCAATAGTAGTTATAGTTTTGATCCTCTTCTATAATGCCACTACTATAAACATGTTTTTTTAACTATATTGAAACAAGGTTTATACTTCAGGTGGTGTCGGCGAGGTAACAAATGGTGTAATGGAAAGTTCTCACTTTTCACATCAGTTTATTTTTCCACCGAGGTGAAACAAATAACTTTTCCCCTTGGTTGTTTTTCCACCAAGGTAAAATCAACAATACAAAACAATTTTCCAATATATATTTCAAGAGAAAAGAAACATTTTGATTAAGGTTGGTTCCTTGTCTCTTATAAAATTAATTTATAAAATTGTTTTCTTTAATACATACTTGCAAAAAAAGGTCTTTGTTGTTACGAAATCATGGATTGTTATTATTGAGTTTTAATATTTCTAACAACAACAACAACAACAACAACAACAACAACAACAACAACAACAACAACAACAACAACAGCGTAACAACAAACATTGTTAGTTTACATCCATGATTTTCTAACTATTACACAAAACAATTTTAACAAACATCTATTAAAGAAAATAACTTTAAAAATTACAAGAGAAAATACATTAAGGAATAAACCTTGAGCATTTCTATACTCTGGAATCAATTCTAGGGAATGGCTTTTACTTCATGCAATGCTTTCATTATCATTGTGTTTTCAAGACTCAACACTCTGCTTTCAAGATTAAAATGTGGTGTTTACATTCTATTATATTGGTTGATGTGTGTTTCATGTAGATCGTTGATGATTGTTATGGATTAATGAGTTGAAAATGTCTTGACCATTGTTACTTTATAAATGGATGACAAAGATTTGTTTGTTAAATAAACAAACACACATTTCCCCTTGGTTTCCAGCATAACCGAGGGATTAAGTATTAAATAAAAAATTAAAAAAATGCTAAAATAACATTGTTGAGATTTGAAGGGGGTCACTACTACAAAACACGCATTCAACAATGCCATGGTTACCATGGTTTTTCCCTACACCGTGGTGACATATCTTAACTAAGGCGCTACCATATTTATTTTGTTTTTTTTTATTAAAAATTATTTGTATATAACAGCGGTTACAGAACCAACCGTTGTGATACAATCAAACTTTCATCGATTCGGACCTCAGCGCCATAAAATATTTTATTCCCTTAACGTTAAGGCACACCTTTTGGTTAACCGTTGTGATATATTTATAATAAATAAATACTTATCTATACGGTTGGTATTGTTAACCATTGTGAAATAGTTTACCCATATATAAGCGAATTAACTTTCACTTATTGACAGTAGCGCTGTTTCCTTCACAGCGAAACCCTAGAACCCATTTTTTCTCTTTGTCTTCACCATTAGCCATGAATCTTGTGCTTCATACATTAAGGTATTCTTCTTCTTCCATCTATTGTTAGATATTTCCCATTATCTCGTTTGTTGCATGTTGTTTTTGTTGATTGTTCTCATTTTTTCATATTCGTCTTCACTACCTTAACAAAGACCATACTTTGGCTATGGTACATAATGTTTGTGTAGCTATGGAAAAAAGTACAAGAAGCATGAAACTATGATGGAAACTTCATCCACTTTGTACTTCTTCATAGCTTCACAAACAAGATGTTAGTAAATGAAGAAACAACAGTGGCGACAAACTTCATCTAGTTTTAAAAACAATGCAAAGAAATATAAGAAGTATGAAGCTTTTGTGTATGCTTCTTCCTCCTTATATTTCTTTTTCATTGCTTCCCAAACTAGATGAACATCATAATTGATTCCTGTTCCGTGATTAGTTTCATTAAAAGGTGCGTCCTGGAAATTTATAATATATCTCTTTCGATCTCTCTTTACTTTTCACTGGATTATGATTTTAGGGTTTGGTTTTAACTGAGGATGCTCATTATTGATGTTTGTTGTGTTTCCTTCCAATTTAAGGGGATGATACATGGTGATGATGTTGTTGGTAGCAAGCGTATTGTATGAGTTGATAAGGTTCACATGGTTTGAGTTTATAATATCTGTTTCTGGTATATGATGTTGTTTGAGTTTATTATATTCTATGTAGATTGTTTGTTTCACTAACCCTTACTTAAAATACATTCATTTAATTTGACATAGATACTTATAATCTGCAAATTAAGTTGTATTTGAAAACTAACTTATATGAATCAATGTTTCCGAATTGCATGCCTCTCATCATTCATCTCACGTTCTTTTATATATAGATTATGGTATAATGATCTGGCTCCTTAGATGCATCGCTATCTTCTATTATAGTTAAATTTCATTAACAACAATTTATTGGTTAATCTTCCTCACCATCAACACTTATAATCGTAAAAATTACGATTATAAAATTTAAGATGATAAATGATGATGATGAGGCAGATTATCCAATGTCTTGTTGTTATGGAAATTTAACTATAATCGAAGATAGCGATATATCGAAGGAGTCAGACCAATAAACCACAATATATATGTAAAAGAGCATGAAATGCACGATGAGACGAATGCAATCAGAAAACAACAATGGTTTGTTTAAGTTGGTTTTCAAGAATAGTTTAGTTTTCAAGAATTGTTTAAGTTGGTATTTCTTTAGTGAGGTGTATGGAAAACAAGCAATCTACATATAATATGATAAACTCTGGGTACTTTCAACAACAGTTATCTATTGTAATCGAGATCAAAGATAATATGATAAACTCTGGGTACTTTCAACAATGGTTATCTATTGTAACCGAGATCAAAGATACTTTATGTTTTACATAATTTACTGCTGATGGGTTTCGAACCCAGTACCTAAGTTTATATATCACAACGGTTTATTAGCCTAACCATTGTGATATGTGGCGCGCGTCCTGCCTTTCAATAATGGTTTCTAGATTGTTGTAGAAACAACGAACTTACAAGTTACAACGACACTCTACTTAACAACGATATGTCAGTCGTGATGGTACCCCTTTTCAAACCATTGTGAAAGGGGTTTTCCGTAGTAGTGGGTTGATCAAAATCTTTTCCACCGACGGCCAGATGAACAAGGGAATGAGTCATAAATAAAAAATTTAAAAAATTAAATGCACTTAAATGCAATTGTTGGGATTCGAAAGGGGTTAATCATAATGTTTCCTCTTAGTTGTTAGCATAACCGAGGGAATATGTTGTATTTTTTTTTTAAATTGAAATGTGGTGTGCCTATGGTTTACATCTCTATTTTTTGTTTGTTGAAGTGAAAGTTTTGTCAAAAAAAGTATTAATTGTTGTAACGTGTATAGCCTATTAGAGTCGATTAGATCTCATATACTTCATTAAATATATTCGGGAAATACTTCTTCCATCTACACTTTATGTACTTTTCCTTACCCAAAAGATTTTCTTCTTCATCTTTAACATACTTCACTTGATACATGTATATTATCTTTCTTTATTTTATCTTAATAAGCCTATACAAAAATATTTCTCCTTCCTTAGTTCCTAAGAATTATTATAACCTATCAAAAGCTTGATTTCTTACTGCGTCCAACGCCTTCTTAGTCTTTTCCTTAGATTTTTTTTTTATTTTTCTAATTTTTGGAATTCTTGCACCTTGACCACTCTTTAAAAAAATTCTTTTTTTACTCTAAATTTAAATGAACACTTTTCCACCACCACAATTGTGTGTCCCTAGGTCCAAAACCTCTTGATTCTCTCAGCATCTCTTTTTCTTCTTCTTCTAATCTCTTGTGCCATCTTGTCTCACATATCATTTTCACTTTCTTGAGAATGTATGAAACCTCACTCAAAGATCTTGTGTTAGAAAATATTTTGTTTTTCATTATCCAAATGCCACCACTTGATTCATTTAGCCCCTTGTGGCTTCTTCTCTTCATTCTCATATTGACTCTTATACACATAACCAAAAATTTATGTTGGATAGTCAAGCTCTTTCCCAATATAACTTTACAGTCCAAACAAATCTTTCCATCTGATTGCATAATAAGAAAGAAATATATCTAAGAACATCTAACCTCACTCTTTAATGTGATAATATGCTCATATACTTTTTTAAAGCACGTATAAGCTATATAGTACGATCAAAAGTCGAATAAAAATTTAGGACATATTAACCCTTTGCATTTACTTCCCTAAGACCATACCCCACATGTATTCCTTCGAAGCCTCTCGATACGCTTCCTACATGCCAATTAAGATCTTGCCATAGTAAAATCTTTTCTTCTTGAGGTATATCCTGAACTAAGCCTTTTTTATTTCTCCCTGAAATTTACTTTAAAATGTTATGCTAACCTAATCTGGAGTACGTGCACTAATAACAGTAAATGTGTCTTGTCCCACTACAAAATTTAGGGCTATGATCTGATCTCCAACCCTTTTTACATCCATAACGTCATTCTTCCACTCATTGTCTATAATAATTTCCACCCCATTTCACAATCTAACTTTACTAGTATATCAATGCTTAAAACCTAAGATATCTGCTTCGTTCACCTTTTCATTCGCTCACTTAACTTCTTGTAGGCACATAAAATTGGTCTTCCTTTTAACCATAATCACTACAAAAAAACAGTAATTAACCATGTGATTTTCACGCCACAAAGATGAAAATTACATCACAACCATTAATTAGCGACGTGGAAAATGACGCGGCAGGAGCACTTGTGACAACTTTTTTGCCACGCGAAAATCACGCCACAACTTTGCCACGTGATTTCCACGTCGCAACACTTTGCCACGTGAAATTCACGCCACAAACTTGCCACGTGAAAATTACGCCACAAATGTCTACATAAATTTAATATTATAAAAATTGTATATTATATATTTATTTTAATATATATTATGTGTTTATAATAAAATATTTAATAAACAAATATATTAAAATAAAAATAGAATTTATTTATGTTTTTATAATATAAATATTAAAACAAAAAATATTTATGGTTTTATATATATAGAAGAATTAAAAATTAAAATTTTTCGGATTTAAAAAAAAATAAAAAATTGTTTAACATATTTATATAAATATAACAACAATATATACAAAAAAAAAATCAAACAACCTACAAGTCAATATATTTTTATATATGAAAAAAAAACATACCTTATAGTGAAGAAATCAAATAAAAATGGAGATCAATTAATATAGTTTGTTTAGTCTTGATCAAGTTCTTGAGTCTTTGTCAACAAATAAAATAAAAATCAAATAATAATAAAAACAAGTTATAGTTTTAACCTTAATAAAATAAAAAAAGAATATTACCTTTTGAATGAATGGTGGCAGAATGGTTTTTGTTGGAAGAAAAATGGTGGAGAGGAGAAAGAAGAAGAATAAAATGGTGGAAGAAATGAAGGTGAGAAAAATACACAAGAAGGGAGGGGGGTTGAATTGTGTATGTAAATTCTTTTTCACTTCTAAAAAACCAACTTCAGAATCTGAACAAGTTCAGAATCTTATCTCAGAGATGTTAGTAGCAGAATGAATAATATTCAGAAGCAAGAAACAAAGCAACATACAGGGTTATCTTGATTCCTCTCCTAAACTAAGAGTAGTTCAGTTTCCTTGTCCAACAAGATATTTTCACTATAATCAAACCGATTACACCTTGCTCAAGCAAATTATCAAGAGACTTCAACTAGTCAATCACACTAGAAAGAGACTTCTACTCAAGCAAACTAGCAAGAGACTTTTGCTCAAGCACAAAGGCAAGAGGTTTCCACTACTCAAGCAAACTAGCAAGAGACTTCCACTGCTCAAGCAAACCAGCAAGAGACTTCCACTGCTCAAGCAAACCAGTAAGACACTTCCTATACTCTAAACAATTAGTTAGGAGAATAGATGGCAACTATACTTGATCTAAAATTAGAGGCATAATAGTGATACAAGAACCACAAAGATTCTTAACACTTAAGATTTCTAAGATATACAAAGATAAAAAATCTTAAGAACTTATGCAATAAACAGTTATAAAAACTTTAGCTCAAAGTTATTATTCGTTAGATTGTTTGTCTGTTGTTATTGGTAATTTTCCTTCAAATCTTCAACTCCCTTTTATAGAGGCGGAAAAAGAGTCGTTGGAAGGTGATTGCACAAGTGTTCTTTGTTGAGAAGCATTTCCAAGAGAGACATTGGAAGATGTATCCGATTAAGATCTTCATCCATTGTGTAATAATTTTGTCCACTGCGTCTTTCTCATACTAGGTATCTACCAAGAAGTTGGGGTAGACTTAAGAGGTCACATCAACTTTCCTTGAGTCTTGCACTAAGAAACCCTAGTTGACTTTTTCCATAGTCTGGCGTTGACAAGATTGGTGTGCTTTAAAGACAGAGTACAAATCAGAAGCTGAGCACCTTTAGCTGAGGTCTTCAGAGTCTGAGTTGTCATCAAAAGCTGAGATGCCATGTTTAGATTCTGATCTTTCAAAAGCTGAGATACTACGTTCAGATTCATTAGATTCTGATCCTTCAGAATCTGAGTCTTTTAGCTTCTCTACATATGCTTTTATCAGGGTCAGTTTTGAGTTGAATTTTAAGCTTATGATCATGCATACTTGAACGTATGTTAGTATACTAAATTGTTCTTTAAGTACTTTGTTACCATCAAAACCCAGGGGATATGAACAATTTTGTTCCAACAGGGGATTCAGTGGAGAAAGAAGAAGATGAAAGGTTGAGAAAATAAGAAGTGTAAAGAGATTTTGCGAAACTAATAACGTGTGGGAAAAAGCAAAACTATTCAATGTTCTAAAACGAATCATACTCTAATGAACTAACTTTTGTACCATTGTTTATGAAAATGTGAAAATTCTTACTTATTTTTCACCCAGCAGTGATGCAACTGCCCTTGCTCATCTTACAATGTACATGAGCTATACATAGGGATGCTCTTGGACGGTTAATTTCCATAACCAATCCATAACCATAAATAATTCATATGTTATAACCGATTATTAAAACCAATTGTAATAACCGGTTTTCATTTTTGTAAAATGGTTATAAACTAGTTATTAACCGGTTATATCCCTAATTAATTTTATAATTAATTTTTATTTAATTTTATTTTAAAATCATTTTTTAAAAGAATTTTTATTTATTAATTTTTTAAATTTTTTTTTTATTTTAAGAAAAAATATTTATGTTAAAAAATAAACAATCTTTCTTTTTTAAAAAAATTTTGGAAAAAAATAATTTATTTTAAAAAAAATCTTTTTTTTTGAAATTTTTTTTAATTTTTTATTTACTGAAAATAAATTTTAACAATTTTTTTCCAAGAAAATTATTTTTTTTTGAAAAATTATTTTTTTTCAATTTTTTTATTTATAAAAAAATTGATTAATTTAATTTTTATTTTAGATATGAATGTCCAAATTATGGATTTGATTTAAACCATATTAATAACATATTTAAAATATGAATTTGGTTAAAATCGTACTAATACTTAACCAATTTTTAATAATCAAATTTAAATATAAATATAAATAATTTAAATAACCGATTTATTTGAGCCATATAATACGTTACTTTCAAGAAACCATCTAACATTATGTCATAGAATTTTTAAAAAGTTTTAAATTGTGGAATGACCTATCCTTTCTTTTATTTACTACATTTTTATTTACGATTTCTTTTACTTTAGAAGGAAGTTTCCGAATTATTTACATACGCTTCGGAACAAAGTTTCTAAACAACTTCCACTTGAGCATCAGAAATTGTAGTAAATCCACAGGTAAAAAATACAACAAATAAAAAAAATGCAAGTAAATCTACCGTTAATTAACATACACTTCTGAAGTAAATTTTTTATGAGATGCCTGAAAAATACATGCGATGGATAGAGAAATTCTCAAATGAACTAGGTCCGAGCAGCCCATAGTTTTATGGATTATCACAACTCACAGCTTAAATAACATTTGTTGTGTTAAATTCAGTCAAACTTTCATTTCTACATAAAAAAGTATATCTTATTATAAGGCAGCTTTTCAATGCTGATATTCAGCAAAGACTCAAATCAAAATACAATATCAGCCAAAATGTCATTCTTTTCCAGCCCGAGCCCACGACAGCTATAGCAAGTTGCTTATACTTCCATCTGTCAAAAACAAAATCCACATATTTCTCAGGACATCAAGGAGGTTAGTAGATGAACTTCATGTGACACAGAAAATGAACTTTATATCAACACAGTAGATTCAAAAAACAAAGTTACAAATCAAAAGTTATCAAACAACATTATTTCCTATTATGTTTTTTTATTAGGAGTATACTTTTGTCAAAAACTATAATCACCAACCACCAATACACTCAATCATAATCATAATACAACTGATAATAACACCACCAAACATAAAACAAAAACAAACAAAAAATGGTTAAAAAAGAATTAAATCACACAAATCTTGTAAAAGGCTTTCTTTCAACCCTTGCCGGCAACGATATCGTCGAATCCACGCTCGCATTTCCTATAGATTCTTGATATTTATCTGGTGTCCTGTGAGAGCTATGAGGATCCTTATTGCTAGAGAACAATGACCCTTTGTTCCATTTGAATGATCCTATTCCTTGTGACAAAGGAAATGAGACTCTTCTTTTCGAATCATTGCTTGGAGTTGGAGTTACACAACCGCTACTACCACCACCAAATCTTTCTCTTGGATTACTACTAGCGCGTACTTTGGCCTTAGCTGAAGCAGTTGAAGCCATGTAGTTTGGAACCGAAAACGGTGGACAGCTTGTGAGACTATCGTCGTCCTTCATTGGCACGTCGAAAGGTGAACTGGACCCTACGGCTCTTGACCTTGAATATTTTGACATCATGCTTGAACTGTTTCCTTGGGGAGTTCTAAATGGAGGAGTTCTAGATGGTTTTGAAGATGGAAAGATAGTCGATTTTGTCGATTTTGGAGTGGATGTGTCCATGTTATCGAAGGCAAAAGGATGATGCTGTTGCCTTTGAGTGCTTGAGCCAGGTCTTGGACTTGCCTTTTGTTCTGAATATGGTCTTGGCGGCGTGAGTTGGAAATTCTTAAGGACTTGTTTTTCTTGTGGATTTGATGTTACAGGTAGCTGTCTTTCCAACCAGTTCCACCACCACGGGTATCCACTCGATCGCATATCAGTCACCGGCGTTTGAGTTGATTTTGGCGTGGCCTTCCACAACTGTACAAAGTCATAACAATTTAGTGATCTTCTATCAAAATTGATTTCAGAAGAATCGATTTAGGCTGTATCGGCGAGTACCTGATGTGAATACGCAAATGCCATTGTTCTCTCTCTTTTGATGATTGCTTCCACTTTCCTTTGCAACCTTGCATCTACTTCCTCTTTTGTCAGTAAGCTATCATCCCAGTCTTCATTGTTACCTGCCTCAGACTAAACCAAGATTTCGATTTAATATAATAAATTAGTCCGATTTATACAAAGAATGCTGTAAAGAAGAGTGTGAACACTTACACCATGTCCTAAAGTCAGTTTTCCAAAGGTACTTGCACCGTCCTTATCGTTCTTGAACTCGGCTTGATATCGTGCCTGGTTTTCCAGCATCTGGATTCTTCTGGATTGAATCTGAGATTGAACTCGCACCAACAGCTGCATGTGTTTCATGGCACTAACTGTCTGCCTCTTCACACTCTGCCCTCTTACCACCCCTTGAAGCCTTACCAAACCCTTAAGAGCTCTAAAACTCCTCCTCGCCTTTATCACAAGTATCACATATTACAATCAGGAAACTTTGCTTCGCCGTGGATAAAAAATACGGCAAAATTATTAATAGCATTCACAAGAAAATGTAAAAGCTTACCGTATAACCTCTGTAAAAAGCCTGAATCTTAGTAGCCGAGGCTTGTTGGTTCCGTAAAGTTGGCTCGGGTCTGTAGCTAACCTCCTTGTTCTGATGAATGTTCCGGGAAGACGCAGCTTTGGGAGATGTGACTCGCGGAGAAGGAGTCCTCGGAGATGCAGCTCTTGGAGAAGGGGGCTTTGGAGAAGGAGGCCTAGGAGAAGCAACTCTAGGAGTAACAAAAGGCGGTGTTTTGGGTCGCTCAGGAGGCGTGGGAGGCCTAATTGTAAGCACTTGTTGCTCTCTTTCGAAGTCACCAAATATTTTCTCAATACTGCTCGGCTCTCTGAAGAGCGGGATAAAAGAATTGGTCTCTCCATGCTTTAGCTTCCCCGGACCTTTCTTCTTCTCTTTTAAACTTTTGTTATCTGAGTCCTGCTATATTATTAAACACGATTAAACTAGATATTCATATCATCGTGCATATGTTGCTTCCAGAATCAAAGTACATACAAAAGTGGTGAAATTTCTTAATATTACCGCAGGGTTAGAAAAAGTCCTAAAAGCTCAAAAACCGCTTACTGAGATAGTTAGTTACATATTAGTGAGACTCGAACGTCAAACCACATTCTTGCGGTATATTAGTAGAATTCTTATAAATGGTTAACCATTTTGGCATATCTAATACCGAAAGATAATCAAATAGAGGAAAAACATGCAAAAGAGCAGAGCATAAATTACCTTCCCTTTGGAGTGGTGTGTGAAAACCCTCTTGATTGCTGAAAACCAACTCCCTTTCTTTCCCATTTCAGTAGCATTACTGTTTCTTCCTGTAAGTTTAAATCCATAATTGAAAATTAATTTAACATTTTGCAATTAAAATACACATATAGTATTATCAAATATATGAGATATCATATAGGATTAAAATACACATTAAACAATAAAATTTACAACAATCAAATCAATATCAAACTTTTCTTTTTCTTTAGAACAAGAAACTTGGAGAGAATTAAGCTCACCAGAACGATCCCCGGCAAGGAGGCAGCAGCATCTCTGATTTATCGTCAGGCTGTTGAAGGCCAAAAGTTAATTGAACAAACAAATCACAAACGAACATGAAGTCGAAATTGAAAAGGCTTTCATTCTAATTTTAATTGAAAAGTGAAAACAAATCTAAGAATAAAATTGAAAGATGAAATTTATGAAGAAAGAAAATCATAGATAACGTTCAAAGAGAAAGCTGTGAAGATGTGAGAGAGAAAGTGAATAGTTTTGTGAAAGTTATAACAACAAAACTTAATGATAAATAATCTTCTGACAGGTTAGAAATTAGGATCCCAAGGTAAAATCAAGTTGATGAAAATTCACAGACAAAAAAAGAAGAATCATAATAATTCACACATGTCCATGCCAACACAACATGATTCATAACCATAATACTTATATAATTAACAAACTTAACTTACTCTTAAAAGCTTAAATCCTCAAAAGATACTATATTAAAAAGAACACAACAACAACAACAAAAACACTTAAGATCATATAGATAAGATACAAACATACCTTGTTAGTTGTCAAAGAGCTTCCAAAGTTGCAAGAACTCTAAAAGTGCTGTCAAAGTAGAAGAAACTCTCTCTCTCTCTCTAGCTTTTATTTCCAGCAGCACATGATTCTTCTTCCTTTCTCTCTCTTGGAATCCAATTCTTTTCACCTTTTTATGGAGTTTATAATAATTTTTTTTTTTTGTATTTGTGGAAGTTATAGTAATTTAGATTATTGTTATTTTTGGTTCAATGATGATGATGAGAGAAAGAGAAGAAAAAAAGAAGGGTATGGTATGGTTGGCCACTTTCTCACTCAATGTTCAACCAACTTTACTTCAATGGGAAGACTATGTGGACACCTACACAAGAAAAGAATTTTAATTACTTATTATAAAACGATTTTTTTAAAATAATTTAGTAGTTAAAATTTATTTTAAAGATAAATAAATAGAACGTCTGAGATTTTACTCTTTATCCTAACATCTGATCTGGGATATTTCTACACAGCTATCAATTGAATTGAATTGACAGTTATAGTTTAGTACTCTTTCTTTCTTCCTTATTAATTCTATTATAAACTTTCATTATTGCTACCTTACCAACATTTTCATTACTCCCTCCGTCTCATAAAAAGTGTCTTATTTGAGCAATGCGCGGTTCTTAAGAAAATGATTAGATGTGTTGGTTGTAGTGAAAAAGTTAATGTCATTTACTAAAATATCCCTATTAAATGTAATTGAAAAAGTTGTTGAATAAAGTGAAATTTAATGAATAGAAGTATAGTAGTGGGAAAATAATAATAATTACAACATTGATAATGTAAATGGACAATTATTTTAAGACAAAAAAAAGTGCAAATGAGACACTTTTTATGAGACGGAGGGAGTATTATGTATCCACTTAGAATTAATATATTATCGGACAAAAACATTATAGATTTTTATTTGTGATGACAGTGTGGCATGTGTTGGTGTTGCTTTCTTTCTGTGTTTTTTTTATCAAGTCTACGCTCCTTTAAAGTATGTTGTGAGACACGCGCTCATTTGTTGCTATGTATGGTTGTCGTGTATATGATTTAATGAAGATGTCATTGAAATTCAAGAAAGGGAGTTTTTGAACTTTTTGCATTTAAAGCTTCTATTCCTCTTGTTTGAGTTTAGGGAGTATTAAGTTGAGATTTGGATTTTAAAATATTTTACTTTTGATATTTAATAAATATTTTATACTTAAGAGTCAAATAAATCTTGTAGTATTTAATTAAGAAATCAAGATATTAAAACAAAATTGATCAGAAACGAGTTGAAATTACTTAATATCAAAACGGATTCCCGAATCAGATTAGACGGTTCAGTGAACTGAATATTGGTAAAAATAAAAAAATAAAAAATTAATATTCAATTGAGAATGTTTATAACAAAATTCAATGTTGTTAACAATTTATGATTATAATGAATTTTTAAGTGGAATTAATTTTGAGAAATTCTTTTAAGTTAAAAATAGATATAACAATAATTTCACTCAAATCCGTTCGGTTAAGTTAACTCAGTAGATAGCGGTACATAAACTAAATTATTCATTTTTAAAAGATGAATTTCAATTATTAAATTACTTAAAAAATAAAGAATTTTATTCAAATCGATGGAATTTTATCAAAATGTTCAACGATTTATTTTATCATTATATTTCATACTATAGTATTATTATTATTTTTATTTACTTTATTTTTCTCCATCATCATATTTCATATTATATTATTTTACTTTTCTTTTTATTCATTTTATTCTATTATAATGTTTCATGATATGCTATTTTTTTATTACTATTTATTTTTTCTATCATTTTCTTCTATCAATTAATTATTATTATTATTATTTTTGTCAAACACTTTCGATTTTGATCCAACTTTTTTACCAAGATCTTCAACAAACGTCAAAGTTGTTGCTTTCATTTTTTAAATATGTTTTTAATTGACACTTATCATGTTATTTTATGTTATTAATATTATTAAAATTTTATAATTCACTTTTATTTTTATTAGATGTATTTTCATTAATATTTTAATCAAATTACCATTCATTATATTTTCACTAATTGTTCTTTTATAAAATAATAATTTAATTGCTTACCTCTATTCTTATTCAATCTTATATGATAATGCGGTGGAGTGGATAGCAAATAATTTGTATTTTAAAATGTGAATCACATTTGCAAGTTGATATATTCATTTTATTTAAAACAGATGCGAATACTTGTTTGTGTTGAGAATAATAATATGTCAAGTGTTAAAACAGACCAAGTTGGAGATGCTTCAAAAATCATTGACTTTTGAAGGTCTTGGATTTTCAGACTAGAAGAGTTCTCTATGACTTCTGTCACAACAGAAATTTTTTGTTCTCAACTGAGGACTCCATGATGTTTTGATGGATGTTGATGAAAATGATCTTGGTTTCAGTTGCTTTTATAGTGGGTTCTGGTTAACCTAAACATTGGAATAAAATCCTTTGCTTGATTTTTGGAACTGTTACGACAAATAAATATTTAACATGCACTGTACAATCCTTAATGATCTCTATTACTTGATCGATTTCTCTTCCTTGGGAATGATCACGTAATGATACTCTGCTACGCATTTATGACTTTAATTCTTTTCTTTTTTCTTTTATTCTTTTTTATGTGACAAAAGGGGGAGAAAAGATATAGTAGTATTTAATTAGAAACTGAATCCATTCAGTTTGTACATATTGTCTATGTTAAATTTCTTTTATTTTGGTTATGTTACTCGGGAAACATATTTTAGATTTCTTAAAAATAGTTATAAGTACGAGCTTACAAACCTCAACCTTAGACTACTAGACTCAGAAGAAGCTTACAAACCTCGGATTCTGATGTTGTCAAGAAAGTTAAAATATTTTAGTTTTCTAGAATATAATATTTAGATGAGTTTACAGAACTTAACCTTAAACTATTAGACTTAGGCGGAGCTTACAAATCTCATATCTTGATGTTGCTAAGAAAATTAAGATATATTTTAGTTTTCTTAAAGATAGAACTTAGGGGGAGCTTACAAACCTCAACCTTTGAACTATTAGACTCAGGGGGAGCTTACAAACCTCAAACTCTGATGAAACTAAGAAAATTAAAATAACCCAACATTGTCCTTTAAATACTTATGTTTGTCATCATAAAAAAAGGGGAGATTGTTAGAACAAGATTTGTTCATGACATATATTCCTTGGGCTTTGATGATAACAAAGTATTAAAAGAACAATGGTGTTATCTAATATGTGTTCCAAGTATGCAGGTTCTAATGCTTAAAGTTATATTTTTAGAATCTGATATATAAGGACGCACTTGAGAGAAGCTAAATTACTAGCTTCTGGTGGTGCAGAATCTGAAGAACACTCTCTAGGTGATGTCTGGCGTAGACTCTGAAGCTGAAGGTCTCAGCATCAAAAGAAGCAACATATTGTCTATACACTTGGTGAATGTAATTAACTTCTGGTGATCATTTATAATTAGTGATAAAGCTAAAGTTATTCGTACCGCAGAAAGCAAGCTACATTGTCAAATCAATTTGTCAGCTAGAGTATAAGTTCACAATGCTCAAGAAGAGTTGTCATGCTTTAAGGATATATACTCTCAACGGCTCTATAGTACAAGATTACATGGAAGACATAATGGTGAAACATGTTACACGATGGATTAAAATCTTTTGATGTATCTTTCTTCAACGTCTTTTGTACTGTGGAGAAATAAAGATACTTGTTCAAGTTATCTCTTCCAACGACTAGTCTTCTACAACTGCTCTATAAGCTACTGAAGATTCAAACTGAAGTCTTTGAACAAGGGAGCAATCACAAGGGCAAATATAGTAGGAAAGCCAAGAAGGATAGAAGTGTTATTCACTTTTGTCTTGATAGAGGAATAACAAGATCATGCAATAAGCAACGCAATCGAGTATGCAGATTTTCTGTTATATGTTGTAAATTGTAATAAACCTTAAGATTTCTTAAACAATGAATGTCTTAGAAATCTTAAGTGCTTAGAGGTCTTTGTTAAGGTGATTACCATGTACCTCTGATAATTGTATCAAGTAAACCTCATTCTCTATTCTTCCAAACCTGATTGTTTAGTAGTTTAGATAAAGTCTTTTGCTATGTGTTTGAGCAGTAAAGCCTCTTGCTGAGAAGCTTGAGCCAAGTAAGTCTCCTGTTATGTGCTAGAGCATTGAAAGCCTTAATCAATTGCTGATTGAGCAGAAGTCTTGAATCAGTGGGATTTCAGTAAGGATGTCTTGGAGTCTGAGTATGAACAAGGAAATCTTGGGCCTGAGGGGCTTAAGCAGAAGTCTTGGGTTCGTGGAACCTGAGCAAGGAAGTCTTGAGTTCGTGGAACTTGAGCAAGGAAGTCTTAGGCCTGAGGGGCTTGAGCAGAAGTCTTGGATTCGTGGAATCTGAGCAGGGAAGTCTTGGACCGAGGGTCTGAGCGGTAGTCTTGAGTGTGAGGGACTTAAGTAGGGAAACCTGAGCAAAAGTCTTGGACCTAAGGGGTTTAAGCAGGAAGTCTCAGGTTAAGGGTCTGAGCACTACTACGGAAAACCCCTTTCACAACGGTTTGAAAAGGGGTACCATCACGCCTGACATGCCGTTGTTAAGTAGAGTGTCGTTGTAAGTTCGTTGTTTCTACAACGGTCTGGAAACCGTTATTGAAAGGCAGGACGCGTGCCACATATCACAACGGTTATGCTAATAAACCGTTGTGATATATACACTTAGGTACTGGGTTCGAAACCCATCAGCACCAAATTATGTAAAACATAAATTATCTTTGATCTCGGTTACAATAGATAACCGTTGTTGAAAGTACTCAAAGTTTATCATATTATCTTTGATCTCGGTTACAATAAATAACTGTTGTTGTAAGTACCCAGAGTTTATTATATTAAATGTAGATTACTTGTTTTCCAAACACCTCACTAAAGAAATATACAAGGATTCAATTTGATGAAGAAGTCTATAATCTGAAAATTAAACTATTCTTGAAAACCAACTTAAACAAACCAATGTTGTTTTCTGATTGACATTAGTCTCATTGTGCATTTCACGCTCTTTTACATATATATTGTGGTTTATTGGTCTGACTCCTTCAATATATCGTTATCTTCGATTATAGTTAAATTTCCATAAGAACAAGACATTGGATAATTTGCCTCATCATCATCACTTATCATCATAATTTTTATAATCGTAAGTTTTACGATTATAAGTGTTGATGGAGAGGCAGATTAACTAATAAATTGTTGTTAATGAAATTTAACTATAATGGAAGACAACGATGCATCTAAGGTGCCAGATCATTATACCATAATCTATATATAAAAGAGCGTGAGATGAACGACGAGAGGCATGCAATTCGGAAACATTGATTCATATAAGTTGGTTTTCAAATACAACTTAATTTGCAGATTATAAGTATCTATGTCAAATTAAATGAATGTATTTTAAGTGAGGGTTAGTGAAACAAACAATCTACATAAAATATAATAAACTCAAACAACATCATATACCAGAACCAGATATTATAAACTCATACAATACGCTTGATACCACCAGCATCATCACCATGTATCATCCTCTTAACCTGTAAGGAAACACAGCAAACTTCAACAATGAGCATCCTCAGTTGAAACTAAATCCTAAAACCATAATCCAGTGAACAGTAAAGAGAGATCGAAAGAGATATATTATAAATTTCCAGGACACACCTTTTAATGAAACTAATCGCGGAACGGGAATCAATTATGATGTTCATCTAGTTTGGGAAGCAATGAAAAAGAAATATAAGGAGGAAGAAGCTTACACAAAAGCTTCATACTTCTTATATTTCTTTTCATTGTTTTTAAAACTAGATGAAGTTTGCTGACATTGTTGTTTCTTCATTTACTAACATCTTGTTTGTGAAGATATGAAGAAAAAGTACAAGGTGGATGAAGTTTCCATCATAGCTTCATGCTTCTTGTATTTTTTTCCATAGCTACACAAACATTATGTACCATAGCCAAAGTATGGTCTTTGTTAAGGTAGTGAAGACGAATCTGAAAAAATGAGAACAATCTTCAAAAACAACATGCAACAAACGAGATAATGGGAAATATCTAACAATAGATGGAAGAAGAAGAATACCTTAATGTATGAAGCACAAGATTCACGGCTAATGGTGAAGACGAAGAGAAAAAGTGGGTTCTAGGGTTTCACTGTGAAGGCAACGGCGCTACTGTCAATAAGTGAAAGTTAATTCGCTTATATATGGGTAAACTATTTCACAACGGTTAACAATACCAACCGTATAGATAAGTATTTATTTATTATAAATATATCACTACGGTTAACCAGAAGAACCGTAGTGATATCCCTTTTATTTGTGAATTTTAAAATAAATAAAAAAGAAAAGGTGCGCCTTAACGTTAAAGGAATAAAATATTTTATGGCGCTGAGGTTCGAACCCATGAAAGTTTGATCATATCACCACGGTTGGCTCCTCAACCATTGTTATATACAAATAATTTGTAATAAAAAAACAAAAATAAAATGATAGCGCCTTAGTTTAAGGATGTCACCACGGTGTAGGGAAGAACCGTGGTGACCATGGCGTTGTTGTTTACTCGTTTTGTAGTAGTGGAGCAAAGAAAAGTCTTATGCTTAAGTGCATAAGCGATTGTAATCATGTTTTGATTATAGTGAAAATCTCTTGTGATGCAAGGGGACTGGACTACTTTTTTTTGGGAGGAACCAATACAAATCTCTGTGTGTTCTGTTATTATTTATTTATTTGCTTTTGTTAACAACCGTTGCAACGTATAATCAGAATCTGAACACCAGTTTAGATTCTGAACTTTGATCAAACGCAAACTAAAGAAACTGAAAAACACAATTCAACCCCCCCCCCCCACTTCTTGTGTATTTTTCCCACCTTCAATATTTCCTTTTTAGGTAAAGAGACCACATTTTTGTTCTCTTGTTTAAAATCACTAGGGATGACGGTTAATCCTATGCTCATTTTTTTTGTGAGGGATATCCTTCTAGCTATCTTGTTTTAATGATGTCAACAACATATTAGATTGTAATTTAAGCGGTATCACTTCACGTGTCGGGCATATAGCGTTTTACCGTTATTGGTCATGTGTCTAGATGCATAGGATCTTGTTCTCACCAAAAATAAAGGTCCACTATTGTTTTAGTAGTGTCTAGCATGTATGTTTGACCTTGGTCTGGTAAAAATGCTCAGAAAAATTGAATTTCCTGAAAATTTGCACTTCATGCGCTGACCCTTACGTTCATGCGCTAACCTCCAAAACTTGCGGGTAAGTGCACAAATCTGTGGACACAAAATTCGTATCTTATGCGTCGACGCATGGATACTGGAGGTCGACGCATGACCTTTATTTCTGCATTTTTTCACTTGATTTCTTTTCTGTTATTATTTTTGTTGGTCATATTTTTCATATAAATAGTTTTGGTCTTCATTTTTCAACAAAACAAGAAACGTGAAAGATATATGTCATTTCTCTCTTCATCTTCATCTTCTTCATTGTGTAAACAAACAATCACACATAATCATATTTGTTTGTGTCACCCATTGATCGAAGTGATAACGTTCAGAATTTAGGAAGTGTGATCTTCATCTTCTGGGTTGAGAGTTTGGCAGGTGTTTCTTGAATCAAACCAGTTGGGTTTGTCCTCCAAGAATCGAATAGATTTTGGGGGTTTTTGCACAAACTGTTCTTTCTACAGGGATTCGGCTGGGCGAAGGTAACCGAAAATTGGCACAACTGTTTCGGTTTAGTAGCTGTAATCAAAGGATTGTAGAAGAAGGTTTGGGTTCGAATTCTTGGAAGATTTCAATTGACCGAGTGAAGGTAACTGAAGAACGGTGATTTCTTTCAGTTTAGTAGCGTGGGACGGTAATTGAATCAACCATATTCGGAGCACTTGATTCATCTTGAATCAAGGGAAGAGAAAATTCTACATCAACGATCGAAGACGTTCGGGGTTTGAATGTTCATAGTTTTCTCTTGTAATAAACAATTTGCAACAGCTACATATATATATATATATATATATATATATATATATATATATATATATATATATATATATATATATATATATATATATATATATCTCAATTCCTTTTGTGGAGTTGGGGGCAGACGTACCCAAAGCGAGGACGATTGGGGAACTGCCTAATTAAATCTCGTTTGTTCTCTCTTTCCCTTAACTCTTTTACATTTCAGTATTGTTCGAATTTGTGAAGTAGCAAGTTATTGAAATTTCTGTCGTAGAGTAATTGTACGCTGATAAATTGTTTTGTTAAATCGATATAATTCCTTTAATTGTGTTTTGGAGCAGTTGTACATTATTCTCCATAGAAATTCTGCACATAGTGTGTTTACGCACACTAGGTGTTTGATAATTTGTTTCAAAGCAAAATTCGAACACATTGCTTTAAATTGCTTATCACTTTACCTCATTGGATTGGAATAAACATCAAGCAAGTGATAATTTGTTGTCTGCGTTTTTTAAGTGTAGTATTCAAAACTGAATTTTTCTCTTCCGTACTCATCCGTGATATATTTGTGCATATCTGATCCTTTCGGTAGAAGGTTCGTTGTAGACGTTCTATCCAGTGGTAGCTTCCGTTAAATAATTTTTTAAAACAGAATTTTTGTAGACCATTTGCGTGTAAAACTCAAGGGATCTATTCAACCCCCCTTCTAGATCCATAGCCATCGTCTAATAAGTGGTATCACGAGCTCCGGTTTATTCTGGTGCTTCGGTAAAACTTCTTGGATCATGGCGAACGAACCTAAGGGGGCTTATAATAGAGCTCCAGTTTTTACAGGTGAAAACTACAGCTACTGGAAGGATTGTATGCGCGTCCATATTAATTCCATAGACCGGAAGGTTTGGAACGTTATTTTAAACGGTCCCATGGAAATTACTATGACTAACGCGGAAGGCGTTGTCGTTCCTAAACCCGAAGCTCAATGGACTGAGGAGGACGAGAAAAAGTACAGCTATGATTTGAAGGCTCGTAATATGATCATTTCCTCCTTGGGAGTTGATGAGTATTATCGAGTCTCCCATTGTGAAACGACCAAAGCTATGTGGGATGCTTTACAAGTAGCCCACGAAGGCACTAATGATGTTAAGATGGCTCGTATTAATACACTAACGCAAGAGTTTGATTTGTTTTACATGAAGCAAGGGGAAACCATTGCGGATATGCAAAAACGATTTACTCACATTATCAACAAATTGCATGTTCTTGGTAAACCAATTCCAAATGAGGTTTCTACTAACAAAATTATGATGTGTCTTAACAGGGAATGGCAACTGAAGGTCACCACTATCAAGGAGGCCAATGATCTTGCTACACTAGACCTCACAACACTCTTTGGTAAACTCGATGAGCATGAGCAAGTTATCATTAGCTTGGATAAACATGAAAAGAGTATAAAGAAAGAGAAGGCAAAAGATACGGAGAAGAAGTCGATAGCTCTTAAGGCTTCTTGTTCAAAGTCCACACATGAAGAGCTAAGTGATGATGAAGCCAAAAATGACAAAGATGAAGAATCTGGTGATGATATGAGCTTATTTGTGAAGAGGTACAATAGATATGTTCGTAAGAACGATATTCAACACTCGGATAGGAATCTAGTCAAGTTCAGAAAGCAATCTAGAAGTGAAGGAAATAAAAATGGAAAGGTAAAAGGGACGTGCTACAACTGTGGAAAATCTGGGCACTACAAGCCGGATTGTCCATCCCTAAAGAAAGACAAAGATAAGGATAATGACAAGAGTCGCTCAAACAAAAAGTCCAACAAGTCTCAACGAGCATACATCGCTTGGGAACGCGATTGTGAGTCGGAGAAAGATGATTCCTCAAGTGACGAAAGTGAATCCGTCAACTTTTGTCTTATGGCACGTCACAACAAAGCAAAAGAGGTAAAACACTCTAAATATGAAAATTGTCAAAATATGTCTCATGCTGAATTAAAAAGAGCTTTTGATACATTGTACCACGAAGCTAAGGAAGCATTTCAACGCTTAGCTTCGAATAAAAAGATCTTTTCCTATTTGGAGAAAAAGGTTTCCGATTCCCAAAAGGAATTGGAAGATCTTAAAAACTCCATGGTGAATGTATCAAAAACTAAGATCGATAAGAATAAATATTCATGGTTTAAGTTTGGGGGCTGTGATACCTGTCATATTTGGAAAAGAGAGGTGAGAACCCTCAAAGCCAAGTTAGACAAGGCTCTCAAGCCTAAGATTACATTTGCTATTGATCGATCACATTATTGTGAAATAATGAATAACCCGTATCAACAATACACGTATGTGATTCGAGATAGTGATAGCAAAGGTAAACTCCAAACGAATCGTGATTGCTTATATTGTTGCAAGCCCGGTCATACTATTGCTAAGTGCCGCTTTCGAAGATTTCTTGTTCCAAACGGCATTTATCAATGGTTGCCCAAGGGCAATCTTGGTTTCACTTACCATAAAGGACCCAATGAGAATTGGGTACCTACTCTCCCTTGATTGTTTTTGTAGGTACAAAGCCTTGAGACCACCGAAGGAAGATGGGTTATGGATAGTGGCTGCTCAAGACATATGACCGGAGACATATCTCTTTTCATCGACTTTGTGGCAAAGAAAAAGGGGTTTGTCACCTACGGAGATAACAACAAGGGACAGATACTTGGTAAAGGTAGTATAGGTAACCCCTCATCTACTACTATCTCTGATGTACTTCTTGTGGAAGGCCTTAGACTCAACCTTTTAAGCATTAGTCAACTATGTGACAAGAATTATAAAGTCTCTTTTTCAAAGGATTGTTGCGTAGTTGAAGATAGCGACAAAAAGAATGTGTTTAAGGGCTTGAGGGTGAACAACGTCTATATGCTAGACTTAAATGAGGTATCATTGGATGGAGACAAGTGTCTAGTCACTATGAATGAAGATTCATGGTTGTGGCATAGACGCTTGGCTCATATCAACTTTGATTTGCTTAACAAAATTGTCTCTAAAGACCTAGTCATCGGTTTGCCCAAAATTAAATTCACAAAGGATCATCTTTATGATGCGTGCCAAATGAGGAAGCAAACTAGGATCTCTTTTAAATCTAAAAACATTGTTTCAACTATGAGACCCCTTGAGCTCCTCCATATGGACTTCTTTGGACCATCTAGGGTTAAAAGCCTAGGTGGTAACTATTATGGGTTTGTTATAGTCGATGATTTTTCTAGGTTTTGCTGGACAATTTTCTTAGCAAATAAGAGTGATACCTTTTTGGCCTTTGAATGATTTGCTAAGTTATCTCAGAACAAGTTAAACACAAACATTGGGTCAATCAGAAGTGACCATGGGGGTGAGTTTGAAAATCATTTATTTGAAGCATTTTGTGATTCCAACGGAATTGATTATAATTTTTCCGCACCACGTACCCCTCAACAAAATGGGGTAGTGGAACGTAAAAATAGAGTTTTGGAAGAACTTGGAAAGACTATGATCAATGATAGTGGATTACCAAAATACTTTTGGGCCGACGCCATAAGTACGGCTTGTTATGTTTTGAATAGGGTGCTCATCCGGCCTATTCTAAACAAGACACCGTATGAACTTTTAAAAGGGCGTAAGCCAAACATCTCTCACCTTCATGTATTTGGTTGCAAATGCTTTGTGTTAAACAATGGGAAAGAGACTCTCGGCAAATTTGATGCCAAGGCTGACGAGGGTATTTTTCTTGGATACTCTCAGTCAAGTAAAGCGTATAGAATTTATAATAAGAGGTTACATGTAGTTGAAGAGTCAGTTCATGTTACTTTTGACGAGTCTTATCTGAGAAATGTCGGAGAAGGTAGTTCTTTTCATGGTGCAGGTGTACCTACTGAAGACATACTCAAGGACACTGATAAGGGAATTGATCAGCCTGAAGCAGTGCGTATTGAGGAGGAAAAGGATCACCAACCAGTGAAAAGTGAGGATGATCATCATGCTAATAAAGATGAACTTCCTCCAGCTTGGAAGTCTTCAAAAGACCATCCAATTGACAACATTCTCGGTGATATCTCTAAGGGAGTAACTACTCGCTCTAAACTTAGTAACTTTTGTTATTACTCTGCTTTTATCTCCCAAGTTGAACCTAAAAACTCTAAGGAGGCGTTACTCGATGAGCATTGGTATCTACCAATGCAAGATGAACTAAATCAATTCTAGAGAAATGAGGTTTGGGACCTTGTCCCCCCTCCGCGAGATCATCGAGTAATAGGCACCCGATGGGTGTTTAGGAATAAACTTGATGAAAATGGAGTAATAACGCATAACAAAGCTAGGCTTGTAGCGCAAGGCTATAACCAAGAGGAAGGAATCGACTATGAGGAAACTTATGCGCCGGTTGCCCGACTCGAGGCCATACGCCTTCTACTTGCCTATGCTTGCACAAAGAACTTTAAATTATTCCAAATGGATGTTAAAAGTGCATTCCTTAACGGATATATAAATGAAGAGGTTTATGTAGCCCAACCTCCAGGTTTTGAATCACACGAATATCCTGATCATGTCTATAAACTTAAGCGAGCTTTGTACGGACTTAAACAAGCCCCTAGGGCTTGGTATGAACGTCTAAGCAAATTTCTACTTGATCAAGGGTATTCAAGAGGAAAGGTTGACACCATCCTCTTTACTAAACATCAAGGAAAACACTTAATTTTGGTACAAATTTATGTTGACGATATTATATTTGGGTCTACTAACATGACCTTGGTCAAGGAGTTTTCTAGTTTGATGCAGAGGGAGTTTGAAATGAGCATGATGGGGGAGCTCAACTATTTCCTCGGATTGCAAATCAAACAACTTGAAGAGGGCACATTCGTGAGTCAAACGAAACAGTGTCTTGAGTTACTAAAACGTTTTGATATGCTGAACTGCAAAGCAATAGATACTCCTATGCCTACAAGTGCTAATCTTGATCGTGACGAAAAGGGTAAGGATGTTGAGGTAAAGAAGTATCGAGGTATGATAGGGTCTCTCCTTTATCTTACCGCATCACGTCCCGATATAATGTTTAGTGTATGCATGTGTGCAAGGTATCAGGCACATCCCAAGGAATCCCACCTGAAGGCAGTTAAACGTATACTTCGATACCTCTCTGGTACTCCAAAGTATGGGATGTGGTATTCCAAAGGTAGTGTTTGTTCCTTAGTTGGCTACTCCGACTCCGACTTTGCCGGGTGCAAGTTGGATAGGAAAAGTACTAGTGGCATGTGTCACTTTTTCGCAAACTCCCTGGTGAGTTGGCACAGGAAGAAACAGGTTTTCGTTGCTTTGTCAACAGCCGAGGCGGAATACGTTGCCGCCGGTAGTTGTTGTGCTCAAGTCTTATGGCTTAAACAATAATGACTTGATTTCAACTTAAAACTTGAACGTATTCTAATTTTGTGCGATAACACTAGTGCGATTAATCTAACTAAGAACCCTGTACTACATTCACGCACCAAGCATATCGAAATACGCCATCATTTTCTTAGGGATCATGTAGAGAAAGGTGATGTTATCTTTGATCATGTTGACACTAAGAATCAACTTGTTGATATTTTCACAAAACCATTAGCTACAGAGCCTTTCTTTCACGATATCTCGGATCGTGCATAATATCCTTTAGAATAGTGATCTTCACACACACACACACACACACACACACACACACACACACACACACACATATATATATATGCTTGTTTATTCCTTTAACTAACAATGCAAAGAGATATTTAGCCATATGTGAGGGATCTTACCATCATGATGTTCAAGGTAATATCGTTCCAACTTATAGAGGTTTATCAACATTTTGTGCCATATTACTTACTCTAATCTTGATGTTTATTTCATTTTGAGCACTTATCATTCATGTGAATGTTTAGTTCTGTATGTGTATACGTGCATTTATCTGGTCGGAACAATTTTTTTTGCAAAATTTCACTTTTAGAGGTTCATGCGTCGACGCATAGATTCGTGCGCTGACCCACAAAACTTTCGGGATAGTGCATAAATACATGTTCAACATTTTTTTAAAAATTCAAGAATCATGCGCCGACGCACAGATTCACATTTCGACGCATAACGTGACCGTTCAGACTTCCTCTTTACTGAAACTTGTGCGCCGACCTAATGCTGCTCTTTTTCCCTACATATTCTCATTGCACATTAATATATGATTCTTGCATGTCATCTCATTAGTCTTGGTGGTCAATCTCTCCCTATCCTCATTTATTAAACCTCATCAATCTCAATTACTCTCCACTAAACCCTCATCAAAACCCTAGAAATAAAAAAATAAAAACACCAAGAGAAAATCCTCTATATTTTTGCTGCAAGGTCTTCAAAGTGTTTCACACATCTCCTCTTCCATCTCTGCGAAAATATAGTGTGATAATCTTTCTTAAACTCTTCTTCAACCATGGCTTCCCGAAGAAATCCTAGTACAAGGGGAACAAGAGGATCAACTTCACAACCAGCACCAACCAGAGCATCATCCTCACAACAGGTAACTTTTGAGTCTTTAATTTCTGAAAGGCTAGCTACTCCTTTTGGGGAATTATTCTCTAACCGGACTGTTATAAGACAACATGGGTTTTATCCTCTGATGGGTCCAGATTTTCACATTCCTGAAATTTCTGAACTCATAAATTTTCAAAATCTTAATGAATTTGTAGAATGTGATGACAAGTATAGTGAAGATTTGACTTGGTTGTTCTATTGTGGGATGAAGGGAAAATTTCATGGGGCTGAATTTAGATTCTCTATAAATAATGCAGAATTTCAGGTGACAAACGATGTATGGTCTACATTGTTTGTTTTGGACACTGATGACACTCTCCCAAAGGTTACTGATAAAACCTTTGTTCAGGACTATGAATTCAAAACTGCTCTAAATTCAAGGTTGAGGGAACCATATCCAGCTGAGTTTATGGCAAGTGAAACATTTCCTAAGAGTGTCACTACTGGTCATTTAAAATTTAAAGAACGTATTCTTCAGTGGATTGTTGCTCGCATCTTGAGGCCTAAGAAAGGAGGCTACTCAAGAGTTGAACAAGAAGAGGTGCATCTCATCTATATCCTGAAGAATAAGATCAAAATTAACTGGCCTTATTAGTTTGCTTATAGGATGTTCACTACTCGCAGCTCCAACAAATTTCTGGCACTTGGTTATGCATCTGCTGTGGCAATTTTTTTGAATCACTTTGACATTCCTATTCCACAGATTTGTCATATTCATTTTACTGCTGAACAACAGTTTCTGGCCAGAACCTTGTCCATGGTGGGTTACCATTGGCAGCCACGTGAGCGCCGGTTCATCCATCGACAAAGATCCACCCATCCTGAACATAATGAACCTGTTCATCTTGAAGCAAGTGAGGATGAAGGCAGTCAAGGTAATGCACATCAAGTTGGTAATGATGAAAATGTGGTGATGCAGGAAGATGTTGTTATGCAAGACAATGTGGCTGTAGAAGAAGAAGACAATGAAGCATGGATGGGCTATCAACCGAAAGAAACTTCTGACAATCAGGGCTGGGGTCAGTGGCAACAATACTGCTGGACTAACCTTGGTGCTGCGTATGTTCCTCCATCCTATGATGCGGACTATGAATGGCAGCATCCAGAAAATTCTGCTCCTCCAACTCCACCGTTTCAGCATGATCAACAGTCCTCTGATGAAATTCTAGCAAGGCTGACTGAGTTGTCTCTGCAACATCAAGAATTCCAAGCACTGCAGGAAACTCGATACATGACTCAGCAGAAACAGCTCACAAATTTGTCTAACCAAATATCGTCTCATGCCACCAACTTCAACAATTTCGCCAATGCAACTATGAATAGGTTCAATCAAATGGATGCCAATTTGACTCAGCAAAATCTAAACTTGGCAAACAGCCTTGGTAACCTCAATAGCACCTTGATTGAGCTCAACCTTCAACTCGAGGACTTTCCACCACCAAGTCAACACCATAGGGGACGAGGTTATTCGTTTAGGGGGAGGAGACCATAAACCTTAGGGCATTATGTTTAGTTGTGCGTGAATTTGTGTTTTGTGGTTTGATTGTTTTTTTCTTAATTCTGACATGTGCTGCCGTTATGTTTAAACTTTTCTGGAGTGAATGTTTTGCTTTTATGTTATTGTTCCGTATTTAATCATTACTTGTTTACATTAGCGGTATCATATGTGGATGCTGGTTAATGTTGTGTTGTCGCAAATATCTGATGATCCGCTACATATTTTAGTATGTTATTTTGACCACCGTCTTCTCTTTTTTGATGTTGTCAAAGGGGGGGAAGAATACAAGCAGAAATGTTACTAACCAGATGTCAAAGACAGGGGGAGCATTGATCATCTCAAATTACATTTCTCGTGACAACCAAGAAAGTGTTGCCATCATCAAAAAGGGGGAGTATGTGAGGGATATCCTTCTAGCTATCTTGTTTTAATGATGTCAACAACATATTAGATTGTAATTTGAGCGGTATCACTTCACGTGTCGGGCATATAGCGTCTTACCATTATTGGTCATGTGTCTAGATGCATAGGATCTTGTTTTCTCCAAAAATAAAGGTCCACTATTGTTTTAGTAGTGTCTAGCATGTATGTTTGACCTTGGTCTGGTAAAAATGCTCAGAAAAATTGAATTTCTTAAAAATTTGCACTTCATGCGCTGACCCTTAAGTTCATGCGCTAACCCTAGAATTCATGCGCTAACCTCCAAAACTTGCGGGTAAGCGCACAAATCTGTGGACACAAAATTCTTATCTTATGCGTCGATGCATGGATACTGGAGGTCGACGCATGACCTTTATTTCTGCATTTTTTCACTTGATTTCTTTTCTGTTATTTTTCTGTTATTATTTTTGTTGGTCATATTTTTCATATAAATAGTTTTGGTCTTCATTTTTCAACAAAACAAGAAACGTGAAAGATATATGTCATTTCTCTCTTCATCTTCACCTTCTTCATTGTGTAAACAAACAATCACACATAATCATCTTTGTTTGTGTCGCCCATTGATCAAAGTGATAACGTTCAGAATTTAGGAAGTGTGATCTTCATCTTCTGGGTTGAGAGTTTGGCAGGTGTTTCTTGAATCAAACCAGTTGGGTTTGTCCTCCAAGAATCGAATAGATTTTGGGGGTTTTTGCACAAACTGTTCTTTCTACAGGGATTCGGCTGGGCGAAGGTAACCAGAAATTGGCGCAACTGTTTCGGTTTAGTAGCTGTAATCAGAGGATTGTAGAAGAAGGTTTGGGTTCGAATTCTTGGAAGATTTCAATTGACCGAGTGAAGGTAACTGAAGAACGATAATTTCTTTCGGTTTAGTAGCGTGGGACGGTAATTGAATCAACCATATTCAGAGCACTTGATTCATCTTGAATCAAGGGAAGAGAAAATTTTGCATCAACGATCGAAGACGTTCGGGGTTTGAATGTTCATAGTTTTCTCTTGTAATAAACAATTTGCAATAACTACATATATATATATATATATATATATATATATATATATATATATATATATATATATATATATATATATATATCTCAATTCCTTTTGTGGAGTTGGGGGCAGACGTACCCAAAGCGAGGACGATTGGGGAACTGCCTAATCAAATCTCGTTTGTTCTCTCTTTCCCTTAACTCTTTTACATTTCAGTATTGTTCGAATTTGTGAAGTAGGAAGTTATTGAAATTTCTGTCGTAGAGTAATTGTACGCTAATAAATTGTTTTGTTAAATCGATACAATTCCTTGAATTGTGTTTTGGAGCAGCTGTACATTATTCTCCATAGAAATTTTGCACATAGTGTGTTTACACACACTAGGTGTTTGATAATTTGTTTCAAAGCAAAATTTGAACCCATTGCTTTAAATTGCTTATCACTTTACCTCATTGGATTGGAATAAACATCAAGCAAGTGATAATTTGTTGTCTGCGTTTTTTAAGTGTAGTATTCAAAACTGAATTTTTCTCTTCCGTACTCATCCGTGATATATTCGTGCATATCCGATCCTTTCGGTAGAAGGTTCGTTGTAGACGTTCTATCCAGTGGTAGCTTCCGTTAAACAATTTTTTAAAACAGAATTTTTGTAGACCATTTGCGTGTAAAACTCAAGGGATCTATTCAACCCCCCTTCTAGATCCATAGCCATCGTCTAACATTTTTTACGTGAAGTGACATTTTAGATCTTGAGCATTTGTTCAAATTCAATGTTTATTCAACCTTTGAACCCGTGGTCATCATAGGGTTACTGTGATCCATCGACCTCTAACCATAAGGTTTGATAAGGTTGAAGAGTTTAAGATTTTTTTCTAGTCTCTAAAAATTAGTTTGAAGTTGTGGTTGTCTTAACTTTACTCTAATATGTTTTTCTAGATTTACTCTAGTCTAGTTATCAACCACTAAAATCTTATATATGAATACGTTGTTCAAACGCAAAAGTATGACCAATAAGATGTTAATTTAAAGAGAACTAATATTTTTTTTAAAATATATAGATAAATATTATTTAGGAGAATATGAAATTTAAATTACTTTATTATTTTTTTAAGATAAAGAATATTTTATTATTAAAAATTTTAACATTTATATTGATTTTTTAATTTATTTTTTAATCTTTTTTATTTAGTCTTTATTTTTATTAAAAAAATGGATGGAGTTCTTTCAAATCTTAAAAAATCATAAAATATTTTGAAATCTTAAAAGTATGTTTTATAAATCTTTTAAAATTAAAATTGAATTTTTTTTATTGTAAACTATCTTTTAATTTTTTTTTAATTCAATATTAATAAATTTTTTTAAAACCTTCAAAACTTTTTATTTATTTATCAAAATAGTCTATTAAAATCACAATCTAATATACCTCATTATTTTTTATATGCATGAGTTCAGAAGAACTTATGAATAAAGTGAAACAATTCATACGAATATTTTATGTTTTGTACAAACATTGATATAAGTAAATAAAAAAAAAAATTATGAATTAAAGTTTAGGTGATTCTCAAATTTGTTAACTTACGAATATCTATTTTCAAGAAATATATGTAGCACAAACACATTTGTGTCTAACACATTTTGCACTAGAATCTTCTCATATATGTCTTAAACAAGTGTTAGACACTTCTTAATAATGTTCGATTTATTGACTAAAGATTCAAGTTGTTTTCTGGTAATTTAGACTCAGATAATTATGTTCTAGTAGCTGGGAAAAAATAACAATGTAAATTATCTATGAATGTTACGTTTAAATTATCTATGAATGTAAATATATATTTAAATTTTATCAAAAAAATTTAAAAATAATACATTAACGCATAATATTATTATTATTATTTTAAATATCAAATAACTTAGTATTACTAAAAAGTTCCTTCATCCATGCCATTTGGTAGTGATGATACAGTTTGGTCGATTTAAAACTAAGTATCAAAATCATGGTTTTGTGATTAGATAATTAATCAAAACAGTGTTAATTACGCGTTGATATTGACAAAGTAATTGATGTTTAGTTCAAAGTGTCTCTTCTCTAATCATAAAAATAAAAATAAAAAATAGCGGTTTTGGGAAGAGTAAAAAACCAGAGACACGACAGGGTCCTCGTTTCGTTTGAGTCCGGGCAGGGTCGAGTTATATTACAAGAATCCAAAAATACAACGTGTGGAAAACTTTTGTTATGGGACCGTTTCATGCTTCATGTTGGCGTGATGGCGCGTCTGCATCATAACAAGGATAGTATGTTCATTTCTTTTAAAATTAAAAAATTAAAGGATTGTGTGTTACATAATTCAATTTTTTTTTATTGGTAATTTATATATAAAAGTGTTTGTTTCACGCGAGATATAAAGATTAAAGCGGGAAAGGTATGCAAAAGAAGAATTTATTTTGATCATTTTAAGGATAATACATGATAAAAATATTAAGAAGTATGATATACAAGAGATGTAATTTGGAAGTTATGTATATATTATATGATTCAAATAACAACTCTTCTTTAACGAGAGAATACTATTAAATTCTTAGGTTTTGCTTTTATATAAATATAAAATATAACAATAATATTTTAAGTGGCGGTGTGGGAATCTTTAACTCACTCAAACTTTTCATAAAAAGAATTTTCTTTCATAAACACTTTACTTTATATATTTTCTAAAAGCAGGATTGTCATAATTAAACGTGTGTGCGCGAGTGTAGAAAAATAATGTATTGTCTAAATTGCATCTTGATCTCCTATTCCGCAAATATGTCGCTCATTTTCTGAATAACTCGCTTGAAGCGTGAGAACATGGGAGTGAGTGTCCCAAGACTACAACGATGTAGAGAATGAGTCAGGGGGAAGTTAATCACGCTCTCTTGAATAATATCGAGATTAACTACCTCATTCCATCACTCCTAGAAGCGGTTGTTACTTCCTAGGGATCTAAGATCCATACCCATGAACTCCTATAAATACATCAACCCTAAGGGTGAAATGGATCTGATCTCATTTACGCAAATACCACATATACAAAGTTTGTCACCTCTCTAGTGTGCTAGCTCTAAACCCTACAACAAATCTTAAAAGTCTCTAAGAAACCTTAATCACTAGGAATTGCCACATATTGTACTTTTGGCAAGTACAATTGGTGTCCATCGTCGGACCATAGTAAAACTGACTTGGGTCACACTCATTGTACTTCGCGATTTTTCTCGAGGTCTCCCTTTACATGTGAACTTTTAATTTATCCCAAAAGAGGGAAGGGGAAAAAAATCTAAATAAACCTGTGAGTGTGCAATGTAAATAATGCAAAAAGAGATTGAAAGTTCGGGGTTGGTTATACTAATGGAAGGTGCTAGCACTATAAGTATCTATAGTATCCTATAGGAACCTCTTGTGTATATTTGTGTTACTGTTAATTAAGTCATCTGTTGTGTATTGGGGATTTGTTGACTGTTTTGAGTGAGTGATAAGAGTGAGAATTTTTTATTTATTGTTTTTGTAGTGTAAGTTGAAATAAACTAAGGAAAAGGTGTAGAAGCCTAAGGGTTTTACTTATTATTGTGCTCGCTAAGATCTTGCAATCTTATGCCTACGTATTCTCAGAAGAAAGTTGAGAAATCAGAGCGTTTGTAGTTCCACCTACTAATGGGTGGATTTTGGTTTGTTGGGTTTGAGAGAAGAGACAAGTTGTCATCTTAATGGAGATATCTCACCTATTCACCACAAACATTTTGAGAAAAAAGATAATAAGGGAAGAAACTTTAAACTTGGATGTATAAAATCCATAGTAATGCCACGTTTTCCTTTAAATTAGTCTTTGCATAGAAAGAGAAGGACCTTGACTTGGATATAGAATCAACAAGTGTACCACTTATATCACTTAAATGAAAGACTTGTTTTTTTGTACCATAATAAGAGAAGGACCCTAACTTGAATTTTGAATCAACAAGTGTTCCACTTACATCACTTAAATGGAAAAAAGTTTGAAACGTTTGATTTATGTTGTAGGGAATAGAAGAGACATCTCTTCTATAGAGATGATTCATGTCTCATCTCTGGGGGGGAGAGTTTTGAATTTGAAGCCAAAGGTTGACTAGGGTTTGACTTGAAGTTTGAGGTTAGAAGCCACAAGGGGCTATGGTTTTGACTTGAATGAAGTTGAAAACTTCAAGGGGAATCTTAATGTTTTATTGAAGTTGAGAACCTCAAAGGGGATCCTAGGGTTTTAACTGAGTTATAGTTTGAAGAAGATCCTAAAGTTTGAACTGAGTCTAAACTTAAGAATGAGTATTGAAGTGCAAAAGTTGTATGAATGCAACTGTTATAAACATTAATGTCAAGAGAAACTTAACAAGACAAAATTGATTAAGCTCTTAAACAAATGTAGTCATCAAGGATGAAATGAACATGATTGTGATTAAGCATGGTATATCAACATGTGAATGAGCATCAGAAAAGTAGATATGTTCATCATGATGGAAGATTTAATCAATTGAAGCAGTCACAAATAAGTTCAAGTAAGCCATATATTCAAGATGAATCAAAGATCAGATGAATATAACAAAGGATAAGCAAAACCCTATGGAAGTTTATAGAGATAAGCACATAAACAAGACATTCAAGCAAGGTTGAATCAAGGGCTTTGGGGGATCCAAACTCAAGTGGAAGCCCTAGTCATGTATCAAGATGTTTTTCAAAGAATTAGTTGAACAAAACCCTAAGGTTTCAACTAAACAAAATTTAATCGAGGTATTCTTCAAAAGAAATAACACCTAATCATGGTATGTATAAGTAAAGACAACATATTATGTACATCAAATAAGACTTAAACAAAGTATATTATGACCATACAAATACATATGTACAATTAGGTCAAAGAAATGATCGAAAGGAATCATGAAAAGGCATGAAAAATACTTAAAAAGTACTAGTTTTCAACCTAATAAAAATGTCAAAAATAAATATTATTTTTGGAATTTTTTTATGGATTCTCAAAATATACAAGATAAATGAGAAGTGTGCAAAAAATTGGCTCAAAAGTATTAATTTTAATTATTAAAATAGTTGAATGAAGTTGTGAAGAAAAGCATGAAAAATAGTGGTAAAAAAATTAGGGAATGACTCCCACCAGTGTTGAACTCACGCCTTCAAGGCCATGGGCTTAAAATTCTACCACTGGGCCATGTGCGTGTGGTGATATTATGATGCACGCTGATGATAATATATTAAGCTTAAAGTTGAAAAATGTTAAAAAAAAAACATTAAAAGGTCTGGGGCGAGGGGGATTCGAACCCCAAACCTTGCACACACACAAACCCTGAAACGCACGCTCTAACCACTGGGGTGGTGATACATCCATTGATTAAATTGCAATGAAATAATAATATACTAAAAAAACATTTTATATTTAAAAAATGGCGCCATGGTCATTATCATCTTCTTTCACGAGCTTCATCTTCTTCATCTATTTCAAATTTCCAAAAACTTCATTTCTTAGTGAAATTGAAAGATGTAAAGACCAAAATTGTTGGAAATTTCACAAGGAATTTGATGGTATCAATCAATTTCATTTATATTCAGTGAAATTTAAATTAACACGCATGAACACATAAACCCTAAAACTGGAAAAATCAATATGAAATCTTGTATGCTACAGTTTGTATACAATTGGCATGGGGAAATCATTCACTACATCATGACAAACATATTGGTAACTCAAATGATACAAAATGATGCATGAATCATAGAGTTCATATTTTGGAAAACTTATCTTGTAGGTGAAGATTCGAATTCCTTGATAGAGGTGTTCCAGATGCAATCTCTTGATGCTAACAGCTTCCTTGACCTCCAAGGAGTGTGTTGAATGCTTAGGATGAACTGAAACCTTCTGGAACTTCCTGGCCAAATCAATCTACAACTTGATGCAAGTGGGATATGGAGTTGATGATTTTGGTGTTACAGAAGCAAGGTGATGATTTGGATTACTTTTATATGATGTATATATAGTGTTTGGATGCTTGGTTTGAATGGAAATTGCTTAGACTTGAGAATTCAAATTTTCACTTCTTTGAAACTTTGAATTTTGGAAGGAGGAGGAATTGGAGAAAACTAGCTTCTTGATATGTTTTGGTGTGATTTGAATGACGCAAAATGATTTCTATTTATAGAGAAATAATTCAGACTTGGAGGAAATTTTTTGATTAGGATACATGCTATTATCCAATGGATGATGTCATGTACCTATTACTTGAGTGCTAAGGTACACATAGCCTATTTCTCACATGGCTCAAATTCTAATCTTTTGAGTTTGGTTCTATCATATTGCATCTTGATCCTTGGTGTTTTGATTAATTCTTGATAGATTGGAGTGGATTTTGGCCAATTCACTATTGCAGTTTAATGCTAGAGGACAAAACTTAAGTTCCTAGCTTTTGAATGATTTTTTTCACATGCCAAGGGATAAAACTTTGAAAATTCTGTTGAGATCTTGCAGAGCACATGGTGCATGGTGATTTTATTGTTGATCAAATGAAGCTATCAAGGTCATCCAAATCGTGTACCAACAAACCTGCCCTTGAGAATTCAGTTGCAACAAGGCCTATTGTGAAATTCATAACGTCTTTCTCAAGTAAGGTAAATGAATGTTCTTGGACATTTTGGAAAGCTGAGATAACATAATTCAAGTTTGATGTTCAAAGTTTATCTTGAATCAATGTGGATCATGGAGAAAAATGGCCTTAAAGTTGGCTCCAACACAAGACAGATTCTGCTTGAAAATTTCTAAGTGTTTAAGTTCAAAAAGTATTGAACCTCAAACTTCATGGCTTCATATCTCTCAATCTATGCATTTTTTGGGAAATCAACCTCAAGGAAAAAGTTGTAGTATGCAACAAGCTCTTCAATTTGGTATTTGGAGAAAAGAAAATGGTTACTTGGATTGGAAGTTATGGCCTTGGCAAGATGAGTAAAAACCATTGAATTTCATAACTTAGAAACATTTCAATTTCTTCATTGTTGCCCTTTTTGCAAGTAACCTCATATTTCTTGATTTCTATTGATTGATCATGATCTAACTCACATATTATCATCATTCTTAACTTGAGGAACCCATGTTTGACCCAAAAAAGTCAAAGTTCAAATTTGACTTTGATTAGTGGTTGACTTTTCATCAAATGAACTTGAACTTTGTGATCTTCAATGAAGTCAAACCCTTGGGATAATTAAACACTATGGATGGAATCCAAAGGTGTTTTTGAGTGTCTTGAATCATGTCCTGATCAAAAGTCAAAGGTACAGTTGACTTTTCATCAAAAACTCTAGTTTGTGGACCAGATGAATTTGAATTCTTGCATTGCTTATGAATCAAGCTCCTTGGATCAATCCAATCATATGAATGGAGTAATATGATGCATTTAAGGTCATTGGATCATATCCTGAAGTATGAGATCCTCCTTAAATGAAAAATTTAGTTGTGATCCTGATTAGGTCAAAACCCTAATTTTGGGTGCACTAGGGATCTTGAGGCTTGATTAATTGGAAATGATGCAATCTTGTACTTGATTATTGATGGATGAAAACTATTGATCTTCATGGATGAATAAGGGACTTGAGATGTTGAATATGATGCCCATCCTTTGATAATTCATCTACTTGAGCCCTTGGGGGACCACCTAACCTGTAAAGCAAGCAAGCACACACATCTTATATTTGTAATGGGTTAATGATGCACAAAGAGACACAGAAACATATGTAATGATGAATGTTATGCAAATTAGGTAAATGAGGTGGCATCTTTAAGGGTAAAAAATTAAGGTATGACACTCATCATTACCCATTATTTGTTTTCACCATTTTCTCATTAAGATGTTTAGGCAAAGCTTTGAGGCCACTATCAACACCATCGTCGGGGTTTCTTTTCCGACGATGAAGAATCTAGTTCCTCCCGAAGAAAGTATGCTAGATAAGTTTTTATAGCAAACATCGTACCTGATAACATTACCAAAACCGTGGAGAGAGAATGAGAATCCAGGATTACCTTCTCGAATGAAGATGCCATTGGTGTTCCCCTTCAACAGCAATGACCACATGGTTGTCACGGTACAATATGATAATTAGGATGGAAAATGATTGTTGATCAACCCTGGAAGCTCAAAAGATGTATTATTCTATATTATTTTCCAAAGGCTCCAACTCGATCCATACAGCATTAGAGCATTCCAAGGCTTTCTAGTTGGTTTGTCAGTTGAACGTGTACAAGTAAAGGCCCATGTAACACTCGAAACGATGTTTGGCTCAGAGGCATGCACAAAAACTATTAAAGTGAAGTATCTCGTGGTGGACACCTTTCCTCCATACAACGCGATATCGGGGAGGCCCTTACTTAATTTACTGGGGGTGTTCTTGTCCACCCTTCATTTAAGCCTATAGTACCCAGTACCTAATGGGTGAGTTAAATTGGTCCGGGGGGACTAGGAGGCTGCCTAAGAATGCTATCAAAATATTTAGAAATGAGAAGGGATCACGTTGCCTCCCATCCATAAGCACATGACATAGATGTAGTAAGATGGGACCCTAGACTAGGGACCGAAAATGAAAGGATCACTCCAATAGAAGACTTGAAAGCAGTCCAGGTTGGGCTATTAGACCACTGAGTCACCAAGTTGGGCACCCCTTTATTTGAATTTGAAGGGGATGAACTAGTTGCACTGCTCAGAAGGAAAATTGATTTGTTCGCCAAGGCGCCTTCAGATATGTGAACCATAGATATAAGAGTGGTATGCCATCTACTCGTCATTGATCCCACTGTGAAACCAATATCTCAAATGAAACACAAGGGAGACAAGGAGAAGAGAGAAACTATTGATGAAGAAGTCCAGAAGCTAACAAGTTTCAGTTTTATAACTGAGGTAAAATACTCACCTTGGATGGCTAACATAGTCTTGGAAAGAATTTCATCGAACAAATAGCGCATGTGTGTCAACTTCAATGACCTTAAAGCCGCATGTCCCAAAGATATGTATCTCTTACCTAACATAGTTTGCCTAACTGAAAGATCTTCAGGCTACAAAACATTGAGTTTCATGAATGCATACTCTGAATACAACTAGATCAAGATGAATCTAGTTGATGCGCCCAAGACAACATTCATGTCCAATCATGGCAACTATTATTACAACATCATGAATTTTAAGCTAAAGAACGTAGCCACAACCTATCAGAGACTCTTGGACACGGTTTTCTCAAAATAGATTGGGCTCATATTGGAAGTCTATATTAATGACATGATAATGAAGACCTCATAGGGGGAGAGTCATCCAGCTGACCTAGAAGACATCTTGGGGTCATAAAGGGATTAAAACATGCGTATAAACCCATCCAAGTGCTCATTTGGCATGCAAGCAGGCAAGTTTCTTGGTTTTGTGTTAAGCAAGATAGGTATAGAGGATAACCCATGCAAGTGTCAGGTCATCATTGATATGATGATTACTTCCAATGTTAAAGAGGTTCAGTAACTGATAGGGTACTTAGTTTCCCTATCTCATTTCCTTTCTTATGTAGGTGATAAGGCTTTTTACTTCTTTGCCACTCTGAATAAAAATGAAAAGTTTGAGTGGATATGCGAATGCGAGGAGGCATTCTTGAACTTATAGGCTTTTATAGCGTTACCACCATCTTAACATGCGCGATAGTAGGCTCACCCTTATTCATTTATTTGTCCATTAGTGACCAGACGATGAGCTCATTACTCATCTAGAAAACAGATAAGTTAAGCAACCTGTGTATTTTGTGAGCAACGTGTTTAAGGGCATTGAGGCTCGATATCAGAAGATCGAGAGATTTTCTTTGATAATCGTGGTAAATGTGAGGAAAATTATACCATACTTTAAGGGGAATTGGGTAATTGTAAAAACCAACTACCCCATTCGAGAGGTCTTGAAAGATCGAGATATAGCAGGAAGAATAGATTCTCGAGCAATTGAATTATCTACATACGACATCTAGTATATACATAGGGGATCATTAAGTCACAAATACTGACTGATTTTCTAGAAGATTTAAATTTTCCACTAAACGAGGAGGCTCCCCTCACATGGCCACTATCAGTAGATGACACCTCTAACTTTAAGGGAAGTAGAGCCAAAATAGTGTCAGAAGTGCTAGACAACCTGTTGATCAAGTAGTCATTAAAGTTTGAGTTTAATACTAACAATAATATGACCGAGTATGGAGTTTTCATTGCATGCATGGTCCTTGACATTGTGATAGGAACGTAGAATCTGAAGGTCAAAAGTGACTCTCCGTTGGTGAAAAATTAAGTTGTCAAGGGATATCTGATGAAGGAACCCTAAATCATTAAATACCCAAAAAAGGTACGTGACTTATTAGAGTGTTTCAAAACTTTCGAGATAATGCATGTATCCAAGGAGAAGGATTTTAGGAAGGACCTTCTGTCCAAGCTCACCAACACAAAAATAACACGGTACAACTACACTGTAACTTAAGAGATTTTCGTCGCCCCCAGTATTGATGCGATTAAGACTAATTCTCTCGAAGTCGCCCTGACCACTGGCTAGATGACGCCCATAATACACTATCTTCAATCATATGAACTACCAAAATATGAAATCGCCATAGTCCTCATTAAATTACATCAATGGAGAGGGATTCTCTCATGCTAAGGTGCCTAGGGGAACATAAAATCGCCATAGTCCTCACTAAATTACATCAATGGGTTTGTGGTAATCACATTGTTGGACGAGCCCTAGCCTATAAGCAGCTAAGGGCATACTATTATTGTCCCACCCTAATGGGGGATGTCATACCCCAAATTTTGACCACTAAGATTTCCCATCATTGTGCAAATCAACATCACAATATGGATGAATCATTATGCCTCATCAGTCTCCCAAAAGATGGGTGAGCATCCACTACAATCAAAATTAGGGTTTCAAGCCCTCTCAGAGTTCTTAAACAAAGGATCAATCAAGGAATGACATGATCTTCAACTTGTCTAGCCTCTCAAACATCCCCAATGGATCAATAGGACTCCCACAGTAAGAATCAAGCACAAGGCTGCAGCATTCTGAGTGGATCAAGCCTCAAAATTAACAGTGTCACCAAATTAGGGTTTTGGTCGACCAGGCCCTCCAGATGGAAACTTTCCTTTGGGCATGAGCCAATGCTTCAAAGCATAACCTATGATGCTCCAAGGGACATCATGAACCCAATCATCAATTCAATTTTTCCTCAGGGGATGCATTCATAAAAAATCGGGAATTAGGGCTTCTTGACCTAATTCACCCCTAAGTTGACTTTTGGGACAAAACATGAGCCAAGACCTCAAGAGAGGATTTGAGGGTCTCTAATAAACCACATTGATCCATTTGCAACAATGGATTAGTCCAAGAAGCTTGAGCAACAAGTTTCAATTTCATCAGAACCACAATTAGGGTTTCGCGGGAAAAGTCAACTGTACCTTTGAATTTTGACCAGGACATACTCCTAAACCCTAGGACATGATTCAATACACCCTATAACACCTATGAAATAAATCCATCAAGTTTTATTTAGGTCAAGGACTTGATTTAATAGAGGATCGCACAGTTTGGAATTCATCTGACAAAAAGTCAACTGTGCATAAAAGTCAACTTTGACTTTTTGAGATTTTTCACAATTATGGTTCCTTAACCCTAAAATGATGTTAATGTGTGATTGGAATCATCATTCATCAAGAAAAGTCAAGAAAAGTGAGATAACTTGTAAAAGGGGTAACCATAAAAAACTTAGAAATTTTCTAAGTTATGAAACAAAGTGGCAAGGGTACCAACTTTGGAGGATCATAACTCCTAAACCACAAGGCCATTTTTACCCATTCAAAGCTGGATTTGTAGCCCTCATGGCCCTCTACAAAAGCTTCAAACATAACTCATTCCAATTCCTCATGGATTTTAAGTTATGGAATGATCAAAATCACAAAAAGTGAAAATGTCACTTTTTTTCCAACACTTAGTGAAATTTTCACTAAGTCAGAATCTGTCTTACTTTTTTCAAAATGTAGGGGCATTTTTCACTTGAATCCAAAAAGTATCAAAACCAATTATGATCAAACAGTTGTTGTATCATATGAGGGCTTTCCAAAATGGCCAAGAACTCCATCAAATTCCACTTGAGCCATGAGATATGACAATGCTAATATGCCTTGCTGCAAACTGTCATGGCAAGGCAGATTTTGGAGTTTTGCTCGATTTGTTCAAATTTTGTAAAGGGCAAGCAACTATATCCATCAGAACACCTCAAGGGGGGAACCAAGGAGGAACCAACTCTGATCTCAAGCCTCCCAAGTCTTTGGAACCAAAAATAGCATGCCAAACCTAGAAATGCCTAAAAGAGGAACAAGACTCCAATTTTGGATTGGAGCATTCAATGCATACACCAAGGTGGCATGGACTGAGCCATTTCCAACTGAATTCAGTCAAGACTTATCCAAGACCAAGGGAACCAGCAGCCTGTGTAACACCCCCAATCTATACCCCCAAACAAATAAAGCGATAAAAAATTTCATCAGAGTATAATTAAAACATTCATGGCATAGACTGAGGAGTCACATCAATTGGGACAAAACACAATAAACCTGCTCATAAAGATATGCAATAATCAGGTATCAATTAACAGAGGAACTCAGTTCCTACTACCCACAATTCAGATACATAATAAAAGCGGAAAATCTGCAACTGAATCTCATATATATATATATATATATATATATATATATATATATATATATCACATAGAAAGTTTGTCTGTCATACACAGATCCATACATATACAATCCAAAAGATATATATACATATACACAATATCACAAACGATCTCCCCGACTACCCGATGCTACATATCAGAGCCGACCGACAAAAGAATGAAGACCTAAGCTTCACAAAAAGACCTCCAGCATCTAATCTGCAATGCCTCATAGAGCATTCAAAATAGCAGAAGGTTGAGAAACACAATCATAATATAATTGCATACAATTATATAATAATATCAAAAATACACATGTAAAATATTCTCACCACAACTTATACCAGAATTCAAACACAAACAACACAATGCATATCTCATATATCCATCACCAAGGTATATATAATCAAGCTTAATGCATTTATCAACAACATATATATATATATATATATATATATATATATATATATATATATATATATATATATATATATATATATATATATCAACTCATCCATTCCATTCACAATTCCACACAAAATTAATCCATTCATGATTTATGCAAATGCAAAGAGACCGACACAACGACTCTATGCAAAAGCGGTATCATCCATCCGTCAATCTCAACACTAGTTCACTCAAGAACTATTGGAACCATCCCTTGTTACTTAATGTAACTCCTCGTCTGGCAAACGATGCTCCCCGTCGCTCACACCTCTTTGTATAAGGCACACGACATTTATGGATCGCTCACACCTCTGTATAAGGCACACGACCCGGTCGCTCACACCTCTTTGTATAAGGCACACGATCGTCCATAATCATCGCTCACACCTCTTTGTATAAGGCACACGATGTTATAGCAGATTCCCTCTGGAATCGATTCGTCGCTCCCACCCACTAGGGCACACGACATCACAAGAATGTATATCATGATGCTTGGTATACAATGACTCATGACATTCAAATGTACACATATACACATCCATAATCATGCATATATAATCAAATACCACACATTGTATTTTCTTGCCCTTAGGCCACAACCATCGTCCCAACATTTTATCACATGCATTTTCATCGCACAACAGCACACAAGTCATTCAATATCCATATCCACATCACATTGCATGATACACCTCAATTACACACAAATACAACGACAAAAGTCGACAAAATAACACTATTCCAAATTCTCGACATAATTAAATCGGCCAACAATCTCAAAACCATTTTAATAAGAAATTACATTTTATTAGCTTTCCAACGATACCAAGAATGTTCAAAACGGATAATTGGAACACAAGTTACAGACGTAAACGGAAAAGACATCGCGAAAAAACAACATTTTGCACTCCTGCTGGCCATACCCGTATTGCCCTGAGCCATACGCGTATTGCCCAAAATCTTACCCGTACCATTACGCGTTTCAGCAGATGGCTGAGAAAAATGAAACTCCATACGCGTATTGCCATCATCCCTTCATTGCCATACGCGTATTGCCTTAACCAATACGCGTATTGCCTTGAGTGATACGCGTATGGACAGTGGAAACCCAGAATTTTTCTGCAGAATTTTTCTGCGAAATTCAACCAAACCCACTCCAAATTTTTCACCTAAACACCAGAAAATTGCCAATAGATAGCACAACAACATATATCTAACATGTATCAACAATAAGGGACCTGAAAACATGCTTTCCGACACAATTTAATCGGATTCTAACAATTTCAACATAATATGGGTTTTTGTTCAATATCCAATTTCAACTCAAAAACAACCAAATACAAACATACATAATCATACACAAGTATATCATAATCGAGTTTCGCACCCTTACCCGATTTAATCGTGTTTGAAAAGTCGGTTGATCGATTTTCTTCTTTTCCAAGTTTTTCTCTCTTTTCTCCTTTCTCTTCTCTTTTCTTTCCCTTTTCCTTCTTTCCTTTTTCTTTCTCTCTAATTTTTTCTCTCTTTCTATTTTTATTTTCTAACTTAATGAAAAATAAAGTGAAATGACCAAATTACCCCTACACTCAAATATTTCGCAAACGTTCCCAAAACGCGATAAAACATAATCACGATGAAAAATAATATATTATCGAATAAAAGTCAAAAATGAAATAATATAATAATAAAAATAATCAAATCGACTCGATTAAATAAAACTAACTAAAACTGGGGCGTTACAACTCTCCCCCACTTAAAGATTTTCGTCCTCGAAAATATTACCTGAGACGATCAACTCCGGATACAACTCCCGCATCCGACTCTCTAACTCCCAAGTCAAATTGCCCTCAGCAGCGCCTCCCCACGCTACTTTCACAAGCGCAATATCCTTGCCTCTTAACCGCTTCAACTCGCGATCCAAAATCCTCACTGGTAATGCCTCAACCGTAAGGTTCTCCCTTACCTCAACCTCATCCATCAGAATCACATGCGACGGATCCGGACCATACTTCCGAAGCTGTGAAACATGGAACACATCGTGCAAATTCGAAAGACTCGGCGGCAACGCCACCCGATAAGCCACAGCACCCACTCTCGCGGATATCTGGTAAGGACCAATAAACCGAGAAGTAAGCTTCTTCGACTTCAATGCACGCCCAACACCCGTTACCGGTGTAACTCTCAAAAATACATGATCGCCCTCTTGAAACTCAAGATCTTTCCTCCTTCGATCATGATAACTCTTTTGCCTACTCTTAGAAGCCTTCATTTTCTCACGAATAAGTTTCACCTTTTCCGTAGTCTGTTGCACCAACTCTGGTCCAACCACCGAACTCTCACCAGATTCATGCCAACACAACGGTGTTCGACATCTTCTTCCATACAACGCTTCAAACGGTGCCATTCCAATACTTGAATGGAAACTGTTGTTATACGTGAATTCAATCAATGCAAGATAACTATCCCACGCACCACCTTTCTCAAGAACACAAGCTCGCAATAAATCTTCCAACGACTGAATAGTTCTCTCGGTCTGACCATCTGTCTACGGATGATAAGCCGAACTCAACCTCAACTTGGAACCTAACGCCATTTGCAAACTTTCCCAAAATCTGGAAGTAAACCTCGGATCTCGATCTGAAATAATACTCAATGAAACACCATGTAATTTCACAATCACACTGATATAAATCTCAGCCAACCTCTCCAAAGAAAAACTGATGTCAATCGGAATGAAATGCGCCAATTTAGTCAACCTATCCACAATCACCCAAATGGCATTATATCCCCTCTGTGTATTCGGCAACGCTATCACAAAATCCATAGAAATGTTGTCCCATTTCCACTCGGGAATATCCAACGGTTGCAACAAACCACTAGGCTTCTGATGTTCCACCTTAGACTTCTGACACGTCAAACACGCATAAACAAACTGAGCCACATCCCTCTTCAATCCAGACCACCAAAAGATCTTCTTCAAATCCTGATACATCTTATTAGCTCCCGGGTGTATACTCAAATTACTCCAGTGTCCTTCCTCCAAAATCATCTTTTTCAAGTTCGAATCATCAGGAATACAAATTCTACCACGAAATCTCAAAACACCCTTATCATCAACTTTAAAGTCACCATTCCCACTTTGATCTCCAACCGTCATCAAATCCACAAATTTCACATCCAACTTCTGTTTCTCGCTAACGGTTAACAGAAAATCATTAGTGACCTTTAACATACCAAGCCTCACGCTGTCAGATGTCAATTCACACACCAAACTCAAATCTCTAAATGCTTCCAAAAGTTCCCACTCTTTAACCATCAAAGCGGACAAATGCAAAGATTTCTGGCTTAACGCATCGGCTAACACATTAGCTTTACCAGGATGGTAATTCAAGCCAAAGTCGTAGTCCTTCAAAAATTCCAACCATCTCCGTTGCCTCATATTCAACTCTTTCTGATCAAACAAGTATTTCAAACTTTTATGATCACTAAAGACTTCGAATCTTGCACCATAGAGATAATGCCTCCAAATTTTCAACACAAAAACCACAGCCGCTAATTCCAAATCATGAGTAGGGTAATTCTTCTCATGAATCCTCAATTGCCTCGAAGCATAAGCCACAACCTTACCTTCTTGCATCAACACTCCTCCTAAACCAATCAAAGACGCATCACAATACACCACAAACGGTTCAGTAGGATTCGGTAAGATCAAAATCGGAGTTGTAGTCAATCTTCTCTTCAGCTCATTAAAACTTTCCTCGCACTGAATATCCCAAATGAACGCTTTACCTTCACAAGTCAACTGGGTCAAAGGAAGTGCTAACTTAGAAAAACCTTCAATGAACCTCCGATAATAACCAGCTAAACCCAAAAAGCTTCTAATTTCAGTAACAGATCTAGGAGCCTCCCATTGTAGAACTGCATCTACTTTAGATGGATCCACAACAATATAATTACCTGAAATCACATGCCCAAGAAAACTCACTTCTGACAACCAGAACTCACACTTGGACAACTTGGCAAAAAGTTTCCTTTCCTTCAAAATTTGCAACACAACACGCAAATGCTCCGCATGTTCCTCTCAGGACTTAGAATAAATCAAGATATCATCAATAAACACAACAACAAATCGATCCAAATGCTCATGGAAAATATGATTCATATACTCCATAAACACACCTGGCGCATTAGAAACCCCGAACGGCATCACAGAATATTCGTAATGACCATATCGTGTCCTAAAAGCCGTCTTCTGGATATCTTCCTCTTTCACTCTAATCTGATGATAACCTGATCTCAAATCAATCTTACTAAACACACAAGCACCTACCAACTGGTCCATCAAATCATCAATTCTCGGAAGAGGATACTTATTCTTAATCGTCACCTTATTCAACTGGCGATAGTCAATACACAATCGTATACTTCCATCCTTCTTTTTCACCAATAAAACTGGAGCACCCCAAGGCGACACACTTGGCCTCACAAACCTCTTTTCTAACAATTCATTCAACTGCCTCTTTAACTCAACCAACTCAGATGCCGACATACGATAAGGTGCCATAGACACAGGTCTAGTACCAGGAATTAGATCTATAGAAAACTCCACCTCTCTCTCTGGCGGCAAGTCCGAAATATCCTCTAGAAACACCTCTGGAAATTCACACACAACTGGAAACACATCAAGTACAACTTGACTATCCACAGTCAACGATGCAAACAACCCAAACAATTGAGCTTCATCCGCCAAAAGTTTCTTCAACTCTTTGGTAGATAAGAAACTCGAGTCCTCGTCTTCCTCAAGAGAAGGAAATCTTACCAGCTTATGATAACAATCAATATGCACTCGATTGAACTGCAACTAATTCATTCCCAGAACCACATCTAAACCCTCCAACGGCAAACACACCAAATCCATCTCAAAATCTTTACCATAAATGGTCAAAGGACAACTTAAACAAACCAAAGAAGTAATTACTGACCCCATTGCTGGAGTATCAATAACCATCTCTCCACCCATCAAAGACAACACAAGATTCAAACACTTCGCGCACTCAGACGAAATAAATGAATGAGTCGCTCCAGTATCAATAATAGCAACTAAAGGCGTACTATTAATAAAACAAGTACCTCTGATCAGACGGTCTACACTTGAAGTCTGAGTCCCTGCCAATGCAAAAACTTTCCCACCAGTTGGAGCTTGCTTTGGTTTCGGGCACTTTGTACTAACATGAACAGGTTCACCACAGTTGAAACATTTCACCACATTCCTTTTACAATCAGCTGCAATATGTCCTAAACCTCCACAATTAGAACACTTTCTCATATCTTTCCTGCATTCGAACTGACGATGCCCTAAGTCACCACACCTATAACATCTCATAGGATTAGACATTCCTCCCCCACTTGGCCTTTTCTCAAAATTACCTCTCTGCTTACCCTTATCAGCTGGTGTCACATAAGGACCACCACGGAACGGTTGCTTCCCTTTCCTTTCGTTCACACTCTTATAGTGAGTAGAATGAGCCTTGCTATCTTCCTCATAAATCCTACAACAATCCACCAAGTCCGAAAACCTCCTAATCCTTTGATAACCGATTGCCTGCTTGATCTCAGGACGCAATCCTTTTTCAAACTTCACACACTTAGAAAACTCCGCAGTAGCTTCAGCATAATGTGGATAAAACTGAACAAGTTCCACAAACCTAGCAGTGTAATCAACAATAGGCATATTACCTTGTTTCAACTCCAAGAACTCTATCTCTTTCTTTCCTCTTACATCTTCAGGAAAATACTTCCTCAAAAATTCCCTGCTGAACAAAGCCCAAGTGACCTCTTCACCTGTAACTTCCAACACATGACGCACACTAACCCACCAATCATCAGCTTCCTCCTGCAATATATGAGTACCCAGTCTCACCTTATTTTCCTCAGCACAGTCCATTACTCTAAAGATTCTTTCAATCTCTTTAAGGCAAATCTGTGCACCATCAGGATCATGTCTCCCTTTGAAGACAGGCGGTTTGTTATTCCTGAACTCATCATTCTCACCAGCATTAGGTGCACCCTGCACAGCCCGAGCCATAGCTTGCATAGCAGCAGCCAAAGCAGCATCATTCCTACCAGCCATATTCTGTTCATTTCCAATAACAGCAACTATGGTTAAACAAACAACTCACCCAAACACAACGACCAACAAGGACTGACACAAACTGACACGGACTGGCTCTGATACCACTTAATGTAACACCCCCAATCTATACCCCCAAACAAATAAAGCGATAAAAAATTTCATCAGAGTATAATTAAAACATTCATGGCATAGACTGAGGAGTCACATCAATTGAGACAAAACACAATAAACCTGCTCATAAAGATATGCAACAATCAGGTAGCAATTAACAGAGGAACTCAGTTCCTACCTCCCACAATTCAGATACATAATAAAAGCGGAAAATCTGCAACTGAATCTCATATATATATCTCACATAGAAAGTTTGTCTGTCATACACAGATCCATACATATATAATCCAAAAGATATATATACATATACACAATATCACAAACGATCTCCCCGACTACCCGGTACTACATATCAGAGCCGACCGACAAAAGAATGAAGACCTAAGCTTCACAAAAAGACCTCCAGCATCTAATTTGCAATGCCTCATAGAGCATTCAAAACAGCAGAAGGGTGAGAAACACAATCATAATATAATTGCATACAATTATATAATAATACCAAAAATACACATGTAAAATATTCTCACCACAACTTATACCAGAATTCAAACACAAACAACACAATGCATATCTCATATATCCATCACCAAGGCATATATAATCAAGCTTAATGCATTTATCAACAACATATATATATATATATATATATATATATATATATATATATATATATATATATATATATATATATCAACTCATCCATTCCATTCACAATTCCACACAAAATCAATCCATTCATGATTTATGCAAATGCAAAGAGACCGACACAACGACTCTATGCAAATGCGGTAGCATCCATCCTTCAATCTCATCACTAGTTCACTCAGGAACTATTAGAACCATCGCTTGTTACTTAATGTAACTCCCCATACGGCAAACGATGCTCCCCGTCGCTCACACCTCTTTGTATAAGGCACACGACGTTTATGGATCGCTCACACCTCTTTGTATAAGGCACACGACCCGATCGCTCACACCTCTCTGTATAAGGCACACGATCATCCATAATCATCGCTCACACCTCTTTGTATAAGGCACACGATGTTATAGCGGATTCCCTCTGGAATCGATTCTTCGCTCCCACCCACTAGGGCACACGACATCACAAGAATGCATATCATGATGCTTGGCATACAATGACTCATGACATTCAAATGTACACATATACACATCCATAATCATGCATATATAATCAAATACCACACATTGTATTTTCTTGCCCTTAGGCCACAACCATCGTCCCAACATTTTATCACATGCATTTTCATCGCACAACAGCACACAAGTCATTCAATATCCATATCCACATCACATTGCATGATACACCTCAATTACACACAATTACAATGACAAAAGTCGACAAAATGACACTATTCCAAATTCTCGACATAATTAAATCGGCCAACAATCTCAAAACCATTTTAATAAGAAAGTACATTTTATTAGCTTTCCAACGATACCAAGAATGTTCAAAACGGATAATCGGAACACAAGTTACGGACGTAAACGGAAAAGACATCGCGAAAAAACAACATTTTGCACTCCTGCTGGCCATACGCGTATTGCCCAAAATCTTACGCGTACCATTACGCGTTTCAGCAGATGGCTGATAAAAATGAAACTCCATACGCGTATTGCCCTCATCCCTTCATTGCCATACGCGTATTGCCTTAACCAATACGCGTATTGCCTTGAGTGATACGCGTATGGGCAGTGGAAATCCAGAATTTTTCTGCGAAATTCAACCAAACCCACTCCAAATTTTTCACCTAAACACCAGAAAATTACCAATAGATAGCACAACAACATATATCTAACATGTATCAACAATAAGGGACCTGAAAACATGTTTTCCGACACAATTTAATCGGATTCTAACAATTTCAACATAATATGGGTTTTTGTTCAATATCCAATTTCAACTCAAAAACAACCAAATACAAACATACATAATCATACACAAGTATATCATAATCGAGTTTCACACCCTTACCCGATTTAATCGTGTTTGAAAAGTCGGTTGATCGATTTTCTTCTTTTCCAAGTTTTTCTCTCTTTTCTCCTTTCTCTTCTCTTTTCTTTCCCTTTTCCTTCTTTCCTTTTTCTTTCTCTCTAATTTTCTCTCTCTTTCTATTTCTATTTTCTAACTTAATGAAAAATAAAGTGAAATGACCAAATTACCCCTACACTCAAATATCTCGCAAACGTTCCCAAAACGCGATAAAACATAATCACGATGAAAAATAATATATTATCGAATAAAAGTCAAAAATAAAATAATATAATAATAAAAATAATCAAATCGACTTGATTAAATAAAACTAACTAAAACTGGGGCATTACAACTCTCCCCCACTTAGAGATTTTCATCCTCGAAAATATTACCTGAGACGAACAACTCCGGATACGACTCCCGCATCCGACTCTCCAACTCCCAAGTCAAATTGCCCTCAGCAGCGCCTCCCCACGCTACTTTCACAAGCGCAATATCCTTGCCTCTTAACCGCTTTAACTCGCGATCCAAAATCCTCACTGGTAATGCCTCAACCGTAAGGTTCTCCCTTACCTCAACCTCATCCATCGGAATCACATGCGACGGATCCGGAACATACTTCCGAAGCTGTGAAACATGGAACACATCGTGCAAATTCGAAAGACTCGGCGGCAACGCCACCCGATAAGCCACAGCACCCACTCTCGCGGATATCTGGTAAGGACCAATAAACTGAGAAGTAAGCTTCTTCGACTTCAATGCACGCCCAACACCCGTTACCGGTGTAACTCTCAAAAATACATGATCGCCCTCTTGAAACTCAAGATCTTTCCTCCTTCGATCATGATAACTCTTTTGCCTACTCTGAGAAGCCTTCATTTTCTCACGAATAAGTTTCACCTTTTCCGTAGTCTGTTGCACCAACTCCGGTCCAACCACCGAACTCTCACCAGATTCATGCCAACACAACGGTGTTCGACATCTTCTTCCATACAACGCTTCAAACGGTGCCATTCCAATACTTAAATGGAAACTGTTGTTATACGTGAATTCAATCAATGCAAGATAACTATCCCACGCACCTCCTTGCTCAAGAACACAAGCTCGCAATAAATCTTCCACCGACTGAATAGTTCTCTCGGTCTGACCATCTGTCTATGGATGATAAGCCAAACTCAACCTCAACTTGGAACCTAACGCCTTTTGCAAACTTTCCCAAAATCTGGAAGTAAACCTCGGATCTCGATCTGAAACAATACTCAATAGAACACCATGTAATTTCACAATCACACTGATATAAATCTCAGCCAACCTCTCCAAAGAAAAACTGATGTCAATTGGAATGAAATGCGCCGATTTAGTCAACCTATCCACAGTCACCCAAATGGCATTATATCCCCTCTGTGTATTCGGCAACCCTATCACAAAATCCATAGAAATGCTGTCCCATTTCCACTCGGGAATATCCAACGGTTGCAACAAACCACTAGGCTTCTGATGTTCCACCTTAGACTTCTGACACGTCAAACACGCATAAACAAACTGAGCCACAACCCTCTTCAATCCAGACCACCAAAAGATCTTCTTCAAATCCTGATACATCTTATTAGCTCCCAAGTGTATACTCAAATTACTCCGGTGTCCTTCCTCCAAAATCATCTTTTTCAAGTCCGAATCATCAGGAATACAAATTCTACCACGAAATCTCAAAACACCCTTATCATCCACTTTAAAGTCACCATTCCCACTTTGATCTCCAACCATCATCAAATCAACAAATTTCACATCCAACTTTTGTTTCTCGCTAACGGTTAACAGAAAATCATTAGTGACCTTTAACATACCAAGCCTCACGCTGTCAGATGTCAATTCACACACCAAACTCAAATCTCTAAATGCTTCCAAAATTTCCCACTCTTTAACCATCAAAGCGGACAAATGCAAAGATTTCTGGCTTAACGTATCGGCTACCACATTAGCTTTACCAGGATGGTAATTCAAGCCAAAGTCGTAGTCCTTCAAAAATTCCAACCATCTTCGTTGCCTCATATTCAACTCTTTCTGATCAAACAAGTATTTCAAAATTTTATGATCACTAAAGACTTTGAATCTTGCACCATAGAGATAATGCCTCCAAATTTTCAACACAAAAACCACAGCCGCTAATTCCAAATCATGAGTAGGGTAATTCTTCTCATGAATCCTTAATTGCCTCAAAGCATAAGCCACAACCTTACCTTCTTGCATCAACACTCCTCCTAAACCAATCAAAGACGCATCACAATACACCACAAACGGTTCAGTAGGATTCGGTAAGATCAAAATCGGAGCTGTAGTCAATCTTCTCTTCAGCTCATTAAAACTTTCCTCACACTGAATTTCCCAAATGAACGCTTTACCTTTACAAGTCAACTGGGTCAAAGGAAGTGATAACTTAGAAAAACCTTCAATGAACCTCCGATAATAACCAGCTAAACCCAAAAAGCTTCTAATTTCAGTAACAGATTTAGGAGCCTCCCATTGTAGAACTGCATCTACTTTAGATGGATCCACAACAATACCATTACCTGAAATCACATGCCCAAGAAAACTCACTTCTGAAAACCAGAACTCACACTTGGACAACTTGGCAAAAAGTTTCCTTTCCTTCAAAATTTGCAACACAACACGCAAATGCTCCGCATGTTCCTCTCAGGACTTAGAATAAATCAAGATATCATCAATAAACACAACAACAAATCGATCCAAATGCTCATGGAAAATACGATTCATATACTCCATAAACACACCTGGCGCATTAGAAACCCCGAACGGCATCACAAAATATTCGTAATGACCATATCGTGTCTTAAAAGCCGTCTTCTGGATATCTTCCTCTTTCACTCTAATCTGATGATAACCTGATCTCAAATCAATCTTACTAAACACACAAGCACCTACCAACTGGTCCATCAAATCATCAAGTCTCGGAAGAGGATACTTATTCTTAATCGTCACCTTATTCAACTGGCGATAGTCAATACACAATCGCATACTTCCATCCTTCTTTTTCACCAATAAAACAGCACCCCAAGGCGACACACTTGGCCTTACAAACCTCTTTTCTAACAATTCATTCAACTGCCTCTTTAACTCAACCAACTCAGATGCCGACATACGATAAGGTGCCATAGACACAGGTCTAGTACCAGGAATTAGATCTATAGAAAACTCCACCTCTCTCTCTCTGGCGGTAAGTCCGAAATATCCTCTGGAAACACCTATGGAAATTCACACACAACTGGAAACACATCAAGTACAACTTGACTATCCACAGTCAACGATGCAAACAACCCAAACAATTGAGCTTCATCCGCCAAAAGTTTCTTCAAATCTTTGGTAGATAAGAAACTCTAGTCCTCGTCTTCCTCAAGAGAAGGAAATCTTACCAGCTTATGATAACAATCAATATGCACTCGATTGAACTGCAACTAATTCATTCCCAGAACCACATCTAAACCCTCCAACGACAAACACACCAAATCCATCTCAAAATCTTTACCATAAATGGTCAAAGGGCAACTTAAACAAACCAAAGAAGTAATTACTGACCCCATTGTTGGAGTATCAATAACCATCTCTCCACCCATCAAAGACAACACAAGATTCAAACGCTTCGCGCACTCAGACGAAATAAATGAATGAGTCGCCCCAGTATCAATAATAGCAACTAAAGGCGTACTATTAATAAAACAAGTACCTCTGATCAGACGGTCTACACTTGAAGTCTGAGTCCCTGCCAATGCAAAAACTTTCCCACCAGTTGGAGCTTGCTTTGGTTTCGGGCACTTTGTACTAACATGACCAGGTTCACCACAGTTGAAACATTTCACCACATTCCTTTTACAATAAGCTGCAATATGTCCTAAACCTCCACAATTAGAACACTTTCTCATATCTTTCCTGCATTCGAACTGACGATGCCCTAAGTCACCACACCTATAACATCTCATAGGATTAGACATTCCTCCCCCACTTGGCCTTTTCTCAAAATTACCTCTCTGCTTACCCTTATCAGCTGGTGTCACATAAGGACCACCACGGAACGGTTGTTTCCCTTTCCTTTCGTTCACACTCTTATAGTGAGTAGAATAAGCCTTGTTATCTTCCTCATAAATCCTACAACAATCCACCAAGTCCGAAAACCTCCTAATCCTTTGATAACCGATTGCCTGCTTGATCTCAGGACGCAATCCGTTTTCAAACTTCACACACTTAGAAAACTCCGCAGTAGCTTCAGCATAATGTGGATAAAACTGAACAAGTTCCATAAACCTAGCAGTGTAATCAACAACAGACATATTACCTTGTTTCAACTCCAAGAACTCTATCTCTTTCTTTCCTCTTACATCTTCAAGAAAATACTTCCTCAAAAATTCCCTGCTGAACAAAGCCCAAGTGACCTCTTCACCTGTAACTTCCAACACATGACGCGCACTAACCTACCAATCATCAGCTTCCTCCTGCAATATATGAGCACCCAGTCTCACCTTATTTTCCTCAGCACAGTCCATTACTCTAAATATTCTTTCAATCTCTTTAAGCCAAATCTGTGCACCATCAGGATCATGTCTCCCTTTGAAGACAGGCGGTTTATTCTTCCTGAACTCATCATTCTCACCAGCATTAGGTGCACCCTGCACAGCCCGAGCCATAGCTTGCATAGCAGCAGCCAAAGCAGCATCATTCCTACCAGCCATATTCTGTTCATTTCCAATAACAGCAACTATGGTTAAACAAACAGCTCACCCAAACACAACGACCAACAAGGACTGACACAAACTGACACGGACTGGCTCTGATACCACTTAATGTAACACCCCCAATCTATACCCCCAAACAAATAAAGCGATAAAAAATTTCATCAGAGTATAATTAAAACATTCATGGCATAGACTGAGGAGTCACATCAATTGAGACAAAACACAATAAACCTGCTCATAAAGATATGCAACAATCAGGTAGCAATTAACAGAGGAACTCAGTTCCTACTACCCACAATTCAGATACATAATAAAAGCGGAAAATCTGCAACTGAATCTCCTATATATATCTCACATAGAAAGTTTGTCTGTCATACACAGATCCATACATATATAATCCAAAAGATATATATACATATACACAATATCACAAACGATCTCCCCGACTACCCGGTGCTACATATCAGAGCCGACCGACAAAAGAATGAAGACCTAAGCTTCACAAAAAGACCTCCAGCATCTAATCTGCAATGCCTCATAGAGCATTCAAAACAGCAGAAATGTGAGAAACAAAATCATAATATAATTGCTTACAATTATATAATAATACCAAAAATACACATGTAAAATATTCTCACCACAACTTATACCAGAATTCAAACACAAACAACACAATGCATATCTCATATATCCATCACCAAGGCATATATAATCAAGCTTAATGCATTTATCAACAACATATATATATATATATATATATATATATATATATATATATATATATATATATATATATATATATATATATATCTCAACTCATTCATTCCATTCACAATTCGACACAAAATCAATCCATTCATGATTTATGCAAATGCAAAGAGACCGACACAATGACTCTATGCAAATGCGGTAGCATCCATCCGTCAATCTCAACACTAGTTCACTCAGGAACTATTAGAACCATCGCTTGTTACTTAATGTTACTCCCTATCCGGAAAACAATGTTCCCCGTCACTCACACCTCTTTGTATAAGGCACACGATGTTTATGGACCGCTCACACCTCTTTGTATAAGGCACACGACCCGATCGCTCACACCTCTTTGTATAAGGCACACGATCATCCATAATCATCGCTCACACCTCTTTGTATAAGGCACACGATGTTATAGCGGATTCCCTCTGGAATCGATTCGTCGCTCCCACCCACTAGGGCACACGACATCACAAGAATGCATATCATGATGCTTGACATACAATAACTCATGACATTCAAATGTACACATATACACATCCATAATCATGCATATATAATCAAATACCACACATTGTATTTTCTTGCCCTTAGGCCACAACCATCATCCCAACATCTTATCACATGCATTTTCATCGCACAATACCATACAAGTCATTCAATATCCATATCCACATCACATTGCATGATACACCTCAATTACACACAATTACAACGACAAAAGTCGACAAAACAACACTATTCCAAATTCTCGACATAATTAAATCGGCCAACAATCTCAAAACCATTTTAATAAGAAAGTACATTTTATTAGCTTTCCAACGATACCAAGAATGTTCAAAACGGATAATCGGAACACAAGTTACGGACGTAAACGGAAAAGACATCGCGAAAAAACAACATTTTGCACTCCTGCTGGCCATACGCGTATTGCCCTGAGCCATACGCGTATTGCCCAAAATCTTACGCGTACCATTACGCGTTTCAGCAGATGGCTGAGAAAAATGAAACTCCATACGCGTATTGCCCTCATCCCTTCATTGCCATACGCGTATTGCCTTAACCAATACGCGTATTGCCTTTAGTGATACGCGTATGGGCAGTGGAAACCCAGAATTTTTCTGCGAAATTCAACCAAACCCACTCCAAATTTTTCACCTAAACACCAGAAAATTGCCAATAGATAGCACAACAACATATATCTAACATGTATCAACAATAAGGGACCTGAAAACATGCTTTCCGACACAATTTAATCGGATTCTAACAATTTCAACATAATATGGGTTTTTGTTCAATATCCAATTTCAACTCAAAAACAACCAAATACAAACATACATAATCATACACAAGTATATCATAATCGAGTTTCGCACCCTTACCCGATTTAATCGTGTTTGAAAAGTCGGTTGATCGATTTTCTTCTTTTCCAAGTTTTTCTCTCTTTTCTCCTTTCTCTTCTCTTTTCTTTCCCTTTTCCTTCTTTCCTTTTTATTTCTCTCTAATTTTTTCTCTCTTTCTATTTCTATTTTCTAACTTAATGAAAAATAAAGTGAAATGACCAAATTACCCCTACACTCAAATATCTCGCAAACGTTCCCAAAACGCGATAAAAGATAATCACGATGAAAAATAATATATTATCGAATAAAAGTCAAAAATAAAATAATATAATAATAAAAATAATCAAATCGACTCGATTAAATAAAACTAACTAAAACTGGGGCGTTACAGCCTGTGCCCTACCCTCTAGTCAATGGCTAGAGGAGACTTGGATTCTCATTGCTCAACATTGGCCAAACCTATGCAGCAGTTGCCATTCACTATTCCTTACAAAACAAACTTGCTCTACTATAAATAGAGCTCATTTGTGATCAGTTTGAGTACACCAAAGCCATCAAACAGATGCTTTCCTCAAAATCTCCTTCTTCACTCCAAAATTGCCTTCCAAAGCAAGTCACTATCGGGTTTTGAGTTTGAGAGCTATTCCAACCAAACCAATCACACACACACCTCATAAACATCATATAGAAGTGATCCAAACACTCACATAACATCAGGAACATCAAAATCACAAAATCACCAGCCAACTGCTCAAGCCTTTGACAGATTTGCAGTTGAGGTGACAAATCAAGTTCCAGCTCAAATCAATCCACTCCAAGCGCCCAGACACACTCCATAGCACCTAGGGAAGCTGTCCATAACCTTGGAACCAAGCTGTAACACCTCTAATACAAAACACGATCACCAGCTGCAAGAGGTAAGCGTGAGCTCTTCTAACTCTATGATCCATGCATATTTTACTGCATAATATTTTGGTCATATGTTCATAATCATGCATGGAGTGTTTTCCCTCAATCAATTGCATTGTTTGAATCGTGTATGGAATTTCTGAAGCTTCATGCAAATTTTAGGGTTCTTGAGGTTTCTCTTTGATTTCTTATTCCATGTTTAAAATAAATGAAATTAAAGACCATAGACATGATCGTGAGGTTGAAACGAGTAGATTGATATATAGATTGCATGATATAATCAAGTATTCAGTGAGATTGGATAGAAAACGCAAATCTGCAGAAACAGAGGGTGGCGCGTGTTCTTGCCCTTGTTCTTGGCGCCTTTTTTTGAAAATTTGAAAATTTGAATTTTGTGATTTTATTTAATTGATTCAAAAATTAATTTCTCTCTGAGTTTTAATGATTTTGAGTTGATTCTTTTTTTAATAATTCACAAAAATGTTAAAGTATTTTATTTTCCCAAAAAAATCCCAAAAATATTATTTTTTTCATATACTTGATATTTTTGTAAAGAATTAATATTTTAATTGTTTTTGACATTTAAAATATTTTCTCTTTCTTGATTTTTCAAATTTTAGTGATTTCCAATCATTGTATGGATCAAAACCTAAATTTTGAAACATTAATCCAAGGTAACAATTTGTTTTCCATATGTTTAACAATTTTGATCATTTTAATTGAATTTTCATTCAATTAAAATTCATTTTGGAAACAAATTAGGGTTTTTGATTAATTCAACCCTCATTGAACTTTTTCAAACCTTTTGGGCCTCTAATAGAGTGTAAGACCCAATCCTTCTTTGAAACTAAAACTTTTTGGGCCTCAGTCATTGCATAAGATCCACGGTGTTTTAAAAAAATCTCGGCGCGATCGCCAGTTAAGATAAAACCTTGGGCCCCTCCTTGAGTTGTAAGCCCCATCTTTTCTTTTAAAATCACCTTTGGGCCTCTAATAGAGTGTAAGACCCAATCCCCTTTTAACCAAAACAATTTTGGGCCTCAGATATTGTATAAGTCCCTCTGCGTTAAAAGAAAATCTCGGCGCGATCGCCAGTTCAAAAATCAAACCATTGGGCCTCTCCTTGAGCTGTAAGCCCCACCACTTGTATAAAAATAAACCTTTGGGCCTCTTGAGAGAGTGTAAGACCCATCCTTTTGTACAGAAAACCTTTTTGGGCCTCAGTCACTTGTATAAGTCCCTGTACAATTTCAAAACCATCGTGCAATCACTGATAAAACCTTGGGCCTCTCCCTGAGCTGTAAGCCCCAACAATCTTTTCAAAGCACTTTCTCCTTTGATTTTGAATCTAATATTGTTATCAAAGCTTTCTTTGTTGAGCAAACTAACCAAACAGCATGGAAGCTCTACAACTGAGTAAGTGTTTACCCGCTTTCTTTATCCTCTTTCATATATATATAATTGTATTGTGGGGCTGCTCACTGTAAGTCTTCTTTCACAAACTTTTATATACTTGTCAAATATCAATTGTGTAATACTAATATAGCTATTTAGAGTTTTTCCCGACAACTACGTCTAGCACTAGGTAAAGCCCTATTGGTCACTCTTTAAATACAAGCAAAACTAGATCCTATAGGATTACCAGACACAGTCTTCCCTCCTCTTGGGGTTAAACAATATGGAGACGTGAAAGGCAGCATTCTCGGTGAACCCTTTCTCAGACTGTCACCCTTAGAAATTGTCAAAGAGACTCTACTCCCCAGAGATGATCTTTTCTCCGTGAATGGGATCTCTTGAGTTTCTTCCAAATTCCCAGACTTTCCTGGCTTGAGCTATTCTCGGTGAATGGCATGTCTTGAACTTCTTGGGGTTTGGGGACCCACAGGCTTCTTAAAAGCATCCCCGCCTCCTCTTGGGCGTTGTACAAGGACCCTTCGGCTTCTTAAAATCTCTCATGCCTTCTCTTGGGCTTAGTACAAGGACCCAGAGACCTCTACAGGTATAGGAACAGAACCTAGTCATCAATTTGCTAGAGCTGTCTTTCTGTGTCAAGTGTCAGACTAGTTAATGGGTTGACCTTCATTCCTTAACATACCAGCCTTCTCTTAGGCATTATACAAAGATCATTCACTACCTGAGAATCAATTTATCAAAACACCAATAGACTTGGTCAGTCTTAATACCCTTTGGATTTCCTGTTTCCTTAAAGAACAGGAATAACCCTGATCCTCCGATCAATCCCTGAACACAACATTACCCATATAAGAACTGATTTTCTCTTTATCCAACATACTGGACCTGTCACTAAACTGAAACAGTCACCAGCACCCTAGCCTCCTCTTGGGCTTTGTACAATGATTCTCCCCTGTGGAGCTAACCTTTTCAGAGTCTCTTGTTGAGTCACACCTTTTAGCCTCCATCTCTGGCTTCGTACGGGATACAAAAACACTCTCTTGTTGAGTATAAAAGACTCTCTTATTGAGTCAATCACCTGTCAAATAGACTCTCTTGTTGAGTCAACCTTTTAGCCTCCATCTCGGGCTTCGTACGAGACACTAAAACACTCTCTTGTTGAGTATAAAAGACTCTCTTATTGAGTCAATCTCCTTTTAGCCTCCATCTCAGGCTTTATACGAGATACCAAATCACTCTCTTGTTGAGTATAAAAGACTCTCTTGTTGAGTCACTTCCCTCTCAGCCTCCATCTCGGGCTTCGTACGAGATACAAAACCACTCTCTTGTTGAGTATAAAAGACCCTCATATGGAGTCAAAACCTTTTAGCCTCCGTCCTAGGCTTCGTATAAGACATATATAAAATCACTCTCTTGTTAAGTCAACCCATTTTAGCCTCTCTCTCGGGCTTCGTACGAGACACCTAAAAGCACCCTCTTGTTGAGTCAATAGCCTCTTCTTAGGCTTTGTATAAGAAAACCCCGGTTGAGTCAATCAACCTGTTAGCGTCAAAATATGTGCCTCGCTCACAGTATACAAACATCAACAACTCCTTTTCCTCCATCTAATTGTTGTAAGCGGCAAGCCTCTAGATTATTTACATCCACGCCACTGTCCCTTTTTTAGCATGAGAAATTCCTAAGGAAAGATATCATTGCTCTACACTGAGTTAAAGTCTTCTCCTTCAGGTTAAAAATCCCCTATAAAGAAAATTATGGCATTGCTGGATTCACATATCCCAGTTAAAGTAATTCTCCTTTATAATCGGTCACCCAACAGTTGAGATAAACAGACCCGCCTTTAGAGAAGACAAATTCTCTCTAAAGTCAACCCATTTAGCTTCACATCTTGGGCTTCGAACAAGATACAAATAGACCCTTCAGCTTCACATCTTGGGCTTTGAACAAGATACAAACCACCTTTAGCTTCACGTATTGGGCTTTGAACAAAACACCAAAACAACCTTTTTCCTCCCATAGAATTGGAGGAACTACGATCGCTCTGATTTTCCTGTTTCGTTAAACGGGAATACGTAGGCATAAGATTGCAAAAGAATCTTAGCGAGCATACTAATCAAAAACCCAAAATCCCGTACCTTCATACATCAATTGAAAAGCATCAGTCCTAACATCCTCACAAATAGTCCCGTCATTTCATTCTTAGCAAAATAAGCAGAGAGAGGCCCACAATTTAAACTGCATCTGTAAACCAACAGTCATCTGTTTAAACTCAGTATGCAAGCAGGGTTAATTGGAGACATCTATTTTCCTTCCTTAGTCAGCTTAATAGGATAAAAAATGAATCGACCTGTAGTACCCCAGAGCGGCAATGCTTAAGAACCACGTCCAAAATTGCTCGCTACAGAAAAATGGCACCCACCTTGGGGTCCTTTAGGGCATCCTGTCCCTCTTGTCTCTCTGGTTGAAACCTGAGTGCTCAAAATGTCACAGAAATGACAAACTCTGCTGGGGAGTCATTGTCTGTATAGGATCATAAGACTAGAGGTCTAGGATGATTAAGACAAATATATATACTGCTTTTCCTAATTGATATATGTGTTTATTTTTCTGCTAATGGGAATGCGTGTGATGCCACATGTGGAAAGATTGAGTATACACCTAAGATAGGTGATGGCAATGCGGGTAATCTTACTGGGAGTGAATTCCAGTTAAGAGCCCCCGATAGACCATGAAACTCAGTGAAGACTCCCTTTGCAGATACATTGCCTAGACGACTTCGATTGTTGAAAGTAGTGTGGTCGACTGGGTTATCTGAGAAGCTGAGGTTTTTAGTAGACTTAAGCCATTTTGTAGTGTGGAAGCTATCGGAAATAGTTGTCACACGATACTACCCTCATCTAAGATCGCTCTTGGATAAATCAGCTTGCTGGAGATCCGCTTGCTGTTGTTATCCTAGAGGGGTCAATGATTTTGCGGACAGGTACAAAAAATACCAGTATAAACCTTGGGGGGGGGGGGGGGGGTAGAGCCTTGACTTCATGACACCGACCCTTTGACCCCATGTTTTTTCTATGTTTTTGTATGCTGCATTCATGCATTCATTTAAAAAACATTAAAACAAAAGAAAAATCTTCTCTTCTAGTCTCTCTTTTTCAAATTAAACTAAGACAATGATCACAAATGTCAGAGAGAAAGGAGATTGCGCTAATGGATTTCAGTAGAAGGAAAGCTCATAAGTACACCTTCAAGGTTCCAAAGTTAGAGGATTTAAGAGGTTTGGCGAGAATGATCACCAACCACGAGGCTTTCAGAGCGAAGTATGGAGGACTGTTGTCCTTGTTAAGGGTTCACGTAGTCGAAGGAATCCTGTCCACGCTAATCCAGTTCTACGATCCGGTTTATCACTGTTTCACATTCTCAGATTATCAGCTTGCACCAACGCTGGAGGAGTACTCTCACCTAACGAATTTACATATCACTGATCAAGCTCCCTTTTTTGGACTGGAAGAAATTCTAAAGGATCGAACCATTGCAAGAGCAATTTATTTGGACGAGTCAGAAGTCAGGACTCACATAACCACTAAGGGTGAAATCCAGGGTTTGCCAGCCCAATTTTTAACAAAGAAAGCCTTGTACTTTGCTAGTATAGGGAATGTGGCCGCTTTCGAGAGCATCTTTGTTTTGCTCACCTACGGGTTATTTTTGTTTCCCAACATCGATAACTTTGTAGATATCAACGCCATTAAGATTTTCCTGATCAGAAACCCCGTACCGACCTTACTCGCAGATGCGTATCATTCGGTACACTTAAGGAATTTATACAGCGGAGGAATTATCACATATTGTGTACCCCTACTTTACAAATGGTTCACTTCCCACTTACCTAAGTCTGCTGCATTTTGGGATCAAAAGAATACTTTACGTTGGTCACAGAGAATCATGTCTCTTACCAACTCTGACATCGATTGGTACAATCGAATCTACGACGGGATCAGAATTATTGACCGTTGTGGAAATTTCCCAAATGTACCACTTATAGGAACTAAGGGGGGAATCAACTATCATCCAATTCTCGTTCGCCGTCAATTTGGATGCCCGATGAGGCACGTCCCACAGAATGCTCATTTGGAAGGTCTTTTCTTCAAGGAAGGAGAAAAGGACAGGGCATTAAAGACGGAAATAGTGCACGCTTGGAAACATGTTCACAAAAAAGGACGAGAGTCTCTAGGGAAACCAGACTGTGTCTCGATGGAACCTTATCTCCATTGGGTACAAACTATAGCTCTCAAGCTGAGGATGCCTTACCCTCGTCAGGAAGTTCTTCTATTAAGGGACTCTGCCCTTTTTTCATGTCTGAGACGAAAAAGCTTCAGGTTACTCTCAGCAAAGTTCAGCATGAGAAGAGGTCTTGGAGGAACAAGTACCGTATTCTCAATGTGGAGTGCAAGAAAATACAGCAACTGTTAAGAGAAAAAGATGCCCTGATTGAGATCTTAGAGCAACATGCTGTAGAAAATCAGGATGACCAAAGGAATTTGCTCGCTCCTTTCACTTGGCAAAGGAATGACAACCCGACAACGGCCCAAGAGCCCCGGTCAAAGAAGAGGAAAGCACTCGAACCAGCACCTGAGCTCTCTTCAGAGAGGACTCAGGATCCATTAGTTTAGATTTCTTTTTTCAGCACTTTGTAATCTACTGTATTTCCATTTCCGTAATCCTTTGAATTCAATAAAACGGGGTTTCCCCACTGTTTGATATTTACAATCTAATTGTCAAAGTTTACTTTGAATAAACAAAAATAATTAATAATCATTGCATTCATCATTCTCATAAACGCATTCTTCTTACCTACGAATCTCACATTTGCGTCTCGATTCTAGAGTCAAACTGTCTCATTCGTACAATACTCGAGCCAATCGTCAGAAAAAGATGGATGATCTTGAGGAAGAGAACAAAGAGTTGAGAGAAGATATCGACACTCTAAAAGAGGATCTGAGAAATCTTCATAACGACATGCAAGCTCTAGTAGAAGCTCAGATACAACAACAAAGGACTGTGATCTCAGAGATCACATCAACGCCCATAGTGGAGAAGTATGATCCTAGGTACAAGATGCTGAAAGATCAGCCCTGGGGTATGCCTATTAACTATATCCCAGAAGGATATGTTCCGCCGATCAATGAGGATCAAGGAACCACAACAGGAACCGCTGGGCCTGAAGGTTACAAACTTCGGGAAAGCAAAGATGCCAGGGGCATGACAGCAACTCCTGAAGGTTACAAACTTCGGGAGGCACCGAGAGTCTCGTCCATAATGACTATACCACCACCCGTGGTACACACTGTCCCAGAAGGACAGATTCCCCAGATACCTTCTGGTGGAAACGACAGCATGTTCGATAGGATGAATGAGTTCCAGGAACAGTTCCTGGAAAATCAGAAAGAACTGCAGGCCCTTCGCGGTCAGGATCTATTTGGAAAGGACGCCGCGGACCTCTGCTTGGTCCCCAATGTGAAAGTCCCGTACAAATTCTAGGTGCCCGGCTTTGAAAAGTACAAGGGTAATTCTTGCCCTCAGAGCCATTTGGTGATGTACGCTCGGCGAATGTCAGCTCAGACAAAGAACCAGAAGCTACTAATTCACTACTTTCAGGATAGTTTAACCGGTGCCGCATTAAAATGGTACATGGGTTTAAACCGCACCACGATCGGCACATTTAGGGATCTTGGCGCTGCTTTCGTTCAACAATATAAATACAATTTGGATATGGCGCCAGACAGAGATCAACTTAGATCAATGTCACAAAAGGACAAGGAAACCTTTAAGGAGTACGCTCAGAGATGGCGTGAAATTGCCGCCCAAATTTGTCCACCTCTTGAGGAAAAAGAGATGATAAAGATCTTCTTAAAGACCTTAAGCTCATTTACTACGACAGAATGGTCGCCAGTGTACCCAGTGACTTCACCGAGATGGTGGGCATGGGGGTTCGTCTTGAGGAAGCAATCCGGGAAGGACGTTTAGTAAAAGACGCTGGATCATCAAGTAGTACAAAATGATACGGTAGTGCTCTCCCTAAGAAAAAAGAGCAAGATATTGGGAATATCTCTCTCGGAAAGAAAAGGCGACGTTATCAACCAGTAGCAGTTGTAACTCCTGCTATCAACCTTGCGTCTGTTCCAATGTATCAACCTCAGGTCGCACAGAGCCAACCTAATCAACAGCAACTTCAGCAAAGGACACAATAGTCTCTTCAGTAGACTCGCCCTCCGTACAACAACAACCGTACAACGCGACCACCAGGGTTTGACCCTATACCCATGTTGTACGCAAAACTGTTTCCATTATTACTGGTCAAGGGGCATGTCCAAACCAGGTCTCCTCTTACAGTACCGGAAAATCCGCCTTTTTGGTTCAAAACGGATCAGACTTGTCCTTACCATCAAGGAGGACCAGGGCATAACATAGAAAACTGTCTCAGTTTCAAATCCGATGTGCAAAATCTTGTTAGGAGCAGGGTCTTATCTTTCAAGGATACGAATCCTAATGTTCTCAAAAACCCGTTGCCTCAACACGAGAAAGCTACAGTTAATTTGATTGAGGGAGAGTCTAACAACATCTATCAAATTCACGATGTACTCTTGTTAAGGGCCAACTTGGTCAAGATGCATTGTAGACATAGTGGATATGGCCATGTGCCACCTCATAATTATCACCAGTGTGACATCTGCTCTAAAAACAATCAAGGATGTTCTGTGGTGCAAGCAACTCTACAGGAACAATTGGATCTCGGGTGGATCCAAGAGCATCGAGTTTGTGGAGTCAGCATGACCTATACGAATTCCAACGTCATCCAGAACCATGACATCCGTACAATGAATGTCAACTTGGTGGCGATGCACTCAAGGCAAAGCCAGTATCATAATCTGCCGCGACACGATTATAATTCATGTCTGACTTGCTCGGTAAACAAACATGGATGCTCTTTTGTACAAGAGGCCCTCCAGCGTCAGATGGATCTTGGATGGATCCAAGACTACCATGATAGAAATCCCTATCAGATCAACATGATTCAAATCTTCGATATTCGTCTGATGAATACCAGCTTGGTAGAGTTACATGCCAGGCAGGTCCAACTTGGTTTTCTCACTTCGCATAATTATCAGAACTGTAAAGGATGTTGTGAGAGTAACCAAGAGTGCGCTCTCGTTCAGAGAACTTTACAACACTTATTAAACCACTGGTGGCTTCCAATCTATATGGATGAAGACACACAACAAATCAGTGTGGTTGATGGGAACCCTACTCGGCATCAAAGTCAGGATGTCCGATCTACGGAAACAGATCTAGTGAGGTTACACTGCATTCAAAGCGGGCGTGGCCAGGTGCCACCACACAACTATGAACGTTGTAGAGTTTGTTCCGAAAATAACCAAGGATGTTACCTTGTGTGGGCAACCCTTTAGAGTCAGTTGGATCGCAAGGAGATTCACCCATACCTAGCTTCGGGGTCCATTGACTGGACGCCAGACTACTTCGCAGATCAAATCAGAGATGTGGTTGTAATCTCTGACCCTGAGAGGAACAAGGATGTTTGTACCATCATCCCTCTACTAGACGAATCAAAGGTTCTTAGCAAAGAGCTGATTGAAGTTACTTACGACAGTCAGAAAAATTAGAAAGCTCCTGTAGTTATCTATTTGCCGGGACCATTACCGTATGAATCAGCTAAGGCGATCCCTTACAAATACGGTGCGACAATAATTGAGAATGGAAAGGAAATTCCATTACCCTCTGTCATGAATATTGCAGAAATCAGTCGTGTAACACGGAGCGGTCGAATCTTCAACCGAGGAGTTGGAGAACCTAACAAAGAAAAGGAACTTCAGACAGAAGCTCCTGATCCATCAATCGACCAATCTAGTGATACTGACCTTTCAAAAAATAATGATGAGATGCTGAAGCTCATCCAAAGGAGTGAATACAACATTGTTGATCATCTGTTACAAAATCCTTCAAAGATCTCTGTGCTATCACTTTTACTCAGTTCTGAAGCCCATAGAGAGGCTCTACAGAAAGTCTTGGAGTAGGCCTTTATGGAACAGGATGTGTCAATACGACATTTCGATAGCATCATCTCTAACATCACTTCCTGCAACAACTTAGGATTCAGTGATGAGGATTTGCCAGAGGGGGGCAAAAGCCATAACATGGCGCTCAATATCACAGTTAACTGCCAGGACGATGCTTTAGCCAGTGTACTGGTAGACATAGGATCGGCCATCAACGTTATGTCGAAGTCTACATTAATGCGAATATCATTCAAAGGGTCCCCGATGAGGGGCAATGAGGTCATCGTCAAAGCATTTGACGGGTCTCGGAAAGAAGTTATCGGCGAAGTCGACCTTCCCATAACTATTGGTCCTCACACTTTCCTAATCACTTTCAAGGTCATGGATATCTGGGCAACATACAGTTGCTTATTAGGAAGACCTTGGATACACCAGGCTGGGGCAGTCACTTCGACGCTGCACCAAAAACTGAAGTTCGTCAAGAACGATCAACTCATCACGGTTTATGGAGAACAAGCATTGCTCGTGAGTAACCTGTCATTATCTACTTGTGTAGAACCCGAGGAGGTTGTTGGGACTCAGTTCCAAGCACTGTCGGTGAGCAATGAGAATAAATCAGAAAAAGGAACCTCAATTTCCTCATACAGAGATGCTCTCGAAGTGATCGAGAATAATAATGCAAAAGGATGGGGACAACTTGTCATTCCTACTGATAATAAAACAAAGAAGGGTCTTGGTTTTTCTGCAACCTGCACCCAGACAGCTACTAACGATGAAAGTCTTCATCCCATTCAAGACTTCTTCCACATTGGAGGTTTCGTTCACCAAGTGCCTCAAACAGTCTATACTATCAACGAGGAGGACCCCTCTGATACGGATGAGGAATGGAAGTCCTATCTCAACGAGGACGGTTATATGTCTCAGGAAGAGGTGCCTACGCCATTTTGCTATCCTACACAGATTCCGAGATTTATACCCAGGTCAGACGTCGAAATGATATATGGAGATTGTGATCCGGAAGGATGCCATGCTCCACCAAACTCATTAGAGGAAGACACTCTGATGAAGGACAACTTTGATCACGACTATTATGGCCCAATGGATGGCCTGCCTATCTGGCAGCCGTACCCAGGAGACTTATGGCAAGAAAATCAGCCGAACAATGAAAACCAACTGAGCATCATTGAACAGAATACCTGCGTCCCCACCATGTCATTGGATCATCACTCAGGTCATTCAAAAAATATCCAGTACGATGATGAATTCGCAAAGTTCGCCGGATTAGAATTTATCAACTATGCTTTTCCCGAGGTCAATGTCATCAAGAGAGATGACTCTTCCAGTTCTAAAGAAGTGTGGGATACCTTAGGACAACCGAGTGGCAAGTTTGACTACTTGGTCAAGTACACCGCTCCTGAAAGCTCTCGTATCAGGCTCGAAGACATCCAGTCAACTGGATGGGGAGATATGCCTGAGAGCATAAATACTATGCAAAATACAGCAGAGGAATCCTCCTACGAAAACTCTGCCTGGGAGACAGATTCCAATGATCCTGCTCCGCCAGAAATCAACGTCATTTTTGAAGATAAATCAAGGAAAGTGCTAGACTTTGTGATTCACCGAGGAGTTCGCCGCCAGTGGGTTGCTGTCGATGTTCTGAAGATTGTTCATAAGTTAAAGTAATTGCCGTCTTTAACCTTTCACCCTGCCCAGGTGAAACGGATGTTTTGATAGGGCTCACTTTCTGTAAATTTCCCTCTTCGCTTCGCCCAAAGCGACAGAGTTTTGTTTTATATGGCTGTAGTTTCAAGAATCGACTTGTTCATTAATAAAATAACATTGTTCTGTAATTTCCGCATTAATTGCTGTTTTCTCTTTTTGCTTTTTCAGAAAATGGTAATCCTAAAAAACAATTCAAATAATAAAAACAAGCAGTAAAAAAAATACACTGCACACACTTGCATTTTCTCTATCTCTTCTAAACATAAATCATCACGTCATGCAGATTGCTTGTTTTAAACCCCATTGAAACATACGATCCGATGCCTTCTCCCAACTTTGAATTCTCGGTATTTGGGGCTGAAAAAGAAGTTGACAACGAGATTCTAGAATAGATCTCCCGATTACTAAGGCAAGAGGAAAAGTCCATTGAACCTCACAAAGAGCCGTTGGAAACGATCAATGTGGGTTCAGAAAAAGAGAGAAAAGAAGTCAGGATTGGGGCACTGCTCAGTCCAACTGCCAAAGAGGGTTTGATAAAGCTTCTCAAAAAGTTTCCCGATGTATTCACTTGGTCTTATCAGGATATGCGAGGGTTGGATACCAGCATCGTGGAACATCATTTACTATTAAGGTCAGAATGTCCGCCAATAAAACAGAGGTTGAGATGGACTCATCCAGACATGACCATCAAAATCAAAGAGGAAGTACAAAAATAGATTGACGCGGGTTTCCTCGCCACGTCAGAATACCCTCAATGGTTAGCCAATATCGTACCCGTTCCAAAAAAGGATGGAAAAGTCAGAATGTGTGTCAATTACAAAGATCTAAATAAGGCTAGTCCAAAGGACGACTTTCCTTTACCACACATTGACATGTTGGTAAACAGTACAACAAAGTTCAAAGTTTTCTCCTTCATGGATGGATTCTCGGGCTATAATCAGATAAAAATGGCGCCGAAAGACATGGAGAAAACTTCGTTCATTACTTCATGGGGTACCTTTTGTTACAAGGTAATGCCGTTCGGTTTGAAGAATGTCGGGGCAACCTATCAACGGGCCATGACTACTCTGTATCATGACATGATACACAAGGAAATTGAGGTATATGTCGATGACATGATTGCCAAATCAAAGACAGAAGAGGAGCATGTGACCCACCTGTCAAAACTATTCGAGCAGTTGAGAAAGTACAAACTCTGCTTGAATCCCAACAAATGCACCTTCGGTGTCCGTTCAGGGAAACTCTTAGGGTTCATCGTCAGCCAAAAAGGAATTAAGGTTGATACTGATAAGGCCAAGGCCATTCAAGAAATGCCTTCTCCGAAAACGGAAAAATAAGTCAGAGGATTCCTGGGACGTTTGAACTACATTTCCAGATTCATATTCCTCATGACCGCGACATGCGCGCCGATTTTCAAATTACTTAAAAAGGATCAGGACTGCGTTTGGACAGATGACTGCCAAACCGCCTTCGACGGTATCAAGGAATATCTGTTGAACCCGCTGATTCTATCACCTCCAGTGGAAGAAAGACCACTGATCATATACTTAACACTCTTAGAGGACTCCATGGGTTGTGTACTTGGCCAACATGACGAAACAAAAAGAAAAGAGTCTGTCATCTACTATTTGAGCAAGAAATTCACCGACTGCGAGACTCGGTACACTATGCTTGAGAAAAATTGTTGTGCTTTGGCTTGGGCAGCCAAACGTCTTCGGCAGTACATGATTCGTCACACCACTTGGTTAATCTCCGAAATGGATCCAATCAAGTATGTCTTTGAAAAACCTGCTCTCACGGGAAGGATTGCCCGTTGGCAGATGTTGTTATTAGAATACGACATTGAATACCACGCTCAGAAAGCCGTTAAAGGAAGTATTTTAGCCGATCATTTGGCTCATCAACTGATTGATGATCTGGAATCAATTGGGTTTGACTTCTCAGACAAAGATGTCATGTATTTGAAAATGAAAGATTGCGATGAACCGCTACCCAGTGAAGGGCCAGAACCAGGTTCCCAATGGGGACTTATCTTTGACGGAGCTGTCAACCATTACAGAAATGGAATTGGGGCAATCATCATAACACCTCAGGGTACCCACATTCCTTTCACTGCCAGTTTTACATTCAAGTGCACAAATAACGAGGCCAAATACGAAGCTTGTATCATGGGTCTCGAAGAAGCGATAGACTTAAGGATTAAGAACTTTGATGTATATGGCGACTCAGCTTTGGTCGTCAATTAGATCAAAGGAGATTGGAACATATACCAATCAGGATTGATTCCTTACAAAGACTATGCGAGAAGGTTGTTACCATTCTTCGACAGAATCGAGTTTCATCATATCCCTCGTGAAGAGAATCACATGGCTGATGCCTTAACCACCCTCTCTTCCATGATTAGCGTAGGTCAATGGACCGACTTACCTAAGATCGACATCACGCACCTTGAACGGCCCACTTACATCTTCACAGTTGAAGCAATCATAGACGACAAACCTTGGTATCACGATATCAAATGCTTCCTTCAGAAACAAGAGTACCCACTTGGGGCACTAAGAAAAGACAGAAAAACCCTTAGAAGGCTGGCTGGCAGTTTCTTCCTGAGCGGTGACACACTATATAAGAGAAATTTTGACATGGTCTTGCTCCGATGCATAGACAGACCAGAAGCAGACATGCTGATGAAAGAAATTCACGAAGGATCCTTTGGCACTCATGCTAACGGACACACAATGGCGAGAAAAATTCTGAGAGCATGGTACTACTAGTTGACAATGGAATCCGAATGCTACAAGTACATGAGGAAGTATCACAAGTGTCAGATATACTCCGACAAAATCCATGTACCGCCAACACATCTCTTCTCTCCTCCCCGTGGCCTTTTTCCATATGGGGAATCGACATGATCGGCATGATTGAACCCAAGGCTTCGAACGGACATCGGTTCATTCTGGTCTCCATTGACTACTTCACCAAGTGGATCAAAGCAGCGTTATACGTCAATGTAACCCGACAAGTGCTGGTCCGATTTATCAAAAACAATATCATTTGCCGTTATGGTGTTCCGAGCCAGATCATTACAGATAATGGATCTAACTTGAACAACAAGATAATGAAAGGGTTGTGTGCAGAGTTCAAGATCGAACACCATAACTCATCTCCCTATCGACCCAAGATGAATGGGGCGGTAGAAGCGGTTAACAAGAACATCAAAAAGATCGTTCAAAAGATGGTTGTAACCTACAAAGATTGGCATGAGATGTTACCCTTTGCTCTTCACGGTTACCGCACATCTGTCCACACTTCAACAGGGGTAACCCCTTTCTCTCTAGTGTATGGCATGAAAGCAGTGCTCCCCATCGAAGTAGAGATCCCATCAATCAGGGTATTGATGGAAGCTAGCTAACAGAGACTGAATGGTGTCAAAGCAGACACGATGAGCTCAACCTGATCGAAGAGAAATGAATTACGACACTATGCCACGGTCAGTTGTATCAACAGAGGATGAAGAAGGTGTTTGACAAAAAGGTTCGACCTCGCGTCTTCAGGAAAGGAGACCTCGTGCTCAAAAAGATACAATCATTTCTCACTGATTCCCGGGGTAAATAGACTCTGAATTACGACGACCCCTATGTGGTCAAGAAAGCTTTCTCAGGCGGCGCCTTGAGACTTGCAACCATGGATGGAGAAGAATTTTCCTACCCCACAAATGTCGATGTAGTTAAGAAATACTTCGCCTAAAAACAAAACGTCTCGGTGGATTGAAAACCCGAAAGGGCGGTCCAGGCAAAAATTAGAGACATGATCAAAAATCATCCTGGTGGGTTGGAAATATCAAAGTACAATCCAGGAAAAAGTTAGGGATAATGGCAAGTAACTACGTCTGATCAGTTCAACTCCTCAGCAATCCTGCCATCCATCAGAAAACTCCAGTCAAGGTCATCTTCGACAGAAGCTCAGGATGTCTCGAATTCAAAATTGGTAGAAGGATAGTGGTCGTTATATTTCAATGTAGCCATTTTCCATCCTATCAATAAAATTTGAGCCCTTGTGCTTTTGTTTGCAATTCTTATTTGTTTTAGCTTTACAGAACGACATTTTAACATGATCAACGATTCTTGAAATAAAACAAAAATGAATTTACTTGTAAATTTTTTTTCTTTTAATAAAGATGGCAAATTCTTTTGACTGTTGAACATCGAAAGAATATTGATGGCTTCTCCCAAAGGCGGTTAAGCTTCAAAGTGCAGAATCAAAGTACTCCTTCTAAACCAGTACACCTGAATGAAGGATCAACTGTGTCAGATGCGAATACTCCATCTGACATCTCCGGCAGAGTTCCTACCTTATAAGACCGGTCAACGGTTGTTCCCCGCAGGGACTATTTCTCCTAAGCAAGGCAGAATTGCTATCTTGAACCAGCGGCACTTCTTCGTCCCCAGCAGTGGCCGAGTATCCAGTCGTGTTCATCTATTAGTCTATATGTCGTGTCAGTTGTGTCAGCATAAACATACATACATCATGCATTATTGATTTACGTTCATATTGCATCACTATCACTCTAGTCGGTCTTATCCCCTAGTGATAAAAGTCCTCTCAATCGAGTTGTCAGTTCTTTCCTTGTCAGGAAGTGAATCATCTAAGTAATCTCTTTCCAATTTATCTCTGGATTAAAGACGGTCCTCGACCACTTTGATAACTTGAACCTCTGAGAAGACCAGAGAACCTTCAGACAAACATCACTCTTCACCATTGAAGATGATGTCTTCGCTTTCCCGGATTAAAGAAAATCCCCAGAGAAAGCCTCTTAATCAGAGATTCGACAATACGGCAGTTTTTCTCCGAAAAATCCGCTGATGTAAAGGTCATCAGCACCTCAAAATTGGATCACATCATATGGCATTTCTCCGGGAAGATCTCGAGAAAAGTATGATGTAATCCCCAAGCGGAAACAGTCACTCAAGAGACTCGTTTTCCCCGATAGAGTCAACAAATGACATCTCCAACAGAGAAGTTTGTGCACCTCTACAACTCAGACGACAGGGTTCCCCAGCAAGTCTGACATCAGATCTTTTTCCATCAAATGGCATCTCCCCAGGAAAATTCGGCGAGAAGTTTGACGAAAACCGCTACGCATTTCGTCCCTTGTCAAGAAAGTTTATTGACAAAAGAAACCGAGACCAATTCCTTGGTAGGAAACCAGGATCGAGGGAAAGTTTATATCAGAAACTGAGACCAGTTCCTTGGTAGGAAACCAGGATCGAGGGGAAGTTTATATAAGAAACTAAGACCAGTTCTTTGGTAGGAAACCAGGATCGAGGGGAAGTTTATTTCAGAAACTTAGACCAGTTCCTTGGTAGGAAACAAGGATCGAGGGGAAGTTTATTTCAAAAGAAAACTAAGACCAGTTCCTTGGCTAAAAACTAGGATCGAGGGGAAGTTTACCTTTTCTAAGCATCATTGCTTAGCGAAAAAAGATGGATGAGCGAACTACCATTCATAACCACCATCAAAATTTTAGGTATTCTGATATTTAATCCTCTTGCACCCCGAATGCCCGAATACCTTCGCCATTCACACCTTCGGGTCCAAGAAGATTAAATAGGGGCATCTGTCATACCCCAAATTTTGACCACTAAGATTTCCCATCATTGTGCAAATCAACATCACAATATGGATGAATCATTATGCCTCATCAGTCTCCCCAAAGATGGGTGAGCATCCACTACAATCAGAATTAGGGTTTCAAGCCCTCTCAGAGTTCTTAGACAAAGGATCAATCAAGGAATGACATGATCTTCAACTTGTCTAGCCTCTCAAACATCCCCAATGGATCAAGAGGACTCCCACAGTAAGAATCAAGCACAAGGCTGCAGCATTCTGAGTGGATCAAGCCTGAAAATCAACAGTGTCACCAAATTAGGGTTTTGGTCGACCAGGGCCTCCAGATGGAAACTTTCCTCTGGGTATGAGCCAATGCTTCAAAGCATAACCTATGATGCTCCAAGGGACATCATGAACCCAATCATCAAGTCAATTTTCCCTCAGGGGATGCATTCATAAAAAATTAGGAATTAGGGTTTCTTGACCTAATTCACCCCTAAGTTGACTTTTGGGACAAAACATGAGCCAAGACCTCAAGAGAGGATTTGAGGGTCTCTAATAAACCACATTGATCCATTTGTAACAATGAATTGGTCCAAGAAGCTTAAGCAACAAGTTTCAATTTCATCAGAACCACAATTAGGGTTTCGCGGGAAAAGTCAATTGTATCTTTGACTTTTGACCAGGACATACTCCCAAACCCTAGGACATGATTCAATACACCCTATAACACCTATGAAATCAATCCATCAAGTTTGATTTAGGTCAAGGACTTGATTTCATAGAGGATCGCACAATTTGGAATTCATCTGACAAAAAGTCAACTGTGCACCAAAGTCAACTTTGACTTTTTGAGATTTTTCACAATTATGGTTCCTTAACCCTAAAATGATGTTAATGTGTGATTGGAATCATCATTCATCAAGAAAAATCAAGAAAAGTGAGATAACTTGTAAAAGGGGTAACCATAAAAAACTTAGAAATTTTCTAAGTTATGAAACAAAGTGGCAAGGGTACCAACTTTGGAGGATCATAACTCCTAAACCACAAGGCCATTTTCCCCCATTCAAAGCTGGATTCATAGCCCTCATGGCCCTCTACAAAAGCTTCAAACATAACTCATTCCAATTCCTCATGGATTTTAAGTTATGGAATGATCAAAATCACAAAAAGTGAAAATGTCACTTTTTTTCCAACACTTAGTGAAATTTTCACTAAGTCAGAATCTGTCTTACTTTTTTCAAAATGTAGGGGCATTTTTCACTTGGATCCAAAAAGTATCAAAACCAATTATGATCAAACAGTTGTTGTATCATATGAGGGCTTTCCAAAATGGCCAAGAACTCCATCAAATTCCACTTGAGCCATGAGATATGACAATGCCAATATGCCTTGCTGCAAACTGTCATGGCAACGCAGATTTTGGAGTTTTGCTCGATTTACTCAAATTTTGCAAAGAGCAAGCAACTCTATCCATCTGAACACCTCAAGGGGGGACCAAGGAGGAACCAACTCTGATCCCAAGCCTCCCAAGTCTTTGGAACCAAAAATAGCATGCCAAACCTAGAAATGCTTAAAAGAGGGACAAGACTCAAATTTTGGATTGGAGCATTCAATGCATACACCAAGGTGGCATGGACTGAGCCATTTCCAAATGAATTCAGTCAAGACTTATCCAAGACCAAGGGAACCAACAGCCTGTGCCCTAACCTCTAGTCAATGGCTAGAGGAGACTTGGATTCTCATTGCTCAACATTGGCCAAACCTATGCAGCAGTTGCCATTCCCTATTCCTTACAAAACAAACTTGCTCTACTATAAATAGAGCATATTTGTGATCAGTTGAGTACATCAAAGCCATCAAACATATGCTTTCCTCAAAATCTCCTTCTTCACTCCAAAATTGCCTTCCAAAGCAAGTCACTATCGTGTTTTGAGTTTGAGAGCTATTCCAACCAAACCAATCACACACACACACCTTATAAACATCATATAGAAGTGATCCAAACACTCACATAACATCGGGAACATCAAAATCACAAAATCACCAGCCAACTGCTCAAGCCTTTGACAGATTTTTGCAGTTGAGGTGACAAATCAAGTTCCAGCTCAAATCAATCCACTCCAAGCGCCCATACACACTCCATAACACCTAGGGAAGCTGTCCATAACCTTGGAACTAAGCTGTAACACCTCTAATACAAAACACGATCACCAGCTGTAAGAGGTAAGCATGAGCTCCTCTAACTCTATGATCCATGCATTTTTTGCTGCACAATAATTTGGCCATATGTTCATAATCATGCATGGAGTGTTTTCCCTCAATCAATTGCATTATTTGAATCGTGTATGGAATTTCTGAACCTTCATGCAAATTTTAGGGTTCTTGAGGTTTCTCTTTGATTTCTTATTCCATGTTTATAATAAATGAAATTAAAGACCATAAACATGATCGTGAGGTTGAAATGAGTAGATTGATATATAGATTGCATGATATAATCAAGTATTCAGTGAGATTGGATATAAAATGCAAATCTGCAGAAACAGAGGGTGGCGCGTGTTCTTGCCCTTGTTCTTGGCGCCTTTTTTTGAAAATTTGAATATTTGTATTTTGTGATTTTATTTAATTGATTCAAAAATTAATTTCTCTCTGAGTTTTAATGATTTTGAGTTGATTCTTTTTTTAATAATTCAAAAAAATGTTAAAGTATTTTATTTTCCCAAAAATTGATATTTTTGTAAAGAATTAAAATTTTAATTGTTTTTGACATTTAAAATATTTTCTCTTTCTTGATTTTTCAAATTTTAGTGATTTCCAATCATTGTGTGAATCAAAACCTGATTTTTGAAACATTAATCCAAGGTCACAATTTGTTTTCCAAAACAATTTTAGGCCTCAGATATTGTATAAGTCCCTCTGCGTTAAAAGAAAATCTCGGCGCGATCGCCAGTTCAAAAATCAAACCTTTGGGCCTCTCCTTGAGTTGTAAGCCCCACCACTTGTATAAAAATAAACCTTTGGGCCTCTTGAGAGAGTGTAAGACCCATCCCTTTGTACAGAAAACCTTTTTGGGCCTCAGTCACTTGTATAAGTCCCTGTACAATTTCAAAACCACCGTGCAATCACTGATATAACCTTGGGCCTCTCCTTGAGCTGTAAGCCCCATTAATCTTTTCAAAGCACTTTCTCCTTTGATTTTGAATCTAATATTGTTATCAAAGCTTTCTTTGTTGAACAAACTAACCAAACAGCATGGAAGCTCTACAACTAAGTAAGTGTTTACCCGCTTTCTTTATCCGCTTTCATATATATATATATATATATATATATATATATATATATATAATTGTATTGTGGGGCTGCTCACTATAAGTCTTCTTTCACAAACTTTTATATACTTGTCAAATATCAACTGTGTAATACTAATATAGCTATTTAGAGTTTTCCCCGGCAACTACGTCTAGCACTAGGTAAAGCCCTATTGGTCACTCTTTAAATACAAGCAAAACTAGATCCCCATAGGATTACCAGACACAGTCTTCCCTCCTCTTGGGGTTAAACAATATGGAGACGTGAAAGGAAGCATTCTCGGTGAACCCTTTCTCAGACTGTCACCCTTAGAAATTGTCAAAGAGACTCTACTCCCAGAGATGACCTTTTCTCCGTGAATGGCATCTCTTGAGTTTCTTCCAAATTCTCAGACTTTCCTGGCTTGATCTATTCTCGGTGAATGGCATATCTTGAACTTCTCGGGGTTTGGGGACCCACAGGCTTCTTAAAAGCATCCCCGCCTCCTCTTGGGCATTGTACAAGGACCCTTCAGCTTCTTAAAAGCTCTCATGCCTTCTCTTGGGCTTATTACAAGGACCCAGAGACCTCTACAAGTATAGGAACAGAACCTAGTCATCAATTTGCTAGAGTTGTCTTTCTGAGTCAAGTTCCAGACCAGTTAATGGGTTGACCTTCATCCCTAAACATACCAGCCTTCTCTTGGGCATTATACAAAGATCATTCACTACCTGAGAATCGATTTCTCAAAACACCAGTAGACTTGGACAGTCTCAATACCCTTTGGATTTCCCGTTTCCTTAAAGAACAGGAAATAACCCTAATGCTTCGATCAATCCCTGAACACAACATTACCCATATAAGAACTTATTTTCTCTTTATCCAACATACTGGACCTGTCACTAAACTGAAACAGTCACCAGCACCCTAGCCTCTTCTTGGGCTTTGTACAATGATTCTCCCTAGTGGAGCTAACCTTTTCAGACTCTCTTGTTGAGTCACACCTTTTAGCCTCCATCTCGGGCTTCGTACGGGATACAAAAACACTCTCTTGTTGAGTATAAAAGACTCTCTTGTTGAGTAAACCTTTTAGCCTCCATCTCGGGCTTCGTACGAGACACTAAAACACTCTCTTGTTGAGTATAAAAGACTCTCTTGTTGAGTCAATCTCCTTTTAGCCTCCATCTCGGGCATCGTACGAGATACCAAATCACTCTCTTGTTGAGTATAAAAGACTCTCTTGTTGAGTCACTTCCCTCTCAGCCTCCATCTCGGGCTTCGTACGAGATACAAAACCACTCTCTTGTTGAGTATAAAAGACCCTCATGTGGAGTCAAAACCTTTTAGCCTCCATCCTAGGCTTCGTATAAGACACATACAAAAGCACTCTCTTATTGAGTCAACCCATTTTAGCCTCTCTCGGGCTTCGTACGAGACACCTAAAAGCACCCTCTTGTTGGGTCAATAGCCTCCTCTTAGGCTTTGTATACGAAAACCCCGATTGAGTCAATCAACCTGTTAGCGTCAAAATCTATGCCTCGCTCACAGTATACAAACATCAACAACTCCTTTTCCTCCATCTAATTGTTGTAAGCGGCAAGCCTCTGGATTATTTACATCCACGCCACTGTCCCTCTTTTAGCATGAGAAATTCCTAAGGAAATATATCATTGCTCTACACTGAGTTAAAGTCTTCTCCTTCAGGTTAAAAATCCCCTATAAAGGAAATTATGGCATTGCTGGATTCACATATCCCAGTTAAAGTAATTCTCCTTTATAATCAGTCACCCAACAGTTGTGACAAACAGACCCCCCTTTAGAGATGACAAATTCTCTCTAAAGTCAAACCCCTTTAGCTTCACATCTTGGGCTTCGAACAAGATACAAATAGACCCTTCAGCTTCACATCTTGGGCTTTGAACAAGATACAAACCACCTTTAGCTTCACGTCTTGGGCTTTGAATAAAACACCAAAACAACCTTTTTCCTCCCATAGAATAGGAGGAACTACGATCGCTCTGATTTCCCTATTTCGTTAAACGGGAATACGTAGGCATAAGATTGCAAAAGAATCTTAGCGAGCACACTAATCAAAAACCCAAAATCCCGTACCTTCATACATCAATCTAAAAGCATTAGTCCTAACATCCTCACAAATAGTCCCGTCATTTCATTCTTAGCAAAATAAGCAGAGAGAGGCCCACAATCTAAACCGCATCTGTAAACAAACAGTCATCTATTTAAACACAATATGCAAGCAGGGTTAATTAGAGACATCTATTTCCCTTCCTTAGTCAGCTTAATAGGATAAAAAATGAATCGACCTATAGTACCCCAGAGCGGCAGTGCTTAAGAACCACGTCCAAAATCGCTCGCTACAGAGGACAGTATGGCGTTCGTCATGAAATGTAGCAAATACCATATGAACTCTAATTAGCATCATGCACCAATCTAACTCCTTCATTCCGTCAGACCATGCTACCAATATGGCATGGACATTCCAGGCCTTTCCCCTAGAAATCGGCCAGATAAATTTTATAATTGTTGGAGTGGTCTATTTCACAAAGTGAATAGAAGCTGAAGGCGTCTCTAAGATCACAACAGAAAGAGTCCTTCATTTTTATTGGCGGAGACACATGTGCAGATTCGGTGTGTCAGGCGTTATCATTTCAGACAATGGAACTCTATTCACCAACACTAATATAGTTTATTTATGTCATAACCTAAGAGTGAAAACAAAGTTTATTTCAATTTTACACCTACAAGAAAACAGGCAAGCTGAATCCTTAAACAAGGTGATATTAATGGGGATAAAAAAGAAGTTAGATGATGTCAAAGGACTCTGGGCTGAACAGTTTCAGGAAGTGTTTTGGCCATATCACATCACCCCTCATTCGAACATCAACAGACTCCCTTTACCATGGTTTATGGAGAGGATGCCATACTTCCTGTCAAAGTTGACACACTCTCTTGGCAGCACTTTTAGTTCAATTCAGAAGAAAATGAGTCAAAGCTAAGATCCACCACCGATCTAATTAATGAAAAATTAGATGTTTCCCACATCCAGGAATTTTTCACCAAGAAAATGATAGCTACAAGGTATAACTTAAAGTTTTTTAGAAGGAAAATGCAAGAGAGAGACTTGGTGTTAAGACAAGTCATTGTGCCCGCCCAGCAAGGGAAACTACAAGCCAACTCACAAGAACCATATGCATATATTATAAGCTCTCATAATGAGCCTACAAACTCGAGGAGCTAGATGAACAATTTATTCTCAGAATGAGCATATATTATAGTGAATTGTTTTTCAAAAATGCGATTTTCCAGCTAGTGTATTTGGTTCTGTAACCGACTTGAATTTTGGACTTCCATAGGAAGATCCTTGCCATTCCAAAATGGTAATATTAATCATGGACTTACACAAGAAGAACCCTGTCACCCAAATAAGGCAATGTGAACTTTGGACTTCCACTGAAAGATCCTTGCCTACCTTAAGGGGAAATAAGAATGATGGATTGCACTAAAAATGATACTTGACGACCTCAGGGGTAATGCAAATGTTATCTCTATGAGACATGAAATTCTGGAATGCATATACCAGATGTCGAGGCAGATGTCATAACACTGGGATCAAAACACAGTTTGAACACACAACAACCAAAAATTGTAAATTGTAGAAAATAAATAACACCAAAGTCGTTAACCTAGTTCGGTGCAACTCACCTACGTCTGAGGGATACCATGCCAGGAAGGAAATCCACTATCAATAGTATCAATTTGAAGCTAAACAATCCCAGTTTACAACTCCTCACTTAATCCCTACCCAGTGCAACTTCAACCTAGAAATCACCATCTAGATATGACAATCCCCTCTCACTTCCTAATCACCTCAGTGATATCAAACAGTCTCAATCCCAGTGACTGTAGAAACAACAACAAACAATATAAGTAGCACACTTCCAAGACAATACTCGTTTTTTCTTAAAAGCTTCCACCAAGAACAATACACTCTTCCTTAAAAGCTTAGAGTGAACAATGAATAATCAGTCAACTCAATGCATCAGAAGATACATGAGTGGCATACAATTAACAAACAGAAAAACCTAGGGACCAACCAAAACAACGGCTAATCCTAATTCTCTAAATTCTTCAAGATATGCTTTCTTCCCCAACAGGGTTTTTTCTTCTCTTTAAATAGCCTTCAGACCTACTAGACTTGGGCTTCATGAGGCGCAAAAATAATAGCAATCAGTATAAACTGGCTGCAAATCATTCTACATAATAATAGGAGCAAAATACAAATTTTCCTAAAAAGGATCAAGGATCCTTTTTATGAAAAGTAACAGAATCTGTCATAACAGAAAATCCCACATTATACTCCTATGAGAAACGCACGTGTGTGAATTAGAACACACTAAAAAATCACACTATAAATACCAAAATAGACATTCCCTGGCTATCTGGTATAACATGTCCTAGAACATGTCACAACATCATACATAACATGATTTCTGACTGTCATGGCAGAACATCTGGTTTAACATCTTGCTAACAGGATGTTGTTTTACCAAAATACAGCCAATCCAAAAACCTCAGAACCTACAATCTCCCCCTTTGGCAAATTTTGGCTAAAACAACCTTAGCACACATCAGAGGTACACAACGGAAACAGAGACAACGAACCTCAAGAACCACAATGTTGTCAACCCAATAGAGACAGCACAATGTCACGACATTAGGTTTGAAATCACAAACCAACACAAGCTACATGAGAACATGTAAGCTTCGTACATATTGCAAACTTTCAGCAAAAAAAACAAAACATACCAGTACACAAGCACACAGCTCCCCCTCTCACACTGCACAAGCACTAGCACAAGCACACTCTCCCTTAACACCACAACCTACAGCAGAGAATAACACATTTTCCCAGACATAGCAAATGGTTCCTCATCAGTAGTAGCAAGCAAGCATGACAGACTATCACGCTCCCTCTAAATAGTTGCACAAGTTCAGCAACAAAAAAAACATAACTACCTTCCTAAGCAGTAGTACACACATGACATAAAGTCATGACATCTGATCTAACATCATAAACAACAACAACACTTTATTCCCTCTTTTTAGCCAAAAATTGACAAAATGAAAACTAGAGTAAATGTAAACAAATATAAATGGAATCACACATATGGAAGCACAAAAACAAACACAATGCATAAAGCACAAGTTCAAATGGAAACACAAACATAATAGCTGGAAACAAAAATAATGAATTTAGATCACTTTTAGATGATCTTCCAACTATTACCTCTATCAAAGGTCCTACTGCACTCCTTGAAGCTGTCACATGTCTTAGGAGTGTTGATACTAAACTCCCTTACCACAACCTTCAAGTACATTGTCTTTAAACCGGTCTGTTTATATTGCAGAGATATTTTATTCCACTCTTTAACAGTCTTCACTAGCTCAAGCCTACCAAGCATTGGAGAATAGAAGAAATATATACTATGTGTTGCATTCCTCCATTTCTATAATTGCTACAACTCATCAACAACACCAGTTCTCACATCACAACTTATGTTCTCAGCATAATATGCATATAAAGCTTTAGTAGACATACCAGTTATTTGTTCCTTAGTGTTCCCATATTTCAAAGTAACACTTTTTCTTTCAGCAAAATTTGTGACTAGATAATGATCCCTGCCAGGGTTCTTATCCCAGCCATTCAGATCCTCACAATGTAATGTTATAACATCTTCCATTACATTATGATTTTTCACCATCCGCTTTATCCATAATGAGTGAAGACAATCTCCTTCAGTTGCATCAGTACACCAAGAAACATATACTCGCTTCTTATTGATCCAGGCACCATCCATTTTTCTAAAGACATAATTCAAGGTTTTCTTTTCTTGAATACTAGAACTCATCATTGGTCCAAGCTTGGAGCCAAGACGTGTACTTGCTATTTTCTTTGTAGCTTCACTGATGTCTCTTTCAATTAAGTGTCTTGCAATGAGAGCCTTTGATTGTCTTGTATATCCTTTCACAGAGAGATATAAACTCACTTGAGAGTGATCTGGAATAATGGTAGTGATACTGCAACTTTCGTCTCTTTCAGTCTCAATAGTCTGACAAGATGATGTCCCAACATTGTCTTCAACATCTGTCATTTGTTCAGTAATTGAATCATCAATTAAAACATTTATAGATTCCATTGTCATTCTAGTCCTAGAATTGAAGATCTATAAGCTCTGTTGCTTAAAGAGTATCCCAGAAATATTCCTTCATCACTTTCATGATGCATTCTACCATTTTGCTCTTTGTTAGCTGAGACATAACATGTACTTCCAAAGAGATACGGCATCCCTCAATGTAACCCTATTATGAACATAGCAAGCGGTATTCATAGCTTCAGCCCAAAAGAGATATGGAAAATTCTTAGCATGAAGCATAACTCTTGTAGATTTTGATACAATCCTCATCTTTTTCTCGACAATTTCATCTTGTTGAGAAGAGATTGAAGAGAAAATCTCATAACTTATGTCTCTAAAAGCACAAAACTCTGAAAATTTTGCACTCTCAAACTCTTTATCATGATAGCTCCTAATCTTGACAATCCTCCTATTCTGTTCCTTTAAAACATCTTGGCATATATCTTTAAAGGTTTCAAAGGTGTATGACTTTTCTCTAATGAAGGTTACCCATGTAAACTCAGAGAAATCATCTATAACCATAAAGACATAATTCTTTCCACCCAAGCTTTCTTCTTGCATTGGCCCCATTAAGGCTATGTGAAGAAGTTCCAAAACTTTGGAAGTAGTCCGATGTTGCAACATTGATGGGAACATCATGGGTTGCACATCAACCTTACATTCACCACAGACTTCCCAATCTATAACCTTGAATTCTGGTATCCCTGTAATGCCTCTTACTATCATGATCTCATACATCCTTTTGAGAGAAATATGTCCAAGTTTCTGGTGCCATAGCTTCACTTTCTCCTCTTTAGGAATAGAGCAGGATGTAGAGTAAGCTGTTGTTTGGGGTTCCCAAAGATAACAATTGTCTTTGGACCTCACACCTTTCATCTGAAGAATGTTCCTTCCATCCTTGACTAGGCATTCTAACTTAGAGAAATTTACTAACAGACCTTGATCACACAGCTGACTAATGCTGATGAGATTGACACTTAAACCTTTCACAAAGAGCGCATCATCTAACCTAGGAGATCCAACACATTCCAATTTTCCAATACTTTTTATTTCTCCTTTCACACCACCGCCAAATCTTACAGAACCTATGGACTGAGATTTTATATCCACCAGCAACTCCTGAGCCCCTGTCATATGTCTGGAACATCCACTGTCTAAGTTCCAGTCTTCTCTGAGAGAGATGTGAGCTACCATAAAATTAGCAACCTTAGGGATCCACTGTTTAGTAGTATCCTTTTTATGTCTGGATTGCATATCAGGCTTAGAATATCCATACAATTTGTAGCAGAAAAGATTTATGTGACCAAAACGACCACAGTAATGACATCTTGAGCGATGGAATTTGCCTCTAGGTTGGTTTCTGCTATGATCTTGAGACATTTGATTCATCATCCTAGATTCAGGTTTAGCATGAATAAAGTAAGTAGTAAGATCTTTCCCTTTCTGAGTTTGATTATCAAAACCTATTTCACTCATGTCTCCAGCCACTTTTTCAGCCTAAAGTTTTTTATCTAATGTGTCAGTAGCATTGTTCAACATTCTAACAGACTTGGTCATGTTGTCAAGACTTGAAGACAACAAGGTTACATTATTTTCCAGCTCAGAGATAATTACCAGGTGCTTTTCTTTTTCAGTCTGCAATTTGGATATGATTTTCTTTTGTTTTTCTATCATTTGGCAGACTTCTTCACTTTTAATCCATAATTCCTTGTATGAAGTAGCCAACTCATCATAAGGCACTTCTTCATCACATGAGTCTTCTTCATAATCACACCTTTCAGTCAAGAAATTTACATGCTTGTCATACTCATTATAAGCTCCACTTTCAGAGTCATCATCAGACCAATATACAGACAACCCCTTCACTTGTTCCTTGAGGTATGTAGGGCATTCATCTTTAATGTGACCAAATCCTTTACATCCATGACATTGAGTCCTTTCACCTTGAGTGGAGTTTTCTTCACCCATTTCCTTGTCCATATTACCAGAATACACAATCCCTGGAGCTCACCCAAAAACAGAACATGGTGACCTTCTCTGATACCAATTGAAATTCTGGCACGTAGATACCAGATGTCGAGACAGATGCCACAACACTGGGATCAAAACACAGTTTGAACACACAACAACCAAAAACTATAAATTGCAGATAATAAATAACACCAAAGTTGGTAACCCAGTTTGGTGCATTTCACCTACGTTTGGGGACAACCAATCCAGGAAGGAAATCCACTATCAATAGTATCAATTCGAAGCTAAACAATCTTAGTTTACAACTCCTCACTTAATCCCTACCCAGCGCAACTTCTACCTAAAAATCACCATCTAGATATGAGAATCCCCTTTCACTTCCTAATCACCTTAGTGATATCAAACAGTCCAAATCCCAGTGACTGTAGAAACAACAACAAACAATAGAAGTAGCACACTTCCAAGATAATACTCGGTTTTGCTTAAAAGCTTCCACCAAGAACAATACACTCTTGATTTAAAGCTTAGAGTGAACAATGAATAATCAGTCAACTCAATGCATCATAAGATACATGAATGGCAAACAATTAACAAACAGAAAAACCTAGGGACCAACCAAAACAACGACTAATCCTAATTCACTAAATTCTTCACGATGTGCTCTCTTCTCCAACAGGTTTTTTTTTCTTCTCTTTAAATAGCCTTCAGACCTACTGGACTTGGGCTTCATGAGGCGCACAAATAGCAGCAATCTGTATAAACTGGCTGCAAATCATACTGCATAATAAGAGGAGCAAAATACAAACTTTCCTAAAAAGGCTAACAGATCCTTTTTATGAAAAGTAACAGAATTTGTCCTAACAGAAAATCCCACAATATACTCCTATGAGAAACACATTGGTGTGAATTAGAACACACTAAAAAATCACTCTAAAAATACCAAAATAGACATGCCCTAGCTATCTGGTATAACATGTCCTGGTACATGTCACAACATCATACAAAACATGATGTATGACTGTCATGGCAGAACATCTGGTTTAACATCTTGCTAACAGCATGTTGTTTTACCAAAATGCAGCCAATCCAAAAACCTCAGAACTTACAAGTCATTTCCCACCTACACCACCAAATGTTATCCAGAATAATAGGATATTAACTATCCCATTCCTCAATTCCTAAAAGTCGTGGTTACTTCTTGGGGATCTAATATCTAGGCCCAAGAACTCTTTTAAATACCACAACGCTAAAGGTGAATGAGATCTGATCTTATTTACGCAAATACCACATATACATAACTTCTGATCTCCCTGCATGAGCTAGCTTCAAACCCAACAACAATCCCTAAAAGCCTCTGATAACCCTTAATCAATAGTGGTTGTCACGTTTTGTACTTTTAGCAAGTACATAATTATACTAGGATATCAACCACAAAAGTTACATGTAATGATGATGGTGGTTCCGACAATCGAAATATATCATTCTTAGAAAAACATTGGGTCAATCATGTTTTTGTATTGAAGAGGACTTGTTGATTTGATTGGTCACAATTTGTTTTGTATCCAGTGAACTGCTCGATTGTAGATTAAGTTGTGGATGAATTAAGAAAGCCTTAGGATGATGCGTGATTTTCAAATTAAGCAAGAAGGTCAATGATGACATTCTTAGAATGATGTGTGATTGTCAAATTAAGCAGAAAGCCAAGATGGACTACATTCTTTTAAGAGAACCTAAATCCAATCTATAGATATGCAGGTCAATGGTGACATCCACATCTTAATGGAGGAGGCAGAATCATTAATACCTAAACAAGTTAGTATTTTCTCTAGTGATTGCTCCTTATTAGAAATCAAGGTGTGATCAAATTCTTTACAAAATACTCTGAAAAGTATAGCTTAAACTAAACTTAGGGTAACCAAAGGGGTCCACTCACATTCTTTATTTCTAAGATCACCTCTAGCCGAGTCAAGATGGTTTGTAAGGGAAAATATAAGAAAGATAAAAGAAAATATCTTCGTGATATGTTTCAGTTAGATTGCAATAAAGAAACATATATGTGCAATTTCTACACAAATGCAATAAAATAATTACAAACAAAAAATAACCTAATCAAGAAAATCAGGAACACATTAATATGTTAAGAGGCCAAAGAAAGAAATTGGCTCTAACACACCCATATGTTAAGAGGCCAAAGAAATACTCCATATCAATTTGCATGTTTTCTTTAGAAATCGTGATCACCTTGTAAATTCTTCATTTCTTCCAAATGTATTAATGAACATATTTCACCCTTCAAATCAAAGTCAAATAATCAGTAAATGGAAACACATGTGTTTTGAAATCACTCAAGTCATTTATAGGTGGATGGGAGCCACAAGTCAGCATGTTCAAAGAAGAGTTCTTTGTAGGTTAAGACAAGGTTTATAGTGGCTATTTTTCTAGTTTATGATGTAATGATGACAAAATCACTTGGAGCGATTATTGTTTATGCTTCATCATCTCATGTCTCTAGGATAGTTGATAATACAACATCAAGGACATTTGTTTATACCTAAAAGTAATTAAAGGGCCAGTTGAAATTAGAAGACAAACAATTTTAGAATTAGTCGATAGTCGCCTAATTGAGGCATGGTCATGCAAATACAAGTACAACCAAACTTGAACCAACCAAATCTTTATTAGGTCTAATAGGGCCACTTAATTAATAAATATATTTTACGCACTTTATCTTCTTAATTTTACTTTAAATTTATATATTTTATATGTTAGTAATTCAACTTCTCAAAGCGTACTTAATTATTTTTGGAATAGTTAAGGAACCTATAAGAGGGACGAAGCTCTTCCCTCGGCACAATCATTTGAAGAAAAACACAATCACTGTTAAGAGCTATTAAATAAAAGTGTCATATATTAAGTTCGACACTTTGGTGTCAATTAATTTTGTAAAATAAATATACAAAAAAAAAGTTATCAAAAGTGATGACACTTTAGTGTCAATTGATCATGTTCTCTCTCTCTCTCTCTCTCTCTCTCTCTCTCTCTCTCTCTCTCTCTCTCTATATATATATATATATATATATATATATATATATATATATATATATTCAAGAACTTCAAATAAATGAAGATTTGATGAAACAAAATCCTTCTGATGCAATGAAGTGAGAGAATGAGTGCATATATAATTTGAATGTGTAAATGAGAAAGAAAAGAAAAGAATATCTCTAAAATGACGTATATTATGCTTCAAATTGTTTGGACGGTTAAAACCATATCTGTAAGATCAAGCGCCTCACACAGATTGTTGTCTGATTAAATTCAATGGGGGAAAATATGCTAGAAGTTGGAATTGTTGAGGTTGATTAAAAATATACATGTTGAAGAAGTTCCACATCGCTTAATTTTGTGAATGAAGAGAGAGTTCAAGGCTATATATAAGATACAAGTTCTTTGAAGTCTAACGCCGCTCAGTTTTGTGAAGAAAGAGGGAGTCAAAGGCTATATATACAATTCAAGTTCTTCATTCCAAAATGCAGTCAAAAGCATTTTAAGTTTGTATTTGACTTTCTTTGTTCTCTTATACTCTTGTATTAGAGTGTTGTGAGATGTAGTTAAATATTTATTTTGTAGGGTGTGGGTGTATTGACAGCATGTGTTAGTTGAAAGTATATTATGTGTTGTAACAATTTTCACATAGTATTATTATCTGGTTGTCTATTGACACCAGTTGTGGTTTTCCTTCGGTTTTGGAGTTTCCACGTTAATCTCTTGTGTTGTTATTGTGTTCCTCTTTTTTCTCTATGTTTTTTTTCCCTACAAGTGGTATCAGAGCCTTGATTTGGTGGGATATCAAATTTTTAGTATGCTTTGTGGTTGCAGTTTTGGTTGATCATCCACATCAGAAAAGAAATTTATACGCTGTGTTGGTTGGGAAAATTTTGTTTTGCTGCAGGAAAGGTTTTGGTTGCAATGTTAAGTTTTTCAAGTGCAGTGAAGATTGACTTAGAGAAATTTGATGAAAGAATTAATTTTGCGTTGTGGAAAATTCAAATAAAAGATGTTTTGATACAATCAAAATTACACAAGGTGCAAGATTATCTCGGTGGTTGAAGAACTTCCTGCCAATAAGGAAGTTCCACCATAATGTTTCAACCTGGTTTTTGACATGTGAAAATTCTTGTAGTGATTTAGCTTCAAGTGAAGTATACTATTCTTTAGGTGAATTATGTTAGTTTTTTAAAATTATGATTGTCAATGAAGACAATGTGAAAATTCTTGGAGTGGTTTACCTTCAAGTGAAATTTAATCTTCATGATAAAGTATATGATTGTTGGAGATGACAATGTGAAATTCTTGAAGTGGTTTATCTTCAAATGAAATATATTCTTCATGGGAGAGTATGATAGTTTTAAAAACTATGATTGTCGGTGAAGACAATGTGAAATTTTTTAGAGTAGTGTAGCTTCAAGTGACTATAGTTTTTATTGTGGAGTATGATTGTCGGTGAAGGCAATGAAAATTGATGTATTATTTTCAATCAAGATGGAGATTGTTGATATTTGTTTAAAATATACATGTTGATACTATGGAGAAATATGATTGTCGATGAAAACAACGAAAACTTATGTATTATTTTCAATCAAGGTAGAGATTGTTATGATTGGTTGAAAATATACAAGTTGAAGAAGTCTCACATAGGTTAATTTTGTGAATGAAGAGAGTCCAAATCTATACATAGGATACACGTTCTTTAAAGTCTCATATCGCTTAGTTTTCTGAAGGAAGATAGAGTCAAATGCTATATATAAAATTCAATCTCTTCATTCCAAGATGCACCAGTCAAAAATTTTAAACTTGTATTTGATTTTCTTCATCTCTTATACTCTAGTATTAGAGTGTTGTAAAATATTTATATAGTATTATTCTTTAGTTGTCTATTGACAACAACCGTAATTTATTTTTAATTTTGAAATTTGTTCGTGCGTTTTTTCGTCTTGTTATTGGACTTTTTATAATAGATCCAGCGACCAGGGCAAAACAATATCTAATTCCCAGACATTGTGATTATATAATTACACTGTTCAAGCAATTGCTAGCGGAGTGTGGGTTTCACTCGATGAACACAATTGCATTAGGGTGTTTGTAATATTGCACATGTACTGCTTGCTACCTTATAGTGTACCCCACATGCAGAAACATAGTGTATAAGTAAATCATAAACCTGCGTTTCGTAAAGATAAGGTGAGTGTGGCATGGAAATTAATTAATCAATCAAAATCACTGCTGCACTGCAGAGAAGAAGAAGAAGGGGGCCATGAATCTGTTGAATTAATAATGGACCATAAATTAACAAGGTGGCGTTGAGTCATCATGTGACTTCAATACAACAATTGTTGGAATGGTAAGGCCAACACGTGACAATCACAGACAGAGAGGCAGCACCCATCCGTGAAATGAAAGCCACCGGCATTCGGTTTGATTTTAAGCAAACACGAGTTATCGTCAATGCACTACCGCTACCTCTGTCTTCCCCACGTGACGTGATTTATCTATATCGTGTATTAGATAAAACAAATTAATTTGCCAAAGAATATTTTCTATACATTCCCTCAAAATCTGAATTTCTTAGCATTCGGATTAGTGGGTTAATAGATTTGTATTAATGTTTTCTATGTGAGTGTTTATATTATTGCCAAAAAAGATTAATAGTGTGTTTGGAAGATGAAATGGTTTCATTTATCTAAACGTCAGGAGCATTTTTATAAAAGTTTTTATTATTAATTATTGAAGTTCTCATAAATATTTCAATTTTTTTTTTAATTTTTTTGATTTTTTTAAAATTTTTAATCCACATTTTAATTCATTCTACAATTTAGCGACAGTTTTTATAATTTAACGACAAAATTAACGACAGTTTTAACAACGATTTTTAATTTAGTGACTAAATTAGCGACAATATTAATGACGATTTTAGTATTAAAGTTCAAAAGTGTTGGAAAAATTTTAGTATGACTATTCTTTGAAGAAAATATTTTAAAAGACTAAAATGAGATATTTAAAAAACCACAACATATTTAACCTTTAATTATTTAAATAAATAATTTAATATATGTACGTTTCATATGAATGTTCATTTAGTGATAAAGAAAGAAATTTTGGAATTATAAATTGTATGATTTGTTCAAGATTTCCACAGGAATGCCAAACTATCCAAAGCGTGCACGGCGTCCTTCTTTGCCTTGATTCCGAAAATTAATAATCCGCAAAAAACGGAGGACTATAGATCAATTTGTCTTGTAAGCAGTATGTACAAGATATTGGCTAAAATCTTGGCTTTAAGGATTAAAGTGGTTATTGGTCAGCTCATATCTAGTAAGCAGTCAGCTTTTATAGAGGGTCGTAACATAGCAGACAGGATTCTTATTGCAAGCGAGGTTATAGATTTGGCTAGAAAGGAAAACAAGAGTTGCTTGTTGCTGAAAGTGGATTACGAAAAAGCCTACGACAGCGTAAACTGGAACTTTTTAAGGTACATACTAACCAAGATGGGTTTCGGAGAGCGTTGGATGGAAAACTGCATTTTCACGAGCTCAATGTCAGTGTTAATTAACGGGAGTACGACTAAGGATTTCACTGTGGAGAAAGGTTTACACCAAGGCGATCCTTTGTCGCCATTCTTGTTTGTCATGGTCATGGAAGGTTTAACGGGGTTGGTTGGAAAAGCTGTCGAAACAAATCAATTCAAGGGTTTTTGTTTCAACGGAGCAGAGTCAATCGATATGTTACAGTTCGTGGATGACACAATCATCGTGGGGGATGGCAGTTTTGACAACATGTGGTGTATCAAAGCTATTCTAAGAGGGTTCGCGATGATGTCGGGTTTAAAGGTCAATTTTCTTAAAAGCAAACTGTATGGGATCAACATTCCAAATTGGATTCTTAACGCAGCGTCGGTCTTCTTGTCCTGTAGCATTGATTGAACTCCGTTCAGATTTTTAGGTGTAATGATAGGTGACAGCCCCAGAAAACTGTCGATGTCGAAATCATTGCTGGATTCGTTGAGGAATAAGCTGGTGTGTTGGAAAGGGAAGAATTTATCCATGGCGGGAAGAATAGTCCTCATTAATTCGGTGTTGAATGCTTTACCGGTGTATACATTAGCTTTCTATAAAGTTCAGCAGTGGTCTTACGGGATATCCGCCGTATTCAGAGCAATTTTTTGTGGCAAGGGAACCTAGACAAGAGGTGTATACATTGGGTTAGTTGGCACAATGTATGCAAACCAAAGCACTTATGAGGGCTAGGCATTAAGGATGTGGAGGTTATTAACAAAGGCCTTTTACTCAAGTGGAAGTGGAGAGTCATGAAGGAAAAAGAGGCCAATTGGCAGAATTTGTTACGATATAGATACGGAAACCTCGATTTGAAGATTCAAATAGGAGATAAATCTGTTTTATCGAAACATGATTCTGCCTGGTGGAAAGATGTGGTTGTGAACGACCTATCTTTACCTCCAAACACTGTTTTCACTAACAATTTTCGTTGCAGGATTGGAGACGGACATACCACGTCTTTTTGGCACTCAAACTGGCTGGCAGACCAGGCTCTTAAAGAATCCTACCCGACTGTATACGACGCAGCAGACCGGAAGAATCTGTCAGTGGCTGAGGCAAGATCTTGGATTAGGGCTGATTGGCACTGGCATAACCATTTGTTAGTAGCAAATCTGGACGGTATTGACAAAGAATTGGGGGAAGAATTACTGGGGTGGCTAGAAGGTAGTAATACGCAGCAGGCGATGGCAGACGAAGTAGAATGGATCAAGCCGGAAGATGAAACATTTTCGGTCAGACTTTGCATCGAAAATCATATTCGCGAAGTGTCTGTTTCCAGGTATGACGAAAGCACCCTGCTGGCTTTAAACTGTTTGTGGAACATTCTTATTCCGTCGAAAGTGTTAGTTTTCGGGTGGAGATACATTATTAAGAGGCTTCCAACGAAAGAGAGTTTAGCAAGTAAAGGCATTCTCTCGAATCCTAGAGACCTCGTTTGCGTCTTTTGCTTTTTTAGTGAAGAATCTCTGTTACATTTGTTCAAGGACTGTGATATCATTAAGAAAGTTTGGGAGAAAGTGTGGAATTGGATAGGCGATGATTTCGAAGGCACCACTAATGAGCTTATAGACTTCCCTTGGAATTGTGATAAGGCGAAGAACGACGAGGATAGAAACACGTTAGGGGTGATTTGGTTGGCAACGTTATGGACTATTTGGACTTCGCGAAACGACATTCAATTCAACGGTGCCATCTTTAGTTTTAACGAGTGTATATCGTTGATAATTCATAGATCGTGGGTGTGGGCAGACATATCCTGTAAATCATCTACTTACATTTTGTTTCATGAATGGCACACCTCTCCTATATCTTGTTGTAGGAGGTAAGGTGTTTGTTCTCTTTGTATTACTGGAGCACATCTTTTGCTCACATTAATATAATTTTGCTTATTAAAAAAAAAAAATTCAATAAATTTAGAGAATTATACATGTAATCTATTTATATTTATAATTGAACAAAATAACTAGGATGTTTTCTCTAGTTTAAAATCATACGCAATTCATTCATATTTTAAAAATTCTATAAAAATATAAAATTTTAAACATATTTTGATGAATGATTTAGATTTGATATATATTTTTTAAATTGAATATTATCTATTGTACTTAAAAAGTAGGATAAAGAGGATCTAACTTACGAGGATGATCACAAGAGAATTTAAGTTTGGTGAATATGTGAATAATGAATGTCAACCTTAAAAGTTGAAATATGTATAGATCTAACTCGTGAACTATGTTGGGTGTATAACCAGTTTATCCCAACAACTTGATTAGAGTGTAGGCATAGGAAGACCATTTCTCCCAATTTGTAGAAAATGGTGGTTTCTTCCTTTTGTGAAGTGTCAAACACCAGCCCTTTTAGGAACATGTGGTATGTCACGTATTAATGCATTTATCCTTTTATGGACATGAATTTGGGGCAAGTGGCCCACGCCTTAATTGTGATAAGTTGGATTGGGCGTGATGCGTGAAGACATTTTAAGTCATCTAAGTTTGTTTTAGGCTCACAAATCTGATTTTAATATTTTACGCAAATTTCTATTATATTTCATTTTATAATTAAAAGCACATTAGGGTTTTTTTTTCTATTATATTTCTATTTTGGATTAAAAGTCCATTAGAGTTTTTTTAATGTATTTAAACACTCTTGGGAGTGAATGTCAGAATTATCTTTGATTTAATAAAATTCAATAGTTTCTCTATTTGATAGATTTTAGCATTTATCTAACAGGTTGTGTGCTTGCAATCTTGCGTTTTCATTCTAGTTTTAGCGCTTGCTAATCCATAGTGTTTTCGACTGTATCAGATGACATCAGAGCAGGTTTCTCTTGTTTCGTTTCGTAACTTGATCAGCCATGAGAATTTAGCAAATCAAGTGAACAACTCCAACAATAATGTGAATCAGTGAAGAGACAGAGGAGGAGAACATTTTAGGGCTCTGCGGGTTGTCAACAATCGTCGTGCTGTTATTGTTGGAAATTCGAGTTCTGGAGAAGAAGAACCCTAAGAGGAAGAGGTAGTTGATCATGATAACCATGATTATCGAGTGAAGGCTAATATTCTATTATACTATGGAAAGATGGGAGTGAAGGAGTTTATGGATTGGAAGATCAACGTTGACAGGTTCTTTGACGTTATTGGTGTTCTTGAGAACAAACAAGTTAAGATGGTGGCGATCAGGTTGAAAAGTATTGTTGCTATGTGGTGGAATAAACTTGTTGTTCAGAGAAAAAGGAAAAGGAATGGACCAATCAGATATTGGCGTAGAATGAAACAATTGAGGCTGGAGTTGTTTTCACCGGAGGATTATGAACATATTTTTTATAAGATGTATATTGAGTGTGCTCAAGGCAAGAGAACTGTGACTGAATACACAACTGAGTTTCTGCATTTCTCTGAGCCTAATGAATTGGGAGAATTAGAGAGCCATAAGGTAGCTTAAGACGTCTGTGGCTTAAAGGGATCCTTGTAGGAGAAGATGGCTTTATATGTTGTATGCACCGTGGTCAAGGAATCCAAACTAGCTTTGAAGGCAGAATTAATGGAGAAATCCCCTCGAATTTTCCCACCTTTTAGATATTATCCCCAGAATAACTTTGAATCTGTAGGCGACAAGGAAAAAAGTGTAGCAACTAGGGATTCCAACCTTGAGAATAAGGGGACTAGCAACCCTAGCAGTGTCCAACAGGGTAAAACACCAATCTAGTGGAAGAATAATCCATATGCTAAACCCACTAGAGACACCTGTTACCATTGTAATGGAAAAGGTCACAAATCAAATGTTTGTCCAACATGGGGAGTTGCCATTGTTGCGGAAGAAAAGGAAGAGGAAGAGGAAATAATATGTTATGTAGTTGAGAACGATGAGTATGTAGAGGTTGTGTTTGCAAAGGAAGAATCTAATGAGAGGGTAAATTTGTATCGCAAAGAATTTTAATTATATCCAAAGATGAAGGGCAGCACAAGAATTTGTATAAAACACATTTTTTCGTCAAGAACAAATTGTGTAATGGGATTGTGGATAGTGACAACATGAAGAATCTGAAGTCAAAGGAATTGATAAATTATTTGAAGTTGTCCACAAAACCCCATGAGAAGCCATGCACCCTTGTTTGGGTAAGCAAGGTCTCCTAAGTTATAGTTGTACATGCCAAATATATTTGACGCCGAGTTGAGTAGTCGGATAAGGGTGAGCACGGACCAGACTATAGTAGCAGGAGAGATCGTATAATGAAGATAGTTAGACAAGCCTCATACACAACCCGGGCCGATCAGGGCGCCCGACTCCCACCTTGCCGAGTTCTCATGGGGCCGGGTACCACACCCCACCAACCTGGCACCGATGCCGAACACAAGCTCGTCGAAGGCTACTCCAACTTTTGTAACGTCGGCGGCATATCAATACAGACGTTACCAAGAGCTTCAAAGCCAGTATTCATGGAAGGGGGTTATGGCAATGATGGTCACATAACGCCAGAAGGCCAAGAGGCTTCTTTTAATGGCTTGAATTAAAGGAAGGCTATATAATGGGGCTTCCACATGAGGGATAAGCAGGAAATTCATCTTGAGCCAACATACAGTACTTGTATAGCCCTCAAATACCCAGATATTCATCTCAACATACTCAGTAGAATAGACAACGTAACTCTCTTTGTCCAAAGAGAAAGAGAGTTACCACTTTTGGTAGTCTAACCATTTTTGGCTAGAACATTTGGCGCCCACCGTGGGGCCTAGGTAAAACTTTCCTAGGCCACACCCCTCACTGACGACATGACTTCTAAAGGAGACCCTCCAGACATGGCTCAACTACTAGCCATGATGGAAACTATGAGACAACAGAATGAAACACTGCAAGATAGTATACAAGAGCTACAACAGCAAAGTCAAGCTGACGCTGATAGTGAGAAGGAGGTTCTTGAATCTCAACCTCTCTCTCAAGAGATCTGGGACGACCACGTACCCGAAAACTTCAAAGCACCATCATTAGCTTCTTATTATGGGAAGACAGATCCTCAGGAGCATGTCACTGCCATCAACAATCAGATGACCATAGTTGCCCCTTCGGACCCATTGAAGTGTAAACTCATGGCCGGAACTTTGAAGGATGTAGCCCTAAGATGGTACCATGAGCCTTCGTTGTTTAATTGTATTTATTTACTTCATTTATGTGAATTTTGTGAAATGTGTGAATTTATTGTATTTTACCTGCTAATTGAGTTAATTAGTTAATTTCTCTGATAGGTAAAATATTTGCATTAAATTATATTTTTCTTTTTAACTTTTATTGCACGATATGTTTTTCATCGGTATGTTTATGTTTTATCGCGTTTTGAGAGCGTTTGCGAGATATTTGAGTGTAGGGGTATTTTGGTCATTTTGCTTGGTTAGATATTTTAGAAAAATAGGTTTTGTTTAAATAGAGATTGGAAAGAAAAAGAGAGAAAAGAAAGAGAAAGGAAAGAAAGAAAAAGAGAAGAGAGAAAGGAAGAGAAGGGAAAAGAAGAGGAAAACTTGGGAGAGAAGAAATCATCCGTTCAAGCGCGATTAATCGGGTAAGGGTGAGAAGTTTCGATTATATCTTGCTTGTGTATGTATATGTGTTGTTTGTCGTAATTGTTTTGGTTGTTTCATAACTTTTTCTCATTGATAAATTGATGAACAATTGATAGAAATCGATGTTTTCACGGGTGAAACTCGATATAAACAGCGTAGAATACTTGTCGACTATGTTGGAACATGTTTTGGTTGATATAGGGTGATTTGGAAGTGTTTGGGTGGAAGAAATGAGGGATTTTGGCCCCAAATGACCTATATTGACGCTACTCCGAATTCTGGGTTTCGCGGGTTCGCCTAGCGAACCACAGCGAAGGAACGGTCGAATGTTCGCCTAGAGGATCGCCTAGCAAACTTTATGTTGGTTTTTTCTGCCATGGTTCGCTAGGGTTCACCTAGCGAATACTAGAGCGAACGTGACATTTTTCTATTTTGTTTTCTTCATAACTTTTGAACCGTAAGTCCGTTTTGGTCGCCGTTCGAAGCGTTGGAAAGCTAATAAAATATTCTTTCTATTAAAAATGGTTTAGAGGGCAGTAGATGATTTATTTAAGTTGTGGTTTTGTAAAAGTGTTGGGTTGTCGGGTTTTTATCGCGTTAAATGCGTGCGTGCGGTCGGTGTTTTACCGTGTGTTGTGCTATTGTTCTATAACGTGGATCTTTTATGTGGTTTATATGATGTTCAAGCATGTGATAATTTGTCGTGGTTGCTTGTGGCCTAATGGAAAAATACTTCGTTGAATTGAATTACAAATGTATGTTATTATGAATGTTGTTGTGGGTAGCCTTTGTGGCGTGAATCCTAGTGTTGTGAGTATCATTGTATGATTGTAGGATTGTTGTGGTTGATGGTGAGTAACTCTTGATGTGAATTGATATGAGCATATATGCTAAAATGCTAATTGTTGTGATTTGTGGATTATGATGAAATGCATTGTTTATGTGAAATTCAATGTGTGTTATTTGGTGGCCTTATGGCAAGTAAATGCATTGTTTGAATTGATTTCCAATGCATGAATAATGATGATGAGATAATCCATATTGTTGATTTGTGTATGCATTTGATTGTCATGAGTCATTGTATGCCAAACATCATGATATGCATTCTTGTGATGTCGTGTGCCCTAGTGGGTGTGAGCGACGAAACGATTCCAGAGGGAATCTGCTATAACGGTCGTGAGCCTTATACAAAAAGAACCTAAAGCGACGTTATAGATGATCGTGAGCCTTATACAAAGAGGACCTAAAGCGATCGGATCGTGAGCCTTTTACAAAGAGGACCTAAAGCGATCCATAAACATCGTGAGCCTTATACCAAGAGGACCTAAAGCGATGAGGAACATCGTTTGCCCGACGGGGAGTTACACTAAGTAACAAGCGATGATTCCAATAATTCCTGAGTGAATTAATGATGAGAATGATGGATGGATGGTACCGTATTGCATTGCATAGAGTCGTTGTGTCGGTCTCTGTGCATTTGCATAAATTATGAATGGATTGATTATGTGTGAAAAATCATGAATGGATTGATTTTGTATGAAAAATCATGAATGGATTGATTATGTGTGAAAAATCATGAATGGATTGATTATGTGTGGAAGATAGTGAATTGATTGATTATGTGTTGAGCTTGTGATAACATTGGTGATTTGATATGCATTTGTGATAACCGCATTGGTTATGGATGATATGTTTTATGTATAGACATATGCTAGGTGATGTGGTGGTGTGTTTCCATATGTCATAACTTTGGTATGCCTTATGTGTGTGAATATGTGATCATGTTGGTATAATTGATATATACTATGTGGTTGGATTATTAGGAATATGTTATGTATCTGTTGGCATGCTATATGTGTTAGTATGTGATGCTTGTGGTGAGAATAATTATGCATGTGAATTTATATGTGTTGCATATTATTATGCAATCTTGATTTAGTTGTTATTTCTCACCCTTCTGCTGTGGTTTGTTGCTCTATGAGGCAATTGCATATTAGTATCTTGGAGGCTTTTGTGAAGATTAGTTCTCCATCCTTTTGTCGGTCTGTCTGCTCTGATATGTAACACGGGAATCGGGGAACGGTTTTGTTATATATGTATACATTTGTTGGATCTGTTTTGTATTACCTTTGTATGAATATTTTGATATTATAAAACAATTTATTTTGTAAAACAAGTCAGTCATGGATCTTTCCGCTTTATTCCATAATTGAACCTTCCTTTTGTTGGAAAAAGCTTCCCTTTTATGTTTATTCCATTTTGTGTTATGTATCAAATGTATGAGCAGAGATTGTATTTTCTTTCTTTAAATGTGGCATCCTTGTTTCTGTCTAAGAATAATAAATTTTTATTCACTCTGATTTATTTAAGTATTATTTATTCGCGATGGGAATTGGGGTGTTACATTAGTGGTATCAGAGCAGGTCGGTCCGTCCAACCAAGTTGTTGAGTCAGCTGGTGTGACAGTTTAATACTGTCGACGTTGTTCAGTCCTTAGTATGTGATATGTGTGTGAAACACTGTCAGTACTTTCTGGTTTTTCTAATTCCTTGTCTGCAGGATTTAGAATGAGATAAGTGGGGGAGAAGTTTGTGCTTCTCTAAGTTGCTTCGGTTGTGTGCCGTTGGTTGCAAGAGTGTAAGTGTTGTTTAGACAGTGTTGTTCCCGGTTCCAGAGGGGATGTGGAGGTAAGGTTTATGTCAATTAAGGATTCGTGCCTTAGGTAGTTTGGTGCACAAGATGTAAGAAATGCTATTATAGTTTGGTAAAGACAGTTTATGCCCCATCATGATTGTCGGCTGTCTATTGGCAAATTGAGGAACTGATCACCCTTAATCTCTTGTTGATAGTAGACGGAATTATGTCGGATGAAATAGACGTGTCTTTCCGGCTTTGATAGTGTGTGCAATGAATTGTTTGGAATTAAGAAAATGATTACAGATTGTTTTGTTGAGTCGATGAAGATTCTAATACCGGAAGATGAGACAGATTAGAGGTTTTGGTATTTTGGTCCAGTTAGGAAGTCATTGAGAGAGAACGATTGGGTATCGTTAATGGTTGTTCTCAGAGAGAAGAGTGTGAAATCAAATTTGACGAAGGTGAGGATTTGAGGTTTGGATCTGCTAAGTAAGTAGGATAACTTTTAGGAAGTGAAACTCAGATGTTTGTTATGTTTGTGATAATAGTGTTCTGGAATTGGCGGGAAGCCACAGGGATGGGTCGTCAGTTGTGCATGGTTTTCAGTTGTGTTTTTGGATGAAACATTAGTGTGTCGACTTGAAGAAGTCCAGCATGGTTGGTAAGGAAAAGGATGATAGCATGAGGTCGCGTGTTTATCAGTGAGTAGTATGGAAACTTGTGGTGGTGTTCTGGATAGCTTAAGTTATGAATTGTGACGAATTGTGAATGATTCAAAGTTCCTTGATGGTATTACTTTTGTTATGGGTTGAGATCTCGTGTCAACAGAAACCTTGAGTGAGTTGGAACCTCGTAAGAAGAATTGATATAGAATGTGGTAACCAGAGATTGTTAAGCTATTTTGGATAAATTGTTTCGAGCTCAGAATGAATTTTGAAGGTTGTATATGTTATGGTTGTGGAGTATATGAATCGTATCTTCCATACTTGTTTGGATAAGTTCATAGTGATGTTTATTGGATGATATTCTGATTTATTTTAAATCAAAGGATGAGTATGTAGAGTATTTGAGGATTGAGTTGCAAGGGCTGAAAGAGAGGGAGCCTTATACTAAATTATCGAAGTGAGAATTTTGATTGAAAGAGGTTAGTTTTCTTGGTTGTGTATCAATCCAAAATAGATGCAGTTCTACATTGAGAGACTCCAAAGTCGGTTAAGGAGATTAGAAACTTTTGGACGTAGTTGGTGGTTACTGCATGTTGTGGAAGACTTTGCTAAGTTCGTACTTTTGTTATCTCAGTTGACTTGCAAAGGGTGAGTCGTTTGTTTTGGATGTTCGTTGTGAGTAAGTTGTGGAGAGCTGAAGTAGAAGTTGTCTACGGCTCCAGTTTTGATTCTGTGTGATCCTAATAAACTGTTTGTGAGGTATTGTGATGTGTCTTTGATGAGTTTAGTCAGTGTGTTAATGCAAGAGGGTAAAGTCGTAGCTTATGCTTTACGATAATTGAGGATTCATGATTTCAAGGTGGCTGCGGTTACTTTTGTGTTGAGAATCTGGAGGTATTACTTTGAGGGTTTTAGGTTCAAGGTGTTTGGATGGAGAAAATGATGGTTTTGGATGAGTAATAGTGCTGCTGGGATTCAGAGTTTTCCATGGTTCGCCTAGCGAACCCAGCAGCGAAGGTCAACGAATGTTCGCCAACGACGTTCGCCTAGAGAACTTTAGGTCGTTTCAGTTCTGTTTTGTGTTTTTGATCTTGCAGGGAGCTTCTCTTAGCGAAGGCGGAAGTGAACGCTCGCTAGGGGTTCGCCTAGCGAACATGGCAGTTTGTCCCGTTTTGTTTCCTTCATAACTTTTGATTTGTAATTCGGATTGAGGCACGGTCGGATGGTTGGAATTCCTGTTTAGTTATGACCTTGGCTCGAATTATTCTATTAGTAAAGTTAATGTCGTGCCTGATGAGTTAAGTCGAAAGCTTTTATGCATGTCTGTTTTGGTGGTTAGGGAGTTAGAATTATTTGAGCAGTTCCGAGACTTGGGTCTGGTGTGTAAGCTAACACAGCAGAGTGTGAGGTTGGGTATATTAACAATGAATAGTGATTTTTGGCGAATATGAGAAAGAGTTAGACTTTGGATATGAAATTGGTGGATTTGATTGTTGCGAGTAATCAGAGTGCGCAGCAGAAGCGTGATGTGGCACAATTCGTATATGCGTGTGTGACTTGTAAGAGTTCATAGGTTGAACATTGGAAACATGTTGAAATGATGAGACCATTGGACATTCCAGAATGGAAGTATTAGGTGAAAGGTTTAAATATTATTCATGGGCTACTATGTAGATGGATGTTTTGGTTGTATATACGATTGGTGAATCGTAGCATTGTTGTAATGATGTTGTGTGACAAGGTTGTTGGTATTGTGGTTATGTAGAGGTTGTTGAAATGATGTTGGGTCGTGGAACTTGTGTTCTTGTTTGTGTTGTTGCCTCGTTCCTATCGTGTTGGGTCGAGTGCGAGTAGCTAATTCCTGTGTGGGGAATTAGGGGAGTGTTACCTAGGGTGAGGGTAATGATCTTGTTGTGTTTCAGTTCAAGAGTGAACCTGGGTGTTCGTAGCTTGGGTTTTCTTTGAGTCGTGAGTTAGTCGTCAAGTGCATTGTATGGGCTTTGCATCTTGTCGTTGTAGTTGTCGTCGTTGTCATGTCGTTGTTGTAGCTGCTGTTAGCAAGGTAGTTTGTCAGTTTGTTTTATTCGTGGTGTGCCTTTTGTTGACATGATAGTTTGTTAGTCAGATGCGAGAGTCGTATCCGGAGTTGTTCGTATCAGTTATATTTTCGAGGACGGAAATTTCTAAGTGGGGGATAATTGTAACTCCCCGATTTGTTTAATTGTATTTATTTACTTCATTTATGTGAATTTTGTTAAATGCGTGAATTTATTGTATTTTACCTGCTAATTGAGTTAATTGGTTAATTTCTCTGATAGGTAAAATATTTGCATTAAATTATATTTTTCTTTTTAACTTTTATTGCACGATATGTTTTTCATCGGTATGTTTATGTTTTATCGCGTTTTGAAAGCGTTTGCGAGATATTTGAGTGTAGGGGTATTTTGGTCATTTTGCTTGGTTAGATATTTTAGAAAAATAGGTTTTGTTTAAATAGAGATTGGAAAGAAAAAGAGAGAAAAGAAAGAGAAAGAAAAGAAAGAAAAAGAGAAGAGAGAAAGGAAGAGAAGGGAAAAGAAGAGGAAAACTTGGGAGAGAAGAAATCATCCGTTCAAGCGCGATTAATCGGGTAAGGGTGAGAAGTTTCGATTATATCTTGCTTGTGTATGTCTATGTATTGTTTGTCGTAATTGTTTTGGTTGTTTCACAACTTTTTCTCATTGATAAATTGATGAACAATTAATAAAAATCGATGTTTTCATGGGTGAAACTCGATATAAACTGCGTAGAATACTTGTCGACTATGTTGGAACATGTTTTGGTTGATATAGGGTGATTTGGAAGTGTTTGGGTGGAAGAAATGAGGGATTTTGGCCCCAAATGATGTATATTGACGCTGCTGCGAATTCTGGGTTTCGCGGGTTCGCCTAGCGAACCACAGCGAAGGAACGGGCGAATGTTCGCCTAGCGAACTTTATGTTGGTTTTTTTCTGCCACGATTCGCTAGGGTTCGCCTAGCGAATACTGGAGCGAACGTGACATTTTTCTATTTTGTTTTCTCCATAACTTTTGAACCGTAAGTCCGTTTTGGTCGCCGTTCGAAGCGTTGGAAAGCTAATAAAATATTCTTTCTATTAAAAATGGTTTAGAGGGCAGTAGATGATTTATTTAAGTCGTGGTTTTGTAAAAGTGTTGGGTTGTCGGGTTTTTATCGCGTTAAATGCGTGCGGTCGGTGTTTTACCGTGTGTTGTGCTATTGTTCTATAACGTGGATCTTTTATGTGGTTTATATGATGTTCAAGCATGTGATAATTTGTCGTGGTTGCTTGTGGCCTAATGGAAAAATACTTCGTTGAATTGAATTACAAATGTATGTTATTATGAATGTTGTTGTGGGTAGCCTTCGTGGCGTGAATCCTAGTGTTGTGAGTATCATTGTATGATTGTAGGATTGTTGTGGTTGATGGTGAGTAACTCTTGATGTGAATTGATATGAGCGTATATGCTAAAATGCTTATTGTTTTGGTTTGTGGATTAGGATGAAATGCATTGATTATGTGAAATTCAATGTGTGTTATTTGGTGGCCTTATGGCAAGTAAATGCATTGTTTGAATGGATTTCCAATGCATGAATAATGATGATGAGATAATCCATATTGTTGATTTGTGTATGCATTTGATTGTCATGAGTCATTGTATGCCAAGCATCATGATATGCATTCTTGTGATGTCGTGTGCCCTAGTGGGTGTGAGCGACGAAACGATTCTAGAGGGAATCTGTTATAACGGTCGTGAGCCTTATACAAAGAGGACCTAAAGCGACGTTATAGACGATCGCGAGCCTTATACAAAGAGGACCTAAAGCGATCGGATCGTGAGCCTTATACAAAGAGGACCTAAAGCGATCCATAAACATCGTGAGCCTTATACCAAGAGGACCTAAAGCGACGGGGAACATCGTTTGCCCGACGGGGAGTTACACTAAGTAACAAGCGATGATTCCAATAATTCCTGAGTGAATTAATGATGAGAATGATGGATGGATGGTACCGCATTGCATTCCATAGAGTCGTTGTGCCAGTCTCTGTGCATTTGCATAAATCATGAATGGATTGATTATGTGTGAAAAATCATGAATGGATTGATTATGTATGAAAAATCATGAATGGATTGATTATGTGTGAAAAATCATGAATGGATTGATTATGTGTGGAAGATTGTGAATTGATTGATTATGTGTTGAGCTTGTGATAACATTGGTGATTTGATATGCATTTGTGATAAACGCATTGGTTATGGATGATATGTTTTATGTATAGACATATGCTAGGTGTTGTGGTGGTGTGTTTCCATATGTCATAACTTTGGTATGCCTTATGTGTGTGAATATGTGATCATGTTGGTATAATTGATATATGCTATGTGGTTGAATTATTAGGCATATGTTATGTATCTGTTGGCATGCTATATGTGTTAGTATGTGATGCTTGTGGTGAGAATAATTATGCATGTGAATTTATATGTGTTGCATATTATTATGCAATCTTGATTTAGTTGTTATTTCTCACCCTTCTGTTGTGGTTTGTTTCTCTATGAGACAATTGCAGATTAGTATCTTGGAGGCTTTTGTGAAGATTAGTTCTCCATCCTTTTGTCGGTCTGTCTGCTCTGATATGTAACACGGGAGTCGGGGAACGCTTTAGTTATATATGTATACATTTGTTGGATCTATTTTGTATTACCTTTGTATGAATATTTTGATATTATAAAACATTTTATTTTGTAAAACAAGTCAGTCATGGATCTTTCCGCTTTATTCCATAATTGAACCTTCCTTTTGTTGGAAAAAGTTTCCCTTTTATGTTTATTCCATTTTGTGTTATGTATCAAATGTATGAGCAGGAATTGTATTTTCTTTCTTTAAATGTGGCATCCTTGTTTCTGTCTAAGAATAATAAATTTTTATTCACTCTGATTTATTTAAGTATTATTTATTCGCGATGGGAATTGGGGTGTTACAAGGACGACAATGAGAAGACAAAAAGAAAATAAGAGGTGTCAAACAGGAGGAAGGAGCATCCTCGAGGAGTTGCGCGCGAACGACATGCTCCCAGACCATATAGACAGTCGTACGAGCCAATCAGAGACCTCACCTCGCTACACACAAGCAGGGGAGACATCCTCAAAGAAGTCAGCCATATGAATATGTTACCTGAGCCTCAATGTCCCAAAAGAGCCAACGCAATCATGGGAAGGCAGCCTGAGGCTTGGTGTAATTACCACCGTATACGGGGTCATCACACCGAAGACTGCCAGTAGCTGAAAAAGGAAATTGAAGCCCTAATCCAAAGGGGACACTTCTTGGCGTACGTGAAGGATTCCCGACTACAAAATAACAAAAGAAGTCCTTGCCAAGACGATAAGGGAACATAAAAAGTATCCTAGAAGAAAAGTTCAAATGCTGAAGAGGGTCACGAGACAAGGACAACCCGGCACACCCTGTACACCATTTTCGAGGGGTTCACTGAGGGAGGAGAAACAAGTTCAGCCAGAAAGAGATATGCTAGAGCAGTTATGCATATTGACCAGATATCCCCAGAGAAGACGGAGGGTAACGTAGATGCTGTAACATTCTCCAAACGAGATGTCATAGGAGTCTTGGCACATGAGAATGATCCTATAGTTATCAAAGTACAAATAAGAGATTGAAGCGTGAAAAGGGTACTGATAGACCCTAGAAGCTCAGTCGACATATTGTATTGGGATGCATTCAGAGGAATGGGCTTGATGCGACCGAGTTGCTACCATTCAAAGGCAGTCTAATAGGATTCTCAGGAGAACAAATTCAAGTGCTCAGACATCTAGCATTACCGACTACCTTTGGTAACACGGCAAATGCAAAGACCGTCCGAGTAAGGTACTTAATAGTCAATGTTGCTTCACCCTATAATATCATTATAGGCCGACCATCATTCAACGCCCTAGAAGCTTCGCTTTCAACCCTATATCTGACAATGAAATTCCCACTTGGAGGTGGACGAGTTGGAATTGTCAAAGGCGACCAGGGGCTGGCTAGAAAGTGTTACAAAGACAACTTGAAGTTGAAAAGAAAAGAGCCCAGAGAAGAAGCAAATCCCAAGAGTTCCCTCAAAGTTAACCTGGTCGACATTGATCCACGTTATGATGCAGTTGAAGAAAATATAGTCCCCAACGAAGAAACAAAGCAAGTTCAAATTGGGCATCTGCCATCCCATGTTACACACGTTGTAGTCAATTTGTCCCTGGAAGAAGAGAAAGAGATCATCAAAGTACTAAAAGACAACGTGGACCTTTTCGCATGGAAGCCCTCAGAAATGCCTGGGATAGATCCCAATTTCATGTGTCATCATTTGGTAATCGACCCAAACATCAAGCCGGTCTCTCAAATGAAAAGAAATGGTGGCGATGAAAAGAGGAAGGCAATAGCAGAGGAAGTCGAGAAGTTGTTACAAGTCGGGTTCATCAAGGAGATCAAATATCCAACTTGGTTGTCCAACGTAGTAATGGTGAAAAAGAAATCCGGAAAATGGCAAATGTGTGTGGACTTTATGGACCTCAACAAAGCATGTCTTAAAGATCCGTATCCACTGTCAAATAATTACCGACTAATAGATGTTACCTCAGGTTTCCGTCTACTTAGTTTCATGGATGTATATTTCGGGTATAACCAGATCCGCATGAACCCCATTGATGCACCAAAAACCGCTTTCATGTCCCATCAGAGCAATTACTACTATGAGGTCATGCCGTTCGGACTCAAAAATGCTGGGGCTACATATCAGAGGTTAATGGATAAGGTATTTGCTACTCAGATAGGGAGGAATCTCGAGGTCTATGTAGATGACATGGTGATTAAGACAAGTCAAAACCGGTCACATGTGAAGGATCTAACTGAAACCTTCGCATCCATCAGAAGCTACAACATGAGGTTGAACTCGGACAAATGTACCTTTGGAGTACAAGCAGGGAAATTCCTTAGATTCATGGTCACCAACCGAGGAATATAAGCAAACCCGGACAAATGCCAAGCGATAATAGACATGAGAAGTCCAACCATGAAAAAGGAGGTCCAACAGCTGACAAGGAGGTTGGCAGCATTGTCACGATTTCTATCATACGCAGAGGACAAGTCAATTCATTTCTTTGCAGCCATAAGGAAATCTAAGGAGTTCGAATGGACAGAGGCATGTGAAGAAGCTTTTCAAGAAGTAAAGTGTTTCCTGTCCTCGCCTCCCATCCTAGTAAGGCCCAAAGAAAATACACCTCTTGTCCTATATTTGTCGGGCATTGATAAAGCCCAGAACTCATTTTTGGTACAAGATGGAGAAGATGGAGAGCGACCTGTATACTTTATTAGTAAAAACCTAAAAGGAGTGGAGCTAAGGTACTAAAAGATTGAATGTTTAGCATTGGCAGTAGTCATTACATCCCGGAAGCTGAGACATTATTTTCAAGGTCATCCTATCACAGTAAAGACGAACTACCCCATCAAACAGATACTAAGAAAGCCCGATTTGGAAGAACAGATGGTCAAGTAGGCCATAGAGCTTTCCGAATACGACATTAAATTTATACCCAGGGCCAGTATTAAGTCACAGACGCTGGCCAATTTTGTGGTTGAGTTAAGTGCACCCGCTGGCGAAGAAATCTCAAACGAATGGATCCTCTATGTAGATGGATCTTCAAATCTCAAGGGAAGTGGAGTCGAGGTCATTTTGGAAGGACCCGGGGAGCTAACATTAAAATACTCTTTATGTTTCAATTTTCAGGTTAGTAACAACCAGGCGGAGTGCGAAGCCTTCATTGCCAGAATGAAATTGGCAAAGGAAGTTGGAGTAACAAACTTGTTGGTAAAAAATTATTCTCAGCTAGTGGTCGGACAAATGAAGAATGAGTACCGGGCAAAGGATTCCATCCTGATAAAATACCTTCAAAAAGCTTCAGGAATATCCAAAGTGTTCTCAGAATTTAAAGTCGTCCACATCCCAAGAGAAGATAATGCTCGGGCCGACCTCTTAGCCCGGATCGTATGTTTCAATGGGGTTTAAAAGAAGTAATCTGTATGACGTGGTGATTGTTTTTAGAAGAGATAGAGAGAATGCAAGAGTGTGTGCAGTGTATGTTTTTTATTTATTTTTACTGCTTGTTTTTATTATTTGACTTGTTTTTTAGGATTACCATTTTCTAAAAAAACGAAAAGAGAAAACAATAATTAATGCGGAAATTACAGAACGACGTTTATTTATTTATGAATAAGTCGATTCTTGAAACTACAGCCCTATAAAACAAAACTCTGTCACTTTGGACGAAGTGAAGAGGGACATTTACAGAAAGTGAGCCCTATCAAAACATCTGTTTCACCTGGGCAGGGTGAAAGGTTAAAGACGACAATTACTTAGACTTATGAACAATCTTCGGAACATCGACTGCAACCCATTGGCGGCGAACTCCTCGGTGAATCACAAAGTCTGGTACCTTCCTTGATTGGTCTTCAGAAATAACGCTGATTTCTGGTGGAGCAGGATCATTGGAATCTGTCTCCCAAGCAGAGTTGTCGTAGGATGATTCCTCAGTTGTATTTTGCAGAGTATTTGTGCTCTCAGGTGGATCTCCCCACCCAGTTGGCTAAATGTCTTCGAGCCTGATCCGAGAGCTTTCAGGAGTGGTGTATTTGACCATGAAGTCATATTTTCCACTCGGTTGTCCCAAGGTGTCCCATACCTCTTTGGAACTGGAGGAGTCATCCCTTTCGATGACGTTGACCTCAGGAAAAGCGTAGTTGATGAACTCTAGCCATGCGAGCCTTGCAAATTCATCGTCGTGCTGGATATTTTCAGAATGCCCCGAGTAATGATCCTATGACATGGTGGGGACGCAGGTATTCTTTTCAATGATGATCAGCTGATTTTCATTGTTGGGCTGATTTTCTTGCCCCCAAGTCTCCTGGGTACGGCTACCAGATAGGCAGGCCATCCATTGGGCCATAATAGTCGTGGTCAAAGTTGTCTTTCATCAGAGTGTCTTCGTCTAATGAGTTTGGTGGAGCACGGCATCCTTCCGGATCATAATCTCTGTATATCATTTTGACATCTAACCTGGGTATAAATCTCGGACTCTGCGCGGGATAGCAAAATGGCGTAGGCACCTTTTTATGAGAGATATAACCATCCTCATTAAGATAGGACTTCCACTCTTCATCTGTATCGGAGGGATCTCCCTCATTGATGGTATGGACTGCTTGAGGCACTGGGTGAAGGAAACCTCCACTGTGGAAGAAGTCCTAAATGGGATGAAGACTTTCATCGTTAGAAGCAGTCCGGGTACAGGTTGCAGAAAAACCAAGACCCTTCTTTGTTTTATTATCAGTAGGAATGATAAGCTGTCCCCATCCTTTTGCGTTGTTACTCTCGATTACTTTTAGAGCATCTTTGTATGAGGAAATCGATGTTTCCTTCACTAACTGGTTTTCATTGCTCACCGAAAGTGCTTGGAACTGAGTTCCAACAACCTCCTCGGGTTCTACACAAGTAGATAATGAAAGGTTACTCACGATCAAGGCTTGCTCTCCACAGACCGTGACGAGTTATTCATTCTTGACAAACTTCAGCTTCTGGTGAAGTGTCGAAGTTACTGCCCCAGCCTGGTGTATCCAAGGTCTTCCTAATAAGCAACTGTATATTGCCTGGATGTCTATGGCCTGGAAAGTGATCAGGAAAGTGTGAGGACCGATAGTTATGGGAAGGTCAACTTCGTTGATAACCGTTTTCCTGGATCCGTCAAATGCTTTGATGATGACCTCACTACCTCTCATCGGAGGTCCTTTGAATGATAGTCGCATTAGAGTGGACTTTGGCATAACGTTGAGAGCCGATCTGGTATCTACCAGTACGCTGGCTAAGGCATCGTCCTGGCAGTTAACTGTGATATTGAGCGCCATGTTGTGACTTTTACCTTCTTCTAGCAATTCCTCATCATTAAACCACAAGTTGTTGCAGGAAGTGATGTTAGAGACGATACTGTCGAATTGTCGTATTGACACATCCTGTTAGTTTCTTGGATTGGCTGGAATTTTGGTAAAACAAAGGTTGGTCAATGTTTGATGTCAAGCTGGTGATGTCGCAACATTGAGTCTTAACACTGGGTTGTGTTAAGTGTTTTAGTTACTGAAGTTTGGATGTCTGATGTCACAAGCGATGTTGTGACATTAGATCTGTAGAATTAATAACATCAGGTTTGTGATGTTGTTAGGGTTTGCGTGTTAGCTGGAATTGTGGAGAGCAGGTTGTCTCATTGGATGCGAATATCTTGGGTTAGATATTTTCTGTTGCATAGAGATTTGATGTAGATTTGTAGGAGATTTAAAAGGTTGAAGATTTGAAAAGATTTTAGGAGAAAATCTGTTTTGAATATTCAGTTTTAAATAACAAATCAGGTCAGATATTGTAGCAGGTCCAAGTCCAATTCAAAGAGCTATATAAAGCGCACCAGTACTGAAGGAAAAGTGACGAAGAAAGAGAGCTAAAGACGGTGTGTCATTTGTGTCTTCGTGTATGTTTTGTAAACCATTCAAGTGTGAATTGGGTTTAATGTTTTGAGTTGTTCTTGATCAAAGCTGTGAAGCAGAATCAAGTAGTATTATTCAAGGTGTGAGATCTTTGAATTATATCACTGAAGTGTTTTAGGGATTGAGTAGTGTTCTCATATCTAAGTGGTTTCTTAGGTAGAAAGTCACTAGTAGGAATTAAGTTTAGGAGATTGTCAACTGGGTTGTTGAGTCTGTAAATTAATTCTATAAGTAGTGAATTTCATCCCTGGCTTGGTAGTCCCCAGACGTAGGTAGTTAGACCGAACTGGGTGAACAATTCTTTGTGTTGATTTATTGATTGTTATTGCACTGTCCATTGTTCAGAGTGTGTTGTTGTGACATCGCACCTTAACATCACACATCTGATACCAGAATTTCAATTGGTATCATAGCAGGCATCCTGTCTGTCTCTAGGTGAGATCTAGGGAAGTTACTTTCTGGTGTAAAGATGGATAAAGAAGTTGGAGGATTTGTCAACAGACCCCCTATTTTGGATGGATCCAATTATGACTATTGGAAGCCAAGGATGACTACTTTCTTAAAATCCTTGGACAGCAGGGCATGGAAGGCCATTATTAAAGAGTGAAAAGCACCTGTTGTGTGTGAGAAAGATGACGCTGGCAAAGATAAAGAAGGCACCTCAAAGCCAAAGCCTGAAGAAGAATGGACCAAGAAAGAAGATGAGCTTGCCCTTGGTAATTCCAAAGCTCTAAATGCAATCTTCAATGGAGTGGATAAAAACATATTCAGGCTGATCAATACATGTGAAGTTGCTAAGGAAGCATGGGATATTTTGAAGGCTACACATGAAGGAACATCTAGAGTTAAAATGTCAAGACTTCAGCTTCTAACATCGAAGTTTGAGAGTCTGAAGATGAAGGAAGATGAGACTATCCATGACTTCTATATGAGTGTGCTTAAGCTGGCTAATGCATTCAGTGCCCTTGGTGAAAATATGTCAGATGAAAAGCTTGTAAGGAAGATCCTTAGGTCCCTTCCTAAGAGGTACAAGATGAAGGTGACTGCTATTGAAGAAGCTCAAGACATCAGCAAGATGAGTGTTGATGAGCTCATTGGATCCCTTTAAACTTTTGAGATGGGGTTAAGTGAAGAAAAACCTGAGAAGAAGACCAAGAGTATAGCTTTAGAAGCCAAGAAAGAGAAAGTAGATGACTCTCAGGAGGAGCTGTCTCAGGCTATGGCGTTGCTGGGTAAACAGTTCAACAAAGTTATGAAGAGGATAAATAGGAGTTATAATCCCAATGTCAAGAACATTACCTCTGACATCACCAAATCAGGAGAACAAGGGAAGAAGTCTAAAGATGAAGAAAAATCCAGTAATGACAAAGGGGTACAATGCTTTGAGTGTGAAGGATATGGACATGTCAAGAAGGAATGTCCCACTTTTCTAAAGAAGCAGAAAGGGTTATCAGCTTCTTGGTCTGACAGTGAGAGTGAATCTGAAGAAAATTCAGCTAAACTTGCTAGAGCTATGGTTGGGGTTTATGAGTCAGGTGATGAGTCTTGTGATGAAGAGGTCTCTTACGATGAACTGGCTGTCACTTACAAAAATCTTTTCGTGAGAAGTGAGCAAGTGTGTCTTAAAGGAGAAGAGCTGAAGAAAAACATAATACAGCTGAACGCAGAAAAGACTTAACTTGAAGCCGAAGTCAGTATGCTCAACTATAAGCTGGACTCTATGACCAAAACTATCAGAATGTTGAACAATGGTACTGATGCGTTAGACAACATTCTCAGTGTTGGGAAGATGGCTGGAGACAAATGTGGTTTGGGATTCACCAGTGGTACAGGTTCTATCACCCCAAAACCAGTGATGTTAAAACATCATGACAGAACTCCATCTAAGAAGAAATACAGACGTTGGAGATGTCACCATTGTGGATGTTTTGGACATATTAAGGCTTATTGTTATAAGCTACATGGGTATCCACAGAAGGCTCATCAGGCTGTTCACAAACAGAACTGTGATAAAGGAAGGCAGGTTTCCAAGCCTAAGAAGCAATGGGTCCCTAAAGTTAAAGTTACCAGCTTGATAGCTCACACTTCCTTAAGGGTTTCTACCAAAGAAGACTGGTATTTTGATAGTGGGTGTTCAAGGCACATGACTGGAGTAAAGAATCTGTTGGTAGATGTGAAACTTCAATCTTCAGGCTATGTTACATTTGGTGATGGGGTCAAATGAGAGATCAAGGGGATTGGTAAATTAAACTGTGCTAGTGCTCCCAAACTGGAGGATGTTCTTCTTGTTAAAGGACTAACAGCAAATTTGATTAGCATTAGTCAACTTTGTGATCAAGGATTCAAAGTAGACTTTACAAAGTCTGAATGTATTGTCAAAGATGATAAAGGAGAAGTCATTATGAAGGGAGCCAGGTCTAAGGACAATTGTTATCTTTGGGTGTCTCAAAACTCAAATTCTTCCACGTGTGTGCTTGCTAAAGAAGATGAAGTCAAAATCTGGCATCAGAAGTTGGGACATCTTCACCTAAAGGGAATGAAGAGAATCATCTCCTCAGAAGCAGTCAGAGGGATTCCCAAACTTAGTATTGAGGAAGGAAAGGTGTGTGGAGACTGTCAAAAAGGGAAGCAGACAAAGATGTCTCATCTTAAGCTTCAACATGACACCACCTCCAAGGTATTGGAACTACTTCATATGGACTTGATGGGACCTATGCAGGTGGAAAGTCTGGTTGGAAAGAAATATGCTTATGTAGTTGTGGATGACTATTCAAGATACACCTGGGTGAACTTCATCAAAGACAAATCAGAGGTGTTTGATGTCTTTAAAGAGCTTTGTCAAAGACTCCAAAGAGAAAAGGAGAGTAAGGTTATCTGAATAAGAAGTGATCATGGAAGAGAGTTTGAGAATAGCAAGTTTGAAGAATTTTGCTCTGCTGAAGGTATAAGTCATGAGTTTTCATCGCCTATTACTCCTCAGCAAAATGGAGTTGTTGAGAGGAAGAACAGAACTATCCAAGAGTCTACTAGAGCAATGATTCATGCCAAGAAACTTCCTTATCATTTCTGGGCTGAAGCCATGAACACTGCCTGCTACATTCACAACAGGGTTACCCTGAGAAGAGGCACTTCATCCACTCTGTATGAACTATTGAAGGGAAGAAAACCTAATGTTAAATACTTCCTTGTTTTTGGAAGTAAATGTTATATTCTGGCTGATAGAGAACAGAGAAGAAAATTGGATTCCAAAAGTGATGAAGGAATATTTTTGGGATACTCTACTAACAACAGAGCATATAGGGTGTTCAACTCTAGAACCAAGGTGATGATGGAGTCAATCAATGTGGTGATTGATGACAGTGACAAGCAGGAAGATGATGATGTCCCAGATGTTATTGAGACATCAGTTGGTGAAGTTGCACCAGAAGCTGAAGACAGAAGCCAAACTCCTAGTGTTGTTGCTGAGCCTAAAGCTGAGCAACCTCATAAGGATCCCTCCATCAGAGTGCAGAAGGACCACCCAAAAGAGCTCATTATAGGTGATCCAAACTCTGGAGTAAGGACTAGGTCAAGAGATGTTATAGCAAGTTCATGCTTTGTCTCCAAAATTGAGCCAAAGAATGTAAAGGAAGCATTGACTGATGAGTTTTGGATAAATGCAATGCATGAAGAGCTGGAGCAATTCAAGAGGAATGAAGTATGGGAGCTTGTACCTAGGCCTGATGGAGTAAATGTGATTGGCACCAAGTGGGTCTACAAAAATAAATCTGATGAACAAGGAGTGGTCACCAGAAACAAGGCCAGATTAGTTGCTCAGGGATACACTCAGGTTGAAGGAATTGATTATGATGAAACCTTTGCTCTTGTGGCAAGACTGGAATCTATCAGATTTCTCTTAGGTGTGGCTTGTAACTTCAAATTCAAGCTTTTTCAGATGGATGTTAAAAGTGCCTTCATGAATGGTTACTTGAATGAAGAGGTGTATGTTGATCAACCAAAAGGATTTATTGATCCAACATTTCCTGACCATGTGTACAAACTAAGGAAAGCTATATATGGCTTAAAGCAAGCACCAAGAGCTTGGTATGAAAGACTTACTGAATTCCTAGTTGTGAATGGCTACAGAAAAGGAGGGATTGACAAGACCTTGTTTGTTAAAGAGGAAGGAGGGAAACTGATGATAGCTCAAATCTATGTTGATGACATAGTATTTGGTGGGATGTCAGAAGCAATGGTGAAACATTTTGTGAAACAGATGCAGTCTGAATTTGAAATGAGTCTTGTTGGTGAGCTGACCTATTTTCTTGGTCTACAAGTTAGACAAATGGAGGACTCCATATTCATTTCTCAGAGCAAGTATGCAAAGAACATAGTGAAGAAGTTTGGTCTTGAGAGTGCTAACCACAAGAGGACTCCTGGTCCTACTCATCTACAATTATCAAAGGATGAACATGGTGTCAGTGTGGATCAAAGTTTATATAGAAGCATGATTGGGAGTCTATTGTACCTCACAGCCAGCAGACCTGACATTGCTTTTGCTGTTGGAGTTTGTGCCAGATATCAATCTGAACCTAAGGCTAGTCACTTGAATCAAGTAAAAAGGATCTTGAAATATGTTAATGGCACTAGTGACTATGGGATGCTGTATAGTCATGGATCTGGGACTGAGTTAAAGGGATATTGTGATGTTGACTGGGTTGGGAGTGCAAATGATAGGATGAAGCAAATGCTGAGACCGAGTACATAGCAGCAGGGAGTAGTTATTCTCAACTTGTCTGGATGAAGCAAATGCTGACTGAATACAATGTCAAGCAAGATGTCATGACATTGTACTGTGATAATTTGAGTGCAATCAATATTTCTAAGAATCCTATTCAGCACAGCAGGACTGAGCATATTGATATAAGGCATCACTTTATAAGAGAGTTGGTTGAAGACAAAGTTGTTGTCCTAGAACATGTAGCTACAGATAAATAATTAGCAGATATTTTCACTAAAGCCTTAGATGCAAACCAATTTGAAAGTTTAAGAAGTAAATTGGGAATTTGCATTTATGAAGATTAAGCGTGTTGGAGGGTGTATTGTGCAGTTGTGTACTTTATTGAAAATTGATTCAACTGCTGAAGGCATACAAGATTGGAGTTCATAAAAAGTTACAAACAGAGAGTCTACAGATTGTCCCAACCCCCTGAATCTAGAAAAGTTTTCCAGTTTTCATCCCATTCATCATCAGAAGCATGTCGTTGCACTGGAAGTTTCTTGCTGGTTCTCATTTTTGTTTCTGAGGTCCTGCCAGCTCTTGTTGCTCCTGAAGAAGTTCTAACTGGTGTCTGTGTTTTGCTCTTCCTCTTCAGTGGATCTAGTTTCGTGTCCTCCTGCTTAAGGTTCTTAGCTGCATCTTTGGAGTGTGACTGGCTCATTCTTGGTTGTTGAGTGGTACTGCTAGAAGAAAAGCTTGTGTTTATATTGAAAAACAAGGAGCATCATTTGTATCGACTGGACAGTCAATGTGTTGGAACTTGTGATATTTGACCATGACTTTATGTCAGGACATTGTGTTTGGTGTTTGTCCAATTGTGGCTAAAAAGGGGGAGAGTTAGCCTAGGTGTGTAGAAGTGCAGTCTAAAAAGTGTTGTGATGCAGAGAAGTGCAAAAATTAAGGGGGAGTAATTGCTGAACTGCTGGTTTTTGCATTGAGGGGGAGCTTATTGCTGCTAATGTTGAAATATGTGCAGCTGTTTGAAGAGTGTAGTTGTTGAAGTTTTGTTGCTGCAGCAGAGTTGTGAAGTGAAGTGAAATGCTACTGCTTTGAAGTCTCAAAATTATTCAAGCTTATTCTGCTGCTAATGTCTCTGAAGGTGCAGAGATTGTTTTAGCCAAAATTAGCCAAAGGGGGAGATTGTTAGTTTCTTGGATTGGCTGGAATTTTGGTAAAACAAAGGTTGGTCAATGTTTGATGTCAAGGTGGTGATGTCGCAACATTGAGTCTTAACACTGGGCTGTGTTAAGTGTTTTAGTTGCTGAAGTTTGAATGTCTGATGTCACAAGCGATGTTGTGACATTAGATCTGCATAATTAATAACATCAGGTTTGTGATGTTGTTAGGGTTTGCGTGTTAGCTGGAATTGTGGAGAGCAGGTTGTCTCATTGGATGCGAATATCTCGGGTTAGATATTTTCTGTTGCATAGAGATTTGATGCAGATTTGTAGGAGATTTAAAAGGTTGAAGATTTGAAAAGATTTTAGGAGAAAATCTGTTTTGAATATTCAGTTTTAAATAACAAATCAGGTCAGATATTGTAGCAGGTCCAAGTCCAATTCAAAGAGCTATATAAAGCGCACCAGTACTGAAGGAAAAGTGACGAAGAAAGAGAGCTAAAGACGGTGTGTCATTTGTGTCTTCGTGTATGTTTTGTAAACCATTCAAGTGTGAATTGGGTTTAATGTTTTGAGTTGTTCTTGATCAAAGTTGTGAAGCAGAATCAAGTAGTGTTATTCAAGGTGTGAGATCTTTGAATTATATCACTGAAGTGTTTTAGGGATTGAGTAGTGTTCTCATATCTAAGTGGTTTCTTAGGTAGAAAGTCACTAGTAGGAATTAAGTTTAGGAGATTGTCAACTGGGTTGTTGAGTCTGTAAATTAATTCTACAAGTGGTGAATTTCATCCCTGGCTTGGTAGCCCCCAGACGTAGGTAGTTAGACCGAACTGGGTGAACAATTCTTTGTGTTAATTTATTGATTGTTATTGCACTGTCCATTGTTCAGAGTGTGTTGTTGTGACATCGCACCTTAACATCACACATCTGATACTAGAATTTCACATCCAATTCCAAAAAGGCATGTTCTAAGACTTTCTGTAGAGCCTCTCTGTGGGCTTTGGAACTGAGTAAAAGAGATAATACAGAGATCTTTGAAGGAGTTTATAACAACTAATCAACAATGTTGTATTCACTCCTTTGGATGAGCTTCAGCATCTCATCATCGTTCTTTAAAAGGCCGGGATCATTGGACTGACCGACTGGTAGATTAGGAACTTCTGTTTGAGGTTCCTTTTCTCTGTTGGGTTCTCTAACTCCTCTGTTGAAGATTCGACCGCTCCGTGTTACTCGACTGATGTTTGCAATATTCACGATGGAGGGTAATGGAATTTCCTGCCCATTCTCAGTTGTTGTTGCAACGTATTTGTAAGGGATAACCTTATCAGACTTGTACGGCACTGGTCCCAGCAGATAGATAACTACAGGAGCCTTCTGATTTCTCTGACTGTCGTAAGTAACTTCAATCAGTTCTTGGTTTAAAACCTTCGATTCGTCAAGTAGAGGGATGATGGCGCAAACATCCTTGGTCCATTCATGATCAGATATCACAACAATATCCTTAATCTGATCAGCGAAATAATTGGGCGTCCAGTTGATAGACCCCAAAACTGAATATTGTTGGATTTCTTTGCGGTCCAGCTGACTCTGAATGGCTGCTCGCACGAGGTAACGTCCTTGATTATTTTCTAAGCAGACTCTGCAGCGCTCGTAGTTGTGTGGTGGCACCTGGCCACGTTTGCTATGGATGCAGTGTAACCTCACTAGATCTGTTTTCGTAGATCGGACATCCTGACTTTGATGCCGAGTAGGGTTCCCATCAACCACACTGATTTGTTGCGTGTCTTCATCCATATAGATTGGAAGCCACCAGTGGTTTAACAAGTGTTGCAAAGTTCTTTGATCGAGAGCGCACCCTTGGTTACTCTCACAACATACTTTACAGCTCAGATAATCATGTGAAGTGAGAAAACTGAGTTGGACTTGCTTGGCGTGTATCTCCACCAAGATGGTATTCATCAAACGAATATCGAAGATTTGAACCATGTTGATCTGATAGGGATTTCTATCATGGTAGTCCTAGATCCATCCAAGATCCATCTGACGCTGGAGGGCCTCTTGCATAAAAGAGCATCCCTGTTTGTTTACCGAGAAAGTCAGACAGGAATTGTAATCGTGCCGCGGCAGATTATGATACTGGCTTTGCCTTGAGTGCATTGCCACTAAGTTGACATTCATTGCACGGATGACGTTGTTCTGAATGATATTGGAATTCGCATAAGTCATGTTGACACCACAAATTCGGTGATCCTGGATCCATCCCAGATCCAATTTTTCCTGTAGAGCTGCTTGCACCACAGAACATCCCTGATTATTTTTAGAGCAGATATCACACTGGTGATAATTATGATGTGGCACATGGCCGTATCCGCTCTGTCTATAATGCATCTTGACCAAATTGGCCCTCAATATGAGTACATCATGAATTTGATAGCTGTTGTTAGACTCCCCCTCTATCAAATTAACTGCAGCCTTCTCATGTTGAGGCAGCTGGTTCATGAGAACATTAGGATTCATATCTTTGAAATATAAGACCCCGCTTCTAACAAGCTTTTGCACGTCGGATTTGAAACTGAGACAGTTTTCTATGTTGTGCCCTGGTCCTCCTTGATGGTAAGGGCACGTCTGATCCGTCTTGAACCAAAAAGGTGGATTCTCTGGTATGGTAAGAGGAGACCTGGTTTGGACATGCCCCTTAACCAGTAGTAATGGAAACAGTTCTGCGTACAACACAGGTATATGATCAAACCCTGGAGGTTGCATTACACGGTTATTGTTGTACGGAGGACGAGTCTGCTGAAGAGACTGTTGTGTCCTTTGTTGAAGTTGTTGTTGATTAGGTTGGCTCTGCGCAACCTGAGGTTGATACGTAGGAACAGGCGCAGGATTGATAGCAGGAGTTATAGCTGCTACTGGTTGATATCGTCGCCTTTGCTTTCTAAGAGAGATATTCCCAATATCCTGCTCTTTTTTCTTAGGGAGAGCACTACCGTATCATTTTGTACTGCTTGATGATCCAGCATCTTTAACTAAACGTCCTTCCCGGACCGCTTCCTCAAGATGAACTCCCATGCCCACCATCTCGGTGAAGTCATTGGGAGCACTGGCGACCATTCTGTTGTAGTAAAATGAGCTTAAGGTCTTTAAGAAGATCTTTTTCATCTCTTTTTCCTCAAGAGGTGGACAAATCTGGGCGGAAATTTCACGCCATCTCTGAGCGTACTCCTTAAAGGTTTCGTTGTCCTTTTGTAACATTAATCTGAGTTGATCTCTGTCCAGTGCCATGTCCAAATTGTATTTATATTGTTGAAGGAAAGCGGCGCCAAGATCTCTGAAAGTGGCGATCTTAGTGCAGTTTAAACCCATGTACCATTTTAATGCGGCACCGGTTAAACTATCCTGGAAATAGTGGATCAGTAGCTCCTGGTTCTTTGTCTGAGCTGACATTCGTCGAGCGTACATCACTAAATGGCTTTGAGGGCAAGAGTTACCCTTGTACTTTTCAAAATTGGGCACCTGGAATTTGTGCGGGACTTTCACATTGGGACCAAACAAAGGTCTGCGGCGTCCTTTCCAAATAAATCCTGACCGCGAAGGGCTTGCAGTTCTTTCTGCATCTCCAGGAATTGTTCCTGAAACTCATTCATTCTGTCGAACATACTTTCGTTTCCACCAAAAGGTATCTGTGGAATCTATCCTTCCGGGACAGTATGTACCACGGGCGTTGGTATAGTCATTATGGCCAAGACTCTCGGTGTCTCCCAAAGTTTGTAACCTTCAGGAGTTGCTGTCATGCCCTTGGTATCTTCGTTTTCCCGAAGTTTGTAACCTTCAGGCCCAGCGGCTCCTGCTGCGGTTCCTTGATCCTCATTGATCGGCGGAACATATCCTTCTGGGATATAGTTGATAGGCATGCCCCAGGGACGATCTTTCGGCATTTTGTACCTAGGATCATACTTCTCCACTATGGGCGTTGATGCGATCTCTGAGATCACAGTCCTTTGTTGTTGCATTTGAGTTTCTGCTAGAGGTTGCATATCGTTATGAAGCTTTCTCAAATCCTCTTTCAGAGTGTCGATCTCTTCCCTCGACTCTCTGTTCTCTTCCTCGAGATCATCCATCTTTTTGTGACGATTGGCCCGAGTATTGTACGAATGAGACAGTATGACTCTAGAATCGAGACGCCAACGTGAGATTCCTAGGTAAGAAGAATGTGTTAAGTGAGAATGATGAATGATATGCAATGATTATATTAATGGTATATTTTTTTTGTTCAAAGTAAACTTCGACACTTGGATTGCAAATATCAAACAGTGGGGAAACCCCGTTTTATTGAATTCAAAGGATTACAGAAATCGAAATACAGTAATTTACATTGTGTTGCAAAAGGAAATCTAAGCTAATGGATCTTGAGTCCTCTCTGAGGAGAGCCTAGGTGCTGGTTATGGTACTTTCCTTTTATTTGATCGGGGCTCTTGAGCCGTTGTCGGGTTTTCATTCCTTTGCCAAGTGAAAGGATCGATCAAATTCCTTTGGTCTTCTTGATTCTCTACAGCATGTTGCTCTAAAATCTCAATCAGAGCATCCTTTTCTTTTAACAGTTGCTGTATTTTCTTGCATTCATCATTGAGAATACGATACTTGTTCCTCCAAGACCTCTTCTCTTGCTGAACTTTGCTGAGAGTAACCTGAAGTTTTTCCGTCTCAGACATAAAATAAAGGGTAGAGTCCCTTAATGGAAGAACTTCCTGGCGAGGGTAAGGCATCCTCAGCTTGAGAGCTCTAGTTTGTACCCAGTGGAGATAAGGCTCCACCGAGACACAGTCTGGTTTTCCTAGAGACTCTCTTCCTTTCCTGTGAATGTGTTTCCAGGCATGAACTATTTCCATCTTTAGTGCCCTGTCATTTTCTCCTTCCTTGAAGAAAAGACCTTCCAGATGAGCATTACGCGGGATATGCCTCACCGGGTATCCAAATTGACGACGAACTAAAACTGGATAATAATTGATTCCTGCCTTAGTTCCTATAAGGGGTACATTTAGGAAATTTCCACAACGGTCAATGATTCTGATCCCGCCATAGATTCGATTGTACCGATCGATGTCAGAGTTGGTAAGAGACATGATTCTCTGCGACCAACGTAAAGTATTCTTTTGATCCCAAAATGCAGCAGACTTGGGCAAGTGAGAAGTGAACCATTTATACAGCAGGGGTACATAACACGTGATCATTCCTCCGCTATACAAATTCCTTAAGTGTACCGAATGATAAGTATCTGCGAGCAAAGTCGGTACAGGGTTTCCAATCAGGAAAATCTTAATGGCGTTGATATCTACGAAGTTATCAATGTTGGGAAACAAAATAACCCGTAGGTGAGCAAAACAAAGATGCCCTCGAAAGCGTCCACGTTCCCTATACTAGCAAAATATAGGGCTTTCTTTGTCAAGAACTGGGCTGGAAAACCCTGGATTCCACCCTTAGTGGTCATGTGAGTCCTGACTTCTGACTCGTCCAAATAAATTGCCCTTGCAATGGTTTGATCCTTTGGAATTTATTCCAGTCCAGAAAATAGAGCTTGATCAGTAATGTCCAGATCAGTCAGGTGAGAGTACTCCTCCAATGTTGGTGCTAGCTCATAATCCGGGAATATGAAACAGTGATAAACTGGATCGTAGAACTGAATGAGTGTTGACAGGATTCCTTCAATTACATGGACCCTTAATAGAGACAGCAGTCCTCCATACTTGGCTCTGAAAGCCTCAGGGTTGGTTATCATCCTAGCCAATCCTCTTAAATTCTCTAGTTTTGAAACCTTGAAGGTATACTTGTGAGTTTTTCTTCTACCGAAATCCATTAGCGCAATCTTTTTATCTGACATTTGCAATCATTGTTTTAGTTTAATTTGAAAAAGAGAGACTAGAAGAGAAGATTTTTTTTGTTTTAATGTTTTTTAGATGAATGCATGAATGCAACACACAAAAACATAAAAAAAACATGGGGTCAAAGGGTCGGTGTCATGAAGTCAAGGCTCTACCCCCCCCCCCCCCCAAGGTTTATACTGGTGATTTTTTGTACATGTCCGCAAAATCATTGACCCCTCTTGGGATAACAACAGCAAGCGGATCGCCAGCGAGCTGATGTATCCTAAAGTGATCTCAGATGAGGGTAGTATCGCGTGACAACTATTTCCGATAGCTTCCGCACTACAAAATGATTTTAGTCTACTAAAAACCTCAGCTTCTCAAATAACCCAGTCGACCACACTAGCTTTCCACTGAGTTTGATGGTCGATCGGGGACTCTTAACTGGGATTCACTCCCCGCAAGATTACCCGCATTGCCATCACCTATCTTAGGTGTATACTCAATCTTTCCACATGCGGTATCACACACATTCCCATTAGCAGAAAAATAAACACAGATATCAATTAGGAAAAGCAGTATATATATTTGTCTTAATCATCCTAGACCTCTAGTCTTATGATCCTATACAGACAATGACCCCCCAGCAGAGTCGTCATTACTGTAGTATTTCGTGAACTTAAGGCTTTCACCCTAAAAGAGACTAGAAAGAATGCCTCCCACTATGGTCGTCATTTCCGTGGCATTTTCTAAACTTAAGGTTTCTATCGAAGATTGTAAGAAAGAGAAGAAGGCCCCACGGTGGGAGCCATTTTTCTGTAGCGCGATTTTTGTGGTCTTGAATCACTATCGCTTGGGCACTATAGTTCGATTCATTTTTTATCCTGTTAAGCTGATTAAGGAAGGGAAATAGATGTCTCCAATTAACCCTGCTTGCATACTGAGTTTAAACAGTCAAAACTGTTGGTTTACAGATGCTATTAAGATGTGGGCCCCTATTCGGTTATTTTGTTAAGAATAGAATGTTTGGACCATTTGTGAGGTTTTTGGTAATGTGTTTAGATTTGATGCTTTTGGGTTGATATATAAAGGTACGGGATTTTGGGTTTTTTATTAGTATGCTCGCTAAGATTTTGCAATCTTATGCCTACGTATTCCCGAAACAGGGAAATCAGAGCGATTGTAGTTCCTCCTATTCTAAGGGAGGAAAAAGGTGTTTTGGTGTCTTGTTCAAAGCCCAAGATTGAAGCTAAAAGGGTGATTTGTATCTTGTTCAAAGCCCAAGATGTGAAGCTGAAGGGTCTATTTGTATCTTGTTCAAAGCCCAAGATGTGAAGCTGATGGGTTTATGCTGAGAGAGAATTTTTCATCTCTAAAGAGGAGTTGTTGATGTTTGTATGCTGTGAGCAAGGCACAACTTTGATGCTAAAAGATTGATTGACTCAACCGGGGTTTTATTTATACAAAGCCTAAGAGGAGGCTAGAAGTTGACTTTTCTGGGGAAAATGTTCTTTCTGTCTTGTACAAAGCCCAAGATTGAGGCTAAAAGGGTTTGACTCAACAAGAGAGTCTGTCATACTCAATAAGAAAGTAATTTGGTGTCTCGTATGAAGCCCGAGACGGAGGCAAAAAGGGAAGATGGACTCTACGAGAGAGTCTGAAAAGGTGATTGACTCAACAAGAGAGTCTTAGAGTTTATTGACCCAACAAGAGAGTCTTCAACAAGAGAGTGTTTTGCTATCTCGTACGAGGCCCGAGATAGAGGCTAAAAGGACATTGACTTAACAAGAGAGTCTGAAAGTTAAATGACCCAACAAGAGATTCTTTTATACTCAACAAGAGAGTGTTTTATATGTGTCTTGTATGAAGCCCAAGACGGAGGCTAAAAGTGATTGACTCAACAAGAGAGTCTTTTATACTCATTAAGAGAGTGATTTTCTATGTCTTGTACAAAGCCCAAGACGGAGGCTAAAAGTTGGTGACTCAACAAAAGAGTCTGAAAAGGTTAGCTCCACTGAGGAGAATCATTGTACAAAGCCCAAGAGGAGGCTGTCTTACCACCGTGGATTTGGGAGATCCGGAGGCGGGTCCAAGTATGGGGAACTCTCATGAGAGAGACCGGGTTTCTACCTATGTTTGAAAGGGAACTTGAGAATGTCTTTGAGACTCAAGGGTCTTAGACTGTCCAAGTCTAGAGTTTTATCTTTTGTATTATGCCCAAGAGGAGGCACGGGCATTGAGGGATGAGTATCAACCCTGCAATGGCTGGAGTTTGGACACGGGAAAGACTGCTCTAGCAAAGGATGACTAAGTTTTGTTTTAAACCTTTAAGAGATAGTCGGGGTCCTTGTATTAATCCCAAGAGAAGGCATGAGAACTTCTAAGAAGCCGAAGGGTCCTTGTACAACGCCCAAGAGGAGGCGGGGATGCTTTTAGGAAGCCTGTGGGTCCCCAAACCCCGAGAAGTTCAAGACATGTTATTCATCGAGAATAGATCAAGCCGGGAAAGTCCGAGAATTTGGAAGAAACTCAAGAGATGCCATTCACGGAGAAAAGATCATCTCTGAGGAGTTAGAGTTTCTTTGAAAATTTCTAATGGTGACAGTCTGAGAAAGGGTTCACCGAGAATGTTGCCTTTCACGTCTCCATATTGTTTAACCCCAAGAGAAGGGAAGACTGTATCTGGAAATCCTATGGGGATCTAGTTTTGTTTGTATTTAAGAGTGACCAACAGGGCTTTACCTAGTGCTAGACGTAGTTGTCGGGGAAACTCTAAATAACTATACTAGTATTACATAGTGGATATTTGACAAGTATATAAAAGTTTGTGAAAGAAGACTTACAGTGAAACAGCCCCACAATACAATTATATATAGGAAAGCAATAAATGAAAGCGGATAAACACTTACCCGTTGTAGAGCTATCATGTTGTTTGGTTAGTTGTCCAACAAAGAAAGTTTTGATAACAACATATTCAAAATCAAAGGAGAAAGTGCTTTGAAAAGATTGTTGGGGCTTACAGCTCGAGGAGAGGCCCAATGTTTTATCAGTGATTGCACTGTTGTTTGAATTTGTACAGTGGGACTTATACAATATGTGAGGCCCAAAAGGTTTTCTGTACAAAGGGATGGGTCTTACACTCTCTCAAGAGGCCCAAAGAGTTTAAGGAAAATAAATGGGGCTTATAACACGAGGGTAGGCCCAGATGATTTGTTTTTGAACTAGCGATTTCGCCGAGATTTTTGAAAGCACCGTGGGTCTTATACAATGACTGAGGCCCAAATAACTTTGGTTTCAAAAATAGGTTGGGTCTTACACTCTATTATAGGCCCAAAGAGGTTATTTTTGTACAAGATATGGGGCTTACATCTCAAGGAGAGGCCCAAAGGTTTTTGTTAAAAAGGCGACGATCGCGCTGAACTTTTTGATGGTATCGGGACATATACAATACACTGAGTCCCAAATCATTTTGGTTTTCAAAAAGGGGTTGGGTCTTACACTCTATTAGAGGCCCAAAGAGGTTAAAAAGATTTGTTTTAGGGTAAGAAACCCATAAAACCCTAGTTTCATCATTTTAATGTAATTTATTCAAGGAAAATTAATAAAATGATAAAAATACCAAATAAGTGCTAATAAACAACTTATGATTTATGGTTAAGGTTTGGAAAATGAGGGATTAATCACAAGATGAATTAAAACTCATTTGGTTTTTATTTCCAAGATGAATATTCACTTTAAAAATGTTTAAAAACAATTAAAATGAATTTATTCATAAAAATACTAACTATATTAAATAAATAATATAACTTTGATTTTTTTGTGGAATCAAATATTTCAACATTTTTGTGATTTTTTGCAAAAAGAAGCAATAAAAAACAATTAAAATTGAGGGAGTTATTAATTTTCCAAACTATTAAAAATAATATGAAAAATAGTAGAAAAGTGGAAAAAATAGCAAAAAGAGGGTCTGGGGCGAGGGGGATTTGAACCCCAGACCTCTTGTGTATAGGGCGCGCGCCTTACCACTGGGGTGGTGATACATCCGTTGATTGAAACACAACCACAAATATACAAGGCTTGCCTGGTTTTTGGCCTGGCCCAAGGCAAGGCAAGGCAAGATTTTGGTTAGAAACGTGAAGGCCATAACTTTCTCATTTCTCCATGGATTGGGACAAAATTTAGGTCTATCCTACCTAGAATTTCACAAGGAATACAATGGTGGTGGTGTTTTTTTCAGATCATGCTCCTATTGAAAAACCCGGTAGTGGTTTTGAAATAGGCCATGATTTGCATTTTCTGTGCTATCTCTTGTTACAGGAAGGAATTACATGATGAATTGGTGCAAACACAACACATATAACATGTATAAGATGTGCATGATCAGTGGACATCAAAGGAAAGCATGATTCAAAGAATTCAGGTTGTGATGCTTACCTCTTTTGGAGCTTTTGTGCAATCTGCCAAGTGCTTTGTTCCAAAAATGATTTGATACTTTGGACACCCTCAAATGATCTCTTAGAAGCTTTTAGGATGGTTGGAATTAGCTGGAAACCTCAGGAACAAGTTTGAGCTCTTTCTTGCAAAAAGGGCAAAAGTGGCCAAAATAGCAACTCTCTCAAATGGTGTTCCAGATGTGGGGAACCATTTGGGACAGTTCAAGGATGATATTTGGAGTGTGTTTGAGGTTTTATCTGGTTTGGAAAGTGACTGAATCAAGACATGGCTTGAAAAATGCACAAAAGTCCTATTTTGAGGTTTTGAGAGGTGACTTTGTGATTTTGGTGTTACAGGTCACTTGTGAAGGTTTGGACAGCTTAGATATGACATATTGGATGTGTTTGGATCATGAGCTGTGGTGGAATTGCTCTCTAACTCAAAAACTCAGAGTTACCTTGCTAAAGAAGGCATTTTTGCCAAGAGAAAGAGATTTTGAGGAAAGCAAGTGTTGTAGTGCTTTGGTGTACTCAAACTGAGCACAAATGAGCTCTATTTATAGTAGAGCAAGTTTGTTTTGGCTGCAATAGTGAATGGCAACTGCTGCAGAGGTTTGGCCAATGTTGATCAATAGGAATCCAAGTCTCCTCTAGCCATTGACTAGAGGTTAGGGCACAGGCTGCTGGTTCCCTAGTTCTTGGATCTTCCTTGACTGAATTCAGTTGGAAGAGGCTTAGTCCATGCCAACTTGGTACATCCATTAAATGCTCCAAACCAAAATTGGAGTCTTGACCCTCTTTTAGGCATTTCTAGGTTTGGCATGCTACTTTTGGTTCCAAAGACTCGGGAGGCTGATGGATCAGTGTTTGTCCCTCCTTGGTCCCACCTTGAGGTGTTCAGATGGATAGATTTTCTTTTCCTTTTCAAAATTTGGGCAAATCGAGCAAAATCCCTAAATCTGCCTTGCCATGACAGTTTGCAGCAAGGCATATTGGCATGGTCATATCTCATGATTTAAGTGGAGTTTCATGGAGTTCTTGGCCATTTTGGAAAGCCCTCATATGATACAACATATGTGTATCAAAGTTTGTTTTGACACTTTTTGGATCCAAGTGAAAAATGCCCCTACATTTTGGAAAAAGTGAAACAGATTCTGACTTAGTGAAAATTTCACTAAGTGTTGGAAAAAGTGACATTTCATGTTTTCAGCCATTTTGATCATTCCATAACTCAAAATCCATGATGAATTGGAATGAGGTGTAGTTGAAGCTTTTGTAGAGGGCCATGAGAGCTACAAATCCAGCTTTGAATGGGAAAAATAGCCTTGTGGTTTAGGAGTTATGATCCTCCAAAGTTGGTACCCTAGCCACTTTGTTCCATAACTTAGAAAATTTCTAAGTTTTTTATGGTTACCCCTTTTACAAGTTATCCCACTTTTCTTGATTTTTATTGATGAATGATGATTCCAATCACACATTAACATCATTTTAGGGTCAAAGAACCATAATTGTGAAAAATCTCAAAAAGTCAAAGTTTACTTTTGTGCACAGTTGACTTTTTGTCAGATGAATTCCAAACTGTGCGATCCTCTGTGAAATCAAGTCCTTGACCTAAATCAAACTTAATGGACATGTTCCATGGGTGTTATAGGGTGTATTGAATCATGTCTCGAGGTTTGGGAGCTTTTCCTGGTCAAAAGTCAAAGGCACAGTTGACTTTTCTCGCGAAACCCTAATTGTGGTTCTGATGAACTTGAAACTTGTGAATCAAGCTTATTGGATCAATCCATTGTTGCAAATGGGTCAATGTAGCTTATTAGAGACCCTCAAATCATGTCTTTAGGTCTTGGCTCATGTTTTGTCCCAAAAGTCAACTTAGGGGTGAATTAGGTCAAGAAACCCTAATTCCTGATTTTTTTATGAATGCATCCCCTGAGGCTAAATTGACTTGATGGTTGGGTTCATGATGTCCCTTGGAGCATCTTAGGTTGTGCTTTGAAGCATTGGCTCATGCCCAGAGGAAACATTCCATCTGGAGGCCCTGGTCGACCAAAATCCTAATTTGGTGACACTGGCGATCTTGAGGCTTGATCCACTTAGAATGCTGCAACCTTGTGCTTGATTCTTGATGTGGGAGTCCTATTGATCCATTGTGGATGTTTGAGAGGTTTAGACAAATTGAAGATCATGTCATTCCTTGATTGATCTTTTGTCTAAAGGCTCTGAGAGGGCTTGAAACCCTAAGTTTGATTATAGTGGATGCTCACCCATCTTTGGGGAGACTAATGAGGTATAATGGTACATCCATATTGTGATGATGATTTGCACAATGATGGGGAATCTTAGTGGTCAAAATTTAGGGGTATGACAATATGCATCCGAAGCATAAGCCAGGTTTGACATTATCTTTACCAGACGTTTCTCAACAGAGAATAACATATTTCAAGAAATTCAATCTTACTTTATCCCCGGTGAAGTTGCCGATAAATTCGCCCATCATGCTTATACTCCCCCGCAGAGTTGTTTGTTTAAACTTCTCTTTGCCCCAGCGGAGTCATCTTCCTTTCAGGTTGTAAATCTGTGAAGTATACTTCCTGTATATCCTTTATCCCAACTATTGGTTGGTATCTTTCATTGTGAGTACGCCTTTGGTCGGCGTCCTCGTTATCCTAACTCTTGGTTAGTATCTTTATCCCAACTATTGGTTGGTATCTTTTGTTGTGAGTACGCCTTTGGTCGGCGTCCTCGTTATCCTAACTATTGGTTAGTATCCTTTATCCCAACTATTGGTTGGTATCTTTTGTTGTGAGTACGCCTTTGGACGTCATCCTCGCGATCCTAACTATTGGTTAGTATCTTTCATCCCAACTATTGGTTGGTATCTTTTGTTGTGAGCATGCCTTTGGTCGGCGTCCTCATTATCCAAACTATTGGTTAGTATCCTTTATCCCAACTATTGGTTGGTATCTTTCATTGTGAGTACGCCTTTGGTCGGCGTCTTCATAATCCTAACTATTGGTTAGTATCCTTTATCCTAACTATTGGTTGGTATCTTCCATTGTGAGTACCCCTTTGGTCGGCGTTCTCGGTTATCCTAACTATTGGTTAGTATCTTCTGTCCCAACTATTGGTTGGTATCTTCCATTGTGAGTATGCCTTTGGTCGACTTTATTGGCTATCCTAACTCATGGTTAGTATTTTCTATCCCAACTATTGGTTGGTATATTCCATTGTGAGTACACCTTTGCTCGGCGTCCTCGTTATCCTAACTATTGGTTAGTATTTTCTATCCCAACTATTGGTTGGTACCATACCCTTTATCCCAACTCTTGGTTGGTAATCTTCGGTTTCATCCTAACTATTGGTTAGTATCTGTTATCCCAACTATTGCTTGGTATCCTTCATTGTAAGTTCGCCTTTGCCCGGCGTCCTCGTGTATCCCAACTATTGGTTGGTATCTTTTATGGTGAGTTCGCCTTTGGTCGGCGTCCTCGGGTTTCCTAACTATTGGTTAGTACCCTTTATCCCAACTATTGGTTGGTATCTCTTGTGGTGAGCACGCCTTTGGTCGACGTCCTCGTTATCCTAACTATTGGTTAGTATCCTTTATCCTAATTATTGGTTGGTATCTTTCGTTGTGAGCTTGCTTTCGGTTAGTACCCTATTTCCCAACTCTTGGTTGGTAATCTTTGTTTGGTATCCTCTTTCCCTGCTCTTGGTTGGTAATCTTTGGTTGGTAACTCTCATCCCAACTCTTGGTTGGTAATCCTTAGTTTCATCCCGACTATTGGTTGGTATCCTCCATGGTGAGTACGCCCTTGGTCGGCGTCCTCGTTATCCTAACTCTTGGCTAGTATCTTCTATCCCAACTATTGGTTGATATCTTCCATTGTGAGCACGCCTTTGGTCGGCGTCCTCGCCATCCTAACTATTGGTTAGTATTCTTCGTTGTGATTTTTCCCGCGGTCGGCGTTCTGTATGTCCCATATCCTAACTCTTGGTTAGTACCCGTTATCCTAACTCTTGGTTAGTATTCTCAGTTGTGAGTTCGCCTTCGGTCGGCGTCTTGGTTATCCTAACTTATAGAAAAGAAGATAAGGAAATCAATGAGGATTATGACCGAATAAGGAACCATCAGAATATAAACAAGCATAAAAAATAACAAGTTCAAGACTTGGAATCACAATAATAGTAATCAGGAGTTTGGGATCTCTCAAGGATGCAGTCATAGGGATCATTGGAAAACATGGGTGAAGCTTGATATTAACGTGAATCATGTTATTAGTCAGGATAAGAAGCTGAGGATTGAAAGTACAAAAGATAAAAATGCTATGAAAAGCAACCTTATGGGAACTGAATTGAATAACAAGCAGAAGGATCAGATTCATCAAATAATCTAGCATTCTGAGCACAACCAAGGTATGAGATTGAGTATGAACCTGAAGCAAAAGGTCGATGAAGATAGTAAAGTTAAAGACCATAATTACACTAGGAGAAACAAATATGTTCAAAGCAAGAATCACATTCAACAAGACAACATGAATACAAGTATTCCAAACAATACGAAATTAAATAAAATGGAGAATCCACAAGAGAAGATGGTGAGCCCTATCTATGCATATAACACATTTACCTTCAATCACTACTACAAAACGCGTAAACAACAACGCCATGGTCACCACGCTTATTCCCTACACCGTTGTGATATCTCTAAACTAAGGCGCTATCATAATATTATTGTTTTTTTATTAAAAATTATTTGTATATAACAACGGTTAAGGTGACAACCGTTGTGATAACTTCAAGCTTTCATGGGTTCGAACCTCAGGGCCCTCATATATGTTATTCCTTTAATGTTAAGTGACACCTTTTATTTTTTAATTATTTTTAAATAAAAAACTTAAAAGTTTATGACGACGGTTGAAGAGTTCCACCGTTGTTAAGTTGCGCCTTTTCATTTTTATTTATTCTTAAATAAAAAACTTAAAAGTTTAAGACGACAGTTGAAGAGCCAACCGTTGTTAAGTCGCACCTTTTCATTTTTAATTATTTTTAAATAAAACACTTTAAAGTTTATGACTACGGTTGATGATTACAACCGTTGTGATATATTTTGTTTTTTATTTAAAACTTTTAATTGTTAATACTCTGGCGCTTTTTTATGAAATTTCACCATGAAAGTAAAATATCACTACGGTTGCATGTATTGGCCGTTGTGGTAGCTTGATAATATTATACACTCCTAGTTAGTTTGTCTCTTTAGTATTCTTTTTTCCATTGCAAATAGAAACTAGACGAAACAATACGCGATTTCAACCTAAACCCTAACGTTCAATACTGTGAAACATTACACGATTTCATCCAAAACACCATCGTTCACACTTTACTGTGTATTTGCCATTGTCGTCATCATCGTCAACCAAGTTGACAAGACCATCATGATCAACCAAGTTATTACCGTCTAGAAGGAAAATAACAACAACACCGTCGTCACCACAAGGAAGGAAGACAACACCATCACCAACACCAACATCATTTACTTAGTCATCACGTTTAGGGTACGTAAAATATTTTTCCCCATGCATCTACAGTAAATTTCATTTTCCATTGTTGTGATTGTTGTTGTTTTATTTTGTGGTTGATGTTTATGTTCTTGTTGTTCATGTTGTTGTTGTTGTTTTTGAACTTAGATGTCGACCTTGTTGAGTTCTTCATCAGAAACCAGTGACGAAAATCAAACAAATGAGAGGTTAGCCAATGAAACTCAAACAACTGAAAGTCAAACGAAAAAATCACAAAGAGGTGTCACAATGATGCCCCAATTCACATCAGTCCGGAACTCATCAGGTGAAAAAATTCATATCCAGTTTGATTCATTGTACAGAGTAGTGGATTGTCAACACTACTCTACTTTTAAGAGTTATGTTTCATTCCTTGCACGTAGCATGGTCAGTACATTGATTGATGATTGGAAACAAATTGATAATAAGGTCAAAGAAAGCATATGGACTGACGTTAAGGTATTACATACTATAATTTTCATATATCGCCGATATCAATATCTATAATTTCTAATACATACTTATATATTGATTTAAATGTAGTTGAATTTTGAGTTTACCGATGACCCAAATTTGAAAAAAAAGTGGATATCATATGCTGGTACTCGTTGGAGGGGATTTAAGGCACAACTCACGGTTGACTATATTAGGAGGCCTAAGAGCGGTCTTGCTCATCCATGGATTCAATATAGTTTTATGTTGAAGAAGCAATGGAAAAGGTTTGCAAAGATACGTCGTTCTGAGGAATTCAAGGTTAGTATTATTCTCATGTAACCGATAATGTTATGCTAATGAGTTATAGATACTAATCATATATTTTTTCACTATGTTCATAACAGGTTAAAAGCGAAGTCGGAATACTCAATAAGGCCAAGAACATGTACCCCCATAGATTGTCTCGTGGGGGTTATAGGAAACTTGAGAAAAAAATCATGCTTGAAAGACAATAAAAAACAGGAGATGATCGCATCCCATATCCACCTTCAAGACATGAGAAATGGAAGAGGGCTCGATTAGCACCAGATGGAGAGTACACCTCTGAGGCGTCAAGAGTAGTTGCCGAAAAAATTGTAAGTATGATTTGTGGTGCTTATGTTATTTTTTATTTAAATACGTTGGTAACAATATATGTAAGTTTCTCATGTTGTGTAGGATAAGTTGGTTGAGGCAGCCCGTGAAGGCACATTTGTTCCACAAGCACGACATGACATATTAGTAGAAGCTATCAAAACAGATGAGCATGGTGGGCGTGTCCATGCTGTTGGAGAAGGTGTCGGCTTGAGGTCATTCTTTGGGTCTCAAAGAAAAAGTACCGGAAGCCCAAAAATTATTGCACAAAGACAAAAGATTGAAAATTTTGAGAAGCAATTAGAAGAACAACAGAGAATGTTAGAAGAGGAGAAGGAAAAAGGGAGAAAGATATGGAAAGGTTTCAAGAGTTATATTCGGTATGTACGGTACTTGAGATGGTAGTGTTTTATCTGAAATGTATGATATATATTGTGCTTGTTTTTGTTTTATGTTTTAATTGAATATTATGATGTAGAGATTAAGTGAAAACCTTGAACAACGAACAAATGAAGATCACCGTAATGTTGATGGTGATGATGATGATCGAATTCCTAGTAGAAGTGTTGTACATCATGCTTCTACAAAAAGAAGTAATTGTTCAGCCCATCCCCCCAGCGGATAAGCGCAATGATATAATGGACCCTAATACAAATGAAATCACAATATTATACTTAAAAGTTGCGCTGATAAATGAAACGCAACATCTCCTGCTAGAATATTATCCACGTTTGGATTTATTCTATTATAGTCCTGAAGATGTAAGGGATTTTCTTGGTGGGTATAAGTGGCTGGACATCGGGATATTGCAAGTTTGGTGTACGTAAGTATATATAGTTGAATATACATGTCATTATAGAACATTATCATTTATAGAACATCACCCCTAATTTATTCATTTTCTTTAACCATTTAGGTACATTCACCGTCTTTGTATAGAGTTGAATAAATCGAGTACTTACGGAATCTTGGATCCACTTTTTATTCGTTGGGATTTTAATGAACCAAAAGATATATGAGAGTACTTGAAAACACGGTTAAATGAGGGAGGAAAAGAATGTTACTTAGCACCATTCCTCTGTTTGTAAGTATTTTTAGAATTGATGTGTATGTATTTGTTATACCCCAAATTTTACCCCTTAGATGTCATAACATCTTGCACTTACATTTAGGGACCAATCATTTATGCATTGTTAACTAACCCATACCTTTGCTAGTTTGTTTCTTTTGTGAAAATCAGGATTAACACAAGAAGGAAGACAGGAGCAATTGACCAATTTCTCACATGATTCAAGGTCTCCTAAGGCATTCTTTGGCTCCATACAATCATCACAAGTGTTCACCAATGTGGAATCTCAAGGCGTTGGATCAAATCAAGTCAACAAGAGACTATCAGGCCAAATTGTGGAATTAGGGTTTTAACCTGAAGAATCACTGAAGAGGTTTGTCATGATCAATCAAGGTTTGATTGGTTCATTAACCAATTGAACTTACTACATTCAAGAGATCTTGTTCAACAAGAAATCAAGATCATATGGCTTTCATCACTAGTACAAAGAGTCACAAGTTCATATTGCCCTTAAACTAGGGTTTTGTCAAAACAATTTAGCCATTACCTTTGGTTTTGACCAAGACATGTTCCCACGCTTTAAGACATGGTTCCATATGTTCATAAACATCTTTGGAGTCCATCTATGGACCTTGAAAGAGATTGAAGAAGCAAGATCCTCAAAGATCATCCAGTTGGAATTCCTGAGGAAATTAGGGTTTTGACTGACAAAGTCAAGCCTCTGATTTGAATATCATTGACCCAAGATGAAGTGTTCAAGTCACATTCTACCTTAACATGTTCAATCCTTGATTAAGAGCATGAGATACCACCATTTGAAATATTTCTTGCAAGAAGGGCAAGGTTTTGTTCTTAAAATTTTCTAAGGAAGAATTCACTTCTTGTGCAAAATTGGAAAAGTCATAACTTCCAAACCACACATCCAAATTTGGTGACTCAAAGCTCAAATTGAAGCTCTCATCATGAGCTTCAAAACATATTAGAGGACCTTTCTCAATTTAAGGCTTGGTTTTTAAGTTACAAGGCTTGGAAGTTCAAAATACTTAAGGACTTAGTGAAATTTCACTACTTTTTGCCTTAAAAACCAGCTGACTTCACCTCCACTTTTCACTAAGACCCCTTGTGATTCAGAATTTGGATTAAACATGAAAGTTTTAGAGGATATTTGGGGCTTTCCAAAAAGTATAAGAACTCCTCGATCCATTGAGTGAGCTGAGAGATTCGATTGAAAGAAGTTTGAGGTCCATTTCTTGAGTTTTAAGTAACCAACTTATGCATAATGATGCATTACACTTCTAATCACCAAGAATTTCACTCTTCTGGTGTTTAGAGACCAAATTGGCTTGGTTTAGGACCTCTGCCACGATTTTATCAAGTTGCATATTAAAATAACATAGTTTATGCAAGGCAAGGCAAGTGGATCAAGTGGAAAGAGAAACTTTTCAACACAAAGCATGGCAGCTCATTTTTCTCCTTGTAACTTGGGTTCTGACCCAATCCAATCAGTCCACATTGCAACCTAGCCTATGGCTAGGGCTTTGAAGACCCTTGAATCATCCATGCCAGCTCACACGAAGGAAGTTTCTCCAAAGGGAAAAGTTGGCAACTTTATATTTCTGACCATGCCTTGAACCCTCAACATTTCCTATAAATAGACACTCAGTCAACTCTCCAGAACACACCAGAATCACCCCACAAAGAGGTTGATTGCTCACTCTACCATCTCATTCACAAGTTCTTGAAAATCTGCAAGAACTCCCCAAACACAAGTTTTACTCGTGCACTTTCTCTCTAACTCCACAAACCTTCTCTAAACACCATATAGAGAAGCACCAAACACTCAAAACCTAACTGTAACACTTCCCTCATCACCTGCCATTTTTGAACTTCAGTTTGCATAAAGGATCGGGTTCCATATTCCAAGCATTTTCCAAAGCTTCTAAGCATTTGCAACTTCTCTCCAAGGTCCAACCAGTTCCCAGAAGGTGGTGTTTCTTATTTATAAGTGCTATAGAAGCGGCCTTGGACTTTCTCCAAGAGGTAGGGTTTCTATTTCTGAAACTCACATATTCATGCATGATATTGTTGTTGTTTGAATGTTAAAATGTAGTGTGTTTATTGCTTTGTGTTTCTTAATCAAAGTTTTCCATATTTGTTTGATATATTGCATGATATAACTTGTTGAAATCTTATGATGTTGCACTGTTATGTGTTGATTTTTGAATCATACAATGGTTGTTAATGGAAACTAAGAACATATTTAGAATCCTGAGAGGTTTTACTCCAACTTTGGTTTTTGTTTCACTTGATTTGGTGGAGTAATGAGAGAGATTCGTGGGCTGGAAATTTTGGCCATGGTTGCATGTTTAGGGTTCGAGAGAGAGGATAATGAGAATGAAGAAGAAGTGGTGGCCCCAAGTCAGTCCCATGTGGCACTGAGGTGGTCGTTTAAAGGTTGATTTAAAATAAAAATGATTTGAGTTGTATTATGTTTGGATGAGAGCGTAGCATCACTGGTACATGGAGGAGGTTATAGGCATTGGGAAGTGAAGGGTTTGGGGTTTGAATCCCCCTCGCCCTAGACCTTTTCCTTTTTATTTTTTTTAACCTGAAACACTTGCCTTGTTATATTATTGTATGTTTGCATCCTTTGTTCAAACGCGCCTTTGGTTCAGTTGGCAAGGCTTTTGAGCTCTAAGCCCCATGGCGTGAGTTCAAGTCCTATGTGGGACATTTCCATTATTTTTTATCACTTGTTCCATTTCCTTTTATGGTTTATACCTTGTTTTTAAACTTTCATAACTTGCTCATTTTCACTCTTTTTGATCCATTCTTTTTGCAAAATGTTCCTTAACATGTCTATTTTCTGATTGTGGAAAGAAATTGGTAAAAATAATTATTTTTGAAACATTTATTAATGTTGGAAGTGAAAGGCGTTTTTAGGGTTTTCATAAGAACATCTTGATTTCTCTTGTTTTCTTTGCCATGTTTCCTTGTTTATATTAATCAAATGGGACCTAAAGCATGTTACCTTGAAACTTGTATGATGTTATAACATTGTATGCTTTGTGTTTCACCTCATTTCCTTGATGTTTAATGTGTTTTTACATGAAAATATCCTTTGAAATACCATGAGATCTTTTTAGATCATTTGCTTTGTAACTTGAGTTTGTTTGATCAAATATGTGACATGTTTATATCTTGAAACTTGATTGCCATGTATGGAACCATCTTTAAGTGCTCATATGCCTTGGATTGTCATTTCTGATTACATGAACTTGAAAATGTTGTCACATTCTTTTGGTTTACCTATACCACTTATGTTTGCTAAACATTTCCACATGTGCTTCCCATGAAGTGTTTTGGTCATTACCATGCTCATGATTTTTATCTTGTTTATGATATTTGTTTATCTTGAGAACTTCATTAAGTCTTCCCCAAGTGAGGCAAGCTCTTTAGCTTCTCCTCCTTAACCCTTATTATTCCCCTTCCTTCCAAAGGAAAGACTCTCTATTGACTTTTAATTCATAGATAGCTCATTACCATCTTGGCCTCCTTAGAGCCATTTCCTATCCTCATAAGGATTCACCCTTGGCCTTCTTAGAGCCTCTTCCCCCTATAACCTCATTAGGTTCCCCTCTTGTGAGAACTATCATCATAGTTGCCCACTTCCCTCTTTTGGCCTCCTTAGAGCCACTTACCTCATGACTTAAGTTTCACCCAGAGTTCCTCAACTCTATGTGAACATCATCATTATGATGTTCCTTCCCATTTGGCCTCCTTAGAGCCATTTGCCTTCAAACATTGAATTAAGTTAGAGTTCTTCAACTCTATGTGATTCTCATCATCATGAGTATTCACTTACCCTTACAACTTAGACTTAGAGAGTTTCTTAAACTCTACATGAGCTCATACTCATTCCCCTTGGCCATAGTCAATGATTCCTCACCCTTAGTTAGGTGAACTACGGTTGCTCTGATTCTTTAGTCAGGATACGTAGGCACAAGATGCGACGTCTTGGCGAGCAAACTTAGTATATACCCCCTAGGTCCTTACCTTTAGCGCTTAGGTCTTTACCTTAGCCTTAGCAGAATTTATTTAGCAAGCAAACATAACTTAACACAAACAAACAAGAGGTTCCTGTAGAGTACTACAGATACTCAGGGTGCTAATACCTTCCCTTAGTATAACCAACCCCCGAACCTAGATCCTCTTAGGGTTTTCTTCGATCTTTACCCTTTCCTTTGGATAAATCAAAGCTCGGTGGTGAATTCAAAGATGTGCGATTCAAGTTAATTAATAGCTTGTTATCCAATTCTCACCGCAACAGAAATGGCGACTCCACAGGGAATTCGATAATTGAGGGTTAAGCCCATCTTGTTTGTGCTTATGTGTTATTTATGTTTTTTTGCCTGTATGTTTGTACATATCTGTATATCTGTATACTTGTGTTGTTGGATTTTTCTATTTGGCAGGGTGTTACTTTTGAGTGGTGGGATAAGTCCTAACCCGGACTTGAGTGCACTTATTATAGGACGATGGTATATTCAAGAAGGCTTTGAGGGAGTCGATTCCCGAAAAGTTGACTTGAGACACCATTACGCAGTTGAGGCCCTCTTGAGAGTCTAGTCATGTTGAACGAGTCTATTCGTGAAAACGTTACTACTCTCGACCTAGGTTCCCTTGACATTGAGAACCGTAGTTACCTCTAACCCCACTTGGCCTTTTTAGGATGTAGTGCGAGGACTATGAGGGAGTCTATTCCCGAATTGGTTGCTACGCGATACTACACTCAGACGAGATTCTCTTGAGAATATTATTGACTACCGAGTCATTCGGGAAATCGATAATATCTGAAAGATGGGTTGTTGACTCTGGGAACTTCTTAGAACCCTATTCTACAGTTGACGAACCAATAGTACATACCAATTGGGAAGGGTGAACCATGGCTCCATGCTCATGACCTTAACCCAAGCCTTTTGTGTGTGATTGTACATTTATGAATATGTGTGCATCTATGTGCTTGCTTTGCATTCATACATCATGAGCATTCATTTCATGCCAGTTTCATGGAACTCAGACCTCCTTTTTGTGAATATCATAGGGATATCATGGACAGTGCAAGAAGGAATTCCGTGAAATACACTTTCAAGAGTCCTAAATTGGATGATATAAGGAAATTGGGTGACTTGTTGACAGACCCTGAAGGATTCAAAGACCGATATGGGAAGCTGTGGATCTTGTTGAATAAAAATGTTGATGAAGAACTCCTCTCTACTTTGCTTCAGTTCTATGACCCAAAGTACCATTGCTTTACTTTTCCCGATTATCAACTCTTGCCTACCCTTGAAGAGTATTCTCAGATCGTTGGTTTACCTATTAAGGATAAGTCTCCTTTTCCTATCTCCGGGAGGAACCCCAAAGAAGAAGAAATTGCTAAAAAGACTCGCTTGGAGTTAGTAGACATCCAAAACAATATGACTTCCAAGGGAGGAATATTTGGTTTAACCGCTAAGTTCTTAATCAGAAAAGCTCAGTACTATGCTAAGCACTCGAATAGGGATGCCTTCGAAGCCATTTTTGCATTACTCATCTATGGACTCTTCTTGTTCCCAAATATTGACAACTTTGTGGACATAAATGAAGGTGCGAGAAAGACACAAGAAAGGGGGGGGGGGGTTTGAATTATGTATTTACTCTTTTAACAACTTTTCGTTTCTTGTCAATAAGACACTTTATGTTACATCAGAGTTCGTTGAGAGACTCTGACTTGTGAAGTTATATTCAGGCTTGGCAATGCTGAGAGCGTGAGAACCAATAAGAGTCTGAATGCTATGTACATCATTCAGAACTTACAGAGCGCAAGCTTATCAGAGTTGCAAGGTTCTGGATTGCTTATGTAAGGTTCTGATCCTCAATGTAGAAACATAAACAAAGACATTAAGTATAAGAGTAAAGAACACACGATATATCCTAGTTCACCACAAAGGCTAATCCAGTCCACCCTCCTCAGGTGATTTCGACTTGAACACAAGGTCATAATCCACTATAATCAATCTCGATTACAGATGCACGGGCAACAGCCGGTGACTAACCACTTGCACAGCCGCACTGTGACTAACATGCAAAGAACCGTTCAGGGATTCAACTTAATTAATATAATGAACATTGACCTGCAGGTTCCAATCTCGCAAGATCTACTGTTAGGCTTTCACAGCTAGACGTTCAGGGATTCATCGCAATGAATATAACGCTACTGACCCTATTTCGGGATTTCCCACAATGACATCTCGCCATTGTCTTCTCGAGTCTCCGGTCACACTGACCACTCAAGGAATCCTAATTCACCAAGAATTAGTTATACAGGAGATTACAAAGATGCTTCTTAACAAGCAGATTACTCCTAATGTTTAAGTACAAAGAACACATAAGTGTTCAAGCAAGATATGAGCAATAACTCCTTGGTATCCTAAGAAACTACAAAGATGTATAATGATTTGACAGTTGTTGACATCTTGTAGATCTTCTTCTTCTTCGTCTTGTTGGGTGAGCAAGCTTTGAGCAACAACTCCTTGCTTCAGATCTTCAATGTAGCACTGACGAGAATGTGGTTGATGAGTTGACTGATTTTCAATGTTGTCTTCTTCATCAACAGCTTCTGTACCAATTTGTTGTTGTTGTGTTGAATGATGATCTTTGGGCTTCAACAACAATGGCCATGTGTAAATGGTGATAGCTTTTGATATTTAAGTGTTACAACGAGAACTCATCGTTGTTTCTATCTTCACACAATGACTTTGATCAATTCTCTATTCATGGACTGAATCGATACCTTCAGAAGCGTTTACTCCTTTCTTTAAATAGCTCAGTAAAATATAGCTGTTGAAATACTATTGGCTGTTAGAAAAGAGGTGTTGTGTAATAATTAGCTGTACTGACACATCTCCTTTTTGCCATGGGAGAAGTGACGGGATACATCTTCTTGGGCGCTGTGTACAGTTACTCACAACGGTAACATTTGTCTTCAAATCTTCAGAGACTTCTGATGGTAATTATTTGAAGCATGAGTAGAGACTTCTTAACAGGATATCAGATACATCAAGTCTTCAGTCTTCCGAAACTTCAGAACTCGTCCATTAGGAATTTGTTTTCAGAGTCTTCAGCACTTGACCTTTGGAACCGTAATCTTCAGAACACATAAGTCTTCAGAATCTTTCTACACTTGGTCTTCAGAGCCTTCCGCCTTCAGAGCTTCAAGTCATGAGAATCTTCAGCACTTCGGTTCTCCAGAAGATTATCTTCTTCAGAAGCTTCGCTATCTTCAGAATCTCAAACACTTTCAGAGAGCATCCACAAGAGCATTGCAACAGCAATATCGGCATCCTTGGATCTGACTGATCATGATCAGATACAGAAGCGTTCTTGCTTCTTGCAACTTGTGTCACACATAGTAACTTCGCATGTTATCAATTATGCACATCTGGCTGGTGCTTGTTGGATCTGATATCTTCTATGATTATGATCTGCACACAACATATGTTAGAACATAAAATAGTTCTTTCACAAGTATGTATTGGTATCATCAAAACATAGATTGACTTGTAGAGACAACTCTTGCTCTCACAATCTCCCCCTTTATGATGATGACAAAACCAAGTATTTTGATTGAACATTTTATACAAGGTAATCACCAAACAAACCTATTCAGAGTCTGGAACAACAGCTCCCCCTGAATGTGTTATCCTCAAAGTTTTATCTGTGAGCATCTAGAATCTTATATGATCCAAAGATATACAGAATAACAACTTGAGTTGCCAGAACAAAGAATAGAAAAGGATTACTTCTCTATCTTGTTTATAGGAAAACAAAGAGTATTTAGCATCTGGACTAGTTTATCAGAACTTCCATCTTCAGATCTTCAGAACTCAGTTCCTTAGTAGTCGTATCAGAGCTTATACTCTTCAGAGACATCTGAAGCATTTATACTTTTCAGCAGATTCATTTAAGCACAACCAGAACAGTTCTTATCTGATAACATAGCATCGCTATTCATCAGAGACAGACACTGTCTTTTGAGAAACTCCCCCTGAGTTTCAGACTTTGTGAAGATTTTAGATTTTGCAATTGAATCTTCTGGGTAGTCTCCCCCTAATTTCCATAAGTTAGATATTGGGATCTTCAGAATCGTAATTCAGGAATATGAGTTTTTAATCACCAATAAGGAACATGACTTTTTCAGAGTTTGACTTTTGAACACATGTCTTCATCTTAGAACCTTGTTACTGTCTCAACTCAGTGGTTCATCAAGGCTTAATTTTTTATCAGATACCAATTGAAGGTTAATTTTTGTGATCAATCAACGCTTGATTCTGAAACTGGTATACATGTTTTAATCTTAGTCTGATACTGAGTTATACTAGAGTATGTTGTGTCTGATTCCAACTGAAGGAATTCTTTTCATACCACTTGAAGGGTATTTCCTTAGTGTGCTGAGATTGATACCAATGAAGGTATAGAAGACATTTTACAGCTTACTCTGATTGATATTACTGCAGAATGAGTCTGATACCAATCTTTATGTATACTGAGTCTGATTACCATTTGTTGATTTAGTCTGATACCAAATAATTTTCTTCTTAATTGGTTCTTGGTAGACATCAGAACTACTTCTTCTTGGATCTTCAATCCAGATCTTCAGACAGTTCTTGACTTCTGATTTGCACAGTTCTTCTGAATAAGCATCTTGAGATGTAGACTTTGTCTTGACTGCTTTCAGAGTCTTCTTCTTCTGATTCTTACGTTCTGAATCTCATATTCTTAGACAGCTTACAGCTTCTGAACCAAGTGAGATAGAGATCAAGATAAACTTTGACTTTCAGACAGTTCTCAACTTCTGAACAGTACTGGGTAGATCTGATTCTAAACACATGTTCACGAAGTGTACAACTTCTATCATATGACCAAAAGTTCATAAGAACTTCTAACAAAGTTCTTCTTTCTTAACCTGTTCTTAGAATGCCTAGTGAACTTGTTTAGAGTTCCTCGATTAAACATCAAACAACAAACGTTAGTAGTAACGCATTTTTTTATGATTGATTACTTGTTTGAGTTGCATTCTTTTCCTTTAAGATTTCATTCTTTCCAATCAAAATCATATTATATTTCTCCCCCTTTTTGACATCATCAAAAAGTTAAGAGCGCCTTAGCATTTAAGCATATGTAGATCAATATGATAGTGAACATAAATAGACTCAAGGATGTTATCATTAAAGCATTAATCATATGAAGATTGATATGATAAGGAACAGGGATAAATCATTTTTAGAGATCAGTCATAGCATTTTTATTAATGGATACCTAGATGGAATTTTAACGCAGAACCACAAAATGATTTTAAAAAATAAGGCATAGGTTAAGCTTAATCCTAAATGTAATAAAAATACAGACCTAATGAGGATGGGTTCCTAAGGATTAGACTAAAATGAGCCTAATGATGATGAGGAAGATGAGAACGAGCTTTCAGAACCATTTGTTCTTGAGGTATGCAGCTTTTCTTCTGCTTGAGTAATTGCCAGCCTCTTGCTCTTCACAATTTCCTCTGAGATCCATTCATGGAACTCAGTCCAGATATTTCTTATTTCTAAGGGATCTATGCTTGAACTGGAAGCATCTACTAAGCTTTGGATTTGTGTGATGGCATTATCTTTAAAGGATGTTAATGCGCTATTGACAGTTTTGTATCATTTTGTATTGTAATAAAGAGCAAGTATTTTAATCATTTTAAGTAGTGTGAACATTTTGGATATGATTACCATTTTCATGCAGTCTTTAGAGTAGAATCTTATGGTAAAAGATTTTTGTATTTTAAGACTCCAAAAAGATATTTCAATTAATAATCTTAACAAGAATACATAGAGCAAGAAATAGCATAGCAGGGTAGAAACCTTATAACCTAATTCTATTTCTTCTTAGAAACTTCCAGATAGATTTGTAAGATCTAAGGGTGAACATTCAGTGGTTGCTCCTAAGTGGTTTAGCCTGGTAATCACATCTTGAATTTCTAGGACTCGAGATATGAATCTTCCATACGGGATGCTAAGAGAGGGTTTGTCTCTAGACAAAAGAATTTGTTCTTTCAAGTGATTGAACATAGTTAGTGGAAGGTTTATTTTCCTTCTGTAGATCAGAAGAAAGATGAATAGTCTATCTGAATGGGTTAGCACTTGTTCTCCTACTTCTCTAGGTCAAAGGTTTGTTTCCATTATTCTGTGCCAGACTTTAGCTGAGGGTTTGAGTGTGGAGACACTGTTGGAGGCACCATTTCCATTGTGAATTTGGCAAATGAGATCATTGAAGATGGGTCTCTCCTTATAATCTTCAAGGGTGTCACCGCTTTCGTTACACTTGATTACTTGAGCAATGATGGATGGATTAATCAACACATAGATTCCGGAGATGGTTGATTGAATGATGTGTTGGTTATACATATTTGAAAACACATCAGCATTTGCCCAGAACTATTTAACACAATCTGTGTAAATGATACCTCGTAGTATGTCAAGGTAACATTCCCAATTCTGACATTGTAATTCAGAAGATGTTCTTATTAAGCCGAGTTCTTTGAGAGAACTGCGGTGTAACGAGAATTCATTCAGGACTTTTAATTCTGAGTATTTACTCTTAGCAGCCAAAGTTTGCGAGTTAGACATTTTTTGAGATGATACACAGAATAGAGAGAGAGAGAGAGAGAGAACCACAACTGATATCGACTTGAGATATGGGTAAGAGAGTGAACACGATGCCTTAAATAGGCAGAACGTAGTGTAAGTTAATGAATTCTTGTGACTTCAAATGATAGGTTTTCATTTCCAAGGTTTTAGATAGTTTATAGGTACTAAGTCTAACGGTCTTTTAATCTTCGAGAAGCCAAGAGATCACACATGAGATTTAATTAATTTTTAGGCAGGAGTTAAGTATGTGCAATAAATGTGGGTGAGTATTGTTTGACGCAATTGAAAATATTGACTCATGATGAAACAGAAGAGACGCAATCTCAAAAGAAAACTTCATACTAATGAGAGCAAGGACAAGGATATTAGCAAGAGGATTTTTACAATTCCCAATTCTTAAAGCTAATCTTATCTAGTCAGTTCATGACCATGCCTAGTTAGATGATATTGCCTAGGTGATGAACTATTTTGGTCAGGGTAGCACGTTTCCCTATTTCATAGCTGAACAGGTACCACTCAATATGCTTATATCAAGGAAATTTGGATGGATGAGATTTTCCTACGTAGAGATTTAGACAGATTAAAAATCAAAAGAGTGTTGTTCAGTTTAATTGAACATCATGGTTTCTTAGACTAACTAGGTTAGGTAGAGGGACTCTAGGAGAGAGAGAGTTAGGTCTAGAATAGGAGTACTAGTTGTAGTGTACTTATGGGTTATAGGATGTGATCAAGCAGAGTGAATGACATAATGAGGAGAATCATACATATGTGACTGTTTTACTTTAACTATTTCAAAAAGCATATGCAGACACATGTGGAAAAGGACAAAAGATTTTCTAAATATATTCCTAATCACTTCTCACGAAACTTAATGCAGCATACCAAAAAAAACTTGATAAAGTGTTTCCGGTTGTTATCATAAATTTAAATAAGTCATAAATGAAAGAAGGATGGTACCTGAGATCTTTACAGACTTATCTTAATGCATTCCATTATGAGCTTTTAACCATTGTCTTTCTGATTCTGCTTACTTCTGAGTGAACTGCTATGGGTTATCTGATTCTTCAAGATTCTCTTGCATTCTGATTCCTGAAGAGCGTGATCATTTTCTGAGCTAGAGATCATTTCAGACTATCTAAGTGCTTTTTCCCTCTGACTCTGATCTTCCTTTCTTGGAAAATATGTCGACTTTATTGCCTACTGCAATTGAGTGCATTCCAATTTGAGCCACCTGATCATCGTCTTTCATCTTCAACTTCCTTTAGAGAGAGCTACTGGATATTACTGAATTATGTAAAACTCTGAGTTTGAACAATGTAGATATCTCCTACATTCTGATCATAAGAATCATATTTCAGATGATCCATTCTTTTCTTGTTCAGAGCTGTCCATCTGACTTCTGAGAACAACCAATTAGAGACTTTGAATCTGCGTAGTCAGAACTACAAGCTTTCATCAAGCTCTCTAGAAGATCATCAATATATAATCATCAACTATTTAAGATTATGTGCTTCTAGAATTGATTTCCACAACATCTTCTGACATTGTTTCTTCAAACTGATGCAGATCAAATTCAGAGCTGACTATCATCCAGCATGTGTACAATGTACGAAACATAGTTTGCATGATACACCTTGGTCTCATAATGTCGATCCAGCATAAAACATCATATTTGCTTCTGAAGGGAACGTCGGCTGATTTCTTCATTCTGAAAGACATCAGCAACTTAAGTCTCTTTGACTTGAGAAGAAGATTCAAGTGTTTTGACTAATACCTTCTGATTCTGGACTAATTCGGTTCTGAGAAACTTATCAGATAGAATCTGACCAGTAACATTTGATTCAACTGAGATAGAATTTCAAGTTTAACAGAACTTAATCATCTGAGTTTATTCAACCAAGACTTAGAATTCATTCTCAATTAAATTCTTGATGAATTATTGAATTTCTTCTTCCTGAATATTCTTTCAGTTTTCTGTATGCCTCACCAAGAAAACAATATTCAGTTCTTCATGAATCTTTTAACCTCTGGGTCATTCAAGATTCAGATGTTGAATTATTTCTACGAGTTTGAATTCTTCAGATTTTCTGACTTCAACAGACTTCACTCTGAAGTTCAAAATCATAGAACAACAATCTTTCTTCTTTACATGAAGAAGTTCTGAATGAGTTTTTACACGAGAAAGTCAAGGGTGGACCTAATCCGTTTCTTGAAAACATCTCAAAAACTCATAAAGAATTAATCTTCAGCAAACAGGACTTCTTGTTTTCTGATGATTCAACTTTGAGCAAATACGTGGTTCATCCACACGTATCTTCCAAGATAAGCATTCAACATATACTACTTCTTATCTGATGAATCTATCTTATCAGCTGATTCTTCAATCTTCATTAAAACTTAAGTGAGGAAGATTTAGTTGTTTGATAACTGCAAAACTTCCAGAATAAGTGATTTGCTCAAGTACTCAGATTGATTACAATTTTGTACACAGTCATCTTCTGAACTATTACAGAAATTGTAAGTGGATTTCAATCTCACCCAGAGTATTTCTACGCACCGCATCTGGATCTTTTTCTGACATTGTTAAGTCTTTGATATCCATCAATAACAGAACCGGAGCTCTGATACCAATTAAAGGTTCGAGAAAGACACAAGAAAGGGGGGTTTGAATTGTGTATTTACTCTTTTAATAACTTTTCGCTTCTTGTCAATAAGACACTTTACGTTACATCATAGTTCGTTGAGAGACTCTGACTTACGAAGTTATATTCAGACTTGCCAATGCTTAGAGCGTGAGAACCAATAAGAGTCTGAACGCTATGTACATCATTCAGAACTTGCAGAGTGGAAGCTTATCAGAGTTGCAAGGTTCTGACTTATGTAAGGTTCTGATCCTCAATGTAGAAACATAAACAAAGACATTAAGTATAAGAGTAAAGAACACACGATATATCCTGGTTCACCATAAAGGCTAATCCAGTCCACCCTCCTCATGTGATTTCGCCTTGAACACAAGGTCTTAATCCACTATAATTAATCTCAATTACAGATGCACGGGCAACAGCCGGTGACTAACCACTTGCACAGCCGCACCGTGACTAACATACAATGAACCATTCAAAGATTCAACTTAATGAATATAACGAACATTGACCTGCAGGTTCCAATCTCGCAAGATCTACTGCTAGGCTTTCACAGCTAGACGTTCAGGGATTCATCGCAATGAATATAACGCTACTGACCCTATTTCAGGATTTCCTACAATGACATCTCGCCATTCTCTTCTCGAGTCTCCGGTCACACTGACCACTCAAGGAATCCTAATTCACCTAGAATTAGTTATACAGGAGATTACAAAGATGCTTCTTAACAAGAAGATTACTCCTAATGTTTAAGTACAAAGAACACATAAGTGTTCAAGCAAGATATGAGCAACAACTCCTTGCTATCCTAAGAAACTACAAAGATGTATAATGATTTGACAGTTGTTGACATCTTGTAGATCTTCTTCTTCTTCGTCTTCTTGGGTGAGCAAGCTTTCAACAATAACTCCTTGCTTCAGATCTTCAATGTAGCGCTGACGAGAAGGTGGTTGATGACTTGACTGATTTTCAATGTGGTCTTCTTCATCAACAACTTCTGTACCAATTTGTTGTTGTTGCGTTGAATGATGATCTTTGAGCTTCAACAATAATGGCCATGTGTAAATGGTGATAGCTTTTGATATTTAAGTGTTACAACAAGAACTCATCGTTATTGCTATCTTCACACAATGACTTTGATCAATTCTCCATTCATGGACTGAATCGATACCTTCAGAAGCGTTTACTCATTTCTTTAAATAGCCCAGTAAAATATAGCCTTTAAAATACTGTTGGCTATTAGAAAAGAGACGTTGTGTAATAATTAGCTGTACTGACACATCTCCTTTTTGCTGTGGGAAAAGTGACGGGATATATCTTCTTGGACAATGTGTACAGTTACTCACAACGGTAACATTTGTCTTCAAACCTTCAGAGGCTTCTGATGGTAATTATTTGAAGCATGAGTAGAGACTTCTTAACAGGATACCTGATACGTCAAGTCTTCAGTCTTTTGAAGAAGTCCATTAGGAATCAGTCTTCAGAACTTCAGCACTTGTCTTTAAGAACATTATCCTTTACTACTTCAAGTCTTCCGAAACTTCAGAACTCGTCCATTAGGAATCTGTCATCAGAGTCTTCAGCACTTGACCTTTGGAACCATAATCTTCAGAACACATAAGTCTTCAGAATCTTTATGCACTTGGTCTTCAGAGCCTTCCGCCTTCAGAGCTTCAAGTCATGAGAGTCTTCAGCACTTCGGTTCTCCAGAAGATTATCTTCTTCAGAAGCTTCGCTATCTTTAGAATCTCAACCACTTTCATAGAGCATCCACAAGAGCATTGCAACAGCAATATCGACATCCTTGGATCTGACTGATCATGATCAGATACTAAAGCGTTATTTCTTCTTGCGACTTGTGTCACACATAGTAACTTCGCATATTATCAATTACGCACATCTGGGTGATGCTTGTTGGATCTGATATCTTCTATGATTATGATCTGCACATAACACATGTTAGAACATAAAATAGTTCTTTCACAAATACATATTGTTATCATCAAAACATAGATTGACTTTTAGAGACAACTCTTGCTCTCACAATAAATGCTATCAAGATCTTTTTGAAGAAAAATCATGTACCCACCCTGTTACCCGATGCTTATCATTTAGTCCACTTGAGGAATGCCCATAATGGAGGTCAACTCACTTGTTGTACCCTTGTGTTTTATAGATGGTTTATTTCGCATCTACCGAAGACAGGCGCATTTTGGGATCTCAAGAAAGGATGATGGTCTAAGAAGATTATGGCTCTTTCTCATTCCGATATTGATTGGTATAACCGTGTGTATGATGGGATAATGATCACAGATAGTTGTGGGAATTTTGGCAACGTACCTCTTCTTGGTACCAAAGGAGGAATCAGCTACAACCCCGTGTTAGCTCGTCGACAATTGGGGTACCCTCTAAAGGATAAGCCTCTTAATATTCATTTGGAAAACATCTTTTTTGAAGGATATGACAAGTATGAAGAGCAGGGAAAATTGATCTTGAGTGCATGGGACAGCAGACACAAGAAGGGAAGGAGTGCTATGGGAAAACCAAATTGTGTGTCCTTGGAACCGTATCTCCAATGGTTCCGAAGAAGAGCTATTGAGTTGAAAATGCCTTATTTTAAACAAGAACCAATTACTTTGAAGGAATAGCTCATTCTGTATTTCATGTCAAAGAAAGAAGAGTTGAAGATTTCATTGAACCAAGCCCAACAGACAGGAAAAGCTTGGAAGCACAAATATCAAATGGTTGTTGAGGAGAACCTAGAACTTCAAAAGCAACTACAAGCCAAGAGTGAAGAGTTACTTTCATGCAAGAAGAGGAAGACCCAAGAAGGACCAAGTACCTCTGATACCCAATCTACTCCATGGAAGTTGATCGTCGACAAGCTCGTCAAGGACAAGGCTCAGATGGAGAAGGAAATCAAGAGGCTCAACATAAGGCTCCTAGGAGAATCTCCTTAGGTATTTTTAGCTTTTATTTAGCCTTATGTTCAGGACTTTTAAAAGTATATTGACTCTTTTTTAATTCCCTTTTTATTAATGAGAATGAGGCTTTCTGATATCCCTTGATATTTCACAAGTGTCTGAATTCCATGAAACTTTGCATTTGCATCCCGTATCCTTTTACTAAACTATCGAGAAACTAATCTTGTTTTGTAGACTTTGTAGAAATGGATGCTAGAAGAACATGGCCATATACTTTTGAGGTTCCCGAGTTGGAACAACTATTGGGATTGGGAGATATGATTGAAGACCCGTCGGCTTTCACTGATAAGTATGGGAGGATCCTACAATTGCTGAGACTCCAAGTGACTGAAGGACCACTTGAGACTCTAGTCAAACTCTACCATCCTGCTTACCACTGCTTTGTGTTCCCAGACTATCAACTAATGCCGACTTTGGAGGAGTACTCCGCTCTGATGGGCATCCCTGTCAATGACTCTCCTCCTTTCTCTGGATTAGAGGCAAAACTCACTGACAAAGACATCACGAGAGGAACGAGGCTGAGATGGTCTGACATCAGAACTCACTTAACCAACAAGGGAGGACGTCGTGGAATGCCCGCTCAATTTTTGCTTGAAAAGGCTCTCTATTTTGCTGAAAGGGGAAACTCCGTACTGTTCGAATCAACCTTTACTTTACTTGTCTATGGACTGTTCCTATTCCCTAATGCCAAGTACTTCGTCAATGTTCAAGCTATCCAAATATTCATACTTAACAATCCAGTTCCTACGCTGTTAGCTGACACCTACCACGCTGTTCATACAAGATACATGCGGAATGGTGGGCTGGTTGTCTGTTGTGTTGTCCTCTTCTATAAGTGGTTTATCTCATACCTGCCGAAGACGCCAGCCTTTTGGGAAGTTGAAGATAGCACAATTTGGTCCAAGAAGCTGATGGAATTGAGCCACACTGACATTGAATGGTATGATCTGGTATATGGAGGGATCCTGATGATCCACAGCTGTGGGGACTTCCCCAATGTGCCTCTCATAGGAAGGAATGGGTGTATCAACATAATCCTATGCTTGCTCGCCGTCAGTTAGGCCATCCAATGGAGGATATTCCTGATTTCAACGACCTTGAAATGCTTTTTCTTGAGGAGGATGAAGGCTTTGAGCTGAAGATCAGAGTGGAGCGTGCTTGGCGCCAAATCAACAGACAAAGGTGGACCACTCTGGAAAACCCTGATTGTTCTGTTACCGAGGCTTGCTTGCAACGGTCTCGCGAAATAGCTCTCGTGATGAGGATGCCTTATCCCCGTCACGAGACTGCTGTCGAGGAAGAGCTGAAGTTGAAGAATACGCTAGGAGAATTGACCCTTGAAAAGGCAAAAGTCAAGGGGCGAATCAACAAGCTTATGAGAAAACTCAATGGAGGGGAGGTATCATCCGCCAGTGGACCAGATGCTTAGTTTCCTTTATGTTGTATTTTCCATTTCCGCTTATGTATTTTATTATGAAGATGTACTACCTCTGATGTAATATTTGCAAGATTTTCCAATGAAGAAGTTTATTTTGATGAACATCCTGTTATCTACAATGTTTGCAAAATTTCTTGGTTTTCTTGATAGTTTAGCTTGCATTTGTATCTGCATTTTCATTTGCATCATGTCATAACATGTGCATTTTCTTCCCTGTCTTATCTCATGTCACCGTATTCTCTTCAGAATCGTCACACTGAGTCCCCAACGCCGCTACAACACACGAGCCCAAGCTCGTCAAAGGATGTCAGAACATAATTTTGAAATGGACAGAGTTAACAATGAGCTGAATGAATTACGAGGAGGAATGGGGTAGATTCTGGAGGCTATTCAGGTCTTAAAAGCAAAGATGGATACACAGGCCACCGTGGTTTCTGAGATTATCACTCCGACTGTGGAACCTCCTACCACTACTTTGAACCCCACTTTGGGTATGCCTTTTGATTTCATACATCCACCGGTTCCCATTTCTACTCAAGAAGTTGTTCCTTTGGGTAACAAGAATCATCAAGTTATTCCTACCTTTACTCCAGCGGCAGTACAAACTCAAATGCACCTTGTTTTTCACAACCCACCTCCGGTCTATGATTACCTTGAAATGTCTGAAGAAGGTGATGAGCAACATGAAAGACTGAAAGAGAGTGTAGAGACAATACAGAGAAAAATGAAGGCAATGGAGGGAACCAATATATTTAGTACTGATGCTGAAGACATGTGCTTAGTTTCAGGCTTGGTAATTCCACTCAAGTTTAAACTACCCAGTTTTGACTTATACTCTGGTGCAACGTGTCCTAAAGCGCATCTGATTATGTATTACCGAAGAATGGCTGCATATATGTACAATGGTAAATTGATGATGCACTGCTTCCAAGATAGTCTGAAAGGGGTTGTTGCCAAGTGGTACTTAAGTCTGGACCAACCTAGAATCCGTTGTTTTCAAGATGTATCCGATGCTTTTGTAAAGCATTACAAGTATAACATGCATTTGGCACCAGATCGTAGATAACTTCTGAGTATGTCACAAAATAATTCCGAGTCTTTTAAGGAGTATGCACAGAGATGGAGAGAGCTGGCTTCACAGGTAGAGCCACCTTTGTTTGAAAAAGAATTGGCTGATTGGTTTGTGGATACGGTGAAGCCAGATTTATATGAGAGGATGATTGGTAATGTCAGTACTAATTTCGCTGATATTGTCGCTGTAGGCGTGAAAGTAGAAGCTAGGATGAAAAGCGGAAAAGTAGTTAGTTCCTTAAACAGTTCAACCATTACCAATGCCAAGAAAGCTCCTAGCCACTTCCACAAAAAGAAAGAAGGAGAGACTAATGCCATCATAACAGGGAAGAAAAGGAACCCAATGAGGAAGCAACCAATGTATCAACAACAGACGGCTCCAAACTTTACTCAACAACTAATTTATCCCATGCAGTATGCTCCCCAACACTATGTAGCAGCTGTGAAACCTACTTTTAATCATCAAGTAGCGCAACAGGCACCAGCCTATCAACAACAGACAGCTTTTCAGCAAGTACCAAATGCTCAGAATTATCAACAACAACAAAGACAACAAACTTCTCAATCAAGTGCTCCTTACAGAAGACAAGGGGGAACGACCACATTTCCGCCCTTACCAATGTCTTACACTGACCTCTATCCTTCATTAGTGCAATAAGGACTGATTGTTACCAGACCTCTGGGTCCACCCACAGAGAAGTCTCTACCTTTCCACAATACAAATGTTAATTGTGCCTTTCATCAAGGGGGAGCCGGTCATGAATTGGAGGGTTGCTTAGCATTGAAACATATAGTAAAAAGGTTGATGGAAAAGAAGATCCTATCTTTCGCATACAATCAGCTAAACATGAAAAGTAATCCGTTTCCCGCGCATGGAACCACCAATGCCATTGAAGACGAGAATGATGAGGTGTTAATAGTGGATGCATCAAAGATCAAAACTCATATCAAGGACTTCCATGCTAAACTATTTGAAGCTGGATTGGTAAAAATCTGTCATGATGATTGTGAAGAATGTAGTGTCAGTGTAAAGGGTTGCCATTTGATCCAAGCTGACATTCCGAATTTGACTGGCGGAGGGTTTCTGCAAGTGTTCAGTAAAGAGAGGAAAAATGAAGTTGTAGTAATTGAGCCTGTATTCAACTTGCCAAAGTCAAAAGAAAAGGTGCCTGTGTTCAACATACCAAAGTCTGGTTAAGTGATTCACGTGTTTAACAAACTGGTACCAATCTTCAACAATTCTGAACCTGTTGTTGCTTCCACTGCCAATCACTCAAAGCCAAGCAACATCCGACAACCCGTTCAATTCCGTTTCAGAGGTTCAAAAGTTGTACCATGGATTTATGAGAATATTATGGGTGATAAAAGACATGAAGAAGTGGTTCCAAGGAATGAGGTGGGAGCCACTAATGAAGAGGTGACCAACATAGTGGGGATTGGCAAAATGACTCGTAGCGGTAGAGTTTACACTCCTCTATTTAAAGGAAATGTGCCCAAGGAAACTGTTGTTCCCATACCCTCTAAAGATAAGGAAAAAAAGGTAGTTACGAAAGAAGATGATGATGAATTTCTGAGAATTATCAAGAGAAGTGATTACAAAGTGGTGGACCAGCTTCACCAAACTCCATTCAAGATTTCAATTTTGTCTCTGCTGATGAATTCCCCTACCCACATGGCAGCCTTACAAAAAATTCTAGCCCAAGCACATGTAGCCCAAGACATTACTGCTGGACAATTTGACCACATCGTTGCTAACATCACAGCCTGCAATACGCTCAGTTTCAGTGACGAAGAATTACCTCGAGGAGGTTGAAGCCATAATCTTGCCTGCATGTATCCATAAAATGCCAAGAGGATACTTTAGCAAGAGTACTTGTAGATACCGGTTCATCTCTGAATGTTCTACCGAAGAGAACCCTGGAAAAGTTGACCTATCAGGGGGCTGTGATGAAGCCTACTTCACTCGTTGTCAAAGCCTTTTATGGCTCGAGAAGATCACTAATGGGGGAGATTGAGTTACCTATTTTGATTGGTCCTCATGTGTTCATCATCATTTTCCAAGTCTTGGATATCAATCCTGCTTACAGTTGTTTATTGGGGAGGCCTTGGATTCACGAGGCCGGTGCCGTAACATCGACTTTGCATCAGAAGATGAAATTTGTAGCTGATGAGAAGTTGGTCATTATCCATGGTGAAGAAGATCTAATGGTCAGTAACCTGTCCTCTTTCCGATACATTAAAGCTAATGTAGATGCTTTGGAAACCTCTTTCCAAGCTCTTGAGATAGCTAATGTTGTTATGCTTGACAATGAAGAGCTAGTGGCCTCGAAGAATCCATCTTTTCTTCTTTCAAGAGTATCCAATCTGCCCTACAAGAAGGTGCACCTGAAGGCTGGGGCAAAGTCATCGAGATTCAAGAAAGAGAAAAGTACCAAGGGTTGGGTTACAAACCAATTCTTGAGGAAAAAGCTGCTACAACAAGGCGACTGAAGAGGATTTAGGAAGTATTTGTCAGTGGAGGACATCAAGTTCATGCCATCATTGAAGACGCTGAAGAGGAGGACATTAGCCACTTGGTTTTTCAGTGTGACGCCACATTGAGTAATTGGGAAGCTATTGAAATCCTTGTTTTGTACCCTATGCCAGAGTAATTTGTTTGCTTTTTGTTTTCAATTCCGTAGCCTTGCCCGAGGCTATCAGATTATTTTGTATGGGCCACCACTTTTAATTCTTATTAATCAATGAAGTTGATGTTTTGTTAATTTCTTTTGTCTTTATTTTACGGTTTTTGCTTTTAAGGAAAAATGGCAATCTTTTCAAAACTACAAAAACATTTTTCTTCTTGCATTTGATCTTTGTGCATTTTAATGAAATAAATCCCTCCATCATGCAGAATAAATCCCAAACATGTTGTATTCAATGACCCTACTCTCACTATTGACTTTGAGTCACCCATCTATCAAGCTGAGGATGAGGAAAAAGAAGATTATGAGGTCCCGGATGAGTTGGCAAAAATGTGTGAGTACGAATACACGGCTCTTCAGCTGCATGAGGAAGAAATTGACACCATCAATCTTGGTACTGATGAAGACAAGAAGGAAGTCAAGATTAGGGCAATGCTAGGGGCAGAGATCAGACGAAGGCTAATACAGCTTCTTGAAGAATATGTGGATGTTTTTGCATGGTCTTATCAAGATATGCCTAGTTTGGATACAGACATTGTAGTTCATAAACTACCGCTCAAACCTGAATGTCCACCAATAAAACAGAAACTTCGAAGAAGTAGACCCGACATGGCTCTCAAGATTAGAGATGAGGTCAAGCGACAACTGGACGCAGGTTTCTTGGCAGTTTCCAAGTACCCTAAATGGGTAGCCAACATTGTGCCAGTAATGAAGAAGAATGGCAGGGTGCGAATGTGCGTAAATTATAGGGACCTCAACAAAGCCAGTCCAAAAGATGATTTCCCTATGCCGCATATCGACACTCTTGTGGATAATACAACCATGTTTGCAGTTTTCTCCTTTATGGATGGTTTCTCAGGCTACAATCAGATCAAAATGGATCCGGCCAATATGGATAAGACTACATTCATCACTCTTTGGGGAACTTATTGCTACAAAGTCATGCCCTTCGGTTTGAAAAACGCAGGGGCAACCTATCAGAGGGCCATGATGACCTTATTCCATGACATGATCCATAAAGAAATTGAAGTGTATGTGGATGATATGATTGCTAAATCTCAGAGTGAAGAGGAACATTTGGACCATCTTCTGAAATTATTCAAGAGACTCCGTAAATATCAGCTAAAGTTGAATCCTGCCAAATGTAATTTCATTGTCAGATCAGGAAAGTTGCTTGGTTTTATCGTCAGCCAACGAGGAATTGAGGTAGACCCTGACAAAGTACGTGTTATTCAAGAGATGCCAGCTCCACAGACCGAGTCTCAAGTAAGAGGTTTTCTGGGCCGTTTGAACTATATCTCCAGATTCATCTCCAACATGACTCCCACTTGTGAGCTAATCTTCAAATTACTTCGCAAAGACCAGACTGTAGAGTGGAATTCTGACTGCCAGCAGGCCTTTGACAAACTCAAGAGTTACTTACAAGAACCACCGATTTTGATTCCCCCTGTTCCTGAAAGACCTCTCTTCATGTATATGACTGTGATAGAAGGATCCATGGGCAGCGTCTTGGGCCAACATGATGAAACTAGTCACAAGGAGCATGCCATCTATTATTTGAGCAAAAAGTTCACCGATTACGAAAGTCGTTATTCATTGCTAGAGAAGACCTGTTGTGCTCTAGCATGGGCGGCCAGACGTTTGAGGCAGTATTTGATACGTCACACTACTTTGTTGATCTCCAAAATGCATCCAATAAAATATATCTTTGAGAAGCCTGCTCAAACAGGAAGAATTGTCCGTTGGCACATGCTATTGTCAGAATATGATATCCAATATGTCACTCAGAAGTCTATCAAGGGAAGTGTCTTATCATAGTACCTTGCCGATCAGCCTGTCGAAGATTATGAGCCTCTCAAGTTTGATTTCCCCGATGAGGATATCATGGTGGTAAAGGATTGTGAAGAGCCAGGCCCTGATGAAGGTCCTGAACCCGATTCCAGATGGAAGATGATGTTTGATGGTTCTTCCAACTACAAAGGACATGGTGTGGGTGTTGTGTTGATAAACCCTAATGGTGGTTATACTCCTTTCACATCAAGGTTAGACTTTGGGTGCACAAACAATGTTGCTGAGTATGAATCTTGCATCTTAGGCTTGGAAGCTGCAATTGATCTCAAAATCAAAATCCTAGAAGTCATTGGTGATTCTAATTTAGTTATCTATCAAGTCAAAGGTGGATGGGAAACTAAAGATGAGAAGTTAATCCCATACCGTGCTTACATTGTGGAAATGATCCAAAACTTTGACGAGATTACTTTCCGTCACGTTCCTCGCTCCGAGAATCACATAGCTGACGCCATAGCCATGTTAGCTTCAACGTGGAAAGTTAATTTTGTTAATGAAGCACCGCTCATCAGTATCGAGCGCAAGATTGAACCAGCCTACTGTCGGTCAATTAAAGAAGAGGTAGATGGGAAGCCGTGGTTTCAAGACATTTTGAATTATCTGAAGACTCAAGAGTATCCTACCAACACTTCCAGTCTTGACAAGAGAACTTTGCAAAGATTATCATCCAAGTTTTTCCTCAGCAATGATGTACTCTACAAAAGGAATCACGACATGGTTTTGCTAAGATGTGTTGATAAACGAGAAGCAGACCTGTTGATTCATGATATTCATGAAGGAGCCTTTGGTACTCACGCCACTGGGCATGCCATGGTTAAGAAGATCTTAAGGGCCGGTTATTATTGGCTGACTATGGAGGCTGACTGTATCCAATACGCCAGAAAATGTCACAAATGCCAGATCTATGCTGACAAGGTGCTGTACCTCCAACATTGCTGAATGTTTTGTTGTCACCTTGGCCTTTCTCTATGTAGGGCATTGATATGATTGGGGCTATTGAGCCGAAAGCTTCCAACGGTCACCGATTCATCTTAGTAGACATTGACTACTTCACGAAATGGATTGAAGCTGCTTCCTACACCAATGTGACCAAGCAAGTGGTTGCTCGTTTCATCAAGAATAATATCATTTATCGTTATGGAATCCCTAACAAAATCATAACGGATAATGGAACCAATCTGAACAACAAAACAATGAAAGAGTTGTGTGATAATTTCAAGATTGAGCATCACAATTCTTTACCTTACCATCCAAAGATGAATGGAGCTGTCGAAGCTGCCAACAAAAACATCAAAAAGATCCTGCAGAAAATGGTCAAGACTTATAAGGATTGGCATGAAATGTTACCATTTGCTTTGCATGGATACAGAACATCGGTTCGAACTTCGACAGGGGCAACTCCCTTTTCTCTAGTGTATGGGACGGATGTTGTTCTCCCCATTGAAGTAGAAATACCATCATTAAGAATTCTGATGGAGACCAAGCTTGATGAAGCAGAGTGGGTCCGAGAAATATATGATTAACTGAACCTCATTGATGAGAAACGATTGACTGCCATGTGTCATGGTCACTTGTATCAAAAGAGAATGAAAAGAGCTTTTGATAAGAAGGTCCGTATTCGTGAATTCCGTGAAGGAGAACTCGTACTTAGAAAGATCTTGCCATCTCAAAGGGATGCTCACGGAAAATAGGCACCCAACTATGAGGGTCCGTTTGTGGTAAAAACTGTGTTCTCAGGAGGTTCCTTATTCCTTACAATGATGGATGGTAAACAACTCTCACACCCTGTGAATGCTGACTCAGTACGAAAATATTACGCCTAAAAAGTCCGCTAAGTCGAAAACTAGAAATGACGACTTAGGCAAAAAGGGGTATCCCGGTGGGTCATAACCTATGAAGGAGACTCAGGCAAAAGTTAGGGATTAAATAAAAATAAAAAGAGCACACTAGGTTGAAAACCCGAAAAGGCAGCCTAGGCAAAAAAGAGCGTCCCGGTGGACTAAAAACCTGAAAAGGCGGTCCAGGAAAAAATTAGGGACAAAGGCGTTTCACTGTGTCAGACGGGGTTGTCACCTACGTCAAGGGATTCATGAAAGAAGTTCAGGTTCATTTGCCCTCATCAGCAGCAAAGTTCATCTTTGGGGACTCTTAGTCATTAGGGATGGCAGTGGTCATTTAATACGATGTAACCTTTTCCCAAATTGCCATTATTCCAATTGTAATGTTCCATGGAGCTTCGCCATTGGCAAGTTACCATTCTAATAAAATCAGTTTTTGGACCATTCTTTGTTTGACATTTATCATTTCTCTATTATTTTTCTTGTTATGCAAAACTTCACTTATTCATTAAAGCGATTTTGAAAACGGAAAATGTTTTGAAAAATCTTTTGAGAAAACACAATGAAAATATAATCTGCTTTGGCATTAGGGACGATTTAATGAAATCATTTTCTCTCCCCAATAAAATCTTGTTTGTGACGAAAACACTATTAAAGCACCTGACGTATGTTTCCCCAGTGATACAAGTTCAAAATTGACAATGTTTCCTGGATCATACATGTCAGTAATGACTGACTACCGCGATACAAAGGATTTCTTCCCCAGTATCTTCATAGATGTTTGTGGAAGATTTTACTTTCCCCGGTGAAAAAAGGTTATTCCCTAGAGGACTGTTCTCTTCAGATTCAGTGTGACTCCTAGCGGTGTATACTGAAATTCTGGTACCAGATGTGTGATGTTAAGTGCGATGTCACAACAACACACTCTGCAATGGACAATGCAATAACAAGCAATAAATCAACACAATGAATTGTTCACCCAGTTCGGTCTAACTACCTACGTCTGGGGGCTACCAAGCCAGGGATAAATTTCACTATCAGTAGAATTAATTTACAGACTCAATAACCCAGTTGACATCTCCTAAACTTAATCTCTACTTAATGAACCTTCTACCTAAGAAACCACTTAGGTATGAGAACACTACTCAATCCCTAAATCACTTCAGTGATATAATTCAAAGATCACACACCTTGAATAACACAACTTGATTCTGCTTCACAGCTTTGATCAAGAACAACTCAAAATAACACCAATTCACACTAGAATGGTTTACAATACAAACACAAAGACACAAACGACAATCAGTCTTTAGCTCTTTTTCTTTGTTGCTTTTTCTTCAGGATTGATGCGCTTTATATAGCAATTAGATTTGGTCTTGGACCTGCTACAATATCTGACCTGATTTGTTATTTAAAACTGAATCTTCAAAATAGATTTTATCCCTAAAATCTTTTTAAATCTCAGTCTTTAAACCTCCCTACAAATCTGCATCAAATCTCAATGCAACAAAGAATATCTATCCCAAGATATCCGCAACCAATGAGACTAACAGCTCTCCCAATATCCAGCTAAAACACAAACCCTAACAACATCACTAAACCTGATGTTATTAATCTTCTGCAGACTTGATGTCATGACATCGCATATGACATTAGACTTCACAACTCCAACAAGTTAAACACTTAACATAAACCAATGTTAAGACTCAATGTTAAGACATCACCCATGTGACAACAACATTGAACAACTTTGTTTTACCAAAATTCTAGCCAATCCAATAGCCAACAATCTCCCCCTTTGGCTAATTTTGGCTAAAACAATCTCTGCACCATCAGAGACTTCAGCAGCGGATAAACATGAATATTTTACCAACTTTCGCAGCAGCATTTCTTCATCACAGCTTCACAATGCATTCAGCATGCTACACACACTCCAATACTCTGCTACATACTTCAGCACTAACTGGTAGCAGCATTGGGTAAGCTCCCCCTCAAAGCAAGAATCAGCAAACCAGCTGCTCAACATGCATACTCCCCCTTAACAAATGCCCCTCTCTACACACCTAGGCTAACTCTCCCCCTTTTTAGCCATAATTGGACAATCACCAAACACAATGTCCTGACATAAAGACATGGTCAAACATCATGCTTCCCAAAAATACAAGTCCCAAAACAATGACTGTTCAGTCGATACAAACTATGCTCCTTGTTTGCATTACAAAAACACGCCTTTCTTCCTTCTAGCAACACCACTCAGCAACCAAGAATGAGCCATTCAAACACCAAAGATGCAGCAAAGAACCTCAAGCGAAAGGACAAGACTTCAGATCCACCTAAGAAGAGGAGTACAATAATGACTGCAGCTGAAACTACTTCAGGAACCACAAGGACAGGAAAAACCTCAGAGATAAGAATGAAAACCAGCAGGAAACCTCCAGTGCAACAACATGCTTCTGATGATGAATGGGATGAAGACTGGAAAACTTTTATAGATTCAGGGGGTTGGGACAATCTGTAGACTCTTTGTTTGTAATCTTTGATGTACTCCACTCTTGTATGCCTTCAGCAGTTGAATCAATTTTCAATAAAGTACACAACGGCATAATACACTCTCCAGCACACTTAATCTTCATAAATACAAATTCCCAATTTACTTCTTAAACTTTCAAATTGGTTTGCATCTAAGGCTTTAGTGAAAATATCAACTAATTGCTTATCTATAGCTACATGTTCCAAGACAACAACTTTGTCTTCAACCAAATCTCTTATAAAAGGATGCCTTATATCAATATGCTTAGTCCTGCTATGCTGAATAGGGTTCTTAGAGATATTGATAGCACTCAAATTATCAGAGTACAATGTCATGACATCTTGCTTGACATTGTATTCAGTTAACATCTGCTTCATCCACATGAGTTGAGAACAACTACTCCCTGCTGCTATGTACTCAGCTTCAGCAGTAGAAAGAGACACACAGTTCTGCTTTTTACTGAACCATGATATCAGATTATTCCCTAAGAAGAAACAACCTCCTGAAGTGCTTTTCCTATCATCAGCACTCCCAGCCCAGTCAGCATCACAATATCCCCTTAACTCAGTCCCAGAACCATGACTATACAGCATCCCATAGTCACTAGTGCCATTTACATATTTCAAGATCCTCTTTACTTGATTCAAGTGACTAGCCTTAGGTTCAGATTGATATCTGGCACAAAATCCAACAGCAAAAGAAATGTCAGGTCTGCTCACTGTGAGATACAATAGACTCCCGATCATGCTTCTATATAAACTTTGATCCACACTGACACCATGTTCATCCTTGGATAATTTTAGATGAGTAAGAGCAGGAATCCTCTTGTGATTAGCATTCTCTAGTCCAAACTTCTTCACTATGTATTTTGTATACTTGCTTTGAGAAATGAATATGGAGTCCTCCATTTGTCTAACTTGTAGACCAAGAAAATAGTTCAGCTCACCAACAAGACTCATTTCAAATTCAGACTGCATCTGTTCTACAAAATGTTTCACCATTGCATCTGACATCCCTCCAAATACTATGTCATCAACATAGATTTGAGTTATCATCAGTTTTCCTCCTTCCTCTTTAACAAACAAAGTCTTGTCAATCCCTCCTTTTCTGTAGCCATTCACAACCAGGATTTCAGTAAGTCTTTCATACCAAGCTCTTGGTGCTTGCTTCAAACCATATGGAGCTTTCCTTAGTTTGTACACATGGTCAGGAAATGTTGGATCAATAAATCCTTTTGGTTGATCAACATACACCTCTTCATTTAAGTAACCATTCAAGAAGGTACTTTTAACATCCATCTGAAAAAGCTTGAATTTGAAATTACAAGCCACCCCTAAGAGGAATCTGATAGATTCCAGTCTTGCCACAGGAGCAAAGGTTTCATCATAATCAATTCCTTCAACCTGAGTGTATCCCTGAGCAACTAATCTGGCCTTGTTTCTGGTGACCACTCCTTGTTCATCAGATTTATTCTTGTAGATCCACTTGGTTCCAATCACATTAACTCCATCAGGCCTAGGTACAAGCTCCCATACTTCATTCCTCTTGAATTTCTCCAGCTCTTCATGCATTGCATTTATCCAAAACTCATCAGTCAATGCTTCCTTGACATTCTTTGGCTCAATTTTGGAGACAAAACATGAACTTGCTATAACATCTCTTGACCTAGTCCTCACTCCAGAATTTGGATCACCTATAATGAGCTCCTTTGGGTGGTCCTTCTACACTCTGATGGAGGGATCCTTATGAGGTTGCTCAGTTTCAGACTCAGTAGCAGCAACACTAGGAGTTGGACTTCTGTCTTCAGCTTCTGGAGCAACTTCACCAACTAATGTTCCAACATCATCTAGGACATCATCATCTTCCTGCTTGTCATTGTCATCAATCACCACATTGATTGACTCCATCATCACCTTGGTTCTAGAGTGGAAAACCCTATATGCTCTGCTGTTAGTAGAGTATCCCAAAAATATTCCTTCATCACTTTTGGAATCCAATTTTCTTCTCTGTTCTCTATCAGCCAAAATATAACATCTACTTCCAAAAACATGAAAGTATTTAACATTAGGTTTTCTTCCCTTCCATAGTTCATACAGAGTGGATGAAGTGCCTCTTCTCAAGGTAACCCTGTTGTGAATGTAGCAGGTAGTATTCATGGCTTCAGCCCAGAAATGATAGGGAAGTTTCTTGGCGTGGATCATAGCTCTAGCAGACTCTTGGATAGTTCTGTTCTTCCTCTCAACTACTCCTTTTTGCTGAGGAGTAATAGGAGATGAAAACTCATGACTTATACCTTCAGCAGAGCAAAATTCTTCAAAATTTCTATTCTCAAACTCTCTTCCATGGTCACTCCTTATCCTGATAACATTACTCTCCTTTTCCCTTTGGAGTATTTGACAAAGATCTTTAAAAACATCAAACACCTCTGATTTGTCTTTGATGAAGCTCACCCATGTGTACCTTGAATAGTCATCCACAACTACATACGCATATTTCTTTCCACCCAGACTTTCAACCTGCATAGGTCCCATCAAGTCCATATGAAGTAGTTCCAAGACCTTGGAGGTGGTGTCATGTTAAAGCTTCGGATGAGACATCTTTGTCTGCTTCCCTTTTTGACAGTCTCCACACACTTTTCCTTCCTCAATATTAAGTTTGGGAATTCCTCTGACTGCTTCTGAGGAGATGATTCTCTTCATTCCCTTCAGGTGAAGATGTCCCAACTTCTGATGCCAGATTTTGACATCATCTTCTTTAGCAAAGACACAAGTGGAAGAATTTGAGTCTTGTGGCACCCAAAGATAACAATTGTCCTTATACCTGGCTCCTTTCATAATGACTTCTCCTTTATCATCTTTGACAATGCATTCAGACTTTGTAAAGTCTACTTTGAATCCTTGATCGCAAAGTTGACTAATGCTAATCAAATTAGTTGTCAATCCTTTAACAAGAAGAACATCCTCCAGTCTGGGAGCACCAGCACAGTTCAGTTTACCAATCCCCTTGATCTCTCCTTTGACCTCATCACCAAATGTAACATAGCCTGAAAAATGAAGCTTCACATCTACCAACAGATTCTTTACTCCAGTCATGTGCCTTGAACACCCACTGTCAAAGTACCAATCTTCTTTGGTAGAAACCCTTAAAGAAGTGTGAGCTATCAAGCTGGTAACCTTAACTTTAGGGACCCATTGCTTCTTAGGCTTGGTAACGTGCCATCCTCTGTGACAGTTCTGTCTGGGAACAACCTTATGAGCCTTCTGTGGATATCCATGTAGCTTATAACAATAAGCCTTAATGTGTCCAAAACATCCACAATGGTGACATCTCCAGTGCCTGTATTTCTTCTTGGATGAAGTTCTGTCATGATGTTTTAACATCTGTTTTAACATCACTGGTTTGGAGGTGATAACATTATTAGAACCTGCATCATTAGTGAATCCCAAACCACATTTGTCTGCAGCCATCTTCCCAATACTAAGAATGTCGTCTAAAGCATCAGTACCATTGTTCAACATTCTGGCAGTTTTGGTCATAGAGTCCAGTTTATAGTTAAGCATACTGACTTCAGCTTCGAGTTCAGTCTTTTCAGCTTTTAACTGTACTATGGTTTTCCTCAGCTCTTCTCCTTCAAGACACACTTGTTCACTTCTTATGAAAAGATCTTTATAAGTGACAGCAAGTTCATCATAAGGAACCTCATCATCACAAGAATCATCATCTGACTCATAAACCCCAATCATAGCTCTAGCAAGTTTAGCTGAATTTTCTTCAGATTCACTCTCACTGTCAGACCAAGAAGCTGATAACCATTTCTGCTCCTTTAGAAAAGTAGGACATTCCTTCTTGACATGTCCATACCCTTCACACTCAAAACATTGTATCCCTTTGTCATTACTGGATTTTTCTTCATCTTTAGACTTCTTCTCTTGTTCTCCTGATCTGTTGATGTCAGAGGTAATGTTCTTGACATTGGGATTATACCTCCTATTTATCCTCTTCATAACTTTGTTGAACTGTTTACCCAGCAAAGCAATAGCCTGAGACAACTCCTCCTGAGAATCATCCTCTTTCCCTTTCTTGGCTTCTTCAGAACTGGAAACCAAAGCTATACTCTTGGACTTCTTCTCAGGTTCTTCTTCACTTAACCCTAGCTCAAATGTTTGAAGAGATCCAATAAGCTCATCAACCCTCATTTTGCTGATGTCTTGAGCTTCTTCAATTGCGGTCACCTTCATCTTGTACCTCTTAGGAAGGGACCTAAGGATTTTCCTTACAAGCTTTTCTTCTGACATCTTTTCTCCAAGAGCACTGGATGCATTGGACAGCTCAAGAATACTCATGTGGAAGTCATGGATAGTCTCATCTTCCTTCATCTTCAGACTTTCAAACTTTAATGTTAGAAGCTGAAGTCTTGACATCTTAACTCTAGATGTTCCTTCATGTGTAGCCTTCAAAATATCCCTTGATTCCTTAGCAACTTCACATGAGTTGATCAACCTGAAGATGTTCTTATCAACTCCATTGAAGATAGCATTTAGGGCTTTAGAGTTACCAAGGGCAAGCTCATCTTCTTCCTTGGTCCATTCTTCTTCAGGCTTCAGCTTTGAGGTGCCCTCTTTATCTTTCCCAGCATCATCTTTTTCAAACATAACAGGTGCTTTCCACTCTTTTATGACAACCTTCCAAGCCCCGCTGTCCAAGGATTTCAAAAAGGTAATCATCCTTGGTTTCCAATAATCATAATTCGAGCCATCCAAAATAGGGGGTCTGTTGACAAATCCTCCAACTTCTTTGTCCATCTTTACACCAGAAAGTAACTTCCCTAGATCTCACCCAGAGACAGACAGGATGCCTGCTCTGATACCAATTGAAATTCTGGTACCAGATGTGTGATGTTAAGTGCGATGTCACAATAACACACTCTGCAATGGACAATGCAATATCAAGCAATAAATCAACACAATGAATTGTTCACCTAGTTCGGTCTAACTACCTACGTCTGGGGGCTACCAAGCCAGGGATGAATTTCACTATCAGTAGAATTAATTTACAGACTCAACAACCCAGTTGACATCTCCTAAACTTAATCTCTACTTAATGAACCTTCTACCTAAGAAACCACTTAGGTATGAGAACACTACTCAATCCCTAAATCACTTCAGTGATATAATTCAAAGATCACACACCTTGAATAACACAACTTGATTCTGCTTCACAGCTTTGATCAAGAATAACTCAAAACAACACCAATTCACACTAGAATGGTTTACAATACAAACACGAAGACACAAACGACACTCAGTCTTTAGCTCTTTTTCTTCGTTGCTTTTCCTTCAGGATTGATGCGCTTTATATAGCAATTGGATTTGGTCTTGGACCTGCTACAATATCTGACCCGATTTGTTATTTAAAACTGAATCTTCAAAACAGATTTTATCCCCAAAATCTTTTTAAATCTCAGTCTTTAAACCTCCCTACAAATCTGCATCAAATCTCTATGCAACAGAGAATATCTATCCCAAGATATCCGCAACCAATGAGACTAACAGCTCTCCCAATATCCAGCTAAAACGCAAACCCTAACAACATCACTAAACCTGATGTTATTAATCTTCTGCAGACTTGATGTCATGACATCGCATGTGACATCAGACTTCACAACTCCAACAAGTTAAACACTTAACATAAACCAATGTTAAGACTCAATGTTAAGACATCACCCATGTGACAACAACATTGAACAACTTTGTTTTACCAAAATTCTAGCCAATCCAAGAGCCAACAGATGCGTTATCCACCCACTCACTTTTCCCTAGTCTGTCGTCTCTCGTTAGAGTCGTCTCTTGCATATCATTGAGCATTCGCATCATACCATATCATCCTGCATCTTTGCATCTGGTTTGCTTTTGCTTGCGGGTTGTTACCTCCCTTTACTTCAAATTTGTCGATCTGTGATCTGTGTCCAGCTTGCGTCCGGTCTTCACCCGCGTGTGCCAGATTCTGCTCATTATCTATATTCCCCAGGAAGTCCAATCTTCATTTACGCAACCCCGATACTGACCTATCAGATACCTAAACTCAGGTCAGCTATGAACCTTGGTCAGATATGAACCTAAAACCTCAGGTTAGCTATGAACCTTAGTCAGATATGAACCTAAAACCTCAGGTCAGCTATGAACCTTGGTCAGATATGAACCTAAAACCTCAGGTCAGATATGAACCTAAAAACCTCAGGTCAGCTATGAACCTTGGTCAGATATAAACCTAAAACCTCAGGTCCGCTATGATCCTTGGTCAGATATGAACCTAAACCTAGGTCAGATATGAACCTGAAGTCCAGTAATTGCTGGCATTGTTTTAATCCAGGTCAAATGTGAACCTAAACTCAGGTCAAATGTGAACTCGAAGTTTGAAAACTAGGTCAGATATGAACCTAAAGTCCAATGATTGCTGGCATTGTTTCAATCCAGGTCATATGTGAACCTAAAATTTGAAAACCAGGTCAGATATTAACCTAAAACCAGGTCAAATATGAACCCAAACATCAGGTCAACTGTGAACCTAAACATCAGGTCAACTGTGAACCTTGGTCAGCTATGAACCAAAACATCAGGTCAACTGTGAACCTCGATCTAGGCCCAACTCATATTGGTGTCCTAAAGTCCAGTCTTTACTGACAAACCAACTCAAAATTGGTATCCCATCCAAATCATATTGGTACTCAATGAACTTTTGTTTCTAATTCCAATCATTGTTGGCATTTTAATCTTGTTCCCAGCAGAGGTTCAATCATTATCAATATCTCTTTAAAGGTCCTTGTGATTTTCATCATTTGGCGCACGCAAAACTTGTGTTTGTATCTATCTTTTCTGGCTTTTCTTGAAGATCCCGTCTGAACTCTTCAACATAAGAAATCCCTAGAAAATCTTTGTAGAATGTCTTTTCTCTTATTTCAAGTTAATCCCTAGTGGAGATCGTGTCTTCTTTCTGGTTTCATGCCCAGTAAGAATGTGTTTTATTTCCCCAGTGTCGTCCGGTCACCTATGAACCTGTCGTCCATCTCCCTGGATCTTTCCCAATGGAGAACACCTCTCTGGCTCCTATCTCTAGTGAGGACCTGTGGTATTTTCCCCATTTATCTTTTTCTACCCTCAATGTTTCCTCAGAGTCTCCCCAGTGAGTCTCTTTTATTTATCAGTCAGTCTCCCCAGTGAGAGTTCCCTGTGGATATTAACCTTCATCCCTCCCCAGTAAAACTCACCTATGGTTGTTTGCTTTTTGTCTCTGGTGTCTTGTTTGTCTGCATCTTTGCACTATCATGGCATCATATCATCATATTAAAAGTTCATGGCATGTCAGCATGTGCACGTCTGTTGCTTGTCCTTAGCATCTGCATTCCATCTAAGGGCAACATTTTCGGTTTGCTATATTTAAATACCTTTCACCTTGATGCCCCGATGATTTCCATTCCTCGTGCCATCTGGTAAAGCTATTCAAATAGGGGCAACTGTTATACCCCAAATGTTACCCCTTAGATGTCATAACATCTTGCACTTACATTTAGGGACCAATCATCTATGCATTATTAACTAACCCATACCTTTGCTAGTTTGTTTCTTTTGTGAAAATCTGGATTGACACAAGAAGGAAGACAGGAGCAATTGACTAAGTTCTCACATGATTCAAGGTCTCCTAAGGCATTCTTTGGCTCCATCCAATCATCACAAGTGTTCACCAGTGTGGGATCTCAAGACATTGGATCAAATCAAGTCAACAAGAGACTATTAGACCAAATTGTGGAATTAGGGTTTTAACTTGAAGAATCACTGAAAAGGTTTGTCATGATTAGTCAAGGTTTGATTGGTTCATCAACCAATTGAACTTAACTACATTAAAGAGGTCTTGTTCAACAAGAAATCAAGATCATCTGGCTTTCATCACTAGTACAAAGAGTCACAAGTTCATCTTGCCCTTAAACTAGGGTTTTGTCAAAATAGTTTAGCCATTGCCTTTGGTTTTGACCAAGACATGTTCCCAAGCTTTAAGACATGGTTCCATATGTTCATAAACATCTTTGGAGTCCATCTATGGACCTTGAAAGAGGTTGAAGAAGCAAGATCCTCAAAGATCATCCAGTTGGAATTCCTGAGGAAATTAGGGTTTTGACTGACAAAGTCAAGCCTCTGATTTGAATATCATTGACCCAAGATGAAGTGTTCAAGTCACATTCCACCTTAACATGTTCAATCCTTGATTAAGAGCATGAGAGACCACCATTTGAAAGATTTCTTGCAAGAAGGGCAAGGTTTTATTCTTAAAATTTTCTAAGGAAGAATTCACTTCTTGTGAAAAATTAGAAAAGTCATAACTTCCAAACCACACATCCAAATTTGGTGACTTAAAGCTCAAATTGAAGCTCTCATCATGAAATTCAAAACATATTAGAGGACCTTTCTCAAGTTAAGGTTTGGTTTTTAAGTTACAAGGCTTGGAAGTTCAAAACACTTACGGACTTAGTGAAATTTCACTACTTTTTGCCTTAAAAACCAGCTGACTTCACCTCCACTTTTCACTAAGATCCCTTGTGATTCAGAATCTGGATTGAACATGAAAGTTATAGAGGACATTTGGGGCTTTCCAAAAAGTACAAGAACTCCTCAATCCATTGAGTGAGCTGAGAGATTCGATTGAAAGAAGTTTGAGGTCCATTTATTGAGTTTTAAGTAACCAACTTATGCATAATGATGTATTACACTTCTAATCACCAAGACTTTCACTCTTCTGATGTTTAGAGACCAAATTGGCTTAGTTTAGGACCTCTGCCACGATTTTATCAAGTTGTATATTAAAATAACATAGTTTATGCAAGGCAAGGCAAATGGATCAAGTGGAAAGAGAAATTTTTCAACACAAAGCATGGCAGCTCATTTTTCTCCTTGTAACTTGGGTTCTGACCCAATCCAATCAGTCCACATTGCAACAGAGCCTATGGCTAGGGCTTTGAAGACCCTTGAATCAGCCAAGCCAGCTCACACGAAGGAAGTTTCTCCAAAGGGCAAAGTTGGCAACTTTCCATTTCTGACCATGCCTTGAACCCTCAACATTTCCTATAACTAGACACTCAGTCTACTCTCCAAAACACACCAGAATCAACCCACAAAGAGGCTGATTGCTCACTCTACCATCTCATTCACAAGTTCTTGCACATCTGCAAGAACTCCCCAAACACAAGTTTTACTCGTGCACTTTCTCTCTAACTCCACAAACCGTCTCTAAACACCATATAGAGAAGCTCCAAACACTCAAACCCCTAACTGTAACACTTCCCTCATCACCTGCCATTTTTGAACTTCAGTTTACATAAAGGATCGAGTTCCATATTCCAAGCATTTTCCAAAGCTTCTAAGCATTTACAACTTCTCTCCAAGGTCCAACCAGTTCCCAGAAGGTGGTGTTTCTTATTTACAAGTGCTATAGAAGAGACCTTGGACTTTCTCCAAGAGGTAGGGTTTTTATTTCTAAAACTCACATATTCATGCTTGATATTGTTGTTGTTTGAATGTTAAAATGTACTGTGTTTATTGCTTTATGTTTCTGAATCAAAGTTTGTCATGTTTGTTTGATATATTTCATGATATAACTTGTTGAAATCTTATGATGTTGCACTGTTATGTGTTGATTTTTGAATCATACAATGGTTGTTAATGGAAACTAAGAACATATTTAGAATCCTGGGATTTTTTACTCCAACTTTGGTTTTTGTTTCACTTGATTTGGTGGAGTAATGAGAAATGATTTGAGTTGTATTATGTTTGGATGAGAGCGTAGCACCGCTGGGCCATGGAAGAGGTTATAGGCATTGGCAAGTGAAGGGTCTGGGGTTCGAATCCCCCTCGCCCCAGACATTTTCCTTTTTATTTATTTTTAACCTGAAACACTTGCCTTGTTATATTATTGTATGTTTGCATCCTTTGATCAAATGCGCCTTTGGTTCAGTTGGCAAGGCTTTTGAGCTCTAAGCCCCATAGCGTGAGTTCAAGTCCCATGTGGGACATTTCCCTTATTTTTTTATCACTTGTTCCATTTCCTTTTATGGTTTATACCTTGTTTTTAAACTTTCATAACTTGCTTATTTTTCACTCTTTTTGATCCATTCTTTTTGCAAAATGTTCCTTAACATGTCTATTTTCTGATTGTGGAAATAAATTGGTAAAAATAATTATTTTTGAAATATTTATTAATCTTGGAAGTGAAATGCTTTTTTAGGGTTTTCATAAGAACATCTTGATTTCTCTTGTTTTCTTTGCATGTTTCCTTGTTTATATTGATCAAATGGGACCTAAAGCATGTTACCTTGAAACTTGTATGATGTTATAACATTGTATGCTTTGTGTTTCACCTCATTTCCTTGATGTTTAATGTGTTTTTACATGAAAATATCCTTTGAAATACCATGAGATCTCTTTTGATCATTTGCTTTGTAACTTGAGTTTGTTTGATCAAATATGTGACATGTTTATATCTTGAAACTTGATTGCCATGTCTGGACCCATCTTTAAGTGCTCATATGCCTTGGATTGTCATTTCTGATTACAAGAACTTGAAAATGTTGTCACATTCTTTTGGTTTACCTATACCACTTATGTTTGCTAAACATTTCCACATGTGCTTCCCATGAAGTGTTTTGGTCATTACCATGCTCATGATTTTTATCTTGTTTATGATATTTCTTTATATTGAGAACTTCATTAAGTCTTCCCCAAGTGAGGCAAGCTCTTTAGCTTCTGCTCCTTAACCCTTATTATTCCCCTTCCTTCCAAAGGAAAGACTCTCTATTGATTTTTAAGTCATAGATAGCTCATTACCATCTTGGCCTCCTTAGAGCCAGTCCCTATCCTCATAAGGATTCACCCTTGGCCTTCTTAGAGCCTCTTCCCCCTTTAACCTCATTAGGTTCCCCTCTTGTGAGCACTATCCTCATAGTTGCTCACTTCCCTCTTTTGGCCTCCTTAGAGCCACTTACCTCATGACTTAGGTTTCACCCAGAGTTCCTTAACTCTGTGTGAACATCATCATTATGATGTTCCTTCCCCTTTGGCCTCCTTAGATCCATTTGCCTTCAAACTTAGAATTAAGTTAGAGTTCTTCAACTCTATGTGATTCTCATCATCATGAGTATTCACTTACCCTTACAACTTAGACTTAGAGAGTTTCTTAAAACTCTACATGAGCTCATACTCATTCCCCTTGGCCATAGTCAATGGTTCATCACCCTTAGTTAGGTGAACTACGGTTGCTCTAATTCTTTAGTCAGGATATTGAAAAACATATGGGGATGAACCCTTCTTAGGACCTAGGGGGTATATACCCTTAGTTCAAGGTAACAAACATATGAAACAAGATGAAAACATGAGCATGGTAAAAAACAAAGCAAAGCATATGAATGTAACAACACTTAGGATCAAGGTCTATTTCAAAAGATTTTAAGGTAACAACCAAAATTTTTACATGGGGATGAACATATTATGGTGACAACCAAAGGATATATGAAAAGATGTTACAACATCTAAGCAAACACTGAACTAAGCTCTCATGGTATACATTCAAACATGGATAAAGTTCAACAAGAAGGAGGTAACAAACAACAAGCTCATAAGCATATATGTGTAACAACAATCATGTAAACATAAACAAACATGTATCAAAGGTATCATGTGAACAAGTTTGAACATGTGGGCAAGTAGGTAGCAACCATACAAGAGCATTGGAGTTTAGACATGCATTTGAGAGGGTGACAACATCATAAGGTTCATGTATTCAAAGATTACAATCCAAGACATATAAACACTTAAGAACAACTCAAACATGCTATCAAAGATTCAAGACATACATGTGCACATGCTTGGTCAAACAATTTCATGTTAAGAGAATCAAGTGATTTAACAAGATCTCATAATATGAGCAAGGCATTTTGCAAATATATTCACATATAAACAACACTTTTAAACATCATGGTATCAAAGTGAATCAATGACATACAATGTTATAACATCATACAAGGTTCAAACAACATGCATTAGGCTTTAAACAATCAAGGCAAACCAAAGAATCATGGCAAAAGAACCAAAAGAAACAAAGAAGTTTTCCTAAAAAAAACCTAAAAAGATCCCTCACTTTAAACACTTACAAATGTCTCATGAATAAATATTTTGGAAAATTTATTTTTACAACCAGAAAATAGACATTATAAGGAACATTTTGCAAAAAGAATGGGTCAAAAAGGATAAAAGATGAGTGAGTTATGATCAATTGAAATCAAAGCACAACCCATAAAATTTAAATAAAACAAGAAATAAAAAGAAAAGGAAATGTCTCCCCTTGGGTTTGAACCCACGCCCTTGAGTACTCAGCCACAAAACATCCACCAACTGGGCCATGTGCACGTAGTGAACAAATGATGCAAACACACAATGAAATAACAAGGCAAGCGAAAAATCAGAAAAATGTTCAAAAGGGTTGATCCGCAGGATCGAACCCAGGCAAGACAGGCGAAAGGGAAAGGTATGGCAAGGTTGTCATACCCCAAATTTTGACCACTAAGATTTACCATCATTGTTAAAATCATCATCACAATATGGATGTACTTTCATGCCTCATCAATCTCCTCAGAGATGTTTGAGCATTCACCACAATCAAGGATTAGGGTTTCAAGCCCTCTCAGGGCACTTAGACAAAGGATCAATCAAGGAATGACATGATCTTTAACTTATCTAACCTCTCAAACATCCACATAAATGATCAAGAGGACTCCCACATCAAGAATCAAGCACAAAGTTGCAACATTCCAAGTGGATCAAGCCTCAAGATCGCCAGTGTCACCAAATTAGGGTTTTGGTCGACTGAGACCTCCAGATGGAAATTTTCCTCTGGGAATGAGCCATTGCTTCAAAGCACAACTTAATATACTCCAAGGGACCTCATGGACCTAATCATCAAGTCAATTTAACCTCAGGGAAGCATTCATCAAAAAAATCATGAATTAGGGTTTCTTGACCTAATTCACCCCTAAGTTGACTTTTGGGACAAAACATGAGCCAAGACCTCAAGACATGATTTGAGGGTCTCCAATACACTACATTGATCCATTTGCAACAATGGATTTATCCAAGAAGCTTGATCCACAAGTTTCAATTTCATCAGGACCACAAATAGGGTTTCGAGGAAAAAGTCAATTGTACCTTTGACTTTTGACCCAGACATGCTCCCAAACCTTGGGACATGATTTAATACACCCTATAACACCTATGGAATTTATCCATTAGGTTTGATTTAGGTCAAGGACTTGATTTCACAAAGGATCGCACAGTTTGGATTTCATCCGATAAAAAGTCAACTATGCACAAAATCAAGTTTGACCTTTTGGAATTTTTAACAATTATGGTTCATTGACCCTAAAACAATGTTAATATGTGAGTTGAATCATCATTCATTAAGAAAACTAAAAGAAAATGAGTTAACTTGTAAAAGTGGTAACCATAAAAAAACTTAGAATTTTTCAAAGTTATGGAACAAAGTGGCTAGGGTACCAACTTTGCAAGGCCATATCTCCCAAACCCTAAGGCCTATTTCTCCCATTCAAAGCTCAGATTAAAGTTCATGTTACATACTTCAAATATGTCAACTAGACCTCATTACAATTCATCATGGATTTTGAGTTATTGTTTGAGAAAAATCACAAAAAACATGAAAATGACATTTTTCCAACACTTAGTGAAATTTTCACTATGTCCAAATCTGCCTTACTTTTTCCCAAATGTAGGGACATTTTTCACCTTGATCCAAGTCAAACCAGGTCTAGGGGTGGACATCAAAGTTAAAGTATGTCATGAGGGCTTTCCAACAAGTACCAGATCATCTCCAAATTCCATTTGAGCAAGGAGATACAACCCTTGGAACATGGCATCCTGAACTGATTTTTACAAGGCAGAATTTGTACCTTTTGCTCGATTTGTCCAAATCTGACAAATCCAAGCCTTGTCATCCATTTGGACACATCTGAGGATAAAACAAGAAGGGAATGATCTGATCCCCAAGCCTCCAAAGTCCAAGAACCTACAATAGCTATACCAAACCTAAAAAGGCTCCAAAGATGCCAAGACTCAAATTTTGTTTCCAAGCATTCAATGGAAGCACCAAGGTGGCACGAACTGAGCCTATTCCAACTGAATTCAGTCCAAGTTTATCTCTGAACCAAAGCTACAAAGCATGTGCTCTAATCTCAAGTCAATGGCTAGAGCAGACTTGAGATTCCATTTTATCACAATTGGCCACAGACCTGTACCAGTTGCCAATCACTATTGCTTGCAAAATAAACTTGCTCTACTATAAATAGAGCTCATTTGTGCTCAGTTTGATTACACCAAAGCACCCAAACTATGTTTTCCTCAAAATCTCGTTTTCACTCCAATTTTGCCTTCTAACTCAAGTCACCATCGAGTTTTGAGTTTGAGAGCAATTCCAATCCAACCAATGGTTCACACACCTCACATATAACATATAGAAGTGATCCAAACTCTTACATAACATCTGGAACATCAGATTCTCAAAATCACCAGCCATCTGCACAAGCCTTTGACAGATTTGCAGTAGAGGTGCCAAATCAAGTTCCAGCTCAATTCAATCCACTCCAAGCATTTAGACACACTCCATAGCACCTAAGAAAGTTGTCCACATCATTGGAACCAAGCTGTAACACCTCTAACCTAGAACTTGATCACCAGTTGCAAGAGGTAAGCATGAACTCTTCAAACTCCATGATGCATGCATATTTTACTGCACAATAATTTTTCCATATGTTCCTAATCATGTATGGAGTAATAACCCTCAATCAATTGCCATGAATCAATCGTGTGTGAGATTTCATTATGTTCATGCAGAAATTAGGGTTCTTGAGATTTTCTTCTAATTTCTCACTCAATACTCAAAATAAATGCAATTAATCTATATGGTTGTGATCCTTGTTCAAAAGTGAACAAGATTGGTACTTGAATCGTGCAACACCATTGAGAAATCACGGAGAAAAGTGAGAAAACGCAAATCTGAAAAAACAGAGGGCGCGGGCAAGAACTTGGTGTTCTTGGCGCCATAATTCAAATTTTTGAATTTTAGTTATTTTGGTTAATTGATTCAAAAATTAATTTCTCTCTGAATATTTATGTTTTTGAATTGATTCTTTTTCTCAAAATTCACTAAATTGTTTAAATATTTTATTTTGCAAAAAAATCCAATTTATATTATTTAGTTAATGTAGTTAGAATTTTTGTAATTAATTTCATTTTAATTGATTTTAAACATTTTTTAATGAAATTCCCACTTTGATCTTTCAAAACCAATTGAATTTCAAACTCTCATGTATTTAAACATGATTTTTCAAAATATTTTCCAAAGTGTACAACTTGTTTTTGAATATAATTGATATTTTATCATTTATTATTTAAATTACCTTTGAAAAATGACGTCTTTATTTAAAATTAGGGTTCCCTCTTAACTTTAAATTTTCAAACACTTTTGGGCCTCCAATAGAGTGTAAGACCCAATCTCTTTTTGAAACCAAAACCTTTTTGGGCCTCAGTTATTGTATAAGACCCACTGTGATTTCAAAAATCTCCGCGCGATCGCCGTTTTCAAAACATTTTCATCTGGGCCTCCCCTCGTGTTGTAAGTCCCATTTCTTTTCCTTTTTTCAAATAATTTGGACCTCTCCTTGAGTTGTAAGACCCATCCCTTTGTACAAAAACTTTTTTGGGCCTTAGTCGTTGTATAAGTCCCGATACGATATTCAAAAGAACAGTGTGATCACTATTAAGCCTTGGGCCTTTCCTTGAGTATAAGCCCCAACAATCTTTTCAAAAACAACTTCCCTTTTGATTTAGATTCAAATATACATCTTGTTATCAAAACTTTCTTTAATTTCTTTGAACAACTAATAATACAGCATGGAAGTTTGCTCACCTGTAAGTTTTAACAGCTTTCATTTACTTGCTTTCATATGTATATAAATGTATTGTGGGAAGCTGCTCCTCTATAAGTCTTCTTTCATACCCTTTTAAATACTTGTCATATATCAACTGTATATATACTGGTATAGTTATTTAGAGTTTTCCCCGGCAACTAGGTCTAGAACTAGGTAAAGTCGTGTTGGTCACTCTTTAAATACAGTCAAAACTAGATCCTCATAGGATTTCCAGATACAGTTTTGCCTTCTCTTGGGCTTAAACAATATGGAACAAAGAGAAAGGTAGTATTCTTCGCGAACCTTTTCACAGACTGTCATTATTAGAAATCGTCAAAGAAATTCTACTCCCCGGAGTTGATATATTCTCAGTGAATAGCATCTCTTGAGTTTCTTCAAACCTCTGAACTTTCACTAAATGATCTATTCTCGGTGAATAGCATTTCTTGAACTTTTCTTGGTTTGGGACCCACTGGCTTCCTAAAAGTATCCCCGGCTCCTCTTGGGCCTTGTACAAGGACCCTCCGGCTTCCTAGAAGTTCTCATGCCTTCTCTTAGGCTTAATACAAGGACCCTGAAGACCTCTTAAAGGTATAAGACAGAACTTAGTCATCCTTTGCCAGAGAAGTCTTTCCAATGTCAAAACTCAGACCAATTTAGGGTTGATTCTCATCCCTTAAAAACACTCGCCTCCTCTTGGGCATCATACAAAAGATAAAACTCTTCCGCACCAGTAGACTTGGACAGTCTAAACCCCCTTGAGTCTCAAAGACATTCTCAAGTTCCCTACGAACGTAGGGGGAACCATGATCATCCGATCAATTCCCAGCTGAGTTAAAACCCAGTCTCTCTCCTAAAAATTCCCCATTTAGGGTCAGTTTATCATTAGTATAACACTATCCTAAATCAGAACCTCAAGGTATATGATATCTCAACTTTTTTGGAAACCAGCAGCAAGAGTTGATTTCCCTATTTGGACCTGCCTATGGATCTCAATAATCCCCAGCAGAAGCTAGCCTCCTCTTAGGCTTTGTATAATGACATTTCCTCAACACAATTAGCCTTCTCTTGGGCTTTGTACAAGTGATTCTCCCCAGCGGAGCTAACCTTTTCAGACTCTCTTGTTGATTCAATCACTTTTCAGACTCTCTTGTTGAGTCTGCCAACTTTTTAGACTCTCTTGTTGAGTCAATCACTTTCCAGACTCTCTTGTTGAGTCGATCAACTTTTCAGACTCTCTTGTGGAGTCAATCACCTTTTAGCACTCTCTTGTTGAGTCAACCCTTTTAGCCTCAATCTTGGGCTTTGTACAAGACAGTCACTCTCTCATTGAGTCAATCTTTTCCATCCTTCTCGCAGGCCGGGTATAAGGATTTCCCCTAGCAGAAGTCAGAGTCCTCTTAGGTAGGATAATTTCTCCAACTTGTTCAGCCACAATCCTGGGCTTCGTACAGGACAGATAAAAACACTCTCTTGTTGAGTCAAAACCTTTTTCGCCTTAATCTTGGGCTTTGTACAAGACATAAATCTTTAAAACCTTCTCTTAAGCCGGGGACAAACATCTTCCCCAGCAGAGTCATTTCCTCCCAGCCTTCGTCTAGGCCTTGAGGAATGATTTCCCAAGCAGAGTCAAACTCATTTCTGCCTCAATCTTGGGCTTTGTACAAGACACATAGAAATATCCTCACCAGAGTTAGCTAAATTTCCCATTTCAGCCTCAATCTAGGGCTTTGTACAAGACATATATAAACCTCCCCGGCGGAGTCAAAATCCCTTTTTAGCCTCAGTCTTGGGCTTTATACAAGACAGATAGAACATTTTCCCTGGAAAAGTCAAACTTATAGCCTCCTCTTAGGCTTTGTATAATGATATCCCCAAAGAGTCAGTCTTTTTTTAGCCTCAATCTTGGGCTTTGTACAAGACACATAAACGCTATCTTGTTGAGTCAGTCTTATCCAGCCTCCTCTTAGGCTTTGTGTAAGGACTTTCTTAGTGGAGTCAATCAACCTCTTAGCTTCAACCTTGGGCTTTGATCAAGGCACACAAAAATCAACAATCCCCTTAGAGGAAGCCCAATCCCTCTTTAGAGATGACAAATTCTCTCTCAGTCAGACCTTTTAGCTTCAATCTTGGGCTTTGAACAAGACACAAATAAACCTGTTTAGCTTCAATCTTGGGATTTGAACAAGACACCAAAACATAATTTTCCTCCCTTAGAATAGGAGCAACTACGATTGCTCTGATTTCCCTGTTTCATTTAAACGGGAATACGTAGGCATAAGATTGTGAAATCTTAGCAAGCATACTAAACAAAAACTCTAGGTCCAGTACCTTCACACATCAATCAAAACTTAGGTCCAGTACCTTACCAAAAACATCGGAAAAACCCGAACATCAACAAAAACTCACTCACTTTCTTATATCTCCCAAGAAACTTTCTCGACCCATTAACGGATAAACACCATCAAGTACAAAGCGAAACCTAAAGCTAATATCCTGTGGATAACCACATATAGGATAGGTAATTGACAACTCACCATTGTATAACCTGACCCCGGATCCCCCCCCCCCAATCTCTTTAAAGCGTTTGTTCAGTTAAACATTCGCGTGCAAGGTTAGTTTTAGATAGCTTCCCTTTCCCTTCCAGTGTCACGGGATAAATAAGAAATCAGAAAGTAGCACCCCCTCCTACCATTGCGGTGAGGAAAACCCAACGATAAGGTGGTCGTGTCACCGACAAAAATCGCTTGCTAGAGTAAAATGGCGACTCTGCTGGGGAGTCATTTTGTTTGTATAGGCTTATAGACTAGAATTCTTAAGAGGTCTAGGATGTTAGTTTTAGGAATGAATATATATATATATATATATATATATATATATCACTTTTCCTAATTGAAATCCATGTTTATTTTTCTGCTAATGGGACTGCGGATGATCCGCATCTGGAAAGTTTGAGTGACACCTAAGATAAGTGATGGCATTAGACAGGTAATCTTACAGGGAGTGACTCCCAAATAAGAGACCCCAGTAGACCATCGAATTAGTGGAGATACCCTTTGCGGATTCAATGCCTATACGACTTCGGTGGTTGAAAGCTGATTGTTCGATTGTGGTGTCCGTGAAACTGAGGATTTAGTAGGCTGAGACCTTGTTACTATTTTGTAGTGCGAAAGCTATCGGAAATAGTTGTCATGCGATACTACCCTCATTTGAGATTACTCTAAGATACTACAACTCGCTCGGGTGAACCAGCCTGCTGTTGTTATCCCAAGAGGGGTCAATGATTTTGCGGACAGGTACAAAAAATCACCAGTATAACCTTTGGGGATGGGTAGAGCCATGACTTCATGACACCGAACCTTTGACCCCATGTTTTTTCTATGTTTTTGTATGCTGCATTCATGCATTCATTTCATAAAAAACTTTAAACAAAGATAAATTTTCTCTTCTAGTCTCTCTTTTTCAAATTAAACTAAGACAATGATTGCAAATATCAGAGAAAAAGATTGCGTTATGGATTTCGGTAGAAGGAAGACTCACAAGTACACCTTCAAGGTTCCAAACTACTAGAGGATTTGAGAGGGTTGGCAAGGATGATCACCAACCATGATGCTTTCAGAGCTAAGTACCATTGACTGCTGTCTCTGTTAAGGGTCCATGTAATTGAAGGAGTCCTGGCTACACTAATCCAGTTCTACGATCCGGTCTATCACTATTTTACATTCCCGGATTACCAACTTGCACCAACGCTGGAGGAGTATTCTCACCTGACTGATTTACCCATCACTGACCAAGCTCTATTTTCTGGACTGGAAGAAATTCCAAAGGATCAAACCATTGCAAGAGCAATCTATTTGGATGAGTCAGAAGTCAAGACTCACATGACCATTAAGGGTGGAATTCAAGGTTTGCCAACCAAATTTTTGATAAAAAAAAGGCTCTGTACTTCGCTAGTATAGGAAACGTGACCGCTTTTGAGAGCATCTTTGTTCTACTCACCTACAGGCTATTTCTGTTTCCCAACATTGATGACTTCGTTGATATCAATGCCATTAAGATTTTTCTAATTGAAAACCCTGTACCGACCTTGCTCGCAGATGTTATCATTCTGTACACTTAAGGAATTTGTACAACAGAGGAATGATCATATGCTGTGTACCCCTGCTATACAAATGGTTCACTTCCCACTTACCCAAGTCTGCTGCATTTTGGGATCATAAGAGTACTTTATGTTGGTCACGGAGAATCATGTCTCTTACCAACTCTGACATCGATTGGTACAATCGAATCTATGACGAGATAAGAATCATTGACCATTGTGGAAACTTCCCTAATGTACCCCTCATAGGAACTAAAGGATGAATCAATTATCATCCAGTTTTAGTTCGTCATCAATTCGGATACCCGATGAGACATATCCCGCGTAATGTTCATCTGGAAGGTCTTTTCTTCAAGGAAGGGGAAAATGACAGGACACTAAAGACAGAAATAGTGCATGCCTGGAAACATGTTCACAGGAAAAGAAAAGAGTCTTTTGGAAAACCAGACCGTGTCTCTGTGGAACCTTATCTCCACTGGGTACAAACTAGAGCTCTCAAACTGAGGATGCCTTACCCTCGTCAAGAGGTTATTCCGTTAAAGGAATCTGTCCTTTATTTTATGTCTGATGCGGAGAAACTCCAGGTTACTCTCAACAAAGTTCAACAGGAGAAGAAGTCTTGGAAGAACAAGTACCGCATTCTCAATGTAGAGTGTAACAAAATACATCAACTATTAAAAGAAAAAGACACTCTGATCGAGATTTTAGAGCAACACGCTGTAGAAAATCAGATGACCAAAGGAATTTGCTCGCTCCTATCACTTGGCAAAGGAATGATAACCCGACAACGGCTCAAGAGCCCCGGTCAAAGAAAAGGAAAATGCCAGAACTAGCACCTGAGCTCTCCTAAGAGAGGACTCAGGATCCATAAGTTTAGACATTTCCTTTTACAGCACTTTGTAAATTACTGTATTTCCATTTCCGAAATCTTTGAATTCAATAAAACGGGGTTTCCCCACTGTATGATATTTGCAATCCAATTGTTGAAGTTTCTCTTAATTAAACAAAAAAAATTATTAATATAATCATTGCATATCATTCATCATTTTCACATAACGCATTCTTCTTCCCTATGAATCTCACGTTTGTGTCTCGATTCTAGAGTCAAACTGTCTCATTCGTACAATACTCGGGCCAATCGACAAAAGAAAATGGATAATCTCGAGGAAGAGAACAGAGAGTTGAGAGAAGAAATCGACGCTCTGAAAGAGGATCTGAGGAAGCTTCACAATGACATGCAAGCTCTGGCAACAGCTCAGATGCAATAACAAAGGATTGTGATCTCGGAGATCACATCTACGCCCATAGTGGAAAAGTATGATCCTCGGTATAACATGCCTAAAGATCGTCCCTGGGACATGCCACTCAACTATATCCCGGAAGGATATATTCCGCCGATCATGGAAGATCCGGAAACTGCAACAGGAACTGCTGGGCCTGAAGGTTACAAACTTCAGGAAAGCGAAGATGCAAGGGGCATGACAACAACTCCTGGAGGTTACAAACTTCGGGAGAGGGAAACACCAAGAGTCACTGCCGTAATGACTATACCACCACCCGTGGTACACACTGTCCCGGAAGGGCAGGTTCCACAGATACTGTCTGGGGGAAACGAAAGTATGTATGACAGAATGAATGAGTTCCATGGATAATTCCTGAAGATGCAGAAGGAACTGCAAGCCATTCGCGGCCAGGATCTATTCGGAAAGGACGCTGCAGACCTTTGTTTGGTCCCCAATGTGAAAATTCCACACAAATTCAAGGTGCCCGAATTTGAAAAGTACAAGGGTAACTCTTGCCCTCAAAGCCATTTGGTGATGTATGCTCGGAGAATGTCAACTCAGACAAAGAACCAACAACTACTAATCCACTATTTCCAAGATAGTTTAACTGGTGCCGCACTTAAATGGTACATGGGTTTAAACTGCACCAAGATAGTCACTTTCTGAGATCTTGGCGCTGCCTTCGTTCAGCGGTATAAGTATAACCTGGACATGGCACCGGACAGAGATCAACTCAGAGCAATGTCCCAGAAAGACAAGGAAACCTTTAAGGAATATGCTCAGAGATAGCGTGAAATTGCCGCCCAATTTGTCCACCTCTTGAGGAAAAAGAGATGACAAAGATCTTCTTAACAACCTTGAGCTCATTTTACTACGACCGAATGGTCGCCAGTGCGCCCAACGACTTTACTGAGATGGTGGGCATGGGAGTACGTCTGGAAGAAGCAGTCCGAGAAGGACGTTTTGTAAAAGATGTTGGACCATCAAGAAGTACTAAAAGATACGGTAGTGCTCACCCTAAGAAAAAAGAGCAAGATATTGGTAATATCTCTCTCGGAGAGCAAAGGTGACGGTACCAACCAGTAGCAGCTATAACTCCTGCTATCAACCCTGCGCCTGTTCCAACGTATCAACCTCAGGTTGCTCAGAGCCAACCAAATCAACAACAATATCAGCAAAGGACACAACAACCTCTTCAGCAGGCTCGTCCTCAATACAATAACAATCATACAACGCGACCGCCAGGGTTTGACCCTATACCAATGTTATATGCAGAACTGTTTCCATTACTACTGGTCAAGGGGCACGTCCAAACCAGGGCTCCTCTTGCGATACCGGAGAATCCGCCTTTTTGGTTCAAAGCGGATCAGACTTGCCCTTACCACCAAGGAGGACCAGGGCATAACATAGAAAACTGTCTCAGCTTCAAATTCGATGTGCAGAAGCTTGTCAGGAGCGGGGTCTTATCCTTCAAGGATACAAATCCAAATGTTCAGACGAACCCGCTGCCTCAACACGAGAAGGCTGTAGTAAATTTGATAGAAGAAGAGTCTAAGCACAACTATCAAATTCACGATGTACTCTTATTAGGAACCAACCTGGTCAAGATGCATTGCAAACAGAGCGGATACGGGCATGTACCATCTCACAACTATCACCAGTGTGATATCTGCTCTAAAAATAATCAAGGATGTTCTGTGGTGAAATCAGCTCTACAGGAACAGATGCATCTCGGATGGATCTAAGATCAAGGAATCCGTGAGGTCAACATGACTTATACAAATTCCAACATCATTCAAAACCACGACATTCGTGCGATGAATTTCAACTTGGTGGCAATGCACTCAAGGCAAAGCCAACATCATAATCTGCCACGCACATGATTACGATTCCTGTCTGATTTGCTCGGTAAACAATCAGGGATGCTCTTTTGTACAAGAGGCCCTCCAGCGTCAGATGGATCTAGGATGGATCCAAGACTACAGGTATAGAAGTCATTATCAAGTTAATATGATTCAAATCTTTGATATTCGCTTGATGAATACCAACTTAGTGGAATTACACGCTAAGTAAATCCAGCTCGGTTTTCTAATTTCGCATGAATATCAGAACTGTAAAGTATGTCGTGAGAGTGACCAAGGATGTGCACTCATTCAGAGAACACTGCAACATTTGTTGAACCACTGGTGGCTTCCGATCTATCTAGATGAAGACACACAACTAGTCAGTATGATTAACGGGAACCCTACTAGGCATCAGAATCAGGATGTTTGATCAACGGAGACAGATCTAGTAAGGTTACACTGCATACAAAGCGGACATGGTCGGGTGCCACCATACAACTATGAGCGCTGTAGAGTTTGCTCAGAGAATAACCAGGATGCTACCTCTTGCAAACAACCCTTCAAGGTTAGTTGGACCACAAAGAGATTCAACCATGGTTAAGCTCTGGTTCAATGTCAGACTATCGTCCTAATCAAGGCATAGATGTTATCTTAATCCCTAAGCGAGAAGTGGCCAAAGATGTGTGCGCCATAATCCCTCAACTCCATGAATCGAGAGTTCCCCTCGTTAGTGGAAGGATTTTCAACCTCGAACCAATTGAGGCCAGCTATGACGGTCAGAAAAATCTCAAGGCTCCTGTAGTTATCTATCTGCCAGGACCAGTGCCGTACAAATCCGATAAAGCTATCCCTTACAAATATGGTTCAACAACAATTGAGAATGGAAAGGAAACTCCATTACCCACCGTCGTGAATATTGTCGACATCAGTCGAGTAACACGGAGCGATCAAATCTTCAACCGAGGAGTTGGAGAACCCAGCAAAGAAAAGGAACCCCAAAACGAAGTTCCTGATCAATCGATCGGTAAATTCAGTAATCCTGACCTTTTAAAGAACAACGATGAGATGCTGAAGCTCATCCAGAAGAGTGAGTACAACATTGTTGACCAACTGTTGCAAACTCCTTCCAAAATCTTTGTGTTATCTCTTTTACTCAGTTCCAAAGCTCACAGGGAGGCTCTACAGAACGTTTTAGAGCAAGCCTTTGTGGAACAAGATGTGTCAATAAGATAATTTGACAGCATCATCTCCAACATCACTTCCTGTAACAACTTGGGGTTCAGTGATGAAGAACTGCCGGAAGAGGGCCCAAATCATAATATGGCACTCAACATTACAGTCAACTGCCAGGACGATGCTTTAGCCAGCATACTGGTAGACACCGGATCAACTCTAAATGTTATGCCAGAGTCTACTCTAATGCGACTATCATTTCAAGGATCTCCGATGAAAGGCAATGAGGTCATCGTCAAAGCATTTGATGGATCCCGAAAAACAGTTATCGGCGAAGTCGACCTTCCCATAACTATCGGTCCTCACACTTTCCAAGTCGCTTTCCAAGTCATGGACATCCCAGCAGCGTACAACTGTTTGTTAGGAAGACCTTAGATACACGAGGCTGGGGCAGTCACTTTGACACTTCACCAGAAGCTGAAGTTTGTCAAGAATGACCAACTAGTCACAGTCTGCGGAGAGCAAGCCTTGATCGTGAGCAACTTATCGTCGTCCACTTGTGTAGAACCAGAGGAGGTTGTGGGAACCCAGTTCCAAGCACTTTCGGTGAGTAATGACAACCAATCAGAAAAAGGAACATCGATTTCCTCGTACAGAGATGCTCTCGAAGAGATCAAAAGTAACAACGCAAAAGGATGGGGACAGCTTGTCATTCCTACTGACAACAAGGCAAAGAAAGGCTTTGGTTTTTCCTCCACCTGTACCCAGACTGCCACTAACAATGAAAGTCTTCATCCCATTCAGAACTTTTTCCACAGTGGAGGTTTCCTTCACCCAGTATCTCAAGAAGTACATACCATCAACGAGGGTGATTCCTCCGATACAGATGAAGAATGGAAGTCTTATCTTAATGAAGACGGTTATATGTCCTAAGGAGAGGTGCGTACGCCATTTTGCTATCCCGCACAGAGTCCGAGATATATACCAAGATCAGACGTCAAAATGATATACGGAGATTGTGATCCGGAAGGATGTCGTGCTATACCAAACTCATTAGAGAAGGACACTCTGATGAAAGACAACTTTAACCATGACTATTATGGTCCAATGGATGGCCTGCCTATCTGGTAGCCGTACCCAGGAGACTTGGGGCAAAAGAGTCAGCCAAACAATGCATATCAGCTGAGCATCATTGAAAAGAATACCTGTGTCCCCACCGAATCATGGGATCATTACTCAGGGCATTCAGAAGATATCCAGTACGACGATGAATTTGCAAGGATTGTAGGACGAGAGTTTCTTAACTATGCCTTTCCTGAGGTCAACATCATCGAAAGGGATGATTCCTCCAAAGAAGTGTGGGACACCCTGGGACAACCGAGTGGCAAATACGACTTCATGGTCAAGTACACCGCTCCCGAAAGCTCTCATATCAGGCTCGAAGACATCCAGCCGACTGGAAGGGGAGATATACCTGAGAGTACAGACATTGTGCAAGATATAACAGATGAATCCTCCTACCACAACTCTGCCTGGGAGACAGATTCCAACGATCCTGCTCCACCAGAAATCAGCGTTATTTCTGAAGACAAATCAAGAAGGAAGGTACCAGACTTTGTGATTCACCGAGGAGTTCGCCGCCAATGGGTTGCTGTCGATGTCCCAAAAATCGTCCATAAGTCTAAGTAATTGCCGTCTTTGTTTTATACTTTCACCCTGCCCAGGTGAAACGAATGTTTAAATAGGGCTCACTTTCTGTAAATGTATCTCTTCGCTTCGCCCAAAGCTACTGAGTTTTGTTTTATAGGGCTGTAGTTTCAAGAATCGACAAGATCATAAATAAAATAACATCGTTCTGTAATTTTCGCATTTTATTGTTGTTTTCTCTTTTCGCTTTTTCAGAAAATGGTAATCCTAAAAAACAACTCAAATAATAAAAACAAGCATTTTTCAGAAATTACACTGCACACACTCTTGCATTCTCTCTATCTCTTCTAAAACAAAATCATCTCGTCATGCAGATTGCTTGTTTTAAACCCCATTGAAATATACGATCCAATGCCTTCTCCCAACTTTGAGTTCTCGATATTTGAGGCTGAAGAAGAAAATGACGAGGAAATTCCAGAAAAGATCTCCCGATTACTCAGGCAAGAGGAAAGGTCCATCGAACCTCACAAAGAGCCGTTGGAAATGGTCAACTTAGGTTCAGAAGAAGAGAGAAAGAAAGTCAAGATTGGGGCACTGCTCAATCCAACTGTCAAAGAAAGTTTGATAAAGCTTCTCAAAGAGTTTCCTGATGTATTCGCTTGGTCCTATCAGGATATGCCAGGGTTGGATACCAGCATCGTGGAACATCATCTACCGTTCAGATCAGAATGTCCGCCGGTAAAACAAAGACTAAGACGAACTCATCCAGACATGGCCATCAAAATCAAAGAGGAGGTACAGAAGCAGATTGACGCGGGTTTTCTCGCCACATAAGAATATCCTCAATGGCTAGCTAACATAGTACCAGTTTCGAAAAAGGATGAAAAGGTCAGAATGTGTGTAGACTACAGGGATCTGAACAAAGCCAGTCCAAAGGATGACTTTCCCTTACCACACATTGACATGCTGGTAGACAGTACAACAATGTTCAAAATATTCTCCTTCATGGATGGATTCTCGTGCTATAATCAAATCAAAATGGCGCCGGAAGACATGGAAAAAACTTCGTTCATCACCCCATTGGGCACTTTTTGTTACAAGGTAATGCCGTTTGATTTGAAGAACGTCGGGGCAACCTATCAAAGGGCCATGACTACTCTGTTTCATGACATGATACACAAAGAAATAGAAGTGTATGTCGATGATATGATTGCCAAATCTAAAACAGAATCGGAGCATGTGACCCACTTGTCAAAGCTATTTGAGCGGCTGAGAAAATACAAACTCCGCTTGAATGCCAATAAGTGCACATTCGGTATCCGTTTGGGGAAACTGCTAGGATTCATCGTCAGCCAAAAAGGAATTGAGGTTGATCTTGACAAAGTCAAGGCCATTCAAGAAATGCCTTCTCCAAAGACTGAAAAATAAGTCAGAGGATTCTTGGAACATCTGAATTACATTTCCAGATTTATATTCCTCATGACCGCGACATGTGCGTCAATCTTCAAATTACTCAAAAAGAATCAGGACTGCGTTTGGACAGAAGAATGTCAAACTGCCTTCGACAGTATCAAAGAGTATCTGTTGAACCCACTTATCCTATCACCTCCAGTAGAGGGAAGACCGTTGATTATCTATTTAACAGTTTTGGAAGACTCCATGGGTTGTGTGCTTGGCCAACAAGATGAAACCAAAAGGAAAGAGTCTGCCATCTACTATTTGAGCAAGAAATTCACCGACTGCGAGACTCGGTACACTATGCTTGAGAAAACCTGTTGTGTTTTGGCTTGGGCAGCCAAACGTCTCTGCCAGTATATGATTCGTCACACTACTTGGTTAATCTCCGAAATGGATCCAATCAAGTATGTCTTTGAAAAACCTGCTCTCACGGGAAGGATAGCCCGTTGGCAGATGTTGTTATCAGAATATGACATTGAGTACCATGCTCAAAAAGCCATCAAAGGAAGTATTTTATCCGATCATTTGGCTCATCAACCGATTGACGATCAGGAATCAGTCGGATTTGACTTCCCAGACGAAGATGTCATGTATCTAAAAATGAAAGACTGCGATGAACCGCTACCTAATGAAGGGCCAGAACCAGGTTCCCAATGGGGGCTCATCTTTAACGGAGCTGTCAATCATTATGGAAACGGAATTGGAGCAATTATTATAACACCTCAGGGTACCCACATTCCTTTCACCGCCCGACTGACATTCAAGTGTACAAATAACGAGGCCGAATACGAAGCTTGTATCATGGGACTCGAAGAAGCGGTCGACTTAAGGATCAAGAACTTGGATGTATATGGCGACTCAGCCCTAGTTATCAATTAGATCAAAGGAGATTGGAACACATACCAATCAGGATTGATTACTTACAAAGACTATGCGAGAAGGTTATTACCATTCTTCAACATAATCGAATTTCATCATATCCCTCATGAAGAGAATCACATGGATGATGCACTAGCCACTCTCTCTTCCATGATTAGTGTAGGTCAATGGAACGATGTACCCAAGATTGACATAATGCGCCTTGAAAGGCCCGCCTACATCTTCACGATTGAAGCAGTCATAGATGACAAACCTTGGTATCACGATATCAAATACTTCTTTCAGAAACAAGAATACCCACCTGGGATATTAAGAAAAGACAGAAAGACCCTTAGGAGGCTAGCAGGAAGCTTCTTCCTGAGCAGTGATTCACTCTATAAGAGAAACTTTGACATGGTCTTGCTCCGATGCGTAGACAGACCAGAAGCAAACATGTTGATGAAAAAAATTCATGAAGGATCCTTTGGCACTCATGCCAATGGACGCACAATGGCGAGAAAAATTCTAAGAGCAGGGTACTATTGGTTGACCATGGAATCCGACTGCTACAAGTACATGAGGAAGTGTTATAAGTGTCAGATATACTCAGACAAAATCCATGTACCGCCAACACATCTCAAAGTTCTCTCTTCCCCATAGCCTTTTTCCATATGGGGAATCGACATGATTGGCATGATCGAACCCAAGTCTTCGAACGGACATCGGTTCATCCTGGTAGCCATTGATAACTTCACCAAGTGGGTCGAAGCAGCGTCATACGCCAATGTAACCCGACAAGTGGTGGTCTGATTTATCAAGAACAATCTCATCTGCCGTTATGGTATTCCAAGCCAGATCATTACAGATAATGGATCGAACCTAAACAACAAGATGATGAAAGAGTTGTGCGCTGAGTTGATCACATCAATCAGGGTATTGATGGAAGCTAAGTTGACAGTGGCTGAATGGTGTCAAAGTCGACACGACGAACTCAATCTGATAGAAGAAAAGCGAATAACGGTACTATGCCATAGTCAGTTGTATCAGCAAAGAATGAAGAAGGCGTTTGACAAAAAGGTCCGACCTCGCGTCTTCAGAAAAAGAGACCTTGTGCTCAAGAAGATACAATCTTTTCTCACTGATTCCCGAGGCAAATGGACGCCGAATTACGACAGCCCCTATGTGGTCAAGAAAGCCTTCTCGGGCGACGCCTTGAGACTTGCAACCATGGATGGAGAAGAATTTGCCTACCCCATAAATGTTGACGTAGTCACGAAATACTTCGCCTAAATAAAAAAAAGAAAAAAAACATCTCGGTGGATTGAAGACCCGAAAGGGCGGTCTAGGCAAAAATTAGAGACATAATAAAAAATTATCCCGATGGATTGGAAATCTCAAAGTACAATCTAGGAAAAAGTTAGGGATTCATGGCAAGTAACTACGTCCAACAAAGGGGCAAATCCCTCAGCAGCAGTCATGCCATCCATCAGGAAAACTCCAGTCAAGGTCATCTTCGACGGAAGCTCAGGATGTCCAAAATTCCAAGTTGGTAGAAGGATAATGGTCGTTATGTTTCAATGTAGCCCTTTTCCCTTAAATTACCATTTTCTAACTTTTTAAATACTCTATGGAATCACGCGTTTGGCTGATTTCCATCCAATCAATGAAATTTGAGCCCTAGCGCTTTTGTTTGCAAATCTTATTTGTTTTAGCTTTACAGAATGATGTTTTTAATATGATCAATGATTCTTGAAATAAAACAAAAATGAATTTACTTGTCAACATTTTTCTGCTTTTAAAATAAAGATGGCAATTCTTTTGACTGTTGAACATCGAAAGAACATCGATCGCTACTCCAAAAGCGATTAAGCTTCAAAGTGCAGAGTGAAAGTAATCCTTCTAAACCAGTACGCCTGAATGAAGGATCAACTGTATCAGATGTGATTTTCCCATTTGATATCCCTGACCGAGTTCTTACCTCCTAAGACCGACCAACATTTTTTCCCCACAGGGACTATCTCTCCTAAGCAAGGCAGAATTACTATTTTGAACCAAATGGTACTTCTTCGTCCCCAGCAGTGGCCGAGTATCTAGTTGTGTTCATCCACTAGTCTGTATGTCGTGTCAGTTTTGTCAGCATAAACATACATACATCTTGCATTATTGATTTACATTCATATTCATATTGCATCACTATCACTCCAGTCGGTCTTGTTCCCAAGTGATAAAAGTCCTCTCAATCGAGTTGTCAGTTTTTTCCTCGTCCGGAAATGTTTGGTCCCTTGACCACTTTGATAACTTGAACCTCTGAAAGGCAAGAAGGCATTCGACAAACGTCACTCTTCACCATTGAAGATGATATCTTCGCTTTCCCGGATTAAGGAAAATCCCTAGAGAAAGCCTCGAAACTAAGGACTCTCAGCAACACATTGATTTTTCTCTCCAAGAGAGTCAATGTTAATGAAGTCATCAGCACCTCAAAGTTGGATTGCATCACATGGCATTTTCCCGAGAAGATCTCAAGGAAAAGTATGATGTAATATCCCCAAGCAGAAAACAGTCTTTCAAGAGACTCGTTTTCCCCAGTAGGGTCAACAAATGGCGTCTCCGACAGAGAAGTTTGAACACCTCTACAGCTCATACAAACGGGTTTCCTCAGTAAGTCTGACATCAAAACCTTTTCCATCAAATGGCATCTCCCCAGTAAACCCGACGAGAAGTTTGATGAAAACCACTACAAACAGCGTCCCTTGTCAAGAAAGTTTATTGACATCAGAAACTGAGACCAGTTCTGTGGCTGAAGACCAGGATCGAGGGGAAGTTTATATCAGAAACTGAGACCATTTCCGTGGCTGAAGACCCGGATCGAGGGGAAGTTTATATCAGAAACTGAGACCAGTTTTGTGGCTGAAGACCCGGATCAAGGGGAAGTTTATATCAGAAACTGAGACCAGTTCCTTGGCTAAAAACCAGGATCGAGGGGAAGTTTTTACCTTTTCTAAGCATCATTGCTTAGCAAAAGAAGATGGATGAGCAAACCACCATCAAAATTTCGGGTATTCCGGTATTTAATCCTCTTGCACCCCGAATGCCCGAATACCTTCGCCATTCACACCTTCGGGTCCAAGAAGATTAAATAGGGGCATCTGTCATACCCCAAATTTTTACCACTAAGATTTCCCATCATTGTGCAAATCATCATAATAATATGGATGAACTTTCATGCCTCATCAATCTCCTAAGAGATATTTGAGCATTCACCACAATCAAGGATTAGGGTTTCAAGCCCTCTCAGGGAACTTAGACAAAGGATCAATCAAGGAATGCCATGATCTTCAACTTGTCTAACCTCTCAAACATCCACATACAGGATCAAGAGGACTCCCACATCAAGAATCAAGCACAAAGTTGCAACATTCCAAGTGGATCAAGCCTCAAGATCGCCAGTGTCACCAAATTAGGGTTTTGGTCGACTGAGGCCTCCAGATGGAAATTTTCCTCTGGGCATGAGCGATTGCTTCAAAGCACAACTTAAGATACTCCAAGGGACCTCATGGACCCAATCATCAAGTCAATTTAACCTCAGGGGAAGCATTCATCAAAAAAATCAGAGTCTCAAAGTTAATATCCTTTGGAAATACAAGAACATGTATGCGAAAATGATGATGAAGATGCAATAGACATGGGATCAAGGCTTCCATAAAGCTCTGTACTGCTGTACTGCTGAATGGATAAGTTCAAAGGTCTGCTCTGAAGAGAATACCGGAATACCAGAATATCCGAATTACCAGAATGCTAGAATAACCAGAATACCAGGCTGATAAGTTCACACTGATAAGAAAACCAGAATACCAGGTAGGATGAAAGTTACTGTTACCTGCAAACCTGTAAACACCCACCCATCTCACATGTGGGTACTAAAAAACCGAGGATCCTCAATATCACGGACTCTCAGGTCGAGAAATGATGATACGTTCACCATTTCTGGTTTGGCATCATCATCAATCGAGGAGGCCTCAACTGATTTCCCTCAAAAAGGATATCCTATAGCAAGTTCCCAGCATTGGGTCCTCGGATCGAGAAGCGTAATGGATTTTCCATTTCTGGTCTGCCATTATCACCTCTCGGGAGGAGTGCCGCAACTGAGTCCTCGGTAGATGGTCGCCAGAGTCGACAGTTTTCCAAGTTACATTCCATCGTCTGCCCCAAATGCGCAGGATAGAATATTACCAGAAAAACCTCGTCTGGATGTGGAATTTTCATGTATACTACGTCTGGCCAAATGCCAAACAAGTCACACTACTTTCCACGCTAATCATAGGTGTATGCTCAAGCTTGGGTATTGGGCTTATCTCTCAGAACCCCCTAACCTGCCAAACAGAAGATCCAGTACAGCGCAGGACAATCCAGCATATGACAATAATTAAATGAAATGCAATAAATGCGGTAAAATACAGTAATACAGTAATACAATAATATAAAACAGAATAAAGCACAACAGTAAACACCCGATGAAAATAAACAACCAAACGCTAGGATTGACTCGCTAAAGGGATGGACCAGCAAGAGGTCAACCAGTCCCCAGCAGAGTCGCCAGTTGTCGCTCCAGGGATTTTCATCCAGGTACAAACGCGAAAGCTGCGTAAAAACAGAGTCGTCAGCAATGTGTATTTATCCCAAGAGAGGGGAAAGGAAACACTGCGTAAACCTGAGGGAAAGGAAAGAGCATGGTCTCGCGACCAAGAGAAAGGGGTAAGGGAGTCGGTTACGCGAAGGAAAGGTGTTAGCACCCCACACGTCCATCGTACTCGATGGGATCCACGCTTGTTGTCTTGATCAAAGGGTGTCGTCATCTGGAGCTCCACTGCTACTGGAAAGGAGAAGAAACTGGGACGGAAAAGAACGAAGAAACGAGGAAGAAAAGAAAAAAAAGTGACTCAATAGGACATCGACGTCCTATGCCTACGTATTCCCTCGTGCAATGGGAAAGTCAGAGTCAACGTAGTTCGGACACAAACTAAGGGGAGAGGTTGCTTGCCAAAACATCACCGTCTTGTGCCTACGTATCCTCAATCGGACTAGAGAAAGGAAATCAGAACAGTCGTAGTTTGACCTAACAAGGTCGGTGTTTTTTATGAGCGACGTTAAGTTCGCGTCCGGCAGTTAGGGTCGATGCCTGGACTTTCCACAAACTTAGTACACAAACTTTAATAGGAGAATTTAGTTTGGGAGGGACGGTGTTAGAAATCATATTGATACATAGTGCCATCCTACACAAAGTGCAAAAGAAAAAAATTAAGACAAATAATTAATATAGAGGAAGTCAAAATATGAAAATATATGTGGGTGAAGAACTCCCAATGCACATTTTCTAGAGAATATAAAAAAAGTATGGAGGTTGGATCTATTTGTACTAAAATTATGATAGGGTAGTGTGAATAGGTACAATAAGTGCAGTAATAGCGTTTATGGAATTTGCACATTGACCTAATTTACCCCTAAGTTGACTTTTGGGACAAAACATGAGCCAAGACCTCAAGACATGATTTGAGGGTCTCCAATACACTACATTGATCCATTTGCAACAATTGATTGATCCAAGAAGCTTGATCCACAAGTTTCAACTTCATCGGGACCACAAATAGGGTTTCTAGGAAAAAGTCAACTCTACCTTTGACTTTTGACCCAGACATGCTCCCAAACCTTGAGACATGATTCAATACACCCTAAAACACCTATGGAATATATCCATTAGGTTTGATTTAGGTCAAGGACTTGATTTCACAAAGGATCGCACAGTTTGGATTTCATCCGATAAAAAGTCAATTGTGCACAAAATCAAGTTTGGCTTTTTAGAATTTTTCACAATTATGGTTCATTGACCCTAAAACAATGTTAATATGTGAGTTGAATCATCACTCATCAAGAAAAATCAAAGAAAATTAGTTAACATGTAAAAGGGGTAACCATAAAAAAAACTTAGAATTTTTCTAAGTTATGGAACAAAGTGGCTAGGGTACCAACTTTGCAAGGTCATATCTCCCAAACCCTAAGTGTAACACCCCCAATATATACCCCCAATTAAATAAAACGGTAACAAAAATTCAAAATTTCATCAGAGTATATTTAAAACATTCACGGCATAGACCGAGGGGTCACATCAATTTGAAATAAAATACACATAAACCTGCCCATAAAGATATGCAACAATCAGGTAGCAATTAACAAAGGAACTTAGTTCCTAACACCCACAATTTAGGTACAGAATAAAAGCGGAAAATCTGCACTGAAATCTCATATATATATATATATACATATATATATATATATATATATATATATATATATATATATATATATATATATCATGAAAAGTTTGTCTGCCAAATACAATCATACATGTACAATCTCAAAAGAAACATATACATATACACACAAATCACCAACGGTCTCCCTAACTACCCGGTGCCACATATCAGAGCCGACAGACAAAAGAATGAAGACCTAAGCTTCACAAAAAGACCTCCAGCAATCTAATCTGCAATGCCTCATAGAGCATTATAAATCAGCAGAAGGGCGAGAAAAATAATCATAATATAATTGCATATAATTATATAATTAGCACAAGATTACACAGGTAAAATATCCTCACCGCAACTACCCCATAAGCAAATACAACACAACCCAATACATATCTCATATATTCATCACCAATGCATATCAATCATACATAATACAATTATCCCCAACCCCAATATATATATATATATATAATACAATTATCCCCAACCCCAATATATATATATATATATATATATATATATATATCTCAACTCAGCAATTCCAATCACAATTCCACACAAAATCAATCCATTCATGATTTATGCAAATGCATAGAGACCGACACAACGACTCTATGCAATGCATATGCGGTACCATCCATCCATCAATCTCAACACTAGTTCACTCAGGAACTATTGGAACCATCGCTCGTTACTTAATGTAACTCCCCGTCGGGCATACGATGTTCCCCGTCGCTCACACCCCACACGACACACGATGTTTATGGATCGCTCACACCCCACACGGACACACGATCGTCTATAATCATCGCTCACACCCCACATGAGCACACGACGTTATAGCATATTCCCTCTGGAATTGATTCGTCGCTCACACCCACTAGGGCACACGACATCACAGGAATGCATATCATGATGCTTGGCATACAATGACTCATGACATTCAAAATTCACACATATACACATCCATAATCATGCATATATCATCAGATACCACACATTGCATGATACACATCAATTACCCCCAATGATAACGGCAAAAGTCGACAAAGCAACGCATTTCCAAATTCCTGACATAATTAAATCGGCCAACAATCCCAAAACAATCATCATAAGAAAGTACATGCTACAAGCTTTCTAACGCATCAAACCACGCCTCAAACCGACTCACGGATCAAAAGTTACAGAGAAAACAAATTGGAATAAACTGTCATGTTCGCAGTGCGAAGCTCCTAGCGAGTCCTTCGCTCCCTCATTCGCAGTGCGAATGTCCTAGCGAATAGTGGTAGAAGCAAAATAGCCTAGAAAATTCCCAATGTTCGCAGTGCAAACTCCCAGTGAATGCTCGCTACCCCATTCGCAATGCGAATCCTCCAGCGAACAATGGCAGAATGAAAAATAATACAACGTTCGCAGTGCGAACCTCACGCGAACGCTCGCCACCCATTCGTTGGTCATTCGCAATGCGAACCTGCAATTTCAGCAAAACCCGGGCAGCGCACCAGATCATCCCAAAACCATATTTTCTCCACCCAAAACATTTCCAAACCAACATATAGCAATCAAAACATAACCCAAGCATGGTAACAAGTATTCTACCGCATTTACACCGATTTCCAACCGCGAAAACATCGATTCCTCATCATTTTTCCCATTTCCAACCTAGAATCAAAAGCTATGGAAAGACAAGAAAATATGCAAACATACACATACATAATCATACACAAGCATAAGATAATCGAGTTTCACACCCTTACCCGATTTAATCGTGTTTAAAAAGTCGGTTGTATAGTATTCTTCTTTCCCAAGTTTCTCTCTTTTTCTTCTCTTCTTCTTTCTCTCTACTTTTCTTCTTCTCTTTTTCTTTCCTTTCTATTTTTCTCTCTTCTATTTCTATTTATGTTTCTAACTTACCCAAAAAAAATGAAAAGACCAAAATACCCCTACATTCAAATATCTCGCAGACGCTCCCAAAACGCGATAAAATATATTCACGATGAAAAAAATATATTTTCAAATAAAAGTCAGGAATAAATCAAAATAATAATAAAAAAAATCAAAACGACTCAATTAAATAAAAATAACCAAAACTGGGTCGTTACAACTCTCCCCCACTTAGAAAAATTCGTCCTCGAAAATATTACCTGAGACGAACAACTCTGGATACGACTCCCGCATCTGACTCTCCAACTCCCAAGTCAAATTGCCCTCAGCAGCGCCTCCCCACGCTACTTTCACAAGTGCAATTTCCTTGCCTCTTAACCACTTCAACTCGCGATCCAAAATTCTCACTGGTAATGCCTCAACCGTAAGGTTCTCCTTTACCTCAACCTCGTCCATCGGAATCACATGCGACGGATCCGAAACATACTTCCGAAGCTGTGAAACATGGAACACATCATGCAAATTTGACAGATTCGGCGGCAACGCCACCCTATAAGCCACGACACCCACTCTCACGGATATCTGGTAAGGACCAATAAACCGAGAAGTAAGTTTCTTCGACTTCAACGCCCTTCCAACACCCGTTACCGGCGTAACTCTCAGAAATACATGATCGCCCTCTTGAAATTCAAGATCCTTCTGCCTCCGATCATGATAACTCTTCTGTCTATTCTGAGAAGCCTTCATTTTCTCACGAATAAGCTTCACTTTGTTCGTAGTCTGCTGAATCAATTCGGGTCCAACCACCGAACTCTCACCAGATTCGTGCCAACACAACGGTGTTCGACATCTTCGTCCATACAGTGCTTCAAAAGGTGCCATCCCAATACTCGAATGGAAACTGTTATTATACGTGAATTCCACCAATACAAGATAACTATCCCACGCACCACCTTGTTCAAGAACACACGCTCGCAACAAATCTTCCAACGACTGAATCGTTCTCTCGGTCTGTCCATCCGTCTGTGGATGATAAGCCGAACTCAATCTTAATTAAGAACCCAACGCCCTCTGTAAACTTTCCCAAAATCTCGAAGTAAACCTCGGATCTCGATCAAAAACGATGCTCAACGGAACACCATGCAACTTCACAATCACACTGATGTAAATCTCAGCCAACCTTTCTAAAGAAAAACTGATGTCAATCGGAATGAAATGCGCCAATTTAGTCAGCCTATCTACAACCACCCAAATAGCATTATGCCCTCGCTGTGTATTCGGCAACCCAGTCACAAAATCCATAGAAATGCTATCCCACTTCCACTCAGGAATATCCAACGGTTGCAACAAACCACAAGGCCTCAGATGTTCCACTTTCGACTTTTGGCACGTCAAACACGCATACATGAACTGAGCCACATCTCTTTTCAATCCAGACCACCAGAAAGTCTTCTTCAAATCTTGGTACATCTTGTTAGCTCCCGGATGTATACTCAATTTACTCCGGTGTCCTTCCCCTAAAATCATCCTTTTCAACTCTGAATCATCCGGAATACAAATTCGACCTCGGAACCTCAAAACACCATTAATATCCACTTTAAAATCACTATTCGCATCTTTTTCTCTCACCAACATCAAATCCACAAATTTCACATCCAGCTTCTGTTTCTCACTAACAGTCATCAGAAAATCATTAGTAACCTTAAGCATACCCAGCCTCACGCTGTCGGATGTCACTTCACACACCAAGCTCAAGTCCCTAAAAGCTTCCAAAAGCTCTCCTTAACCATTAAAGCGGACATATGTAACGATTTTTGACTCAACGCATCGGCTACCACATTCGCTTTACCAGGATGGTAATTCAAGCCAAAGTCGTAGTCCTTCAAAAATTCCAACCACCTCCGCTGCCTTATATTCAATTCTTTCTGATCAAACAAATATTTCAAACTTTTATGATCACTAAAGACTTCGAATCTTGCCCCATAGAGATAATGCCTCCAAATTTTCAACACAAAGACCACAGCAGCTAATTCCAAATCATGAGTAGGGTAATTTTTCTCATGCACTCTCAACTGCCTCGAAGCATAAGCTACGACCTTATCTTCTTGCATTAGCACCCCACCTAGACCAATCAAATACGCATCACAATACACTACAAATGGTTCAGTAGGATTCGGTAAAATCAAAATCGGAGCTGTCGTCAATCTTCTCTTCAGCTCATTAAAACTTTCCTCGCACCAAATATCCCAAATGAACGCTTGCCCTTTACAAGTCAACTGGGTCAAAGGAAGTGCTAGCTTAGAAAAACCTTCAATAAACCTTCGATAATATCCGGCTAATCCCAAAAAGCTTCGAATTTCAGTAACGGATCTCGGAGCCTACCATTGTAGAACTGCAACTACTTTAGATGGATCCACATCAATACCATTACCCGAAATTACGTGTCCAAGAAAACTCACTTCCGACAACCAGAACTCACACTTGGACAATTTAGCAAAAAGCTTCCTTTCTTTCAAAACCTGCAAAACAATACGCAAATGCTCCGCGTGCTCCTCCCGAGACTTGGAATAAATTAAGATATCGTCAATAAACACAACCACAAAACGATCCAAATGCTCGTGGAAAATACGATTCATGTACTCCATAAACACACCTGGCGCATTAGAAACCCCGAACGGCATCACAGAATATTCATAATGACCATAACGTGTCCTAAAAGCCGTCTTCTGAATATCTTCCTCTTTCACTCTTATCTAATGATACCCTGACCTCAAGTCAATCTTACTAAACACACAAGCACCTACCAACTGATCCATCAGATCATCAATTCTAGGAAGAGGATATTTATTCTTAATCGTCACCTTATTCAACTGGAGATAATCAATACACAATCGCATACTTCCATCTTTCTTTTTCACCAACAAAACTGGAGCACCCCAAGGCGACACACTTGGTCTCAAAAACCTCTTTTCTAGCAATTCATTCAACTGCTTCTTTAACTCAACCAACTCAGATGCCGACATATGATAAGGTGCCATAGAAACAGGTCTAGTACCAGGAACTAGATCTATAGAAAACTCCACTTCTCTCTCTGGCGGCAAGTCCGAAATACCCTCATGAAACACTTTCGAAAATTCGCACACCACAGAAAACACATCAAGTGAAACTTGACTATCCACAGTCAACGACGCAAACAACCCGAACAACTGAACTTCATCCGCCAAAAGTTTCTTCAACTCTTTGGTAGATAAGAAACTTGAGTCCTCGTCTTCCTCAAGAGAAGGAAATCTTACTAGCTTATGATAACAGTCAATATGAACCCGATTGAACTGCAACCAATTCATTCCCAAAACCACATCTAAACCCTCCAACGGCAAACACACCAAATCCATCTCAAAGTCTTTACCATAAATGGTCAAAAGACAACTTAAACAAACCAAAGAAGTAGTTACTGACCCCATTGCTGGAGTATCAATAACCATCTCACCACCCATCGAAGATAACACAAGATTCAAACGCTTCGCGCACTCAGACGAAATAAACGAATGAGTCGCTCCAGTATCAATAATAGCAACTAAAGGAGTACTATTAATAAAACAAGTACCTCTGATCAGACGATCTACACTTGAAGTCTGAGTTCCTGCCAAGGCAAAAACCTTCCCACCAGCTGGAGCTTGCTTTGGTTTCGGACACTTTTTACTAATATGACCAGGTTCACCACAGTTGAAACACTTCACTCCATTCTGCCTCTTACAATCAGCTGCAATGTGTCCTAAACCTCCACAATTGGAACATTTTCTCATATCTTTCCTGCATTCAAACTGACGATGTCCTAGGTCACCACACCTATAACATCTCGGAGGATTAGGCATTCCTCCCCCACTTGGCCTTCTCTCAAAATTCCCCCTTTGTTTACCCTTATCAGCTGGTGTTACATAAGGACCACTGCGAAACAGTTGCTTCCCTTTCCTTTCGTTTACACTCTTATAGTGAGTAGAACAAGCTTTACTATCCTCCTCAAAAATCCTACAGCAATCCACCAAATCAGAAAACCTTCTAATCCTTTGGTAACCGATTGCCTACTTTATCTCAGGACGCAATCCGTTCTCAAACTTCACACACTTAGAAAATTCCGTAGTCGCTTCAGCATAATGTGGATAAAACTGCACAAGCTCCATAAACTTAGCAGTATAATCAACAACATACTTATTACCTTGTTTTAATTCCAAGAACTCAATTTCCTTCTTTCCTCTTACATCTTCAGGAAAATACTTCCTCAGAAACTCAATACTAAACACAGTCCAAGTAATCTCTTCCTCCGCGGCTTCCAACACATGCCGAGTACTAACCCACCAATCATCAGCTTCTTCCAGTAACATGTGAGTACCCAGTCTCACCTTCTGATCCTCAACACAATCCATCACTCGGAAGATCCTTTCAATCTCTTTCAGCCAAATCTGTGCACCATCAGGATCATATCTTCCTTTGAAGACAGGCGGTTTGTTCTTCCTGAACTCATCATTACCTGTAGCATTAGGTGCGCCCTGCACAGCCCGAGCCATAGCTTGCATAGCAGCAGCCAAAGCAGCGTCATTCCTACCAGCCATATTTTGTTCATTTCCAATAACAGCAACTATGGTTAACAAACAGCTCACCCCAAACACCAACACCGACACGGACTGACACAAACTGACACGGACTGGCTCTGATACCACTTAATGTAACGCCCCCAATATATACCCCCAATTAAATAAAACGGTAACAAAAATTCAAAATTTCATCAGAGTATATTTAAAACATTCACGGCATAGACCGAGGGGTCACATCAATTTGAAACAAAATACACATAAACCTGCCCATAAAGATATGCAACAATCAGGTAGCAATTAACAAAGGAACTTAGTTCCTAACACCCACAATTCAGGTATAGAATAAAAGCGGAAAATCTGCACTGAAATCTCATATATATATATATATATATATATATATATATATATCATGAAAAGTTTGTCTACCAAATACAATCATACATGTACAATCTCAAAAGAAACATATACATATACACACAAATCACCAACGGTCTCCCTAACTACCCGGTGCCACATATCAGAGCCGACAGACAAAAGAATGAAGACCTAAGCTTCACAAAAAGACCTCCAGCAATCTAATCTGCAATGCCTCATAGAGCATTATAAATCAGCAGAAGGGTGAGAAAAATAATCATAATATAATTGCATATAATTATATAATTAGCACAAGATTACACAGGTAAAATATCCTCACCACAACTACCCCATAAGCAAATACAACACAACCCAATACATATATCATATATTCATCACCAATGCATATCAATCATACACAATACAATTATCCCCAACCCCAATATATATATATATATATATATATATATATATATATATATATATATATATATATATATATATATATATATATATATATATATATATATCTCAACTCAGCAATTCCAATCACAATTCCACACAAAATCAATCCATTCATGATTTATACAAATGCACAGAGACCGACACAACGACTCTATGCAATGCATATGCGGTACCATCCATCCATCAATCTCAACACTAGTTCACTTAGGAACTATTGGAACCATCGCTCGTTACTTAATGTAACTCCCCGTCGGGCATACGATGTTCCCCGTCGCTCACACCCCACATGGGCACACGACATTTATGGATCGCTTACACCCCACACGGGCACACGATCGTCTATAATCATCGCTCACACCCCACACGGGCACACGACGTTATAGTAGATTCCCTCTGGAATCGATTCGTCGCTCACACCCACTAGGGCACACGACATCACAGGAATGCATATCATGATGCTTGGCATACAATGACTCATGACATTCAAAATGCACACATATACACATCCATAATCATGCATATATCATCAGATACCACACATTGCATGATATACATCAATTACCCCCAATGATAACGGCAAAAGTCGACAAAGCAACGCATTTCCAAATTCCCGACATAATTAAATCGGCCAACAATCTCAAAACCATCATCATAAGAAAGTACATGCTACAAGCTTTCTAACACATCAAACCACGCCTCAAACCGACTCACAGATCAAAAGTTACAGAGAAAACAAATTGGAATAAACTGTCATGTTCGCAGTGCGAAGCTCCTAGCGAGTCCTTCGCTCCCTCATTCGCAGTGCGAATGTCCTAGCGAACAGTGGCAGAAGCAAAATAGCCTAGAAAATTCCTAACGTTCGCAGTGCGAACTCCCAGCGAATGCTCGCTACCCCACTCGCAATGCGAATCCTCCAGCGAACAGTGGCAGAATGAAAAATAATACAACGTTCGCAGTGCGAACCTCACGCGAACGATCGCCACCCATTCGCTGGCCATTCGCAGTGCGAACCTGGGGTTTCAGCAAAACCCAGCAGCGCACCAGATTATCCCAAAACCATATTTTCTCCACCCAAAACATTTCCAAACCAACATATAGCAATCTAAACATAACCCAAGCATGGTAACAAGTATTCTACCGCATTTACACCGATTTCCAACCGCGAAAACATCGATTCCTCATCATTTTTCCTATTTCCAACCTAGAATCAAAAGCTATGGAAAGACAAGAAAATATGCAAACATACACATACATAATCATACACAAGCATAAGATAATCGAGTTTCACACCCTTACCCGATTTAATCGTGTTTAAAAAGTCGGTTGTATAGTATTCTTCTTTCCCAAGTTTCTCTCTTTTTCTTCTCTTCTTCTTTCTCTCTACTTTTCTTCTTCTCTTTTTCTTTCCTTTCTATTTTTCTCTCTTCTATTTCTATTTATGTTTCTAACTTACCCAAAATAAATGAAAAGACCAAAATACCCCTACATTCAAATATCTCGCAGACGCTCCCAAAACGCGATAAAATATATTCACGATGAAAAATAATATATTTTCAAATAAAAGTCAGGAATAAAATAAAATAATCAAAACGACTCAATTAAATAAAAATAACCAAAACTGGGTCGTTACACTAAGGCCTTTTTCTCCCAATCAAAGCTCAGATTAAAGTTCATGTTACATACTTCAAATATGTCAACTAGACCTCATTCCAATTCATCATGGATTTTGAGTAATTGTTTGAGCAAAATCACAAAATACATGAAAATGACATTTTTCCAACACTTAGTGAAATTTTCACTAAGTCCAAATATGCCTTACTTTTTCCCAAATGTAGGGACATTTTTCACCTTGATCCAAGTCAAACCAGGTCTAGGGGTGGACATCAAAGTTAAAGTATGTCATGAGGGCTTTCCAACAAGTACCAGATCATCTCCAAATTCCATTTGAGCAAGGAGATACAACCCTTGGAACATGGCATCCTGAACTGATTTTTACAAGGCAAAATTTGTGCCTTTTGCTCGATTTGTCCAAATCTGACAAATCCAATCCTTGTCATCCATTTGGACACATCTAAGGATAAAACAAGAAGGGAATGATCTGATCCCCAAGCCTCCAAAGTCCAAGAATCTACAATAGCCATGCCAAACCTAAAAAGGCTACAAAGATGCCAAGACTCCAATTTTGTTTCCAAGCATTCAATGGATGCAACAAGGTGGCATGAACTGAGCCTATTCCAACTGAATTCAGTCCAAGTTTATCTCTGAACCAAAGCTACAAAGCCTGTGCTCTAATCTCAAGTCAATGGCTAGAGGAGACTTGAGATTCCATTTGATCACAATTGGCCACAGACCTGTACCAGTTGCCATTCATTATTGCTTGTAAAACAAACTTGCTCTACTATAAATAGAGCTCATTTGTGCTCAGTTTGAGTATACCAAAGCACCCAAACTGATGCTTTCCTCAAAATCTCACTTTCACTCCAATTTTTCCTTCTAACTCAAGTCACCATCGGGTTTTGAGTTTGAGAGCAATTCCAATCCAACCCATGGTTCACACACCTCACATATAACATATAGAAGTGATCCAAACTCTTACATAACATCTGGAACATCAGATTCTCAAAATCACCAGCCATCTGCACAAGCCTTTGACAGATTTGCAGTTGATGTGCAAAATCAAGTTCCAGCTCAATTCAATCCACTCCAAGCATTCAAACACACTCCATAGCACCTAAGGAAGTTGTCCACATCATTGGAACCAAGCTGTAACACCTCCAACCTAGAACTCGATCACCAGCTGCAAGAGGTAAGCATGAACTCTTCAAACTCCATGATGCATGCATATTTTACTGCACAATAATTTTGCCATATGTTCCTAATCTTGTATGGAGTAATAACCCTCAATCAATTGCCATGAATCAATCGTGTGTGAGATTTCATTATGTTCATGCAAAAATTAGGGTTCTTGAGATTTTCTTCTGATTTCTCACTCAATACTCAAAATAAATGCAATTAATCTATATGGTTGTGATCCTTGTTCAAAAGCGAACAAGATTGGTACTTGAATCGTGCAGAACCATTGAGAAATCATGGAGAAAAGTGAGAAAACGCAAATCTGAAAAAACAGAGGGCGCGGGCAAGAACTTGGTGTTCTTGGCGCCATAATTCAAAATTTTGAATTTTAGTTATTTTGGTTAATTGATTCAAAAATTAATTTCTCTCTGAATATTTATGTTTTTGAATTGATTATTTTTCTCAAAATTCACTAAAATGTTTAAATATTTTATTTTACAAAAAAATCCAATATATATTATTTATTTAATGTAGTTAGAATTTTTGTAATTAATTTTATTTTAATTGTTTTTAAACATTTTTTAATGAAATTCCCACTTTGATCTTTCAAAACCAATTGAATTTCAAACTCTCATGTAATTAAAGTTGATTTTTCAAAATATTTTCCAAAGTGTACAACTTGTTTTTTAATATAATTGATATTTTATCATTTAGTATTTAAATTACCTTTGAAAAATGACACCTTTATTTAAAATTAGGGTTCCCTCTTGATTTTAAATTTTCAAACCCTTTTGGGCCTCCAATAGAGTGTAAAACCCAATCCCTTTTTGAAACCAAAACCTTTTTGGGCCTCAGTTATTGTATAAGACCCACTGTGATTTCAAAAATCTCGGAGCGATCGCCGTTTTCAAAACATTTTCATCTGGGCCTCCCCTCGTGTTGTAAGTCACATTTCTTTTCCTTTTTTCAAATAATTTGGGCCTCTCCTTGAGTTGTAAGACCCATCCCTTTGTACAGAAACCTTTTTGGGCCTCAATCGTTGTATAAGTCCCGATACGATATTCAAAACAACGGTGCGATCACTATTAAGCCTTGGGCCTCTCCTTGAGTATAAGCCCCAACAATCTTTTCAAAAACAACTTCCCTTTTGATTTAGATTCAAATATACATCTTGTTATCAAAACTTTCTTTAATTTCTTTGAACAACTAACACTACAGCATGGAAGCTTGCTCACCTGTAAGTTTTAACAGCTTTCATTTACTCGCTTTCATATGTATATAGTTGTATTGTGGCAAGCTGCTCCTCTGTAAGTCTTCTTTCATACCCTTTTAAATACTTATCATATATCAACTGTATATATACTAGTATAGTTATTTAGAGTTTTCCCCGACAACTAGGTCTAGAACTAGGTAAAGCCGTGTTGGTCACTCTTTAAATACGGTCAAAACTAGATCCCCATAGGATTTCCAGATACAGTTTTGCCTTCTCTTAGGCTTAAATAATAAGGAACAAAGAGAAAGGCAGTATTCCTCGTGAACCTTTTCTCAGACTATCACTATTAAAAATCTTCAAATAAATTCTACTCCCCGGAGTTGATCTATTCTCGGTGAATAACATCTCTTGAGTTTCTTCAAACCTCAGAACTTTCACTAAATGATCTATTCTCGGTGAATAGCATTTCTTGAACTTTTCTTGGTTTGGGACCCATATGCTTCCTAAAAGCATCCCCGCCTCCTCTTGGGCTTTGTACAAGGACCCTCCGACTTCCTAGAAGTTCTCATGCCTTCTCTTGGGCTTAATACAAGGACCCATAAGACCTCTTAAAGGTATAAGACAGAACTTAGTCATCCTTTGCTAGAGCAATCTTTCCAGTGTCAAATCTCAGACCAATTTAGGACTGATTCTCATCCCTTAAAAACAACTGCCTCCTCTTGGGCATCATACAAAAGATAAAACTCTTCCGCACCAGTAGACTTGGACAGTCTAAACCCCCTTGAGTCTCAAAGACATTCTCAAGTTCCCTACGAACGTAGGGGGAACCATGATCATCCGATCAATTCCCAGCTGAGTTAAAACCCAGTCTCTCTCCTAAAAATTCCCCAACTAGGGTCAATTTATCATTAGTATAACACTATCCTAAATTAGAACCTCAAGGTATCTGATATCTCAACTTTTCTGGAAACCAGCAGCAAGAGTTGATTTTCCTATTTGGACCTGCCTAGGAATTTCAATAATCCCCAGTAGAAGCTAGCCTCCTCTTAAGCTTTGTATAATGACCTTTCCTCAACACAATTAGTCTTCTCTTGGGCTTTGTACAAGTGATTCTCCCTAGCGGAGCTAATCTTTTCAGACTCTCTTGTTGATTCAATCACTTTTCAGACTCTCTTGTTGAGTCCACCAACTTTTCAGACTCTCTTGTTGAGTCAATCACTTTCCAGACTCTCTTGTTGAGTCGATCAACTTTTCAGACTCTCTTGTTGAGTCAATCACCTTTTAGCACTCTCTTGTTGAGTCAACCCTTTTAGCCTCAATCTTAGGCTTTGTACAAGACAGTCACTCTCTCGTTGAGTCAATCTTTTCCAGCCTCCTCGCAGGCCGGGTATAAGGATTTCCCCTAGCAGAAGTCAGAGTCCTCTTAGGTAGGATGATTTCTCCAACTTGTTCAGCCACAATCCTGGGCTTCGTACAGGACAGATAAAAACACTCTCTTGTTGAGTCAAAACCTTTTTCGCCTCAATCTTGGGCTTTGTACAAGACATAAATCTTCAAAACCTTCTCTTAAGCTGGGGACAAACATCTTCCCCAGCGGAGTCATTTCCTCCCAGCCTTCGTCTAGACCTTTTTCATCCTCATTCTTGGGCTTTGTACAAGACACATAGAAATATCCTCACCAGAGTCAGCTAAATTTCCCATTTCAGCCTCAATCTTGGGCTTTGTACAAGACACATACAAACCTCCTCGGCTGAGTCAAAATCCCTTTTTAGCCTCAGTCTTGGGCTTTATACAAGGCAGATAGAACATTTTCCCTGGAAAAGTCAAACTTATAGCCTCCTCTTAGGCTTTGTATAATGATATCCCCAAAGAGTCAGTCTCTTTTTAGCCTCAATCTTGGGCTTTGTACAAGACACATAAACGCTCTCTTGTTGAGTCAATCTTATCCAGCCTCTTCTTAGGCTTTGTGTAAGGACTTCCTTAGTGGAGTCAATCAACCTCTTAGCTTCAACCTTGGGCTTTGATCAAGGCACACAAAAAATCAACAATCCCCTCAGAGGAAGCCCAATCCCTCTTTAGAGATGACAAATTCTCTCTCAGTCAGACCTTTTAGCTTCAATCTTGGGCTTTGAACAAGACACAAATAAACCTGTTTAGCTTCAATCTTGGGCTTTGAACAAGACACTAAAACATCATTTTCCTCCCTTAGAATAGGAGGAACTACGATTGCTCTGATTTCCCTGTTTCATTTAAACGGGAATACGTAGGCATAAGATTGCGAAATCTTAGCGAGCATACTAAACAAAAACTCTAGGTCTAGTACCTTCACACATCAATCAAAACTTAGGTCCAGTACCTTACCAAAAACATCAGAAAAACCCGAACATCAACTAAAACTCACTCACTCTCTCACATCTCCCAAGAAACTTTCCCAACCCATTAACGGATAAACACCATCAAGTACAAAGCGAAACCTAAAGCTAATATCTTGTGGATAACCACATATAGGATGGGTAATTGACAACTCTCCATTGTATAAACTGACCCCAGACCCCCCAATCTCTTTAAAGCGTTTGTTCAGTTAAAGATTCGCGTGCAAGGTTAGTTTTAGATACCTTCCCTTTCCCTTCCAGCTTCACGAGATAAATAAGAAATCAGAAAGTAGCACCTCCTCCTACCATTGCGGTGAGGAAAACCCAGCGATAAGGTGGTCGCGTCACCGACAAAAATCGCTCGCTACAAAGGTTTCTACTACTGGGGTGGCTATTACATCCAAACATAATACGCTTTCAGTTGTTTTTATTTTAAAGACCAACCAAAATGGCCACCTCAGTGCCACGTTGGGCTGACTGGGTGCCATATCACCATCATCTTCTTCCTCAAACTCTCTCGCTCGTGCCCTAACTTCATCATCTCACACCCAGATTTTCCAACAAATATATCTCACTCGTATCCCAACCATTTCCCATGAAATAAAGCTCAAAGTTGGATTATTTTTCACGAGGAACAACAATATGACAATAGTTTCAACTAACAGCCACCACATGATTCACAAAACATCACACAACAGTGCAACTTCACACAACTTCAACATGTTATAACATGATATGTTCAAACAAGATAAAGCCAGCAATCATTCAAAACCACAAAATGCAACACACACTATATTTTGCTAATCAAATGAAAGCAGGGAAGTGCATAAACATGTTAGTTTCGAAGGATGGAAACCTTACTGAAATTCTGGTACCAGACGTGTGATGTTAAGGTGCGATGTCACAACAACACACTCTGTACAATGGACAGCAATAACAGTAAATAAATCAACACAATGATTTGTTCACCCAGTTCGGTCTAACTACCTACATCTGGGGGCTACCAAGCCAGGGATGAATTTCACTACTTGTAGAATTAAATTACAGACTCAACAACCCAGTTGACAATCTCCTAATCTTAATTCCTACTAGTGACTTTCTACCTAAGAAACCACTTAGATATGAGAACACTACTCAATCCTTAAAACCACTCAAAGAACAACCTCTTTGAGAACTCTTGATTCTGCTTCACAACTTTGATCAAGTAATACAACTCTCTTTGCTTCACAGCTTTAGAGAGGACAGAATACGACACAGCAATTCACCCTAGAATTCTGGTTATACACCTTGTACAAAATACTCAAGACACTCAGCCTCTGCTCTTGATCTTCTCCCCGTATTTCTGTACTTTTTCCTTTGGTCTTGTGCGCTTTATATAGCTCCTGAATTGGGCTTGGACTTGTCACAATATTTGATCAGATTTGTTAATTAAAACTGAATCTTCAAAACAGATTTTATCCCCAAAATCTTTTTAAATCTTCAACCTTTTAATTCTCCAACAGATCTGCAATCAAATCTCCCATGTAACAGAAAATATCTATCCCAAGATATTCTTATCCAATGAGTCAACCACTCTCCACAATTCCAGCTAATACGCGTGCCCTAATAACATGTCCTGCTGTTATTAATTCTGCAGGTCTGATGTTACTACATCACCTGTGTGACATCAGACATCCAACTTCAGCACTTAACTACTTAACACAGCCCAGTGTTAAGACTTCAATGTTACAACATCAGCACCTTGACATCAACATTGAATATCCTTTGTTTTACCAAAATTCCAGCCAATCCAGGAACTATCAATCTCCCCCTTTGGCTAATTTTGGCTAAAACAATCTCTGCACTCTGCAAACAACTTCTGCACTCTGCACCTTCAGAGATTTCAGCAGCGGAATAATCTTCAATCATTTGAACCTTATTAGCAGCAGTTTGACAATCTTCAAAGTCTTCAACAATTGATCTGTTGCAACACCATCTTCATTATTGACAACAGCCGATTGGTGCTCCTCCTTGAAAAACATGAACCAGCATCACAGCTGTTCAGTAGCTCACAATGTGCAGCACTTCTCCCCATTGTTGTCTGCCTGGCTGCACTCTTCAAATGCTATGATATATTCACTAGTAGCTCAGTCTAAACTCCCCCTCAATAACTGTACTTCTGCATCACAACTAGCAGCACTTGACCTTCTTTGATACTCTTGACTCTCTTGGCTATTTCTCCCCCTTTTTAGCCACAATTTGACAGACCTCAACAAGTAAGTCCTATGACACCCTTTGCTGCAAAATCCATGGACAAGTACTCCCCCTATCATGATTAACAAATGCTCTAGATGAATATGAACATTTGAGCACACTTGCTGAGCACATTCATTTTGGTACCACTGTCCCTTTTTCCACAGACAGTCATTCCCTATCATAATCTTCATCTTCAGACTTCCTGATCAACTTCAGTCTTCTCTACATTCTCCATCCAAGGCAAACCTTCTACTTCATCATTCTCCCGTATGACTATGTAGATGCTCCTTAGATATAATGTAAGCACTAAGCTTCAGATCCAGAACAAAGACATCCTTCACCAAGGATACTCTTGACACTCTTGACACCAGGGTATTACATATGCTCCACTACTGGATTTACTATCACTGTGTCACAAACTCCACAAATTCTCAGCTTACTTATAAGCTTTACTGAGATCCAGTCTCTCCAAGAGATCCCACTTCCTCTTTCCTTACATCCACCAGTAGTTGTTGAAACTGGTGATGCTTAAACACATGACCATAATCTCCACTTCTTCTGACCAAAATGCTAGAGCATTCAACTCCACATGTCCAATCTTAATCATCTTCCAGATCTAACCACCAGCAAACATGATGTTATAACATCTTTTGGGATATCAGCTTTTCATCACCATTCAAAGGACTCATTGCACAAAGATGTCTTTCAAGAAGCTCCCAATAAAACACAGTCAGAGCAACTTATTCATACACACCTGAATACCATAAGTTCCCACTCAACCATATCCAGAGTATCTATACCAAATTCTTTTTCCAGAACATACTTCCACCATTTTATGAAAAGCACAGGAATGTTATCTAGTATGGCCTTTTGAATTTTCTCAGAAGTTCTAACACCAACGGCTTCCTTTATTTGAGAGATATCATGGACATTTTCATCATACTTATCTCTGATCTTCCCATTTCTGGAAGAGATGAACACTTTACTCCTGGATTTTGTAGTACCATCCACATAGATCTTCTGCTTATCAGTTCTCATCTTTGGAGGTGACTCAATAGCTTTCCTCTTCCTTGATTTCAGTCGTTTAGCAACCCTATGAACCACTTTTGCAATTAGTTCATCATCACTCTTCGTTATTTTAAGGCTAGAAGTACCTTTCTTGACTTGAGATGTTTTAACATCAGCTCTAGCATCTGCATCTACCAACCTACGGATTGTCAACTTGTGAAATTTTTCTTCTGAACTATAGGAGTCATTAGTCAGGTTGTCATCTTTCTTGGCCTTGTAAGTATTCAGCTCCCAACACTTCCTAAGGTCACAGTTTTTGATCCTTCCATCAGCATTGTTGACTCCTTCATCTTGCTCACATAACTGACTACTCACATCATCCAACTTAGGAGTAACAGCACCATAAGTCATTAACCCAGATTGACTTTTCACCATACTTTCACACTTGATGTCATCATCTGATGTTACAGCATCATCACTAGATAAGCTTTCCACTTGAGGTATCCACTGATAGCAATTGTCTTTGGATCTTACTCCCTTCATCACTACCTCATTCTGCTCATCAGCTACCACACATTCATCTTTGGTGTAGCTTACGTTGTAACCTTCATCACAAAGTTGACTTATGCTAATTAAATTAGCACTCAACCCTTGAACAAGGAGCACATTATCAAGAGTAAGGCCATCATGATTCTTCACTCTTCCAGCTCCTTCTACTACTCCTTTTTCATCATTGCCAAAAATAACACCATTTGCATGGCAAGGATTGAACTCTACCAAATGCTTCTTGGATCCAGTCATGTGCTTTGAACATCCACTGTCAAAGTACCATGTTCCTTCTATAGCCTCTTTGTCATCCAAGTGAGCCAATAAGCACTTCACCTTCTCCTTAGGTACCCATTGTTTAACAACTTTGGGCCTGTGCTCTCTCCATCTGTTTTGAGGCTGAGGGTATCCATGCAGCTTGTAGCAAGAGTACTGCATATGTCCAAACCTTCCACAGTAATAACATCTCACCCTTTCATCTTTGAATCTTCTGCCATGATGAGATTGCTTATGCTGCCATCCATGATGTGGTCTCCTCCTACCATAACTGCCCTGCCATCTATTCTGTTGATATCTTCTCCCATAAGTCGGCTGAGAATGCTGTTTCCTGGATTGTCTCCCATGATGGTGAGGCTTTCTTCTTCCATATACATAAGGAACAACATTGGTGTATCCATAACCATACCCATACCAGTTGTCCTGATGTTGAGACATCTGATGAGACATGTGATGTTTGAACTGAGCAGCTTGCATGCTCTCATGGTATTGTGGGGGCATATATTGGCTAGCTCCCAGTGGCTGCTTTCTCTTCTGATAGGGACCAGTCTTCTTCTCAATCTTCTTAGGTTGTGAAACATCAGCTTTCTTAGGGGTAGGATCCTGCTTCTTTGGCTGATGTTGAGATGAAAGTTGTGATACTTCCTTCTTTGAACCTGAAGTGCTTCCTTCTGAAGTTCCCTTGTCCTCAGCCACATAACCTATCCCAGCTTTATCTCCAGCAGCTTTTTCTAACTGAAGTATCTTGTCAAGTGTGTCTGTACCACAGCTCAGCATCCTAACAGACTTGGTCATTTGATCAAGATGAGCTCTAACTAGCACCACTTCATTTTCAAGATCAGTCTTTTCATTCTCTAGCTGAGCAATCTGTTGCTTGTGGCACTTGTTTTCTTGACAAATCTCAGCACTCTTTAAACACAGCTCTTGATAGGTGGATGCCAACTCCTCATAAGTAACTTCTCCATCACTAGAATCATCATCAGAAACAACAGCTCCTGTTAAAGCTCTCACATGCTTTGCTGACTCGCCTTCACTTTCACTATCAGAGTCAGACCAGGAAACTGTCATGCCCTTCTTCTGCTTTTTCAAGAAGGTGGGACATTCTTTCTTGACATGTCCATACCCTTCGTACTCAAAGCACTGCACTCCTTTGTCTTGGGCAGTTTTCTCTTCATCCTTCTTGCTGGTGTCAGAAGTCATGTTCTTGACATTAGGCCTGGAGTTATTATTCATTCTCTTGAATACTTTGGTGAACTGTCTTCCCAACATCACTATGGCCTGAGACAGATCCTCCTGGGATTCAGATTTCTTCCCTTTCTCCTCTTCACCATTTGTCACCAGGGCTATACTCTTTGGCTTCTTTTCTGGTTCTTCCTCATTCAACCCAAGCTCAAAGGTTTGAAGAGATCCAATGAGCTCATCTACTCTCATCTTGCTGATGTCTTGTGATTCTTCAATGGCAGTAACCTTCATCTTATACTTCTTAGGTAGGGACCTAAGGATCTTCCTCACAAGCTTTTCATCTGTCATATTCTCTCCAAGAGCACTAGATGCATTGGCCAGCTCAAGAACACTCATGTGGAAATCATGAATAGTCTCATCTTCCTTCATCTTCAGGCTTTCAAATTTTGATGTTAAAATCTGAAGTCTTGACATCTTGACTCTAGATGTTCCTTCATGAGTAGCCTGCAAGATATCCCATGCTTGCTTAGCAACTTCACAGGTATTAATTAACCTGAAGATGTTCTTATCCACTCCATTGAAGATAGCATTCAGAGCTTTGGAATTTCCAAGGGCAAGCTCATCTTCCTCCTTGGTCCATTCTTCTTCAGGCTTTAGGTTAGAGGTGCCTCCAGCGTCGTCATCCTTCTCACACATGACAGGTGCTTTCCACTCTTTAATAACAGCCTTCCAAGCCCTACTGTCCAAGGATTTTAAGAAGGTGGTCATCCTTGGCTTCCAATAGTCATAATTGGATCCATCCAAAATAGGGGGTCTGTTGACAAATCCTCCAACCTCTTTGTCCATCTTCACACCAGAAAGTATCTTCCCCAGATCTCACCCAGAGCCAGACAGGATGCCTGCTCTGATACCAATTGAAATTCTGGTACCAGACGTGTGATGTTAAGGTGCGATGTCACAACAACACACTCTGTATAATGGACAGCAATAACAGTAAATAAATCAACACAATGATTTGTTCACCCAGTTCGGTCTAACTACCTACATCTGGGAGCTACCAAGCCAGGGATGAATTTCACTACTTGTAGAATTAAATTACAGACTCAACAACCCAGTTGAGAATCTCCTAATCTTAATTCCTACTAGTGACTTTCTACCTAAGAAACCACTTAGATATGAGAACACTACTCAATCCCTAAAACCACTCAAAGAACAACCTCTTTGAGAACTCTTGATTCTGCTTCACAGCTTTGATCAAGTAATACAACTCTCTTTGCTTCACAGCTTTAGAGAGGACAGAATACGACACAGCAATTCACCCTAGAATTCTAGTTATACACCTTGTACAAAATACTCAAGACACTCAGCCTCTGCTCTTGATCTTCTCCCCGTATTTCTGTACTTTTTCCTTTGGTCTTGTGCACTTTATATAGCTCCTGAATTGGGCTTGGACTTGTCACAATATTTGATCAGATTTGTTAATTAAAACTGAATCTTCAAAATAGATTATATCCCCAAAATCTTTTTAAATCTTCAACCTTTTAATTCTCCAACAGATCTGCAATCAAATCTCCCATGTAACAGAAAATATCTATCCCAAGATATTCTCATCCAATGAGTCAACCACTCTCCACAATTCCAGCTAATATGCGTGCCCTAATAACATGTCCTGCTGTTATTAATTCTGCAGGTCTGATGTTACAACATCACCTGTGTGACATCAGACATCCAACTTCAGCACTTAACTACTTAACACAGCCCAGTGTTAAGACTTCAATGTTACAACATCAGCACCTTGACATCAACATTGAATATCCTTTGTTTTACCAAAATTCCAGCCAATCCAGGAACTATCACTTACCTCTTGGAGAAAGTCCAAGGTCTCTTCTATGGTGCTTATTGAATGGAAATAATTACCTGCCTTGCTTTGTTGATGCTAGAAGAGAAGATGCAGATGGTTATCAGCTTTGGAAAATACCTCACAAGTGGAACCCGATCCTTCTTGCAACAATGGAGGTTGAAAATGGCAGATGAGGTTTGAGGAGTTACAGAACTTTTCCAGGTGTTGGAATAAGTTCTAATGGATGTATATAGGTGGTTTGTGGAGTAGGTTTGTGAAATGCACGAGCAAAATGATCTGGAGCCGTGTTCTTGCAATTTTGCAAGAATGAGTGAGTGAGAGATTTCAGAGAGTATAAGCCTTTCTTTTGGGGTAATTTTGGTGTGTCTTGGACTGAGGATTGATCCTCTATTTATAGGAGAAGTGAGGGACTTGAGGTATGGACAGATTTCACAATTTGCCAAAAACACCATTTCTTGCAACTTCCTTCGTGCAAGCTGTCTTACTGAGTCATGAGGCTATAAGTTTCAGCAAATGGTCAAAAATAGTGTTTGGACTATTGAGCTGTATTGATTGGATTGTAACAAGACTCTATGCTGCCAGAAAATTGGAATGACCATACTTCCTTGAAAAAGTTTCTCTCTCATTGCATCAACTTGCCTCAACTTGCATAAACTAACATATTTTAAGTTTGCAACTTGTATTTTTCGTGGCAGAGGTCTTACACACTTTAATTGTGCTTCTAAACCTCACACTACGCCAAAATTGATATTTTGTATCGCCTAATTTAATAGCGCTTTTAAAGAAAGTGCTATTAAAAAGGGAACACATACATCTATAATAGCACTTTATAGTCGGGCGCTATTATAGGATGCAGACAATGTAATTTTGATAGCGCTTTGTCAAAAAATGCTATTAATAAATTTCACTAAAATAGCGCTTTTTTTAAAATGCTATTGATATTCTCAATTAAGATAGCGCATTTTTAAAAACGCTATTAATATGTTCAATTAAGATAGCACTTTTTTGAAAACTCTATTAATTTAATGTTCTATGCTCCATTAAGATACCACTTTGTTAGAAACGCTATTAATTTACTACTCTATGATAGCATTCATGTTAAAACGCTATTTATTATAGAATATATAATAAATAATAAATAATATAAATAATACATAAAATAAAAAATATATATATATCTTTCATAATCTATAAATGATAAAGTATCAATGTATGAAGGTTTTTTTTTTGAGATTGCCATGAACGCAGTTTAATATCTTTCACTAATTTGTAATTTTGTTTTGCATTTTCATTTTGGGAGGGTTGTGAAAAATTGTAAAAACCAACTTTGATAGTTATACATTTCTTAAAAAATTGTATATTTTTATAAATATTTTATTTTTTAAATTAAATAAATTGTATATATTTTAAAGAGTAAATTGAGAATGAAAATTGGTCAAACCAAAATCTTTTGTAACCATTGTTTTTAATATTTGCATTCGGATCTCACGAACCTCCGTCTCGCAGGTAAGCACTCGGATCTCCCTATTTTGATGTTTTAGTGTGTTCTATCCCTACCATCGTGTTGCTCGCTCCCCATAGAACTGAAGCCCTAGGCTTCTTGTTTGAATTAGGAGTTGGTCTCCGATTTAATTCCATTCCTTCAGGTTTTAGGGTTTCAGATTGGGTATTTTGATTTGGATAGTTAAGAATTAGGAGATTGACAGGTGATTAGGGAAGGGGTGACGAGATGGTTTGTTCCGATGGTGGTGTTCAATGCGGCGATGCGAAATTCCGGCGAGCTTTCAGAGAAGACGGAGAGGAAGGAGAATGAAGAGAGAGAATAAGAGCGAGGTGATTCGTTACGTTTCTCATTTTCTGTTTTGTTATGAGTTTAATCCTTCGCATTGGTCCTCATGCTTCCCACCGTGCACCTTCACATGTGAACCCTCGATCTGGATCAACATTTGATCGAACGGCCTTGATGACGCCCTAACTGCAAGTCAATGATAGCATTCATGTTGGAAACACCATTTTAATTTCCCTTCAAAAATAATGAAATTCATGTTTTTTTTCTCTGACTCTTATGTTGAACACTCAACTAAGGCATTGTTGTTTGTGTTTGTGCTTTTTCCCCAAATTTTATTAATTGAAATTCCTTACTTTGAAAAAGGAATGTCGTGTTTTCCAGAGTTATGATGATAAAGGACCCATTATAGATGTTGTTGCCTGGCATGATGGGGAGGTCTGGAGGGCTGCCCATGACACACAAAGTCTTGAAGATGATCCGAATTGTGGAATGCTTGCTAATTTTGTGCCTTTAACTAATTATAGGTACACTTACTTTCTGGTTTTAGTTTTGTTTTTATGAATATCTACTTTTGTTTATAGCTTTTTCAGAGATATCTCGTGAGATTGGAGAGATACTTAGTTTTGGTAACATATTTTCTAACCTAATAAAATTATACTTCACTCGTCACTACATACAGACCCTGATTTGAAAACCATATAATCCTACTGATTCACAACTTGCTTTCTTGATATATTTCTTTTGCAACAAAAGCCTACCATAAAGGTTGTAGATATGAAGATTTATATCAATGTGAATCAGTTGCATGGAATTGGCACCTGAGTGAGTTGTTCTTGTGTTTAATTGAAATATTTATTTCTCTTGAAATAATTCAACACCGACCTTTTTATAGTATGTACATAATATATATTAAACAGATCTATTTATTTATTTTTGGTTGTACAATCATATCAAACAGTTTAGATGACATTCCACAAACCGTACTTCTCAATATATTTGGTTTCTCTACTCTGCCTATTTAGATTTCTATACTATTGTTTATAACTGAATTAAATCACATAGATGTTGTTGTTATTTCCTTAGAAAGGAACACGCGACTATTTAGCACAAAAAGCTTAGTTATTACTCATATTTTTCCTAATTGAGATGTTCCTGAATTTATATAATTTTCCATTGAAGAAATTTTATGTGGTCTAGCTATTGAATCAATTACCATTTTATTTCTTATAAAGTATAATCTTATACATTTAATGCTAACAATGACAGCCATTTATTTCAGGATTGAGAGGAAATATGGCGTCTTCAGAAAATTAGATGCTTGTACATTTGTTGTTAATGTCTATAATAATGGGAATGTTTTAAGTGTTGTAACAGACTGTTCTCCCCATGCCACCCATGTTGCTGGTATATCTGCTGCTTTCCACCCAAAGGTACTGATATGTAATTTGATCTGTATATTGAAATTCTTATAAGGTATAGTATACCTATTGATACATAATTTTTTTAGGAGCCTTTGTTGAATTGAGTTGCACCTAGTGCACAATTAATATCTTGTAAAATTGGGGATTCCCGCATAGGTTCAATGGACACAGGAACTGGTTTGATTCGGGCACTGATAGCTGCTGTGGAGGTGCATAAAATGTTTCTTTTTTATCTTCAGCTGATTATACTGGATATTCCCATTGGTGATATATGATTTTCCTCTTATATTTGTGTTTGCTAAACTTTGTTAATGTATCGTATGAGCAAGTAAGACTTATAGGAATGACCATTCCATGATTCTTTTTCAGCACAATTGGGATGTCATTAATATGACTTATTCCATTCTTTTTCAGCATAAATGCGATCTCATTAATATGAGTTATGGTGAAGTAACTTTACTGCCCAACTATGGACGCTTTGTTGACCTTGTGAATGAGGTATTTTCTTGAGTTTTGATTTTAACTAGGAACTTATATCTTTTCCATTTTCTATTTTCTAACTATAAATGCTTTGGTTGTTTTACATCTAGGCGGTGAACAAGCATCGTCTGATATTTGTGAGCAGTGCTGGTAATAGTGGTCCAAGATTGAGCATTGTTGGTGCACCTGGTGGTACATCTTCGAGTATCATCGGCGTTGGTGCATATGTTTCTCCTGCTATGGCTGCTGGTGCTCATTGTGTTGTTGAACCTCCTTCAGAGGGGCTTGAATACACTTGGTATATAATATTTGTTTTAAACCACCTATCCTTATTTTTTTTTAATTCCGATTTTGCATTGTTATTATTGCATGATTGATTGGATTATTACAGGTCTAGCCGTGGGCCAACGGCTGATGGAGACCTTGGTGTGTGTATAAGTGCTCCTGGTGGTGCTGTTGCTCCTGTTTCCAAGTGGACTCTTCAACGGCGCATGCTCATGAACGGGACATCAATGGCATCACCATCAGCCTGTGGTGGAACTGCATTGGTTATAAGTGCAATGAAGGTTTTCAAGAGTCTGAATATTTGGTTAAGGAAATGTATAAGGGATTGATGTCTCAAATAGAAAATCCGAGTGATCCGGTATGTGCTAATGCTTGGCACAAAGCTGTTTCGTCGAAAGTAGCATGCTTTGTGTGGAGAATCTTTCAAAACATAATCTCTACTAGGGATAATTTAATTAGGAGAGGGGTTATTAGTAATGATTAGGGTTGGTGTGTAGGGGAATGTGGTAAAGTAGAGTCTGTCAATCATATTTTCTTCGAGTGCCCTGCATTTTCAAAGGTCTGGTTTGGAATTTGTCAGTGGTTAAACAGAGCATCAGTGCTGCACAATGATAGTTTCTCGCATCTGAACCAATTTGAAGGGCTTATAAATGGAGATTATAAAACTCGTAAAAAAGCTCAAGTCATTTGGTTCGCGTGTGTGTGGAACATTTGGGAATTGAGAAATGATAAATTATTTAAAAACCAGAATATAGATTCAGGTAATCTGGTAGAGAAGGTTAAATTAGACGCCTGGAAGTGGTTAAAAGTTAATTCAAAGGACTCGAATATTGACATATCCTGGTGGTGTATGAATCCTAGATCAGTTCTAGGTGTTTTAGATTATTAGAGTTGGAGTTCGGGTGAATTTAATTGGCTGATGCATTATGAATTTCTGGTGTTGATTTTGGATCTTGGGTTGGTGTTTGTGGTGGGGTCGGACTGTCGTAGTTTGGCAATTTTTGGATGTCACTCTGGAGCTGAGGAGCATATTCTATTGTTTGGAATGGATCTGGGATTGATTGGGTTAGCTTCAGTATCGGATGGTTGCAGTAGAGGGGTTGGTCAAGAATATCCAGCAGGAGTATTCTATCTTTGTAAATTCTCATCGATTCAATTTCAGTCGATTCTGTCTATGTTGCTTTGGTGTGATTCAAGGATGACTCATTTGCATTTGCATCAGAGGGTTTTTATCAAGTTTGGATGCATCTCTAAATGGTAAATTGGTCTCTTCCCTTGGGCGGGCTGGCTGGGTTTGATTCTGAGTGTAGTTTGCAGGTATTATCTTGGGCGTAGAAGACGCTGGCTCTGAGCCCATAAGCGATTTGTAGATGCTGAATAATTGTATGACTGGTGTCGTCGTTGATCATTAGAGGCATTGGCGAAGAAGCAATGATAGTTTCCAGGAAATTGTTAATATCGAAACTCCTTATCATCAGTTTTCTAATGGGAGGGCAGACAATTTTTAGCAGTGGGGATGCTTAGCTTTTCCTGTTATGGAGTGGATAGTGAGTTAGCTGGGCTTAGAGTTCGTCGGAGTTCCCATTAGTTGTGGTGTCTGCATTTAAGGCCTCGTTGAGCTTGAGGCCCCTTGAAACACTATATTTGAATTCATCAAATTGGCTGGATTGGGTTTGGCAGATTGAATGAAAAATCAGTTGTTGTTATAAGTTTGCTTGGTCTGGAATCAATATTTGTCAAAGCCTTACTTGGCCTAGGATTTTTGGAGCCTCGGTCCTTTAGCAAGGAGCAGAATCAGGAGTATTCAAGCTTAACTGACATCATTATTGGGTGTTCTTATTAAGGTTTTAGAGTTCATTTGATAGGCGGCATGGCTCAGTATTCAGTCTCCTTATGATATTTCTTGGCCGTGAGGTCCTTGATCTTTGGAGGTTGGTCTACGGGATAAAGTGATTTGTGTTGTGTTGAGCAGAGTGCGGTGATCTCGTCCATCCTGTTTACTGGCCTTGGTTGTTATTACCGTGATTTTCTTTCGATGCATTGGTTGCATTTATCCACATTTTTTACGTGGCCATTCTGTCAGCATGATTATTGAAGTATGGGTTCTGGCTTTGGATAACTTGTTGACCTTGACTATTATGTTTGATCAAAGATGGAGGTGTTGTGTTGTGGTTAGATTTGATCAAGTTGGAGATTTTATTCAGGCGTCCAGTCCTGGCGGTATTCGGGATTTAGTAGCTGCTGGCTTAATGTCTCAATGAAGTAGCCACATTTGTGTTTGGTTCTTTAAAATCTCAAGTTTCTGTCAGCATTTTGTGTGGGTGATTGCAGCAGCCACGGTGGAACTGTTTTATGGCAGGAGTCACATATAATCTTTTGTGATTTTTTATTAGTTTTTGTTTCTGGTAGTTTTGGCTGGGTGTTTATTATATTAGTGATGATCCATGTTACTGTTATTTTGTTAACCTTTCTGCTTAGATCTCTGTAACTGTTAGCACTCCTTGTGCATTTTTAATTCAATTTGGCTTTTTCAAAAAAAAAATTTGATTGGTACTACTGTGATTGCATATGCATGATATTCTGATGTGTATGATCCCCACGCAGGCCGAAGATTCAAGTTGTCATGCTGTTAGCAACATTTATAAAGAATGATTTTGTGTATAGAAAAAAAAGTGTAATACAACAACTATATATATTATGATATTTTTGTAATCAAAAGAATGATTTTGTGTAAAAAAAAAACCAAAAAAGTACTACAATAGCGTTTTGTAGAGAGTGGTATTAATGAAACAACCTATAATAGCACTTTTATGGAAAAACGCTATTAAACAGGTTCCTTATAATAGCGCTTTGTTTGAAAGTGCTATCAAACAGGTTCCTTATAATAGCGTTTTGTTTGAAAGTGCTATAAAAATCATATCTAAGTGCGTATTATTAAACACAAAATGTCTATTTTAGTAGCCCTTTTGAAAAAAATGCTATTAAATACTGGTACTATAATAGCGCTTTTGGGAAAACGCTATTAAAAACTGATACTTTAATAGCGCTTTTAAAGTGCTATTAAATGAAAATATTTACAATAGCGACATGGTTAATAGCGCTTTTAAGCGCTATCAAAAAAAGCTATTAAATAGCTTTTTGTCGTAGTGTCAGAAAGGTGAGGAATTTGGTGATTAAGAGTGATTATGTATCATTATGCACATGATGGAAACTTGGAATTCAAGAAATGGACACCAAACTTCCCTTCTTATAATCTCTCAGCTCACTCAATGGATTGGGGATTCTAGTACTTTTTGGAAAGCCCCAAATGTCCTCTACAACTTTCATGTTCAAGAATGTTCCAAATTCTCAAAGGATCTTAGTGAAAAGTGGTCTTGAAGTTGGCTGAAAATTAGGGCAAAAAGTAGTGAAAATTCACTAAGTCTTTAATGGCCTTGAACTTCCAAGCCTCCTAACTTAAAAACCAAACTTTATTTGAAGGAGGATCCTCTAGTATATTTTGAAGTTCATGATGAGAGCTTCAATTTGAGCTTTGAGTCACAAAAATTGGATGTGTGGTTTGAAAGTTATGACTTTTCCAATTTTACACAAGGAGTGAATTCTTCTACACTTAGAAAAATTTAAGAACCAAACCTTGCCCTTTTTGCAAGAAACCTTTCAAATGGTGATTTCTCATGTTCTAACTCAAGAATCAAGCAAGTCTTGATGGAATATAGCTTGAATGCTTCATCTTGGGTCAAGGTAACAAAAGTCAAAGGCTTGACTTTATCAGGTGCAAATTAGGTCAGATGAATTCCACAGTGCGATCCTCAATGAATTTGTAACTTTGCATTTCTCCAATACTTTAGGTGAGTTTCAAGGATGTATATAAGCACAATGGATCATTTCCCATGGTTTGGGATCATGTTTTGACCATGAATTAGGGCATAGTCGACTTTCCACTGAAGAAAACCCTAATCTGGGGTCAGATGAACTTTGAGGCTCATTGTACTTGTGATGGGGTCAAACACTCTTGATTTCTTGTTGAATAAGATCTCTTGGATGTATGTGAGCTCAATTGGTTGATGAACCAATCAAGGCATTGACTGATCATACTAAGGTCCCTTGTGATTCTTTAGGTTAAAACCTTAATTCCACAACTCTTGATCTGATGGTCTCTTTTTAATTTCTCTTGATCCAAACATATGAGATCATGAAATATGATTTGAGAACCTCATGATTAGCTTTTAAGACCAAGTGGTTGAACTTTGGAGCCTCAGTTGGCTTTCATGAACAGATGACTTCAAACTAACAAACTCAATCACCTAGTGAACACTGGTGATGGATGTATGGAACCAAGGTGTGTCTTAGGAGACTTTAAAACATGTGAGAACTTGGCTTAGTGATTTTGTCCTTTTTCTTATGCAAAACCCTAGCTTTTACACAAAAGAACAAACTAGCAAGATATGATGGTTAGTTAACAATGCATAGATGATTGAAACCTAAATGCAAGTGCAAGATGTTATGACATCTAAGGGGTAAAAATTTGGAGTATAACAAAAGGACACAAAATCGTTCGACTCAAACGTCCCGACCCGATGTTACATATTAGAGCAAGACCCTCTAATCAATAAAAACCAAAATACTTCGAAGGCTAAGTCTTCGAGCACCAAGAGAGCTAGTCCTGAACATCTACACGTTACCCACGTGGAGGCAACATTCAAACAGGCAGGGTGAGTAATCACGAATCATTATATAAAGTATTAGGAAAAAGATATAATAGGCACACATATCATCATATCATCCAATCACAATCATCATAAGACATTATTCAATTCACAATATCGTCAACGCGTAAAATTATAAAGTAATCAGGCAATGTCACATAATATGAAATGCAACAACATAGACTCATGCATGTGGTACCAATTCGTCATATTGATGGACACTGGGCCATCACCCTCCAAAGACCCCCACCAATAGGATCGATTCTACACAATAACTGGAGCACGACACAAAACACTTTAATCCACATGATGGGATTAAAGCCACCACTGGACCGGAGTCCTAAATATGTCATGAATGCATGATGCAAACGTCATAATAATCATCATCACAGAATCATCAAAATTGCATCATCATTCATGAGTATTCATCAAACATCATCATATATCATTAATCGCATTCATCACAATTCACCATAAGTACGTCACAACTCATCATGTTTTATTCGTCACGACACAATCCCCTATTTTATCTCAGTTAGCCTCATTACTAGTTTCTTTATGTTCCATTACGTCGTATTAGCCTTACGGTTCAAGCAAAATTTGCATCACACGTGAAATCGGGACAGAAATCGCAAAAACGGATAGTTTTGGCAACAGCTCTGCCCATACGAATATCGCCATGCCCCATACGCATATGGCCCTCTTCCTCGCCCCTGGCCTGTGAATCATACGCTTAGGGTCGCCTGCTCAGGCCTCCCATACACGTATCACCCTGAGCGTTACGCGTATGAGCGGAGAGGGTTTTCCTCTCAAAACTCCCTTCAACCTTCCCATACGCGTAATGGCTAGCCCATACGCGTATGCTCCTTTTTCCCAAGATTTCCATACGCGTAATGGCCCACCATACGCGTATGACCACTTCCCCTTTACACGTACCCTATGCGTACGAGCAGAGGGTCGTGCTGGCTCTGGGGACGGGTGTGTATCATACACGTATTACCCTGGGAAATCCCCCTCATACGCGTAAGACCCCATCCTTTACGCGTATGGCCAGACGCAACTCCATAACTTAGATTTCGCATCTGTACGTAATCTTCCCCATTTTAGCACCTTCAATCATCCAAATCAGATCCAAACTACTCTCGATTCATCACAGATTCAAAGTTATAATCCCACTTCGTTATTTTCATCTATATTTTCTAATATCAGATCCTAATTCGTTACCCCAAACCCTAAAATCTCAGATCTAGTTTATGTTCATCACAGCAGCAGAAAACTCATACAATTCAACATCAATGACAGCATTCCCCACGAAAATTCATTATAGACATCATATACACAATTCACAAGGATCGTCATGCAAATTCATCATAAATTCGTCAAACACACATAGCACTCAAAACCTACATATACCTTAAACCCATAGCAGACATAATAACCCGGATTAACCCCCCATACCTTGAATTCTCAGCAAAAAGGTTCTTCCTTTTGTGTTTTACGGTTGATTCTTCCTTGGTTCTCTGTGCCCTAGTCTCTTTCTGTGTTCTCTTCACTTTTACAATTGCACAGAATAAAATTCCCTAAATCCCACTTTTATTTGTCAAACTTACCCCTCGGACCCCAATTATGACTTTCCCATCTTACCCTCACTTAATCTTCCCAATAATACCGCCTTACCCTTATTGTTCCTCTCCATTTATTTTAAATAATAATAATAATTTAAATAATATCATTCAATTATTCTATTATTATTACTAATAACATAATTATGATTAATCACTAAATTTCTAAAATGCCCTCAATATTTCTTAACTCAATAATACCCCACAACACGGCACAAATCATCATGCGTCACAATATTTCATCAAAATTCACCTAAAACACTGAATAATCATAATAAGTCAATTAAATAAATATTATAATTATTTTGGGCTGTTAAAACTCTCCCCCACTTACAAAATTTTCGTCCTCGAAAATTACCTGAAGGAAACAGAGTCGGATACGACTCCCTCATCTGGTGTTCACATTTCTAAGTCCAACTTTCACCAGCTGGTCCACCCCCATAATACCTTCACCAAAGCTATGTCCTTACCCCGCAGTTGCTTTATTTCACGTCCATCAATCCGCACAGGTAGTGCTTCCACAGGCAGGTTGTCTCTCACATGTACATCATCCAATTGGATCACATGCGAGGGATCTAGAATGTATTTCCTCAACTGAGCATATGAAACACATCTTGTAAATTCACAAGCGACGGCGGTAAAGCAACCCGATAAGCTACTTCTCTTATCCTTTGCAAAATTTGATACGGACCAACAAAACATGGAGTGAGCTTCCTAGACTTCAAAGCTCGACACACACCCGTCACCGGCGTAACTCTAAAAAATACGTGCTCTCCCTCCTGGAATTCAAGTGCTTTCCTTCTCTTATCATGATAACTCTTCCGACGACTCTGCGAAGCTCTCATCCTTTCTTGGATCATCTTAATCTTCTCAGTCATCTCCTGCACAATCTCAGGTCCGAGTACAGCACTCTCGCCTGATTCATACCAACACAATGGATTTCTACACCTTCTTCCATACAAAGCTTCATACAGCGCCATCCCAATATTAGTATGAAAACTATTGTTGTACGTGAACTCAATCAACGGAAAATGGCTATCCCAAGATCCTCCTTGATCCAACACATTAGCCCTCAGCAAATCCTCCAAGGATTGGATAGTCCTCTCCGTCTGCCCGTCCGTCTATGGATGATATGCAGAATTCATCCTTAACTTAGTACCCAAAGCATCTTGTAAACTCTTCCAGAACCTTGATGTAAATCTCGAGTCTCTATTGGACACAATGCTCGAAGGTATCCCATGCAACTTCACAATTTCCTCAATGTACATCTCAGTTAACTTCTGCATAGAATGATTAATCTTCATCGACAATAAATGAGCCGATTTAGTTAATATATCCACAATCACCCAAATCGAATCATTTCCCTTTGCAGTTTTCGGCAACTCCGACACAAAATCCATGGAAATGCTGTCCCATTTCCATTATAGAATATTCAACGGTTGCATCATACCTAAAGGCTTCTGATGCTCAATCTTTGACTTCTGACAAGTCAAGCACGCGTAAACATACTCTGTAATATCCTTCTTCATACCTGGCCACCAAAACAATTTCTACAAATTCTGGTATATCTTCGTAGCACCGGGATGGATACTCAATCTACTTCGATGCCCTTCTTCAAGAATACTCTTCTTAGTTTCTGGGACACACACCCTGTCTATGAACCTCATCACACCATTCTCGTCAATCCGAAATTCACCTCTGTTACCTTGGTTAATAAAGGTCAACTGATCAACCAACTTCAAGTCAGATTGTTGACCCACTCTGATTTCTTCCAGAATACCACTAGTCAATTTCAACATACCCAACCTCACACCGTCAGGAGTCTTTTCACATACTAAACTCAGGTCTCGGAACTGCTCGATTAATTCCAATTCCCTCACAATCAGCATTGATATACAATGACTTCCGACTCAATGCATCCGCCACCACATTTGCTTTACCAGGATGGTAATTCAAATCGAAGTCATAATCCTTCAATAATTCCAACCACCTTCTCTGCCTCATATTTAACTCTTTCTGATCAAACAAGTACTTCAAACTCTTACGATCGCTGAACACTTCAAACTTATAGCCAAAAACATAATGTCTCCAAATTTTTAACACAAACACCAAAGCTGCCAACTCTAAGTCATGGGTAGGGTAATTCATCTCATGAACCCTTAATTGTCTCAAAGTATACGCAACAACTTGACCCTTCTGCATCAAAACTCCACCCAGACCCATCTTCGATGCATCACAATATACCACAAAAGATTCATTCTGATTAGGTAAAATCAACACTAGAGCGGTCGTAAATCTCTTCTTCAATTCCACAAAACTCTCTTCACATGCAACATCTCACACATAAGCTTTCCTCTTTCGAGTCAACTGAGTCAAAGGTAATGCCAATTTAGAAAAGCCTTCGATAAACTTGCGGTAATAACCCGCCAACCCAAGAAAGCTTTGTATCTCAGTAGCAGACATCGGAGTCTCCCACTGTAACACAACATTAATCTTAGAAGGATCTACAGCAATCCCACCACTTGAAATCACATGGCCAAGAAAACTCACTTCCTTCAACCAAAACTCACACTTCAACAGTTTTGCATACAACTTCTTCTCATTCAACACTTGCAACACACTTCTCAAATGCTCAGCATGTTCTTCTTCAGATTTAGAGTATATCAGAATATCATCAATGAAAACCACAAAAAACTTATCCAAATACTCATGAAAAATCCTATTCATATACTCCATGAACACACCAGGTGCATTGGATACACCAAACGGCATCACAGTGTATGCATAGTGACCATACCTCGTTCTGAAAGCTGTCTTTGGAATATCATCAGGCTTAACACGAATCTAATGATAACCCGACCTCAAATCAATCTTTCTAAACACACAAGCGCCTACCAACTGATCTATCAAATCGTCGATTCTCGGAAGTGGATATTTATTCTTGATAGTCACTTTATTCAACTGCTGATAATCAACACACAACCTCATACTACCATCCTTCTTCTCCACAAACAGCACACGAGCACCCCACGGAGAAACACTCAGTCTAACAAACTTCTTCTCAAACAATTCTTCTAATTGTTTCTTCAATTCACTTAACTTAGAAGCGGACATCCGATAAGGAGCCATTGACACTAGACTTGTACCTGGTATCAACTCCACTGCAAACTCTACTTCACGTTCTGGAGGCAAATCACTTATGTCATCTGGAAACACATTTGGAAATTCACAGACAACAGGTAATTCGACACTAGCAGCTTCACGATCAACCTACAACGATGCAAACATTGCAAACACCACGACTTCATCTTTCAGAAGTTCATCTACTTGCTTAGCAGACAAGAACATCAACTCTCCATTATCACCAAACTCAGGAAACTCTACGGTCTTATTATAACAATTGATATGAACATAGTTGAACTCCAACCAGTTCATTCCAAGGATTACATCGATTTGGTGCAAGGGTAAACACGCCAAATCCATCACAAAACTCTTCCCAAAAATCGTCAAAGGACATCTCGAACACGCAAAAGTAGTAGTAATAGAACCATTAGCAAGAGTTTCTATCAACATACTACCCTTCATATCAGACAATTTCAAACCCAATCTAGTAGCATAGTCAAACGAAATAAACTAATGAGTAGCACCAGTATCAATAATAGCGACCAACTCTACATTATTAATAAAACAAGTACCTCGAATCAAGTTATCTTTCTTGGGAACTTTTGAACCACTCAAAGCAAACACTCTGCCATTGGTCTGAGCAGCAGTAGCAGTCTTCTTCGGTTTCTGATACTGGGTACTGATGTGACCCTTATGACCACAATTGAAATAGGTTGGACCTTCATCTTTGTAATAAGTAGCTCTATGGCCTTTCTTACCACATCTGTAATACCTCAACACATTATTGGTGCAAGCGTCAGCACGATGGCCTTGCTCGCCACACCTGTAACACTTAATAGAAGCGGGAGCTGCTTCCCCACTTGTCTTCTTCCCATCTGAAGCCTTATGCTTCCCTTTGTCATCTGGAGTAAAAAAAGGCTTTCCTCTAAACTGCCCTTTCTCTTTCTTCTCACTAAAATGCTTGTAGTGAGAAGATCGAGCTCGACTATCCTCATCACAGATCATACTCATATCCACTAGCTCCGCATACCTGCGAATCTGTTAGTATCCAATACACTGCTTGATTTATGGCCTCAACCCATTCTCGAACTTGAGACATTTAGACAACTCAGCATCAACACGGTTGTAGTGAGGACAGAACTTCACCAACGCTTCAAACTTTGCAGCATATTCAGCCATAGTCATGTTTCCTTGTTTCAATTCAAGGAATTCTACCTCTTTCTTGCCGTGAACATCTTCCAGAAAATACTTTCCCAAAAATTCCCGCTTGAACACAACCTAAGTTATTTCAGTACCAACATCTTCCAGTGTCTGACGGGTGTTATCCCACCAATCCTTAGTCTCTACTGACAGCATATGAGTTCCAAACTGAAATTGTTGAGCGTCAGTACACCCCATCACTCGAAAGATCTTCTCAATCACCTTTAGCCACTTTTATGCACTCTCTAGATCATGAGTACCCACAAAAGTCTGCGGATTGTTCTTCTGGAACTTCCCCAAAGCACGAAACTCGTCAGGAGCTCCACCATTCTAATTGTTCTGAGCCATTGCTTGACCAAGTGACTCCAACGCATCAGCGATAGCATGATCATTCCTTTCAGCCATCCTGCACACCATCATCAACGTTAGAAGAAATAAATCATCGACAGTGCACACGCACTCATCGACTGACAGGGACTGACATCATGCAAAACCTGGCCGGACATACCAACCTGCTATGATACCACTAATGTAACACCCTTCTACCCCAGATTCTCAATAATTATAATCAAATTAATATCATAGTACATCACCCAAGAGTGCCACATTTCGTCATAAATCGTCATAGTAACAAATCTTCTCTATAACACGGGTTATATCATCAATGAATTCAATTAATATCAAGCAGTGGAAATAAAAACTCAATACAAATATAATTCCAAAACGTCTTAAAACAAAACTCATAACATCATAATAGCAATAAAAGAAAGGACACAAAATCATTCGACTCAAACGTCCCGACCCGATGTTACATATCAGAGCAAGACCCTCTAATCAACAAAAACCAAAATACTTCAAAGGCTAAGTCTTCGAGCACCAAGAGAGCTAGTCCTGATCATCTGCATGTTACCCACGTGGAGGCAACATTCAAACAGGCAGGGTGAGTAATCACAAATCATTATATAAACTATAAAGTAAAAGATATATTAGGCACACATATCATCATATCATCCAATCACAATAATCATAAGACATCATTCAATTCACAATATCGTCAACACATCAAATTATAAAGTAATCAGGCAATGTCACATAATGTGAAATGCAACAATATAGACTCATACATATGGTACCAATTCGTCATATTGATGAACACTGGGCCATTACCCTCCAAAGATCCCCACCAATAGGATCTATTCTACACAATAACCGGAGCACGTCACAAAACACTTTAATCCACACGATGGGATTAAAGCCACTACTGGACTTGAGTCCTAAATATGTCATGAATGCATGATGCAAATGTCATAATAATCATCATCACAGAATTGTCAAAATTGGATCATCATTCATGAGTATTCATCAAACATCATCATATAGCATTAATCGCATTCATCACAATTCACCATAAGTATGTCACAACTCATCATGTTTTATTCATCACGACCCAATCCCCTATTTTATCTCAGTTAGCCTCATTACTAGTTTCCTTATGTTCCATTACGTTGTATTAGCCTTACGGTTCAAGTAAATTTTGCATCACACGAGAAATCGGGACATAAATAGCAAAAACGAATAGTTTTGGCAACAGCTCTGCCCATACGCGTATGGCCATGCCCCATAAGCATATGGCCCTCTTCCTTGCCCCCTGGCCTGCGTATCATACGCTTAGGGCCGCCTGCCCAGGCCTCCCATACACGTATCACCCTGAGCGTTACGCGTATGAGCAGAGAGGGTTTTCCTCTCAAAACTCCCTTCAACATTCCCATACGCGTAATGGCTAGCCCATACGCGTATGCTCCTTTTTCCCAAGATTTCCATACGCGTAATGGCCCTCCATACGCGTATGACCACTTCCCCTTTTCGCATACCCTAGGCGTACGAGCAGAGGGCCGTCTTGGCTCTGGGGACGGGTGAGTATCATACGGTATTATCTTGGGAAATCCGCGTCATACGTGTAAGACCCCATCCCTTACGTATATGGCCAGACGTAACTCCATAACTCAGATTTCGCATCTGTACGTAATCTTCCCCATTGCAGCACCTTCAATCATCTAAATCAGATCCAAACTACTCTCGATTCGTCACAGATTCAAAGTTCTAATCCATCGTTATTTTCATCTATATTTTCTAATATCAGATCCTAATTCATTACCCCCAAACCCTCAAATTTTAGATCTAGTTTATGCTCATCACAGCAGCAGAAAACTCATACAATTCAACATCAATGACAGCATTCCCCATGAAAATTCATAACATACATCATATACACAATTCACAAGGATCGTCATAAAAATTCATCATAAATTCGTCAAACACACATAGCACTCAAAACCTACATATACCTTAAATCCATAGCAGACATAATAACCCGGATTAACCCCCCATACCTTGAATTCTCAGCAAAAAGGTTCTTCCTTTTGTGTTTTACAGTTGATTCTTCCTTGGTTCTTTGTGCCCTAGTCTCTTTCTCTGTTCTCTTCACTTTTACGATCGCACAGAATAAAATTCCCTAAATCCCACTTTTCTTTTTGTCAAACTTACCCCTTTGACCCCAATTATGACTTTCCCATCTTACCCTCACTTAATCTTCCCAATAATACCGTGTTACCCTTATTGTTCCTCTCCATTTATTTTAAATAATAATAATAATTTAAATAATATCGTTCAATTATTCTATTATTATTACTAATAAAATAATTCTGATTAATCACTAAATTTCTAAAATGCCCTCAATATTCCTTAACTCAATAATACCCCACAACACAATATAAATCATCATGCTTCACAATATTTCATCAAAATGCACCTAAAACACCGAATAATCATAATAAGTCAATTAAATAAATATTATAATTATTTTGGAGTGTTACAACTCTCCCCCACTTACAAAATTTTCGTCCTCGAAAATTACCTGAAGGAAACAGAGTCGGATACGACTCCCTCATCTAGTCTTCACATTCCTAAGTCCAACTTTCACCAGCTGGTCCACCCCCATAATACCTTCACCAAAGTTATGTCCTTACCCCGCAGTTGCTTCATTTCACGTCCATCAATCTGCACAGGTAGTGCTTCCACAGTCAGGTTGTCTCTCACCTGTACATCATCCATTTGGATTACATGTGACGGATCTGGAATGTATTTCCTCAAATGAGACACATGAAACACATCATGTAAATTTGCAAGCGACGCGGTAAAGCAACCCGATAAGCTACTTCTCATATCCTTTGCAAAATCTTATATGGACCAACAAAACGTGGAGTGAGCTTCCTAGACTTCAAAGCTCAACCCACACCAATCACCAGCGTAACTCTCAAAAATGCGTGCTCTCCCTCCTGGAATTCAAGTGCTTTCCTTCTCTTATCGTGATAACTCTTCTGACGACTCTGCGAAGCTCTCATCCTTTCTTGGATCATCTTAATCTTCTCAATCGTCTCCTACATAATCTCAGGTTCGATTACAACACTCTCGCCTGATTCATACCAACACAATGGAGTTCTACACCTTCTTCTATACAAAGCTTCATACGGCGCCATCCCAATAATAGCACGAAAACTATTATTGTACGTGAACTCAATCAACAGAAAATGGCTATCCCAAGATCCTCCTTCATCCAACACACAAGCCCTTAGTAAATCCTCCAAGGATTGGATAGTCCTCTCCGTCTACCCGTCTCTCTGTGGATGATATGCAGAACTCATCTTTAACTTAGTACCCAAAGCATCTTGTAAACTCTTCTAGAACCTCGATGTAAATCTCGAGTCTCTATTGGACACAATGCTTGAAGGTATCCCATGTAACTTCACAATTTCCTTAATGTACATCTCAGCTAACTTCTGCATAGAATGATTAATCTTCATCGGCAATAAATAAGCCGATTTAGTTAATCTATCCACAATCACCCAAATCAAATCATTTCGCTTTGCAGTTTTCGGCAACCCCGACACAAAATCCATGGAAATGATGTCCCATTTACATATTAGAATATTCAACGGTTGCATCATACCTAAAGGCTTCTGATGCTCAATCTTTGACTTCTGACAAGTCAAGCACGCGTAAACAAACTCTGCAATATCCTTCATCATACCTGACCACCAAAACAATTTCTGCAAATCGTGGTACATCTTCGTAGCACCGGGATTGATACTCAATCTACTTCGATGAACCTCTTCAAGATTACTCTTCTTAAATTCTGGAACATCTGGGACACACACCCTGTCTCTGAACCTCATCACACCATTCTCATCAATCCAAAATTTTCCTCCGTTACCTTAGTTAATCAAGGTCAACTGATCAACCAACTTCAAGTCAGATTGTTGACCCACTTTGATTTCTTCCAGAATACCACTAGTCTGTTTCAACACGCCCAACCTCACACTGTCAGGAGTCTCTTCACATACTAAACTCAGGTCTCAGAACTGCTCGATTAATTCCAATTCCCTCACCATCAACATTTACATATGAAATGACTTCCGACTCAATGCATCCGCCACCACATTTGCTTTACCAGGATGGTAATTCAAATCAAAGTCATAATCCTTCAATAATTACAACCACCTTCTCTGTCTCATATTCAACTTTTTCTGATCAAACAAGTACTTCAAACTCTTATGATCGCTGAACACTTCAAACTTAGAGCCAAAAAGATAATATCTCCAAATTTTTAACACAAACACCACAGCTGCCAACTCTAAGTCATGGGTAGGGTAATTCATCTCATGAACCCTCAATTGTCTCAAAGCATACGCAACAACTTGACCCTTCTGCATCAAAACTCCACCCAGACCCGTCTTCGATGCATCACAATATACCACAAAAGATTCATTCGGATTAGGCAAAATCAACACTGGAGAGGTCGTCAATCTCTTCTTCAATTCCATAAAACTCTCTTCACATGCAACATCCCACACATAAGCTTGCCCCTTTCGAGTCAACTGAGTCAAAGGTAATGCCAATTTAGAAAAGCCTTCAATAAACTTGCGGTAATAACCCGCCAACCCAAGAAAACTTTGTATCTCAGTAGCAGATGTCGGAGTCTCCCACTGTAACACAACATCAATCTTAGAAGGATCTACAGCAATCCCACCACTTGAAATCACATGGCCAAGAAAACTCACTTCCTTCAACAAAAACTCACACTTCGACAATTTTGCATACAACTTCTTCTCTTTCAACACTTGCAACACAGTTCTCAAATGCTCAACATGTTCTTCTTCAGATTTAGAGTATATAAGAATATCATCAATGAAAATCACAACAAACTTATCTAAATACTCATGAAAAATCCTATTCATATACTCCATGAACATACCAGGTGCATTGGATACACCAAACGGCATCACAGTGTATTCATAATGACCATGCCTTGTTCTGAAAGATGTCTTCGAAATATCATCAGGCTTAACATGAATCTGATGATAACCCGACCTCAAATCAATCTTGCTAAACACACAAGGGCCTACTAACTGATCCATCAAATCGTCGATTCTCGGAAGTGGATATTTATTCTTGATAGTCACTTTATTCAACTGTCGATAATCAACACACAACCTCATACTACCATCCTTCTTCTTCACTAACAGCACAGGAGCACCCCACGGAGAAACACTCGGTCAAACAAACTTCTTCTCAAACAATTCTTCTAATTGTTTCTTCAATTTACTTAACTCAGAAGCAGACATCTGGAAAGGAGCCATTGACACTGGACTCGTACCTGGTATCAAGTCCACTGCAAACTCTACTTCACGTTCTAGAGGTAAATCACTTATGTCATCTGGAAACACATCTGGAAATTCACAGACAACAGGTAATTCGACACTCGCAGCTTCACGATCAACCTGCAACGATGCAAACATTGCAAACACCACGGCTTCGTCTTTTAGAAGGTCGTCTACTTGCTTAGCACACATGAACATCAACTCTCCATTATCACCAAACTCAGGAAACTCTACGGTCTTATTATAACAATTTATATGAACATAGTTGAGCTTCAACCAGTTCATTCCAAGGATTAGATCGATTTGGTGCAAGGGTAAACACGTCAAATCCATCACAAAACTCTTCCCAAAAATCGTCAAAGGACATCTCGAACACACAAAAGTAGTAGTAACAGAACCATTAGCAGGAGCTTCTATCACCATACTACCCTTCATATCAGACAATTTCAAACCCAATCTAGTAGCACAATCAAACGAAATAAACGAATGAGTAGCACCAGTATCAATAATAGAGACCAAATCAACATTATTAATAAAATAAGTACCTCGAATCAAGTTATCTTTCTTGGGAACTTCTGAACCGCTCAGAGCAAATACTCTGTCATTGGTCTGAGCAGCAGTAGCAGTTTTCTTCGATTTCTGACACTGGGTATTGATGTGACCCTTCTCACCACAATTGAAACAGGTTGGACCTTCATCTTTGTAATCAGTAGCTCTATGGCCTTTCTTACAACATCTGTAACACCTCAACACATTATTGGTGCAAGCCTCAGCGCGGTGGCCTTGCTCGCCACACCTGTAACTCTTAACAGAAGCGGAAGCTGCTACCTCACATATCTTCTTCCCATCTGAAGCCTTCTGCTTCCCTTTGTCAGGTGGAGTTACATAAGGCTTTCCTCTAAACTGCCCTTTCTCTTTCTTCTCACTAAGATGCTTGTAGTGAGCAGATCGAGCTCGCCTATCTTCATCATAGATCCTACTCTTATCCACCAGCTCAGCATACCTACGAATCTGTTAGTATCCAATACCCTGCTTGATTTCTGGCCTCAACCCATTCTCAAACTTGAGACATTTAGACAACTCAGCATCAACATGGTTGTAGTGAGGACAGAACTTCACCAGCGCTTCAAACTTTGCAGCATATTCAGCCACAACCATGTTTCCTTGTTTCAATTCAAGGAATTCCACCTCTTTCTTGTCGCGAACATCTTTCAGAAAATACTTTCCCAAAAATTCCCGCTTGAACACAACATAAGTTATTTCAGTACTAACATCTTCTAGTCTCTGACGGGTGTTATCCCATCAATCCTCAGCCGCTTCTGACAGCATATGAGTTCCAAACCGAACTTGTTGAGCATCAGTACTCCCCATCACTCGGAAGATCTTCTCAATCACCTTTAGCCACTTTTGTGCACTCTCTGGATCATGAGTACCCACAAAAGTCGGCGGATTGTTCTTCTAGAACTTCCCCAAAGCACGAAACTCGTCAGGAGCTCCACCATTCTGATTGTTCTGAGCCATCGCTGAGCAAGTGACTCCAACGCATCAGCGATAGCAAAACCGTTCCTTCCAGTTATCCTGCACACCATCAACAACGTTAGAAGAAACAAATCATCGACAGTGCACACGCACTCATCGACTGATAGGGACTGGCATTGTGTAAAACCTGGTCGGACAGACCGACGTGCTCTGATACCACTAATGTAACACCCTTCTACCGCAAAGTAAATTCTCAATATTTATAATCAAATTAATTTCAGAGTACATCACCCAAGGGTGCCACATTTCATCATAAATCGTAATAGTAACAAATCTGCTCTGTCACACGGGTCATATCATCAATAAATTCAATTAATATCATGCATCGGAAATCAAAACTCAATACAAATATAATTCCAAAACGTCTTAAAACAAAACTCATAACATCATAATGGCAACAAAAGAAAGGACACAAAATCGTTCGACTCAAACGTCCTGACCCGATGTTACATATCAGAGCAAGACCCTCTAATCAATGAAAACCAAATTACTTCAAAGGCTAAGTCTTTGAGCACCAAGAGATCTAGCCCTGATCATCTGCACGTTACCCACGCGGAGGCAACATTCAAACAGGCAGGGTGAGTAATCACAAATCATTATATAGACTATAAGGTAAAAGATATAATAGACACGCATATCATCATATCATCCAATCACAATCATCATAAGACATCATTCAATTCACAATATCGTCAACGCGTCAAATTATAAAGTAATCAGGCAATGTCAAATAATATGAAATGCAACAATATAGACTCATACATGTGGTACCAATTCGTCATATTGATGGACACTAGGCCATCACCCTCTAAATATCCCCACCAATAGGATCGATTCTACACAAGAACCGGAGCACGTCACAAAACACTTTAATCCACACGATGGGATTAAATCCACTACTGGACCGGAGTCCTAAATATGTCATGAATGTATGATGTAAACATCATAATAATCATCATCACATAATCGTCAAAATTGCATCATCATTCATAAGTATTCATCAAACAATATCATATAACATTAATCGTATTCATCACAATTCACCATAAGTACATCACAACTCATCGTGTTTTATTCGTCACGACACAATCCCCCATTTTATTTCAGTTAGCCTTATTACTAGTATCCTTATGTTCCATTACGTCGTATTAGCCTTACGGTTCAAGCAAATTTTGCATCACATACGAAATCGGGACAGAAATCATAAAAACGGAAAATTTTGGCTACAGCTCTGCCCATACGTGTATGGCCATGCCCCATACGTGTATGACCCTCTTCCTCGCCCCCTGGCCTGCATATCATACGCTTAGGGTCTCCTGCCCAGGCCTCCCGTACACGTATCACCCTGAGTGTTACGCGTATGAGCAGAAAGGATTTTCCTCTCAAAACTCCCTTCAACCTTCCCATAAGCGTAATGGCTAGCCCATACGCGTATGCTCCCTTTTCCTAAGATTTCCATACGCGTAATGGCCCTCCATACGCGAATGACCACTTCCCCTTTACACGTACCTTATGCGTACGAGCAGAGGGTCGTGCTGGCTCTGGGGACGGGTGCGTATCATACGCGTATTATCTTAGGAAATCCCCCTCATACGGTTAAGACCCCCTCCCTTACACGTATGGCCAGACGCACCTCCACAACTCAGATTTCGCATCTGTACGTAATCCTCCCCATTGCAGCACCTTCAATCATCCAAATCAGATCCAAACTACTCTCGATTCATCACAGATTCAAAGTTCTAATCCCACTTCATTATTTTCATCTATATTTTCTAATACCAGATTCTAATTCGTTACCCAAAACCCTCAAATCTCAGATCTAGTTTATGTTCATCACAGCAACAGAAAACTCATACAATTCATTATCAATGACAACATCCCCCCCGAAAATTCATAACAGACATCATATACAAAATTCACAAGGATCGTCATGCAAATTCGTCAAACACACATAGCACTCAAAACCTACATCTACCTTAAACCCATAGCAGACATAATAACCCAGAATAACCCCCCCCCCCCCCCCATACCTTGAATTCTCAACAAAAAGGTTCTTCCTTTTGTTTGTTACAGTTGGCTATTCCTTGGTTCTCTGTGCCCTAGTCTCTTTCTCCGTTCTCTTCACTTTTACGATCGAACAGAATAAACTTCCCTAAATCCCACTTTTCTTTTTGTCAAACTTACCCCTTGGACCCCAATTATGACTTTCCCATCTTACCCTCACTTAATCTTCCCAATAATACTGTCTTACCTTTATTGTTCCTCTCCATTTATTTTAAATAATAATAATAATTTAAATAATATCATTCAATTATTCTATTATTATTACTTATTGAATTCTGGCCTGTATATCAGATGTCCTATCGAGATGTCGAGACACTGATATACAACAACAACAATGAACAAGCTCAATACAAAAGTGTGCATAAAATGTAAAGAACACCAGAAATTGTTAACCCAGTTCGGATCTAACTATCCTACATCTGGGGGCTACCAAGCCAGGGATGAAATCAATATTCGATAGTATCAATTCACTGATAACCACACCCGGTTCAATCAGCTCACTTAATCACTACCCTTCCTATGACTTCTACCTAAGACTCCCCTAGGTATGAGGCCCTCCTCAAATCCCTCTTCAATCACAACCCGTGACTGGTTCCTTACAAGATAAATAACAATGGTCGAAACACAAATTCTCAATACTTCACAGCTTATGAGAATTAACACACAGCTACTCAATGCTTAAAAGCTTATGAGCAACCTTACACAACTTACACTACAGTCCTTATACTGTTATCATAAGATACCAGTTAGGCTCACAAAACACAAGCACACAACCCTAAAAATACATGTAAGTTCGACACCTAAAACTAGGTTTACATCAGTCTATTTATAGCTTGAAATCTGGACTGAATTTGGGCTTCAAAGACGCAGCAATTAGGCTGCTCACAAATCTGCAAAATTAACTCCAATAAAATAGGTCTTCAATCCAAAGTTTCCTATTATGTCTCCATAATTAGAAACAGCAGCAAATCCAAAAACCAACAAATAACCCTAATCCAAAAAAGCTTTGGATGCCACATAGGATAACCAATTATTCACAGAATATTCAGTTACAAATCATTGTAACAGAATCTGCAATAAAACCTGACTTCACAGCGCGATGTCCTATGAGTAGTCATGGAACATCTTCATTCGACATGTTGAACTGAGAGTAATCTTCATTCAACATCTGCTGCTACATGAGTTTTAGCAAAATAATGCCAACCATAAAACCAAGGAAATAACAATCTCCCCCTTTGGCTTATTTTTGGCTAAAACTCCACACACACTTAAATATACCATCAGTATCGGCAGCGGAAGAAAACACCATTAATAGCAGCACAAAAAAAACTCCCCCTCAGCTGTACACAAAAAAAACTCCCCCTCAGCTGCATTCAACCTCAGCTGCATACACACACAGTCCAGCAAACATCTCATCATAGCAACTCCCCCTCAACAGCAGCAACCTCAGCTGCACCTGCAGCACACACACTCTAACAGCACAAGCACATAACAATGCTGCTCCCCCTCACACTTACTACTCCCCCTTTTTAGCCACAAATATGACAAAGAGAGGTCATAGACAAATGTCACCAAATCACATAGCAGTATATTGTTCAAAACTAAAACAGAATTAAGTTGTCCTAAAAGAAAAAAAAAAAAGAAAACAAAAAAACAGAAAGTAAACTTGCAGATAGCCTATAGCTATTCAGCACTGTCCTCTGCAGCCACCTCATCACTTTCACCTTCAGATTCAGAAGCACCCTTCTCAGAATCAGAATCATCAGTTTGTTGGACACTTCTTCTACCAGACTCAGTAGATTCACCTTGTCCATCATCTTCAGCCAGCTCTTGCTCTTTAGCAGTATTTCTCTTTTCAACCAAGGCTTTAATCAGCTGCTCGAGCTTTGTCTTCCTTGCTGTATCTCTCCTGATAGATTCTTCCAGCTCCTTGCAGGTTTCTTGCAACTGAGCAATGGCTTCATCATCAAGATTAGCAGGTCGTGAAGTTGAGGAGGATGTCTCAACAACATCAGACACATGAACTCCACCTAGCAGCCTATAATGCAAAGTCATTGGAGGTTTTCTCTTGCTGACCTTGTCATTTCTTACTAAGCAGTCAGGAAATTGATCCAGGATTATTCCACAGATTAAGGATGGAAAGCATATGGGTAGCTTAACAGCGGATGAGCTAGCTTGCTTCAAAACTTGTTCAAAGATATGTGCTCCAAAGTTGAACGGGACCTTCTTTCCAATAGCATAAATGAACTTTCCAAGCATGGATGAGATGGTGGAAGTATGATTGGTAGAAACCCAGTTTACCACTGCAATTCTGTGAAGGATAGCATATTTGACACTTAGCTTCCCAGAAGAGAGCTTTCCTTCATCTGGCCAAACTTTGATGCACCCACCTGTTATCTCCTCACTGATTTCATCATCTGTTGCTCCTAACTCAGCCTGATGGTCCATAGGTCTCCCCATAAAGTTATTAATCACTTTGGGAGAAAATTTCACAGCTTTTCCTCTTACATAGACTTTTCTGAGTTTGCTATTACAATCTTCAGGGATACTCGCAACAAACTCCTTAAGCAACTTCTCATAACATGGTCCTATGTCAGACACCGTCTTTATCAACCCAACAGCTTCAATAAGATCAACCACTTCCTTATACTTGTTGAAGTCTTTTCCCAGTTCTTTTTCTAAAGCTACCCTTCTTTGATTGACAATTTTCCACCTATCAGTTTGCCTGACAGTTTGATCCTCCCTTCTCCCACCGATGTCCTGGACATCAGTTCCAGCATTTGACTCATTCAGGCCTGTGACCCTTCTTTTCTTGATTAGAACCACAACTTTACTCCATTGCTTAGAGGGACCTGCTCCAGCCTTTCTTTTGTTGCTCTCCACATTAGCAGATTTCCTAGTCATTTCTGCATCCTTTGAATTCTCAGCCACAATGGTATTCTCTTTTCTACTCTTGATTCTTTGTAGTATGTCAGCTATTGGTTCCTCATCAGAGTTTTTCTCAGCAACGCTACTACACATCTCAGCCCTCTTCTTGCTTCTTCTTTCCCTAGCCACCTGAACTGGTATACAGTTCTCAGTCCGATCAGTAGGACTGTTATTTGTTTTTCCAGCCATGGATGTTGGGACGTCAGACCCGACATCTTTATCAGCTTCACTAACATCAAAGGTGACAAATCTTCTAAGACTTTGATCTCTACTGAAAACACTACCATCAAGAGTCCTACTATCATTCTTAGTTTCATCCACCCTCCTATTCGAATTCTTTCCAGTGACATTTTTTTTAGGGTTTATCTTATCAGAATAAAACCTAGTAATCATTTTGTCTTTCTTCCTAGATGAAAGGGGTTTAGACTTCTTACTTGACATACTCTCATTTACAGAGTGGGAAACTGGTTGTTCACCTCTAGTGTCAGCAGGAACAACATTCAACGGGGCGATATCAAGGACAAGATCTGTGAGTTTGATCAATCGGTGAGGATCATAGTCTTCATCATTGACTTGGGAAGTTCTTGAATCAGCAGGAGCATCATGATGTTGAGACATTTTATGTTGCTCACAAAATGCAGTATTGAAGAGAGTAAGAGCAAACCCTAGCGAAGAAGAGTTTTGAGAGAATAGGTTAGATGAAGTTTTTGCACTGTAGGATTGAAGTTGGAATGGGTTAGCTGGGTTATTTATAAGTTTTGGAAATGGGTCCTTATACGCGTGCCACTCACAAGTTCTTTGGTTTAACACTTCCACAATTGTGCTTTCGTCTTTCCACAGATAGCAATCCTCTGAGGTTCTTTCGCCTCTCATAACAACAACATTCTTTTCATCCATTATTAAGCATTCATGGGTGGTAAAGATGACCTTAAGACCTTGATCACACAACTGGCTTATGCTTATTAGGTTAGTATCTAATCCTTCAACAAGCAATACTTCTTCCAGAATTGGTTGTCCTGGACAATCCACTCTTCCAACACCAAGCACTTTTCCTTTCGATCCATTACCAAAAATCACCTCATTAGGAGCATGGTACTTAACATGTGACATATATCCACTAACATCAGTCATATGTTGAGAACATCCACTATCAAAGAACCATTTTTCATCTGTAGAGACTCTGAAAGACTTGTAGTCCCTATGTTCTTTTACACTATCCTTTGAAGTCCATATCCTTTTTGTTTCAACCCAGCTCTTTTTCCTACTATACTGTTGCATGGGTTTGGGATAACCATGTAGCTTGTAGCAAAAAGCTTTTATGTGACCAAACTTCCCACAATGGTAGCATGTCCATCTTTGATTCTTCTTCTTTATGAATTTCTTCTGATGTCTAGGAGGCTGTTGCAACATGTTATTCAACATCTTCAAACTTCTCTTATCTTGAACGGGTACTCCCTCAGATTTCTTTCCTTCATTTAATTCATTTGTAACTTCAAATCCAATACCACTGATATTTCTAGTATCTCTTCCTGACTTCAGAATTTCATCAAGTACATCCGAACTCCTATTTAACATTCTGACATTTTTGATCATGTTGTCCAGTTTTGAATTCAAAACATTTACTTCACTTTGTAGATCAGCTATAGTAGACATATGCTCAGTATTCTCAACTTCTAAATGAATAATGGCACATGCTTGTTCTTCTTTCTGCTGACATACTTCTTCATGTTCAATGCACGACTTCTTATAAGAGATAGCCAGCTCTTCAAAAGTAAGCTCTTCAGATTCTTCATCTGATTCACATACTCCTGTTAAAGTTGTCACCAACTTTGCAGATTTCTCATCAGCGTCAGTTTCAGAATCATCTTCTGACCATGTCACAGATAATCCCTTCTTCTGTCTTTTGAGATAAGTGGGACACTCAGTTTTTACGTGCCCAAATCCTTCACATTCATAACATTGAACTCTCTTCCCTTGATTAGAGTCTTCTTCAGTTCTGGATCTTCTGCCTCCATCCTGGTCTTTGTTGATGTCGAGAGACTTGTTCCGAACATTTTCTCTTGACTTCCAGTCCATCCTTTTCAACACTTTATTAAATTGTCTTCCAAGCAACACTAGCTCTTTGGGCACATCTTCATCTTTGACCAGTTTTCCTTCATCATCTGAGTCATCAGCACTTGACACAAATGCTATACTCTTCTTCTTTTCAGCTTTTTCACCGAGTCCTAACTCAAAAGTTTGGAGTGATCCCATAAGCTCATCCACCTTCATCTTGTCAGTGTCCTGAGCTTCCTCTATAGCAGTAACCTTCATATCAAATCTCTTAGGAAGAGACCTGAGAATCTTCCTGACCAGCTTGCTGTCAGACATCTTTTCTCCTAAGGCACTAGAGGCATTAGCTATCTCAATAATGTTCATATGAAAATCATGAATGCTCTCATCCTCTTTCATCTTCAAACTCTCAAACTTGCTAGTGAGAAGCTGAAGCTTTGACATTTTCACCTTTGAGGTCCCTTCATGAGCAACTTTCAGGACCTGCCAAGCCTCTTTGGCAATAGTACAATGCTCAATCAGCCTGAAGATATTTCTGTTGACACCATTGAACAATGCATTCATGGCTTTAGAATTTCCAACAGATCCTTTGTAGTCAGCATCATCCCAGTCCTCTTCTTCCTTCAGAACATCAGTAAGATTTCCTTCTCCATCTCTTACCTTTGGAGGCTCCCAACCTTTGATAACCGCTTTCCATGCTTGATCATCCATGGACTTGATGAAGGCTATTATCCTAGGTTTCCAATACTCATAGTTAGAGCCATCCAGCAAAGGTGGTTTATTCAGAGCTCCTCCATCCTTGTCCATTGTACCAGAAAGTACCTTCCCTGAATCTCACCCAGAAACAACAAAGGGTGCAAGCTTTGATACCAATTGAAATTCTGGCCTGTATATCAGATGTCCTATCGATATGTCGAGACCTGATATACAACAACAACAATGAACAAGCTCAATACAAAAGTGTGCATAAAATGTAAAGAACACCAGAAATTGTTAACCCAGTTCGGATCTAACTATCCTACATCTGGGGGCTACCAAGCCAGGGATGAAATCAATATTCGATAGTATCAATTCACTGATAACCACACCCGGTTCAATCAGCTCACTTAATCACTACCCTTCCTATGACTTCTACCTAAGACTCCCCTAGGTATGAGGCCCTCCTCAAATCCCTCTTCAATCACAACCCGTGACTGGTTCCTTACAAGATAAATAACAATGGTCGAAACATAAATTCTCAATACTTCACAGCTTATGAGAATTAACACACAGCTACTCAATGTTTAAAAGCTTATGAGCAACCTTACACAACTTACACTACAGTCCTTATACTGTTATCATAAGATACCAGTTAGGCTCACAAAACACAAGCACACAACCCTAAAAATACATGTCAGTTCGACACCTAAAACTAGGTTTACATCAGTCTATTTATAGCTTGAAATCTGGACTGAATTTGGGCTTCAAAGACGCAGCAATTAGGCTGCTCACAAATCTGCAAAATTAACTCCAATAAAATAAGTCTTCAATCCAAAGTTTCCTATTATGTCTCCATAATTAGAAACAGCAGCAAATCCGAAAACCAACAAATAACCCTAATCCAAAAAAGCTTTGGATGCCACATAGGATAACCAATTATTCACAGAATATTCAGTTACAAATCATTGTAACAGAATCTGCAATAAAACCTGACTTCACAGCGCGATGTCCTATGAGTAGTCATGGAACATCTTCATTCGACATGTTGAACTGAGAGTAATCTTCATTCAACATCTGCTGCTACATGAGTTTTAGCAAAATAATGCCAACCATAAAACCAAGGAAATAACACTTATAAAATAATTTTGATTAATCACTAAATTTCTAAAGTGCCCTCAATATTCCTTAACTCAATAATACCCCACAACATGGCACAAATCATCATGCGTCACAATATTTCATCAAAATTCACCTAAAACACCGAATAATCATAATAAGTCAATTAAATAAATATTATAATTATTTTTGGGTGTTACAAATATTATGAACAATGTTAGAAGAAAGCCCAGATGGATCTGTCCTAAAGTAAGTGGCACGATTATGTTTCTTTCATTTACATTCATGTGTAGTTGTATTCATGTGATTTTTGCTTAAATTTGTAGACAAGGAAACAACCCGGGAATTACGAGTGTGGTTACTATGTCATGAAACACATGTTAAATATTGTCCTTGGCGGCATTGTTGATTAATGGGATAAGGGATACTTGTCATACAATGTTTATATATATTAATATATAAGTTGACTATTGAATTATTATCATACATGTTATTGTCTCTTTCTTATGTAGATGTTTAACGATGAAACCCCATTCCCTGTTGAGGACTTGTAGATCTTCGTAAATGTTGGGCATATATCCACAATGTTCTTAAGGGTCCTACTGATTGATGATGTCAATGACACTTTTCTGTAGAGATGATGTGAATAACACTTTTCTATATTGGTGACATGAATATAGTGTTTGGTGTAAATATGGTTATAATAGTTACAATACTTACAGAATGTATACCTTATTTGTTAGCAGGGATTTCGACTGACATAAGGAACCATGCCATTTCGATACCTGGGTGTGCCACTTAACAGTAGGAAATTAACAATTAACAACTACCAGCCTTTGATAGAAAGGATGGTTAAGAGAATACGACACTGGAGTACAAGGATGCTTTCTTATGCAGGAAGACTTCAACTGGTAAGGAGTGTCCTTTTCTCAATTTCAAATTATTGGATGCAGGTGTTCCATCTACCTAAAAAGATAATTGCTCATGTGGAGGGTCTAAGTAGACGATTTGTTTGGACTGGAAAGGACACTGCTAGTAAAAATCTCCAATCTCTTGGGACCACATATGTGATCCCATCTCTGCTGGGGGAAAACATCATTTCGCTGGGAGCTTGGAACAAAGCCACTCTTGGAAAGATGTTATGGAACATTTGGAGGAAAAAGAATATCTTATGGATCAGATGGCTGCAAACATACTACTTGAAAGATACTGAGGTGACGGACACACCCCTGCTGCATCCAGCTCATGGATGATACGAGCAATCTTCAAGCACAAGGAAACTCTCCTACAGTCGGGAACTTGGCAACAATTCAAAATATCAGGACTATATGTCACCAGCAGCATGTATCAAGAACTGAGAGGGCCTAAACTAAAGGTGAATTAGCGATGTCTCCTGTATGGAAATCTAGCTAGACCACGAGCCACCTTCATTTTGTGGATGCTCTGTCAAGACCGCCTCATGACAAAAGACAGAATGGCAAGATTCGGGATTGTGACATATGGATTGTGCTGCTTCTGTAGAGAGCATGAAAGATGCAATCATTTGTTCTTTGATTGCAGTCATACCAGACACATTTGGACCCAGATGTTAACTGTTCATGGAATTGATCATAGGCCACGAGGTTGGACTCATGAAATTCCTTGGGTGATTAATCTAACTCGCGGCAAAGGAAAAAGAGCAAGACTGATCAAATGTGCACTTGCTAAAATAGTTATCATATCTGGTCTACCCGTAATTAAGTGCTTTTCCAAGATGCCCAGATTGATGCTTTGGATATTAGACATGCCAAAGACATAGTTCGTAATAGGATAAATGCTAATAGCAAACTCAAGGAGTATTGTAGCATGAAGGGTTACCAATAAATAGTGCTAGTTTATGTTGAAACTCTTAGTCATCTAGATGCCAGGACCCATTTGGGTCGGCTTGCTTGTATCATTTTTTGGAGTTAATATATCTATTTTTTCCAAAAAAAATAGTTGTGTAAATATGGTTATAATAGTTACAATACTTACAAATGAACAATGTTAGCTTATCTGTTATGGTTAAAATGGTTACAGGTTAAAAAATGGGATGAATTTGAATTGCTTAGAAATGCATATTTAAAACATAGGAAGTATTTTATGCTCTTTATGCATGTATACCTTATCTGTTATGGTTAAAATGGTTACAGGTTCAATAATAGGATGAATTTGAATTGCTGAGAAATGCATATTTAAAACATAGGAAGTTTTGACAGCGGTTATAAAACCTAGTGGTGATTGTATATTTGTGTCTGCAGAATAAATAACGACGGTCATAAAATATAACCGTCATAATATCTCGCGCGCTGCACAGTAAAAAATAAATATCAAAACGGTGTAGCTGGGAATCGAACCTAAGAGCATTATATTTATCACAACGGTTTGTTTGAATAACCGTTGTGATAGGGTGCGCTGTTTCTAGGTTATTACAATGATTAATAGGTCGTGATTATAAGTATCAATTTACAACGACACTCTACATAACAACGCCTGTGCCATCGTCATTATATACCTTTCCCAACCGTTGTTAATTGGTATTTACGTAGTAGTGAATATTGATGCTAATACAACCATTAAAGGTGAATGAAGCTTGGGAGCGGTCTTTTTCAACAACAAGAAGGAGATTATAGCGAAAATCACTTGGAATGAGATTCATGTAAATACGAACTGTAAATCAGTGGTTACGCTAAAGTGGCGGAGGATTTGGATCGTACTCACATCGGTTACCAGATCTCTCATAAAAAACCCTAGTAGTGTTTGAGAATGGTGGAATGAGTTTCATCTTGTGAGAGATGAATGGACCAGCCCATAGAATGGTCCAAAAAGCCATTAAATATATAGAATTTCTTATGGTACCCTATGTGTTTCTACTGCACCATGTCAATTTCCATAAATGCCCCATGTTTTCAGAGATGCATCTCTGGACGCACCCTAACACACATCCAACATAAGCCATTTCTAAGTGACGTCCCTCTTTTTGTTTACTTTATTTCGGAGATGCATCTCCGAAATATTTTCGTAGTTAAATTTCCGAAGAAACTCCAATATCAAATTCAACACAAAAGTAATTTTCCAAAATGACATTAACATTCATAACATAAAATAAGCATTACTTAGATGATTTCAACATAAAATGCAACATTACACTTCAATATCCAAGTGGACACCTCAACATCTTTGTAATATCTTCGACAAATCTTGAAACCTTCACTTCCAACTCGAGCGGAATTTTTTCTTCAAAAAGGATATATGTATTCTAGATAGCCCTTACATCTGCTTACTTCTTGAGCTCAAATTTTCTGAACATAATCTCCCCTCCATTGTCAATTTGGTGAATGATACTCGAGCTTCACAATCTTTCGATTGTGTCCGTAAAGTAGGAGATGGTGGATTTCGTCTTTGATATATTCGAGGGAGGTGAAATCGGTGAGATTAAACGTTCGCCCGGTGTAGAGCTGGAGAAGGAGACATTTGCGACATATCAATAGATGTTTATTTGTGACATTTGAGACATTTTCAGTTTGTGTGAAATATAGAATAAGAGCACCTAAATTTATAGAATTCATAGATCAATATGGATCACTCATTAACTGGAATATGATTCCAGAGAAGTATCTCTGGAACCACACCCTTATTATCTTGTTCCGGAAATACATCTCTGGAACCTCTCCTGAACCATTTTCATAACAGAACCTTTAAAACTGAACCTTATTTTTTTTTACAAGCATAAATTTTGATACGGAGAAGATAAAAAATGCATTATGACACAATATGAACAAATGCTGAATATAATACACTTCACTTATATTGAGACACAGTTACATACATTTATTTGTTCGGATAAGCAAGTAATTAAAACGAATCGAAACATTTTTCGCCGGATAAATCTATTGGTGGTACCCCCTTGGACTTTTATGCATTTGATTCTTTTTCAATGTTGTTCAATTTCTCGATTCTTGCATCCTTTCCATAAATGGTCCGGCCAAGTCTCGACTTTTGTGGTTGAATGAGTCGTCCACTCTGGTGATGTAAGTGGTATAGGACATCCCGGTTTCAAGTAAACTTGAACAAAATGACTTGATTTTGAAAGCCATCCAATACACATGATATGATCATTTGGATTTTGAGGTGGGGTGGTGTGCAGTGGGAGAAAGGTCTCTGAAAAACCGTAGTGTGGCAGGTCAACACACATTTTATCATACGCACATGCTATTAGGTGACCCATTTCAAGGAAACACGCTCTGTTTGGCCTCTGGTGCCGGACCGCTCCAACAAGGAACAAGAGACTCATAAACTTCATCAAATTTTTCTTTCTTTTCGTGCAACCGTGTGTATGATTATTTATGCGTCTTCACCTCTTAGATAAGTTATTGGCAGACAAGTGTATGACAATCTTCTATCAAATAATGCTAAAACGGCTAGGTAACTGCAATTACCGTCCCCCACAACATTGACCGTCCGTTCGATATATTTTTGCATGAAAACCAACATCTCGTCGATGAATGAAATCTTTGGTGGAGGCAGCGTAGGAGGTGAAGGTGCAAGAAAGACACAAGAAAAGGGGGGTTTGAATTGTGTATTTACTCTTTTTAACAACTTTTCGCTTCTTGTCGTTAAAGTACTTATAATAACATCAGAGTTCGTTGAGAGACTCTGACTAACGAAGTTACATTCAGACTTGCAGTGCATGAAGCATGAGAACCAACAAGAGTCTGAACATTATGCGTAGCATTCAAAACTTGCAGAGCAGAAGCTTATCAGAGTTGCAAGGTTCTGACTTGCCTGTGTAAGGTTCTGATAATTGATATAGAAAATAAATAAATACATTAAGCATACGAGTAAAGAACACACGATATATCCTGGTTCACCACAAAGGCTAATCCTGTCCACCCTCCTCAGGTGATTTTGCCTTGAACACAAGGTCTTAATCCACTATAATCAATCTCGATTACAGATGCACGGGCCACGCCGGTGACTAACAACTTGCACAGCCGCACTGTGACTAACATGCAATGAACCGTTCAGGGATTCAACTTAATGAATATAACGAACATTGACCTGCAGGTTCCAATCTCGCAAGATCTACTGCTAGGCTTTCACAGCTAGACGTTCAGGGATTCATCGCAATGAATATAATGCTACTGACCCTATATCAGGTTTTTCCCACAATGACATCTCGCCATTGTCTTCTCGAGTCTTCGGTCACACTGACCACTCAAGGAATCCTAATTCACCAAGAATTAGTTTTACAGGAGATTACAATTATGCTTCTCAACAAGCAGATTACTCCTAAGTTTAAGTACAAAGAACACACAAGTGTTCGAGCAAGATGTGAGCAACAGCTCCTTTCCTATCCTAAGAAACTATATAGATGTATGAGGATTTGACAGTTGTTGACATCTTGTAGATCTTCTTCTTCTTCATCTTCTTGGGTGAGCAAGCTTTGAGCAACAACTCCTTGCTTCAGATCTTCAATGTAGCGCTGACGAGAAGGTGGTTGATGACTTGACTTATTTTCAATGTTGTCTTCTTCATCTACAGCTTCTATACCAATTCATTGTTGTTGTGTTGAATCATTATCTTTGAGCTTCAACAACAATGGCCATGTGTAAATGGTGATAGCTTTGGATATTCTAAGTGTTACAATGAGAACTCATCGTTGTTGCTATCTTCACACAATGACTTGATCAATTCATCTTTTGTGGGAGTGAATCGGTCCTGGACTTAGTCGTCATTTAGAAGCGAATACTCTTTCCTTTAAATAGCCCAGTAGAAATATAGCCGTTTAAAATATTATTGGTTGTTGGAAAAGAGACGTTATGTAATAACTAGCTGTACTGACACATCTCCTTTTTACTGTTGGAGAAGTGACGGGATATATCTTTCTTGGGCGCCGTGTACAGTTACTCACAACGGTAACATGTGACTTCCAAGCTTCAGAGGCTTCTGATGGTAAATTGATGAAGCATGAGTAGAGTCTTCTTAATAAGATATCTGATACGTTAAGTCTTCAGTCATTTGAAAGAGTCCATTAGGAATCAGTCTTCAAAACTTCAGCACTTGTCTTTAAGAACATTATCATTTCCTTCTTCAAGTCTTTCGAAACTTCAGAACTCGTCCATTAGGAATCCGTCTTCAGAGTCTTCAGCACTTGATCTTCAAAACCTTAATCTTCAGAACACATAAGTCTTCAGAGTCTTTCTGCACTTGGTCTTCAGAGCCTTCCGCCTTTGGAACTTCAAGTCATGAGAGTCTTCAGCACTTCGGTTCTCTTCTTCAGAAGCTTCGCAATCTTCAAAATCTCGACCACTTACAGAGAGTATCCACAAGAGCATTGCAACAGCAATATCGGTATCCTTGGATCTGACTGATCACGATCAGATACAAAAGCATTCTTGCTTCTTGCGACTTGTGTCACACATAGTAACTTCGCATATTATCAATTACGCTCATCTGGATGGTGCTTGTTGGATCTGATAACTTCTATGAATATGATCTGCACACAACACACGTTAGAACATAAAATGGTTCTTTTACAAATACATATTGTTATCATCAAAACATAGATTGACTTATAGAGACAACTCTTGCTCTCACAATCTCCCCCTTTTTTATGATGACAAAACCAAGTATTTTGATTGAACATTTTATACAAGGTAATAACCAGAACAAACATATTCAGAGTCTGGAGCAACAGCTCCCCCTGAATGTGTTATCCTCTTATCATCTAGAATCTTATATGATCCAAAGACATACAGAATAACAACTTGAGTTGCCAGAACGAAGAATAGAAAAGGACTACTTCTCTATCTCGTCTTTAAGAAAACAAAGAGTCTTCAGCATCTGGACTAGTTCATCAGAACTTCCATCTTCAGATCTTCAGAACTCAGTTCCTTTGTGGTCGTATCAGATCTTGTAATCTTCAGAGTCTTCTGAAGCATTTATACTTTTCAGTAGATTCATTTAAGCACAAACAGATCAGTTCTTATTTGATAACATAGCCTCGTTATTCATCAAAGACAGACACTGTCTTTCAAGAAACTCCCCCTGAGTTTCAGACTTGGTGAAGATTATAGGATTTATCATTTGAATCTTCTAGGTTGTCTCCCCCTAATTTCCATAAGTCAGATATTGGGATTTTCAGAATCATAATTCAGGATGATAACTTTTTAATCACCAATGTAGATCATGACTTTTTCAGAGTTTGACTTTTGAACACAGGTCTTCGTTTCAGAACCTTGTTACTATCATAACTCAGTAGTTCATCAAAGCTTGATTTTTGATCAGATACCAATTGAAGTTTAAATTTTTGTGATCAATCAACGTTTGATTCTGAATCTGGTACACATGATTTGATTCTGGTCTGATACCAAGTGATGTGTTGAGTCTTATACCAGAGTATGTTGAATCTGATACCAAGTGAAGGAATTCTTCTCATACCACTTGAAGGGTATTTCCTTAGTGTGCTGAAATTGATACCAGTGAAGGTATTGAAAGCATTATACAGCTTAGCTCTGATTGATATTACTGCAGACTGAGTCTGATACCAATCTTTGTGTATACTGAGTCTGATTACCATTTGTTGACTTAGTCTGATACCAAATCATTTCTTCTTAATTGAGTTCTTGGTAGGCATCAGAACTACTTCTTCTTGGATCTTCAATTCGGATCTTCATACAGTTCTTGACTTCTAATTTGCACAATTCTTCTGAATAAGCATCTTGAGATGTATACTTTGTCTTGACTGCTTTTAGAGTGTTCTCCTTTTGATTCTTGCGTTCTGAATCTCATACTCTCAGACAGCTTCTGAACCAAGTGAGACAGAGATCAAGATAAACTTTGACTTTCAGACAGTTCTCAACTTCTGAACAGTACTGGGTAGATCTAATTCTGAACACATGTTTACAAAGTGTACAACTTCTATCATATGACTAACAGAGTTCTTCTTTCTTGACCTGTCTTAGAATGCCTAGTGAACTTATTTAGAGTTCCTCGGATAACATCAAACAACAAACGTTAGTAGTAACGCATTTTATATGATTGATTACATGTTTGAGTTTGCATTCTTTCTGTTTTAAGATTTTCTTTCTTTCAATAATTCATATTCATCAATCAAAATCATATTATATTTCTCCCCCTTTTTGACATCATCAAAAAGTTATAGAGCATCTGAGCATTTAAGCATATGTAGATCAATATGATAGTGAACATTAATAGACTCAAGAGATGTTATCATATAAGCATTGTGCATATTTAGGTCAAAATGATAAAGAATAGTGATATATTATTGTAGAGATCAGATACGGCATTATCAATGAAATTTTAGCTCAGAATCACAAAGTAGCTTTAAGAACATAAGGCTTAGGTGAGCTTAATCTTAACGAGTTTAAGGTAATCAAAACATAGACCTAATGAGGATGGGTTTCTAAGAATTAGACTAATAGGAGCTTAATGATGATGAAGACGACAACAAGCTTTCAGAACCGTCAGTTCTTGAGACATGCAGTTTTTCTTCTGCTTGAGTAATTGCCAGCCTCTTGCTCTTCATAATTTCCTCTGAGATCCATTCATGGAACCCAGTCCAGATAGTTCTTATTTCCATGGGGTCTATGCTTGAAGTGGAAGCATCCACTAGGTTTTGGATTTTTGTGATGACATTATCCTTAAAAGATGATAATGCATCATTCACATTTTTTGTTCTTTTTTATGAAGGTTCTCCATCATCAGTATCCTTCTGCTTCTTACTTATTCTCTTCCAATCTGTGAGCTCTTGAAGTACATCAGTAATATTCTTCATGTTAATCCATGCGCTGATGTCTCCATCCTTAGATTGTTTCAGATAGTTCCCGACTTCTGTCTGATTGTAAGTGGCGAATCTTGGAAATCCTTCAATCGGAACCCTTGGTGTCAATGTTAATTTCCTAAAAGATGTGTTAGCCAGAGTGGAGTTTTCTCTTTTGAGATTCTCAAACTTGAGAATTTTTCCAACGCTCTTAAGCAGTTTTCTTGATTCTCCCTCATTAATCAGAATATCGTCAACTACCCCTGATTCCACCAAGATGTCAGAACTAAGTCTTCCATACGGAATGTGTCTGTCCTCCGTGACAGAACCTGTTCTGGAGTTTCTTATGGCTTCCTTCAGAAGTTTGAATAGAATTGCAGGAAGATGCATCTTGATTCCCTTAAGAAGGAGAAATATGACACATTTTTTAGTGTCGTTGAGTTGGTTTGAGGGAAGATGGTGAAACATACTTCCTTGGAGGATCCTAAATCATACTTGTAGAGAATCTTTTAGATTAGAGAATATTGAGTTCTCTGCATCAGCTACAGCATCTTCTATGAAGATGCTAGCCAGAACCTTAGCTTCTTTTTGCTCATTTAGTTGGTTCTTAGTGATTCTCACATCACTGTTGTCATGCATCAGAAGATCTGAAATAGTTTTCTCATATATGAAGATTTTACTTCCAAAAACGAAGGAGACAATAAGGGTATTGGATGTGTTGGCGTGGATCCATAAATCTTTAACCAGGTGTCCGTAAGTTGGTCCTTCCAACCTCTTGAAGTAATTACTCCATCCTTGAGTTTCCATTGAAGGAGTAATATCACATCTATTTGATTTTAGATTGTTGAGGTTTACAACGGTTTCTGACAAAACTATGAGACTGTCAACTGGAATTTGTGTGGTTATGGGAATTGAAGCATTTTGTGAGACGAAAGCCATTTTTAGAGAGTAATGAGGAGAATTGGTGGTGATTAGGCTGAAGATTCTGGTGTATAAGAGTTGTGTTGCTGTCTTAGGGTTTGATGCTTTTATAGGTGAAGGAGTGAAGTAAATTCTGTGGAGAATTTGAAACCGCAACGGTTGATTTTCCTAGAAGCACTAAGTAACGTGAGAAAGTAGGTTAATGGTTAATTCCTTTAATCATGAATTATGACACAACCCTAATAAGTGGTAATGGAACCGTCACTTAACTATGACCTGCGAGGGATTTATGATCCCTAGACAATCCTAAGCTTTTTCATGTGAATGTTAAGCAGCGCTCATTGTTTTATTAGAGTATTTTGATCATGGGAATCATTCATTTAAAATCACACAAATCACATTTAGGGACACTTAATCAAAAGGATATAGATATTAAGATTTAACATAAGCTTAGTTAAATAGAAACAAAAAAGAAGACTAAATTCCTATCTTAGACTAAGAACGTCATAGGTTGACAAAACTCAGGAAGGATCTTCTCAGTCATTCCATTTCTTCTGCAATGACCAACAACTCCTTGAAGATCAAGAATGTGGGAGATAACTCTGCAGTAGGGAACTTGATAAACTATGTCTTCCCTAGACAAAAGGATTTATTCCTTCAGATGGTTATACATGGATTGGAGTAGGTTTATTTTGATCCTAGACACTAGGAAGAAAATGAACAATCTTTCTTTGTTAGATAACCATCCTCCTCCTCTTTCTCTTGGTCTTAAATTAGTCACTGTAATCTTGTACCAATCTTTAGCAACTGGAGTGAGGGTACATGGTTGAGTGGGATGCCCCTTAGTTTCAAAAATGACGTGCAGATGCCTATCGAAGTTATGGTTGTTAATATTTCTTTCCATAGTTACACAATCTTCATCATGCCCAATGGCTTTAGCTATGATAGTAGGGTTGATTAGTATTGGACAACCAGCAACTACAGACAAGATAGCATTTTTGCCATAGTCAAATTCTAGAACTCGGGCATTTGCCCAGAACTCAGTAACAAGAGCAGGAAATACTGGTCCAACGATCATGTTGAAATAATTCTCCCAGTTCTAAAATTTAATTCCAGAGAAAACATTGGTTTTGTGGAAAAGAGGTAGATGGTTCACGTTTAGAGTGTATTCCTTTAAGAGTTCGAGGTTAGTAGTTTCTCCTCTGATATTGTGTGAAGACATTTTGAGCAGGATAGTTGAGGAAGAAGGTTCTAATCTACCAGGTACTGATTCTTTCTAAGAGAGGGATAATTTTTTGTGAGGAGAACTAAGGAGTGATAGCTATTTATCACGATTGTAACACGCGTGGTCATCATTTCCTAAACACGCTATGAATAGTGGTGACGGTCAGCTGAAAGGACGCATGATAGACTTAAAATGTCGTATACCTATGGGTAGGGTTATAGTAGCTGACACCATGTAATTAATTAATTTCTTCGAAAATTGTCTAATCATAAATGCTAGAAAATCTAAATTACTCTTAGAAGAATACTAGTGAACAGTTAGTGATACTGATTACTAAAAAATAATCAGGAATAAAAGCAGCCATACCTTAGGAATACAGAGATCTTTTGGGGACTTATCTTAGCGTTTTCCATTTTGATTCCGATCTTTCTTTCTAAGAAATGTCTGAGTGAACTACTTGTTGGTTCTTGGATTCTTCAAGATTCACTTGCATTCTGGTTTCTGAAGAATATGACTATTTTATGAATTCTGATAATGGTTTGAGAATAGTCCATAGTGTATCTGATTTCTTCATTCTGAATGACGTCAGCAACTTGAATCCTTTTGACTTTAGGTAGAGAACTTAAGTGTCTGGTTTGACATCTTCTAGTTCCAGTGCGTGAGAGGTTCTGAACAACTTATCAAATAGTGATCTGATTACTAACGTTTGATTCACTTGAGAGATAGTTTTAAGTTATCTGAACTTGGTTATACTGATTCAATTAAAACTCTAAGTGTTCATTCTTGATCAAGTACTTGATGAATCCTAGACATTCTTCTTCCTGGATATTCTTTCAGTTTTCTGTATTGCTTCCAAGAAAACAATATTCAGTTCTATATTGAGTCTTTTAACCTTCTTGATCATTCAAAATTGAAATGTTGAATCATTTCTAAGAGTTTGAATTCTTCAGATTTTCTGACTTCAACAGACTTCACTCTGAAGTTCAAAATCATAGAACAATAATTTTTCTTCTTTACATGAAGAAGTTCTGAATGAGTTTTTATACGAGAAAGTCAAGGGTGGACCTAATTCGTTTCTTGAAAACATCTCAAAAAATCATAAAGAATTGATCTTCAGTAAACAAAACTTCTTGTTTTCTGATGATTTAACTTTGAGCAAATACGTGGTTTATCCACACGTATCTTCCAAGATAAGGATTCAACAGATACTACTTCTTATCTGATGAATCTATCTTATCAGCTGATTCTTCAATCTTCATTAACACTTAAGTGAGGAAGGTTTAGTTATTTGACGACGGCAGAAACTTCCAGAATCAGTGATTTGCTCAAGTACTCAGATTGATTACAATTTTGTACGCAGTCATCTTCTGAACTGTTATAGAAATTGTAAGTGGATTTCAATCTTACCCAGAGTATTTCTACGCACCGCATCTGGATCTTTTTCTGACACTGTTAAGTGTTTAATATCCATCAATAACAGAACCGGCGCTCTGATACCAATTGAAGGCGCGAGAAAGACACAAGAAAGGGGGGTTTGAATTGTGTATTTACTCTTTTTAACAACTTTTCACTTCTTGTCGTTAAAGTACTTATGATAACATCAGAGTTAATTGAGAGACTCTGACTAACGAAGTTACATTCAGACTTGCAGTGCATGAAGCATGAGAACCAACAAGAGTCTGAATATTATGCGTAGCATTCAGAACTTGCAGAGCGGAAACTTATTAGAGTTGCAAGGTTCTGACTTGCTTGTGTAAGGTTCTGATACTTGATATAGAACATAAATAAATACATTAAGCATAAAAGTAAAGAACACGCGATATATACTGGTTCACCACAAAGGCTAATCCATTCCACCCTCCTCAGGTGATTTAGCCTTGAACACAAGGTCTTAATCCACTATAATCAATCTCGATTACAGATGCACGGGCCACGACGGTGACTAACAACTTGCACAGCCGCACTGTGACTAACATGCAATGAACCGTTCAGGGATTCAACTTAATGAATATAATGAACATTGACCTGCAGGTTCCAATCTCGCAAGATCTACTGCTAGGTTTTCACATCTAGACGTTCAGGGATTCATCGCAATGAATATAACGCTATTGACCCTATTTCAGGTTTTTCCCACAATGACATCTCGCCAATGTCTTCTCGAGTCTCCAGTCACACTGACTACTCAAGGAATCCTAATTCACCAAGAATTAGTTTTACAAAAGATTACAATGATGCTTCTCAACAAGCAGATTACTCCTAAGTTTAAGTACAAAGAACACACAAGTGTTCGAGCAAGATGTGAGCAACAACTCCTTGCCTATCCTAAGAAACTACATAGATGTATGAGGATTTGACAGTTGTTGAAATCTTGTAGATCTTCTTCTTCTTCGTCTTCTTAGGTGAGCAAGCTTTGAGCAACAACTCCTTGCTTCAGATCTTCAATGTAGCGCTGACGAGAAGGTGGTTGATGACTTAACTGATTTGCAATGTTGTCTTCTTCATCAACAGGTTCTATAACAATTTATTGTTGTTGTGTTGAATGATTATCTTTGAGCTTCAACAACAATGGCCATATGTAAATGGTGATAGCTTTGGATATTCTAAGTGTTACAACGAGAACTCATCGTTGTTGCTATCTTCACACAATGACTTGATCAATTCATATTTTGTGGGAGTGAATTGATTCGTGGACTTAGTCGTCATTTAGAAGCGAATACTCTTTCCTTTAAATAGCCCAGTAGAAATATAGCTGTTTGAAATATTGTTGGTTGTTGGAAAAGAGATGTTGCGTAATAACTAGCTGTACTGACACATCTCCTTTTTACTGTGGGAGAAGTGACGGAATATATCTTTCTTGGGCGCCGTGTACAGTTACTCACAACGGTAACATGTGACTTCCAAGCTTCAGAGGCTTTTGATGGTAAATTGATGAAGCATGAGTAGACTCTTCTTAATAGGATATTTGATACGTCAAGTCTTCAGTCATTTGAAGAAGTCCATTAGGAATCAGTCTTCAAAACTTCAGCACTTGTCTTTAAGAACATTATCCTTTCCTTCTTTAAGTCTTCCGAAACTTCAGAACTCGTGCATTAAGAATCCGTCTTCAGAGTCTTCAGCACTTGATCTTCACAACCTTAATCTTCAGAACACATAAGTCTTCATAGTCTTTCTGCACTTGGTCTTCAGAGCCTTCCGCCTTCAGAACTTCAAGTCATGAGAGTCTTCAGCACTTCGGTTCTCTTCTTCAGAAGCTTCGCAATCTTCAGAATCTCGACCACTTTCAGAGAGCATCCACAAGAGCATTGCAATAGCAATATCGGTATCCTTGGATCTGACTGATCACGATCAGATACAGAAGTATTCTTGCTTCTTGCGACTTGTGTCACACATAGTAACTTCGCATATTATAAATTACGCTCATCTGGCTGGTGCTTGTTGGATCTGATAACTTCTATGAATATGATCTGCACACAACACACATTAGAACATAAAATGGTTCTTTGACAAATACGTATTGTTATCATCAAAACATAGATTAACTTGTAGAGATTACTCTTGCTCTCACATAAGGTGGTTTGCTAATGCGAGCTTCTTTGAAAACACTTTTTTGAGATTTCAGATTGGTGAGCCGGGAAAAACTTTGTCAACATGTTCAAAATATGAAGGAGACTGTGTAGTCAAATTTTCATTCGGTGTAGGCTTCATTTTCTTGAGCGTATTTTGTTTTTATCGGTTGAGAGGGCAGTTTCGTGTCGGTGGTTTACGAATAGGCAATCTTCCTCAATTATTCTTTGATGTGGAGTTTCATGTTGTCATTTGCCTTCAAAAATCTCTCTTGTATCACTTCCCATTTGGTTAAAATAGAGATATTTGATTTACCATCATTCATGACACCATCATCATCAAACCTAAGTCTCTTCCAATGAGTGCAAACCTCCCTCATTCTTATTAGGTCACCAGGTGTCACCTTTTTAGCAATAACACAAGCACATGAGAGACCATATGTTTTCCCAATTGTGCATCCACGTTTTGCGCTATTGGGGCCTACATTATCAGCTCGTTTAGCCTCATGAAAAATATAGTTCAAACCCGCCGGGGAAATGTTACCGACAAACTGAGAATATAGGGTGTTGTCTTTAAATCTGTGTTCCAAAACTTTGATGCTCCAACCAAATGATGTTTATATCTCATTATGTTGGTTTTGAATTATGTGGTTTAGGGAGTCTCAACCAATTTTTCAAAGTAGCATGGGTAGACTCAACTTTTTTAGTTGTTGTATTTCCTAGGTGTCTAACATTATCAATCTATGCACAAACAATTTTCTCCTTCACCTGGTCAAGAATTGTGCTTTTAACATATTTCAACAAATCTGAATACTTTTCACACACTTTTCTTAAATGCATAACAGAATCCACATATATTTCTTTTGTGGAAGAATTTATTATACGATTCCATGCATCCATTATTTTTTCCACAACCACACCCGCCTTCACCATTTTCCATCTTCAAAATCTATTTGTTTCGTCCCTACCGCTAGTTTAACCTAACTTCTCACATTCTTTGTTATGTGATACATACAAAGTATTGAATAAGAAGAAGGAAATAATTTTACAACCGAATTCATCAATGCGGTATCACAGTCGATAACAATCGCTTCAGGCATCTCACCTTGTTCCTTCAATAGTGTCCAACACACCTCTAAGGCCCAAGTAAAATTGTCCTCTTTTTCACACTCAAGAAATGAAAAACTAACAGAATATGTCTTCTCAATTGAGGTAACACCAACCATCTCCAATAATAGAAGTCTATACTTGTTGGTCTTGTATGTTGAATCAAGTATGAGCACCGTAGGAAACGTGTTGAACAACTTTATGGAATCAGAATGAGTTCAAAAAATATCTCTAACAGTAACTCCATCTTCGCACGGTTGATACCTAGACACATAACTATTATCATCCAACAATTTCAAAAGTTGTTGCATCTCAGTTCTATCCCCCATAAGCGTCAATATTATGCACTTGCTTGATATTTGATATATTTTCGAGTCGTCTCCGTTTCAATATTGCAAGTATACTTTTTGGTTGAACAAGATTCAAGGTCATGTAAATAACACATTCCTTTTCTTCCGACTTGATTCGACAGACACTAGGATGACCGACTAATTTTAAACACAAATCATGGTTATTCAAACCACATGTCACATTAAATCTCCAGATTTTGTTTGCCAACATGTAACCACGCACCTTAAACAGACACTCACATTTTCTTGAAGCGGTGTCGTCCCTATTAAAATTTTGGAGAAGAGTTCTATATTTCCCGCTTCTTTCGCAAGTCATTATCACAAAAGCGCATCTTTTATCCAAGCCATTGTCGGACCTTTCGATAACCACGCCAAATACAAGTTTAGAGGCCTCCATACGAATCCATTGAAGCATTTGATCATGAGATTCAAACTCTTGCTTGTTTTTAAATTGGTTACCAACATCTACCGCCTTCACAACAACACCTTGGAATTTCAAAGAAACAATAACACCTTGGGCAGTCAGAGAAACAACTTGTTTTGGGAAAATATTGGGGTGCACCATATCTAATGAAAACAATTAACACCATAACTGTACATAAGTGTTACTGCTTGATGACGTGAGATTACATCGCTTATTTGACTTGATTGATGCATGTTTTCCAGTTGTTTTGTTTTACATTTGCACTGTTATGTTGGTATTTTGTTTGTTGTCAGGTATTCAGCTACATCAGAGCCATGTGCAAAGAATCAGAGTAAAAACAATTTAAAGAAGGAGAAATCGAGATTGGTTTACATTGATTGCGACCACCATGGTGTTCACCATGAGATGGCCATAGTGGTCTACGTGCTAGAGGGCATAAGACCAAGTCACCCCACTTTGCAAGCGTGGCGCTCCCCATGGAGGGTGTGGCGGTCGCCACACCTTATGATGCCCAACGGTCATAAAGTGGGCTAACCTTGGTCCCCAAGTCTAAACAATTCCTCGTATATTTCCGCACACGATTTAGCAGTAGTTGAAGACATTTTTAGGGTTTCCTAGCAGTTATAAATAGACTTGTAGTTTCACTGTTCCAGATATCCAAGCTTAGTGCATTACTCTTAGGCCTATATTTTCCATCTGTAAAGCTTTAACTCTTCACAATGAAGGGTTATCGCAGAGTCGATTGAGATTGTATCCAGCTTGGAGCAACCCTTTATTTTCCCGCCGTTATTTTATTGCATCAAAGTCTATCAACATTTATTTCGAGTTTTCCTCTGTATCCAGATGAAAGTCTCTTCGGAGCAGGTTTTTATTTAATTGTTTTATTTATTTCTGTTGCCTTCATTTAATTTCTCGTACGCATTCTACTTTTGTTTATTACCGCACTTCTTTAATTCACGTTTTTTATGTTTTATTCCGCTGTCAGATCTATCGCATTTATTTACTTTACGATTATGTCAAACTAATTTTATGAGTGTTAAGATGGGATGACCTTAATTAAACATACCTTTGTTGTTCCTGTAGGATTACCTTGGGATGTTTTGGTTTTTAATCAATTTTACTGAGTCTTATTTTAATCTGCCTTCACGCAAGTGAGACAGTGAAACACCGGGTAAGATCGAAAGCCGTCCGGTACGAATGATTTAAATTGTTAAGAGCTTGATTTATAAAATCCGCGAACGCCTTTTATTAATTAATCAGGAGAGTCTAAGGTTTCTAGCAAGAGGTTTTGAAACTATTTACGAACACGCGCGTTTATAGGTTTAGGATCCGGTACTTAAGCGAAAGCTTAAGAACCCTTTTTAAATTATACTTTCCAATCAAAAAATACTTTTATGTTTAGTAAAGAATTTTATTTCTTAAAAATGGGTTTGTTAATTTAACGCAATATGCGCCCACCATGAGTGACGATGGAAGGGTATAAATTAGAGAATAAATCTGGTTCTGTGTACGAAAGCAACAGTTCTCGTTAAATAAATTCTTTTCAAAATAAGAAATATTGCCTCATTGAGGAATCCCTTCTAGAAACAACGAAAGTATGACTAATTAGTAGACCCCGCATCTCTGCACTGTCTGTCCAATTTACTTAATACATCTTACTTTAACGCACTTTTATTTCCGCAATCAACTCCCATATTGTTCGCCTTAAATAAACACCGTAGTAATCAATAACGATAGGTTTTTACTTTTGGTCTTTGTGGGATCGATATCTTTTAAAACTACACGATAGGTTGTGCACTTGTAGTTAGTTTGTTTACACCCGATCACTACTGAAGACATATTTGGAAATCAAACACAGACAACTTCTGAAATGCATCTCCCGAAAAGTTCATACATGTTCTGGAGATACATTTTTGGACACAACACAAATTTATTTCAGGAAAAAAAGTTGATTAATGTGAGAAATACAGAGAGAGATGAAGAATCTTTAACTGAAATTCTATCTTCTTTTACTCCCTATGATGTGATGAACTAAAAGAATGGAGATTTGAAGTGAAAAAATGGATTGAGAATGAAGGGTTTGGTTGAAAACCAAGTATGGCAACAATGGTTGTGTGATCATGCAGCTGGTTGTTTTATCAAATATTTATGAAGATACATCTCCGAAAATATCTGACATGCAAATGTGACAGAAAATTTTACAATGTCGCTCATAATTTCGGAGATGTAACTCCGAAATTTCTACTGAACTAGTAAATAACTAAGGTTTTTTTAAATGTTCCGGAGATGCATCTGTGGAATAAAAATAATCCAAATTATAAGGCGTATTTCAGAATGGCCTTACTTGAGTGTGTAACAGATGCGTCCGGAGATATATATCTGAAAACAGAGGGCGTATATAAAATTTACGTGGTGTAATAGCAACATCTGCGATACATTAAGAAATTCTATAAATATAAGTCCAATGAAAGGAAGTTGTCTGTTTTTTATTTTCAAATCTGTCTTCGATAAATGCCATTTTGATTTGTTAAAAAATATATATTTTGAAAGAATGAGATTTTTTTTAATATGGGGAAATTTGTGGCAGATCAAAAAAGAGGAATTTTTTACCCAAATACCCCTAATTTTGGAAAAAATTCTCAAAATAACCCATGTTTCAAAAAAATTCCCAAACTGCCCCTATTAGGGTTTTGGTTTGAATTGTGTCGCCATTGGAATTGGCGACTTGCCTATAAGGCTATAACCTTGTCACCAATTGAACTGGAGACAGCATACCAAGTCGCCAGTGCAATTGGCGACATAGAGTAATGGTAAAAGGGAGTCGCCAATTGAAGTGGAGACTCCCTAGAAACTGAATTTTTTCACTATAAATAGGGGTGTTAAGCTCAGTTTGTTCCACATCTCTTATCATAACTTTGTTTTTCTCAGAAGATGTATCGTCGTCGTTGGGGAAAAGTTATTTTTTCGCGAGACAAGCCACCGATCGACATGATGTTTTGGAACATACAAGGTATCAATCAACTTAAGAGATAGCTGAATCGGTGGTTGGAGGGAGACATTGGGGAAGGGGAGAAAATCCGAAGTATCGAGAGACATGATCGGCTACGTGGATGGGTTCGTGTGAAGACTGACAAAGATGCGAGGGAAGTCATGTTTGGACCGAATGAAATTAAGTTGATTCTTGTAATCTGTTAGGAATGTGTTAAGTTGTTTGTATTGTTTGTTGTTAACATTGTTGTTTGTTGTTACAGTTGTTTGTGTTAGTGTTGTTTGTTGTTAAAATTGTTGTAACAAAGAGAAATTCATTAATGAAAATATTTGGTTACAACAAACGAAAAGATAAGCTAAATTATGATGCAGATGTTCCTCCAACATTGGGACAATGTTTTTTGTTGTGACCGGGCTAACGACAGATACTGCATAGTCGTATCATTTTATCAGCGATATCCATTTCGGTTCTTATACGCTTGCTGTTTGGGCGCCGTTTTTTCTTTCTTCTCATTTCATCGTTGTGCCAAACTATTTCGATTCTTATACGCTTGTTGTTTCCGCTTGTATGTCTTATTTGTATAGCTCTTTGTGTAAGTGCGCCAAAAAAGATGCATCTACTTTTTTTGGATGTGCTGTTTTGCTACAAGCTTGGGGCTGGTCTAGATTTCCATCCCTAGCGCCTGTCAACGACAACGACTTTTCCTTCCCGTTTGCACAAAAGTAAGTTAATAACTTAATTTTTTTTTATCCTTAAAAATAATTGTGTCTAACATTCTCAACTAAAAAATTATTATTTTTAGATGGTCGGCTAAGGGAATGAGTTACAATAGATGTCCCAAACATTGTATCATTCAATACCGTAATCTTTTGGATCACCTAACACCCGCAGATGTAAGTCCGCCTGAACATTTCTCTTCTTTTATTTCATATATTTTACTATCTAATATTTTTCTATTCTGCAGTTCATATGGCGTCCATACCTAGGCATGGAAGACCTACATGAAGTCAGCAACGAAGATGCTGCCATTTGGACTGCATGTGTCTTGATCATTAGATTCACAACTGTGGAGCTGCACAACAGTTACCGTGTCAAACTACAATTTGGAATGCATCAAGACATCCCAGATCCGCCTGTTGACATCAGTAAATGGCATCTAAAAATAGTTAATGATCAATGGGACTTTAGGGACTGGAAGGATTTTGCAAAGACTGAGCGTCGTAAATGGATGAACCGCAACCACTATGTCTTACGTGAGCCGGTGATGCCAACCCCATCTATACCACCAAATAATTACATGGCTTGGTACAGATCGGTTGCAACTGGGTTTGTCTCCGAAGACTGGTATTTATACGACCACGCCAGACCACCTACACACAAGAAGCCTCAACGTCTAACCCACCTCCAAGGCCATGTTACTCACAACCCCCTACCCAACAAAATTATCAACCCATTATCCATCCAAACATGCCATACACCCAACCACAATACCAAGAGCGTCCCCCATATCATCTTCAACAAAATGATTATTATCAAGAGACTCAATATGGCTATGCCCCCAACATGTCACAAAGATACAGCCAAAACGAGGGTACAACATATAATAGCCAAATTGGGCAAACATCTTTTCATAGCCCAAACGCCCAAACATCATACCTTAGCCAACACAATCAACCTTCTCAACATCCTTATGGCTTTCAAACACCATTTCAACCTTTCATCAACGAATCCTTCACACCAATGTCTCCCTTCAATTGACCTGCCCGCACACCAATCACCCCCTCAAACTACCCTGGCATGGGTCGCACGCTCAGTTTCAGTCCCCAAGACTTCACGTGAATGCAAGACATCCTAAAGGAACCATCTCGGACTGTTCATGAGACTTCGACTCCTCAAACACCCGACGTGAATCAACAACAAGGGGAACAAGGGGGCCGAGTACAACGAGTGCAGCGAGTGAGGGTCCCTAGGAGATGTGGAACTGGTGGCCGGTTGAATGCACCCGGTCACGAACATTAATTAATGTAATATTTTATTAAATTAATGAAAATTTTATGTCATTGTGAAAACAAAATCAACGTAAACTAAAAAAAACACACATACTGTCTCCACATCATTTGGCGACAGGGTTATAGCCTTACTCTATGTCGCCAATTGCACTGGCGACTTGGAATGTTGTCTCCAGTTCAATTGCCGACAAGGTTATAGCCTTATAGGGAAGTCGCCAATTCCAATGGCGACACAGTTCAAACCAAAACCCTAATGGGGGCGTTTGGAAATTTTTTTGAAACATGAGTTATTTTGGAAATTTTTTTCAAAATTTGGAATATTTAGGTTAAAAAAATCAAAAAAGAGTGCATTTAATATTATAGGACATTTTTTATTTAGCAAAAAAAAAAAAGCCAAAATTATCCTCCAACTCCAACTACCACATTCATGTGATGTGACCGTGTTGTGTGTCAATTCATTAGGTGACCAGATTCATTGTGTTGAGTGTCCCATGTTTTCCTTTGCAAATTGTCACACACTTGTTAATATTCGGGGGAATTAATTAGTCTACGATTTGTTCATTATTAGAAAGATTAAAATGTAATCTGTTGTTCACTTTGTTGCTTTAACGCATCAGATGTCCCGTCGTTGTTTCATATGTTTTTCGAACCACTAACGTAGTTGTTCATTCGGTCATTCCTGACCGAGGTTTGATTCGATCATTTAGCCAAATCTAAGTCATTTGGGTTGGTTTATTTTTTTGATACAGATTTCTTTAGTACCTTAAATTATGTTATATTCTCAACAAACAAAAGAACAACTGTCTGTTAGTGTTTATTTGGTCAAATCCATGCGTAATAAACCCATGTGGCATTGAGAGAGACTTAAAATTGCAACTATACAAGTATAATAAAGAAAATTAAAATTAAATAAGAGGAAACTGTTTGTTAACGGTGTTTATAAATTAAAATTTCTTTTTTAAAAATATTTTTTTTAATACTAAACAAAATATATTTGCTAAAACCACGTTGCGGAAGAGAATATAAGTTAAATTAGTTAAACAAAATATAGGTGAAACAAAATTCAGGTTAGTTTAGTTAAGCAAAATTTATTTATTTCAATGCGGAAGTGAATATAGGTGAAAACCACGAGGAAAAGTCTCTGAAGATGTCTGCAATGGCCAGAGAAAGGTGTGTACCAATAAAATTTGCACTCAACGTCTAAGTTGGAAAAGTCGGAGAGATGAAACTTGTACGTGTGTAATGCATCGTTCTTTGTTGAGAGGCATAGTCACACTTATATAAGATTGACATCTAGAATCGTCCTCGGGGCCATTGGATGGACACAACGCTTGAAATGGAGTATCACCTTGCTTCCATGTAGGGCTCCCCATCGAGAGTACATCTGTTCGCTAGCTTCAGTTAGCGTGATACTTAGATTAGGCCTTTGTGTTAGGCTGATATTATTGGGTCGTTTGGCTAGCCCAAAATAATTGCTCCCCAAGTCTTGGTTGCCTATAAATTAAGGGAATGAAGCCAATTACTCTTTTTTTTTCTTTCCTTGATTCAGAGTGCTATAACTTCTTCACATTTCTTGTGATTTTCATCTTCTTGCAACTTTTCTATTGTTCTTCAATCTTCATTCCCAGTTGTGAGGTATCTTCTAGGCCTTTGGTGATTTACCTTCTCCATCTTTCAAAACCTACAAACATTCAAGGTATTGATCTCTTTCCTTGTCATTTTTCGTTGTTTGTGCTTGCTTTCTAGTTATGACCATTATAAAAAACCTAAACATCACTTTGACATACTTGATTAGTGACAATGATATAAGTGACGCTTCTTCTCAAATTGAAGTGATAAACCCAAAAACTCTAGAAGTGTCTTTTTTATAAGTAAGGGACCCTTTATGAGCTTCGCAGAAGTTTGGGAATCTTTTGATTTCACGAGCGGTTCAAATGTGGTAATCGTTGAATCGAAGGAATCCATAGAAGCAAGAAACCCCGACGTGGATGTTACTAAGTGTGGGGAAACTCCTCCCCTCATTAATGATATTAGAGAGGTTGTTTGTGGATTTTCCTTTCATGAACTTTCCACGCTAGACTTGGAAAATATTAATAGTTAAAACGATGAACATAACGACAACGAGGTTAGGTGATAGATAGAGTATCAGTCATACTCCTATACTCGTGGTCGTATTTTTTATCTGTTGATAGTGATGGTGAAATTGTACGATGAGGACACCATGATATTGAGTTCCATGTTGATGCAGGCTAGTTCCCTTTGATGGACCAAAATATCTTAGGGAACGCGTTCATCTTCAGTGTCACACTCAATATAGAAAATGCCCACCAAGATGATGATTTGTCTTCTCACTAGATGTTGTTGCACGTTTACCCCGACAAGAGATTGTGAAATCGATCAGAAAGGAGTGAGTTTCCTCTTCACATGTGCCTATTCTCATGATGGGTTTCAGGCTCCCATTTAATGATTTTATAGTTATGGTCATGAACCACTTTGGAGTTTATCCCTCACAATTACACCTTATTGGCGCATCTCGAAAAATATGATTCTTCACAAAGTCGAGGAAAAATAGTTCAACGTTGCCACCAAATTTTATTTATCCCAAAAAAGAGGAAAGGTAAAATATCGATAAAACCCTCAAAAGAAAAAGAAGATCGTCGCTGCAACCAAATTCGGGTTCGGGAGTCGATTACGCAAGGGGGAGGTATTAGCTCCCCTCACATCTGTTATACTCAACGGGAACCTTTTAATTAAACTTGCGATTGAATGTTAGCTTATGTTATTGTTTTCTTCGAGTGATAGAAAGTGTAAAAGGAAAAAGAAAAAGGGTCGCAAAAAAGTTTTTATTAGGGTGCGTGATGAGATTGCGGGTCTTGCTCCTACGTATCCTCGGATACAATGAGGAACTCAAGACTTCGTAGTTCTGCGCCAGACAAAAGATATTTTTGGTGTTTTTGGTTATAGTGATTGACGAGACGTTATCTCTCTCCTACGTATCTCCAGGTGCGATGGAGAACTCAAAGCTACTTAGTTCTTGGTAGCAAATGAGTGTTCGTTGATTGATTTTAGGGAGCGAATGTTTAGATCATATTCTAACGCTTTAAACATTAGCTTGTTTACTCGCTGTGAAGGCATAAACGCTAGTTGGTATACGCATTAAAAAGGACTAAACAATGTTGTTTGTGAAAATTGTTCAATCACACGGGGTGAGAAAAAATAGGTTTGATTAGTTGATGTTTTTTTTATCGAACAAGTGTTTAGATCGCATTCTAACGGTTAAACATTGGTTTGTTTGCTCGTGGTGGAGACTTAAGTACTAGTTTGTATTCGCATTAGAGGGGACTAAATGATAAGTGCAAATTATAGTTATTTATGTATATAAGTTTTGTTGCACTTATCGGTACTTTTTGTTAATATCATTCAAATAAACCCTTCTTTGTTTGTAAATACGTTTACTTTACGTTATAGGGTATATATTGCGTTATTGTGTAAATATCATTGAGTGTAATTGTTTTCCATTTATTTTTTCAGGTATTCAGGCAAGGATATCTTGTCATATTTATAAAGAGCATTGAATAAGTTTTCCAATGCTTCGAACCGGGCGAAAAACGGAGTTACGGTTCGAAAGTTATGGCCGAAACAAGAAAACAAAAAATGTTGTCTGACTGTTCTCGCCCCGTGCTCGCCGGGCGAAGCAGAAGCGAGTCAGACAGACAGAAACGTGTAAAAAAATCCAGAATAAGTCGCCTTAGCTCGCCAGGCGAATCTGGATGGACAGAAACACCATTTAAGGGCTAAAAACACATTTTTTTAGAGGATGGTTGGGTAATATTTGTTCCCAATGCATCAAACTTTCATTTTTTGGTAGATTTAGCTTGAAAACAACATTGGAGCTTGCATATGGATGATCCGGAGTGGATTAATCATCGATCGGCGCTGACAAACCGGGAGATTTTTGGTTCATTTCTCTTCTTCTTTGTGTATTATACATTTTTTGGGTTTTGTATATGTATTTACTTTGATCTTATGTATATTTATCGCTCATGGCGTTGTATAAAATCTGTTTTACAAATCTTTATCGGTGATTGTCCTTGGTTTTTTGCTTTATGCTCGGGGTTTGGGTTGTGTTAGAGATAAACATCACAAACCTTGATTAGGGATGATTATCTGTTAGTTTCTGGATGCTAGAGATAGATTTAGAGCTAACAATCTTTATGGGTATCGGAGCTTAACGCCTTCGTGTTGTTTGAGTCGGGTGCGAGAGCGTCGACGAGAGTAATACGGTTGTTCTCTCAGCTCAGTGTGTCAGAGATGGACACTATTGTGAGTGATGCTGGATGATATTGAGGAGTATTGTAGGTCGAGTATAACTGGTCGATAGGTTTAAGTTTGTGAGGAGTGGATTATATGCATACCAGATAAGTTTCTTCTCTCTGAAGAATGAATTCTTTTTATGTTCATATTTACTTTTCTGCTTTTACTTTAACCAATTTAATCCAAACTCATAAACGCGAGACTTGTCGAACGCCAGTTCAATATCACCGATCTCTGTGGACACAATAAATTCCCAAAAAAATACTTCCAAAAACTTTTGTTGATTGCCGCTTTACCGCTTCAGCAAAATGGTGTCGTTGTCGGGGATTGGTGTTTTTATTGGATCGCATTGCGATAGTTTCTTTGTTTTTGAGTTTTGTAGATATCGTATATATTGTCTATTTTCCCTTGTTTATATTTATACTTGTATATGTTTACCATATGTGTGAATTTTACATGTTTTGCATACTTGTGAATATAGTGTATATATTTGTTTCTCTTCACGTTTGCCAAAAGTGTGGTTAGATGTATAGTTTTAGAGCTTGAAGAGATGAGAGCAAAGGCGGGAGTGAAAGCATTTGGCTCATCCGAAGCAACCTGCTGGTTTGTAAATAATAGGCGTCGAGCTTACGACGTAAAACAAGCATGTTGTATTGTTTTTAGTTTCTTTATTGTTTTTTATTGTATTAGTATAGGTAGTGTGGTGAATTGGTTAAACAAGTTGAAATTGGACCAATTCTTAAAATTCTCAAATCTTCACTTTTCAACTTGTTTAATTCAATTTCACCCGGTCTTTTAGTATGTTCATGGTAGTTGTTTTAATGTGTTAATTTTTGTGTTTTTCCAAGAGCTTGTTTTGAGTAGTTTGAGGAAATTTGAGGTGATTTTTCCAAGTTTGATCGTTTCAACTTGCGAATGCATGGTAATGATGTTGTTTAAAGTTTGGTACATTTCCAAGGTATGTGTTTATTGCTTTCTAGACTATAACATGTACATGAAACTTAGGCTTTTTACAAATTTTGTGTCTTTCATTCTTTTGTACTACTTGTTCATGAATTGAATCACTTTAGTTCCTACCCCAATTGTGAGGAAGCTTTCCATTGTTCATATATGCGCAGAGTACCAGTATTATTGTTTTAGCTAGATTTTATTATGTTTAATCTTTTATTTGTATTGATTATATGAATGCATGAAAAGGATCAAGACAATTGTTTCATTTTGAGCACAACCACCTTGGCCAAATAGTCAATTTACCATGTGAGTATGTGAGCATTCGGTAACCCCTTTGAGCCTTTTTGTCAATATCCATGTTGCATTTGAACTTGATGCTTGTCTATGAGTATTTAGTTCACTTTTTGAATGGATTTTGATCCTTGTTTTCTTGAACCCTCAACCGTGTGTTGTTGTTTGAATTTTTGCCTTGCCTTAGAAAGTAGGGAGTATTCACACATTGATGTTGGTTGAATTCAAGTTGGGGAGAGCAATGTTTGCTTACTTATGTTGTTGGTTGCTATGCGGTTGTGAAAAAGAAAAGAAAAAAAAAGAGAAAAAGAAAATCCTTGTGAAAGGAAACAAAAAAAGTTCATATAATTGTGCTAAATAAGTATTGTGTTTTGTGTAACACTTGGGATTTTGGAAGAAGTTGGTTGGAATTTTGTGTTTGAGTCTTTGTGAGTTGATCACTCCCTTAGGTTTAGACAAGTTTTTGTTTCAATTACCTTTAGAAATTGCCCTTTGTTTGTTTACCCGACCACGCTATAACCTTGAAAGCCCTTGTGATTCTTGCCTTTGTATGTTCAATGTGAATTTTTGGATGAATGCATAATTTAGTCTTTTGTTTGCAAGATTGTTGTGTGAGTGAAAAGTACCTCATTTTGTGTTTTTCATCTACCAATGATTGTTTTTGCTAGGTGTGATTCAAGTTTGAACTTGTGTTGTTTTAGGATGTTTGGCATGATTTTTGTATTTAGCATTTGTTTTGTGCCTATGTTGTCGTTGTAGTTTAGTGGTAAGTATTTACTTTGTGTGTACCGTTTTTCATTTGAACCATTTATTTGTTTCCGTTTTTCAAAACCTGTTGATTCGTGATTCTTTGGTTGTCACTCTGTTTCTTTGAGTCACTTGATTCTTATTTAGGGACAAACAAGTTTAAGTTGGGGGAGAGTTTGATAAGTGCAAATTGTAGCTATTTTTGTATATAAGTTTTGTTGCACTTATCGATACTTTTTGTTAATATCGTTCGAATAAACCCTGCTTTATTTGTAAATACGTTTACTTTACGTTATAGTGCATATATTGCGTTATTGTGTAAATATCATTGAGTTTAATTGTTTTCCATTTATTTGTACAGGTATTCAAGCAAGGGTATCTTGTCATATTCATAAAGAGCATTGAATAAGCTTTTCAACGCTTCGAACCGGGCGAAAAACGGAGTTACGGTTCAAAAGTTATGGCCGAAACAAAAAACAGAAAATGTTGTCTGTCTGCTCTGGCCCCGTGCTCGCCGGGCGAAGCAGAAGCGAGCCAGACAGACAGAAACGAGTAAAAAAGTTCAGAATAAGCCGCCTTAGCTCGTCGGGCGAATCTGGACGAACAGAAACACCATTTAAGGGCTAAAAACACATTTTTTTAGAGGATGGTTGGGTAATATTTGTTCCCAATGCATCAAACTTTCATTTTTTGGTAGATTTAGCTTGAAAACAATATTGGAGCTTGCATATGGATGATCTGGAGTGGATTGATCATCGATCAGCGCTGACAAACCGGGAGCTTTTTGGTTCATTTCTCTTTTTCTTTGTGTATTCTTCATTTGTTGGGTTTTGTATACGTATTTACTTTGATCTTATGTATATTTATCGCTCATGGCGTTGTATAAAATCTGCTTTACAAATCTTTATCGGTGATTGTCCTTGATTTTTTGCTTTATGCTCGGGGTTTGGGTTGTGTTAGAGATAAACATCACAAACCTTGATTAGGGATGATTATCTGTTAGTTTCTGGATGCTAGAGATAGATTTAGAGTTAACAATCTTTATGGGTATCGGAGCTTAACGCCTCCGTGTTGCTTGAGTCGGGTGCGAGAGCGTCAACGAGAGTAATACGGTTGTTCTCTCAGCTCAGTGTGTCAGAGATGGACACTATTGTGAGCGATGTTGGATGATATTGAGGAGTATTGTAGGTTGAGTATAACTGGTCGATAGGTTTAAGTTTGTGAGGAGTGGATTATATGCATACCGGATAAGTTTCTTCTCTCTGAAGAATGAATTCTTTTTATGCTCATATTTACTTTTCTGCTTTTACTTTAACCAATTTAATCCAAACTCATAAACACGGGACTTGTCGAACGGCAGTTCAATATCACCAATCTCTGTAGACACGATAAATTCTCAGAAAAATACTTCCAAAAACATTTGTTGCTTGCCGCTTTACTGCTTCAGCACTAAACAATGTTCTTTTGGAAAAAGTTATTGATCACACGGAGGTGGGAAATTAAGTTTGATGTGTTCGAGCATGTTTTAGGGTTTGGAAGACGAATACTCATGACTTGCAAGCAATAACAACTTGGGTCTAATATTCAGGATTATGATGAGACCTTTCACCCACGTAGTCTCTTTCTTTCCAATTTGTTGCAAAAAGTGTTTGAGCATTTACAAGTGTTTTGAATGAAAGACAAACACTTGAGCTTGCAACCAATTACTACTTTGGCTTAGTGTTTAGGACTATTACTGGGCCTTTCACCCAGGTAGTATTTTTCTTTTGATTTATTGTGAAATTGTGACGTGTTTGTATTTTGGTGAAAGACGAAGTATTTATGACTTACAAGCGATTACCAGTTGGGCCTAATACATCGGGACTATGACTGAACCTTTTACCCTGTTAGCCTTTTCCTTTCATTATTGAAAAGTGTCAAAGTATGCATTAGTTGTTTTGATTTTAATTATGAAAAGAGCTTGATGTGGGATCAAACGTTTGATTTGCGTTGGGATAGATTGAGAAATGATTTTGAAATGGTTTGATTTTTAAGAAAATTACTCGACATTGGATCGAGCTTATTTTTGTTCTTTATGAAAGATGGTTGACTATATGCAATAGAAAAGCGGTAAAATTATTACACATAATGGGAATTAGGGTATATTTTGTCGAATGAGGATATAATAAAGCGATTAAAGCACAAGCCCAATAAATAAGTAAGCAAGGAGTTTAGTGTAAGAAGACCCAAGAAGAAGCCATGAGACCAAAAATAAGCCGAACAAAGTAATGAATTTAGCGCTATGTTAAGCTAACTTAAAGTGAATTCATGTAGAAATCACTCTATAAGAAGTCGGGAAATCGAATCTATGCGTTCGAATGATTTTCGAAAGTAAATTGAATTTAAGCTCCAAAAATTACAACGCAGTGCATTAAAATCAACATCATCCACCACATAATTATATTAAATTATTTACATGGAAACCATCCATTTAAAAAATATACACTAATACATGAACACCATACTCATAAGAAAACAATATTAAAATGATATTGTAATTTAAACAAAAAATAAAATAAGACTAAAATATAAATATTAATTTCACTAATAAAGTAACAAAATGAAAAAACAATGAATGATAAAATAAAGTGAGTTTGACTTACTACATGAAATATATAACAAAAGTAATAATAAAACAAAAACAATAATGAGAGAAAAAATAAATGCAAATCATACAATTTGATTCACGCTACAATAAAAATATTCTAAATTTTGATCAAAGAAGACATTGTTCATCGTCTCCTTAAGCAAAGGAAAGAAAAATGCAATGAAATGATCCAAACATCAAAACAAGATACATGATGGAAAAGTAACTCTTTCATTTAAACAATCGACATTGCTCATCTCATTTACATGAAAACAACGACAACCAAATGAAATGCGGGAGATTCGGCATACATAAAAATAGAACAATACATTTGCTTATGTTTTTCGGTGGTTGTCGACGGAGCTATAGATATTGGTGTATGGAGCTTTTGGCTCCTTATAAAGAGAAGGAAAAGAGTCCTTGGAGAACTTGAACATGTGATTCTTTGAGAAGCTTGAATAGAGATGTTGAGATGTTTCTTCATATAGTCAAGGTTGTTGAAAGCTTGTTTAAAATCCCTTTACTACAAAAGGAATTATCATTTGCATCCCAGCTTACTCAATGAGAAAATAGAGCTTTAGGTCCTCATGTGACAAAGTAGGCTCAAACGTGAACAATGACCTATCAGAGTCACCTTGGTCCTTGCGCTTTGACTGGCTCAGGTTATGATCTTCAAAACCAGACTTACTCAAGGTCTGGTCTTCAGAGGCTAACTCACTCAGACTCTGGTTTTCAGAAGTTGACTTCTTCAGAGTTTGGACTTCAGCTTCTGATCCATCAGATTCAGGTCTTTAAATTTCTTTTTATATGTTTATAGTCAGAAATAATACTTGGTTTATTCATGAAATTTTAGTCTATGGTCCTGCACACTTGAACACATATTAGTATACCCAATTGATATTTAAATACGTTGTTATCATCAAAACCTAAGGGATATGGGACAAACAAATTTTGTTCCAACAAGACCCACTAAGACTCTATTGAACGAGAAAAATTCCACAACCGTATAACTTCTATGTTACTCGCATAATCAAGACCACTCAGGTTACTACCAAAAGCATAGTATCAGAATTTTGCCTATCATACTGCCATCCCACATATGTTAAGTGTTAGATGTCAAACATGCTATATATTTATACTTGGTACTTGGCATTTTTCATTACTTTCATGTGTTAATTATGGATTTTTGTATTGAATAGTTATTGTTCTTCATGCATTATATTTATACCTTTGGTACTTGTAATTTGTGTGCTATTGTGCAGGAAAGTGCACTAAAAACATCAAAGATTGAAGACACAAAGAATTGTTGCAAGCTGCTAAAGAAAGTGGAAAACAACAGCAGGTTCGCTTTGTGAACCCTGGCGAAGTCCCCAACGAATGTTCTCTTTGCGAACATTGGCGAAGCTCTCAGCGAACAAAACAGAGGGAAAAGGACCCAAAATTCGCTTTGCGAACTCACGAAAATAGCCAAGGGCGGTTTAACTTTCAGAGGCACTTAAGGTGCCATTTTCTTTCATTCGCTAGGCGAATGATTCATTCGCAGTGCAAATTTTGCTGATCTCAAGTGTATTATAAATAGATTTTTAGGTTTTCTTGGGATCATAACTTGATATTTTCACACCAAAACATACTTTTCTGAGTTTTGATCATCCAAGAGTGAATTTTCACATAGAGAAGCTGAAGTCACATCCGATCTCGATTATTCAACGTGGATGTTCTTTCATCTCCTCTCGAAACTTGTTATCCAAGCTACCATGAAAATGTGTAGCTAAACACTCTTGTGTTAAGGTTAGAGGTAGTTAATCTTGCTTATATGTATTTCTTTTGATCTTTTGTATATGAACATGGTTGATGATCAATATATGATGAAGTTGTTTGTTCTTAATGATTTATTTGTGGTTTGAATCACTCTAGACATAGATTTTCCAAATCATGACCTAATATCTTCATCTCTTAAAAACCAAACTCTAGACATAGATTTGGGGTTTAATATTCGCTTTGTATTGATCTTAACGGTTGTTGTTTCGATTGTTAGCGTGAGACATCATCTAACGGTCTAAACAACGATACTCACGAATTTGCTTTAGACATAAACTTATTCGAGAGGATACGCGATTGTATTGGTCGGAACTAGGTTCATATGCTTGATTAATCGGATATGTATGAAAAGGATTAGCGAAATCTAATCTTGACATGCTTTTATAAAACTTACAACATCTTTGTTATAGTTTACTTCTTTGCTACCAAAATTGATGTTACAAAACAAAGAACAATTTGAAAACCCTTACTTAAAACGTTTCGACTATTGAACGGCAAGCATCAAAATATCGCACAATCCCTGCGGATACGATAAAAATACCCCCCAAAATATTGTTTCAACAAAATGGCGCCGTTGCCGAGGATTGTTGTTTGATATTGCAAGCATTGCAATAGTTGTTTTGTTTTAAGATTGTTTAACTTTTTCTTGATCTTGTTGATTTGTTTGGTTTAGTGTGCAGATAACTTTTTATGCGAGGGAAGTTTCCCGCAGACGAACTTCTTTTTGATCCTGAAATCGAAAGAACTGTGCGTAGGTTAAATAGCAGAACAAGGCGGAGGAGGCAACTTGCCAAAGAAAGACGAGAGCGAGACGTAAGTTCAACTTCGATGCAAATACCACAGTTACTGCCAACTTTGGCTGCACCACCACCACCACCTGCTTCAAGACCTTGTACAAATAGTCTGAGACACGCTGCATAATTTTCGCGCAATGCTTAGAACGGTCGGCATTCAGAAATGAAAACTGGTATCCTCTCGCTTCTATATCAGAGTCCTTTCACTGGTATGGATCATGAGGATCCTTTTACACACTTGACTAAGTTCTATGAGATTACGGGAGCAACTGGTGCACCCGAAGCTGAAGAAGAATCACTGTTTAAGAGATTATTCCCGCATTCCCTCATTGGGAAGGCCAAGGAATGGTATATTGACCAATCTACGACAATCATGATGGACTGGAATGTACTTGAGGAAAAGTTTTTGGAATAATTTTTTCCACACAATCATTTCATGGAGGCTAAAACAGCAATAGCAGTTTTCACTCAGGGTGGAAATGAATCTCTCAACGAAGCTTGGGAGAGATTCAAATCTATGTTGAGAAAGTGTAAAGGGCATGGTTTCGATGAGCTTTCTCAAATTCACATTTTCCGAAATGGTCTTCAATTAGAGCATAAAACATTGTTGGATGCCACCGTGGGTGGATCCTTAATAAGCAAAAATGCCGAAGAAGCCATTGCCATCATTGACAAAATGGCTTTAAACGACCATCAGGGGAACCATAACCGTGGCCCTTCGCAAAAGAAAGCGGGACTGCTTGATTTGGGAACTAATGACACAATTCTTGCGCAAAACAAACTGTTATCACAACAAATGGCAAAACTTCCACAACAAATAAAAGAGATGCATGAAGTTCCCAACAAAAACCAAATAATAGCGAGTTGTGAGCTGTGTAGAGGAGATCACCATACTGGGTATTGTCCTCCGGTAGTGGAAGAGGTAAATTATGTTGGAAACCAAAATCAAGGATACCAACCTCGACCTCCTTACCAACAAGGCAACCAAGGTTACCAACCTAGAGGTAATCAAGGTTATCAACAACCGTGGAGACCGCAAGAAGTCGGACCTTCAAATCGTCAGCAATACCAAAATTACACTCAACCTCCACAAGTTCCAATTGGAAATACAAAAATGGAGGACACTCTCACGCAATTTATGCAAATGTCAATGTCAAATCAGAAGAATACCGATGCGGCCATAAAGAATCTTGAGATGCAAGTCGGACAATTATCAAAACAATTGGCCGACCAACACAAGGGAACTTTTACGGCGAATACTCAACCAAATCCTAAAGAGCATTGTAAGGCTATTCTAACAAGAAGTGGAAGAGAGATTGACATGGACATAGGTGAAGTTGTTGTGGAGGAGGAGGAGGAAGTAGTTGAAAAAGAAAAAGATAATGATGAGATTAAAGTAGAAAAAAATGTTGAGGGAGATTTAGTTGAAAATGAAATGAAAAAAAGTGAGGAAGAAAAAAAAAGAAAGAAAGAAGAAAAATTGAAAAAAAAAACTAGGAAGGGGAAGAAACCGTTGAATACTATTCCGATCCAACATTTACCATATCCTCATGCTCCGTCAAAGAAATATAGTGCGAGGCACTATGCTCGGTTTATGGATATTTTCAAACAATTGCAAATAAACATTCCATTTTCTAAGGCTTTGGAGCAAATGCCGAAATATGCCAAATTTATGAAGGATATTCTCACAAAAAAGAAGAGGTATACGGATCAAGAGACTATCATGGTGGATGCTAGTTGTAGCGTTATCATTCAACGTACTCTCCTGAGGAAATAAAGTGATCCGGGACGAGTCACTTTGCCGGTTACAATAAGAAATATCTATGTTGGCAACGGGTTGATTGATTTGGGCTCTAGTATAAATTTGATACCTTTGTCTATTATCAAACGGTTGGGACAGATGGAATTGAGAACCAGTCAAATGACGTTGCAACTTGCCGATAAATCCACTACCCGTCCTCACGGTGTAGCGGAAGATGTATTGGTTAAAGTGGACAAATTCTTATTTCTTATCGACTTTGTGGTGATTGAAATGGAGGAAGATGAAGACGCTTCATTCATACTTGGAAGACCGTTTATGAAAACTGCTAGAATGGCAATTGATATGGACGACGGTCTTATGAAGGTTAGAGTCCAAGATGAGGAAGTTTGTTTCAATCTATTTGAGGCCATGAAGCAAAGGACAAAGGCGGTTGTTTTAGAATAGACGCAACAGAGAAGGTAATTAAAGAAGTAAATGAGCAATTACAAGTTCCAACCCCTGTGCAAAAAGTTCTCATGAATGCTCTTCAAAGTATCGATGAAGCCGAAGAAAAAGAGATCGAGAAGTGTTTACGAGAACTAGAAGAATTGGATGAAATTCCTCCTTTGAAAGAAAGGGTGGAAATTTTGAAAAAAGAAAACAATGAAGAAATTAAGCTGGAATTGAAGTTGTTGCCGTCTCATCTTAAGTATGTTTTTCTTGATGATGAGGGGCATAAACCGGTGATAATAAGCACGGAGCTAACCACAATGGAGGAGAAGAAATTAATAGGTGTTTTGAAGAAGAATCAAGAGGCAATGGGATGGACTATTTCCGATCTAAAAGGAATAAGTCCCTCTTATTGTATGCATCGAATATTCATGGAAGAAGATTTTAAACCGGTCGCTTAACCGCAACACCGCTTAAATCTTACCATGAAAGAGGTGGTTAGGAAGGAAGTGGTAAAAATGTTAGATGCCAGAATGATTTATCCTATTTCTGATAGCCCATGGGTTAGTCCGGTACAAGTGGTGCTGAAAAAATGCGGATTGACGGTTATCCGAAACGAGAAAAATGAGTTAATTCCAACGAGAACCGTAACCGGGTGGAGAATGTGCATAGATTACCGTAGGCTTAACCAAGCTACGAGGAAAGATCATTTCCCTCTCCCGTTTATGGACCAAATGCTCGAGAGACTTTTCGATCAACAATTCTACTATTTTTTAGATGGTTATTCGGGTTACAACCAAATTATCGTGAACCTGGCGGACCATGAAAAAGCTGCTTTTACATGCCCTTTTGGAATCTTCGCTATATGAGGATGTCGTTTGGGTTGTGTAATACACCGGCGACTTTTCAAAGGTGCATGCAAGCAATATTCTCATATTTGATCGAAAAGACAATTGAAGTTTTTATGGATGACTTCTCAGTTTTTGGGCAATCGTTTGATATTTGTTTGAAAAATTTGGATGCGGTTTTGGAACGGTGCTTAGAAACCAATTTGGTACTCAATTGGGAAAAATGTAACTTCATGGTGACCGAAGGAATTGTGCTTGGCCACAAAGTTTCTTCAAAGGGCCTTGAGGTCGATCAAGCCAAGGTTAATGTTATTGAGAAATTGCCACCACCATTGAGCGTAAAAGGTATAAGGAGCTTTCTCGGACATGCGGGGTTTTATCGGAGGTTCATCAAGGATTTCGCGAAGATAACAAAGCGTTTGAGCAATTTGCTCAACAAAGATAAGTCCTTTGATTTTGATGAATCTTGTATGTTCGCTTTTAATTCTTTAAAGAAAAGTTTGACTACCTCACCCATAATCATCGCGCCCAATTGGAAAATAGATTTTGAACTCATGTGTGACGCGAGCGATTATGCGGTGGGTGCGGTTTTGGGTCAACGGAAAACAAAAAAATTTCATGCTATACACTATGCAAGCAAAGTTTTAAATGAAGCTTAAATAAGCTATGCAACAACTGAAAAAGAGTTGCTTGCGATAGTGTATGCATTGGAAAAATTTCGTTCTTATTTAATTGGGTCTCGAGTAGTCGTTTACACGGATCACAGGGCGATTAAGTATTTGTTCACCAAGCCCGATTCTAAACAAAGGTTTATTCGTTGGATCCTCTTGTTACAAGAATTTGATTTGGAAATTCGTGACAAGAAAGGATCTGAGAATTTGGTGGCGGATCACTTATCCCGCCTTGTAAATGTTGAAGTGACCAAAAAGAAATTAGAAGTCAATGAGGAATTTTCGGACGAAAAGTTGTATATGGTACAAGTTAGACCATGGTTCACCGACATGGCTAATCACAAAGCCTCCGGATTAATACCGGATAGTCTAACTCACCATCAGAAAAATAAACTTTTGCCGGACGCCAAGTCTTTTGTTTGGGATGAACCATATTTATTTAAGCTTGGTGTCGATAACCTTTTAAGAAGATGTGTGTCAATAGATGAAGCCATTAGCATACTTCGGCATTGTCACAACTCTCCTTATGGAGGACATTTTAACGGAATAAGAACGGCAACGAAAGTCCTTCAATCGGGCTTTTATTGGCATTCTTTATTCAAAGATGCACATTCGCATGCGCAAAGTTGTGACAAGTGTTAAAGGAGTGGTGGAATTTCAAAGCGGCATGAAATGCCTTTACAAAACATGTTGGAAATTGAAGTGTTTGATTGTTGGGGAATTGACTTTGTTGGACCTTTTCCATCATCGTTTTCCAATGAGTATATTTTGGCCGCAGTTGATTACGTATCCAAATGGGTAGAAGCAATATCATGTGCTAAGGCAGACGGAAAAACTATGATAAAATTTTTGAAAAGAAACATTTTTACTCGATTTGGTACTCCGCGGGTGTTGATAAGTGGCGGAGGATCCCACTTTTGCAACACTCAACTTGAAAAAGCCTTGGAGCATTATGGTGTAAAGCACAAAGTTGCAACACCATATCATCCACAGGACAATGGGCAAGCGGAGGTATCAAACCGGGACATTAAAAGAATTTTGGAAAAAATGGTGTCATTCTCAAGAAAGGATTGGTCAAATAAGCTAGACGATGCTTTGTGGGCTTATCAAACAACTTTTAAAGCTCCGATTGGTCTCACACCTTTTAAATTGGTCTATGGTAAGAATTGTCATTTACCGGTGGAGTTGGAACATAATGCGTTTTGGGCCTTGAAATTTATGAATTTTGATCCAACTTTAAGCGGAGACAGAAGAAAGATGCAATTGCATGAATTGGAGGAATTGCGCCTCCAAGCGTATGATTCCAACAAACTGTATAAAGATCGAGTCAAAACTTACCATGACAGGAAGATAGTGACCAAACAATTTGAAGTAGGGCAGCTGGTCCTACTTTTCAATTCTAGATTAAAACTATTCCCGGGTAAATTGAAATCTAAGTGGTATGGTCCATTCTGGATTCGTGAAATCAAGCAATATGGGCAATAGTCATTGAAGACGCAAAGTCAAATAAGAATTGGACTGTAAATGGTCAGAGGTTGAAAATGTATCTAGGTGGTGATTTCGAGTGGAATCCCTCCGTTGTGCCGTTTTATGATCCTTGAGGTTGCATTGGACTGTCGAGCTTAGCCGACGTTAAACAAGCGCTTGTTGGGAGGCACCCCAACATTGTAAGTATTTATTGCTTTATTTGTTGTTTTAAGTGATGTTTGATGTTTAGAGTGGTTTAGGAAGTGGCAGCAGTGCAGAATTTTTTTTGCAAAACCTGTCATGTTCGCTGGTGTTCGTTTTGCGAACCTGGGGCGATCAGTCGCCAGCCAATTCGCTTTGCGAACCAAGCGAGACAGGGGAAGTTTGTGTGCTGCCACCTCAGTTAAAAAGGGTTTTAAATTCTTGGGTGGGCCAACACTTGGGCCCAGCACCCATATCATTTTCTGAAAGTGAGAGGGAAAACCCTACTCCCACTCTTGCCTCTCTATCATTCAAACAAAACACTCTCAAGAACCCATTTCCTCACATGCTCTGTTCCTCAAATTTCACCCAAGTTTTTCCCCCAATTTCAATCACAAGTTCAGGTTTGTATCTCTTTTTCTTGTTAATTTCTGTTAGATATTGTTAGGGTTATGGTTTACATTAGAGACATTTAGGAATTTAGGGTTTAATTTATGTTGTAAGGTTTGGATGCTAATGCATGCTGAATATTGATTAAGCCTTACAATGGAAATGATTTAGTGAATGGTGCTCTAATGTTGGAATGTTTGGCTGCTGTGTTTTTCTAAATTTTCGTGGGTTCGCTACTTTATTTGCCTTGCGAACCTGGGCGAGCATTCGCCAGACCTTCGCTTTGCAAATCTAGGGCGAATGTTCGCCAGCCTTCGCTTTGCGAACTCTGGAGCGAACATAACAGAATGCTGAAATTTTTTTATATTGGTTCAGTTATGATTTACTTTTGGCTGCCAATTCTAATGACTGTGTTTCTACTATTTGCTGTTTACTTGTTGATGTGTGCAGATGGGCCCCAAGGTTAACCCCACCAAGAAAGTAAAGTCATCCACATCGCGACAAGTGCCGATCCAATTTGACGAAACTCGCTTTAGGGGTGCCAAACAAGCAGCGAGATATCTTACCTTAGAAAAAAGAAGCATTTTAGCGGAGAAGAGATTCAACTAAAGTGACAGAGGGAGTTATCGGTCTGTGGTTGCCCTTTTGGGAGAGAAAAAACGGGGACGGCTGATAACTCCAATTGATAGCTATAATGTAGAGCTTGTCCGAGAATTTTATGCGAACGCCCTTCCTGATGATGGCGAGCAGTTTAGTTGGACAACATTAGTTAGGGGAAAAGTCGTAAGATTTAACCGTAGAGCCATTAGTATTCTTCTGGGAAGTCCTCTGCCTTTAAGAGCTAGCGAGATTGATGATTATCATCGAGACCTTCACCTTCGCCGAGATATCCTAAAAATGACCAGTGATCTCCTTCGGCTGGGTAAAATAGTTGGACTCAACCCATATGGGTTGCTATTAGGTACCGGCGGGAGGACATGCAGCCTTTGGCCCAATTCATTTTGCTTTTGGTGATAACCAATATCAAGCCAAAGTCTCATTCATCAACCATCCTGATTCCTCTTGCACACCTTGTCCACGGTATCTTGGCAAACGTGTAGATTGATGTGGCCCGAATTATTGCCGATGAGATAAGGGCAATTGTGAAGAGTGGCCTTGGTGGTACCGCTTCTCGGGTGAATGCCCCTCTCGCATTTCCTTGTCTTATCATGTCTTTGTGTACGGATGCTGGGGTTGATATTCCCACACGCCGCCAGGTCACTATCCCGTCGGCTATTGATGATCGATATGTCGACAAATTTTACAAACCAAAGGGGACAAGGGGTGAGACGTCAGGTGCTGGTGCTGAGGCTAGCACAAGGGGTGGAGGTGCTTTTGGGTCTGGATTTCAGGGATTTTACCCTTATCAGCAGGAGATATGCCAATATAACTGGAACTGGATGGTGACTTCTCAGCGCGCCATGACTGATTTACACGACTCCATGCAGGTACTACAGCTACAGATTCACGATCCTTCCACTGAGCATACGATGATGTCAAGGGAGCAGTTCCTTGCACATGCTGGTTGGCCTGAGGCCAGGCCAGTATTCGGAGGGGGAGAGGATGTAGCTGGTGCTGATGATGATGCTAATGAGGAGGGTGATGGTGCCGAGGTAGAGGTATTTGGTTCTGGTTCTGGTTCAGAGGAGGAGGAGGTTGAGGTGTATGCTTCAGAGTCCGAGGAGGACTGATTTTTTGTTCTGATGATTTTGTACTTCCTTTGGGCATCAAAGTGAAGTTTTCTTGTATTCTGTTTTTATTTCAGCTTTTATTGATGTACTCTATCCACTTTGTGGATTATTTTGGATATTTGGATGTACGTGTACCCTTTGATGGTACTTTTGACTTTGTAGGTGTGTTCACACCAGTACATTTTTATTAGTATTATTAGTAATATTTGTTGTTTTTCAGTAAAAAAATTCTGTTTATTAATTTCACTAATATTTCGGTTTTAATTATTGTTATTAAGTGTTGAGTTCTTCAGTTTATGAATGCTCAACACTTAAATTGTTGGTATGCTTTTGTGTTAATTATTGTTATTTAGAGTTGAATTCTTCAGTTTACGAATGTTCAGCTCTTAAGCTGTTGATATGCTTTTTATTGTTTGATGTTGGTATGCTTGTGGAAGTTAATATTTCCAACTTTTGCATGTTTTGTGGAAGAAACTTAGGTTGGTGTTGATTGTGCATCAAAGAAGATTCCTCCAAGACTGGATGGCTATGATAGTACTTTAAGCATGATGTTGTGGCAATGTACATAGTTACCTAGTTCTAGAATTTAGAATGTATTGGAACTTTGTTGTTTTTGTACAAATGAAAATGTTGTTTCTTGTTACAACTCTATTTGAGTGCTTGTGTCATTTAGGTCCAAAAATCACAAAAGTGAGAAACCTTCATGTTATACTAAATGCATAGGATTAATGATGAATGTTGTTTTATACTTATAATTCATGTTTTATCTTGCTTGTTGTTTTGAAATTATGGAAGCATAAAAATGATCAAGGCAATGTTTGTGCACTTTGAGTATAACCACCATTCCAAAAACACTTCAAGTCACCTTGTGAGTGTGCGCGTATTTGAAACCTCTTTTGAGCTGTAATGAAATTTTTGTTTGAATCATGAACCCGATTTTAACCCGTTTTGAAGAGCATTTAAGCTAAGATTATGGCAATGTTGAAGTTGGGGAGAATGGTTTATCTTGAAAAGAGAAAAAGGAGTTGGTGATACGATGCATTTTAAGACAAAGAAATTGAGAAAAAAAAAGAGAAGAAAGAAAAAGAACAAAAAGAAAAGAAAAAAAAAAGAGAATGCATTGTGAAAGAAAGAAATAAGGATTGAACAAGATCAAAATTTTTGAAAAAGAAATGCTCCTCAAAGTCTTTACCCTTTCTTGTTTCAATGGTCGTGTACATAGGTCCTTTGTTTTTAACCCCGACCAAGTTACAACCGATAAAAGCTCTTAGTGATCTTTTGCTTCTATAATTTCTTGTGATTGATTAGATATTGTATGAATTGCTTAGTATTTGCTTCATTTGTCATTTGAGCGAAATTGCCCCGCGGTTGCAAACGCGTTAATTTCCTTCAATCCTGTTTTGAAGAGGAGTGTAGAGTGACATAAGCATGATTGTTTAGTTGTTTTTGGAAACATTGTCTGTGATTTGTTTTAAGAATCAAGTTCCTTTCCATTTTCGATTCTAGGATTGTGTAATGGTGCTTTGTTACAGTTGTTGTTTTATTTAAGCCGTTTATCCTTTCTTGGATTGAAAAAAATGCTCGAGCAAATCCTCGTGTTTTCAATGAGAGGCATACTTTGCTTAAGGACAAACAAAGACTTAGTTGGGGAGAGTTGTTAGATGTCAAACATGCTATATATTTATACTTGATACTTGGCATTTTTCATTACTTTCAAGTGTTAATTGTGGATTTTTGTATTGAATTGTTGTTGTTCTTCATGCATTATATTTATACCTTTGGTGCTTGTAATTTGTGTGCTATTGTGCAGGAAAGTGCACTAAAAACATCAAAGATTGAAGGCACAAAAAATTGTTGCAAGCTGCCAAAGAAAGTGGAAAACAACAGTAGGATCGCTTTGCGAACCCTGGCGAAGTCCCCAGCGAATGTTCGCTTTGCGAACATTGGCGAAGCTCTCAGCGAACAAAACAGAGGGAAAAGGGCCCAAAATTCGCTTTGCGAATGTTTTGGCGAGTGGTTCGCTTTGCGAATGAAGTGTTCGCTTTGCGAACTCACAAAAATAGCCAAGGGCGGTTTAACTTTCAGAGGCACTTAAGGTGCCATTTCCTTTCATTCGCTAGGCGAATGATTCATTCACAATGCGAATATTGCTGATCTCAAGTGTATTATAAATAGATTTTTAGGTTTTCTTGGGATCATAACTTGATATTTTCACACCAAAACATACTTTTCTGAGTTTTGATCATCCAAGAGTGAATTTTCACATAGAAAAGCTGAAGTCACATCCGATCTCGATTATTCGACGCGGATGTTATTTCATCTCCTCTTGAAAATTGTTATCCAAGCTACCATGAAAATGTGTAGCTAAACACTCTTGTGTTAAGGTTAGAGGTAGTTAATCTTGCGTATATGTATTTCTTTTGATCTTTTGTATATGAACAAGGTTGATGATCAATATATGATGAAATTATTTGTTCTTAATGATTTATTTGTGGTTTGAATCACTCTAGACATAGATTTTCCAAATCATGACCTAATATCTTCATCTCTTAAAAACCAAACTCTAGACATAGATTTGGGGTTTAATATTCGCTTTGTATTGATCTTAACGGTTGTTGTTTCGATTGTTAGTGTGAGACATCATCTAACGGTCTAAACAACGATACTCACGAATTTGCTTTAGACATAAACTTATTCGAGAAGATACGCGATTGTATTGGTCGGAACTAAGTTCATATGCTTGATTAATCGGATATGTATGAAAAGGATTAGCGAAATCTAATCTTGACATGCTTTTATAAAACTTACAACATCTTTGTTATAGTTTACTTCTTTGCTACCAAAATTGATGTTAAAAAACAAAGAACGATTTGAAAACCCCTTACTTAAAACGTTTCGACTATTGAACGACAAGCATCAAAATATCGCACAATCCCTGCGGATACGATAAAAACACCCCCCGAAATACTGTTTCAACATTAAGTTATGCATCATCCCCTACATCTAAAAAATGATCCATGAGTGTAACCCTCCCCTGTAGCTCGTAGGTCATGGATTGCACATGTAGTACTCAAGTTCTGAGTATGGATTACAGATAATTTTCCATCATACTCTATCTCATAGGAGCTCTAGTATGTACTTAACGAGCATATAATCAGAGTTATACGTCGAGGTTGAGATCATCAAAATTCTAACACTTGAATGAAAGGATAAGTCATGCATCATGTGCCAATAGAGATACTTCGACGATATGCATGTCTAATATAACTCACATGGGGGTCCAAGTCTTATTCCGTGTACATAAGTGGACCACTCAACGTCATTCAACGATCATCCACCCATATCCTATGACATGACAATCATATAACTGGACAGTCTCCTAAAGGCCATCAACCTTTAATTCCTTCCAGTCATAGTCCTTAGTAATATGCGAAAAACCTTAGAATACAACATGTCAAAGACTTGCCTATAATGAGTATAATCAATCCAAGTTTGCCTTGTGATATTCTATACGGTGCAAAAATAGATTTGTCCTGTCCCGGAGACTAAATCTATGGAGAAATTTCACTTCTCTCTCAGGGGTAGAGAAATGGCATCCTTTAGATACACATATGGGAATTATTTCACTACTAGGATGGAAGAGATCTCTTTTCTCCCATCTATGTCCCTGGTAAAAATTGGGGGAAAACTTAATTTTGCTTAAAGGGACAACATATCACTCTAACGATACCTTCCAAAAGTGTAGAAATCACTCCATATGGTGTTGTTGCCTCTGCAGGTATGAAAATTGCTCTCTCTTTACAACGAATGTATACTAAATTGGCAGAGATCCAGTTCATTTTCAACACCAAGTTTATTCTCTTGAGAGTTAAACAAATTAAGTCAAACAAAACTATATAGTCATTCATAACAATTGAACAATTTTCACATACTCAACGGGTCCCTACACGGTTATCGGTAGTAATAGCTACTATCATTAGGGAAGGTAGTGCCATTGCTTTCAACCCAAGTCTTACCACACACTTCGTTGAGATAATGAGTGTGATGTTCCACAATCAAAAGAACAAAAGGTGGTTAATCAAACATGTAACATGTACGGACTACCCGATCAATACTTGTAGCGAGCGATTTTGGACGTGGTTCTTAAGCACTACCGCGCTGGGTTACTATAGGTCGATTCATTTTTTATCCTATTGAAGCTGAAGAAGGAAGGGAAATAGAGGTCTCCAACTAACCCTGCTTTGTAAACTGAGGTCAAACAGTCAAAACTGTTGGTTTACAGATGCGATCAATGTGGGGGGCCACTCTTAGGTTATTTTGATTGAATTTAGACTTTTGGTGGGGAATACGGACTCGGATGTTTTGGTGGATATGTGAGGATTTGTGACCTGAGGTTTTTGATGTGGTGTGCTCGCTAAGATTTTTCTTTCAATCTTATGCCTATGTATTCCCGTTTACCGAAACAGGGAAATCAGAGCGATCGTAGTTCCTCCTATTCTATGGGAGGAAGTGGTGTTTTGGTGTCTTGTTCAAAGCCCAAGACATGAAGCTAAAGGTGGTTTATATCTTGTTCAAAGCCCAAGATGTGAAGCTGAAGGGTCTATTTGTATCTTGTTCGAAGCCCAAGATATGAAGCTAAAAAGGTCTCAACTTCAGAGAGAATTTGTCATCTCTAAAGGGGGATCTGTTTGTCACAACTGTTGGGTGACTGACTATAAAGGAGGATTACTTTAACCGGGATATGTGAATCCTAGCAATGCCATAATTTCCTTTATAGGGGGTTTTAACCTGAAGGAGAAGACTTTAACTCAGTGTAGAGCAATGTTATCTTTCCTTAGGAATTTCTCATGCTAAAAGAGGGACAGTGGCGTGGATGTAAATAATCCAGAGGCTTGCCGCTTACAGCAATTAGATGAAAGGAGAAGGAGTTGTTGATGTTTGTATACTGTGAATGAGGCACAGCTTTGATGCTAAAAGGTTGATTGACTCAACCGGGGTTTCCTTATACAAAGCCTAAGAGGAGGCTATTGGCCCAACAAGAGGGCGTTTTTTGTATGTGTCTTGTACGAAGCCCAAGACGGAGGCTAAAAGAGGATTGACTCAATAAAAGAGTATTTTATACTCAACAAGAGAGTGTTTTTGTATCTCGTACGAAGCCTGAGATAGAGGCTAAAAAGGTTTGACTCAACAAGAGAGTCTTTTATACTCAACAAGAGAATGATTTTGTATCTCGTACAAAGCCCGAGATGGAGGCTGTAAAGGTTTGAATCAACGAGAGAGTCTTTTATATGTGTCTGGTACGAAGCCCAAGACGGAGGCTAAAAGGATTGCTGTGTCAGTTGAGTGACATGTCTAGTAGGTTGGTTAAAAGAGAAAATCAGTTCTTATAAAAGAGACTGATTAAAGGTAAGGCTATGCTTTGAAATTGATCAGAGGATCAGGGTTATTTCCTATTCTTTAAGGAAATGGGGAATCCAGAGGGTATTGGAGACTGTCCGAGTCTACTGGTGTTTTTCCCTACTTGAGAATGCCTTCGAGATTCAAGGAGATTAGACTGTCCAAGTCTAGAGTTTTATCTTTTGTACTATGCTTAAAGAAACAGTAGTAGTACGTTCACGGTAGAAAGATATAGACTCTTTGAAAGACTGTTCTATGAAAATGACTAATTTTTGTTCCTATACCTCTAGGAGGTCATTGGGACAATTTGTACGAAGCCCAAGAGGATGTTGGAAACTTTTAAGAAGCCGAGTGACAATTTGTACGAAGCCCAAGAGGAGGATCTCTTCCCGAAGGAAGAATCCTTATACGAAGCCTAAGAGGAGGCTGTGAATACTTCTAAGAAGTCGTAGGGTCCTTGTACAATGCCCAAGAGGAGCCGGGAATGCTTTTAGGAAGCCTGTGGGTCCCCAAACCCCGAGAAATTCAAGACAGGCTATTCACAGAGAATAGATCAAGCCAGGAAAGTCCGAGAATTTGGAAGAAACTCGAGAGATTCCATTCACGGAGAAAAGATCATCTTTGGGGAGTTAGAGTTTCTTTGACAATGTCTAAGGGTGACAGTCTGAGAAAGGGTTCACCGAGAATGCTGCCTTTCACGTCTCCATATTATTTAACCCCAAGAGGAGGGAAGACTATATCTGGTAATCCTATGGGGGATCTAGTTTTGTCTATTTAAGAGTGATCAACAGGGCTTAGTGCTAGACGTAATTGTCGGGGAAACTCTAAATATCTATACTAGTATTACACAGTTGATATGAGTTTATGAAAGAAGACTTACAGTGAAACAGCCCCACAATACAGTTATATGTATATGAAAGCAGATAAAGAAAGCATATAAACACTTACTCGGTTGTAGAGCTTCCATGCTGTTTGGTTAGTTGTTCAACAAAGAAAGATTGAAAACAATAGTATATTCAAAATTAAAAGAGAAAGTATTTTGAAAATATGTTGGGGCTTACAGCTCAAGGAGAGGCCCAAGGTTTATCAGTGATCGCACTGTCGTTTTGTACAGAGGGATTTATACAAGTGACTGAGGCCCAAGAAAGGTTTTCTGTACAAGGGGATGGGTCTTACACTCTCTCAAGGGGCCCAAGTGTTTAAAGAAAAAGAATGGGGCTTACAACACGAGGGTAGGCCCAGATGATTGGTTTTTTTATTGGCGATCGCGCCGAGGTTTTCTTTTAACGCAGGGGGACTTTATACAATGTCTGAGGCCCAAAAAGTTTTGGTTAAAAGGAGATTGAGTCTTACACTCTAATAGAGGCCCAAAAGATTTATTTTTTGTACAAGTGGTGGGGCTTACAACCCAAGGAGAGGCCCAGGGTCATTTGTTTGAAAATGGCGATCGCGCCGAGATTTTTGAAAACGCGGTGGGTCTTATACAATGCATTGAGGCCCAAAATGGTTTGGTTTTCAAAGGGGGTTGGGTCTTACAATCTAATAGAGGCCCAAGAAGTTTTGAATGGGTCTTATAGCTCAAGGAGAGGCCCAAGTGTTTGAAATTGTTTGATGAGGGTGAAAATCAAAGAAATCCTAATTTGTTATTCTTTAAAAGTAAATATTTAAAGAAAATCAAATAAAATACCAAATAAATTTGAATAAACCATTTGTGATTTTTGTTTAAGGTTTGAGAAATGAGGGATTAATCACAAGGTGAATTAAAACTCACTTGGTTTTGATTTTCAAAGTAAATATTCACTTTTAAAATGTTTAAAAACATTAAAAAAGTAATTTATTCACAAAAATACTAATTATATTAAATAAAATATATAAACTTAATTTTTTTGTGGAATAAAATATTTCAACATTTTTGTGATTTTTTGCAAAAAGAACCAATAAAAAATAATTAAAATTGAAGGAGTTATTAATTTTCCAATTAATAAATAAAACATGAAAAAATAGAAAAAATGTGAGAAAACACAAAATGGCATGGGTGGGGTTTGAACCCACGACCTCAAGGTTATAGGACGCGTGCCTTACCACTGGGGTGGTGATACATCCATTGCTTGAAATGAAACCACAAATATACAAGGCTTGCCTTGTTTTCTAGGCCTGGCCAAGGCAAGGCAAGGCAAGTTTTGCCAAGAAACGGGAAGGTCCATAACTTTCTCATTTCTCCATGGTTGGGGATAAAATTTATATGCATCTGGCCTAGAATTTCACAAGGAATCCAATGGTGGTGGTATTTTTTTCAGATCATACTCCCTCCTCAAATCCCGATAGTGGTTTTGAAAAAGGCCTATAATTGCATTTTCTATGCTACACTTTGATACATGCATGAATTACATGATGAATTGGTTCAAACACAACATATATAACATGTATGAGGTGTGTATGATCAGTTGACTTCAAAGCAATGCATATTTTGGAAAGTTCAAGTCATGATGCTTACCTCCTTTTGAGCTTTTGGAGTTTTCTGTGCAATCTGCCAAAATTCTTGTTCCAAAAATGGTTTGATGCATTGGACACTCTCAAATGATCTTTTAGAAGCTTTGAGGATGGTTGGAATCAGTTGGAACCTGCAAAAACACAAACTGGCCCTTTCTTGCAAAAGGGGTTAAAATGACCAAAATAGCAACTCTCTCAAATGGTGTTCCAGATGGGGGGGACCATTTGGGATAGTTCAAGGATGTTATTTGGAGTGTGTTTGAGGTTTTATCTGGTTTGGAAAGTGACTGAATCAAGACATGGCTTGAAAAATGCACAAAAGGCCTATTTTGAGGTTTTGAGAGGTGACTTTGTGATTTTGGTGTTACAGGTCACTTTTGATAGTTTGGATCACCTACATATGATGTTTATGAGGTGTTAGGATCATGAGATGTGATGGAAATGCTCTCTACCTCAAAAACTCAGAGTTACCTTGCTAAAGAAGGCATTTTGGCCTAAAGAGAGGGATTTTGAGGAAAGCATCTGTTTGATGGCTTTGGTGTACTCAAACTGAGCACAAATGAGCTCTATTTATAGTAGAGCAAGTTTGTTTTGGGATCAATAGTGAATGGCAACTGCAGCAGAGGTTTGGCCAATGGTTGCACTTTGGAATCCAAGTCTCCTCTAGCCATTGACTAGAGGTTAGGGCACAGGGATGTGGTTCCCTTGGTCTTGGATAAGTCTTGACTGAATTCAGTTGCAAATGTGTCAGCCCATGCCACCTTGGTGTATGTATTGAATGCTCCAATCCAAAATTGGAGTCTTGTCCCTCTTTTAGGCAATTCTAGGTTTGACATGCTACTTCTTGTTCCAAAGACTTTGGAGGCTTGGCTCAGTGTTTGTCCCCTTTGGATTTGATCCTCAGATGTGTTCAAGATGATGACAAGGCTTGGAATTAGTTGATTTTGCCAAATCGAGCAAAAATACAAAATTCTGCCTAGCCTCAGCAGTTTTCAGCAAGGCATATTGCCCTTGTCATATCTCATGGCTCAAGTGGAATTTGGTGATGTTCTTGGTCATTTTGGAAAGCCCTTATATGATACAACAACTGTTTGATCATATTTGGTCTTGATACCTTTTGGATCCAAGTGAAAAATCCCCCATACATTTGGAAAAAAGTGAAGGCAGATTCTGACTTAGTGAAAATTTCACTAAGTGTTGGAAAAAGTGACATTTTCACTTTTTGTGATTTTGATCATTCCATAATTTAAAATCCATGAGGAATTTGGAGGGAGGTCAGTTTTAAGCTTTTGTATAGGGTAATGAGATCTACAAATCAAGCTTTGGATGGGGAAAAATGGCTTTGTGGTTTAGGAGTTATGATCCTCCAAAGTTGGTACCCTTGCCACTTTGTTCATAACTTAGAAAATTTTCCAAGTTTTTATGGTTACCCCTTTTACAAGTTATCCCACTTTTCTTGATTTTTCTTGATGAATGATGATTCAAATCATACATTAACATCATTTTAGGGTTAAAAACCCATTTTTGTGAAAAATCTCAAAAAGTCAAAGTTGACTTTTGTGCACAGTTGACTTTTTGTCAGATGAATTCCAAACTGTGTCATCCTTTATGAAATCAAGTCCTTGACCTAAATCAAACTTGATGGATTGATTTCATAGGTGTTATAGGGTGTATTGAATCATGTCCTAGGGTTTGGGAGCATGTCCTGGTCAAAAGTCAAAGCTACAGTTGACTTTCCTCGAGAAACCCTAATTGTGGTACTGATGAAATTGAGACTTGCTGCTCAAGCTTCCTGGATCAATCCATTGTTACAAATGTATCAATGTGGTATGTTGGAGACCCTCAAATCATGTCTTGAGGTCTTGGCTCATGATTTGTCCCAAAAGTCAACTTAGGGGTGAATTAGATCAAGAAACCCTAATTCTTGATTTTTGATGTATGCATCCCCTGAGGTCAAATTGACTTGATGCGTAGGCCCATGAGGTTCCATGGAGTATTTTAGGATATGCTTTGAAGCATTGGCTCATGCCCAGAGGAAAATTTCCATCTGGAGTCCCTGGTCGACCAAACCCTAATTTGGTGACATTGGCGATCTTGAGGCTTGATCCACCTGGAAGGGAGCAGCCTTGTGCTTAATCCTTAAAGTGGGAGTCCTCTTGATCCATTGTAGATGTTTGGGAGGTTAGACAAGTTGAAGATCATGTCATTTCTTGATTGATCATTTGTCTAAGAACTCTGAGAGGGCTTAAAACCCTAATGCTTGATTGCAGGGAATGCTCAACAATTCTTGAGGAGATTGATGAGGCATAAAGGTACATCCATATTGTGATGATAATTTGCACAATGATGGGAAATCTTAGTGGTCAAAATTTGGGGTATGACAATACTTCCCACAAAACTAAGTGATGTGGGACTTCTTCAACATGTATATTTTCAACCTACCCCAACAATCTCCACCTTGATTGAAAGTAATACATAAGATTTCATTGTCTTCATCGACTATCATATTCCACCATAAAGAGTATCAACATGTAAATTTTTAACCAACCCCAAAAATCTCTACCTTGATTGAAAATAATACATAAATTTTCATTGTCTTCACCGACAATCATACTCCACCATAAAGAGTATAGTCACTTGAAGCTACACCACTCAAAGAATTTTCACATTGTCTTCATCGACAATCATAGTTTTAAAAAACTATCATACTCTCCCATGAAGAATATATTTCACTTGAAGACAAACTACTTTAAGAATTTCACATTGTCATCACCGACAATTATATACTTTATCATGAAGAATAAATTTCACATGTCGAAAAACAGGTTGAAACTTTATGGTGCAACTTCCATGTTGGCAGGAATCTCTTCAACCACCGACATAATCTCACAACCCACTTTGCATCAATGTCCATGTGTTAATCCGCTAGAAATAACTCGTATTTTCCATGGCAGCGAAAATGTCATGAAGAAACACTTCTCAATTTTCAAAGAAGAGCATCCTCTTTCACAGCGAGAGAGACATTGCTAGAATTTGACTACAATAGTTTCTAATTCATAAACAATACCATTTGGAACACTTAGATGATCATATACTTTCCTTGATATAGAGCTTCGAGTACAATCTGCATGTCTAAGAACACTTATCATCGGATCAAACCAAAAGCTCTGATACCATTGTTGGTGTTCCCGACTTTCCCGGACTCCCTAACAAATTCACCTTCAAATCTTGGTTGGAGCACACAGGTCGTCTATAGCACTCCGCATTTCTTCTAAAGGTTTTTGGTCACTACTGTCAGTGCTGCTAATAATGGTAATGCCTCATCGTGTCACCATGTTAAAGAGGATAACTGAGATGATTGGGAAATGAATGTGAGTGTGACCCATGTTAGTTTAATCAAGGTCCCGTGATAAGCCCCAACTCCTCAAATCTGCTTATGGATGAATGGTTTCGCTTTATTTTATTTATTGTTATTTCTTATTTTATTTTGTTATTGATTTTTGTTTTAAACTTTTTTCTTCGTTTTCTCTTGTTTGGGTTAAGTCTAACTTCATTTATATATATATATATATATATATATATATATATATATATATATATATATATATATATATATATATATATATATATATATTAAAGTTTGGACAAATTATACATCTAAAATATAAATATACATTGATACCATAATATATATAACATATCTAATAAGAATCGCAATTAGTATTTATATAGACATTCAATTGCAAAAAAAAAATCAAAATTGCAACATCTCACTTATTTATTTTTAAATCTCACTTATTCATTTTATTTATTTTTAAAGAGAAAATTCAGAACATAATATTATTAGACAAATTACAATAAATAAAAATAATAAATAAGAAGAAAATTTTGGGTGGACCACCTACCCTAATCTACCCTAAGATCCGCCACATTTAAACTTATTTAAAAATATAATAGATCTTTATTTTCTACTAGTTAAAACACAATTAATTTCAATTAATATATCTTGTCAATGCAATTTAAAAGGTGTATAACATCACTCAAGATGAAAACCCTTGATTGAAATGTGAGGTTTTTTAAGTTAACACAAGTTTAATTTTATTAAAGACATATTATCAATCTACTTGCATCATATCAACTAAGCCATTAAAGTTTAGTCTAGTATAAAGTTCAAAGTTGCCAAAAGAAGTTGAAAATTTGTAAATTAAGACACGAAACTTGATCTTGAAAATATACTTGTTTTCCTCTATGAGATATACACTTGACATCAAAAAACAAAAAGATGAACCATTAACTATATTTAGTACTATAGCTACCATCAAGCACAAACTTAAAAGAAAAAGGGTAGTTGTTGGTAAGTTAAAAATGAAGCATTGATGTGTATCAAAAGCACATTATTGGTCATAAAACAACCTAACTTAGCCTTTTTAATACAAATGAGATAACGACCATGCTTGCTCTACAAGTTTTATTTATGAATTTTGTGTTTAGAGTGTCTTCTAAGCAAATTAATTATACTCTATACATAGCAATTAGGTTGCTGCATTTGTTGACCAAACAAGTTAAGATTTAGTGCGTGCTTTGGTAGGTTTTTCTTTCAAAAGATATGACAAGTTTTTGTTGATTTTATTTGAACTACTTATATAAAACATTATTATTAAACTCTAAAGCAATAGGATTGAATATGGAAAGCTTGGGATTGACAACATTATTTGTTGCAAGCTATTAAATGGGTAGGAGATCTAGGAATTGACAACATTATTTTTTAAATTGACTACTAGACTTAGTAGTATTGAATTGTTTTAACCATAAACATGGGGATTTTTCGGAGTTCAATTATGGTTGAAGATTTTATTATTAAATTTTTATATTAAACTTAATTCAATCTTATAAAATTGATTTGTTTTGTAAGATGGATGTACTATTCTAGATTATAAACTATTTTCTAGTCTATCTTTTTAGATTTGTATATTAAGTCAATTTCATTTTATAAACTTTAATTATAAGAAGATTATGAGTTAGACTTACATCTTTCATGGCTTCAATATTGTTCTCTTTCGAGAACCATAGATAGGTGAAGATTAAGAGAACTGGAATTTTATTATAATGAAGTGAGTTTTTGTTATAGTGGAGATGAACATACAAATTTAACATTTAACGTTTAAATTAGTGAATGATTAAGTAGTTTGCGTGTATAAATGAATGCTTAAAAAGATGGGCATTGTATATTATATTATATTATACTTTTATATTTTCTAAACAACCCAACTACATTTTTCAAATATTCATACAACTCATCAAAAACTCTAAAATGGGTCTCACCAAATCTTACAATATACTCAATAATTAATTTTATATTAATATTTCTACTCAAATGCACTATTAGAACCGTTTGCAAACCAACAAACGTTTGCAAACCAACAGACGTATATTTTTCTCAATTATCCATCAACTGGGACCCGCTGGCATTGGAAAGCAGTGTAGAAACGGTAGCACAGTACCGATAATTATGCTCTTATACGAGTGATTCTTGGATCAGATGCAATAGTGAAAAGTGCAATGAATGTTAGAATCACGAGCCCTCAATTGGGTGAAGTTTTACATGTTTCGCACGCCTTTCTGCACAATGTTCATTATTGAACCTTATGTTATGGGTCTTGCGAAGGGCAAGGGTCTGCTGTCTTTATGGCGCCAAAGGCATAGTGTCTTTGGTTGATTTTGGTCACTTTTGATGAGAAAATGCATAAACATAAAAAGAAAAAAGATGAAAGAGAGTGTTATGGAGAGAGAAAGATCCAAAGACACCTTGTCTTTGGTGCCTTAAAGACAGCAGATCCTTATCCGTCTTGCGAGCGACCCATAATAAATATAATGTTGTAGTTATAGGTGTCATTTTATTTCCGTTAACGGAAGATATTGAAGATTTTTTGTGATTGGATGCATGTGTGACAATAATAGTGTTTCAAAGATGCCAAAATAACATATCATGTGGCAAAAAGTATGTTTCAAATTAATATTTATTATATAAAAGGTCTAAACATCCTCATGTTAACAATTTTTCAAGTTGCCCAATATCTATCTAATTACAAATACTATTATGTGATGTGCCACATTATTCACTACAAATAAAAATTAATTAAATGAACCATTAGTACAGAAGGAAACTTTGAAAAGGATATATATATATATTGTCCGGAATGGGCCGAGGACCTGCTCAACACTCGAACAAGCCCAGCCCACACGCTCCGGGGCGGCCCATACGAAGGACTCAGTCAAGCCAGTGTCGGGCAAGCGTCACACCACTCTGTCGGGCACCATTGGTGTAGAGCTTCGGGCAGAATCATCGAGTCTTCCCCTGGAGTTATCCCCTCCTCGACACGGGGATGTCGCTCCTCGCGAGGAGTCATCTCCAGACACGTATCAAGTCCTCCCTGCGAGGACGCGTCTCTCCCCGACATGCAAGAGTCCTCCCCGCGGGGACACGTTCTCACGTAACCGCTCCACTCCCGATGGAATTGGTCTGTCCTAATTCCAGAGATCTAGGAACGGTTACCCCAGGGCGAAGACCACGTGCTGGCCTTCACTACGCCACGTAAGCCCTGGCAGTTACTTAGATTGGGCCTGGCAATCCAGCCCAATGCAAGTAACAGTTGGCCCCGCGCTGGGGGCTCTATAAATACCCTCTCACTTGAGAGGGTCAGGTAACACTGACTTCTTACTCATTTCTGTACTTGCCTTCTCTCTGACAACCACCTTACTTGAGCGTCGGAGTTCCTTGCAGGTACACCCCCCCCCCCCCCCCCCCCGTCGTCTTTCAATCTCACCGGAGCCGAAGTTCAACAAACGTCGTTGGCCATCAGAAACTGTCTGATCCAGGTACGATCAGTGGCACCGTCTGTGGGAAACCATAAGCTTCCCCGTTTTTCTGCTCGATAAACCAAAGCTTTCTCCGTTCATCACCAACATGGCCAATCCGTCAGTTAAACAAGCTCTGGACGCCGTGCTCGCACAACTCGAGAACGGGAACCACCGTGAAGACGCCATCACCCCCAACGGCTGCTAAGGCGACATAAGAGACGAGCAGACCGCCTCCCCGGACTCCCAAGACATGGCGTACAACACCGCCCGCCAGGACGATCAGCAAACCATTCTCCAACCAGTTGCTCCGCCGCCCAATGCGGACCCGAGCACCGTGGCCCTGTTTGCATTGATCAACCAGACCAATCAGCTGATCGCGCAGCAGAACACCAGGATTGAAGCCTTGGAGCAAGGGCGGGCACAACGATCCTCCCCGCGAAGACATCGTCGTCCCTCGTCACCTCGCCGTTCTCCTTCCCCGCGAAGGACCCCTTCCGAAGATTCTCGGACCCCGTCGCCAGTACGCCAGGGTCGCCGACCGCGTCTAGAGCGCCCCCAGCCGACGATCTCCCAGAAACGCCCTCGTTCCCCGCCACGGAAGGAACCTAGGGCCTCCACCATCTCCAAAAAGTCCAAGCAGACCGAAGAAAGACCAAAGAACCGTTCGAGGAACTCCCCTCCACGGCACCCTCGGTCACCTTCGGGATCCCCGGCTGGTAGCGACGACGAGGACCAGAGGACCCCCTTGTCATGGGAAATCATGAACGCCCCAATCCCTGCGGGCATGGAGAAACCCCCACCATTGGGGACCTATGACGGGCTGACCGACCCTGACGATCACGTGGAGAATTTCGAAGCAATGCTCGACTTCCGAAATGTCAGGGGAGCCATCAGGTGCAGACTGTTCCCCACCACCTTGCGAAAGGGAGCCATGACTTGGTATAAGGGTCTGGAACCTGGGTCCATCATGTCATGGAAGCAACTGAAGCAACGCTTCACTAAGCACTTCACCGTGTCTCGTCGACACCCGAAGACGGAGGCTGCCCTGGAAAGCATCTTCCAAGGGAGGAACGAATCTCTCCAAAACTACATCGAGAGGTTCAATAAAGAGGCCGTCAAGGTCCACACGACCGATGACATGAAGAAATACTTAATTATCCATGGACTGTGTGCTGGGTCAGACTTTGCGAAATCCATAGGCCTCCGGAGACCACGGCGTCTCGAGGACCTTCTCGCCCCGAGGACTTCTTCGTCCCCCCGATCATTGAGGGCGAAGAAGTCATCCGCAACATGTGGGCAACCTTCCCTGACGAGGACCCCGTCACTGCCCGCAGTACCTGGGAAGGCTTCCCCAAAGCAATGGTCATCTCCGGAGGCGGTCCGGAGAAATTGTCCGTGGGATCAATCAAGCGAAAATTTGACGAACTGGAATCCGCGACATCTGCGAAGGCGACCACCCTCGAGAAAGTGCGGGGAAACTCCAATCTCATCACCTTCTACCTCGAGGTACCTCCCGGCGGAGCACCAAACGCCACTATTCCCCTTCTGATCAGGGCGCAGATGGCGAACTTTGACGTCCGAAGGATCCTAGTCGACCAGGGAAGCTCGGTCGACATCATGTATTCTCACTTGTTCGGGACCCTTCAGCTTGATGAGAGGCACCTGACCCCGTACGTCGGTTCAGATCTACAAGGGTTCAATGGGACCACCACCAGACCATGGGGTTACGTGGAGCTAATGGTTATATTCGGGGCCGAAGACACGGCCCGACAGGTGAAGATCCGTTTTCTGGTGGTCGAATGCCCGTCACTTTACAACTGCATCCTCGGGAGGACCACCCTGGCTGAACTTACGGCAATACCATCGACGGTCCACCTCAAAATAAAGTACTACACGGCCAGGGGACGAGTAGTGACGATGCATGGGGACATCGACGCAGCTAGAAGATGCTTCGACGCAGCGATCAAAGGCCTATGTTCCATCGGCCCCAAACCCAAGACCGTGGCCAAGCCACCCCAGGATGTCGAACAGGCACCTCTCCCGCGCGTCAACGCGGTCGACCTCGACAGCAGATTCTCAGGTGAGCTTGGCGAAGACAGGGTCGAAGATCTCAGCCACCAGGCAGAGAACAACGGGTAGCCTCTCCACCCATTGCGCCCCATCCCAGATGGAGACTTCGAGCTCGTGGCCCTCGGGGACGATCCAGACCGCAACGTGAAGATTGGAGCCGGGATCCCCGACCTGGCAAAGGAGCAGCTGAAAGCATGTCTGAGGGAGAATGCTGACCTCTTCGCGTGGAGCGCATCCGAGATGCCTAGCCTCGACCTCGAGGTGGCTTGCCATCAGCTCGCAGTAGATCCGGCCGCTAGGGCCATAGCACAACGTAGGCGCAAGCAGTCACCCGAGAAAGCGGAGGCTGCTGAAAAAGCTGTAAAAGACTTCCTAGAGGCAAATTTTATCTCGGAAGCCAAATACACGACATGGCTGTCCAACGTTGTACTTGTTAAAAAGAATAATGGAAAATGGAGAATGTGCGTTGATTACACTGATATTAACTGGGCTTGCCCGAAAGACTGTTACCCCCTGCCTAACATCTACCAACTGGTCGACAACTCTGCAGGTTACAAACTACTATCTTTCATGGATGCTTACTCGGGATACAACCAAATTCCCATGGACAAGGTCGACAAACAACACACGGCCTTCATGACCGCGTCGGGCAACTACCATTACAACGTAATGCCCTTCGGTCTGAAGAATGTCGGTGCGACCTACCAACGGATGATGAACAAGGTTTTTCGGGCTGAAATCGGCGACATGCTCGAAGTCTACATGGACGACATGATCGTCAAGTCGGCAGAAGAAGTCGACCACGCCGCGCACCTCAAGAAGGTGTTCGACACGGTGAGGAGGTGTCGCATGAGGTTCAATCCCGACAAGTGCACCTTCGGCGTCCGGGCAGGAAAGTTCCTCGGGTTCTACCTCACGGAACGGGGAATCAAGGCAAACCCCGACAAGTGTAGGGCTTTCTCCGAGCTCCCCACCCCGGACTCAAAGAAGTCGATACAATCGTTGAACGGGCTGCTCACAGCCCTTTCTCGTTTCGTCGCCAAATTCGTGCAGTACGCACTCCCATTTGTTAAACTTCTTCGACAAAAAACGGAGTTTGATTGGAGCGAGGAATGCGAGCAAGCACTCGCACACTTAAAATGAGTCTGGTCGTAACCCCCGATCCTCTCACGGCCTGAGAACGGGGAAACACTCTTCTTGTATCTTGCGATCACGAGCGAAGCAGTCAGCGTCGTCCTCATTCGGGAAACCTCAGACGGGCAGAAGCCAGTCTACTTCACGAGCAAAGCCCTCAAAGGCCCCGAGCTCAGATATCAGTAGATCGAGAAAGTCGCACTGGGCCTCGTCACCGCGGCCAGGAGGCTACGCCACTACTTCCTCGCCAATACCGTCATCGTAAGGACCGAACAGCCTATTAGCCAGCTCCTCGGACGACCGGACATGGCGGAGAGGATGCTCAGGTGGTCGCTCGAGCTCGCCGAGTTTGACATCCGATAAGAAGGGAGGAAAGCCCTGAAGGCACAGGTATTGGCCGACTTTGTAGTAGAGATGACCGCCCCGGAACCCTCGACCAACGGGTCACAAAAATGGACAATCTATGTCGACGGAGCATCCAGCCCGAAGGGAAGCGGGGCGGGCATCATCCTCGAAAATGAGGAAGGCATCCTGATCGAGGTGTCCCTCGAACTTTCCTTCCCCACATCGAACAACCAAGCCGAATACGAGGCCTTTCTCGCAGGGCTCCAGCTGGCCGAGGACCTCGGCGCCAAGGAGGTCAAACTTTTCACCGATTCTCAGCTCGTAGCCTCGCAAGTCCGAGGAGAGTACCAAGCCAAGAACGACAGCCTTATAGAATACTTGGCCTTAGTAAAAGAAAAGATGAAAAAGTTCACCTCGGCGGAAGTAACTCACATCCCCCGCGAGCACAATGCCCGAGCGGACGTCCTGTCAAACTTGGCGAGCACAAAGAAGAAAGGCGGGAACAAGTCCGTCATACAAGAAGTGCTTTCCCACCCAAGCATCGACAAACCGGTCATGGTTTCGGACATCAACGCCATAGGAGATAGCAACTGCTGGATGACCCCGGTATACGAATACCTCATGACAGGCAAACTGCCCGAAGATCCCAAAGAAGCAGGGATGGTCAAAAGGCGGGCGTGCTCCTACACGGTAGTCGAGGATAAGCTATACCGGCGAGGGTTCTCTATCCCCCTTCTCCGGTGTGTAGAGGAGACTAAGGTCCCCGGCATCCTTCAGGAAATCCACAAGGGAATCAACGCCCAGCACCTCGGCGGCCGCTCGTTGGCCCGTAAGGTGCTTCGCGCAGGATACTACTGGCCCACCATGCAACAAGACGCCAAGGAACACGTCAAGAAGTGCGAGAGGTGCCAGCATCACGGGGACATGCACCTCGCTCCTCCCAGCGAGCTCAAAACGCTATCATCCCCGTGGCCGTTCGCTTGGTGGGGAATGGACATCCTCGGCCCCTTCGTCGTAGGATCATATAAAAACAAATACCTCATCGTCGGGGTGGATTACTTCACGAAGTGGATCGAGGCGGAAGCATTGGCCAAAATCATGGCCTTTAACATACTGCGTTTTTACAAAAGAAACATCCTCCCCCGATTCGGCGTGCCTCAAGCCATTGTCACCGACAACGAGACACAGTTCACCGACAAGAACTTCCAAGACTTCGTCACCAAACTGGGCACGAAGCAGCACTTCACGTCGGTCGAGCACCCCCAAAGAAACGGGCAGGCTGAGGCGGCGAACAGGGTAATCCTCTGAGGATTGAGACGCCGATTAGGCAACGCCAAACAAATGTGGGTCGAGGAGCTTCACAACGTCCTCTGGGCCTACCGAACGACCCCACACTCCACGACCGGGGAGACCTCATTCCGTCTGACCTACGGAATGGAAGCAGTGATCCCCGTGGAGATCAGGGAACCCTCGAGGAGGACAGAAGCCCCCCTTGACGGGGATGCGAACGATGAAGCCTTGAGGGAAGAGCTCGACTTCGTCGAGGAAACACGCTCGGGCGCTTCTCTCCGAGAGGCGTCACTTAAACAAAAAATAACACTACGTTATAACGACAAAGTTATCAAACATGATTTTCAGGTAGGCACCCTCGTCCTACGCAGGAACCAGAAGGACTCGCGAGAAGGCAAACTCGCCGCGAACTGGGAAGGCCCGTACCGCGTCCGCGGAAAAATGGGGACGGGAGCCTACTTCCTCGAAAACCTACACGGGGAAGAACTTGCTCGACCATGGAATGCTGAGAAGCTCAAGCAATACTACAGTTAAGCACTTCCCACGGCTCACTAGCACCGCGATTACGGGGACGCGCTAGGGTATGAGCGCGAGACCCCTATACGGAACACGACGATCAGAGACTGCGTTGTGTGTGCGCGAGGACCTTTGATCCGGCGGGGATACCTCGATCGAGGCCCACCATCATCATACCAATCGGGCATAACACCCAACTCGCGATGGGAAGTTCATGCCACGAAGCTAGGACCTCAATCGAACTCTTAGCCTCGTTGAAGGTCGGAATACACCTCCGGCCGCCCGGCCAGCTCTCCACGCGGTCAGGGACTATCAAGGTCGAGCAAACCCCAAAGCCTTGTTACTTAGACAAAAATAAAGTATAACAAATAACACATCACACACAATTCAAAACATGCAAACAATATTGGCAAGTAAACAACAGTGCATTGAAACGGGCAGAAGCCCAGTGTACGAATATTACAAAACAAGTATTACAAAAGCATCAGAAAGCCCCTGGCACATAGGCCGGGCACAAATCATTACAAAGGAAACGGCGCGCAGGCCAAAACAACCAAAGGAATTACACAGCTATATCATCTTCGACCCGGCTTCCATCTTCCTCCTGCCCTTCCTCCGGAAGATTGAGCTTGTCGTCGACCACACGAAGGAACGGGTCGATTCTGTCGAGCATCAGCGAAACCTCGGGATTCTCAGCGGCGATCTGGTCCACGATATTCTTGAAACCTATCTCCAGAGCTTCCAGGCTATCCGTCTGAAACTCCCGAATCTAGCCAATCAGATCGGCGCGATCAACAAGGCTTTGCTCCGCCGGGGACTCATTTTCCGCGGGACGGACAGCAGCCTCCAACTCCTCGACCTTTTCCCGAGAGCGGTCAAGCTCCTCTTGGGTCGCCTTCAGGGCAGATTTGACCTCGTTCAGCTCGCGGAGGGTATTGGCATGACCCTCGCACTCAACCTGGGCCTTTAGCAGGTCAGCCGCAACCTTATTCTTCTCCTTCTCGAGGGCCGTATAGTCGTCTTTCAGCTTCTACAGCTCGGATGAAGAAGGGGCCCCGTCATTCAATATTAAAGCAGTCTCAAAGACCCGCATCATGTCCGCAAGGTCCTCGACAAGCGCCTCTCTCCTGGCCGTCCCCTCCATACCCAGAACCGCCTTCACCTCGGCATCAGCAATAACAGGGAGGCTTCCCCGAAAGAAATTCCGCTGGAGATGGCAAGTGGGCAGCTAAAACTTTTCCGACGAGACGGGGTCAACAAGATCCACGAGGACAGGCCCCTCAGTCCTTGCCTTCTTGGTAGGGGGTGCTCTCTGGGGGAGGAGACTGGCTGCATTGTGACGAGGAGGAGCCACTCATCGTCCCGACCGGGGCTGCAGTCTCGATAATATCTCAAACACGACTCTTGGGGCGCTTGGGTGCCCGCTCAGCGGCCAACTTCATGATGCGCTCGGTGGTGTTAGACATTTGAGCTGCAAGAGAAACACAGAAAAAGTTAGCACGGAGACAAAGCAAAATGAAGGCCCGAACATGGCGAGGAAATCCCACCTAAGAACCGCTTGGCCTCGTCAGGAGACTTGCATTCGAGGAGCCCCCGGGTATTTATATAGCGGGCCTCGCGCAAAACCCTCCCTTGAGAGTCGCGGAGGAGGTTTCCATCCCTACCAACACACTCCGCCCGGTTGAAACCCTTGACAAAGGCGACCAACGTGGCATGCGCCACCTTGTCATCCTCCGACAACGCATTATGTTTCACGACGTAATCCTAGCTGCCGAGCACGAAGTGAGCGTCCTCCCACTCCAGAGGACACTTGGATACGAACCTCTCCCCCCGGATCCGTCGGGAACAATGTCATAAACGCTACCCACGGCCGAGTGCGTCGCAGGCATGACATAGTAGAACCTTCTCTTGAAGCCCCTTATTGAATCCGCGTATGCCTTGAACAACTTCTAGGGTTGTTTGAAAGACACCCAACTATGTCGCCCATTGTCCGTCGAGCGTTGCAAATGGAAGACGCGGAAGAAGAGCTCGAGGGTGTTCCCGATATGGAGATAGTCGCAGACGATTTCGAACGCCCGCATAAAGGAGAGCGCGTTGGGGTGAAGCTGCGACGGCGCTAAATGCAGGCGGTTGAAAACCCCTAATTGGAAGCTATTGAAGGGGAGACGGATGCCAGCCTTTTTGAAGGCGAACTCGTACATGGGAAATCGCAGCCTGCGATAGTTCGAGCAGATGCGATGGTGTACCCGGGGCTGGAAAACCGTCCATGTGGCCTCCTCTCCGTCGGGGACGTTCTCGACAAAGGCGAACGCGTCTGTATCGTCGGTCGAGAAACACGACCCGAGACGCAGAGGTTCCTCCCCGGCCCATTCGACTGTCGGACGCATGGGCGCCTCCCCGGGGAGCTGAGCGGGTCCATCAATGTCGGCCTCAATGTCTACGTAGAGAATCCCCGGAATCCTCGCGACCATTTTTACCTGAAAAGTAGAGGAAACAGGTGAATTCGTCGGTCGCGACCAAGTCCACCCTTCCACCGCAGATCAAGTGAAAGGGCAGCGAGCAAAAAAATATTCGGGGACGCGGCAAACCGCCCGAGGCCGTCACCCCGTTCTTTCTCTCTTCGCTCCCCGATCTCCCCGTCTCACTTCCCCGTGACATTCATCGCGCGTCCTCGGCGCATTCATAAGAGTCCCCGGGACATTCATCTTGCCCTCGACATGTTCATCCCAAACCACTGTCAAAACCCACCGGAACCCTAGAAATTTCCCGCCGTTCCCGGCGGAACCCTAACGGAACGCCAGGAATACCCTCTACCCGCCGGAGTACTACTAAAAGATGAACCCTACATCTACTCGCCGGAAAACTAACAAAAGATAAAACAAAATAAACCACAAAGGATGAGAAACTTACTTGAGCAGTGGAGAGCAGAGTAGAGCAGCAGAAACGGCGGTACACGGCGGCGTGCGGCGGCGGAGCAGTGACGGCGACTAGAGGAGATGCAGAGCGAAAAAGGGGGGAACGTGCAAATGGCACGAACTCGCCCCTTTTATAAGCCCCTCACGAGCTTTGAGGAGCCCCTAGGCAATCGAGTACGCTACCTAGGGTAGCCGCCCTATGCAATAATGAGGTGTGACACGTGGCGCACGCTTCCCTAGGCACGCCTGTTCATTCCCTCGCACGCGTCCCTTCATTCACCTTGGTTGTGACTCCTCGTATCCCCGCGACTTTTCTCCTCTCCGACCAACCTTGCTCGAGCTTCCTGTTTACTTCTCCCCGGCTCAGCAACTGCCCTCCTCTCGTAGCCTTTTCCCAAACGGGCTCGCCCCCGACATAACCTGGACCCTTAAGTCATCACTCCGACATCTCAGAGCAACGACTTAGGGGGCTCCTGTTCCGAAATGGGCCGA